>OX371204.1:2612500-3862500 GCA_947310845.1 Yponomeuta plumbellus
CAACGTTGTGTCATCGTTTGGCAATATTACCTTAAATGAGTATAATAGATGTCAACATTTTCTAATATATTTTTTGACGCTAACTGTCAAAAGAATGCGTATTATTTCTGCACTTATGCAGCGTTTTGTTTTATATCACAATTTATTGAGAAGCAGAAATCGTTTTAGAAAACGAGTGGCGCATTATAATCGTATACACGGACACGATTATGCCAATGGCATTGAATTGTAAGACTCGCCTACGGTTGCTAGCAAAAACTCGTAATAATCAAGCTATTCTTGAATGAGAGGCTGAGATTACAGGCGAGACTCACACTTCTCTCCACTTAGCTACCGGCGAGTAGGTAGTACCTAATAATTAAGTACAAAATTATTGTAGATTTATAGACGCACATGGGTCTCGAAATCGCAAGTGTCGATGCCAGCCTCGCGCTAATGACTCTGTACCTACCTGTAGGTACTGATTTTGACACAGGGCCGCAGGGTGCCCACTGGGGCAAGACCCTGTTCGCTGAACCGAGGATCTGAGGCAGATTGGCGGCAGCGGCTGTTGAGGATGGCCAAGGGCAGACTAAGTAGCCTATTAGATGTCCAACAGTGAACAAATACGGGCTGATAGCTTGATGTATATTTTATTGGCCGCTTTTTAAATGCCCTCGCCCCTGTAGGTATCTGATGAGCGAGGTCCACCTGCTGGAGTTACAGTTCTCGCTGACCTAGCTACCCACAAAGGTCAGCGAGAGTACTAGGTAGGTACCTGTAGTAGGTAACTATAGGTTGCGAATCCTGTTAATTACAAGATTCATGTTACGATTTTACCGGTATCTCGCGATGCCGTCGTAATCTATCCGCGTCTCTTCCCGGCGCAGCCACGTAGAATGGACGAGCTGGTTCTCAGCAACTGCCTTCTCCCTGAGATGTTATGCGGCAGCGGGAGTAATGTGAAGAGGGCAAAAACAGTCAACTAAATAGGTACCTAGCTACCAAACTTCGATAAAAAACAAATCAAAAATCAATTAAAATAAATTATGACAAAAAAGCAGTTGGTGCCGGCTGCCGTCAATAGATGGCAGTCGTTAAGCCAAGTCAGAGGCCTTAGGGCGGCTTGAAAACTTCTGACAGCAAGACCAGCCACTAGTCTTACAAGCCTCCACCAATCCGGTCTTGGCTCCCGTGGTGGAGTATGGCCTATCCCTTCCTCAGGGAAGAGACCCGTGCCCCTCGGTGGGGACATGATGGGTTGATGATGATGATGATGATGAAAAAAAAAAAACAAAAACAACAGACTGATATCATGATATCATTCAAAAAAATTGGGTAGGACCACCCTTACCTATCACTCTTAAGTGTTTTAACGAAAAGTTGTCTTCTCAAAAAAATTATTATAACACCTATTCTCACACGTTTCGAATTTACATTATTATAAAATTTCATCAAAATCGGTAAAGTCATTTCGACTGTGACACGAGCATTTTAGACATAGACATTATTTATTAGTAACTAGCTGTTGCCCGCGACTACGTCCGCGTGGGCTTTAGTTGAGTAAAGTGTTTGCAATTAATAAGATAGGGAGGGATACTTTTAGCGCATGCGAAATAGCTTTCATACTAACTTCGCAACCCCCTCTTACCCCCTTAAGGGATGATTTTCGAAAAACTACTTTACACGTCTTTCATGTCTTTCGAATAATTTCAAAAACGGGAAAGTTTCATACTAACTTTGAACCCCCATTTTACCCCCTTTGAGGATGAATTTCAAAAAATCCTTTCTTAGTGCTCCCCTACGTTACAAAAGAAACCCCTGTGCAAAATTTCAAGTTCCTAACTCTTATAGTTTAGGCCCTGCGTTGATAAATAAATAAATATGTCAGTCAGTCAGTCAGCTTCTCCTTTTATATATATAGATATTCATTACAAGTCACATTAAAATTTCATTTTTAAATAGGGTATTTATTTTAGAAGATATACAGAACATTAAATAGTAGATATAGCTATTGAGATATCTGTGATATAAGTATATGTACCAAGGATGTAGGTACCTACTAATTTCCCTAATAGAAGCAGAAGTTACAATTGGCGGTCTTATCTCTTTCTTCTTCTTCTTATAAATTATAACGAAAAGCTGTTCGTTAGTCTCGCTAAGACTCGAGAACGGTTGGACCTATTTGGCTAATTTTTGGTTTTTTTATATTCCTGGAATTTAAATGGTGAGAAAACGAAAACTTTGGCGGTACCTACGAAGTTTGCCGGGACAGCTAGTGCCTAATAGAAATTTCTTCAAAATAGAATTTTCTTCTTCCAATTCAAAGTTTTTCAAAATACATCCTAATCTAATAAAAATATCGTGTCACACACAATGACTGTCAAACTGCTTCACCGATTTTAATGTTTCTTTTTTGTATTAAGGTCTGACAATGTCGTATCGTAGGGAAAACAACGTTTGCCGGATCAGCTAGTTTAATCGAGTTTAATAGAAATCTCGTGACAGTGTGTGTTATCTATCTGTATGTATCTATTTATTATTATTTATTATATATATTTTATTTGGGTTTATAGGTCTGAGAATGGGTTGTAAGCTACTTAATATATCAAAACAAGGTTTGCCAGGTAAGATGAAAAGCAAGATGGCACTAAACCACAGGTGTGAGAAAAATAAAAGAAACAATAATTTTCAATAATCTTTATTTCAAATTAGCACACAATTGTTGTGCTGCAGATATTGTTACAGAAAATATGTATCATTATCATAAGATAGTAGTTACATACAAATACTCGTAGTTCAACGTAATTGTGCACTAGCAAGTCACAGTGGCCACAATATTAGTTATAAAGCTCAGAATAAGTCCTTATTCTGAGTTATAAAGGCAAGCAAAGAACCAACACAGTAAAGCTGTCTCTTTCAACACCATTTTTGAAAGAAAGAGAGCAATATAGTGGAACATAATCCCCCTAAACATGCGAAAATGCGGGGTTCGTCTCATCAATAGGTACGAACAACTTTGTCTGCGGGGAAAACATTAAACAACCGCGAAAAAATCAGCTACTATGTAGATACATACATACTTACTAAAGTCACCCACTCTGCGTAAATAAACTGAATATCAGCTGGGTTTTAATCGCGGTTTAAAGAATTTTCCCAACTTTCAAGTTGTTAGCATTTGTTGAGTAGACTCCCATTTTCAGATGTACTTATGTGGTGATTTAGTTACACCGTGCATAATAAAATTATTGTTGGTCTCTTTGTTAGTCTTCATTAACAACCTGTGGGTTAGAATATAATTTCGGCAGGTGTGTGTTATATTTTAGAAAGTATTTTAACAATAAATTCATAAGCACTATGTATCTGCACAATATTTACATGCAACGTCGATGTTTATAATTATGGACACAGAATTGTTGAAGTAAGCTTAGGGGGAAATTTTGTTTTTATGCAAACGAGTTTTGAAGGAAAATAAAATGGCTCTAGGTGAATTCTCTCGAATAATGGGCGGTTTTCAGATTATTTTAATATAAATTAAAGTGCCGAAATCGTTAATGTGTCACGTCACACGGCCACGGCCAGGAAGGTAAAAATCATTCCTGCACAAACTCGTGTCAAATCAGTTTTAGAAAATTGTGCGGCAAAAACCGGTTTGATTAAATTTTTATGTCCTCCGGAACGCAAACTATAAGGGACAATTTAACTGGTTTTTGAAATTCAGAAGTTAAATAAATTATTCGAAATTTGCTGGAAATACAGTTTAGCGTCATAACAAAATATGCGAAAACGTTGATTTTCCCACCACACTAATGCCTGACTGTTCAAGACTCCAAATAAACTGGGTTGCAATATTAAATCTAATCAAAAATCACTTTATAATACATATAACCTCGTGAGGCCCAATGTCTTCAAGTGATCACAAAATCAATTCTTTTCAAGGTCGGGCCTCACGAGGATATAGATAGATAGATAGATAACACTTTATTGCTCAACCATAATACAGAGTTATTGTAATTTCCTTATGTCTAAATGGTACACAATTGGCGGTCTTATCGCTTAGAGCGATCTCTTCCAGACAACCTTTGGATGGAGAGAATTGCAGGAATAACATAGTCGGTAGGTGTGGATTTCCGGATGTACATAAATAAAAAAAAAAAAAAATCGAAAATATATTGAAAAGTAGCAAGATATAAAGAAGATAAGTAGGTACTTATAAATACGTGATACATGACATGCATATTTAGATGATAATACATATACGTACAAAATAATAACATACTTATATATTTACAAAATAATAAAATACATACCTATATAACATGCAAAATAAATACATACATAATAAATGCAACAGTTTTCCAGTTTAAGAAGTAAGTAAGTAGCGGGATTTTACCAAAGCCTTAAAACAATTCAAGGACTTTGCTTTTCTCACTTCCACGGGCAGGTCGTTCCATAAATGGACTGCCTGAACCGTGAAGGAGGAGCCATAAAATGATGTGGTATGCGATGGAGTTTTAAGGAGAAGGTTTTGGGACGAGCGAAGAGCCAAGCTATGTGAAGAATGAAGAAACTCGAATCGCTCTTTGAGATAGGATGGAATAGCTGGGTTGAACAGAATGCAATAGAGGAGAGAAAGAATGTGTGTATTCCGGCGGAGACGAATAGGGAGCCACTTGAGCTTAGTTCTAAATTCAGAGATATGGTCATATTTGCGAAGACCAAATATGAACCGGATGCAGAAGTTTTGGAGGCGCTCAAGCTTATTTAGTTGCTCCTCAGTGAGGTCTAGATAGCAGGTGTCAGCATAGTCGAGAATCGGTAGAAGGAGAGATTGAGCCAACGCAATTTTGGTAGCCGTTGGAAGGAAATTGCTGAGACGCCTAAGTGAACCTGCTGATGCAAACATCCTCCGACTTACCATTTCCAACTGCGGTACCCACGATAAGGTATTGTCGAACAGGACCCCTAGGTTCTTTACCACTGAGCTGAACGGTATGGGTACACCATCGAACAAGACAGGTGGTAGGGAACTCACGTCAACTCTGGAGATAAATCTTGGACTACCTATAATTATGACCTGTGTTTTTTTGGGATTTACGGTCAGTCCATGTGACACACTCCATTCCAAGACACGCTCTAAGTCACTATTTGTCACATTTATAGCTTCATGAAGTTGTTTCACTGGCGCTTGCGTATAAATTTGTAGATCGTCTGCATAAAGGTGGTAGGAAGAAGACAACTTGCGGGAGATACTATTAATGAAAATTGCGAAGAGAAGAGGAGACAACACGCCACCTTGCGGGACACCAGCAGATGTTTCGCACCAATCGGAGACAGAGTCATCAATCCGAATACGTTGCCGGCGCCCGTGTAGATAACTACGAAACCAGTCGATTACCGTTGGAGATATGTTAAGAGAACAGAGCAAAGCCAACAAAATGTCGAAATCGACGGCATTGAAGGCGTTACTGAAGTCAAGCAGCGACAGAACTGTCAACTGCCCTTCCTCCATCCCCAAACGCATGTCGTCAGTTATTTTAATAAGTGCCGTAGCAGTGCTATGAGCGGGACGGAAACCGGACTGGAAAGGATTGAGGAGATTATTTTTTGTAAGGAAATAACTTAATTGGGAATGAACAAGACGTTCAAGGACTTTGGAAAGGAATGGCAGGATGGATATAGGGCGATAATCGGAGAGGGAAGAGGGTTTGGCATTTTTAGGTAGCGGGATAATTTGGGCTTCCTTCCACGCAGTCGGAAATGAACCCGAGATAACAGATTTATTGAGGATTTTGGTTATAGTAGGAGTAATTATATCCAGGATCGGTATTAGCATGTTACGGCTAATATTATCACAACCAACAGCGTTAGATGTAATAGAGATGATGTTTCTCTTAACATCACAATCCGAAAATCGACTCAGACTAAAGGAAGAGAGATCAGGAGTTGGAACTGATGAAATGAGATTAAGTGTTTCTAATTTTTTAATACCATCGAAGGCAGACGCAGAGGAAAAATGTTGATTTAATAAATCAATGTTCAAATCTTTAGGGATAGAATTTTGACGAGATTTTCCAACTCCTAAAGATCGAAGGAAGTTCCAAACTTTCGCTGGATCTCCATTTTCAACAGATTTGTGAATGTGGCGTCGTTGTGCATCCCTACACACCTTATTGCAGCGATTTCGAATAAGCGCATATTTTTCTCTATTGAGCTCAGTTGGACGAGATTTAAATTTAGACTTGGCCTGGGATTTCTTATATAAAAGAGCCTTGATCTCATCCGTAAGCCATGGTGCCGGAAGATGCTTGATTTTTATGGCTCGAATGGGAGCGTGGACATCATACAGCTGTGTGATAAGTGAATTAAAAGTGTCGACTTGCTCATCGACGGTCTCCCTGCTGGTAACAAGTGACCAATCCATTTTAGAAGCATCATCACAGAGCTTGCTGAGATCCATGCCGCCAAAATTGCGTTGGAGAAGGATTCTCGGCTTTGCTTTGGGGGGGCGAATTTTATATGACAGGAATATCAAATCATGATATGAGAAAGCGTCGGCGGAGCATTGGCCATGCAGAGCAACATGATTGGGAGATGATACTGCCATGAGATCGAGAAGGGACGGGGTACTATTAGGGAAATGGTGTGTAGCACTAAGAGGAGGGACGTACATGTTGCTCGAGCGAAAAAGAGAAGTTAAGGACGATGAACGGGAGTCATTCTTAAGGAGGCATGTGTTGAAATCACCCATAATAATAGTATGACTATAGGATGGAGTGAGATCTTCAAGCAGCTTTTCGAATGACTTGAAGAAATTGACATTTAAAGAGGGACTGTAGTAAACGCCAAGTAAAATCTTGTTATGCGTTAATGTAATTTCAAGAAACAAGTGTTCACCTGCATTGGAATTAGGGGGCTGGGCTGACATGCTCATGATGGAATATGGGATGTGGGCACGAAGATAAATTGCAATAGTTCATGAAGGATTATTCTTACATAAAATTAAAGTTATGGCTTTTCGTTTCAAATGAATAAAGTTTCATGGCAGCACATCCTCCACTTTTGTTAAGCATAAAATATATTCTACTTAAAAATCTAAGCTATAATAGATATATGAATACTTTGCATACATCATTTGAAAAAAACATTAGGTAGGTATAGATACCTAATAATTATTTCATAATGTAATTATTAAAAAGATATGTTAGGAAGTTACACAATTAAAAAGAAAAATATAAGTAAATTTCAACTAAGTCTGTATTTACAACTCAGCCGATTCTTACAGTACTACTTAGCAACAATTTGTAATTCAGTGACAGTAAAAATGAGCAATACCTAAGTATAAAAAGTCATGATCATTAAAATGCAATTAAGCAACTAAAGAACATTTTAAAATTAAAGTCAATTAGCATGTCAATAAACACCGCATGAAAATGTAGTCTTGCAGCGGATGTCATAATAATGCAGTAGCGCCCGAAACAAGTTTAAATTAGTAATGAATATATGTTAACGGCGCTGCCGACTTCGTATGAAAAAGTGTTACTATAGAATTAGACTGTCCTTATAACCAACAATAATTTCTATCTTAAGAAATAGATTAAGAAAACATACGAAACAGCGCTCTGGAAGTCTCGAGTACAATAATTCTATTCGTTTGTACCTCTTTTTATCACCCTCTTTAGACAAAACTGTTGGTGTTCTTCGAGCAAACACCCGGTGTTGACAACGTTCTGGATTTTGGTTAAAAATAAAGCGTTTTTTTCCAGCTTACGAAAGCAAAGGAGCGTTATTGTGGCATAATTTTACAAACATTACATCTGTATACAATCAGAGGTAATTAATATATCGATCGTCGAGAATGGGTCTATCTAGAGGCCTAGGGCCGATTTCTGACTTGAGAATTTCACTAAGTGCGTAACGTTCTGTCAGGCTCTTCTCTGAGAAATTTGACGAGACAATACTACAGTTAAGTAGTTCCTTAGTTAAATTCACAATTCATAAATTGGCTAAGCAAGTTTTGTCTGTTCGTGGCGTGAAACTGAAACCTTATCACTATCACCAGACGGTTTAAAAAGTTTCGAAAACATGTGAATAAAATACGACCCCTAAGAGTTTCGAATTTGTTCGAGCTTCTTTACGCTATTCTAATGTTTCACCCCACACAATTTGTGCCAACGATAAGGAACTGTAAAGAACATTAACTTTAAATAAGCTGTTTGAAAAAGCTACGATAGAGCATGATATTTTTAACTCTTGGCACCGTTTGATTAGATCGCCTATTTGTTGTCTACAGCAAACATCCTTAAGTAACTACATAATATACGAAGTGACTATCTATAATTGTAGTTATGATTTCCAGCCAAACATTTCTGCAAACTCCAGTTGTGAGCGTCTTTACTTTGTCACTTTAATAATTCACAAAAAAAAGTTTTTTTTGTGAAGTGTAATTTAATTTTAGGTGACTAGAATCCCTATAAGAAAAGTTGTTTGTTGTTACTCTTATTTGTTGTTATTATTAAGACTATTTTCTTCTGATTTACTGTAAACTATTTTAACTGCAAAATCAATTACTTATACTTAATAATAACGAATGTCACTTTGTACAATAATAAGCACTTTGTTGAAATTCAGAATATACAGTATAGACGGTATCAACTTTCTAGAGAACGAAACCGGACCTTGAATAATGTAGACAATTTGAAGTCTATAACCATCACATAGCTGTGGCACTCCAACAGCCCTTTTTGTTTATGGGCTTAACTACACTTTTTGTGCCTTATTTACCGTCGCATTACTATTTTACAATACATTTTGTTGCTATCTACAATTTTATACGTAGGAAGTTAAGAGTATAGTCTTCAATGTTGCAAGCTTACGAGTCTAGAAAAATCGGAAAATTCCCACCCTATCCGCAAAAAAAAAACGTCGAAGATAAGTAAGTCAACGTTTCTTTTTTTGCTGTCGTCAATAATACAGGTTTGTTCTTTCCACAGAGAATATTGAGATATGCATGCATGTTTCCTCTCCAGTACGCCAGTAGTACCTTCTTAGGAACCGGGTATGCAGAAAGGATTTTGAGTATGTATTTAAATTGAGTTTATTTTGCAGGTTTTTCTAATGCTGGGGCCGCACCTGCGTCTATCGTGGCAAAGCTTCGCGCAATGACACGATCTACGCTGATGTAATCGGCCATTATCGGCTATCGTCACTATCAACGTCAAATTAAAGAAATTGTGTTGCGGCCACCTTGAATCACTGCACGATAATTCGTTTAAAATTACGAAGCCACTAATCTGACCAACGTATTAGCACGATAACTTTTAGTGAGAGAAACATACGAATCATCGGAACGCACAGTGCTGCGTGCCGATACACGCAGGTGCGGCCCTAGCATAATGCTTTGTTGTGTTAGGTGCATTGCATTTTTTTAATACATATATCGTATTAGGTATATGATTTGTATACAATATATTATGTTTGTCTAGAATTTTTTTGTGCGCGCATTTTTTTACCGCTCATCGCCACACAATGTACACTGCGCTGTGGCGGCAGAATGACACCGCGCGACTTTCTTTTGTCAGACTTTAAGAAGTGACATAGCAGCCGATGACAATGGTACGTCGCTAATTTGGACATAATCCAATGTCGTTGAGGGCAAGTCGATATTAACCTGAAGGTTCGGTCATGTACGTATACGCGACAAAGCGTCTGACAAGACAAACGAAGTCACGTGTCATGCTACAGTTACTGGCGCAGTTTGTATCGCGTATTGGAAAATGACCGTAACTCTATGAAACTACCAGACGATGTAATTCGGTTACAATACATATTCGTCTAATGTAAAACCGGTGTTTACTCGCATTCATGCATTCATTCGTGTATAAAATTGACCCTAATGTAAACTTCTTGTAATACCAAATTTTATGTATGCCAGAATTAAGTACATAGACAATGTTGGACTTAGTAAAGGAACCTGACTAAGAGCCGATTTCTGAATTGAGAATTTCGCTAAGTAATTACTTAACTGTAGTGCTGTCTTCTCAAATTTCTTTAGAAAGGAGCGTGACAGCACTTTACTTGAGTATTTACTTATGCTGCGGCCACACTTGAAGGCGAAGATTCGTGTTCGCGTTGTCGCGACATAATTTCGTGTTCGCTCTACGGCGAAGAGCTTGGCCACATCAAATAAACCTTCGCTACGTCGCGACAATCTAGAACGTTGCAAAATTCATTTTGCCCTTTGATGTGCGGTATTTTACCGACAGCAGCGCGAAGGGTATTTGTATTCGCGATGATGATTCGCGATAGGACTAATTTTTTGGCCAGACATGTCGCGACAACGCAAATCTTCGTGTTATCGCGATAGTGTGGCCGTAACATTAGTGTAAGTTCTCAATTCAGAAATCGGCCCTGATAAACTCAATTTCAAACAACTGCAAATCTCCCAAACGGTAAAAGTCCACCCTTTGCTATTTTGTCTCTAGCCCAAACTCATCCACCGATAAATGAATGCTGCAATAGTCATACTATTGAGACTATTCACTTTTTTCTTCACACTATGAATAGCTCAGAGCTGAGAAAGACTGTTGTGCATTATCATTCCGTTCTGTTTTGTTTCATCATTTCCAGCTTTGAACACCACATATCCCGTTACGACGCCTTGATGTTCTAATACAACTGATATACCCAACAATAATATAAATTATAATATAGTTGGGAGACGCTTACAACCCTTGCATTAAGTAATGTTTCACTCCATCGGGTTAAACATTTAGACAACTCCAAACTGTCAAAATATGTATGTATTGACGGTTCGGTGTAGACTAAATCAGACAACTCCATACAGTGGAAGACCTACGAAACGTAATTGCACCCCAGATTTATGTTACCTAGTCGCTTTGAACATTGCTCTATTGCGACGGAAATCCCAACAATATTATAGGCGATTATATAATTAAAGGGGCGCCTTAAAACTTCTGGCAGCTGTGTACTGCTCCAATTCATGTTTGGCCAGAAGGTTTTGTACCATCCTAATGATTCAGAGCAGTGCACAAAGAACTAAACTTAACATCTTTGCAAAACTACCGCACCACTGTACATTAACTTTGATTGGCTGTATTCTTACAAAAGCTTGCACCTTATGGACCGTTTTGTACCGTGACCAATGCCTCTCCGGGTCTTCTTGTTCCGGCCCTTGTCTTTGCGGATCTCGCGGACCAGCGTGTAGAAGGCGTCGTCGACCCCCATGCGCGTCTTGGCTGAGGTCTCCACGAACGGGACTCCGTAGCTTCGGGCGACCTGGAAGCATTTAGGTAGAGTCTTTAGTTAAAAAATATTTTATTTTAGTGTAATAGATCACATCTATTTATTGGCAATTATTTTTAGAGACACTGGGAATACAAAAACATTTTTGAGGCTCAATTAGGTTTTCTGTACCTGAAGATTAAAGGACCATATCATCATCAACGCATTAGTCTCCACCGAGGGGCACGGGTCTCTTCCCTGAGGAAGGTATAGGGCCTATACCTTCCTTCCCTATACTATAGGCCATACTCCACCACAGGGGCCAATCCGGATTGCTGGAGACTTGTAAGACTAGTGGCTGGTCTTATTGTCAGAAGTTTTCAAACCGCCCTAAGGCGGCTGACTTTGGCTTAACGACTGCCAACTATCGACAGCAGCCGGCACCAACTGCTTAATGTGCCTTGCGAACCACGGAACCGCAAGGACCGTATAACATCTCCAAAACAGGGATTTTGATGTGTTCTCGTACCCTCGTAGTGTACAATTCTTACTTGTCTAAAACATAGACAATATTATTTATACTTTGTTTCTAATTAGACCATTTTTTTTCTGATTTCTAATCCGTCTTAAAACCCTAGGCAGTTGCATGGAGATCGGTATGTTACGCGTCGCGTTCCATTGTCGGTTTGTATACTAGTAAGTAATCTGCGGTGTTTCTTCAAGGATCTTATGAGAAGTGGTACCAGAAGACACATTTAAGACATATTTAATAACTTTCTAGATAAACAACATAGCTGCTACATAAGCCTTAGTTTCTGACAACAAAGGAATTTTCAGACTATTTACAAGTTGCAAGATAATGTTTCTAGCTCTGCCGATCTAATCAATCACCATTGATAACAAAGGATGGTTGTAAGTTTGATCAATATGGCATATCTAGGAATAACAAAATCTTTTATGTAGCACACACTTATAGTTTGGAGTTTAGCTGAATTTCTAGGGGGCGACGATTAATTAAAACTGAGATTTGGGTGAATATACGGTATTTGATTTTTTTGTGTCCCAGAAGGAAATGTAATCTGTTCCATTCAATATTGATAATTTCTCTATTTGACACTATTTTTAAATGTTTAATGATGAGGGCCAGAAGATTTTTCAATTTTTTTGAATTTTTTTATCACCAGAGGAAAATGTGTTACCAGAGGACTGACACTATTGGCAGAGTAGTCACAAATTAAAGCAGGGAAGTGACAGGCCATTGATGTATAGCTAAGAAAGGGGACACTTATTAAATAAATAAAGCATAAATAAATAAATAAACTCCCTTTACAATAGTGACAACCTCAGAATGCAAAACAATGTTGCCAAAAAGTATGGTAAGATAATCGAGATATTGGGCGTGTGGTAGTCCTTGTCTGTTCACCTATATTCTATTTACTGAAGCGAACGACTAAAGGTAAACAAAGACACAGCGTCTCTCAAACTTACATCTCACTCAAAATAGCGCATGCACGCAGTTTTGCTTGCATCGTATACATAGGTTTGGCAGAAAGAGCGTTGAGTCCCGGCTCACCCATATTTTCCGTTTCGTAATAACAAACACAAAAGTACAACAACAACTGAACGATGGACCAAAAAACTTTACCAATAAATTATTTACAATTATGAACAGACTAAAGAAAATAAAATAGCACAAAGAAGTTTCACTCGCATCAACACGTCAATCGTGAGTAAATATGGCGTCGGGGTGGCTACATCTTACTTTTTTGCCTCTAATTAAAAAAGAGGTTCGTAGTCAGCTCTCCATACTTCTTCCTACACTTCGCGTAGCGCATTAGCACAAAATAATCGATCATATCGGCCGTTAAACAAAAGTCCGTCATCTTTCCTAGTTGCGAACATATTTGGCAGCAGTAGGATCGCTTTTATTTGAGGACCACTGAAATTTTAGGTATTTTTGGGGCATAGATCTCTTAAGCAAATGGTATTTTCATGATAAAATAAAGTATTTAGTTAAATAAACTGCGAGTGAGGGATAAATCAGGTAATAAAAGTGTTATTGTGTTTATTGCTTAATGGTATTTGTTATCGTTTTGTATAACTTTGCTAAATATTATGCAGTGTTATAAATGTGGCATATTGAAAAACCAAATTTTTGACATGTTGACACTTAGTCGTTCGCTTCAGTAAATAAGGTGTAGGTGACCCACGAACAATTTTATGGGCAATAGACAATACGACAAAACGTATGTTGCCGAAATTATAAAATAACGTATCTAGATTAACCTCAATAGAGTACAGGAAAAGACCTTTGTAAATTTTTACTTCAATAAGAAGAAAACAAATTAAATTCAAAACCCTATGTGTGACGTCACAGCTCGACCACAATAAGCAAGTTTCCTTAGCTCGCCGCGTCGTCGCCGCCAAAAAAAAAAAAATGTCAGTGTCTGTTTGACAGATGGCCAGTCAGTCGTACAGCACCACCAAGTTATCTGTTCAGGTGGGCAAAATTGTAACTAACGAATTAATTGTAAATCCTGTTCCCCATTTTTTGTATTATTTATTCAAATAATAAGATTTATAGATATAGTTTCATTAAAATTGAAAGACGGGTTAAAATATTCTCATTTTTCTAGGTAAATTTCTAAAATATTACTACTAAGTTCTCCACTAGCGCCGCTATCAACTGAACAGATAAGATGGTGGCACAGTAGTTTTTTTTTAACTCTGCAAAGTGAGGCATTGACAAAATATTCATACAGGTTTCAGAGCTACATCACTTCCGGTTAAATAATTATTTTTTTCTAAAATCTTTATCTTATTCCAAGAAGAAATCAACAAGGTATGGGTCTTTTCTATTTTCCCCTTCTACCCAAAAATAAATAAAAAGGCAAGCATTTTTTTTGTCGCATTGTCAATTCTTAGGGCCAGTCTCATTGTGTATTTTGCCAAGCAACTACTCAAACTAAAGTGTTGTCTCGTCAAATTTCTCAGAAAAAAAGTGTGATAGGATTACTTAAGTATTGTCTTAGTGACATTCTCAATTCAGAAACCGGCCCTTAGCAGGGATAAGATCAACTTATTTAATTAGAGAAATTAAAAAGTCTCCTAGATGTACTTTCAAAGTATAGTACACTGTTGCTGAGTGCATGCCTGTGAATTGTTAGCAAAGTCATGTTGTGAATCATCAAAGATACATTGTTAATCCTTGAACGGGCATAGCTGACATAACATTTTCAATGGTTTTAGACTTTATTTCAAAGTGATAAAGTTCAATTTTTCGTGGGAACTATTTTACCACTGCCCGGTAACGGTTAAGTAGCAGGTGTAAACAATGCTTGCAGTAAAAATACCCAAATTGTCACTCAAAGACCCATAATGGCTTCAACACAAAGAATACATAGGTAGGTATGATAACAAACTACAAAGTTTTTCTTAATGCTGCGGGGCAGTAGGTAATTGCAAGCGGTAAGTCTGAAACATCAGTGTATATAGGTACATGAATTTGGGCACAGAGGAAAAAAAGGAGTAGATAGATAGACTGCCTTGTTGTTGGTTACGGCCGTTAAGGCACTTGGCTACCAAGAAAGAGGTTGGGGGTTTCATTCCCACTGGGGGACCGCCATAATATTTGTAGCACTGCCTCAGTCTGGGTGTTTTACCATGTTTGTAATGTCTTTTCCTGATTACCATAGCACAGGGTGTCCTAGTTTGGGACCAGGTCAAGTGATTGTGTTGTGCGGAAGTTATTATTATTATGGCAGCTATGTTCTTAATAGTAACTATTTTACTAAAACTACAATTAATAGTAGAAGTAGATACCTATGTACCTGTATCCCAGAGGGATAGGCAAAGATCAGGGACTGCCCCAACCCTAACAAATCACTCTCACTTCATCAACATGAATTCATTCGAGACAATTTGATTCACTGCACAGCGGTTTTCTTACCTTGTAAAAAATAATTTCACAGTACATGATCTTCTGAACTACTTTAATGAAATAGGCCAAGGTTATTCAAGTGTATGAGCTGTCTTGTGTGAAAAGAAAGAGTAGACTGATGTCAAATTGGGAATTGAGATTGATGCAGTCAGTTCCGAAATCTAATGTTGAAGAGGCAGTCAAGCTAATATTAATCCTTGTTTCTGAACTGTGAAACTGTATTTCTTACCACAGATGTTTATAACTATTCCATGGTTTCTCAAATGTTAACCAATAGGGGTCACAAATTCTGTTGACATAATTATAGTCGTTGCACTTGGAAAAACTGACAAACGTAAAATGCTAACTATCCAGGAGAAAGAAAAAACTTAATAATTTCGTAATTACGAGACACCTCTGTTTATTCAGTAAATACATAGGTGATATTTACATTTTAATATGGGTTATAGAGGCGCGTCGCACCTTAGCACTAAATACTCAAATAAAAAAAACAATTTTGCTTCAAAAATGTTTGTCAGATTTTCCAGTAGCAGCGACAAACTATAATATGAGAATCAGTGGGTTAAACTGGTAACCGCTCTGTTGTACAAGCTCTAATAGAACCTAGTTCTATACAATACTATTTTCTCTGCAGAGCAGCTGTCCTTCTACAGACAAAAAAGACAAAGAGACCTTGCAATCTCAAAACTTATCATAGCCAGTCATTATGGAAATTACTTAACAAGAATGTAATTTAACAGTAGTTTATCTAACCTCTCTCGCCTGCGTCATGTCCACAGCCCAAGCCTGCAGGTCACACTTGTTGCCGACCAGCACCATAGGCACCTCATCAGCGTCTTTCACCCTCTTGATTTGCTCCCTATATGAGCCAATGTCTTCAAAACTCTTAGCACTGTTCACTGCGAACACCAGCAGGAACCCTTCGCCCGTCCTCATGTACTGGTCTCTCATTGCTGAATACTCTTCTTGCCCCGCAGTGTCCAATATGTCCAACAGACAAGTCTCACCATCTATCACAACTTGTTTACGGTAAGAATCCTCGATCGTTGGGTCGTACTCGTCCACGAAATGGTTCTGGATCAGCTGTATGGTCAGGGCTGACTTGCCCACACCTCCAGCACCGACGACAACCAGTTTGTATTCAGTCATCTTGTGCCGTGACGAGAACAATATTTTTACACAACACTTTTGTAACCCGGTTCGTGAATGAGTGTCTGTTGTTGAGCCACGCCTCAGATGTTACTCAGAACGGCATGGCTGACGGCAGCTGTGTATTTAATTAAAATTATGTATTACAGAACAAAATGCAATAAAATGACAATGAGATGGTTCAGTCACCCTTGAAACTTTTTTTTTGTTATACGTTTCGTTATGCTCAGACAACTCTAAATTATTATAAGCTTTTACTCTACTCAGTTATCATAGAAAAATCATTTAAATTTTTAAGTTTACATTAAGTAGCAAAAAAAATAAATTTCTCTTACTGTTTTTTTAGCTCACCAACAAAAGCATTTTATTATTTCTTCCCGTAGAACGAAGCGTAATTTACAGTCAACAAGGCTTGATAGTTCATAACGACAATGAATAGATGGCAGTCCTATCGTATGGGGAATTGGAGTATGCTAAGGGAGTATGAGAATCAAATACAAAAATTAGGTAAGTACATTAATTTTTCGTTCTTCTAAAGGTCTTCAAATGCAAAAAATAAAATTTCTAATAAAACGCAATAATAGTTTTTTCTTCGAATTATAAGTACCTATCTCTAGTAAATCTTCGAATTACTACTGAATAAAAAATAAAATAATAAAATAAGTCCCGGGCCACACAGAAGGAGGGTGGAGCGAAGGGGGCGGGTGCAGAAAAGACGCGACGACATGTTCCGGCCGGCTTGACGTTGATTTTGGGACACCCTGTATAGAGTTTGCGCCCTCACCCCGCCTCTTCTGTGTGAGCCATTCGTCCGGTTCCTTCATACATTTTGTATGATAGTGACTTGGTAAGACTACGCGTTTTTGCCGCGCCCTTCGCTCCACATCCTTTCTATCTGTCTCAAGCCGTATTCTTTAGCATGTTGGTGGCCCATTGACCATCCACAAAAAATATCCATTGTTCAATGGCCTCCATTGTTCTTGGTAATTAATAATGAATACCTACCTACATTAATTATAAAAGGGAATATTTTCCTTGCTCTGAGAACTAATGTCATGTTCCTAATTTATGTAGGTACCTACACTAAAGTTTAATGAACTCCATCTAGCACTAACTCCTATCATTGTTGGCAGCTACGACTACGACGTTGTCCACTATAGATAGGTTCAAGTTCACTTATCGAATCCAACTCGGATGGGCAGCTTTTGAAACTGAAACACATTTTCGCATCCAAAATGCGTCAATGTCTCAAGACAATTTCCATGGATTATTATTATTGAACAATCCTTGGTCTAAAGCCTGTGGCGTTTGTTTGATTCCTTAGTGTAATGGAAACATAACATGTATTGTAAAATGTGGATAACGGAGCTGGATGTACAATTGAATAAGCTATTAATTTTTAAGTTATGTGTTCAAAATACATTGTACCTCTGTTTGTTGTCCCTAATAAACAAAATAAAAAATAAAATAGAATAAGACAAAGGTGTAGAACCAATGTGTTACCACTGATGACTTATGGAAGAGAGACCTGCTCTCGAATTAAGTAACTTTCCACTTTATCGGGTTTAGAAAAGTCCAAAGTGTCAAAACATGTAGGTAGTTAGGTGTCAAATGTGTTTCACAATTCGCAGACAACTCCATTCAGTGGAAGACATAGTTAACTACGTGATTGCACTGGTCGCTATGGGCCTCTCAGTGGAATGCGCGGAGCTTACCATACAACGGACGGCTCTCCTTGGAGGTCCGGGGACACTGCGGGAGGCGTGCAGCGAAACTCGCAGGCTCCTGGCTTTCTTCGAAGAGCTGGGGTGGCAGGATTAAAGTCCCCTATGGATGTTACCTTCCTTTACGGAAAATGGCCTCATTCACATTCGTGTTGCGGTAACTCAAACCGTCACCAATAGAATAGAATAGAATAGAAAAGCTTTATTTCAAAAACACAACACACAATAACAAAACAACAGCACGATTTTACAAAATGCATGCTTTGAAACATTTCGTTGATTTACTTTATTAACTAACTAATAGTAATAACTAGAAAAGTGGGTGGGTGTGACGATGTGTGTCATGGCCTTGAAAAAGGAGTCTGGACTCAGCCAGTGGCGGATTTACCCTAAGGCCCAGTAGGCCCGAGCCTAGAGCGGCAGATATTAGGGGCGGCAAATCGTGACAAAAAAATCGCTGATGATAGCAAAATAACTGAAATGCAAAGTACCTAAATATTTAAACGGCTGTGCATAATTATGGCGGGCCGCACTGCACTGCAACGAATAGCAATTTTTATAGGTATGCGCCACTAAATTCATTATGCACCTAGTCTATATGATAGGTGCTGCGTGCTGTGCTGAGAAAGGGGCGGCACATGGCCTGGGGCCTAGAGCGGCCAAGACTGCAAATCCGCCACTGGACTGTGTTACGGGTAAGAACCATAACGCTGGTCTTCCGCCAGACCCTAAGTGAAATCACGAGCATCACGAACAAGTAGTGAAATTTGGCATACCAATGGGCCTTACAAAAAGTCTCATGGTCGCTCAATGGGTAGTAGTGGAAGAGCTATGTTAGGAGTTTCGCGGCGTGACTGAATCAGGAATGAAGAGATCGGTAGAAGAACCCGAGTTACTGATGCTGATGGCATTTGAGCGGAAAAATTATGTCCTGGCGATCGTGCGACCCAGTGAGGGTAGACGCCCGACAAGATGGTCGCCAAACCATCCCTTATATTACGTAACTTTCCACTCTATCGGGTTAAGCATTTAGACAACTCGATAGAGTCAAATAAGAATGTATATGACAGCTCGGAGTAGGAGCATGAGATACCTACTGGGAAAAATGTCCCAGAATGTAACGGTGTGACATAGGGTGATGTGACATACCGGGAACAAAAGGGCTAAACCCCAGGGGTGCAATTACGTAAGACTCCACTGTATGGAGTTGTCTGTCACATCATCTTATGTCACACTGTTACATTCTGGGACATTTTTCCCAGTAGGTAGTAGGTACTATCTCATACTCTTACTCCAAACTGTCATAGTTAGGTAAATTCTTATTTTGACTCTTCGAGCTATCGATAGAGTGGAAAGTTAAGTAAGTAATTTAGGGGATGATTGCGGTGACAGGGAGTCGCTGCATGCGGGTGAAACAAGACCGAGAAACTTGGAAAATCATGAAGGCCTAGTCACCGATAAAAAACCTAGGAAAATCCTGTGAAAGTAACTATGATCTATATTATCAGATGTGTAAAACGTGTACGTAGCTAGGTACAGTACTGTGCGAATTAATGTGAACACAAGTGATAAATTAGTAAAAATAAGAAATATTCTTTATTGAGGAAAAAATCGCTCGTAGCCTGGGCTGCCTGAGTGATCTTAAACGATCACTAAGGTTAAGCAACATACGGCGCGTTCAGTCCATGGATGGGTCACCGTCTATGACTAATGCTAGTGGCATTTTTTCCGAGCGATTCCGAGCGAAGAAGGTTATAGATCGTAAGATTAAAATTATTTGTTTATTTTTTAGATGTACTGGATTGGATTTTGGATGAACTGTATTAAAATTGCAGTGCCCTTGCAGGGCTCATGTCGTGGATCTATACCTATCTTACTTTTAAGAACTATTGTAACACATGAAGCAATAAACAAACTTAAACGGACCTGTGTACGGAGCTTCTAATGCGGTGCGTAATGCATCTTTGAGTAAAAAAACTTGTGTGCAACTCTCGAGGTCTTTTTGAACAAACAGGGACTTGTTGCCGTGCTTTGATGCTGGGGTCGGTTTTAATTTTGCCATGTGTTCCCATAGATTGGCAACGAAATCTTGTGTCTGTAGAATAGGAGTTGTTGACGTTGTTTGTAGGAACTCTCCAGGAACCTTCAGTGGCACTCCATAAACAAGTTCCGCAGCAGAGTTTTTTAAATTCTCTTTCCATGCAGTCCGGACGCCGAGCAGAATAAAATGATGGGGAGAACTTCCGTCCATCGAGTGTTTTTGTGTGCCATGATCGCTGCTTTCAGGGTTCTGCGTAGGCGTTCTAACATGCCGTTGGCTTGCGGGTGATATGCAGTAGTGTACTGCAGTTTAATACCACACAACTTTGCCAGTGCCTTGAATAGGTGGGATTCAAATTGCCTGCCCTGGTTGGTAGTCACTATCTGAGGTCAACCGATCCTTGCTATCCAAGTCTCGTAGAAAGCTTTTGCTACAGTTACGGCAGTCATGTCGTAAAGTGGTGTAACCTCAGGCCATCTAGTAAACATGTCAACGGCTGCTTAGCAGTATCTGTAGTTCTCTGACGGTGGTAGTGGTCCTACTAAGTCAATGTGAATATGTGAAAATCGAGCTCCGGGTGACTCAAAAACTCCAAGTGGTGTCGCTGTGTGTCGTTGCACCTTGGCACGTTGGCATGCGAACCCCGTTGGAACCCAAGTACGAGAGTACTTGCGTAACGAAGACCATACAAACCGTTGTGACATGTTGTTGATCTGATGTCTGAGTGACTCATGACATGAATTGAGTTAAAGACTTGGCGACGTAACTGACATGTGTTGAAAGGACGAGGTCCGGCTTGCGATACATAATAGAACAGAGTTACCTACGTATGTGCCTGGTGCTGGTACTTTCTTTAGTTTTAATGAAGACCCGCCCGACAACAGCGATAGCAGTTCTGCATCATCTTCCTGTGTGATGGATTCAATTCTGGAGAGAGCATCGGCTGTAATGTAATGTACTGGGTACACATACCTGATATGGATGCTGATTTTCTGTAGCAATTGCAGCTGCTTCTGGGTGTTCATTAAACAGCGCTTGTTTTAATGTAATTCGCCTTTTTCGTAACACAGAACGGTTACACAACAAACGAATAACTCCCACTGAAGGTCGATACATAGCGAAAACACAGTTCAACAATTAACAATCACAAAGAAAAAGAGGTGTCCATAAACAAGCATAAGTCGGGTTGAAGTCCAGCACAAGTACAGTACAGAAAAACACAGCGAACAAGGTGAGATCTAGCTCCAGGCTACCTGCGGCGTGCGCGCGCGTCTCTTGCTTCGGAAGCGAGGGTTTAAGGGGAGGGGGAGAGAATGGGGGTGGCAGGGTGATGCGAATATGCCTTCTGCGTCGCACTGCCGCAAATAAAGCGGCATTTCATTGTATATAAAATATTAAAGTAGGCCGTTTCTAGGAAAAAAAAGTTTAATACAATAAATAAAAATCACATTTAAAAAAAATCTCTCGGATGGATTTTAATTATGTAAAATGTTATTTGGAGAGAAAAAATATACCTATCGATTGGCATTATTCTTATCGTGGAGGCCCTTGGACCACTTTTGCCCATCCTCCTTTTACTTTTTTTTTATCATCATTCATCATTAACCCATTATGTCCCAACTGAGGGGCACGGGTCTCTTCCCTGAGGAAAGTAAAGGGCATACTCCACGACGGGGGCCAACCCCGGATTGGTGGAGGCTTGTAAGACTAGTGGCTGGTCTTACTGTCAGAAGTTTTCTAGCCTCCCTAAGGCCTCTGACTTGGCTTGACGGTTGCCATCTGTCGACGGCAGCCGGCACCAACTGCTTAACGTGCCTTGCAAAGCACGGAACCGCTCGGAAAAATGCATTAGTCATAGAACGGTCACCTGTTCATGCACCTTCGTTCATGAGTCACTGTTAACCTTCATGATCGTTCAAGATCACTCAGGTAGCCCGGGGCTACGACCCATTCGAAAACTCGAAACTTATCAACGTTGTAAAAAGGCCATCATAATTTCTACTTAGAAAATGACGTAGTATTTAGTTGTATTTGCATACTTAATTAACAATTTACTTTACAAATTCTATAATTACCTATAATAAATTGAAGACGTGCGTGGATGAAGGTGATAAGTGCAATTTTTTAGAGTTTGAGTAAATTGAAGTTAAAGTTTGACTACAATTTTTTCCCACACAAAAACACCGACTAGGTACCGAAAATACGACTTAACACCTTTCTTTAAAGTCACGTCTTCAATTATATTAATATCTCTCACCCTTTTGCACACTCAACTCGTATAGTAAGAAGTTGACAGCAGGGAGCTTTTTCATAAAACTAAAATTAATTTTATTGTTTACTACAGTTTTATGTAGTACGCTGTGTACCTACGTCGAATTGTAATACCTAATATTCGATTTGTAATTATAATTTGTGATTTTTAGAAAGGGATTGGGATGCGTGGATCAAATCTTCTCCTTGAGACGGTTGTTGGAGAGACTTTTGCAGCGTTGCCGTTAGCGTACATTTGACGTACGTTTTAGGCCTCGCATGTACGATGTACGATTTCATCTCTTTACGTACGTTTTGAACTTGACAAAAAGAGAGAAGCTGTATTAAATTATTTGTAGTAAAAACAATCCTCATGTACGTTTTTAACCCAAAGTGTACCTTTTCGGCGCTCGACATGTACTTTTTGGGAACTCAGTTGCGGCAACACTGGACTTTTGGCCAAAAGTGAAAGGGTTTTCTATGCGTTCGTCGACTTGGAGAAGGCAATGATAGAGGTGAGGATGAGGAATGACCTGTCGTCGGCACTGTCCGAGTATGGAGTGGACAACGTCTTGCTGCGAGCTTTGAAGTCTCTGTATATAGACTCCAGTGCTTGCGTAAGAATTAATGGGGCGTACAATGACTGGTTGTGGCGCGTCCCCGTGGTTGTTCAACTTATTCATGGATAGATGCCTGACTGATTTGAGAGAGAATAACTTGGGTGAGTTAGTTACCTGGGCATTTCTCCAGAAGAGGCAAAAATGGCTGACTTCAGTGGTCGTTTTTTTTTCGTCTTTCGGGAATTTCATCGATTGTTTTGGATAAAGGGCTAAAAACTGTAAAACGTGATATATTTTGGGTACCCAGATTCTCGGTTATATAATGAAATCAGAAAACTGTAGATTGTAAGCATCGACATCAGACAATAATTCACTGGAATCAGAAAATGACCAGAGAATCATTTAACGTGCCAAAGTCACAATTTGATACCAGTAGTTGCACCTAACAGTCAATTAAAAGTATGGGAAGTTTTCGAGTGTGATTTTAGAGATTTAAGTATATATACTTAGCTTTCCTAGCCTCAAACTAGTGGGCCATCTAGGTATGCACATTGTGGTGAACTGTTGTGTCGCGATTTAGCGATAGTTGGCGATTTTCCAACAATCAATATTTATTAGTTGCCTCCTCGTCACTAGATGTTGTTACCAAACCCCAATTATCATCCCCAAATTTTTATTGCACCATTTAAACACAACCAAATACTGTTGATGAAAGAACAAAATATAACTAGCTGTATTTTATTTAGGAAAAGTAAATAAACTAAGCTATGTCTCGGTTCCTCCTAGCTTACATTCAGCTAAAAAACCATTCAGATTATATTATCGATCGTGAGCACATGTACGGAACCTGGTCCGTTACACAACCTCTTGTCAAAGCGAATAGAATGGTAGGTAGAGTAGGTTGATGTAGAGCCTACTGTACATACCTACATAAACGTACAAACCGACTGACTACAAACTATAAGAAAACTATGTTAAAGAAATGTACACGCACTTTCTTTCTTGTAGGTACTTTAAACTTGCCATTGTTGACACATTCACATAATTCACAAACACAGACATCATAAACACATACATGCACATGAAAAAATGTACACACGAATAAGGTACACATGTTTCACATTTTCAAGTTAACGTAGGCACGTAGTTGCTGCTGCAGCAGTTTTTAATCTGACTGAAATCAATTATGACAAATACAACATATTTTGTAGTTGCTGCTGCAGCAGTTTTTAATCTGACTGAAATCAATTATGACAGAAACAACATATTTTTGTCGTTATTATAAACAGTAAAGAAAATATTAATATAAAGTAAATATGTAACATAAACACGTTCAAAACTATTCGTAGGTTTCCACACGATGTTTTCTTTCACAGTTAGCGATTACTTTTCCAAAAAAACAAATGCGCATATCCTACTTGAAACTTACAAGTAAGGAATCTGACCTCGGTTCTCTAAAGTCGAACGACATACACTGAAATTAGGCAAATTTGACTTCGGTGGAAGTTTTTCTGACTTCGGTGCTCAAAAAGCCTCCGAAATCAAGCACACCGAAATCAGAAAAGATAGTTTTTTCAAGTTCACTGTTATACAACACCACGTATCAACCCCAGATCAAGGCACTAGAAAGTAGTCACTGAGATAAATTATGCAGTAGACACTACATTTTACAGTCAATAAGTATTCTTCCTAATAACACCTCCACCGAAGTCAAAGTGTGCCGTGGACCAAATCTGAAGAATGAATTACTTACCCTGATATTTCCCAAGACTTTCATTCAATCACCCGTCCGTTGACCTCGGGCGCTGCGGGGTGACTGACCTAATGGCTCGTCCACACCGTAAATTCTTCCTAGAGTAATCTACGACCGAAGAAACGCTTGGTTCATAAGTGCCACCGAATTCAGGCAGAAGCAAGGGACACTCAAACATCTTGCTATTGTAGGCGAACTATTGATTAGATTCTTATGATATTTAAATGAGAGGTACTTTAACTATCTGACAATATGTGAACATAAATAGATTCCCGGAAAACATTCTGAGTTTTATAGAAATAATTATAAATTGTCAAGTTTTGGGTTGGGGACAAGCCACCGATGGTCATTTTCAGCCATTTCAGATTTTTTTCTGTGAGTTGCAAACGGTTTTCAGCAAAGTTTGCATGTTCTCCAGGTAGGCGAGAACCTAAAGGACACTGTAGTATTTTTACAGGGGTATATTTTGATAATCTGGACATGTTATGCGCCGGGCCGTCAAATTCGGACCCCGTGAAGAAATGCCCACCAACTTGTCAAATGTTCGTTGTACGAGTATGCCGATGATCAGGTTTTGTTCTATGGGAGAAAAAGTTTGTAGAGTTTGAGCATTGTGTTTATAGTTTTTAGGAATAAATTAATGTTGACCATGTCGATAAAATTAAAATCGGAAATATAAGTATAATTTGTTAGTAACTAAATATCTTTTTAATCTTTTTTATCTCATGCTTTTCAAGCATGATTTACGTCGAGTTAGCGTATAATAGAGACGCCAATTCTTTTTAAAGGTAGGTTAGTTACTTAAGCAAATAATAAATCAGTAATGCATGCTGCCAGTATCTTGGGAACTCTCCCCAACGGCAGCGGTTTGGAGACGATTTTTTATATTTAGGTAGTATT
Source organism: Yponomeuta plumbellus (assembly GCA_947310845.1). Classification (NCBI taxonomy): domain Eukaryota; kingdom Metazoa; phylum Arthropoda; class Insecta; order Lepidoptera; family Yponomeutidae; genus Yponomeuta; species Yponomeuta plumbellus. Next base: position 2,638,041 of record OX371204.1, read on the forward strand.
TAGTTTGATATTTAGTTTAGAAATTAATTATCTACTTGTACATTATATGTGATATTACTAATAAAGCGTCCTGTATACGTAATGGTTGGTTATACACCATGTATATTTTTTTAAGTACTATTTTATTATATGGTGCGTAATAAAAACTATGAATCAGCATACATACGTTGTTAGCGTCTCTATTTTATTCTAACTCTATGGAAAGCATGCCTAAAAAGCATGAAAATAAAGCAAATGTAAATCAGCCCTAAATGTCTCAGTAATTGCGCGTTTTAAAATAACCCTGTATATGCTATGAAATTAATTTAGTTTGGATGTCGCCAAGTGCTAGGCTGCAATTAAGAACAATATTTTATTGTAACTTAATTTTCTGTACAGTTTTTGTCGGTTTTTTGTGAAAACAAGGTATGAAAAACAGGTACAAGTTGCCATTGGATACAGGAAAACCAGACTAATAATACCTACACCCACGACGTGCTATAAAGGTGACTTTTGCACAGAACACTCGAAAAAACCTGTCATGGAACGGAACTTCGTTCCACTAGCACAGTGTTTCTTAACCTGTGGTCCGCGGATTCCTGGGGGTCCATAACCATATCAATGGGCCATATTTTAACAATAAAAAATAATATATAAATAAAAAATGTCTTGAAGTTATTTATTTATCAATATTATAAATTATTATATTAAGTTTAATTGAAAGCCAAAGTTCTTATTTTAAACCTAAACTATTTTTTATATTTAGGTAGTATTTAGTTTAATATTGTTAAGTTTTAATATTTAGTTTATCATTGTTATTTTAATCAAAAATTGATAACAGACCCATTCAACATTGACTTGCGTGACTGATGTCACTGGCTTAACAACGGTACAGGAACATCAATGTATGTAAATATCCTGTCACTCACCTTTGAAAGGTAAGTAATTTCAAAGAATCCTCTTTATCAAATTTTTGAGTGAAAGTGAAACAAGATTATTTAATAAAGAAATATCAGAAAAAGCACTGAAACATTTACTGCTTTTCTCAACCAAATACCTCTTCTTCTATGCTAAAAAGAAATAGAGATTACAAGTGGAATATGATTTAAGACTAGAACTTAGTACTTACATCAACCCAAATATCATTAATTTAGTTGCAAAAAAAAACAGCACCAACCTTCACATTAACATGTTTTATATGAAAAAGTATATTTTTTTTGTAATTTGTAGTACTACAAAAAATGGTCCGAAATTTGTTACTGCTATTCTAATTAATGGGTCCTTAAAATTGTGCTTGATTTCCTAAGGGGTCCATGGAGGAAAAAGGTTAAGAAACGCTGCACTAACACACTATCATTCGATATTCCATCTTCAATACGTACATTTTTATCCATTTGGCGCGTTTTCGTAGCGTTCTATAGACGTATTATACGAGTACTTGCGATACTTCGCACTTTGTTTATTGTGCTCGTTTTATCTAACTGAGAGTGTTTGGCGCTGTCAGATAACGCTAGTATCCATCTGTGAGCTCGTCAGTGCGGTTCTTTGTTGTTAGTGTAAATAACTGAGGTAGATGAATAATCGTGAAGTAACTGTGTGTTTTTAGTTCAATTGTGTGGACCGCTTTGCTTGATTTCATTCAACGTGATACTTTCTGAGTGAGTAAGTGTGTTGTAAGTGTGTCTCGCTGCTTGTCTGCCCTTCATATGATAAGATGACAGTGACAATAGATCGGCATGATCCCGGAATAAGATTTGATTGATTAACTCTGTCGAATGATTACTGATCTGCCTCCAGTGTAAACAAAAAAAAATGTTTTTTATTTTTTATTCTAGTTAAAATAGGTACATGCAATTTTGACGACCTCTGTGGCGCAGTGGTTAGCCCATCTGCCTAACTGCGAGAGGTCCCGGGTTCGAATCCCGGCTGGGGACAAAAAAAAAAGAAACCCAGGTCTTTGATGTTTACATGTTTGCGACGTCGCTGTTTCTGATTCCCACGACACAGGGTATCCTAGTGTGGGGCCAGAAGCAATGTAGTATGTGCCTGTATGTAAATGTTATTATTATTATTATATAAAAAAAATACATTCTTACGTTTTCGCCAAACTAAATGATAGTTTATTGGCAGAAAGGTAGGTAGATGATAGGTACATAAATTACATAACTTAACAAAGTGATAGACATTAAAAAAATATGTAATTTATGCAAGGATGCTAAGTTCGGTATGTACATACCTACATCAAACAGGTACGGGTAGGTATATTATTATAATAGTGTTGTGGTGCCTCAAATACAAAATGGTATTTGCCAGTTTGTGCTGAAAAGGCGATCTACTCCAGCGCTTAAATTCTGTAGCCTGTACTGTAGAAAAGCGGCCAGAGTCGGGTTCGTTGGTAAGCTACATGGTACCAAAGTCGGCTTCCCACGTCCAACGGTCGGCTTCCCACGGTCCGTGATATCACGGACGGACGCTGACTAGCTCGCACGACACACCGTGGGAAGGGTCTCGGTCCGCGGTAGCACAGACATCTGTGGCGGTGCGCCGTACCGGTCGTGGTACGCGGTCGTATAGATATCCGCAGAATCGCGCACCGTGGGAAGAGCCTCGTGCGTGGTGCATGGTTGTACGTGGTCGTCGGCCGGCGTCGGCCGTCGGCAGAAGCGTGCACCGTGGGTAGTCAGCTGTAGACGTATGCGCCGATACGATTATACTTACTTCAGGCAGCGCTGTTTCACTTTGCGTGGCGGTATCGAACGCGTAAGGGCCCTCGCCCACGGTGGCTTTTTGTAGCGCTGCCGTCGCGCGTTTCGTAAACGCGCGACGGCATCGCTACTAACGTGCGTAGGTCGCTTTTGCAACGCGCCACCGCAGCGCGGCTGTAGCGCTGCTAACGCGCTACTGTAGCAATGCAAGCGCGCGGCTGTAGCGCTGCTAACGCGCCACCGTCGCGCGGCCGTAGCGCTACAAAAAGCCGCCGTGGGCGAGGGCCCTTAGGATTACTCAGGCAGCCGGGGCTACGTGACGTCGCTGTCGTTGTCGGCGCTTCGGCTGCTTATGTAAAAGCAGCACCAAAGACAACGTGATTAATGTTGCCTCAACGGAGTCCATCTTGCAACTGTGGCAACTGGAAGCGCGACGGTAGCGCGTTTGCATCGCGACAGAAGCGCTACGGCCGCGCGACGGTGGCGCGTTCGAAGCGCTACGGCCGCGCGACGGTGGTGCGTTCGAAGCGCTACTTCCGCGCGACGGTGGCGCGTTCGCATCGCGACAGAAGCGTGGTTACGTGGGCGAGGGCACACAGCTAGCGACCGCATCGCGGCCGTAGCGCGGCGAACGCGCCACCGTCGCGCGGCCGTAGCGCTACAAAAAGCCGCCGTGGGCGAGGGCCCTAAGTACATGCGGCGACCGCGTCGACGGGGAAAATAGGAAGGAATTCAGGCGCCAGAAGAGGTAGGAGTTACGCGGTAGAAAGAGAGAATTTGAAGAGAATTTCGCTAAGTAACTATTTAACTGTAGTGCTGTCTCGACAAATTTGCGTGACAGAACGTTAAGATAAGTATTACTTAGGTACGTGAAATTCTCAATTCAGAAATCGGCCCTAAGTCTCTGAGAGAAATTGATAGTAGTAATTATCAATTTACTATTATCAATAGTAATAGTAATAGAATTTCTGACAATCAAAGTATGGAAAAATTAAATATTGTAAAATGGCAAGAATAAATAAAATAGACCCAAAAATAGGTATTCACTTGACGACTGTATTTTGAGAACTAAGGCCGGGCATACACATGCCAGTAAATCGACAAAGTAGATGGCATGAAAGTTACTGGCATGTACGAGTAACTGGCACACTGCCGATACATTTGCAAGTATTACTGGAATGCAAGTTCTGCCCTTGCATGCCAATATTACCATCGCGTATAACCAGGATAGTTGTGAGAGTCACTCGTACAGTCGACAGCACATCTCGTATACACCCATGCAAATCTAATCCATTGCATTCTGGGTGACTTTGCAACCAAAATGTGAAGGTTGATGTCCTGTCGAATGTACCTAATCTAAAGATAGCATTCGGCAAGACTCTGCCGCGGCTCGGCTGCCACGACCGACCGCCGCCGCCGAACGTGACTGCTGAGTTGCTTGCAGGTCACGCCCCCCGGCCGCGCCGCTCAGCCACCAGCATCGGACGGTGTGTCATACAAATCCCTATAAAGCAGTGCGGCGACTGCCCGGCAGCGACTGCCGAGCAGCGGCTGCTAGGTCGCGGCAGCCTCTTGCCGACGCTTACCTTTAGTGAATTAAACAAAATCGTGTAGTTACTAGCATTTTAAAGTGTAGCTAAATAAATGAGCGATAAAAAGAAAAAAAAAGAAGATGGGTTTGGGTAAGAGATTGGTTTAATAGAAGGGAATAATTTGGAACAAGTCATTCACTGAGAAACAGACAACGCTTAAAGAAATGCGTCAAGACGATCCTGATCGTTACAAAAGAAACGTGCGCCTACTACCACAACAAGTCAGCTACTGCCATGCCTAGTGATTATATTATCTGTGGCCATGCCCGTAGCTGTCGCGTCTGTTCACACGTGTCAGTTTGGCAGCACCCCTCGCCCCCTCCCTCAACGGGCATGCCAGAAAATCAAATGTTGTGCTAGCCACCTGCAACTAGCTAGCTTCCAGTTACAGGCATGCCATGACTGTAGCTGGTACTTGCAAGGAGCTGGTATGCTAGTGTGCAAGCTATGGGCATGTGTATCCCCAGCGTAACTCACAGATAACATGGAATGAGGCGAAGCGGATCAGAGCGGAGACGAGCAGTGCCGTGATTCACCAATCACATGGCTTGAAACCCACATCTCTTCTACACTCCGCACTCACGGCACTGCTCGTCTCCGCTCCACTCCGCTCCGGCTCAGTGGAACCGCAGCCTAAAAGCCTGTACTATTATGTATTCTGTGGTAGATAAAGGCAATAAAATTGTCTTAAAACTTTTTTTTTTGGAGAAAATTCCATTCAAGAAATTGTTTGTCTCAGTATTAAAATAAAAGTTTAAGTATTTTCAGTTTGATGCGAGAAAATGCGAAACTTCCCTTTTGTTTTTGCGAGGTATCTGAGCCATCGCAAACGCATTGCATGACGCTTGTCGCCGCGTCAAGTCGCCGCGTGAGACGCGACCTTGTCATTTGCGTCTGGCGTCTTGTCGTCGCGACTCCGCGACTCTGACGCCAAGTGTGCAGAGATTCGAACAAAATATATTCAAATTGACGGCCATAGCCATTCGTCGCGTCTAGTCGCCGAGCTGTCGCCTGTCGCGTGTCGCTAGTGTGCGCCTATAGGCACTTGGTTTTTTGTGTCTTCGTTAATGGTGAAAACAAATTCAGTTAGATTCGCCCAATCCAGGTCCTTTTCGATAAAATGGCTACAGATACAATATTATCAATTTTTATCTCGGTTTTTTGGGTAAAGATGCAATTTCTTAATTAAATTCGTTATAGCCATGTTACAGCGGTTTTAAGACCCGTAATTTATATGTGTAAATAAGTGATACTTTTTTTTCACGTTTCCAAATAGCATAAGACAATGTTATACAGGGTGTTGATTTGTACAATTTCGTCCGACTCAGGGGTAGTTATTTACATGATACTGAAGGATTTTTTTTAAAATTAGTTTTTGCTTCAGTATCATGTAAATAACCACCTATGAGTCGGACGAAACTATACAAATCAAAACCCCGTATGTAGGCGAAAACGCATATCCGTAGTTCCTTACCGTAATCAAATAAGGAAATAATATAAAGTTGAACAGAAAAGTTAAAACAGAGAAGGATGAATGAAAAACATCCCTATGTTACTCGCAACGATGACTGGAGGCTAAAAAAATAATGAGCTTAAGTAACAGAAGGCAGGGCCTAAAATATACTGATCCATATTAGTACAATGACAGAGCAGTGGCATCATCATCAACCGATTATGTCTCCACCGAGGGGCACGGGTCTCTTCCCTGAGGAAGGTATAGGCCATACTCCACCACGGGGGCCAAGTCCGGATTGGTGGAGGCTTGCAAGTGGCTGGTCTTACTGTCAGAAGTATTCAAGCCGCCCTAAGGCCTCTGACTTGGCTTAATGACTGCCATCTATCGACGGCAGCCGGCACCAACTGCTTAACCCGGCATCGATATCTATAATCCATTTATCGTTCATTTATTATTTAGCGGTAGAAAATTCGATACCGTTTGCAAATTTAGTACTAGCTAGCACTAAATTTGTAAACTGTTACGAGTTTTCTACCACTAAAGGTTTTTGATTTAGTGTCGTTTAAAGTCTGAAAAAAATGCCAAGTATAGATAAATGGATTATACGATATTTAACCCATTTACAGCGACCGATCGTTATAAAGGTACTTGCCCTTCATGTCTAATAGTTCTGGGACGCCCTGTATATTGATTCCAATGTAATTAAACAAAGCGCAATATTGTCACCAAACACGCGGCTAGCGCGGCGAGCATATTTGCCAATATTACGTACCTACGTCAATACCAATGTAAGTGCATCACTATCCTCCTTATTTACAGACAAACCGCTGACAAAGGAGGAAACTCAAGCAATCCGCAATCGAAGTCAAGCATTGTGAAACTTTCCCAATCGAGATGCTTACATCATTGATATTGGCGGTCATATTCCTGTTTGCGCTATGGAAATTCCTTCAGGAGGACGCGGACCCGGTGGACCGCTTGCCTGGACCAAGGAAAATTCCAATACTGGGAAACTCGTATCAGATGATTGGCAAGCACCCTCGTAAGTATCTGTTTCATCATCAACCCATTATGTCCCCACCGAGGGGCACGGGTCTCTTCCCTGAGGAAGGTATAGGCCACCACTGGGGCCAAGTCCGGATTTATGGAGGCTTTTAAGACTAGCGGCTGGTCTTACTGTCAGAAGTTTTCAAGCCGCCCTAAGGCCTCTGACTTGGCTTAACGACCTGTTAACGTACCTTTTTACGAGTACCTTTGCTTTAATAAGTCGACTGCGGCGGAGTCCAAAAGGAGGGTGATGTGTTTTTGGTTCGTATGTATGTGCGTTCACCTGTTCCCTTAAAATTCTTTATTAGTTGCGTTATGACCTTGAAAATAACAGTTATTATAAACCATCTATATTCTCCTTGGTTATGGTAAGCCAAACGCGGCGGAGTCCAAAAGGAGGGTGATGTGTTTTTGGTTCGTATGTATGTGCGTTCACCTGTTCCCTTAAAATTCTTTATTAGTTGCGTTATGACCTTGAAAATAACAGTTATTATAAACCATCGTTATTCTCCTTGGTTATGGTAAGCCAAACGTTCTACAGGATAACCAATGGTAGACAGTCTTTCTGCGACGAATCACAATTGAAGGGTACAGGGAAAGAAGGATCACAGTCAAAAAAGTATTTGGAGATAACAACAAAAACCATTTTTTCTCTTAAAATCTATGTTTTTTACAACACTAAAGTGCTAACTTCTAGAAAAGACAGTTAGCCCAATGCTTTACTTAATAAAAGGAATATAATACATGTTTTTTTTCCCACCAAAATAAAAAAAAAACGTAAATGTTCTATTAAAATACTTAGAAGAAAGTTTAGAGTCAATTGAGTATGAACTTTTTTATGTGGTTAATTTATATAAAATTGTTTCTTAAATTATCTGCATATTAGACATTGTGATTTACATGTTTTTTTTTTGCTATTCTGATTACATATCAGTAATTAATACCTGTTAGAACTTTATTGAGTCGGTAACCATAAACTCTCTAAAAAGATCATAGTCACATTGACTATGATCTATTTTCCTGCAACCATAGTAAGTACTTTTGAGTCTCATGTTGACTGTAATTTCTTTTAACTTTCTTTTGTTTTACCATTCGATAGTTTTCTCAATTCACTACCAGGTGGCATTATGAACTAAGTTTTTGAAAAATACTGACTTTGATCCTTTTTCCCCTGTACAATTCAATTGCGATGTAGCGTTTTACGCGATCTGAGTGCGTATACTGAGTTTTGTCATTCACTTTCGATAGCGAGAGCGTTTGCGTTTTGCATAGGAGTGACAAAGCGCGCCATCTATTTGTCTCTTTGTCACTCCTATGCAAATCGCAAACGCTCTCACTATCGAGAGTGAATGAAAAAACTCAGTATAAGCACTCTGGTCATTTTGCGATGTAGTGGCTAGTGACCCGAATTTTGACACATAAGATCTCAAACGACTCCAAGATCTCAGTACCTACTAAGGTCGTGTATGTATATAAATTTTTATACATATTTAACGACAACTTCAACTCTCCATCGTCGGTTCATGATCATCATCATCAACCCATCATGTCCCCACCGAGGGGCACGGGTCTCTTCCCTGAGGAAGGTATAGGCCATACTCCACCACGGGGGCCAAGTCCGAATTGGTGGAGGCTTGTAAGACTAGTGGCTGGTCTTACTGTCAGAAGTTTTCAAGCCACCCCCTAAGGCCTCTGACTTGGCTTAACGACTGCCATCTATCGACGGCAGCCGGCACCAACTGCTTAACGTGCCTTGCGAAGCACGGAATCGCTCGGAAAAATGCCACTAGCGTTAGTCATAGACGGTGACCCATCCATGGACTGAACGCGCCGTATGTTGCTTAACATTAGTGATCGTTTAAGATCACTCAGGCAGCCCAGGCTACGAGCGATTCGTCCATCCTCCATCGTCGGTTGTCCGGAAGATATTGCTATAATAGTGGCAATAAGGCCACTGATAATGCCGTATCTCGTTATCTCGTATCTGGTCTCGGGTTTGAATCCCGGCTGGGAACAAAAAAAAAAAAAGAAACCCAGGTCTTGGATGTTTACATGTTTGTGACGTCGCTGTTGCTCGTTCCCACGACACAGGGTATCCTAGCGTGAGGCCAGAAGCAATGTATGTGCCTGTATGTAAATGTTATGTTATGTTATCTTGTCTTCTTTCTTGATAACGCGGCTGTAAAGTAACTCTACAATGTCTGATTAAAAAAATCTGACCCTTCCGTAATTTAAAAGTTAGCCCAATTGAAAACATTTTTTGTATTTTTAGAAGGTTTTTAGAATAGAATAGAATAATCGTTTATTGCCATGCAAGGATTACAGTGGATTTATTACAGCTCGTAGACAGAACTTGACTATAACCAACTATAACTAACTTAAACTAATAATAATATGATTTATACGAGGTCAAATAAGTCGTACGTATTGCAGGACAATCGGAACACGCTCAGTGTGCATAAACTGAGTTTTTTCGTTCACTTTTGTTAGCGAGAGCGTTTGCAATTTGTATAGGAGTGACAAAGCGCGCCATCTAGTTGTCTCTTTGTCACTCCTAACAAAAGGCAAACGCTCTCGCTATCGAAAGTGAAATGAAAAACTCAGTATAAGCACTCAGCATAATGCTGTTGGATAGATCTATCCTAAAACAGCGCTGATTTTCAGCGCAGGCCGTTAATAAATTAATAAATTGCTCTATATATTACTTGTAACTTCCAACAAGTCACAGTTTGTGTTACTTTGAATAAAAGTTTTTTTACGTTTTTTATTTGTATTTACTTTCAAGTCTAACGACGCAGATGAACAAGATCGGAATAACAACGCAACGTAGTGTAAAGCTGTTTTCACAGACGAAACAGTTCCTTATTAAGAAGAAAAACAAAAAAACTGAATGCGTACCTTAATGAATGCGTACCGTACTTAATTAAGGTTTTTCATTACTGCCTCGAAATTTCTGAGTTCAATAGTCAAAGAGGAATGTACCTAACGTAATTTCGCAAAATACGAGTACACGGCTAGCTATGAAATCAATGTGCGGTGTCTCATATTATTCAATAGACTATTTGGCAGGCTTCTGAAAACCATCTCAGTTTCTTTGTTAGCGTTCATTGAGTGCTCTGAGTGCAATTTTTAATTCTTTCGTGTATTTCTTCTAAAAAAGGCAAATAAAAATTAACTTTTAAAATAAGCCGCCAAAACGCCATTTTGAGCATTAGGGGATTTTGAAGGCTTCACAAAACAATGAACGTAATAACGGCATGAAAGACAGACGCAATTTTTACTGAGCTGTGACGTCATGATAGATTCGGCCAATCCGGGCCATTATCGATAAAATGTCTTTTTTTTTTTTTAATTAATTAAAAACTGATCAACGATTGACCCCGATCTTACCTGATGGTAAGTGAAGATGGAGCCGATAAAAAATTATCAAATTCTGGCCTGGGTTTTTAGACAAATTATCCTTTTTTTTTTTCATTTTGTTGTGGAGTCATAGTAGCAATACCACTGGCTGACTGCGAAGGAATACATCGTATGGAAACCTGGGTGTCTGAGGTATTAACATAATACCATAAATGGAGAGGATATTCCTGAGCCATTGACGACCTCTGTGGCGCAGCGGTTAGCGCATCTGACTACCATGCGAGAGGTCCCGGGTTCGAATCCCGGCTGGGGACAAAAAAAAAAAGAACCCCAGGTCTTGGATGTTTACATGTTTGTGACGTCGCTGTTTCTGGTTCCCACGACACAGGGTATCCTAGTGTGGGGCCAGAAGCAATGTATGTGCCTGTATGTAAATGTAATGTTATTTCAGACGGATTTCGTTTCCTGCAATAAGTTTTTCGTTCCAGGTGACCTGTTCGTGCTGATGCGGGAATACAAGAGGATTTACGGGGACCGCTTCGTTATAAAGGTCTTAAAGAGAAAAATATTGCACATAAACAGTCCCGACGATATTGAGGTTAGTATTCATGACAACACATACCTATACAAAACGAAAACACAAAACAACAACACAATGCCCTTAACTTGTAGCTCAGATACACCGTAACCAAGATGTTAAGACCCGAAAAGACAGATCAGACCAATCAGAGCGAAATCTGGTCGGACTTTTTTCAACAAAAAGTCAAGTACTTATTAGTTCAACAATTTTAATGGTGATGTCTATTCTCGACGTCATAAGAATATGGCCGTTTGTTCGTTTACAAAGATTATTTATTTATTGCAAGAAAAATAATTACATTACAGACAAAACTATTGCGTAATTAATTGCATTAAACATTATGCATTACTTACATTATAACATTAGAATGTCAAAATTATATTATAATTATACTAGCTGTGCCCCGCGGTGTTACCCGCGGTTCATCGATTTTCCCGCAGGAATAAGATATTTCCCCGCGGTAAAACGTAGCCTATGTTTTAATCCAGGGTATCGGCTAACTCCATACCAAATTTTATTAAATTCCGTCCAGCCGTTTCAGCGCTAAAGACTGACAAACATATAAACACACACACAAACTTTCACGTTTATAATATTAGTGTGATAATAATATAATAATAATAATAATAATAATATAATAATTACGATGAAAATTAATTTTTATACCTTCAATCTTAGCTGTAACCAAGATGTTAAGACCCGAAAGGATGTGTAGTGTTAACTCACGCCCGTTATCCCCGAAGGGGTAGGCAGAGGCACCAGTCTCTAGAACTGGACCCACGTTTTGCCGAGTTTATTAGGTCCCAAACGTGACAAGTGGCAAGCCTGTCGCCGTTATCCGGGCACAATTTATCAGCGAATGGTGTTGCTGTACAATGTTCGTAACTAAAAGTCATTGGTACATGCGTGGTTCGAACCCAGACCCTCATGATCGAGAAGCAAGGGTCAACCCCACTACGCCACCACCGCTTTTAATATTCACACTTGAAATATTCACAAAATATTTAGTTATATATTTAAATATTTAAGGGGGCTCCCATACAACAGTCATCACCCAGCAAACGTTGTTTCCCCACATTTTTTTTTCACTTAGGGCAATGAAAAGTAGATAGCAACCTATTCTCAGACCTACCGAATCTAATCTAATCTAATCTAATTCTAATATAATATATAAAATTCTCGCGTCCCAAAGTTAGTGCGCATACTCCTCCGAAACGGCTTGACCGATTTTGATGAAATTCTGTGTGCATATTCGGTAGGTCTGAGAATAAGTTGTTATCTATTTTAAATATCCCTATCTGGCAAAACAACGTTTGCGGGGTCAGCAGTCTAATATATAAAATTCTCGTGTCACAATGTTAGTGCGCATACTTGGGCTCGGCCGATATTGATGAAATTTTATGTGTCATCGGTAGGTCTGCAAATAGATTGTTATCTATTTTTCATAGCCCTTAGTGAAAAAAATTGTATGGCGAAATATACAATGTACAATGTATTAGTAGAATCTTGACCCTGGGATTGGAACCCGAGACCTCTCGCATAGTAGGCAGATGCGCTAACCGCTGCGCCACAGAGGTCATCAACATAGGAGCTGATGGCCATTTTAATTTTCAGTCAGTGCTTTCCAGTACCAAGAATATAACCAAGAGTTACCCGTACACACTACTGCAGCCTTGGTTGGGGACTGGCTTACTAATAAGCACTGGTAAGTGTATTTTCCCCCGTTTTCTCGTGGTCCTACTGATTTGCCCTACTAGTATCATAAAATTTGCGTCTGTCATCTATGTACATTCATTGGTTTTGTTTACTGACCAACGACGTCATGATACAAGGTCTGTGCGACGCCATTGCTCAAGGTGGCGTTGGCGTTTTAGCGGCACATTTTAAAAGTCAATTTCTATTTGCTTTTTTAGAAGAAATACATGAAAAGATTTAAAATCACAAACAAAGAAACTGGGATGGTTTTCAGAAATCTGTCAAATATTGTCCCTAGAATCCACTAGAAATACTGGTACCTACTACCTCAAGAAATTGCCTCTACTCTCTTCTCAACTCCACCTCTGCTGAGTGTTGAGTCGAGGAGACTCTTGGAATACGGATGTCAGTGACGTCACTTTCCTCAGGTTCAAAGTGGCACCTTCGCCGCAAGATCTTGACGCCCACGTTCCACTTCAACATACTGAAGGGATTCCTGCGAGTCACGGAGGAGAAAAGCCGAGAGATGGTGCAGAGACTTGAAAAATTCGATGGACAGGTACGGTGGCAGCGGGTTGGTGGAACCTACAGGATATAACAATATACTCTGTGGTGGAACCATTGCGTTGGATGTACTGTGGTGTTACTGTACTGTAGGTACAGCGCCACCAAGTTATCTGTTCAGGTGGGCAAAATTGTAACTAACTAACTAATTGTAAATCCTGTTCCCCGTTTTTTGTTTCGGTTATTCACTTACTAAGATTTATAGATATATTTACATTGTAATCAAACGACGGGTTGAAATATTCTCATTTTTCTAGGTAAATTTCTTAAATGTTCCTACTAAATTCTCCACTAGCGCCGCTATCAACTGAACAGATAAGATGGTGGCACTGTACGTATAGTTTGATTTTTTATTCCGTGGAATTCTGTGTTGGTACTAAAAAAGCTCTCCACCGAAAAAAGGAATATTTTTGCCCATTTGAGTGCAATAAATAATAAAAAGCTGGTAAAAGTTTTCACTAGAAAAAGATAAATCTAAATATCGACTTACTCAAGTGAACTAATACAAAAATAAAAAATATTTCAATATCACGATCAATATATCGAATTAATTTGAACAACTTTATTTTGTTCTTTAGCTAGTCAGTCATCAGTAATTCAGGTATATTAAACCTTTTTAAAAAAGCAAAATATGCCACTGTTAGCTCTCGTAATAATTCATGTCAGCGTTGATGATGATGATGAAGACAGTGATGCCACTAGCGTTAGTCATAGACGGTAACCCATCCATGGACTGAACTCGCCGTATGTTGCTTAACCTTAGTGATTGTTTAAGATCAGTCAGGCAGCCCAGGCTACGAGCGATTCATCTCTGTACCATTAATAAATAAAATATTAGAATTAGAATTCATAAAAACACAACTAGAATATCTGTCATTTTAATCAAAGTATCGAGATCATTTTCGTGCGACCAATTTAGGGAATTTAAAGAAAAAAATAATCTCTCATCTTTTCGTCGTTGCAAAGTTAGCGTTGTCTGACTCTATCACTCGCCGTAAATCCTCTTTTAATTTCCTAAAAATCTTGTACAGTGCCACCATCTTATCTGTTCAGTTGATAGCGGCGCTAGTGGAGAATTTAGTAGTAACCTTTGAGAAATTTACCTACAAAAATGAGAATATTTTAACCCTTTCAATTTTAGTGAAAATATATCTGTAACTCTTAGTAAGTGAATAAATAAAACAAAAAATGGGGAACCGGATTTTCAATAAAATTAGTTAGTTACAATTTTGCCCACCTGAACAGATAACTTGGTGGCGCTGTACTATGTTAAGGCGCTGACTACCAAGACAGAGGTCGTTAGTTCTATTCCCGCTGGGGGCTGCCGTAGCCATCCCGCAGATCGATTCGGCTAATTTTTGTTTTTTTATACTTGTTGAATTTCAGGGTATGTTTGAATGGTGAGACGATATGGAAAAATTACGAAAAATTTAGCGGTACGCGCAGTTTGGCGGCGCAGATAGTCTGTATCTACTACTACTAAATTACAATTACCTACTATACTATTATAAAGAGGAAAGTTTGTATTTTTGTGTGTGGGCAAACTAGGCCAATTTTAAAAATTATTACACCATTAGATAGCTACATTCGCGTCTGTACATGTCTGTTGTTAGTGTGTTGATAAAATAGACGTTTTCTTTTTGTTTTAGGTAGTAAACGTGATGCCCATTGTCAGTGACTTCACGCTGCACGCAATTTGCGGTAAGCAATACATATATCTATATAATAATCAACCCACATACAGAGCCCACCTTCATGTTTAAGCCTCGTCTTCTCATTCGGGAGGTCGTGGGATCAAATTCCGGGAGGTATTTAAGGTTTATTTAATTTTTTTAATATATTAAATTCTCGTAGTACAGAGTGTTAGTGCGCATACCTACTCCTCCGAAACGGCTTGACTGATTTTGATGAAATTTTATATGTATTTGTGTATTAAAATAGTTGCTTTACATGTATTTCAATTATCGCTAGTCACATTTAATCACATTGTATATAGTTACAATCGATAGGTTTGAGAATAGGTTGTTATCTACTTTTAATACTCCTATCTGGCAAAACAACGTTTGCTCAGTCAGCTAGTATGTTATATATTTACTAGCTGACCAGGCACACGTTGTTTCGCCATGTAAGTTATTTGTAGGGATCATAATTTTAAAGAAATTTGGTGGACTACCCTTATCACTTAAGGTTATGAAAAATAGATAACAACCTATTCTCAAACCTACCGAATATAGGTACGAGTACATACATATAAATAATGTCACCAAAATCAGTCAAGCCCTTTCGGAGGATTATGCGCACTAACACGGTGACATGAGAATTGTATATTAGAAGAAAGATATTGTAATATATTTGTGTAGTTATAGGAAGGAAAACATCGTGAGGAGAACTTAGTATCTGAGGTATAGGTACCTAAGTTAGTGCTGGAAATCAGAAATCAGAAATCAAAAATTTATTTCAACGTAAAGTATTTACATTCTGCTTGTTGAATGTCAATGTCTAAAAACGGAGGATCTACTGAAACCTCTACAGTAAAAGCCTCTCAAACGAAAATATCCTACCCATTCCTGCCTTTCCAATCCTTTACTTTCTTCTTTACACAGACACACATAGCACAAACTTACACTCCAGTCTCGCACAAGCACAACACACACACGTCTCCATCCCGGCCCCCTCGCACACTTATCTAAACATCTCACAACACTTACCAAATTATATAACTAATTTAATTTTTATTTCTATTTTTCCAATTGATGTAACATTTATTTAAAGTACCTGGGTGACCGAGCTTTGCTCGGTACTTTTTTTGTAATATAAAATTAAAATAATCCCTTTTCAACAAAAAAATAACTTTGAAAAAAAACATCATAACTTGAACCGGGTCTCTTGAAATCGGCCCGAAACGGGTCGCCCGTTTTCCCGTCAGAACTATCCCAACCTTGCAGGTGGATGCGAAATTTACCTGTGTATGTTACTATAGCAAATTTCAATTGGCTTAAAACACGGATAAAACAACGTTTTCTAAAAATGTAACCTAGTTAGATCAATTAAACGCCCCCGAAAGCATCTGCCTAAAAAATTTCGTGAAAATCGTTGGAGCCGTTTCCGAGATTCTGATGATATATAAATATACCATATACAAGATTAGATAATAGTATTTGAAAGCTAGCGGTAGTGGGCGTTGACATCTGAGATACAGTGTTTACCACTAGTTCAGATGTCATCGTTTTTCCTTTTAGGTACATAATTTCCACTACGAGCACCAATAGCACTTTAGCACAAGGAATGTAATTGTTCTCGTTTTTAATAATGAATAAATTTACTGAATTACTGAATTACTGCGTCAAACATGACTATAAACCTGTTACCGGGGAAATCTAGGAGCAACTATAAATAAATGCTACCACGAGTTCATGGTAGTTATGGAAAAATAAATTTGTTGTATTGTTGAATGTACATACAGTTATGTATAATGTTAGCCACTGCCTTGGGGCCGTTTGAGTGCTTATACTGAGTTTTTTCATTCACTTTCGATAGCGAGAGCGTTTGCAATTTGTATAGGAGTGGCAAAGCGCGCCACGTAGTTGTCTCTTTGTCACTTCTATACAAATTGCAAACGCACTCGCTCTCGAAAGTGAAATGAAAAGCTCAGTATAAGCACTCAGTAGTGGAGGAAAAGGCAGCGAAAAAAAAACTCCACTCTGACCATCTTTTCTCAAATCACCTTAAAGCTAATACAAATTAGGTATGAGTGTTCGTATACCAAGAATCCCAAGAATCTGGCTACGTACGATGGATCCAATGGCTAAGTGCAGAAATCTGGCTACGTACGATGGATCCAATGGCTAAGTGCAGAAATCTCCGTGGGTTCGATTCCTACTGGCCGCCGTTTGAACAAATGGCCTCAGTTTGGGTATCATCATCAACCCATTATGTCCCCACCGAGGGGCACGGGTCTCTTCCCTGAAGAAGGTATACTCCACCACGGGGGCCAAGTCCGGATTGGTGGAGGCTTGTAAGACTAGTGGCTGGTCTTACTATCAGAAGTTTTCAAGCCGCCCTAATGCCCCTGACTTGGCTTAACGACTGCCATCTGTCGATGGAGGCCGGCATCAACTGCTTAGCGTGCCTTGCGAAGCACGGAACCCATCCATGCACTGAACGCGCCTTCTGCTACTTAACCTTCGTAATCATTGAAGATCACTCAGGCAGCCGGGGCTACGAGCAGTCTGGGTATATTTCGCTTTTATATTTGAATTGCAACATTTTAATGAGGTGAAGTAATTTGATTTCGGATAATGAATCAGATGATTAACATAGTAAGAAGGTTTCAGCAAGTAAATTGAGTCTGTCAGAATAATATTACGCGAGAAGCTTTGCATTTTCTTTTAAAGAAGCTTATGACCCAGCTTCCAAGATAAATTGCGGAATAAAACAAAGCAGTAGGAGTATTGAGGTGATGATAAGTAGTGTATTTCTCACCGCAAAAAAACAAAAATTAGGCCTGGTTTACATTTGCTCTACTTTCGTGCTTTTTAAGCATGCTTTTCGTAGAACTACTAGTAGAATAGAATAGAGACGCCAATGCCTTATATAAGTCACCGGGCTACCTCAGGCTGCCACAAACAACTGACCCTGGCAACGTTCAACGGACGCACTCTGAGGCTTGACCATCATCTAGCGCAGTTGGAAGTGGAGTTAGAGAACATTAAATGGCATGTTCTGGGGTTATGTGAAGTCCGTAGAGAGGGGGAGGACACCGTAACCCTAGACTCGGGCCATTTTCTCTACTTTCGCGAGGGTGGTAAAACATCCCAGGGTGGCGTAGGTTTCCTCGTCAATAAGGCCCTCTCTAACAACGTTGAAGAAATCTCTAGTGTGTCGACCAGGGTAGCGTACCTGATCCTTCGGCTGTCCAAGCGTTACAGTATGAAGGTCATTCAAGTTTACGCACCGACCTCGGCACACTCGGATGATGAAGTTGAGCATATGTACGAAGACATATCAAAAGCCTTACATTACACCACGAAGGCTCACTTCAACGTTGTTATGGGGGACTTTAACGGCAAGGTGGGAACCCAGAGTGGCAACGAGTCCCGAATAGGCCCGCATGGTTATGGAGTCAGGAATCACAGGGGGCAAATGCTTGTCAACTTCCTTGAGAAAGAGGAACTAATCTTGATGACTAATCGTTCTTCAAGAAACAGCCTCAAAGCATGTGGACATGGCCAGGCCCCGACACTGTGACCAAAAATGAGATCGACTTCATCATGACGGATAGCAAGCATATATTCAGAGAGGTTCAATACCGGATCCGATCACCGACTTCTCCGAGGCTCTCTGAATATCAACTTGAAGCTTGAGAGAAACCGTCTGATGAAGTCCACGCTCCGACCAAACCCAATCCAAATCATGGCGGGCACCGAGAAGTTCCAGCAGCTTCTCGGGGATAAATTTGTTGCCTTGGAGCCCACCAACGACGCTGACGAGACCCTACATAATCTGGTCGTAACTCTGAGGGAGGAGGGCATCAAGTTCTGCAAAACGCAGCGGACAGGCAAGAAATCCACACTCTCTTCTGAGACTCTCCGGTTGCTGACAAAAAGACGGGAAACCACCCAAGCGACTTCGTCAGAGAGGTCGAACCTGAACAAGCGAATTGCGAAGATGGTACGGCGCGACCTTCGGTGCTCCAACACACGCCTCATTGAAGAGGCAATAGAGCAATGCCGAGGGTCCAAAGTATTCACTCAGCAGCTTGGCAGGAGCCATCTGACGAAGCTTACAACGCATGACGGGAGGACCGTGTGCGTTGTAAGCTTCGTCTCTGTCGAAGCCGGAGATCTCCGCCGAGATAGAGGATTTCTATGGCCGATTGTACGCTGCACATGCTTCTTATTCCCAACGAGACGACCAAGATTCCAGAGCCACCCTGCCGCGCCACCACACCGACGAACTGTCTGACATCAGTCAAGACGAGATCGTGCTAGCTCTGAAGCAGCTTAAAAATGGAAAAGCCCCCGGTGAGGACGGAATAACATCAGAGCTTTTGAAAGCTGGAGGAGCCCCTGTTATACAGGAATTACAAAGGCTCTTCAACGTCGTCCTTCACAGTGGAAGAACTCCAAAGGCATGGAGCGGGAGTTTGGTGGTGCTCTTTTTTAAAAAGGGTGACAAAACTCTTCTTAAAAATTACAGACCCATCTCGCTCCTGAGCCATGTCTATAAGCTGTTTTCACGAGTGATCACGAATCGTCTCGCCAGGAGACTCGACGAGTTCCAGCCGCCGGGACAGGCCGGGTTTCGCGGAGGATATGGCACCATAGACCACATTCACACAGTGAGGCAGATTATACAGAAGACCGAAGAGTATAATCAGCCCCTGTGTCTTGCTTTTGTGGACTATGAGAAGGCCTTTGACTCTGTCGAAACCTGGGCTGTTCTGGAATCCTTACAGCGATGCCAAGTAGACTATCGTTATATCGAGGTGTTGAGATGTCTGTACGAAGCCGCCTCCATGAGTGTCCAAGTACAGGGCCAGCAGTCTAAACCTATCCAACTGCGTAGAGGAGTAAGACAGGGGGATGTTATATCCCCGAAACTGTTTACAAGCGCGTTGGAAGACATGTTTAAGACGCTGGACTGGAAAGGAAAGGGCATTAACATAAACGGCGACTACATATCGCACCTGCGATTCGCAGACGACATAGTCTTAATGGCGGAGTCGCTAGAGGAGCTGAACCAGATGCTGGCCGGCCTAGCTTCAGCCTCGCGACGTATCGGTCTTGGCATGAATTTGGATAAAACCAAAGTCATGATCAATGGCCACATTGATCCAATACCGGTCGTCGTAGAAGGTCACCTTCTCGAAATCGTTTCCGAATACACTTACCTCGGGCAGATTCTGCAGTTAGGTAAAAACAATTTCGAGAAGGAGGCCAAGAGGAGGATCCAGCTGGACTGGGCAGCGTTTGGGAAACTACGCCGAGTCTTCTCGTTATCCATACCGCAATGCTTGAAAACGAAAGTTTTCAATCAGTGTGTCCTACCTGTTATGGAGCCGAGACATGGACACTCACGAAAGGGTTGGTCCACCAGTTTAAAGTTGCTCAGCGAGCTATGAAGAGAGCTATGGTCGCAGTTTCTTTGAAGGATAAGATTCGTAACGAATACACCCGACAGAGAACCAAAGTTATCGACATAGCTCAGAGAATTAGCAAGCTGAAGTGGCAGTGGGCTGGCCATATTTCGCGAAGAACCGACAACCGCTGGGGTAAACGTGTTCTTGAGTGGAGACCGCGACTCGGCAAACGTAGTGTAGGACGCCCTTTAACCAGGTGGGATGACGATCTGCGAAGGACTGCATGCAGATGCTGGATGCGGCAGGCTGAAGACAGGGCGCTATGGCGCTCATTAGGGGAGGGTTATGTCCAGCAGTGGACTAATATAGCCTGATGATGATGATGAATAACAGCTATGGATCGGCATATGTTTTTGCCGTCTCTATTTTATTCAACCTCTGTGGAAAGCATGCTTAAAAAGCACCAAAATAAAGCAAATGTAAACCAGGCCTTAGACTGTAAGCCTTAGGGCCAGTTTATGAACGGACAATTTCGCTAAGTAACTGCTTAACGCTTCACGACCTCTGTGGCGCAACGGTTAGAGCATCTGCCTACCACGCGAGAGGTCCCGGGGTCGAACCCCGGCTGGAAAAAAAACCTCCAGGTCTTGGATGTTTACGAGTACCTACATGTTTGTGATGTTGTTTCTGGTTCCCACGACACAGGGTATCCTATTGTGCAGCTAGAAGCGATGTATGTGCTTGTATGTAAATGTTTATGTTTAATTAGAGTGCTTTCTCGTACAATTCCTGAGAAAAGAACGTGATAGAACATTACTGAAGTGTTTACTTAGTGAAATTATCAATTCAGAAAACGCTCTTTGAAGGTTTTGCCTGTTGCCTGGTTTCTGTTGACTGCGTCGTTGGTCGAGCCGTTAAGATGCTCGGCTACCAAGAGAGAGGTCGTTGGTTCGATTTCCACTGGGGGCCGCCCTTACATTTGTACAAATGGCCTCAGTCCAAAATGTGGCAGAGCGTTGTGTGAAGCGTGTAATATCCGTCGTCTGGTTTCCTCTCAGGTGCAAAATAATACGTAGACTTCAGGTACCTAATTGATTTTATAATGTCATGAAGGTTAGTCCATACAATAATTGTGAAAAATCCGTAAAAAAGTTCGATAGAAGAAGGTGTTTTTTTATATTTGTAATGTCCTTACCTGATTACCATAGCACAGGGTATCCTAGTTTGGGACCAGGTCAAGTGATTTTTTGTGTGTGAGGGTTTTTATCATTATTATTAACTAGCTTTTGCCCGCGACTCAATCCGCGTGGGCTTTAGTACAAAATTTCGCAACCCCGTTAAGGGTTAAATTTAGAAAAACGGCGAAACACCGTGTTCAATCAATTGCATTGAAGAGTATTTCAGTTTCAAGAAAATTAGACAACATTCTTTATACCTCCCATACAAATTTTGGCAACCCTTTTCGCCCCCTTAGGGGTTGAATTTAAAAAAATCCGGTCTTATTCTTTACCCACATTATATATAGACCCTCTGTGCACAATTTCAGCTTCCTAGGTCCAACGGCTTGGGCTGGGCTGATGAGTGAGTCAGTCAGGACTTTGAATTTTATTTATATAGTTGTGAAATTGGCGTTCCTTGTCACAGACACAGCCATGGGCGTGCGCCTTGACGCCGAGTCCCCAGCGACACTGGCATACAAGTCGGCCATCTTGAATCTCACAGCGCTCTCCTTGAAGAGGCTGACCAAGTTTTGGCTGCACAAGAGCTGGATCTTCGAACGGACCGCGATGGGGAAGGCCTTCAATGGGGAGCTGGCCAAGGCCCATGCTTTCGCAGATGGCGTCATACTCGAAAGGAAGAAGGCTAGGTGAGATGCATGAATGTTGACTAAGATAAAGAGATTTGTTAGGAATCAGTGTCACTGCCTAGCCCTCCAAGTGTCGCGCTTTGTGAAAAACAGAGTCAAACGTTCACTATTTACAATACTTTATTTACAAAAAACAAGAATCGCTCGTAGCCCCGGCCGACTAAGTGATCTTAATTAAGCAACGTTTTAGTTTTAGGCAGTGCCTAGCCCTCCAAGTGTCGCGCTTTGTGAAAAACAGAGTCAAACGTTCACTATTTACAATAATTTATTTACAAAAAACAAGAATCGCTCGTAGCCCCGGCCAACTAAGTGATCTTAATTAAGCAACGTTTTAGTGCATGGATGGGTGACCGTTCTATGACGAACGCTAGTGGCATTTTTCCGAGTTTTGTTGGCTTAGTGGCAGGGTTCTGTGATTCGCAAGGCATGTTAAGCAGTTGGTGACGGTGACGGCTGACGTCGATAGATGGCAATCGTTAAGACAAGTCAGAGGCCTTAGGGCGGCTTGAAAATTTTTGACAGTAAGACCAGCCACTAGTCAAACAAGCCTCCAACAATTTGGACTTGGCCCCCGTGGTGGAGTATGGTGTTATACCTTCCACAAAAAGAGACCCGTGCCCCTCGGTGGGGATGTAATGGGTTGATGAAGATTATGATGATGATTTAAAAAAAAACCAGTAATGGGTTCGGTAAAGTTTGGGTTCGTGCCCTACACTAGCACCTAGATTCTGTTAATGCAATGCATTGTAGTGCAATGACATCGCACAAAATAGTGGCCAAGTACAAGTAGAGCTATTGGTTAAAAGTTACAACGCTACACAGGATACGTGAGCATTTTTCGTGCATTTTCAGTCGTAAACCCAACCTGCATGGTGTGTTTTTTTATATGGTGTGAAGGTGACTTTCGGAAACCAGCGCTGTTTCGAATAGAAACAAAATGAAACAAGCTGAAATCACACATCATCGTATAACCCATGCACTCTATTTCGTCGCATTGCGGGCTACTTTGCAACTAAAATGTGATATGGTTGGCGTGCTGCCGACTGTACTATGTAGTATAATTATTTTAAATATTATTCTGTAAGCATATCTGTGGCAATAAATTATTCGTCCATTCATTATTTTACATTACGTTTTTTAGTGAATAACGCTAAACATAAAGTAATAATTTTTGTCTTGCAATTAATAGCCCTAGTTCTATAATGGAAAACTGGGGCCGGTTTATTATATTTCAAGGCAAAATAGGTTAGAATAAATTAGGCTGCCTTTCTAATTACCTTTGGGAGCCAAACTCTGTTGAAAAACTTCGCAAATATTACAAGAAAAAATTTTGGAGCCGCAAAAAATTGTTTTAATGTTGATTGTGGTCACTTTTACTGACACAAAAAAATGTTTGAATCTTTTGAAGAGTCCCGGTTAAAAGATAAACAATCATGGCTTGGGCGTTTCCCTGTAACTAATACTTTTCATAATCATCATCATCATCGTCAACCCATTATGTCCCCACCGAGGGGCACGAGTCTCTTCAGGGAAGCAGGGAAACGTTTCCGAGCGGTTCCAACTAGCGTAAGTCATAAAACGGTCACCCATCCATGCGCTGAACGCGCCCTATGTTGCTTACCCTTCGTGATCGTGCGGCCGGGGCTACGAGCGATTACGAGCGATTCTAGCCATACGATCTGCCTGGCGAGAAATTTCCCTTTACAGTGGAAGAGCACGATAATTCGCTCTCCCCTATATTGCGCCTTTCTTGTCCCCAGAGCGGAAACCAAGGAGCCAAGTCCGGCCAACGCGGACGGTGAAGAGCTAGGCAGCAAGCGAAGACTCGCTATGATGGATCTGCTACTAGACGCCGAAGCACGAGGTCAGATCGACCTGGAGGGGATCCGGGAAGAGGTCAACACGTTCATGTTTGAGGTGGGTATTTCTGAGACTCGTAGGCGGGCAACATTAGGCTTTGAGAAAAAGTCGGCAAACTAAAGAGGTTTGATAGCACGATGCCAAAAATCCAATAACGTGCAATTTATGTACTGCATTATTCATTAAAAATGTAAAGGGATTACATAAAAATTCCACAACGTGCAATTTACTGTATTATTCATAAAAACAGCACCAGTTGCAAGACTGAATAATTCTTATTAGTTTGCGGCGCCGGAGCCTAAGGGGTTAATATGCTTGGTTCATACGTGTGTATTTTTCTACTGTTTTCTTAAAACAAATAACCTTATACAATCACCAATACTAACTTATATAATTCTTATTAGCTGGCCAGGCAAACGTTGTTTCGCCATGTATTTTTCTTCCCTTAGGGTGTGAAAAATAGATATCAATCTATTCTCAGACCTACCGAATATCCATATCTGTCGACATCTGTGGCGTAGCGGTTAGCGCATCTGCTTACCATTCGAGAGGTCCCGGGTTCGATCCCCGGCTGGGAAGAAAAAAAAACTCCAGGTCTTGGATGTTTACATGTTTGTGACGTCGCTGTTTCTGGTTCCCACGACACAGGGTATCCTAGTGTGGGGCCAGAAGCAATGTATGTACCTGTATGTAAATGTTTACGTTTTAAAAAAAAAAAAAAAAAAATTATATCAAAATCGGCCATGCCGGTGACGCAAGAATTTTATATATCAGAGATACTCTGACCCGGCAAACTTGTTTTGCCAGATAGGGATGTGAAAAATAGATAGGTGAATATACGGTATTTGATTTTTTTGTGTCCCAGACATAAATGTAATCTGTTCCATTCAATATTGATAATTTCTCTATTTGACACAATTTTTAAATGTTTAATGATGAGGGCCAGATGATTTTTCCATTTTTTTTAATTTCATAAGCACGAGAGGAAAATGTGTTACCAGAGGACTGACACTATTGGCAGAGTAGTCACAAACTAAAGCAAGGAAGTGACAGGCCATTAATTATAGCTAAGAAAGGGGACACGTATTAAATAAAATATAAAATATGAAATATGCCAAAGGAGTGACGCCAGAGGAGTGACAAAATCGCACAAAACCTACAAAAACATATCACTCGCTTTTCTGATCACCTTTTTACGTAATACATGACATCTACACAAAATAGACATTGCATTGTGCAAATATACAATTTCGTAACTATAAAATACAAAAACATAGACTTGCCAGAGGAAATACACCAACGACTGGCACAAACACGCTTTCCTACAGTGAATCGCAAATTGAGGCTATATTATGGGAATTTTGCTCAACGTCATTAGCTTGTTTCTAACTTAACACTATTGTATCCGCGTAGTTCATGGACAAAAACATACTTTTGCGGTTTTAAGTCAAACTTTACTTCTTTGAGTTTCGCCAGATGAAGTGACATTATTGTAACGTAACATGAAAGTTAGTTATTTTTCTTTATGTTAATAAAATTGTTTACTGTATATTTTGATGAAATATGTTTCGATGTTTATAAAAGCATATGATCATATTTAAAGAAACATAATGGCATACGTATTTAAAAATATCTCGCCATAAAATCATTATAATCTAGAAATGGGGAGGCCAGAGGAGTATACATTTACAACTATTTTTAACGATTAAAGTTTTAAATTAAACAATTATCGTGATTAGACTATGTGGGCCAAATAAAAGACCATATTATTTAATGCTTAAGCATATGGACGCAATAATATAATAAGTTTAACATAATATTTGTCCATGGACCATAGAAATTCAAATAGCGTATATTGACCCAGATAACAACCTATTCTCAGACCTACCGATTGTGTATATATAAAATTTCGTCAAAATCGGGCAAGCCATTTCGGAGGAGTATGCGCGGTGACAGGAGAATTTTATAAATAAGATAAAGAAAGATTATTTTGTACATATAAACAACGTATAATGTAAAGTACCTGGGTGACCGAGCTTTGCTCGGTACTGTTTTTGTAATATAAAATTGAAATAATCCTTTTTCAACAAAAAAAGAACTTGGAAAAAAAACACCATGACATGAATGCAAAACCGTCGATCCAGTCACTTAGTTGTTTATATTAAGACAAGAGCCGTATGTATGTTCGATTTTGTTTCCTCATTGTTTCTTAACTAATGGACAAACTTTGACAAATGAGAATATAATTGATTCGTCGTGTTTGCGCGAATGTAGAAACATAATTAAAAAAAGTAAATAAAAACACAAAAATAAGTTACAAACCATTTACTAAGAAGGTCGGGCCCAAATTCAAAAGTGCATTGTGTATTATTTGTAAGTTACATATACATATTTAGATAATTGTAGGTTAGTTCTAAAACTAAAATGTGGATGTTTTACCAAAGGGCAAGAAATCAGAAATGTATTTTAACGTACCCAAAACTGACGTACGTGCATGCAACGACTAATGAATGTCGATGTAGCGAAAGTGATTTGTCAGGATCTTGGCCGTTGGCAGTCCTGGTCTCTGAATACCCCTCTGGGATACAGGCGTGAGCTTATGTATGTATGTATTTAAACGTAAAAATTTACATTCTGTTTGTTTACAGTCAATGTATAGGGTAAGGTGGAGCTCAGTGACACACGGGGTACAGTAAAACAAACTTTGTATCTCTACCAATTCGTAATAAAAATTCAAACTGTTAACACTAATTTGAGAAGTGACCAAACCACCATCTTGATGCAGTTTTCATTGTTTCCTTGCATTGCTACCTGTTGAGTTTTCTCAAAAAAAATATTTTTGGGTGGTCATTCGGGACCTTTTTTGCAAAAATCTTTTCGTTTTCACTTGGCGACAACTTGATTGCGATGAGTGTGCATTTTTTTTTTGTACTTCTTGCTTATTTCGTCTAATATTTTGATTATTTAAGTGCCAGTAGCTATAACCTACAAATTTTTAGGTGCATGATTCTCATATGAGGTACCCGTGGGGCACACTGAAACGGGGCACAATGAAACGTGTTTTACTTTATTATTTTTCTTTTCTTTTTTTAAGCTTAGTTTTTTTTTCTTTAGATTATTTTTAGGGAGGAGAAATTATGAGGTATACACCGAATTACAAAGTGAGAAGAGTGTTTCTGGAAGCCCCGGAAGAAGCATTGAAGGAGTATTTACACATATGCGCAATTACGCACTTTATAATTAGCCACACATTATTTTAATTAGTAACACATCATAATCTTGAGACTCCATAATTTTTGAGCTTATTTTGTTGTTACTAATATTTGTTTCTATGCCCAAAATGTATGTTCCATTGTACCCCAGGGTGTGTTTAAGTGTACCCCAGACCTGGGGCACAATAAAACAGAATCAGAGTCTTCGAAAAACTGAAAATTAATAGGGTTACCTTTAACTTTTGATCTCTTTTCAATGACAATTTATTAGATGATTAAGTATAGTATATAAGAGTATAAACGTTTTGTTGATTTAATAAACAGAGATTTTTTATAAAAATCAATATGACTTTTTCGTTTCACTGTGCCCCACCTTACCCTACTTATATAATTTTAGCCGCTGCCTTGGAGCCGAATGTAGTGGAAAAATAGGCAGCGAAAACTTTGAACTACACTTTGACCATCTTTTCTCAAATCTCCTTAAATCTAATACATAAGTGCAATCAACAAAGAAACACGAGAACAACACACAAAACAAATACAACAAAAACATACACACACTGCAAGTGTTGATTGCAAGGTCAATGTTTTGACATTGCAAGATCAAAAGTAAGTACCTTAAACCGAAGGTGATCTGTCAGGATTGTGGCAAGTGGCAGTCTCTGGTCTCTGCCTACCCCTCTGTATCCCAGCCGTGAGTTTATGAACGCAGGTTTCCAATACATGTAAAATATCTACGAAAAAGTTTACCGAAATGAATAAAATCTTTCACAAGGATTGGTTACCAATGGATTCAATTGATCGCTTACTAAAGTATCTAAATCAATCCTTATCCACAACAACATTCTTTTTAACAAATTCATAAAAATAATTAACTCTTAACGAATAAATAAATAAATAAATAAAAGATTTATTCAGTAAAGGTAAACACAATTTTTTACATTATTTCATTTCCGCCAAACTAAATAATAGTTTGTTGGCAGACATGGGTACTAAGATTTTTTCGTTGGTTTTGGACCTTTGTTAAGATTAAGGGTAAAATGACCAACAAGACAAACAATTAAGGACTCAAATTCAACAATGGATCTAGGTAAAGTTTTCTTATAAAGATGGTATGGTATGTATAGTCGACAGTACGTCAACCTTCATATTTCAGTTGCAAAGTCGAACGTAATGCAACGGAGTAGAGTGCATGGGTGTATATGATGATGTGCTGTCGACTGTACATTCATTTAACGCCACTATACTAAAAAGAACACAAACCACATGAAACATAGACATTCATAAACTGTTTGACCTTTCGACATAGTTTATTATTAATTATTCTAGAAATGTTTTTCTTCACTTCAAATACGACCCGAAAGCAGCGGCTCTAATAGTATACATTGACATTCAACAAACGGAATGTAAATTCTTTACGTTGAAATGTATTTTTTATATTCCTGATTTCTGTTCGCATTATGGGTTATTCCTATCTGTTAGGTACCCTAAAGAATTCACCCTAGGGTGAATTCTGGGAAACGTATGTCTGAGAATCTACCCTAAGCTGGGTAAATAAAAGGAATCTTTATCTATACTCACTCACTTCCAATTTATCACCTCGAAAATGTACAGTTGACTAGTAGTCACTAGTAATGTACTTTTATAACATATTTGCTCGTAAAGTGGTTGTAATTACACCAATTTCAATATCGTAATGTATCTCATTACGTACTTGTGCGATAATGTAATGTAAAAGGCACGTGTTTTTTTTTAATAAAGTTTTTAGATACTCCGTCTAAAAATGAACGATACTTTTAAAAATCTTAGCAAAGAGGTTTTATGTCAAGAAAGTGGTCAATATTTTATGAATAAAATTAACTTTGGGAAATAAAATATAACAAATAAACATTTAATTCTTTAATTTAATTAATTTTGACAATAAATTACAACCATTTATTTGTAACAAAAACACAAAAATATTAATTTATTTTATTAGTAATACTGGCTGTTTTTGTACCTTTGACTAAAAAAAAAAAGTTGATGCGCGCGCATCGCTTATTTGTGGACAAGTAAAAATAAATCCGCGCGCTTTTTCTTTTCGCTGTATTGTTTTTATTTGAAAATGTCGTCAAGTAGTGATGAATTTATTAATTTGACACCGCCACAAGTCTTAAACGCGGCGAAAAAGGCTACTCTAAGCCTCTTGCCTGAAAAATCGACCGATAGATTCTTACAAGCCTATCAAAAGGGAGCTCAACGGTAAGTAAGCTCACAAGTCAGAGTTTTATTAATTTCCTCGTAAATATGTTATAAAACGTCGTATGACATACGTGCGCTTTGAAAATTACAGCCTCTGCTTCCTTATAGCCCTCGCCGATGGCTCGGGCTAGTAATATCGCCTCGGCTGTAATTTTCAACTTACCGCACTTATATCATAATGTACTATTACGAAACACTTGTTATGAAGAGCATATAAAACAATATTAACTTATTTTTCTTTGTTGTTTATTTTTGTTGACTATCTTCTTTGATACTTACTCAAATCAAAACCTAAGGTGAAAAATCGGAATAAGAATCTAAAATAAATTCAATTTTTTTACATAACTTAGAGTGAATTCTCGGACATAATGCTTCACCTTATGGTAAATTTTCTAGGGTAACAGATCGGAATAACCGCACGTTACCTATTGTGCCTAGTTTTAAAATATTTTTTAATTGTTTCAGGGTCATGACACCACAGCAATGGCCATCTCGTTTGGACTCATGGTCTTAGCTGACCACGAGGATGTGCAGGTACCTACTCCTTGATTATTACACCTCAGGGCTGATTTTTCAATAGTCGAATATCTTTTATCTGAGGAATAAAAATAGCGGTTTGACATAATTTACTATAGATAAGCTGTCAAACCGCCATTTTTATTCCTCAGATAAAAGTTATCTGACTATTGAAAAATCAGCCCTTAGTCATTTACCTGACGACTTTACGACGACCTCCTTGGCGCAGCGGTTAGCGCATCTGCCTATCATGCAAGTCGCGGGTTCGAATCCCGGTTGGGGACAAAAAAAAGGCCTTGGATGTTTACATGTTTGTGAAGTCGCTGTTTCTGGTTCCCACGACACAGGGTATCCTAGTGTGGGGCCAGAAGCAATGTATGTGCCTTTATGTAAATGTTTATGTTTTAACGTTACTGCTTCACAGAAGTGTGAATAAAGCGATTAAAACGGGGTCGAAAATATAATTATTCATCGGACGCATAAAACGTTCAGCAGCCTAATGTTTTAAGGGCTCCGTAGGTACCTCAAAAGGAAAAAAAACGGAATTCTTATTGGATCACTCTGTTGTCCGTCAATGATTCCATCCGTCTGTCCCGTTGTCTGTCTGTCTGTCATCCGTTTATCTCGAGAACGCGTGGAGGCATCGAGTAGAAATTATAACCATAATACTCAAGTCTTCGTTTCGGAGTTATATTTTATTAAAAAATTTAACACAATATAACTCCGAAAGGACAAATATTTGGCTGTTGGCGTCATAGTAACTTTTGTTCAGCTCTCTGAGATCTATTTTATGATGTATCACACATGGCTATTGGGCTGAGGTCCAAAATTGCATTCCTTTGACAGCCGTAATATTTTTTTTGTAGTTCTTCTGAAAACGGCTCATTGGCTGTCGAATTGGGTAGTTGACAAAATGTCAAATAAGTTACTTTTAAAACGGAATTTTGTATGAAAATACCGGTTTTGACGTCATATTTCAGAGCACTCTTTTTATGTTTCATCTATTTAATAAACGTAATAACTAGTAATTGACTAAAAGAGATACATTTTCCGAAATATTTTGGTTTTTTGTTTTAATCGAGCATATCAAATAATTTATTGTTGGTCGTGTCAACTACCGTATTCTGACGATTAAGCGCTACAAAACGCGTGACTCGCGTCATCGTACCTACTACCTATGCTGAACATAATTTACATACTTATAGTACCTACAAATTTGACGGAGCTCTCGATGGGCGAGGCTGACTTTCACTTGTCCGGTTTGTTTTTCAAACGGAACCTTCTAGGTCGCTGTTTATTTTTCTTTCTTGCAATATGACGCTGACGTCCACCATTTTGTTTTTTTCTTTAACGTAATTCAGCCAGTGACACTCGCTTTGTCAATACGTCTCATGTCTCATGTTATTTAAATATTTTTTTAAATGTTTCTTTATTTATGGAGGATTCGGTACACTTAGTGACCCTGTCACCCTCGTTAGGTACTACACTTTCTTACATACAAGGTTTACTTACAAATCTTATACCTTAAAATATTTACCTATCTATAAAAAAACAGACTTTGTCTTGGTTAAACTAAATTATGTGATTAGAGTTTCTTGCCTTCTTCATCCCAAACCACGCTAATTCAGCTCATTTGTCATCATAATCGATCCTTTTGGTGCCGGGTAAAAACAGATTACTACTGGCGATATCGTGATGCTGCCTTATCCCTTTTGATCAAACTTTAACATAACATAACATTTACATACAGGCACATACATTGCTTCTGGCCCTACATTAGGATATCCTGTGTCGTGGGAATCAGAAACAGCGACGTCACAAACATGTCATTGTAAACATCCAAGACATGGTTTTTTTTTTGTCCCAGCCGGGATTCGAACCCGGGACCTCTCGCATGGTAGGCAGATGCACTAACCACTGCGTCACAGAGGTCGCCAACAACTTTACATTTTACATTTGTCATAATGATCCTTTTGGTACTGGGTAAAAACAGATTACTACTGGGGATATCGTGATGCTGCCTTATTCCCTTTGATCAAACTTTACATTTTCGTGACAAAGTTGCCCGTAACGTGGAGTTTGCGCGAATAAAGGTATTATATCAGGGCCGGACCGTTAATTTAGGGTGCCCTGGACTAATAGTACTTAGGGGCCTAATTAATCAACTATATGAAAAAAAAGACAATAAAATATTTTGATTTATATCATAATATTATTGTCTTTGTTTGTTAAAAACAAACGTAAATAAATTAACAAATTATAAAGCAACCTTCCTGCACTTTCCTTTGGCAAATTCTTTAATTTGCTCCTCTCATTCTAGGTTCTTAGTTAAATCAACATGTAGACATGAATTAATGATTTGACTGGGTTTAATTAATCGCAGGATTCGCATGGCTGCAAACGCTGCGATCTGTATAATTTAATAAAATTATGGATTTTTTCGCATTATCGTCTATTTTTGACTGTGATTTGACTTCGTTGGGGGCCCCTTGAATCCACGGGGCCCTGGGCAGAAGCCCAAAAAGCCATACGGTCGATCCGGCCCTGTATTATTTTATACACTACAATGCTTTGAGCCGGCTTCTTTCAAATCCCGAGCAAGGCACTTTATAACTTCACATTAACTTTGTGATGTCGATGTTTCTGGTTCCTGCGACACAGGGTATCCTAGCGTGGGGCCAGAAGCAATGTTTGTGCCTGTGTGTAGGGGTTTTCGTGTTTATTTTTAATGGCCTTAATAAAGGAATAGTGAGAACCTATTCCTTATTTCTATTCCCTATTCGACTGTTTGTTTTATATTTGTTACTTCAGAACTTCTGACTGGTTGAACCGATTTTGATGGTTATTTTTTTTACATATCAAATACAATTCAGTTGAAATGGCTCATCAAGATGCAATTCGCCTCGTTGCTTATTATTATTTTTGGACATTATCCATTCTAAATTTAATCATTTTTCGACATTTGCTACAGCGGTTGGACGTAGCTGAGCCAGATTATCCTTAGCTTTCATCCAAGGTGGACCAACGTCCCCCGGTGGCAAATGTCAAAAAGTAATTAAATTTAGAATAGTTTAAGGCCAAACATAATAAAAAGCAACGAGGCGAATTGCACCTCGTTACAATACAGTCTTTTTTTTTAATAATATGCTTTTCCTAATCTATTAGACTTCAGTCTAGTTTCGTATGCACATCATAATCATCAACCCATTATGTCCCCACCGAGCACGGGTCTCTTCCCTGAGGAAGGTATAGGCCATACTCCACCTCGGGGGCCAAGTCCAGATTGGTGGAGGCTTGTAAGACTGGTGGCTGGTCTTAGAAGTATGCACATATGCACATATTTTCTTATTATTCTACGTGACTTTGTATGCTAAAAATATCATTGAAACTACAGGGTGTGTTATTCTGGGGCACTGCTGCACAAGCAAACTCCATCTTTGTGCTTCAGAAAAGGGCTTTACGTTATGTTCTAGGACTAAAGCACAGAGATTCATGCAGGGAAAAATTTAAAGAAGTAGGTATAATGACAATGACGGGAGAATACATATATCAAAGCTTATTATATGTAAGGGACAATTTAATATCGTTTAAAACACTTGGTGACGTTCACAGTATTGATACTAGACATAGGACAAGACTGGTGATCCCAACACATAGACTGGCTAAAGTATCAAAGTCCCATTTAGTACAGGGAATCAAATTATATAACAAATTGCCGGAGTACATACAGTCTCTCGATCATATGGAATTTTGTGCAATAATCAGAAAGAATCTTATTGATAAAAGCTACTATTCAATAGATGAAGCACTTGCTGATAATGGCCTTGTACAACCTGACATGTAGACTTAGTACTTAAAAATTCCTCTAATTTTATAATTTTAATGTATACTCATGAAAATTGGCATAATTATGAAACTAATCTGTAATAAAATTTCTAATATTATTTAGTTGCATATATAGACTACCTGCATGAATGATTTATAATGATAATTTTAAGTGTCCATATGTTGACGTTTCTAAGTGTATCTTGTATGCCTAAAGATGAAATAAATACAATACAATACAATACAATACAATACAGCTCAATTTCCCAGAACAAAATCTACGACGAGTGCCACCGTATCTTCGGCGACACAGGCAGGGGACCTCAAATGGCTGACTTGGCCGAAATGAAGTACCTGGAGGCAGTCATAAAGGAAACCATGCGACTTTACCCGAGCGTACCCTTTATTGCCAGGACGGTGACTGAAGACTTCATGATGGGTGAGCGACCTTTTTCCTTTGTGCTTGGCTTTTCTTTGCGTGTGAAATTAAAAGACAAGGGCATTTGACAGGATTCCACAGGAACGGGTAATAACAGGGTGTGAAAATCCTTATGCCTTTCTGGAACTCCTTGGAGGTTTCAGTTATTCGTGATAGGGGTGAAATTTGGTGTACAACTGAACAATAGGTAAGTATAAAAACAACTACCTACAAATTACTTATGAGTTTAATTTGTTCCTTCGATGTGTCTAGTTATACCTAATAGACGTATTTTTTTCTTAAAAAATAAATAAAGGCAATGTATTTATTATAAATTCAATGGTATTTATTATTACGAGTGGTTAGCGCATCTGCCTACTATGCGAGGTTCGAGTTCCGGCTGGGTAAAAAAAAAAAGAAACCCAGGTCTTGGATGTTTACATGTTTGTGACGGCGCTGTTTCACACTGGGTATCCTAGTGTGGGGCCAGAAGCAATGTATGTGCCTGTATGTAAATGTCATGTTATGTTATTATTTTTAAGTTCTTTATTAGGCCTATCAATTGTGTTTAAAAATACAATTCATGGGCTTAATAGTAAAGAGCTAAAACAGTTTAAATTTAAAACTGATCTCTTTTCCTCATCATCAGATAATTTGTTATATACATTTTAATGCCGTATAAAATGTATATAGGTACCTAACTCTTTGAGTACTCAGTCTAACTCTGTACTATTTAAATAAAATTGATAGGCTTAATAAAGAACTTGAAAGTAATAAGTACATTGCCTTTTTTTTAAGAAATAATACGTCTATTATAACTACATTTTATACAGCTTAAAATGTATATACGAAATTATATTTTTTAATCGCGATCTCAATAATTTATTTTGTTTTAGTTCAATAATTTTTTTTTTGTTATTATTGTCAAGTAGAAGACTCCATTTTCATGCAAATATGGGGGTTTTCTTACACCCTATATAAGGTTGTTTTCAATACAAAAAAGTTCGACCGAATCAAAAGAAGTGTGTGTTCTCTATAGAGATTGGACATGTTTAAAAATATCCTTAAGGACATTCGTTCTATTCGAATGTTTCCCTGTTGTTACCCTACTGTTCGAATATTTAATTTGCATACTTTAGTTTGCGGATTATTCGAATAATTTTCGTTGCCAGCGGAGTAGACAAAATTACAGAAAACTGAGAACAAATTTGTCAATTACCTATTTTTAGGTTACTTTTTCGCCAAATTATAATCAAGTATTGACTGCTATTATAACAGCTGAAATGTTTTTAGTCAACAAATATTGCAAGCTTCAATAATATTATTGAAAACTGACATTCAAAAGAGCTTCGAATATTGAACAATTAATCAATTGCATTGAAAAGAACCCGATAGGCGCGGCGCACCGAAAATTCTAACAGGTTGAAAACCATTGTTATGGTAGTCCCATCGGGCCATTTGGAATCACACGGATAACCAAAATAAAATTCCACTGTTAGGCTTAGCACCAACTCAGCGAGGCCTTCAGAAACCAAAAGAAAAAAAAAAGAAAATTAAAAGAAAAGATGTGAAAATAAATTTCTTTTTAAAATAAGTACCCACCATATTTTCGATATATTCGAATAATTTAAGATAAGTACTATTCGATTATGCAACAAAAAAGGCATAACAACAACCCCTAGTTGCCCCAAGCCTCAAGCGGTATACAATTTTCGGGCAGCGAAGCGATATACTTTCAGAGTTTTGATAGGTTTCGACATGCGTTTCTTTGCAATGAAAACGATTATTCGACGGACGAAATACCCTTTTGAACTCCCCTATTCCCGTCGCCAGCGTCAACATAAACCTATGTTAAGTACCAATAAATTCTTTGCGGTTTCACGAACATGGAATAAGATAAGATACCTGTCTAAGAATATGATTATTGTCAACTTTTAGTCCGGATTTACTTACGAGTGTTGTTATATCGGAAGAGTCCGACCAGGTTTCGCTCCGATTCGCAGAGCTTAATCATGGTGAGCAGAGACGGAGCTCGCGTCGTCGGTTGCTCTGGTCGGACTCTTCCGATATAACAACACCCGTAAGTAAATCCGGACTAAAAGTTGACAATGTGTTGTGCTTACCAAAGTTTTAGTTCAAAAATATGATTATTATTATTACTTTTATTGCATTTACATTTAAAATAAAAATATAGTGCAATGCGACGGACTTAATGCTATTATAAGCAATAAGTATACTTTATTG
This sequence comes from Yponomeuta plumbellus, assembly GCA_947310845.1. Lineage (NCBI taxonomy): Eukaryota > Metazoa > Arthropoda > Insecta > Lepidoptera > Yponomeutidae > Yponomeuta > Yponomeuta plumbellus. The sequence continues at coordinate 2,674,283 of OX371204.1, forward strand.
TACACAAGAAAACACAAAATCACCTTAAATCTATTACAGTATGAATGAATAATATCTATCTGCCAAGAACCTCAAGACCCACGAGTGTAATCAATACTTGCAAAGTAAAACATTTATTTAATATTCTTATAAGGTAATAAAACAGCAATGCTGCGGCCAGACACACGGATGGTACCCGTTCACGGTCACGGTCAAAGGATAGATAGTAGGTCATGCTGGAAGAGGTAGGTAGTTTAAGCTTTCTGGGAACTCTACAAATACCCTTTAAGTTTCACCTTAAGGCCCTTTCTCCACTGCTCCGGTCCGGCGTTGGAACCGGAATCAGTCGTGGTAAAAAAAATCGGATGCCGTTTTATGCTTCTCCACTTCATCCGACTATAATCAGCAATGGACGTGACGCAGTGCTTTATTAAAATTCCTCGGTTTTTCTACTTGAGGCAGGGGACGTTTTCCATACATTCTATTAAATGTAAATAAAATATCATGGAAACATTTTTGAGTTGTATGCACGGTTCTAAAACGTGTATTGTTTTTGTAAGTCGATCACTTGGTACCGGTAAAATAACGTTCCGATCTAGCAAATTATCGGACCGTTAAAACCGGATGCCGAAGTAGTGGAGAAGCTTATAGTATTCTTGTGCGTTTCTAAATCGGATCGGTAATTAAAGTTTGCCGGATCGGAATAAATTCCATTGTTATGATGCTCCCATAGGGTCAAAAATTGAAATTACCAAGAGTTTGAATTCAACGCGTTCCCTAATTGCATTGGCGATTCGAAACGCTGACGTTTATACTTAAGAAATTCAGATTTTCTCATTGGGAAAAATACCTCATTACCATAAACATTGAAAAATCGTTGAAAACTAAAACAAACGGGCTCGTTCGTGAAATGCTCTTCTGCTTCACAAAGTAACTATTTTTATCAAAGCAATCTTCAGCAGAGCGTTAACAAAATATTATGCATTCAAAGAGCGTGAAAACTGGGAGTATGAGCCGCGTACTTATATTTATTAGAGCGAGAGAGATTCTATTACTTCATTGCATTTGAATTGCAGTTACGTGGTCAGGTCACGTGACAATTATTTATTTCATTTATTTATGATAAATCACAATTAATTGGTCAACTTATCTTAAAATATAATGTACAAGTAGATAATTAATTTCTAAACTAAATATAAATGAATAAAAATTAAATAATAAATCTGACTTTGTTCATCACATGTGTTATACAATTGAAGTACTTACAAGTTTATAAATATAATAAACTAAATATTAAACTAAAAACTACCTAAATATAATTTTTTTTTTCTAAACCGCTGCCGTTGGAGAGAGTTCCCAAGATACTGGCAGCATTCCCCCTGTCTGTTTGTTTAGGTCGTTGACACAGAAACGTGGATGTTTCATTCAACGGGGGACCAATAACCTTGTTACTAATTTCAATTTGATAGCTGAAATTGTTCCGAGGAACAGGGTCCTGACAGACGGGCAGATGAAAGAATAATAAAGTGGTCTTCCCCTTTTGTCTGAGACAGGAAACCTTAAAAAGGGTAGATGGACAGACGATAACAAAAGAGTGATCCGAGAGTTTTTTTTGCTTTGAAAAGTCTGAGTTTATTTATTTATTTATTTATTTATTATGCACACAAAACACATAATTAGCCAGTACATTATCAAGTAAGTTAAGTAGTAGTTCATTTAATATACAGGTTGTCCCAAAAAATAGTGTCAAGCGGAAGTCCAGAGATAAAGCACCTCTAGGGGTATCCAAATAGACCCCATATGTATAATGTTCTGCTATTTTTTTGTAGTTTTCGAGTAACGATTTTTTTTTTGTATTTTTGTCCCACCTTGACCTACAAGATATTATTGGCCTCAGAGCCATGAAATACGATTAAAATCAGTTAACAATTCGGCCAACCTCGATAATTGTCGTGAATCCCTCGTCTCTCACATAGAGTTATCAGTTTACAGACATGACCTTTAATTATATTAGGTACTCGTTGTCTTAATGAATGCAATACAAGAACGATATGAGCAACAAAAACCTCCTATGTAGCTCAAAACTAACACAACCTTTAAATTGAAATAAGAATAATAATTGACTATTTTGACAGTCTGCCTTCTTCGAGTCAATAAAAACAGTTTGACGTATATGATACATTTATGTTTATGAACGCTAATTTCATTCGTGAGAATATTCGATTCTATCAAATTTTATCACAATTAACTTACAATAGTTATGTATCATGGCTTCAACAAATTTAAAGCGTGGTAAAAAATTGTTGCTCAATCTCGTGAAATTGTAAATAATGTATGTATATGGGTCAATATACGCTATTTGAATTTCTATGGTCCATGGACAAATATTATGTTAAACTCATTATATTATTGCGTCCGTATGATTAAGCATTAAAGAATATGGTCTTTTATTTGGCCCACGATAATTGTTTAATAAAAGACATTAATCGTTAAAAATAGTTGTAAATGTATACTCCTCTGGCCTCCCCATTTCTAGATTATAATTATTTTATGGCGAGATATTTTTAAATACGTATGCCATTATGTTTTTTAAATATGATGCTTTTATAAACATTGAAACATATTTCATCAAAATATACAGTAATTTTTTTTATTAATATAAATAAAAATAACTTACTTTCATGTCACGTTACAATAATGTCACTTCATCTGGAGAAACTCAAAGAAGTAAAATTTGACTTAAAACTGCAAAGGTATGTTTTCGTCAATTTGCGATTCACTGTAGGAAAGCGTGTTTCTGCCAGTCGTTGGAGTATTTCCTCTGGCAAGTCTATTTTTTTGTATTTTATAGTTACGAAATTGTATATTTGCACAATGCAATGTTTATTGTGTGTAGATGTCATGTATTACGTTAAACGGTGATCAGAAAAGCGAGTGATATGTTTTTGTAGGTTTGGTGCGATTTTGTCACTTCTCTGGCGTCACTCCTCTGGCATATTTCATGTTTTGTTTAATACGTTACTTTCTTAGCTATAATCAATGGCCTGTCACTTTCCTGCCCTAACTTGTGACTACTCTGCCAATAGTGTCAGTCCTCTGGTGCTTATAAAATTAAAAAAAATGGAAAAATCTTCTGGCCCTCATCATTAAACATTTAAAAATTGTGTCAAATAGAGAAATTATCAATATTACAATTCCTTCTGGGACACAAAAAAATCAAATACCGTATATTCACCCATATAACTATTTTAGAAAAGAAGCAAATTTATTTAAAAAAGAGGAAAGTAAATATCATCAAAAAAATTTGGACAGGGTTTGTGAAGCAACCGCAGTTTAGAAAAGCAGCGTGTTATTTTTTTTAAGGAAAACGACAAGCTCTCAGATCTGTCAAATTCATGTCACTTCTGCATGATAAATTTCTTAGGTCTACCGGTTAGTAATGTCATCTTGGCAGGTGCCAAGATGACATTACTATACATTGCGTTACTTCAAGGTGTGTGTTGATTCTGCTGTCAAAGTGATTAGTTTTTTTGCTTTGCTTTGAAGAGTTTAGGTCAGCTGCTACAGCAAATAAATTTCTATCCCACCCGGCTCTGGAAACTTTCAAATATGAGGCATCTATACCAGCACATATTGTTACCCGTACGGGTATAGTAAGGAACATCCCTGTTGATTGGTCAATGGAGGAGCTCGTCGAGGCAGCATCCATCAGGGACATTGACTCATGCATTCTCAAGGCTCGAAGGCTCAACCGAAAAGTATTTCGAGAGGAGGGGGGCCTAGTCTGGGTACCCACTCAGTCTGTGGTGGTTACCTTTTCAGGACAACAGCTCCCAAAGCGCATTATATGCTTCATCATATACATACACATCAATCCCGGTTGAAACATACATTTTACTCACTATTCAGTGCAACAACTGTTGTCGTTTTGGTCATATAAAGGCTCAATGTAGATCAAATTCATGGTGTTTTAAATGCGGTCAATCTCATCCTGGTGACTCTTGCAATGTAGATCAGGTGTCATGCCTATTATGTTCTGGCCTTCATATGGCAACTGACAAAAGCTGCCCGGAGCACTCCCGCCAAAAAACAATTAAGCTGACTATGGCTCAAGAGAGCATTAGCTATGCTGAAGCTGCAGCGCGTTTTCCGCAAGTACGGAGGCTGTACTCCGACTCTACCCGCAGACCAGTTCAACTGTCTCCCAGCCCAATACCTACAAGAGATCTGTTAAATACCCAATTTGAACCAGCCTACCATTCGAATAAAAAAACAGTTTTTACCCCACAAAAGAGCCCATCTCCAGCGTCCTCCCAAGGCTATAATAAAGAGATACATGCAAGGATTATTAGTTCTCCCCCACCAGCACTCCCTAATGGGTGTGCTTTCAAACCAGCATTTAAAACTAGTCCTAATGATAACTTATTAGAACTTTTAGCTAAATGCCTGGTTAATATATGCACTCGACTAGACAATGTCGAGTTACCGAACAACGTGAACGAATTACTTGCATCTCTAGTCAGTACACCTGAATATGGACCTAAGCCTCCTACAATGGAATTGTAGAAGTTGCAAATTAAAAAAAAACAAGAATTTTTTTCAATAATTAACCAACACTCTCCATCCATTGTGGCCGTCCAGGAGACATGGCTGAAGCCCGAGTCTATTTTTAGGCTCCCTGGCTTTGCTTGTCTTCGGGAGGACCGCAGTGATGGATTTGGAGGAGTTGCTATATTTATTAGTTACAATTTGGCTTTTCCAAAAATTAATATACCTGACCATTAAGACTCATTTAATATTGTTGCTCTCAGATCATTAGACACCACTTTCATTTCTGTTTATATTCATTATCCTTCATCAGCTATTATGGTAGAATTAAGCTCAATATTGAACTCCATCCCGGGCCCTATGGTCCTGATGGGAGACTTGAACTGCCACAACAGCCTGTGGGGGTGCCATCATAATGATTCAGCATCCTATGATCTACTAGATGTCATGGATCAAATAAACCTATGTATCCTTAATGATGGCACCCCTACTCACACAATAATTGAAATAAATTTTCCTATATTGCGTGTGTTCGTTTATGGCTTCGAATTTAGAACAAACGGCAGCCCTGGTTGCGGATAGCTTATCCGGAAATTTATTTGCAGATTGTGAAACAGACCCTCAATCTAATTAGCTGATTTATTTACACGCTAAGTCGCCCGGTCCACGGTCACCAGATCAGAACTTTTCCGCGGCCATCAGGTTCTCCGAGCTTTTTGCCTTGCCCCGCCCAGTGATTAGTAACTTAATTTTTTAGGACAATTTCAATAGGCTATTTGACAGTGTGAAAAAAACAGTATTATTTATACGTATTCGTATAAATTATGTGTCTAAAAACCGCTTTAAGGCATTTTAACTAAAAAAACAATTATGATTCGTAAAAAAACACAATTTAAAATTTGATTATTTGTATGTGCCGCCATTTTATCGAAAACGGCCTGGATTGGCCGTTTCTATGATGATAAGAATAAAGATATTTTATTCAAGAAAACAATTATACATTGACATTATGACTAAGGCGTGGTACTCTGCTCCCCAAAAAAGGTAAGAACCTGTGGTTTAGGATAAGAAGCAGTGCTCTTCCAAAAAACATTTTACATGTTGAAGGTCAAACAGACAATAAATCACTGTGTAAACATAGTAAGCACAGAGAAATTTTAAAGTTAAATGAAATTCAAAGTAGTTTTATACACATACAAAAAAACAAGAATATGTGAGGGTGTGTGTGTGTGTGTATGAGTGTGTGTGTGTGTGTTTGTGTGTGAGGGTGTGTGTGTGTGTGTGTGTGTGTGTGTGTGTGTGTGTGTGTGTTTGTGTGTGAGTATTAAACTGCTGATTGGACGTTTCAATTGATAGTGTCGACAACAATTTGTGGATTCAGAAAATTTTTGTGGAATTTTCAGTTTTTTAGCTTACACATCTATGTTACGAAATAACAGCTAAGAGCTGTTCTGTTTCATCATAAGACTACGACATTAGCCAGTTGGAGACAGTTTCTTTGCATTTTACCTTTGTTTGGGAGTAAATTGAAAGCTCTTTATTCAATTTATTATAGAGGTAAGGCCCCAGGAAAACAAACATTCTTTGTGAGAAGGTGGTTTGTAATCTTATTGCATACGATGACATGACGTCGCATGTTAGTAAAAATGGTGTCTCTCATTCATTTTTTCTTACGTTCATTGGTTGGTTTACGGGAAGTAACGTCATAATTCCTGTGGGAAGCCATTTTGCCTAAGATAGCGTTTTGGCGGCTTATTTGAAAAGTAAATTTTCGTTTGCTTTTTTTAGAAGAAATACACTAAAAAATTTAAAATGACCACTTTCTGAGGACTCCATGAACACCAAGAAACAAAATGAAATGGCTTTCAGAAATCGGTCAAATAGCCTATTACCTCGGATACTCAACGTTCTACTTTATTATTCATCATCAACCCATTATGTCCCCACCGAGGGGCGCGGGTCTCTTTCCTGAGGAAGGTATAGGCCATACTCCACCACGAGGGCCTAGTCCGGATTGGTGGAGGCTTGCAAGACTACTGGCTGGTCTTACTGTCAGAAGTTTTCAAGGCGCCCTCATGGCTCCTACACACTATGCCGCTGGTATGCCGCACAAACAGGGCCGCCGGCTGGCCGGCGGGGTGTGCCGGCGGGTTGTGCGGTAAGCCGGCGGCAGCTCCCGCCCAAAATCACATTTTTCTTTTGAGTCTTCTGCTAATTTAAATTAATGTAAAGGCAGCGATGGCGATGTCAACCGCTTCCTTGTCCATTGATAAGAACTAGGAACATAAACCGTACAACACTACTGGTCTACCCGGCTGACAACTTGAAAATGATGCCACAGAGACAATGATGCTCAGTGGCAGCCAGCGGCAAGTGCCGGCAGCCTGAATAACCCGGCGGCATACCCGCGCGGCAAAAATCCGCTGGCCGTGCCGCCGGCATACTGTGTAGCAACCTCTGACCCGGCCTAACGACCGCCATTCACCGACGGCAGCGTGCCAACCGCTCAACGCGCCTCGCGAAGCACGGAACCGCTCTGAAAAATGCCACCAGCGTTAGTCGTAGATGGTCACCCATCCATGCATTGATGTTGCTTAACTGCTTAACGCTCGTGATCGTTTAAGATCACTCAGGCAGCCGGGCTACGAGCGATTCGTCCACTATAATATTACTGTAGTGTTTTTTGAAACCTCTTTTTTTATTTTATGTACTTTTATTTACATTCAGTAATTCCTCAGTAATTCGCTCGCAGGTAGGGCCGCTACCTGAAAACCGCAAGAGCGCGTGCCCCGCACAAGCAAAGTTCTAAAGGTTTTGTACCTATGTAATTAAACATTTGGCTGAAACAGACGTATATGAGGGAATTCTGACACGTGATGTAAGTTCAAGTGACGGGATCAACAGCCGCGGATTAATATCTTACATCGGTAAGATATTAAGCCGAGGCTTATCCGAACAATATGTACCTAGCGTTGTTGCCGGTTTATAAACAGGAACCTCTCTCATAAACCTATAAATAAATAAAAAACATCGATGTAACTTAAATAGATTATTTGACAGGGTCCTGAAAACCATCTCATTTTCTTCGTTAGCGTTCATTGCTCAGAAAGTGGTAATTTTAAACACTTTTGTGTCATCATCACCAACCCATTATGTCCCCACCGAGGGGCACGGGTCTCTTCCCTGAGGATCTTCTTTTAAAAATAGCAAATATCAAATCATTTTTAAAATTACCCGCTAAAACGCCATCTTGCGCAATATGGGGTCACGGCGTCACAGGTCAGTAAACAAAACCAATGAACGTAATGTATGACTAGTGATGGGAGATAATCAACGTTATCATTTAAGGAATGATAACGTTGATTATAACGTTATTCTTTACATGCTTTTAGTTTTCTTTTTTAGACGACCTTCAATCAGTCATCTCTTGTGAAATTTTTGCAGGCATTTTAGAAGGGTCATCATCATCTTTTTTGTGCCGAATTGCGTTGAAGTGTTGTGGCGAGCTGTGCGGCCTTTTATTTGAGCTCAGATCAGCTCAATCGCTTTGTACTACAGTGGTGCGGAGAGATTCTGAGAATGCGATGATCTTTTTCTAAAGCCTGTTCATCTACTTCGTATCGTTAAAGGGAACGTTATTATATTCGTTATTTTTGGTACGTCACTACAAAAAATACGGTTGACATAACCTTGTGACAACGTAGTAAGGATTTTACGCACGAACATTAAATATTGATTTCTTCTTATTAAACATTTAAATCACTGTGCAAAATATAACATTGATTGTAAGTTTACAATCATATAGTTTCAATGACAATTATTTGCTAGTAGGATAAATAGGACTTAAAAATATTTTAATAGAAAATATAACGCCACTTCAAGGTTACGTCGTCCGTGCGAACATGACCTGTCAGGATCGTACTCTCCCAGCGGCCAGACGGTAGCCGCCGCCTGACATCTATAAAGGGTGTTTTTTTTAGAGGTTAGGTTTTCAAGATGAAATAAAACGCATATAATTCAATGGTATGGCCAAGAATTTAGCTTTATTATAAAGATAAGGGTTTGCCATTATGTTTTAAAAATGATTTCGGGCAAGTGGCCGCCGCGGCTGGTTCGAATAAATTCCAGGCGAGAGGCCCAATTTTCGACCACTTTTTGCAGCAATTGGGGCCGTATGTCAGCAATAACGCGCCGAATATTCTCTTCCAAGACTTCAAGCGTCTCGGGCTTATCTGTGTAGACAAGCGACTTCACATAGCCCCACAAGAAATAATCCAGCGGTGTTATATCGCACGATCTTGGAGGCCACTCCACAGGTCCACGACGCGAGATAATACGCTCACCAAAAGTTTATTTAATCGAACGAAAATTTATTCGAAACAGCCGCGGCGGCCACTTGCCCGAAATCATTTTTAAAACATAATGGCAAACCCTTATCTTTATAATAAAGCTAAATTCTTGGCCATACCATTAAATTATATGCGTTTTATTTCATCTTGAAAACCTAACCTCTAAAAAAAACACCCTTTATAATACTAGCTGGTGCATGCTATTTCGTCTTTGCAGAATTAGTACTTCAAGTAGCATATTTCCTTCTCCAAGGTCCAATATGTTCATAAATTATTCCATGTGTTATTTTGATTAATAAGCTTTTAACATACATACATAATTTCACGCCTTTATCCCAGGGGGGTAGGCAGGGATCAGGGACTGCCACTTGCCACGATCCTGAAAAATCACTTTCGCTTCATCGACATTCATTTGTCGTTGCATTCACGCACCTCAGTTTCGGGTTCGTTTTATCTTGCCCTTTGCTAATACATCCCCTATTTTCCACCTGGGTCGTCCCTTACCGGCTCTTCCAGTCACATTAGCTCGGTATATTTTCTCCGTCTGTCTTTCTTTCTTCATCCCCTCCACATAGCTTTCGAAGCTTCACTAAAATACATTCCGTAGTTTTTGCGTGAACATTCGTACATCTGTACATACAAACTTTCGCGTTTGTACTACCTCTGTGGCGCAGCGGTTAGCGCATCTGCCTACCATGCTAGAGGTCCCGGATTCGGATCCCAGCTGGGGACAAAAAAAACCGTGGTCTTGGATGTTTACATGTTTGTAATCTGTGATTCAAAGTGCCGTTGCAATACCGATCCGCCGGCCGGTCTACGGGGCCTAACAGAATGCGCCGTAGTTTACATCGGACACACCGGCGGGTCCTCTGGGCTTGGGGGTTAGCGTTCTTAGTCCAACAACCGTTTTCCCTATTTATCTTAATGCCAACCAACTTATTGTATTAGAATCTAATACATAATTTGGTTCGAATATCTAGCTTTTTAGTTTGATTTGAGAGAAGATGGTCAGAGTGGAGATTTGTTTCGCTGCCTTTTTATCCACTACATTCGGCCCCTAGGCAGCTAATAACACAATAAGTATATTGGTTTTCAACAAACAGAATGCCAACCTACTTATTGTATTAGAATCTAATACATAATTTGGTTCCAATATCTAGCTTTTTAGTTTGATTTGCGAGAAGATGGTCAGAGTGGAGATTTGTTTCGCTGCCTTTTTATCTACTACATTCGGCCCCTAGGCAGCTAATAACACAATAAGTATACTTAAAACTATTATGAAAGATTTAAATTTTATTAACTAGATATTCTTAAAAGTAAAATGTTACATCTATCATCATAGCGTATGTAGATACATTCTTATGACTGATAGTCTAAATATGCCTTTACAAATTTAAAGCAGTTTTCTGTGAGATACCTAAAAATAAGGATTAAAAGTGTAACATCAACTATACCGATTTAACCCTAGACACCTAACCTTCGGACGTACCCCTTTAAACCTAACCATTCGTCGTTTCGACGAGCACTTTTTGGGGTGTATAATATCATGCAGAAATATATATTTCCGTTACGTTTTATACATAGATACGTTAAACATGTATTAATGTAGTAAATAAAACAATTTATTTATACTTTATTACAAATATATTTCTTATAAATAACTTTTTTATAAAGAACTCCTATTTTGAGAACAAAATGAGATCACATGCTTAGAAAATAAAAATAAAAAAAAGTAACAAAAATAGCCTTTTTCTCTTTGGCGAAACTTAATTATAACAGTCTTATCGTTTAGAAAAAAATACTAAAACTATTTTTTGGAAGCGCATCGTACGCAGAAATCCTCTTTGTGTTCACCACAAATCGCAGTGTTGCATTTTGAGCATGAGGCCTTTGTCATGCGCCTTTTTTTGTAAGAGCAGATGCCGCAAACTCTTCTTTTTCTGGGATTTGGTGCCTCAACTGATTGAAGGTCATTGCTAGATTGACCTGGCTCTTGACCTTGACCTTCGTCGTTCTTTGCAAGTAATATATTTTTTATTTTGTCTTTCACGTGCGTCGGCATTGTACGAATTTCCAGTCGGATCTTTAGCCAGGGCTCTACAAGTTGTGAATGCAGCTTCTTCATAAAATCGCGCCGAATCATTACTTTTTGTCCAAGGACAGAAGCATTGTGGCAGTAAATTATATAGCTGTTGATACATGATATATTAACCATGCCGTAGAAAACACACATTGGCCATCGATTTGTTTTTCTACTGCAAGACATTACTGAGCACATCTGGTCGAACGTGTCGACACCACCTTTTGTGCTATTATAGAATTCGACCATGTGTGGCTTCTTTGTTTCGGGGTTGACAGAGCCCTCCTCGTCACAAGAGGACAGTAGGTAAACCATTTTTGATGGTCTCGGTTTGTACGAAAGAAGCGTAAGGGGACCGTCGTAACAGAACATCGATGTATTGATGTTTCTGGATCGATTGTTCTTTACTTCTTCTGGAATTTCCCTTTTGTTTGCACGCAACGTCCCTAAAATCGTCAATTTATACGGCTGCTGAAGTAACTGCTTTGCTAGAGGTACTGACGTGAACCAGTTGTCCATTGTAACATTTCTGTTGGTGCCGTGTATACTCCGAGTAAGTTCCTTTACGAAGTACTCTCCCAAAGGCAAACCTCCTGTATTGGTGCCTTTTCCAAGATATGGAGTACAATCAATCATATATCGTGTACCACTGTCGCACATCATTTCCAACTTGACTCCATATTTTGCTGGTTTATTTGGAATATACATACGGAATTTACACCTCCCTCGGAACGCCAATAACTGCTCATCAATGGTCACATTTGTTCCAGGCAAATAATTTCGGCGGCACTGAGCTATAAGCATTTCCCATATGTCTCTTATGGGTGTAAAAGGATCGTCCCTTTGTCGTTGCAAGCGGAATGTTTTATCATCAAAACGCAGACATCGCAGCAGAAAGTCACACCTTTCTTTGCTCATACATGACACATATCTTGTACCCGAATACTCTATGTCAAACAGTTCGTCCAGTGTCAGATGATTATCTTTCAGTGCTGCAGTTAACACCAGAACACCAATGAGAGCTCTGATCTCTTCTTTGCTTGTGTCATTCTGCGTAGAGTTATTTTGCTCATAGTTTTGCCTTTTTATCGAAATTTCGGAGTTCGTCCACTTGACAATTTCTTCAAATATCTGATTAGTCATGAACTGTTCGAATAATAATAATGGATCCACTATATCCCTTACAGCACGAGTAGGTCCTCTGGCAACACGTACGATATTTATTCCAGCTGTTCTATTTGAACTATGCCCTTTGCTGGTAGCCCAAACGTGACGGGAGCGACTCCGGACGTTGCCACGTGAGAAGGTCAAGATAGATGAGTCAGTACCGGAAGTCTCTTGCGATGGAGCAGGATGTGTTTGGGGCTCCAGCGCATTTTCCAGCAGAGAAGGTGAAGAGCGGTCTTGAGTGTTCAAGAGGCTATCTTCATGATCGGAAGACTCATCTTGAGTGTCGCTTTGTACATCATCAAACTCCACATTGTCTTCAATTTCGCTATCAGATAACCCCTCCGAGGCACTAACATCCTCCTCATCCAATAATAAACGTGTAATATGTTCATCAGACAGCAACCTTCTTGAAGACATGATAAAAACTGCAAAAAAGAAAATAAACACCAATAACAAAAATATACACAAACCCTAACCATTCGTCGAAACGACGACCACTTTTGCTATATCTCAAAATAAAATGTACTTACTCGCCGGACCCGGTTGCCTCTCGAAAGAGCTCGGCGAAGACTGCGTTGACAAGCGAAGTCACGGCGATCGGCGCACGCGCCAAAAAGAGACGGCGATATTTTTGTGCCGTACTCGTCGTTTCGACGAAGGTTAGGTGTCTAGTACCAAGTGTTTATTTTTCACCAATCTGGACTTGGCCCCGTGGTGGAGTATGGCCTATACCTTCCTCAGGGAAGCGGCCCGTGCCCCTCGGTGGGGACATAATGGGTTGATCATCAACCCTGATGATGATTATATTTTATTTTGATCGGGTCATTTATTCATAATGTAGCATTTTTAACTTATACGTAAGTGTTAATTTTATGCTTGGCGTAATTTAATCACAAAAAGTAAATTAATATTAAATGTATTTGGAGGAAAATTGTGTCGAGTGTGCCATTCACGCACACAGTAATAATTTTTAAGTTTGAAAGTTTGTTAATTAAGCTAAAACTGTTTTGAAAAGAATAAGTGTGGAGTGTCTTCGTTAGCTTCTTCTCCACATAATTATTTATTATTCATATTAATTGTGAAACACACAATTTTGACGTTCATAAAGTAAACATTTTGTTTGTATTTTGAATATAAATATTTGAATTTGAATTTTTTTTTTAAGTTTAGTTTTCCGGGTATAAAAAATGTAATTATCGTTCAGATGCATCGTTTTTGTAAAACAAACACTTTGTCCATGTTAGAGGTATTGCCGCAGATTACGATGTCATAGCGCAGGGTGGAACCAATATAAGCAAATCTTCTATGTATGTATGAGACTATTCCCCCGGTCCTCTAACTTGCCCCTGAAGACTTCTAATAGGCTGGAGAGGCAGCCATGTTTTTATCGGTGCTGAAATTTGTAAAGACAAAATGAACGCTGTGATAATTTTCGCTTTCATCCAAAACTTCCTATTATTTTATTTTCCTTGTTACCGCCTTACATCATTTTTAATTTTTTTAATTTATTTTAGCAAAATAAACCTTTACATTTTTCTTTAAACAAATGTCGCCAAACTGTTGTGCAGTTTGTTGGCGATGCGCTCTTATGACTTACTTATAATGACTTATCTACAGGTATGTATTTGTCTACAGGTGATCTTTGCGTGAAACAGGGCGTGGAAGTGGCTATCCACATCTACGACTTGCATCGGCGACCGGAGTTATATCCGGAGCCGGACCTGTTCAAGCCGGAGAGGTTCCTCGAATCTAAGCCCTCTCACCCATACGCTTACGTGCCATTTTCGGCTGGCCCGAGAAACTGCATCGGTAAGTCTCGCCGTAACTGTAATGGCTGAGAAGAAATTACTCAGTAATTGAATCGGATCGGAGGCACAGCGTAGAACCTTCTTCTTTTAGAGGTGGAAGAAAAAGGTGTAACGATGCAGAGTTTTTAGTGTTTATATTGTAGACACGACACCGTGTGTTTGCGATATCGCTTCAGTATCGATAATAATAAGCAGTTTTTTTTTATTTCATTATTTACAAAAAAAAATAACACGACAATAGGCTATTTGACAGTGTGAAGAAACAGTATTATATATATATATACGTATTCGAATAAATTATTAGCCATAAAACAGCTCTAAGTTATTCTTACTACTAAAAAATGATTATTTATATAAAAACAGGATATAATTTGATAATTATGTATCTCCGGCCATTGTATCGAAAACGGCATAGATTGGCCGATTCTATGATGACATCACAGCTCGGTAAAAATGGCGTCTGCCATCCATGTCGTTTTTACGTTCATTGGTTTGTTTACTGACCAGTGACGTCATAATTCATGACGCCATATTTGCCCAAGATAGTGTTTAGGCGGCTGATTTGAAAAGTAAATTTTCGTCTGCCTTTTTTAGAAGAAATACCTACATGAAAGAATTTAAAGTGACCACTTTCTGAGGACTCCATGAACACATTTCACACTACAATCCTAATCTCTTAATATGTATTGTTTTAATTTCTCCCAGGCCAGCGGTTCGCGATGCAGGAGATGAAATGTGTGCTGAGCTCGGTGTGCCGCGTCTTCCGGCTGGCGCCCGCAGCCGGCGCCGGCGCCCGGCCGGCTCTCGTCGCCGACATGATCCTACGGCCCGTGGAACCTATACACGTCAAGTTTAATCTGCGATAGAAGGAATCAATTTGCCCTCTACCGGGAAAAAAATCTTTAGAATTACGTTAACAATAGTATGTACAGTTGACAGCACGTAAACATTCACATTTTAGTTGCTAAGTCACCGGTAATTCAACGGAGTAGAGTGCATGGGTGTATAGGATGATGTGCTGTCAAATGCACTTGTACAGCCTAGATATCAATTATACAGATATATGTAGATGTTTGGGTTTAATGGCTGATCGCAATTTCATCCAGGCATTGAATATTGTTATTTGAAGGTCAGGACTGAAGAGATTATCTTACTGGTGCTATAAAGTATTTTAAGTAAAGGAATAAACAAAATAATTAATGACAGCTTGGAATTGTCAAGCAGCGTCACTTCGAAAGTTTCTAAAGCCGAACTTAGAAAAAATAATTTTCAAATCAGAAACCGACGAGTAGCTGTAAAAACTGCTGTTTCCTAGGCAGTGCTTATAGAGCTGAGACTAAGAAATATTTTATTTCTTAAATGATTTATCTATCTTTCTATCTATTCATAAACCACAACACCAAGTATATCAAACAATGTAAATGGCAACATATTATAGCAGCAATCTTTATAATACGCTTATTAAGTCAATGTTACTTATGGACTAACATTTGGAAACTACAAGTTTATAACTATAATATTACATAATGTTAGGCTGATTGATGGCAATGTGTGTTACGGTTATAAAAAGGCCGCTTTCTTAGCACATTGTCACGGGTTATAAACCCGAAACTTTTGGTATTCTGGACAGGGATTACGCGTGACGTCTCGAAGAATCACGACGGGCGCAGGAAACACTTATATAATATGATGAACATATAAACATAAACTTTTAGTGTGTTTTATGTATTTAGTGAGCCTATAACACAAGATCATACAAACACATAAGGGAAAATATTAATTTTAATGACTTCAACTTACATCAACTTATTTGTTCATGACTCAACTTATTTCAACGTCAACTTATTTGTTGAGGATCTCATCCAAGAGGCGGGAAGACGCTGGATTCAAGCCGCTTCCGACCGGTCTTTTTGGAAATCCATGGAGGTGGCCGATGTCAAGAAGTGGACTTCTTGTGGCTGAATGATGATTTGTTCATATAGGCACATCAAGTGCTTCTGGCCCCACACTAGGATACCCTGTGTCGTGGGAAACAGAAACAGCGATGTCACAAACATGTCAACATCCAAGACCTGGGGTTTTTTTGTCCCCAGCCGGGATTTGACGTTTTAGGAAAGTTGCAAGGGCAACACCAAATACAATAGACCAAACTCCAAATGTTATACAATAGAAGAAGCAATGTATGTAGTTAAATGTTTATGATTATCTATAGGTACCTATATATAAAATTCAAAGTCCTGACTGACTGACTGACTCACTCATCAAAGCCCAGCCCAAGCCGTTTGACCTAGGAAGCTGAAATTTTGCACAGAGGATTTATACAGGGTGATATTTTCACCGGTACAATAAATCAACATACGTAATACTAAGTCCAAAATACAAATACCAACATTTTTTGTTACAACCCCGTTGGTACAAAAAAACAAAAATACCAATTTCTGAACTTATCCGCAAATATTAAAGAAATGTGGACTTCTACGCATGAGCACAACTAAACGCACGAACTGGCAACTGCGCGCGGCTTGCGAGAAGGAAAAGAAGCGGCGGCGGCGGCGCAACCAGTAGGTATGACTTATGTATGACGTATCAAAAAAAATCTTACTTGATACCAATTCTTCCTTCATAACTACTTGCATGGGCTTAGGACCGTCACCGGCGTGGAATGCTTGCACTGGTTTGTAGTGGTATGAATTTCCACACCACGTACTGGCTAACGCCGAAGTGCGCCGTGCGTACCGCGTCGTTGGTGCTCCTTCTGGGGTCTTCCTCGAAGAACGCGAATATCTGTTCCTCGATCTCCACGGCCAAGGGAGGTCTCCCTCCTCGGCCTTGAGCGTGCGCTGGTGCAGTGAAATGTCCATAGTCTAGCAAATGCTGCGTCACTCTCATGAATGTCCTGGTGTTGAGTATTTGAGGTTAAATAAAACCGGCATTTATCAGGCGGGGCAAACTTTCTTCAGCGTATACCCGCCGAGCTGCACTGTATTTTCCCCACTGAGAAAGTAACTACGAACCATTTCGTAATACTCGCGGTTTGTAAACATCGTGCGCGCTTAATTTTCGACTGCAGGAAGTGCGGAAACGGCGCACGTGCACTCACCTAGGTCAATGCGCGTGGACTGAATGACCGGCCAAATCGTGCGCCGGCCAGCCCGCCGCCCGCCCGCTCACTCACCCCACCCCGCCGTCCTCTGCCTCGCTCCGCGATGACACCATGGGTGTCCATGAGTTACAAATTGGATGAATGATAAATTAATGAAAATGAAAAAAATATATATGGCAATTTTATTCGATAAATGTAATCTATTATCGATACCAATGATATGGTAAAATTTATTGTACCGGTGAAAAAATCAGGCTGTATATAATGTAGGCAGGGAATAAGACCGGATTTTTTTTAACTCAACCTCTAAGGGGGCGAAATGGGTTGCCAAAATTTGTTTGGGAGGTATAAAGAATGATGTCAAATTTTCTTGAAACTTAAAATAAATACGTTTCAACACAATTCATTGGACACATGTTTCGCCGTTTTCCTAAATTTAACCCTTAAGGGAGTGAACGGGGTTGCAAAGTTTTGAACTAAAGTCCACGCGGACGGAGTCGCGGGCGAAAGCTAGTATTATACAAATATAAAAACCAACGATAGTTACGGAACCACCAGACCGTGTTGCTATCGAATCCATAATATGAAACCTTGGAAAGCATTAGATTTAAGTTTTATACAATCAAAGGCCCTGGAGAAGTCCAACAATGTCAAAGTGACCCCTATCGACCCCTATATATCTATTTATCAATAAGTAATTTACATTTCAAGCAATACCTCGATATTAAATAGATTTATTAAAGCTCATGATTTTTATTTGACTACCTAGTAAAATTAAGAGCCACTGTGCCCTTAGATGAAAGTTGAAATCGCTGATCCGAAGTGAAGACGCGTTGTATGGCAAGTGATTGATTGATTTGATTTTAAATGTTCTTTATTAACATGAAATTATTCAGGGTGGAATTATGTAATGCCACCTGAAGGGGAAGTACCTACTCTTAATACTGTAGATAGAAAAATTTACTCAAAGAAAACATTCTTTTATTTTTGAAAAAACAGAAAACTGCATTCAAAGATTCTTGAAAATTCGCTTGCCGCACCCGGTAATCGAACCGACTAAAATCTGTGAAAGTTGCACCCTGTACTTTTATTGCAGCGATCGTTATGGTCAATACGCTACTTGACTCTTATCAAATTTGACGCGATAAATGGATATTTCCTATAGTATCTAACGTAAGAAACCGAAATATATTGACTTTGCTAAGTAAATATGCAGGATGGCTGCAAAATTTGCAAATTAAAAAAATATTTTTCGCTTTTAAATCGGAACGGTGAAAACACTATCCGCCATCTTGAAAGCACCTTTGGTTGTAAACAAACATCTGTCAGTCGTGCGTGCGTAGGTTCGATTGTGATTTGGATTGGATTTAGTGTTTTTGTAAAAACTCTTCTTGTGCAGTTAGTGTCTTATCATTTTATTGATAAGCGCAATCATGGACGCTAGATTCGTGGAAGCTCATAGTACCAATTTGCCAAAACCAAACCAAATCAAACCAAGCATTATTACAGCTAAAAACGGTTTCTGTGTACATTGATATTACAGGACTTACATTAAAGTGATCTTCACATAAATACACCCAAGTTTCAGTCGATAAAGAATCGGGGTCTCTCTTGGCAAGTTTGAGCCAAGTTTTTTCGTTTGTTTATTTCACTGGGCACACGAATCCGCGACTTCCCATTTGACGTGTTTTTGCAGTCTCGAATAATGCAATAATGATAATTTATATATTTTGCATGTAAACTCGATGAAATCATGAATTCGTTGTTGTTATTTCACTATGCTCACAGATCACTAACAGATTTTAGGACTAGGTAAAGATCGTCTCACCAAACAAGTCCCACGGTAAAATCTTTAAGGCCATAACAATAAAAGCCAAAATTCATTAACTCATACTTCTTTCGTGGCACGAACTCAACCTATGTTGAATGTCAAACTTTGTTTACAAAAATTTAGGACTTCAAACCATAGACAAAAATGGCGGACTGCGTTTTTGGCTGTTTAGCAAACCAAAGTTTTAAAAAATGTTTTTGTTGCTTTTAGGTCCTCAAAAAATATACTAAAATATTTTTTGGTCTCATGGAAGAGATATTTAGCATTTAAGACATACTTGAAAAAAGAGTCAAGTAGCGAATTACAAGGATGAAATCTCTATAACAAACTTTATAAATTAAATGAAAGGAAAACAATGAAATCTTAAATTGTTTTAATTATTCACAAAAAATGGTATGTAAACTAACTAATTAATTGCTCGAAATGGGCTCCATTTTCTTGGATACACAAATTTATTCTTCTAACGAATTCATTTCTAGTAACCTTTAATAACGTGTTGTGGTGAATGTTATTTTATTTTATAAGGAAAACTAACAGCTTATCACTAACACATTAAAATTTACACACATAGAAACAGAGAGCCAACAAAAAGTCGTAAATCGTTATAAATCGTTATAAAAAGTTATAAATCGTATTCTGAACTTCAACTCTCAACTCGTTTACATTCTCATAAGATTTAATGTAAATTTGATTTTTTACATAGGTATCCCCAAAAATCTAAAGGGATGAGACCTGGTGATCGTGCAAATTGCAATCGTCTTAACTAAATAGTAATTCGTCATTTTAATAGATAAATGACGTCAATGATAATTATTAATTAATAACATAAGTAAATATAAAGAAACGGATCTTTGAGTAAAAGTGCTTTAACTTGACCCCTTGAATTAATAATTTAAGATTTCATTGTTTTCCTTTCATTTAATTTATGAAGTTTGTTAGAGAGATTTCATCCTTATAATTGACCCTAACGATCGATGCAATAAAAGTACAGGGTGCAACTTTCACAGATTTTAGTCGGTTCGATTAGCGAATGCGGCAAGCGAATTTTTAAAAATCTTTAAATGCAGTTTTCTTTCTTTTCAAAAATAAAGGAATGTTTTCTTTGAGTAAAATTTTCTATCTACAGTATTAAGAGTACTTCCCCTTAAGGTGGCATTACAAAATTCCACCCTGTATATAGGTACTAATATCCGGCGCTCTCGTGCCCCTCGGTGGGGACATAAAGGGTTGATGACGACTAATACCCAGTGTACTTTAATCCAAGGCTAAATCATCATCAACGCATTATGTCTCCACCGAGGGGCAAGGGTCTCTTCCCTGAGGAAGGTATAGGCCATACTCCACCACGGGGGCCAAGTACGGATTGGTGCAGGCTCGTAAGACTAGTGGCTGGTCTTACTGTCAGAAGTTTTCAAGCCGTCCCACAGTGGTTCGTCCCCATACAAGCGATTGGACATAGGATCCTTAAAAAATAAAATGTGTTATTTTGGAAAAATAAAACTACCAACGCATTGTATAATCAAAGAGAAATAACAAATCTTGACTGACTTTTTTTGATATGACCCATAATTTAGGAGTAAATAATTAAAAACCATTTCTTTAGTATGGAGAGTAGCATAAAAATATTGATATCTCATGATTCCCTCCTGTTTTCGGATTACGGTTTTCAAAAATAGTATTAACATATTATTTACTACATTTCATCCTTTGACACATGGTGCCCCTAACGTGCCCCTTAAGAGATATGGATGATAAAGGAAAAATAATACCACGTTAGCGATAGATGCAGGTAGGTACATACATAAGTTCACGCCTGTATCCCAGAAGGGTAGGCAGAGACCAGGGACCATTTGGAAGAATGAGCCGCCATCATCCACTGCATACTACCGGCCTTGGTCTTTCAAGTTCATACGAGATACAGAATCCAATGTGAAGAACAAAATGGCCGCGTTTGAAGCATAGACGGCAAAATACATTCGATTATTTATGAGACTTCGGCTGCAGTTTGTGATCTTTGCAAAGCTCATCCAGTTGAAATTAACGATATTATAAATTGTTTTACGTATACATTTACTTGACTTTTTGACCAGGTTTTGCTCTGATTTGCAGAGCTTAATCATCCCTCCGTCCACTCGGATCCATTAAATGACTCCCTTGATGGTTCCTGGCACACTTTTTCCTGCACTTGAGTCCACCAAATGGATCCATGTCGACGAAGGGATTCTAAGACACTTCAAAGTTCACTTGGATCCCAAAGAGTTTTATATGCTTCAATTTCGTTCATCGTTTTTATCCCTATTGACCCCTGAATCCCTATTCACCCATTGTATAAAACATATATGTAGTTTTATAAAACTCCTTGGAGGATCCAATTGCACCTTGAAGTGTCTTAAATTCAATTCAATTCAATTCAAATATTTTATTCATAATCCAAATAGAACATTTACTTTATGAACGTCAATGCTGTTAGTTTCACAATTAATAGATTACATGGAGAAGAAACTAACAAAGAAACTCCACATTTATTCTTTTCAAAACAGTTTTAGCCTAAATTACAAACTTAAAAAAAAAACTCTTGGATGTGTTGAAACCTAGACACATTTAACGTCTGATAAAATTTAATATTAAACTACTATTTAATGCCAAACGTCCTTGTCTTCTAAATAATCGTTGATTTTATAATAAGCTTTTAGAATCCCTCCGTCAACATGGATCCATTTGATCATGTGCATTTGATGGACTAAAGTGGAGGACAAAGTGTGCCAGAATCCATCAAGGGAGCCATGTAATAGATTCAAGTGGACGGAGGGCTAATCATGGTGAGCAGAGACTGAGCTCGCGTCGTCGGTTGCTCGTCTCTGAAGAGTAATTACATAGCCGCCGGCACCAACTGCTTAAGGTGCCTTGCGAAGCACGGAATCGCTCGGAAAAATGCCACTAGCGTTAGTCATAGACGGTGACCCATCCATGGACTGAACGCGCCGTATGTTGCTTAACCTTGGTGATCGTTTAAGATCACTTAGGCAGCCCAGGCTACGAGCGATTCGCCTGTTTATGCTTATCAGAAATTATCCCCCATTAGGCTCCTTAAACTTGTAAAAGGAAAATTTTGTACTAATTCCGATGGAAATCACTTTAGTGAAATTGTTATTTCTGTTAAGCAAGCAGTTAAAGTCCGTTTTTTCATTCGATGCAAAAAAATATAATATAATATTTATAGGTTTACTCGGTAGATTTTTTTTACTGTGAAAAGAAGACTCGTGTGACCAAAATCCAAAATCAAAGACATTAAAATTTAATTCCTCATAAGAGCAAAGTCTAAAAAAAATCACCTACGTAGCACAACCAATTTTTACTTGGAAATAAGATCGGGTTATTTGGTTTTTGCGTACTAGCAACATTCAGACATGACAGCCTTTGGATTTTAGTGAGATGTCAACATGATAGTTTAATTTTTTTGCATTGAATTAAAGAACAGACTTTAAGTAAATGAAAACAAAAATTCAAAAAATGTTATTTATTTATTTAATTGCACTTACATTTAAAAAATAATATAGTACAATGCGGCGGACTTAATGCCGTAAGAATTTTCTACCAGTCAACCGCAGGAGTTAAAGGAAAGAGTTGGTAACCGTGCAAAACAAAAGTAATTAAATAAATTTAAAGAGATACGTATAAGGTGTATTAAATAAACTATCGATAAGTATAAATAAAACCCTCCTTTGTATGGAAGCCAACATTCACATTTTTCTTTCTATTGGTGTCAGGGTATAAAAATATAAAAAAAATATGGAACAGAATTCAGTTTTCTCAAAAAATCGCGATCAACCGAAGACAAAATAGTTAAACCGTTATTGATAATATGTCAAATCAAAATAATTAATTTTAACGTTAAGAATCTGTTTGTTGAATGTCCTTTTACTATGTAAGCCGCTGCCTTCGGGCCATATTTGGAGTGGAAAAATACTCCACTCTTACCATCTTTTCTAAAAATATTTTAAGCTTTACACATCAGAGCCTAAGTATATAAAACAAGAGTAAATTTTCCTACAAAAGAAGGAAAAACTCCATGCGGTGGCGGTCCGCCATCACCAATCTCAACCAATCTAGAGGGATATGGCCACCACGCCACCTATATATGCATTAATGCATTAATTATGTATTAGACGTCGAAAAAGAAAATCTGTTCTTGGGGAAAATCGACCGTCTTTTGATCTTTAATCGAAACGGAGCCCCTACAATTTGCCATGGAATCATTTCGGAATCCAGTTAGGATTTGTAATCGAATAGGACACTGGAGTTTCCATAAAGTCTTTTCTCCAATTCTGCCTCGAGCTCCATAAATGAACTTGTTGAAGGTAACAAATGATTTGGCTAGAAAGTCCACTTCTAAATCAGTGACCAGAACCAGAATCAAAACCAGACACAGCGACATTACAAACACGTAAACATGCAAGACATGTGGTTTTTATCGTCCTCACCCGGGATTCGAACCCGGAACCACTGATGCGCTGACGACGTCTGTCAAAATGATTTGTTCCGGACTTGTCGTATTCCAGATCTGTCATACTCCAGATTCGCCGTAATACAGTCCACCATAAAAGCATACTCGCTATAAAATAAAAAACAATAGACAAATTGTTACTTATTTTTATTAACAAAATTAAAAGCAATGGAACAAAAAATTATCTTCGATAGAACCAAAACACTTTGTAACTTACTAAGTCTTAGTGTATATGTGTATCTACAGTCAAGTGTGAAATTATGTAATTACGTACTAAGTGCCTGCTCAACTGTACGTATTACGGCGAATCTGGAGTACGACAGATCTGGAATACGACAAATCTGGAGTACGACAGATCTGGAACACGTCAAGTCCGAAAGAAATCGTCAAAATTCGAAAACATTCCTACCTAATCACGAAAATGATCACTGGAGTGTGAACAGTCTGATTAAAATCACTTGCGTTAGGGCCTTGAAATGGACAAATTATTAAAATCCATTGTTATTGCGAGCCGGCCGGTGCGCCCAAGATGCTACAGATAAACGTTAGGTTATTAAAAATGGTATAACGTCCACTGGCTTCGAAGGACTACAAGAGAAAAGGTTCAATAGTCTAAAACGAATAACGAAAAGTAATGTGGGCACTGGGATTGAAAGATTTATTGGAAACTGATAAAAAACGCGAACAGGAAAACCATCTAGAAAAATAATACTAATCAAATTCCAAATTCACTTCATTGCTTTTGTCGGAAGAGTCCGACCACGTTTCGCTCTGATTCGTAGAGCGTAATATTATAGTGAGTGCTTCTTCACACGTAACATAACCACACCAAATCGCGTCGCAACGACAAAATGCGGTCAAGCAGTGGTTACGTGTGAATAGCGTCGCTGCAGCTTTTTGTAGTTGCGTTGTGATACCGACAAAATGTTGATGTGGTTGCGTTGTCGCCAGTAGTTGCGTTGTGGTACCGACAAAATGTCGATGTGGTTGCGTTGTCGCCAGTAGTTGCGTTGTGGTACCGACAAATTGTCGATGTGGTTGCGTTGTCGCCAGTAGTTGCGTTGTGGTACCGACAAAATGTCGATGTGGTTGCGTTGTCGCCAGTAGTTGCGATGCGGTTACGTCGTGTGCAGACACAGTACGACTCCGGCATTAATAGGCAGCGTTGTGGTTGGGATGTGGTTTCGAAATGGTCGCGATGTGGCCGGTAAGACACACACGCTCGATAACGACTGCAAAACGTGGTTCGTGTGAATACTCCTATCCTCCATTTTCCACACAAAATATACCCCCGGCCACGTGGTGTGGTTGACGTGTGGTTGTGGTTGTGGTGTGGTTGTGGTACGTGTAAAAAGGCCCTAAAGACGGAGCTCACGCCATTGGTTGCTTGTTTCTTCTGAGTGAAATATTATTGTAAATCAAGAGTAAGAACTTATCAGTGTTGTAAACGATATAGGTCACAGGCCTTCTCTCAGAGAGAGAGGTATGGGCTTTAATCAGGCTTTAATCAATTTCAAGCGCTGAGGTATTCATTTAATAGGTCAGACACTCAGGTTTTCTCTTAAAGTTTTGTTTTTCTTATGTGTAAACGAGGTAAACGTTGTGTTTTTGCTATTGATTGCTACTGCTGGGCAAAAACTCTCCAACCCTCACTTTCAAAAGCTCATCCCTACACATTGGACCAGCTGGGCGCGTTAATGTCCAACTCCCATTCCCATAAGTTACATAATGAGCTTGATTTATTCAACACAAAGGTAGCGACATTAAGGCGACTAATGAGTTCATCATTTTTTGTTAGTGAGATCTAATTTTAAATTGTTTTATTTTTTCTCTTTCTTTATTTTTTGTGATCACTATACTTACTATTGCATGATTTAGTGAGTGTCCACACGAGTGTTTTACTTTTTAATGTATTACTACCGGCGAGAACCTATTATTAGCTGTTAGACACCTAGTTATATTGTTATAATGTAATTTCATGCTGATGATTCTCCAAACCGAAAAAAAAAAAAAAATTAAATTAAATGTAAATTTTCGTTGGTTGTACTGGCAACCCAAAACTACGTTTTTTTTTTTGCTTTTTCTAATCTGCCTGTCGTGCACAAAGACTGAAGTGCTGAAGGGAGCTGAAGGACGGACCCGGCTCAATCGTCATCAGGTCAAGTTATGCAGCTCACGGTGGGCGGTCGTGGAAGGTAAATCGAGGAGCTAGAAGCGGCTCCCGCCCGAGATGCGCTGACCTTTGATCCCCTTCGCTATCGGACCTGGCAAGTCTTTCAACCTTCCTAAAATTCTGCCTTCAAAGGCACTCAATAACCAACGTACTGACATTTATAATACAGTCCGCTTAATTATCGCAAACCACGAAATCCCTGAATTAAACATGTATTATTCAGGATCGTGGCAGGTGGCAGTCCCTGGTCTGTGCCTACCCCTCTGTAATACAGGCGTGAGCTTATGCAAGTATGTTTGTATGTACCTACTATTTTATTTCGGAATGCAAGAATCCGACCAAAAACCGTACCAATGACGTTGTTTCCTAAATTACGTACATTTGTAGTTTGAGCGTCTGAAATTGTCAATCTGCGGTGAGCGAGCGCAGCAATTAAACCCATTCTCAGCAAGAGAAGGCGTGTGCCTTACATTGGGACGCAATAGGCTGCATTATTATTATCAATATGTCATATTATGTAATACGTCTCCATAGGCACTCGCTATTTGTCGAGCTTCATCGCTGTACCACACCGCGGTCTGTGACGCTCGCGGAGTATCTTTTGGCACTGACTGAGATTCAGTGCTGAAGGCTTGTCCATCAGCATAATGCCAAGTCAGCTGCCATTTATAACAGCAGTGACACGCCGTGACCTTTATTTTCCTCCTGTTTTCTTCCGATTTTTCGTTTTGTACTATTTTTTGGTATATTTTGGATTTATTTTGTTTTTGTGGCGTGTGTACTGTTTTTATAATTCTTCTTCTTCAGCTGGTCAAGCCGTCAAGGCGCTTAGCTACCAAGAAAGAGGTAGTAGGTTCGATTCCCACTGGGGAAGCTGTACAATTTGTACGGATGTCCTCAGTTTGGCTGTTTTTCGATGTTTGTAATGTCCTTGCCTGGTTACCATAGTACAGGGTATCCAAGTTTAATAACTTGAAACCATTTTTTTCTCTCCTAAAGTCGCATCAGAAATCAGAAATCAAAAATTTATTTCAACGTAAAGAATTTACATTCTGCTTGTTGAATGTCAATATACATACAGTTATGTATAATGTTAGCCGCTGCCTTGGGGCCGTCTGTAGTGGAGAAAAAAATCATCATGAACATAACCATGACTTAACCTCCTCAGTCCCGTGTCGACAAAATAACGATAGAAAACTGTTGTTATTTTCAAGGTCAGCACTGAAGAGGTTAAAGTAGCCCAATTTCCATTTCACATCGCACCACTAATCCCCGTTTTCTGAAACGCTAACAGTATGTTACAAATGCAATCACTAAAGATGACCAAACAAGTCCCACGGTAAGATCCTTAAGACCATAAGAATAAAAGCCAAATTTCATTAACTCATAGTTCTTGGCACGAACTATAAAAATAAAAAAATCTACTGTTAACAGCTGTCATTTTTTCAATAATCCACACGAATATGAGCCTTAAATCGGTCGTAGCCTGGGCTGCCTGAGTGATCATAAACGATCACTAAGGTTAAGCAGCATACGGCGCGTTCCGATGGGTCCATGGATGGGTCACCTCGTACATATATGACTAACGCTAGTGGCATTTTTCCGAGCGGTCCCGTGCTTCGCAAGGCACGTTAAGCAGTTGGTGCCGGCTGCCGTCGATAGATGGCAGTCGTTAAGCCAAGTCAGAGGCCTTAGGGCGGCTTGAAAACTTCTGACAGTAAGACCAGCCACTAGTCTCACAAGCCTCCACCAATCCGGACTAGGCCCCCGTGGTGGAGTATGGCCTATACTCCCTTGGTGGGGACATAATGGGTTGAAGATGATGAACCTTCTGTTTTTAGTCAGTCTACGAAGCCATCGTACACCGACAGCACTCAAAGGGGTCGAAAGGCCTTTCGACAGTTATTTGTCTGAACTTATTCGCTAGTGAAATTGTAGAGTTAGCTACTACGTTTTCACTTTCACCCTACGTTATGTAATAAAAAGTGAAAACTTACGCCCGTATCCCAGTGAGTTAGAATTAGATAATTTATTAGACACAGGTTTAACTGTTATTCTAAATCAGTAAAATTTTATTTCGAATTAATAATAATAACTTTAGATTCTATATTACTAAACATATATCCTAAAATTAATTATTAAATTACAATTAAACTAAAATAATAATGTCTAATATAGTCTAAATATAAAAAACGGACTCCAGACCGCTGCCGTTGGGTAGAGTTTCCAAGATGCTGGCAGCATTTCCCCTCTGAATGGCGAGGTTGATGCGCTGTCCAAGATACTCGTAGCTACCAACTCTGGGGTAGACACATAAATAAATAACTTTTACACAACTTGACCAGCCCTATATTATGTAACTTTCCACTCTATCGGGTTAAGCATTTAGACAACTCGGAAGAGTCAAAATAAGAATGTGGCAGTTTGGAGTAGGAGTATGAGACACCTACTGGGGAAAAGGTCCCAGAATGTAACAGTGTGACATAAGGTGGTGTGACATACCGGGAACGAAAGGGAGTGGAGTATTAGGTAATTGCATCCTAAGTCTCAAAGTAGTAAACCTATGTTTCGGTAACCAGGCAAAGGCATTACAGACATGGAAAATCAACCAGACTGAGGCCATTTGAATATTTTTATTTTATTTATTGCTCCACCGATAGATAATACATTGAAATTATGCACTATTACAAAATTATTATAGCGGATACGCCGCTTACTATTGAGTTTATTGAAAATGTTTAATGTTCCTTAAACAAAGGAGACGGGGATCTCTGAGCCCAATTGTAATAAGCTGAAATATGGTTTAAAAAATGCGGTATTTTTTTTCTGATTCAAAATATTAAAAAAATGCTCAATTCACAATCTGGGAGACGAGAAATCTCAAAAACAAGTTTATAGCACTGATGAAATAGCGTATCGATTACTATAATCGATTACTGTGAATGATTTCAACAATTATATTGAACTTAAAAACACTTGCACCGGATGATGGATTCAATCAAAGTGAACAAAATATGCTACGAAATAAGAAATAATAAGAAATAAGAAATTTTTTATTGTGTCACGGACGTCTGTACAGCAAAAAATAAGCATGTTAAATAGTACATAGAATAGAATGTAACATTGTAACATTATCTTATCACATCGAAAGCCATACTAGGCGAACCTGTATCATGGCTTTCGACGCCTCCCAACGAGTCTCACTATTTAATTTCAATGTTGTGGGTAGGTGTTGCAAAAGTAAGAAAATACATTTGTGCCGAAACATAGGTTATGGGTACTTAATTAATAATATGTATAAGCCAAATCAGACCAGATAAATTAATATACCTACAGTAGTTATGCGTTTACAACTTTTGGCAGAACAATGTTTAGTTACATGTAAGTAATAATTTCTTGTGGTCCCTATTGACTACATTAATGCTACACAAAAGCTGTGAACATGTAAAAAGTTTATGCGCTATAGGACCAACGCCGGGCCAAGATCATAATATCAGTCCATTCACACATGCAATTTCCTCAGCTGTTCTATTGAACTGTGAACAGAGTCCACACAGAATTGTAATAATTTACTATTAAATGAAAAAGAATAAGATATAGCATGTGGTCTGACGCGAGTCGCGCGTCACAACGTTAATAGTCGCGACTTTTCAGTACATTCATCGTGAAATTCTGACATTTTGGCGCTATAAAACGCGTAACTCGCGCCGTCGCACCACCTATGCAGGTAGGGTTTTCTGTGGGGCATGGTGTGCATCAAAGTAGTAAAATTATTTTCTTATATCTAGGATACTATGACTAGGAACGACTCTGTAACATTATAATCACAGGACAGTAACAGAGTTTTAATTAAATTTTTGCATTCTTTTAAAGTTTTTGGATAGAATGTCAAAATTCTGTTTAGCTTATTATATAAAAATGGTGCAAGAAATTTTGAGTGACGTCTCGCAAAAACTGTATTAGTCTTCGGAATTGAGCAGACTATGTCACTTCGTCTTTTATTGAGAAAAAATTGCGAGTCAAAGTATGTTTTTGTGTGATGTATCGTAGTGATTTTATATATAAATAATTGACGTATAGATAGGACCTTGCTTTCTGCGTAGAGGGACGCAGTAGGGTATCTATATGGTTTAAAGTTTATAACTTTGAGTAAGGATCTCTGTGCACGCTCAAGCTTTAGTAAGATCGTCTTACATGCTCCCCCCCAGGCTGATATACAATAGGCGAGAATTGATTGTCCTAGAGCAAGATATATTGAATTTAAGAGTAGTGCTGAAGCCACATGTCGAAGTTTTTTAAAAATAAATATTAATTTCCGTGTACGCGATGATAGGTATTCAATATGGGCAGACCATGTCAGGTGATCATCCAAGACAACCCCGAGATACTTAATTGTGCTTACTTTGGATAGCTCAGCGCAGTCACATGATTGGACACTTGGAAAATTACAACAGTGGGCTTTTATTGTTTCTTGGGGAATATGGTGTGAGCGAATATTAAATGTCAGGAACTTTGTTTTAGTTACGTTTATAGTAAGTAAATTATTCTTAAGCCAGATCATAACTTTATGTAACCCTATTTCTGCTTTATTTCGAACATCTGCCCAGCTATCTCCCTGAAATATAAGTGCCGTGTCATCAGCAAAAGAAAACAGTTTGCCGTGAGGCTGCGAGTGAAGACACAGTGCGTTCAAATATATGAGAAAGAGGCTCGGACCCAGAACACTTCCTTGGGGAACTCCAAACGTGACAGGAAGTTCAGACGATGTAAAACTTCCTATTTTTACCTTTTGTGTTCTTTGCGAGAGATAGTCACTAAATAGATCAAGAGCAACACCACGTATACCAATCCCTTCCATTTTGGATAGTAGGATAGGAATAGAGACGGTGTCGAATGCCTTGGCCAAATCAAGAAAAATACCTATACATTTCTTCTTTCTGTCCAATTGCTCAACTACATAATTTGTGAGGCTACTAACAGCGTCTTCAGTGGATCTACCAGCCCTGAAACCAAATTGTGAGTTGGATAACAGATTCTGTTTTTCAAGGTAATCAACTAATCTGTTGTTGATAAGTTTTTCTAGTATTTTAGACAGGGCTGGCAGAACCGAAATTGGCCTATAGTTTCCGACATCGCCCCTATTACCTGCTTTATAGATTGGATGTATAAGTGAGATCTTGAGAGAGTTTTTGAAAATACCTTGTGTAAAACACAAGTTAAATATGTGTGAGAGGATTGGTGTGATTATTTGTTTAGCAGCTACTATGAATTTAATAGTTATACCATCAGCACCAGTGGCAGTGTCTATTTTCAGCATGTTAATTATTCTCAAGATTTCACCCGCGTCACAGTCTAGCAACCCAAATGATCTAATATGTGTCTGTTCTCTAATTCCTGAGTCATTCTTTGGACGGTCACTTCGCAAGATATTATTTGCTAATGATGGACCAACGTTAGCAAAGAACGCGTTAACATCATTAATTGAGTTTTGTTCACTAGTAGGATTAGACTTAAGCAGTTCAGTTGCAGGCTCATTGTTGGGGATTGTGCTTGTAATGTCTTTTATAATCTTCCAGGTGCGTTTAGAGTCACGTGAGGCCTTTTCAAGTTCTGCTTTTTCATATGAGCGTTTTATCTTTTTTATGAGTGTATTAAAGTAGTTACGGTATCTCCGATACGTTATACGGAGAGCGGTATTGTCAGGGTCAGATCTGCATTTAGTGTGAAGTTTGTCTCTGTTTCTGGAACATCTAAGAAGACCGGGTGTCATCCAGGGTTTTAGCAGTCTATATTTTTTTGGTATTTTTTTTAAGGTTGAGCTGTTAGCAAGTGCCTCAGTCATATTTTTTATTAATGCGTCAGTGGCTTGATTTGCATCGGTAATTGAATAAATGTGGGAAAGATTCGAATTGATCAGGTGAGATATGGCTTTTGGATAATCGACTTTAGTTCTCATAATTGGAGTTGTGTTTTTTGGTTTGTTTATAGCACCGAGGATTATTATCACAGGTCTATGGTCGGTCACATATGCATTGAGAACAAAAGTTTGAGCTTGCGAAGTTGATTTGAGGTTTATGTGATCCAAACAATTTTCTTCCCTTGTGGGTAGGGTATGTGCTGGCAATAGACCATGCACAGCCAAAAGATTTAGATAATTCTGTGAGGAACGGTCTATGTTATTAGTTTTTATATCAATATTAACATCCCCAAGGAGTATTATGTTCCTGTAAGATTTGAGAGAGGAAAGTACATTGTCAATAGAGTTTAGGAATTTGTCTGTATTATGGAAAGAGGGGGATCTATATATGGCGATTAGAATCGTATCCACATCTAGTTTTACAGTAAGACAGTTTGTTTCCTCGCAAGCCGGTTCCTGTACCGAACATGTCAACCCATTTCGGACATATACCACTACACCGTCGTTTTGGTTCAGTAATTTATTGGTAGAGTATGTGTTGTATCCATTAAGGTGAGGAATTACTATTCGAGAATCAAGCCAGCACTCAGTTAATACTAAAACATCAAAGTCTGTCCCAGTTCTCTGCAAGAGGAGACAAAAAGAGTCAAGGTTGGCATTTATGCTACGTATGTTTTGGGTGATTATTTTATATGCAGATCTGTGGCTGGCCTTATTGTTAGTTAAGGTTAAATACTCTTCTGGATTTATTAAGTAGCTATCGGAGACCTTAATTGTGTCTAGCTCCTGTTGAACTGATAGGAAATTTTCAGACATAATTTAAAAGTTCTTATTATTTTTGAAAATTTGTCGATTTGGCGTTGAACAATTATAAGAATGTGCAGTTCAGTGATGTTTCGGTTTAACGCTTTGGATTTTTTTGGTACATTTGTTATCGATTTCCTTAATTCTAAGAGATAAAGCAATAGGCATGCAAGGTTCTTAAAAAATAATAAGTTAGTTATTTTACTTTTGAGGTAAAGGATTTGATGAGAAGGACAAAATAGTCACGATGATTTTAGTTGGCAGATTTGGTCTTCGCTTGAGATAAGAATTTGGGGTGAATTATCGTCTTTCTTCACGTAGATCTTCCCATTTGCTGACCAACAATATTTGAAAAGTTTTGACCTTACCAGATCACGTGCCAGGAAGTAAAGCCGGTTGGCAAAAGGCGTAAGATGATCTGACACGTATATGGGGGAGTCCTGCTTAAAACCGCAGTTTGTAGCATTCAGTTTCGAGTGTTTGTGCCTTAGGTTGTATGCTTTGCTTGCCTTGAGTATGGCCAATTTCTTCTCTTTTGAGCTTAGTTCAATCACCACTGGCTTGTTTGTGTCACGTTTCCCGGGTAATCTGTATGCGTCCTTTATTTCTTCTACCGTTGCTTCAATGTTAATCGTCTTACACAACGTGATAACTGCGTTTGAGAGTGTGTGTTTGGTCTCTTCTGGCTCCATAGGCATATTCCGTATCTCTAGATATGTTTTCCTGGACTCACGGTTCAAATTTTCAATATCATTTTTAAGAGCATAGATAACTTGTTCTTGTTGTTTCGTTTTCTGCTCTAATGCATTTATTTTTGCTGACATCTCCTCATATTGCGATGTTATAAAATCCATGGATTTTTCGAGATTTTTTGCAGTTTCTTTTATCTCCATAAACGTTTGATCCCATTTCGCATATTTTTTCTCATCCTCAGATCTCCAATTGGTAAGGAGTGACATGATTTCCGTTTTAAAGGATTTTAATTCATTTTGAATCAGCAGCGTCATGTTATCTTCCGATCTCTTGCGTTTATTCCTCGAAGCAACAAAGTCCAGTCCTCCACATGCATCATCGGGGCGGGCTAGGTTGGTATCCGATCCTAACTTGGATGGCGAATGAAACATCTTTTGATAAGTTCTCAGTTTTCGCGGTCGAACTAGTTTGTTATCGCAGCCGCTAGCAGCCACTTTAAGCTAGCACACACGGGTGGGTGGAATATATCTTAATGAGGTTCTCACTATCCTGGACGACACTTCTATTCATCTGTTGTTAGCTGAATTTTTGTGAGTTACTTTTGTATACAATTTAAGTTAACACAACAGATTACACGTCTTTACACCATTGCGGACTCGAAGAGAAGTCAAAGAAATAAATAATTATATTGTCAATAATTTAAAATAAAACAGAATATGAACTTTAAAATCGATTCTCGTAATTCTCGTTTACAGATCGATTTATTACTTATGTTTGTCAAATGTATTTAATCTGTGCTGACAGTGACAGCTCCCGGACATTCAATCTATGATCATTGATCACCGGATTATACTCGTCTTGTATCGGATCGTTTGCGTATTTCAATTATATTCCTCGACCAGTGCTTTCCCTCTACGTATATTGTTTAACTTGTACAGTCGACAGCACATCATGGTATACACCCATGCACTCTGCTCCGTTGCATTACGGCTTTGCAACTAAAATGAGAAGATTGACGTGCTGTTGACTGTACGACTGTGGCATAGCGACTAATCGATGTAATACCAGTGTATTACACCGACCCAGTGGCCGACGAGTTTTAGATGATGAAATGACACAAATCCCGGTCTTCGCTATCTTTTAATCCATTTGTAAGTTTCGTTACATTCACCCACTCAATACAATACAATAAAAACTACAATTTATGTAGTAAATAATTGTCTCATCATCATCAAACCATTGTAGTGTCCCCACCAAGGGGCACGGGTCTCTTCCCTGAGGAAGGTATAGGCCATACTCCACCACGGGGGCCAAGTCCGGATTGGTGGAGGCTTGTAAGACTAGTGGCTGGTCTTACTGTCAGAAGTTCTCAAGCCGCCCTAAGGCCTCTGACTTGGCTTAACGACTGCCATCTATCGACGGTAGCCGGCACCAACTGCTTAACGTGCCTTGCGAAGCACGGAACCGTTCGGAAAAATGCCACTAGCGTTAGTCATAGACGGCGACCCATCCATGGACTGCACGCGCCGTATGTTGCTTAACCTTAGTGATCGTTTAAGATCTAATTGTTTAATTGTCTATTACAACAAAATAGCAATCATAGGTAAAAAAAAACAGGTGTTAAGTATATGTTGTTGTCAATTTGTTGCATAACCTCACTTTTACTAAATCTCTTTTAACTTTGCTCTCAGATTGCCAAAATCCGCAAAATCTTCAAAGATGGTTTGACAATATATAAGCTGCTAATTGACACCACTCTCATCTTTTTACATGTGGGCCCAAGAATGTATGAAAGCGTTTCCGTCTCCTTTGAATTTTATTTCACTTTAATTATTAAAAAAAAACCCACCACGCCACCACCGCTTTCAATTTATGTAATAATTAATATTTTATTGCGTTTATTTTTTTTATAATTAGGACAGTTTCTTTTAGCATTTTTGTGTACGCATTTATTATATAATATATTTTATTTAAATAAATATTTACATGTTATATTATACTGGATTTCTGCATAGTTTTGCTATGCTATTTAGAGAGCGGAGTCGAATGGGAGAGCACTACACTCCACTCAAAAAATAGACTAAACTTGCTCTACATAAGCGATGCAGGGTAACAATGTTGACGAATAAACATAAACATTTACATACAGGCACATACATTGCTTCTGGCCCCACACTAGGATACCCTGTGTCGAAGGAACCAGAAACAGTGACATCACAAACATGTAAAGATCTGGTTTTTTTTTGTCCCCAGCCGGGGTTCGAACCCAGTACCTCTCTCATGGTACCTAACCGCTGCGCCACAGCGCGGTCGTCTGCATCTCTGCATCTCTTTGTCGAGAAACTCGTACTTAGTGCATTATTTTTCAATTAACGTTTGAGGCAAATCCAATCTAAACCCAGCCCACACAACAGGTATTCAATTCATAGGTATTAATCACATACGCCCACTGTGTTGTTTCATCTACGTAAATTAATAGTTCAGAAATTAGAAACCTACAATTTATTTCAATGTAAAGAATTTACATTCTGTTTGTTGAGTCTCGATGTACTTACAATGTTAATCTTAGCCGCTGCCTTGGGGCCGAATGTAGTGAAGCGAGAGAAAACTCCACTCTGACCATCTTTTCTCAAATCCCCTTAAATATAACAAAGTTGGTATGACTGTTCATCTACCTAAGAAACTCAAGACACATGAGTGCAATCAATACTGTCCAATGTTCATGTGAAGGCCTATTGTACTCCTCCGACGGGTCTGAAAACATAGCTGGTAGCTAGACAATGGACATGAATTCAATTCTGTTTTATGGACGAAATGCACTGATTGTCCAGTACAACTTCGCAAATATCCCGTTTTAGACAAGACTATAGCCAATCACAAGCGAACAAGGCTCGGTCAGAATTTTGAGTAAATCAGAGCTGTTCTTTTTTTTAAATTTAATCTATAGTTTGATATTGTCTGAACGGAATTTGTCTAAAATGTAAACAAGAGGGGAATTTGCCTGGGAGAGGATAAGTTTAAGATTAGTAGGTTGGATAATGTTATCAGGCAGGACATCCATAAGAGAAAACCGGAGATTGGGGCAACTGAAAAGCAGATGTTCTGCAGAGCCGTCGTCCAAACCACACTCACAAAGGGAGCTGTCTCTCACTCTGATCTTAGCCAGGTGGACCGGTGTGCAGGCATGCCCTAAACGTATTAATAATTATAATTACATACTTCAATAATTTACGGATACAAAAAATTCAATTCTATAACCTACGTGCGACGTCACAGCTCGACCACACTAAAAAAATAACAATGTCTGTTTGACAGATGACCAGTCAGTCGTAGTTTTTTTTAACTTGGCAAAGTGAGGCATTGAGACAATATTCATGGTCTCAGAGCTACTTCACTTCCGGTTAAATTTTATTAAATAATTATTAAACATTGTGTCCAGGAAGAAATCGAAAAGATACTGATCTTTTCTTTTTTCCCCCTCTACTCAAAAATAATTTTAAAAAGGCAAGCATTTTTTTTGTCGCATTGTCCATTTGCGTAAGTTAGGGGGCGGTTTTATAACCGCCGGTTATAAAACCAGAAGCAGGTTTCCCGGTACGGTTTTGCCGGCACGGGTGTTGATACGTACGTACTGATACCATCTTTTTCACACACCCTACTCAGACAAACACTTCAACCGGTATGATCAATGCAGGTACTCGTAATACGTACTTATACGTACCGACAAGTATTTACGGATCCGTTACTACAGACTTGCCGGTACGGGTAACCTGTTTATTTGTAACCGAACCCTTAGTTTTTGTGTAAGTCGAATCCACGTCATCTGAATCGGCACCTCTGTCAATGAGGCGGTACATACTATGCAATATAGCCCGGACCGCATTGTAATTACTGATCAATTAATAATCAATTGAGAATTACTGTACGATCTACGTTAGTAAATAGAGTTAAGGCTTAAGGACCATAAACCAATACATACATAAGCTCACGCCAGAGGGGTAGGCAGAGATCAGGGATTGCCATAAAAATATATTAATTTTGTCAACACATTGACTGACTATTTTGTCCGTGTGTTCAAAATTATATTGGTGGTTGAATTGCTAAAACAAAAATCTCAATTCGAAGAAATAACACAAATTCAATTTTATATATAAGATGTAATATCTCCCTTTATATCGAGAGATACTTACACACATACAGATGGACACTCAGCCTTGTCGTGCCATAACGTCACATAGTTTGCAAACAAACACAAAGGAATTAACATAACATAACATAACATTTACATACAGGCATATAAATTGCTTCTGGTCCCACACTAGGATACCCTGTGTAATTTTCTCAAACTTTCCACGGACGTCACGACCTTGGTACAGCGTAAATCGTTTTCGGTGTTTTGAGTTGTATTGGACTTGTTCCACTTGGAATCGCTCGTAGCCCGGCTCTCTGAATGATCTTAAACGATCATGAAGGTTAAGCAACATACGGCGCGTTCAGTCCAAGGATGGGTCACCGTTCTAAGACTAACGCTAGTGGCATTTTCGCGAGCGGTTCCGTGCTTCGCAAGGCACGTTAAGCAGTTGGTGCCGGCTGCCGTCGATAGATGCCAGTCGTTAAGCCAAGGCTTTAGGGCGGCTTGAAAGCTTCTGACAGTAAGACCAGCCAATAGTCTTGCAAGCCTCCACCAACCCAGACCAGGCCCCCGTGGTGGAGTATGGTCTATACTTTCCTCAGGGAAGAGACCCGTGCCCCTCGGTGGGGACATAATAGGTTGATAATGATGATGATGATGGACTTGTTCTGGAAATAAAATTAATCAATTATTTTAAATCAAAGATCCACCCTCACGTGGTTTGCACAATTTAAAAGAGGCGCTTACGGTCAATTTCTGAATTGAGAATTTCGCTGAGTAACTACTTAACGTAGTCTCGTCAAATTTCTCAGAAAATAGCGTGACAGAACGTTACTTAAGTATTAACTTAAGGGGAAATGTTGCCAGCATTCTGGGCTCTCTGCCGCGGGACACCGACCTGGGGCAAGTTTTTTATTTGTAAATACCTATATAATTAGAAATTACTTTATATTAGTTTATAGTAGATTAGTTTAATAGATTGTTATTTAAATCTTTATGTTGTTGTATGTGTCTTGTTTTAACAATAATAATTACCAGTATTAACTTACTTGAAATTCTCAATTCAGAAACCAACCTTTAGTCTAGTTGGACCTGAAATTTCCGCACTTAGCCTCACAGCCGAGTCATTGTACATAGCAAGCACTAAGGTCTGTAAACACCTCGGATAATAGGGTTTCGTCGCGATGTTTTCCTTCACAGTTAGCGAGCGCTACAGCTACTACTACTTGACAAATGTATCTAACTTAGAAAACGAAGTGCCGGGATTCAAATCCACGTCCTCCCGAATGTGAGGCCACCATATAATATCTAAAGCTTACTCTAAGTATGTGCTAACTGCAAGCATATAAGACGACAGTTATATATACGAATATTTTTATGTACTTACCTAGATTTGCATGCTCTAGGTATTTGCTCATTAAGATTACAAAACCTCCTTAAGATTTTGCATGTACCGCCGTAACTGTAAGGTAATCAGCCACATCTAATCCTTCCCCCACGGGACAGGCTCTGCCTAGTGTGGGGGTCAGCAAATGTTTAAATGTTACCTTTAAAATGGCAATAAATACTTTTTACTTTTACTTTTTTACTTTTATTATATTTCGTAAGAATTCGTTAGACGGTTGCCGTATTTTTGACATAGTCCTTAGCAATGCTGGATTGATTGATGAGTGGAATAGCACCGAAAATGTCTGAATGTGGCATTAAGATTTATAACAATGACAAAGATGTCTGGGTGTAAGCCCAGTTCAATGCATGAGTCCTAGATTTTAGATATAATGTAAACTCTGTAAAATTCCCAGATATTTGTAACTTTAAAATTAAACAATACCAATGAAGGAAAATGTCGTAGGGAAACCCGCAGATTGGTTGGCCCCATAGATGTTGACTAAGCCGATGAAACTGTCAGGATGGTATAGGTTGGCTGGGCAAGCCTATTACATTAAATTTACATTGCTTCTGGCCCCACACTAGGAAACCAGAAACAGCGACGTCACAAACGTGTAAACATCCAAGACCTGGGTTTCTTTTTTTTGTCTCCAGCCGGGATTTTAACCCGGGACCACTCGCATGGTAGACAGATGCGCTAACCACTGCGCCACAGAGGTCGTTATTCTATCTGAAACATGCCCCAGGCACTGCAGCGTCCAAGGGGTTCCGTCACCCATCTAGTATGAGGGAAGTTACCCCTGGACGCTGTATAAATCATGTCATTAAGTAAATATAAGAATATAAAGAATATTCTATCTATCTATAAGGACCACAGTATTGAAGTCTATTAATTAAGCACCAAATTTTAAAAGGGTAGTTTAGAGTTTTTCGAAAGTTACCTCCAACGCGGTTTAAGAATTGTGTTAAGCAGTGTGCTGTGCAAAAAAGCTTATTATAAAATCAACGATTACTTGGAAGACAAGAATGACTTGTGGTAAACAATAGTTTAATATTAAATTTGACCAGAGGATAACTATCTCTGTTTTCCTATAGTGTTCAACACATCCAGGGGTAATAATTTTGAAGTTTAAAAGTTTTTTAATGACGCTAAAACTGCGTTGAAAAGAATACCTGTGGAGTTTCTTCGTTAGTTTCTTCTGCATGTAATCTATTAATAGGCCTGTGTCGTAAATTTTAAAATAGACTTATATCGTTACTTTAGTATTTATTTTAACCCAAAAATATATTATTTCATCATAATATTTATATTTATAACACGTATTTCAGGTTTAAAATAAATACTTTTTATTTACCTCCTAAACGCTCCAAACTGTCATGGCGTCCGCGTGACGTCACAACGTGATAAACAGTCGTACAGTTTGTCAAAAAATACTAGAAACCGGAAGTGAAAGTTTACTAATTTTTTTATTGAAAAATCTAAACATTAACTATATTTATTGAAGAACATTACCTTAATTTATGTAAAAGCTCAAGTTTGTAATTTATATAATGCTTTTAAGTGCAAGCTAATAACAAATGCAGACAAAAAGTCCGAGCAAAACCGTACTCTTTAATGTCTACATTTTCTTGACAGATTGTACGCGCGGTAGAGCAGATTTGTAATTTCTTTAATAAATATGGAGCCACTGGTTTACAAGAACTGCATAGTACCCCTGTGTACAAGCACAACTATAAAGACCCCAAATAAGTTGTTTATTTATGTTCCAAAAACGAGAAAATACGAAGAATGTGGCTTAAACTAGCAAGGAGAAGTGACGCTCATTGTTTATCACAAAAACGAGAATGTACTTCTGTGAAGATCATTTCGATTTAAGTACCTATATTGTTATTAAAGTAATATACTTTTCTATGTAACTAAGGTAATTACTGTTCTTCTCGGATATGCCTTAAAAATTAGTAAACAAGTTAATTAACAACATGGTCAAATTGTACTTACATCGAAGCTTTAATATTTCAGAATTCCGAGGAGCAAAAGTCCGTGTTTGTTGCGAAAAATCGGCCGAGCATAATACTGTCGATTTTGGGTAAATTACTACTGTTCGCTTTACAAAATCCAGGTTCCATGATGAGGTGAGGTGAAGAGGTGTTAGTATTGTACCATCTAAAAATTAATAATATTCACGATTGCATAAAACTGAGAAAAATGTCGATGAAGATATGTTTTCCTATGAAAACGTCAACAACAACAACAATTATTGCAACGGTGTGACGTAAAACATTCTGATTCATCATCATCCCATTATGTCCCCACCGAGGGGCACGGGTCTCTTCCCTGAGGAAGGTTTAGGCCATACTCCACCACGGGGGCCAAGTCCGGATTGGTGGAGGCTTGTAAGACTAGTGGCTGGTCTTACTGTCAGAAGTTTTCAAGCCGCCCCTAAAGGCCTCTGACTTGGCTTAACGACTGCTATCTATCGACGGCAGCCGGCACCAACTGCTTAACGTACCTTGCGAAGCACGGAATCGCTCGGAAAAAATGCCACTAGCGTTAGTCATAGACGGTGACCCATCCATGGACTGAACGCGCCGAATGTTGCTTAACCTTAGTGATCGTTCAATATCACTCAGGCAGCCCAGGCTACGAGCGATTCATTCAGGAAAACATTCTGATTGGCGTTCAGCTTCACGTGACATGGCTCCGAACGTGATATAGGACCGAAATAGCTTACGGTGATCATTCACGGTCCATTCCCTTAGGCTGTGGGACGCACTTCCAAAGGAATTATGCGCTAGCCCCATGATTGGTACATTGAACTGCCTTGTTTAACTGACTTTCTCCACTTCTCCGGTCCAGCAAACGTTAATTACCGGTCCGATTTAGAAACACACAAGAATACTAGTAAGCTTCTCCAGTACTCCGGCATCCGGTTTTTAACGGTCCGATAATTTGATAGATCGGAACGGTATTTTATCAGGCCGAAGTGATCGACGTACAAAAACAATACACGTTTTTGCACCGTGCATACAACCCGAAAATGTTCCCATATTATTTTATTTACATAAATAGAATGTGTGGAAAACGTCCCCTTCCTCGAATAGAAAAACCGAGGAATTTTAATAAAGCACTTGCCGATTATAATCAGATGAAGTGGAGGAGCATGATTCGGCATCCGATATTTTTCTCATGACTGATTCCGGTTCCGACGCCGGACCGGAGCTGTGCAGAAAGAGCCTTACGGTATCATATCCGACTACCATTCCGGAGGTCGTGGGCTTGATTGTCTTAGGCTGGCTTCCCACGGTTCGCGATATCGCGGACGGACGCGGACGGCCGACAACCACGGACAGCCACGCACCACGAGAGGCTGTTCCAACTGACCTGTCATCTGTCTGTGCTACCGCGGACCGAGACCCTTCTTACGGTGTGTCGTCCGAGCTGCTCCGCGTCCGTCCGCGATATCGCAGACCGTGGGAAGTTAGCTTTATATGCCGGGTCTTAAATAACAATGGACACGACCAAGACGACCTCTGTGACGCAGCGGTTAGCGCATCTGGCTACCATGCTAGAGGTCCCGGGTTCGAACCTCGGCTTGGCACAAAAAAACTCCAGGTCTTGGATATTTTTATGTTTGTGAGGTCATTGTTTCTAGTTCCCTCGTCACGGGGTAAGTATCCTAGTAAGGGGTCAGAGGCTATGTATGTGCCTGTATGTAAATGTAAAATCTAAGAATGTTGAATTTCCATGTAGCATCCAATCCTATCAACGTTGGTGGCTCTGACCTCGAAGTTGTCGACTACTATGTATACCTGGGACAAACAATCTGATTAGGTTGCCTCAACTTCGCGATAAGGTCAACGTCAAATCCAACTCGGACATCCAGAGTTCGGAAAACTAAAATACATTTTCACCTCCATAACATCTCATATTAACATATTAATTAGAAATATAATGTAAAGATAAAAACAAGTTAGAATTCTGAAATGTCACATTATTCTAGTCAATTGCGTTATGATCTTGAAAAAGTAGTACATTACTGCAGCGGCCAGCAAAAGAGGCATTGATGGACGAACGTGGAAATGTGGGCCGAAGCAAAGCCGAGGATTTTTTGCCGCATTAAAGTGTTTTTTTTGTTTTCAATAGGTATAATCCAGCTTTCTATCGCAAGCCAGTTCGATATTTAAATAAAACTTCTGATAAGCTACCTCCTTGGTTGTCATTGTTCGGAGTAGAAGATCGTTTCATTTTTAAATAACACGACAGATATGAGTTTATTTATTATGTAATTTATTTTGCCTCAAAACACTACAGTTATGAATTTGAATAGAACTTTTTCCGGCCGCTGCTCGCGTGTAATTGTCCAGTACAGCAATTTCGAATTATCTCGAAGAAGGGTGTCGAAATAATGCTCCAAGCATGTTTGAGAAAAAAACAATTATAAACTATAGCTATGATGAGCCGATCGGCCGTCCACAGCTTAAAACAATCTTCTGTAGATTACGTAGCGCTCCATTCGCTACGGCGTAGCGCGTAGCAGTCTCCTTCCCGCTACGGGCCCGCGTAGTCGTGCCGATCCGCGTAGCAAAGGTTTAAGTGTACGAACGTAACTTTTGCGAGAATTATTTTATTAATCGACATAACGCAATTAAAATTATTTATTCGTCCACGAATTGTGAGTCTGGTGAACCTTTTAAACACAGAAGAGTCAGTGAAACTTTTCCAAAGTTGCATGAAAATTTTTAAGTGTCTTTTAAAACTCGTTGCAATGGTAACTTTAATTGCTTGTTTCAATTGAGTAAACACAACACAAAAAGTTTTCGTAACAATGAAACATTTACTGCGAATTAAAGTAGCCGAATTCTGTTCGCCATTTCTTAAATTTAATTAGAAATGTGAGTGTGCAAGATAGGCCAGATTATATTTCATTTCACAACATGTGAAGCTCAGAGATGGTTCTCAACGCCGAAGAAAATTACAGTGTCATGTACCAAACTACGGCAGACATAGACAAGCAGTTCTGGGACTACTTCGAGATGACTACCGCGTCCAGTTACAATTTGAGCAACACGGTTGGCCCTTTAGATCAAACCCCTCGCGACCA
The DNA here is from genome assembly GCA_947310845.1 of Yponomeuta plumbellus. Classification (NCBI taxonomy): domain Eukaryota; kingdom Metazoa; phylum Arthropoda; class Insecta; order Lepidoptera; family Yponomeutidae; genus Yponomeuta; species Yponomeuta plumbellus. The sequence goes on from OX371204.1 coordinate 2,717,865, forward strand.
AGGGGCGGTGTTGGCTACATACGGAGTTCTGTTCGTGGTTGGCGCGTTGGGGAACTTGGCTGTGTTGGCCACGCTGACCAAGTCCAGGCGGAGGAAGTCCAGGGTGGACCTGCTGATGACACACCTGGCCGTGGCTGATGTGTGTGTTACTTGCGGCGTAATCCCTTTGGAGGTTAGTAGCTTTGACAGTTTTTATTATGTCGTAAAAATTCTTCTCATTTTCTATTTTCCGTAAGAAATCAGGCGTAGATTTGTGTCAAAATCTTAACTGATAAGTAAATAAAACATAAAATTCAATTAATTTATCTATCTATATAAATAAAATTCAAAGTCCTGACTGACTGATTCATTCACTTATCAACGCCCAGCCCAAGCCGTTGGACCTAAAAAGCTGAAATTTTGCACAAAAGGTATATAAGTTATAGGCAATGTGTATAATCCGGCATTGTGTAGAATGCCTAGGCATGGTATACATTGCATAAAACGTTCAGGCAATGTGTATAATACGATTCATTTCATACATTGCCTAGGCATTCTATACAATACCGAATACGCTGCCGGCAATGTGTGTAAATGACGACGAATAATACTATCGACAGCCCCTACGTAAATCATCGAATCTGCAAAAATGCCAATTTCGTTTTATTGCACCAATATTTAGTAAATTGAATAGTTTATATGATAAATATTTTTTTTTTATGTAAAAACCAATTATTTATATACGATTTGACTAGAACATAATCATATCTCCTCTCGTCGGATGACGAAAATCATCTTATGTGGTAGTTTCGCTGATGTACCGTGACAGCGACAAGACCGCGCAGTTTGTAACTGCCGGATTCGATAGTGTTCGCTGCGATCGTGCTAAAACAGGGCATGTTGACATTTTAAGAATTGCTGTGTTTTGAGTTTTGCTGATTATAAATTAATGTAACCATGAATACACGTGGTAGAAAAATGATGAATTTAATACGTTTCGAAGAAAATCCACGTGAAGCCCTCGGAAAAAAAAGATAACTACTTCACCGGCAAGTGTTTTTATTCACCTTTAAGAACTAGTTTTCACCTTGCCAGTTGCTTAGACATTATAACCAAGTATAAGAATAATATATTTTCATAATTTTGGAGTAACACTGATTTATAATGTTTTTAAATCACATTTACGAATGATATTTAAGGTTAACAAAGAAAATAATCGAAAGTGGTAGATACGACATTGTTTGGTGTCAATAGCCGTTTAGTTACTATCGAAACTACCACTTCCGATAGTATTCATTGCTTTGTGTGGGCCAAAAAATATCGATAGTGGTACTTTCGATGTTGTACTGTGCTACGCATATGTCGAATGTACCATTTACGATTTTTTTTACGCTCAAAGCGGCCGAAGCGGCGGTTTTGTCAGCATATTCGATACATAACAGTTAATTTATTTGTCGTTTTACTAGTAAAATTAACTTTTTCAATAAAATTTTATACCTTTTCCATACTTCCTATTAACTATGTTGTGTGAGCGGAGGTAGGAAGCACCTCATGAATAATGAATAATTATACATAAATCATATTCTAAAATAGATGCCTAATGTGTAAGCAAAGTTAAGTGGGGATTGTTCTTTTTTTATTAGGATCACCTATCACATGCAGTTACACTGAAGAGGTTCATTGCTTAAATAATTATATTAACATCGACAGCGAAGAGCTAATTAAAACGGTTGACACAAGAACTGACTAGTTACTTAGTTAGGCCTGAAGATTTCCTCACTTAGCCTCATAGTCGGGCCATTGTTCGTAGCAAGACTGTGTGAGCTTACTCCAGCCAGCCTACCTCTTTCCAGAAGGCCAGCAATGCTCTGATATCACTGCAGGCCTCTCGAAGGGATCTCAGCTTCCTAACGATAGCGGTGCGTTGTTTTTCCACGCCTTTACAGTAGATGGTCATATGGGCGGGTGTTTCCTCTTCTTTCAGGCATCCCTGGTAAAGCGAGCTGTCGGTTGCCTATTCAGTGCGCAGTAGCCTGTTAGGATTGCCACAGCTCTGCTCTTCTCAGACGAAGCAGGCTACGTCAAAGACGATACGAGATTGTTGATAGAGCCTCCTTGGCTTGTCTGCATTTAGTTTCAGTTCTCCAGAGTTCAGCATGCTGATATTTTGTTTGTGATCTCAATTCCTATACTGGTTGTAATGGAGTGGGACCAGGGGTTCGGGCCTTTCCACTACAGTTTCTGAGCCTCTTCTAGCGAGTTCACCCGCAGCATCATTTCCCAAGGAGCCGCTATGACTCTTTATCCATTGTAGTGTGTTGTTTTTAGACATTTTTTCCAACTCATGGTGACACTCTAGTATCAGGCTGTTGTTGGTGACATTGCTATTAAGTGCGGATATAATTATTAAGAGGCGCCGTCCAAGACTGTGCGTATGGCATAGTCTTGTACATTTATTGTATTCAACAGTGCGACTGCTCTTGTTGTACCTATGCATTCTGCCTGAAAAATTGTATTTAGGAAGCCAAGGGTTGTAGACATTTTTATTTACGTCATTGTTTTATATTTAGGTTATTCTATGGGTGACTTTCGATCAAATAATACTAACCTGCCCTTTGTGGAGAAGTGACTTTATTCTATTATTAAAGAAAATTGTCGCTTTTGCATTTGACAATTTTTGACGCAGGGAAAAAGAAAGCCCTCCGGACGACTTTGAAATTTTCTTAATCGCGACTCTTTCCAAACTCGTCTCTTTTTTAACTTGACGTCTCTTTACTTTGTGTCTTTTTTTAAATTGACTCTTTCCAAACTCGTCTCTTTTTTAACTAGACATCTCTTTACTTTGTCTCTTTTTTTAAATTTCCTCTTTCCTAACTCGTCTCTTTTTTAACTTGTCATTTTATTACCCTGTCCTCTCTTTTAAACTTGTCTCTTTCCTAACCTTTGACGGTAACTCTGCACCGTAATGTTATTCATTGTAGCTATTGAAAATGTAACGTCATTTGACCAGTGTTGACGCAAACTAGTTTATTAAATGTTTCAGGACGAAATATTCAAATGGTAGTATTTTCTTAATAAATTCTGCGTAAAAATCAATTTTTTAATGGCTTTTGGGGTTTATTTTAGTACCATATAAGGTACCTAAATCATAAAAGTAAAAAGCAATATTTATCGAAACTGACACAAAATACTTAAAATTAGATAAATTGGGCAAAGAATACTATTGAATGTGCCACATTCGATACTATATACATAATTATGAACCAAGAATACAATCGGAACTGCCACATTCGATGATTGTCTAAAGTAACGTAGAAGAATATCGAATGTGTAAAATCTAGAAAATTACTTAGTATAACATAATATACTTTAGGGTAGAAATAAAGAGTCTAAAATGTTAATATTTTTTGGATTTTTTGTTTACTGATACTATAACAACGAGAATCGCTCGTAGCCTGGGCTGCCTGAGTGATCTTAAATGATCACTAAGGTTAAGCAACATACGGCGCGTTCAGTCCAAGGATGGGTCACCGTTCTAAGACTAACGCTAGTGGCATTTTTCCCAGCGGTTCCGTGCTTCGCAAGGCACGTTAAGCTGTTGGTGCCGGCTGCCGTCGATAGATGCCAGTCGTTAAGCCAAGTGAGAGGCCCTGGTTTAGTGTATAGGTCCTGGTTTAGTGTACCAACAGCAGTTTCTGTGTCTTTAGGCCTAAATGATTTATAAATTTGCAGATCATCGGCGTATAAATGATAGTGACTATTTTTAATACAGTTTATTATGTCCGCGCTGTACAAAATAAACGAAATAGGTCCCAAAATTGAGCCCTGTACTAATAAGCTCTGTACTAATGTTTTTGCATAATAAACAAGTATTTTATTCTATTCTAATAATGCCTATTGTAGGGCACAGGCCTTCTCTAAGAGATCTTTCTCTTGATCAGAAATCAGAAATTGATTTCGACGTAAATAATTTACATTTTGTTTGTTGAATGTCAATGTACTCATAATGTTAATGTTAGTCGCTGCCTTGGGGCCGAGTGTAGTAGAGAAAAAGGCAGCAAAAAAAAACTCTACTATGACCATCTTTTCTCAAATCACCTTAAGTCTAATAAAGTAGAGTGTCCATCTACCATCCTAGGTAGCTTCCTAGCTCAAGAGTCAAGCTCAATAACCACACGTGCCCACCGGGGATAAGAAATTTTAAGCACTGAAGAATATGAAGACCTCAGGCGCTCGGGTTTCCTCGTGATATATTCCTTCACAGTTAGCGGGTGTTATTGCTAATTTGCTATTTTAATCAGAGTAGTGCGATCTTGCAATATATACTTTAGCTTAGTTCTTAATGTCAATTAAGCCTTTTTTTAACATTCACCTCTAGACTTTCTTAAAAATATTAACTTTATTAAAAATCTTGGCGTAATGAACGATAAAATTTTACTGAGTATATACTATACAGGGTGTTCGGCGCGTAAGGAAAAAAAACAAACATAACCAAAAAGTTATTATTAGCTACTTATTTGCGCCGTTTGGGGCCCTCGCTACCTCGGTCAGCGCATCAGCCTGGCCATTCAGAGGGGGCATGCTGCCAGTATCTTGGGAACTCTCCCCAACGGCAGCGGCTTAGATTCGATTTTTTATATTTAGGTAGTTTTTAGTTTAATATTTTATATTTAGTTTAGAAATTAGTTATATTCATTTTAAGCTCAAATATTGACTATTATTATTATATTAACATAAAAAGTTATGAATCTTTAAATACTGAATTAAAGGTAATTTTAGAGAAAATATTAAAAATCATATCTTCATAACCCCTCTTAGAACCCAGAGCCCAAGTGTGGAAACGTAGTAGATGACCCCACCAGTGTACCGAAAATGTTTGACGGTCAAAACGCCGCACACCCTGTTTTTTAATATAATATTGAAGCCATTAATTAAACCTCGCAAAGCCTTGGAATTGTGAAGCGCATCTCAAAAGATATTCCAAAACCTAAACCGATCATTATTTTGTATTATAAAAACGTTCTGCAATTTGGAATCGGCTTTCTAGATGAAATATGCTTGCTTGAAATACGTTGCTTAAAGTTGAAATAACGAGAGACTTTATCGCATTATATTGTAAGCGGCGGGAGATTACCAATATAACGACGGTTAAAAGGCAATAGGGCATAAGCGACATTTTGGCCTAAAATGAGTTTTGAATGCCATCTTACTTAAAATTTTCCGCTGCGTCGAATGCGCTTACTCCCGCGGCTCTACAATGACTTTTACGTCGCTTGTGCCCAAGCAAAAAACTGCGTTTTTAAATGGTCGTTTTGGTGTTACCGACCGTTTTTTAGGCCTTTTTTTGCTTAACGGCGCTTGTACCCCTGTAAAAGTGGTATAATTTTTGGTCTTTAGTTGGTAATGTATTATTACTTCCTACTGGTGTGGAGCTTCTGGGCGCTTACGGTTCTTTACCAAAAGCACCTATTTTGAAAGTTGGAACTAATGTCTCTTTACCTTTGTCGTCAAAAACATAGAGCATCGGTTATATCTTACAACCATTTACAAGTTCATAATACAGCTGTCGCTTATAGGCAACTACTAAAACCTGATTAATATTGAACTGTCGGTTATACCCAACTACCATACACAAGTTCACCAAATAGTTGTCGCCTATAGTCAATTACTGTAAACAAGTTAACTATTCAACTGTCAGTTATTCCCTACTACCATTTTTTTTAGCATTTTTTGGTTCCCACGACACAGGGTATCCTAGTGTGGGGCCAGAACCAGTATATATATGTGCCTGTATGTAAATGTTATGTTATGTTCTGTTGTTTACAAATATAATAAAACTCTGTTAATTACGCCATATTACTTTACAATTGAGATTTATTCATTGGTGTGTATGGCAATTTGTAAGATAAGAATATTCTTTATTTTACACCGGAGAAACAAAAAATACAAAATATTATTCAAAATAAAAATAAAAAATTTTTTTTTTATTTGAAACCATAAAAATTACAATATGTAAAAAGGACGACATTCGTTTGGTGCTAAATCTATTGTACCATATTATTGTTTCATCATTTCTCCTAAACTTGGCGTAAAACCTGTATCTTAGGAGAAAGTGAAATAAAGTTAAAGCGTTAAAAATGTGCATACGTACGTAGTTGAAATACATTAAGCCGACGACTGTCAGTCAAGATAACAAAATTTATTGCAAATATTTGCAAAGGTTCGCTCGCGGCTTATTATTACTAAAATAAATTTCTTGAAAGGTGGGCAACCGGTGCCAATTAGGATATTGATACATATTTATACTTAATAACAATACACTTTCAATAATAATAAGTTTATATATGTGAAGACTCATAATACACTTATTATTATAAATATAAAATTCTATATAGGAAATAAAAGAGTAAAAAAGAGTAATTATACCAATATACACAACAAGACAGTTAAAAAGATATTAGTCACTTAAATAATTAGAGATTAGAGTGATAAATATAGATCAAGAACCTTGCTTTTGATGACAACTGGGGAAGAAGAGTGCCTCAGTGAAACCGGTAGATTTTACCACAGCCGGGCGGCCCTTAACGCAAATGAGTTGGCCGAGTTGTCGAGTGACTGGTGTCTTCAAAGTCAGGTCAGACCGCGGTGCCCGGCTGTGGGAGTAACTGAGGTAAATAAAACGCTCTTTGAGATAACGAGGAGTAGTGGGATTTAGCAGTGCTGAGTAACGAAGAGAGAGGAAGTCTTAGTGAGCATTTCTAAGAGAATGAGTGGGAGCCACTCGAAGAGGTAGTCATATTTGCGTAAGCCAAATATGAATCTATAGCAAAGATCTAGCTGCGCTCAAGTTTATTAAGTTGTTTTTCAATCAAGTCAAGATAGCTGGCATTAGCTATCTTGACTTGATAGTCGCGGATCGGGAGCAGGTTTCTGGATATACTATTGATGAAAATTGCAAAGAGAAGAGGACACAACACACCACTTTGCGCGACACCGGCAGAAGTATCAGACTAAGCGAAGAAGGATTCATCGAGAGAACAGTGTCTAGCAGGATGTCAAAGTCAACCTTGTTGATGAAGTCCAACAATGTGAGGACAGTTGCATGACCATTTTTCTATAATTTTACTCCATTTCATTTGACTATAAGTTTAACAAGTGCAGAAACTGTGCAGCCTGCACAAAAGCCAGATTGGAAAGGATTAAGGAGACCGTTTTTGCTTAGGAAGATACTTACTTGGAGATGGATAAGACGCTCGAAATCTTTTGAGATGAATGGAATATTGGCCGAAAATCGGAGAATGAGGAGCATAAAGCTTTTTGGGTAAAACACCAGTCTTGATCGAATAGTCGAAATACCATTTTTCGGCTAACGCCATCAGTACCCACGGCATTGTATCAGTAATTGGAGTTGAGGTAAGATTACTCAATGTGTTATTTTTAATAGTTCCAATAAATTAACCGAATGTTTTGTTGACAACACAGATACAGTAATCGGTTAGGAGCACACAAAAAAAATAACCTAACAACCATAACATCTCCCTGAACACATGAACTAAAGGTCCCCAGCGCGCTGGTAGCGCTGGAACGCTGCACTGCCAAAGAAATCCTTTGACCCAGAAATGCCCCAGAGCGGCATTCAAGCCCACGGTCCCTCAAACGGCGCCCCAACTCCCTAACAAAAATCTTGGCCTGTTGCCCCCAAACCCTATAGTCTCCGCTGCTAGTGGACAAAAATGCAATAAGCCATAAAGGCACTATACTTTTGGAGTTTGACCCTCGCTGTCGATTCAGCAGCGGCAGCGGGAGCAACTGCAGTAGCGGATAAGTCCAAGAGAGCAAAAGTGCGGATTCAGGTCGCATCCTACAGTGAACAACACCCCTTCTCGCAGGATAAATGAGTGAGACCGTTCGGATGTTTCTCATCGGTGCGACACAAGCCCGGAGGCTCTAACACGCAAGGAACGTTGGCAGAACAGAGAGCCCTGCGGATGAAGTCGTTTAATGAATGGTTTATAGACCATCTACATGCACTCCTAACACAATGCAGCCCGTGATGTCCCAACATAAACATATTCATAAAAACATAAACATTTACATACAGGCACATACATTGCTTCTGGCCCCACACTAGGATACCCTGTGTCGTAGGAACCAGAAACAGCGACGTCACAAACATGTAAACATCAAAGACCTGGAGTTTTTTTTCTTCTTCCCAGCCGGGGATCGAACCCGGGACCTCTTGCATGGTAAGCAGATGCGCTAACCGCTACGCCACAGAGGTCGTCCAGATAATGCCATGTGTTGTATATTCTTGTTTTCCTCTTGGCCTACAAATCTCGATGTGTGGAAATACCATGTTACCTTTTTTTCAACCATCTTACGGAGTCGCTAATGACTGATATCCTCACGGTATTTTTGCTAAGCACTGTTTCTTGTGCTCTATTACCTTTTGTCACAATGGTGTGAATTGTAATATATCCTTTTTTACCTATTTTAGTATTCAGCAGTCATGTGACTTATGCCCTATTACCTCCTGGTATACGGAAACCAAATGTAGCTTAGTCGTCTATACTCTTCGTTTTTTTATTTGTAGATTTAACATATGCTGAATTACCTCATATAAAAAATATGTTCAATTGGGTTAAGCGACATAAAACTTCATAATACAACGTCCAGTCAAACAAAATTAAATGGCAATTAATGTTCGTATTTTTTTTTTAGTGTAGAGCTGTTTCCATCTTTACGTTATGATAATAAATATAAAAGTAATGTCCATTTTTCTGAAATTTCAAACTTTAAAATGCTCTCCTGAACAATTTGCTTTTTGTCGCTTAACCCCTATATCCTTTTAACCGTCGATAATAATATTACAGTGACATTGAATATTTTTTACTTTAATGAGATGTTATAGCCAGCTGTTCCAGTAATTGGTTTCTCATATGCAGTAAAAACTATTCTTGTCCTATCCTATAAGTTACTGCAAATATTTACTTCGCCAAGGTTTTTGACACCGACTTATATTCGGCACTGATTTAACGCGGTAATTGTATATGGTAGTTTTGGTAAGTTGAAAATTACGAAATGTATATTTTGTAACAAGTTCGGCAGTTACAACTTAGCAGTAAAGTAAACAAAATTGAGTGGTAGAAAATAATAAAATGGGTCACATAATAAATACTGAGCAGTGAAATAGCTAAATAGGTTACGAGTGGGCAGTTGACAAATCGGAATTAGTCGGTAAGAAATATCAATAGGTAGTACGAGTATGTAGTATGCGCTTGGAATCGCCAATCCGCGGTAGGCACACGGTGATTAAGCCCATACTCTCCCTGAGAGAAGACCTATTCCCAGCAGTAGGACGAATATAGGCTGTTTACTATGGGTTATATTTTGATGAGAAATATATACAGGGTGGAATTTTGTAATGCCACCTGAAGGGGAAGTACTCTAAATACTGTAGATAAAAAATTTTACTCAAAGAAAACATTTCTTTATTTTTGAAAAGAAAGAAAGCTGCATTCAAAGATTTTTTAAAATTCACTTGCTTCACCCGGTAATCGAACCTACTAAAATCGTTGAAAGTTGCACCCTGCACTTTTATTGCATCGATCGTTAGGGTCAATTATAAGGATAAAATCTCTCTAACAAACTTCATAAATTAAATGAAAGGAAAACAATGAAATCTTAAATTATTTATTTAATGTTTGAAGTTAAAGGACTTTTACTCAAAGATCCGTTTCTTTATGTTTGCTTATGTTATTAATTAATATTTATCATTGACGTCATTTATCCATTAAAATGACGAATTACTATTTAGATACTACGATTGCAATTTGCACGTGTTTGTAATGCAGACTCCTTTCTTAGATACGACATAACTTATGTAAAAAATCAAATTTACATTAAATCTTATGAGAATGTAAATGAGTTGAGAGTTGAAGTTCAGAATACGATTTATAACATTCACCACAACACGTTATTAAAGTTTACTAGAAATGAATTCGTTAGAAGAATAAATTTGTGTATCCAAGAAAATGGAGCCCATTTCGCGCAATTAATTAGTTAGTTTACCAGTAAATAATTAAAACCATTTAAGATTTCATTGTTTTCCTTTCATTTAATTTATGAAGTTTGTTAGAGAGATTTCATCCTTATAATTGACCCTAACGATCGATGCAATAAACGTACATGGTATAGGGTGCATCTTTCACAGATTTTAGTCGATTCGATTACCAGGTGATGCAAATAAATTTTAAAAAATCTTTGAATGCAGTTTTCTTTCTTTTCAAAAATAAAGGAATGTTTTCTTTGAGTAAAATTTTCTATCTACTGTATTAAGAGTACTTCCCCTTCAGGTGGCATTACACAATTCCACCCTGTATAAGGTCCTAACAAATAAAGCGCAAATATTTTAAGGGCCGATAGTGTAAAAGATAAATAACAATTTAGAATGTGCAATGCATCAAGTAAACAATTATTATTAGTAATAATAGGTCGAATAAAAAATCGATCATCCATACTAAATAAACACCCTTTAAACAATGTACACGCATACATAAGTGCCGCCGCACTACGTACACATGTCATTAAAATACTTCAATCGTGAGTGTGTGTGTGCATGACAACAGGGTGATATAAAATTAATTAGTTTGGAAGTTTTAATTTTTGTTGTAGAAAAAAATTAACCAAATCCTTTAATGATCTAATATTGTTTTGCTCAAAGGTATTAATTACACTGTTTATGACTACCCCTTAAAATACTTGCGCTTGATTTGTTAGGAGCTTCTATACATTTAATGAGAAGAATTAAGAAAATTTATTTTTATTGTTTAAAAACAACTAATAGGAAAAAAAAGAACGTCAGCAAGTATTCAAGGTGGTATCTAAACACATGGAAGAATAAAGGAATTCAATTCGACAATCGCAGCGAAATTTTTAATAAGTAGGTAATCGAAGCGACCATTAAGTATGTACACACTAGGCGTTTTGAAGCGCGCGCTTTTGTAACGCGCGTTGTAAGAACTATGAGGTCCGATTGAAGTGTACACATGCAAACGCGCGCTTGCTGCGCGTTAAGACGTCTGCCCGCGTTCGGGCTACCCACTTGTCGACTACCTCGCGCGCGCGGTCCGCTAGATAGAAGATGTTAGCCGCATACAGACATCGCGAGGCGTGCGACACAAATGGTTCAGCCCATTACACAATGAAAAAACATAAGGTATAAGAATAAGAAATAAGGAATAGCACGTAAATCAATTGTCTTCCTTATTCTTGAATTGTGTCTTGCTCAACGGTGCTGTCATTGCTGGACTCCGCTATTCCTTATTCCTTGTTCCTTATTTCTTATTTTTCTACCTTATTTTTTTTTCATTATGTAATGGGCTTTCGTCTCGCATGCCTCGGGCTGTGTGGACGTGTGTGCTCTCAGTGAGCATTGGCGTCATACGATCGTTGCGAACGCCGCCTCAGTACAAGCCGTGCGCTCCGTGTGGACGGACAGGTGTTGTTTGCGTTTCTACTGACGAACACCGTGCGTGGTGGTTTGTTTGCTCAGCTTGAGCATGGGTCGTTCGAGACGCACGTATAAATGTACCGTCGTATGCCTCAGCTTGAGGCATGCGAGACGAACCATTCGCGTCGCACGCCACGCTATGTCTGTACGCGGCTTTACATTTTCGAACCTGATACTTAAGGATTTTTTATTTGTGTGCAGAGTGCGTATACTGAGTTTTGTCATTCACTTTCGATTGGAGTGACAAAGAGACAACTAGATGGCGTGCTTTGTCACTCCTATGCAAATCGCAAACGCTCTCACTATCGAGAGTGAATGAAAAAACTCAGAGTGCGTATACTGAGTTTTTTGGAATGCCTTCATTTTTAGCTTTTAGTCCTTCAGGTACGTATCACAATTCACACTCCCTTTTCATCAATTAGCTCTTCAATATAGCCATTATTATGTCAGCATTCAAACAACACAACAACATAGAATGTAAGTTTGATTTTTTAGATATAAATGTTGCGGACCTTTTTTATATCGTTTTTACTGTCACATATTCTGTCAACGTGATTGTCTCACACCATTTTCCATTAAATGTATTATTAGCGTTTTCTTTAGTTTCTGTTCAGTGTTCCTATACAGTCCACCCGTAGTTAACAACATACATAAGCTCACGCCGATATCGCAGAGGGGTAGAGAAAGTCCAGGCACTGCCACTTGCAACGATCCTGACAGATCTTTGTCGCTTCATCAACATCGTTGCATGCCAATTACAGTGACATTTATCTTTTTTTTACATTTTACAATACATAACTGCGAAGGAAAATATCGTGAGGAAACCTGAGTGTCTGAGCTATACCTCCACGCTCGGAATCGCCAATCCGCGATGGGCACATGTGGTTATTAAGCCCATACGCTCTCCCCTCTCTCTCTCTCTCTCTCTCTCTCTCTCTCTCTCTCTCTCTCTCTCTGCGTGCGTGTGTGTGTGCGTGTGTGCGTGCGTGCGTGCGTGCGTGCGTGCGTGCGTGCGTGTGTGTGTGTCCCTATGTTTTTATTTTTTTCATAAATCTGTTATTAAAAGAGATATGAACATTCAAAAACCTAAAAAATTGGCCCGATTTTCCGCTGTATTCAAAAAATCAGAAAAGCTATTTTACTAGATTATATATAAAATGGAAAACATAGGAACACGGCCAAAGCCTTTCTTTAATTATTTATGAAAAAAATAGTTAAATTGGTTAAGTTTTGGGGAAGAAATCAGGGGACTACGAATCGTTGATTTTGTGTATTTTTAATAGCTATTTTTGGTCCAAGCTGCAGTTGTCTCTATCGTGCTCTGCGGAGGGAGGCTTGAGGTTGGGGAGGCGCGGACTACGTATACATACACTAGTGACGTGACACTTAGTCGATAATTTTATAGATACTTTAGTGTTGTTGATTGATATCGATATTTCTAGTAAGAGTATTTTACGTGAAGTGCATTTAGCAGATTATTGTGTTGTTCGATTGTTGGAAAATAACAAGTAGGTTATAAACCTTTTCTATGAAATGCTCAAAGCACACTAATATCAATACTGCCGCGCTAACAGTAATAGCAGTAAGTCGATTTTTATCAAAAATGTGTTCATCGCCGCGTTATGCTCTAAAAACTGGTCTGATCCCCGTTTTTCTACCTTCACTGGAACCTAAAAATACCATGAAGCATAACAGCAGTAAGTCAATGAAATTATTTTGCTTTCTTGGCGTAAAAGCAGGAAATATACTTCATCATCAACCCATTATGTCCCCACCAAGGGGCACGGGTCTCTTCCCTGAGGAAGGTATAGGCCATACTCCACCACGGGGGCCAAGTCCGGATTGGTGGAGATATATTTACTTCACGTTAATTACTGTACATCCGAAATCTATATTCTATTTTGCTAATAATAAAAACAGTCTCTGTAAGTGAACATTATTGTTGTGTAAATGGGCTTAATCAAAAACTTTTAACTTAGAATGTCAGCACTAATCACACTTACTTCTTTTTTCTCAAATCAAATAATCTGTGAAAATTTCAACTGTCTAACTATCACGGTTCATGAGATACAGCCTGGTGACAGACGGACGGACGGACGGACTTACCAACAGCGGAGTCTCAGTAATAGGGTCAGTTTTACCCTTTGGGTAAAGAACTTTAAAAAGGAAACTCAAGAAGTAGTAATATGGATAGATAATTGTTGCGCCCAAAACAAAAATTTCGCTCTTTTCAGTTTTTTGGTGTACATTATTAAAAGCTAGCATTTACATGCTATAAAAATTTAAATACTTTGAGCCTGGTCCCTCTTTTAAATCAGTCGACAGCTTCCTACACCAGGTTGAACAAGCTATGCAAAGAAAACAAAACGTATAATTTTTCAGATTTTGTCGATTCAGTACAGCAAGCAAACTCTAAAAGGGTTATTCTCAGAAAATGGCTTAGATTAACTCAATAAAAAGTAACAAATATGGCCGTAATGGCCCCTGAAAATTGAATTGTAGCATATTTGTAGGTTTCGGGACCTTAACGGTATTCACTTTAATTACGTACTACTTTCAGAGCCTTCTAGAAAAAAACTTTAGGTAATTTACTACATTTCAATGTTTGTAAGTATAGATGTCTCACTATATTATCTTTTAAATTATACATAGTGATTACTGCTTATAAGTTAACATCTTAGTTTTTTTTTACCCCAAAGTGACACGTAATTTCATACAAAATATAGATATCGAATGTATGGAATACTTAGCATTAAAGCAGTAACTGGGGCACTTACTGCGGTTATTCTAAGCAATCAGTACAAATAGATTTAACTCGTACTAGAAATAATAGGAGTTTTCGTCAATTAAATAATATAGTATTATAATAACTAAATAGTAATTTAGTTATTATAATAAAGCATGTACCATGAAAGAACTCCATTTAAGCTACATATTGAAAAATCAGAACTACAAAAACTTATAAGCTAAAGTAGAAGTAAATAAAAATGTAATCCAAAACTTTGTCCTCCATTTTCTTAACTTTGAAATTTCCGACTTACTGCTCTTACCCTTAGCACGGCAGAATAATGTTGAAAGTAAATCTAAAGTTAGGTATAAAAAAACTATTCAGTGGTCAAACCGTTTCTCTCTCTTACTGATCTATAAAAAATTTGTATGTAATGGTCCGGAGCGTGCTAAATTTCGTGGTAGGTTACGACCGTCGCGGGAATTGGAAAATGGGGATTGGTTGAAACGCATATTGAATGAAATGGGAATCAGATCAATAATGAACTTGGATCTATAAAAAACGAGCGGATTATTTTTCGATCTGGTAACAGACAATCGATATAAAAAGTTTCTTTTTCTCCCAAAATACATCGTCTCTTTTAATTTTTTCGTAAAGTAAGCCTGAGATCCACAAAATAAAATAGCGGAAGTCCAGAAAGTAATAGCCAGAGTCAAATAAAATAATAAGACGAAACAAAACTCCGCACACGACGAACGAAATCAACTTGCAGACTACGCCCGGCCCGCTCGCGAGCGTGGCGGGCGCAGGGCGCGGCAGCGGCGTGTGCGGCGCGGCGCCGGCGGGCGTGCCACACACACATTGACAGTCCCATTCACACATTGATAGCTCGTTTCTTCGGGCATCGCGCGACAGCAATAGATTTTACAAATACCTATTTTTAAATTCTCTAGCCCGTGATGTTCCCTCTTAAGACCCAAGTCAATGTTACACTTAGCACACATTTTTCTAGTCCTACGGTGACACTATCTGCATTATTGTTGACTGTTAACTTTCGTTTGGTTGTCATTACTTTTTGCACTCCTCAGTAGCCACTTTTATCTACAGAGGTATGCCACAAGCGGAATTTTGAGCCGGTAAAAATTTGCAGGTATATAGACGGACAAACGGACAGACGGGCAGACGGGGAGGCGCGCAGACGGACAGCTGACTAAGCATACTTCCGAGGGCATTATGTATAATGCTAGTTCCATTATTAACGAAATAATAAGTAATAGTAATAATTCTGTCTCTCGAAATACAGGCTTACACCTAGTTTAGGAGACAGAGTAAATTTTTGTAACTCCTTACAACCACCACAAGAATAGAGAATGGATGAAAATATCAGAAGTGCTTGATATTTTTTTTGGTGATACGAATAACCTTCCTTAACGCGGGAAAAAAGTTTAATTTTTTTTGGCCCCGTAGTTAATTTTTAAATATACTTAATATTTTTCCATTCGTCGTTCTGAGCTTAGTACGGCATATCAGACATATTCCTTAGTCCGCTACGTATGAAAAAAAATCCACCTTGAAAAGCTGTCAATGTCACCACAGAATTTTTTTTTTTAATACGTAGCGGACCAAGGAATATGTCTGTTAAGCCGTACTGAGCCCAGAACTACGAATGGAAAAATATTAAGATTATTTAAAAATTAACTACGAAGCCAAAAAAATTTAAACTTTTTTCTCGCGTTAAGGAAGGTTATTCCTATCACCGAAAAAAATATCAAGCACTTCTTATATTTTCATCCATTCCCTATTGTATATTCCCTTATTGTTATTGCTACCTAACAATATGGTGTGGTGAGAAATAAACATTTTATTTCATAGTAAGTAATAAACTCACGCCCGTTATCCCCGAGGGGGTAAGCAGAGGCACCAATCACTAGAACTGGGCCCACGTTTTGCCGAGTTTATTAGATCCAAACGTGACAAGTGGCAAGCCTGTCGCCGTTATCCGGGCAAAATTTATTAGCGAATGGTGGTGCTGCACAAACAAACAAATGTACGTAACTAAAAGTCATTGGTACATGCAATTTAGCTAACTCATTTTCAGCCTTTTAATTTATCGTTTTAAACGATCTTAATAAACGAACTAAATGTTCCTGCTCAGAGAGCAATTAATTTCCGTCTTTACCTCGCCTTCATCGTCTTCCGAAAGTATTGTAGGATGACACCAACAATACTTTCGGAATACGATGGGGAACTTGCATGAAAAGTGACATTTTTAGTACATAGAAAACACAGAAACGCTCAGATACATTTTACTCGGGTTTTTACTCAATGTAAATTTTTACAGACTCAAAAAATGTGAAATGTCGCGTTACTGTAATATTAAAAACTCATAACAATTAGATTAATCATTGAATTCTTGTTTTTCCTATGAGGGAAATTAATTTTAATGAATTAATTCAAATTCTTATTGCATCAAAGACATAGTTTTGCACATAGACGAGCTTAGTGCTACTTACTAGAACCATTATCTACCAGCTAACTTAAGCAATGATGAGATCATATACAGGGCATAAATAATTTCGAGAAAAATTAAATATTGATAAAAGCTTCTTAAATTACAACGCGTTAATTTCAGGTTGTGACGTCATAGCTTTATCCTGTGTTATATTTGTATGTCATGTATTTGTACCAAGCGATTAAAATTACTAATTGACAGGTTATGTCGTAAAAAGTATAGCCATAAAGATTTTTTTTATTTAGCCTAGCCTGATGTAACTTGCAGAATAACGTAAATACTATCAACCAAACAGGTCAGATATTCTTTGTTACGGTTTCCTGGGTTTTTCTCAGTATTCTTCAAATAAACAAACACTATTATTATTACCATTTTTATATACGTCCCATTGCAGGTCCCAGACCTTCTCTTAGAAAAAATACGGGCTTAATTACCACGAGTGCCCACCGGGGATTAAAAATTTCAAGCGCGTATCATCATCAAACCATTATGTCCCCACCGAGGGGCACGGCTCTCTTCGCCTGTCGAAGGTATAGGCCATATTCCACCACGGGGCCCTAGTCCGGATTGGCGGAGGCTTGTAAGACTAGTGCCTGGTCATACTGTTAGAAGTTTTCAAGCCGCCCTAAGACCTCTGACTTGGCTTAACGATTGCCATCGGCGGCAGCCAGCACCAACTGCTTAACGTGCCTTGCGAACCACGGAACCGCTCGGAAAAATGCCACTAGCGTTAGTCACAGATGGTCACCCATCCATGCATTGAACGCGCCCTATATTGCTTAACCTTCGTGATCGCTTAATATCATTCAGACAGCCGGGGCTACGAGCGATTTGCAAGCGGGTATATGATCACCTTTTGTACACAATATTTTATGCAATAAACTATTAGTAACAAAATATTAACACCTCAGACGCTGAGGTTTCCTCACGCTGCTTTTCTTAACCGATGTTTTCCTTTGCTTTAGCTAGTTAACTTCCACTACATCTTCACAATGTAAAGAAAAAATTGGGCTCCCCAATAAGACTAGAATTTTTTTTCGTGCAAGTTCCCCAATGTGTTCACCGGTTTCTCCTCGAAATTCATGCCACAATTCCCAATGAGTGAATAACGTGCCCGGAATTCATTACTACCGACATTCCCGTGACGTACAACACAAGGCATTATCTGGAGTAATGGTGACACCTGATTTTTAACAAAAATTATATGAAGTATCGCGCGAACACACACGAGCTTTTTATTATTTAACTAGCAACCTGCCCCGGCTTCGCACGGGTGGCAAAAACGTTTCCGTGGAAATAGCTATATTAGTTCCGTGGAAAATTCCCGGGGTAGTATTTTTTTTACACCTTGGGTTACATTAATCGAGATTTAGTACGGAACCCTAAACTTTTTGAAAATCCAATTAGCCTTTGTTCATCATCATCATCAACCCATTATGTCCCCACCGAGGGGCACAGGTCTCTTCCCCGAGGAAGGTATAGGCCATACTCCACCACGGGGGCCAAGTCCGGATTGGCCTTTGTTACTTATGAAGAATTTAGCTTTCTAATGGCTCCTTCACACTATGCCGGCGGCATTCCCGGAGTGTAGAAAGGCGGCGGCAATGCCGCACAAACCGAACCGCCGGCAGGCCGGCGGGTTTCGCGGCAAGCTGGCGGCAGATCGCTCCCGGCATTCGATTGAAAGTGTTGTGCTAGAAAATCATGGCAATGATGCTCTGCGGCAGCCAGCGGCAAGTGCCGGCGGACTATACATGCCGGCGGCAAAGCTGCGCGGCATAAAGCCGCCCGGCCGTACCGCCGACATAGTGTGTAGCAGCTTTTTTTTTATATTTATAATGGTGAAAGAATTTTTTAAATCGGCCCAGTAGTTTCAGGGCGGGTCGGTCTTGCAACGGCACTTTGAATCGAATTTTGAAGGTAATACATAGCACAGTTGCTTAAGCATGTTTTATTCTTTGAAAACTGTGGCAAATTTCAAATATAAACTTAGAAAGAAAAAGTGTTCTAGGCCTGAGGGGTTAAAACTACTCTTAAAACGACTCCCAGGCGACTAATGACCTTCCTCCAATCGTGTCTAGCCTAAACTTACTTAGACTAAACATTGTTGCGGACGAAGCATTGACAGTCAGCATTTTAGGTCGAGAGGACAATTAACTATGTCGTAATTATTGAATGTTGTCTAGTCGTGCAGTTGGTGGCGGCTGCCGTCGATAGATGGCAGTTGTTAAGCCAAGTCAGAGGCCTTAGGGCGGCTTGAAAACTTCTGACAGTAAGACCAGCCACTAATGTTACAAGCCTCCACCAATCCGGAGTTGGCCCCCGTGGTGGAGTATGGCCTATACCTTCCTCAGGGAAGAGACCCGTGCCCCTCAGTGGGGACCTAATGGGTTTATTTTATTTTATTTATTCAAGCAGAAAAAACAGAATTGACAAACTTATTACGTAAGGAAATTTAAAGTAAATTAAACACAGTACATTTTGCCAACTCCTAAGCTTATCCCACAGATAGGTAATCACATTAATAATAAGGCGCAATACACGTTATAGTTAGGAACTAAGATTAAGATAAACAAATAAATGCATGAGGCAACTGTTTCGGAAAGAGACATAGGTAAATGTGCACATACTTACATAAGATTATTATTATTGTTTTTGCATTAAAATAAAAATAAATAAATAAAACAAAAAATAAGACTAACCAAGAAATCAATACAGGTCATGAATTTAATAGAATTCTTGAGAACATTTGCTTGCAGCACTGCTTTGACTTAAAAAACAAATCAACGTCTGTAAATGCTATGTTGTAACTATCGCACATTCTGTTGAGAGGAGCTCTTTTACAGCATTGGTTCTAGAGACTCTCTGCGAGAAAACACGTTTGTTCCCTATAGATCGAACAAGAACACGACAATATACTTGAGCCAATAGATCAGGCCAAGGACAGGATCAGGGTTGATGATAATGACATTATGGTGATCCAATCGGCCTACTAAAAATTCTACAGGTTAATCCATTTACTACGCGAACGCAGTCGCATAAACTGCTAGTTATCTATACACGGAGGAGAACCCCTTGTACGTGTGAATCCCATATGCTTATTAGAGCAACAAACTTAAATTAAATTGGACGATGTTTGGATGTTTACCTATTGATGGTTATGGATGTTGAATTTTAGCCTCTGCTCCTCTGCGCAGTGGTTAGCGCATCTGCCTACCATCCCGGCTGAGGACAAAAAAAAGCCAAAGCCTTGGATGTTTACATGTTTGTGACGTCGCTGTTTCTGGTTCCCACGACACAGGGTATCCTAGTGTGGGGCCAGAAGCAATGTATGTCCCTGTATGTAAATATGTTTTAGAAAAGATCGACATGTCAAGTCGGCTGCCTTGTTGTTCTAGCGGCGGCATCACGACTAATTATTATGCCGGGGGTGGTTGGTTTGATTTCCACCGGCGGTCACATAAAGTAAAGGCCTTATGTTGTGAGGCCTTTATGCTAGAAAAATCTTAAATCTAAAAAACTGGTTAAGTGCGAGTCGGACTGTGAAGGTTCCGTACACATCTGTAGGTATAAATAGTTCAGGAATCGAGTTCCGCCTATTTGCCGAGCTTTTCTCGAACTTAAAAGAGTGACTTTATTATTATTTATTTACAAGCCTTGGTAGTATAAAATGCTTCTTCTACTTCCCCTTGACATTATATTTGGGACACGTTGTAATATAGAACCAATGTTGATGATGTATGAACTATGTATTAATACGCATGTTTGACAAATAAAAATATTTTATCTTTTTATCTTTTTTTATGATTTTTTGATAGAACATTGGAGAACAAAATACTAGCTCAGCGCAGACGAAGTCCGGGGCACCAACTAGTCTAATTTGTAACAATTTCATGTCAGTTGCTCAGTATTTGACCATTGAAATAGTGACAAGAGTAACAATTAATTAATCCTAAGTTAGTTCTAAAGAAAGCTACTTTAAATAGAACTTAATTGGATGTAAATATAGCCTTATGGCTCACTGATAGTTCAGAACAATTAGTAGCGCCATTCAGAAACCTTTGTAAGTACCTACACTAAGGGCAGGTTTCTGAATTGAGAAATTCACTATGTAAATACTTAAGTAACGTTCTGTCACATTCTTTTCTGAGAAATTTGACGAGACAGCACTACAGATAAGTAGTTATTTAGCGAAATTCTCAATTCATAAACAGGCCCTTAGTGTACCTACTTACAAAGGTTTCTCAATGGCGCTACTAATTGTTGGGAGCTATTAATGAGCCTTAATAGTTCTGTGATGTTCGTAAGCGATATTTACATTAATTACCTAGATACGAGTACCTATTCAATGCATAACCTTTTCACATCCCATAATATCTAACCATTCATCGATTCGGCGACCATTTTTTGCAGTGTTAAGTTTTAAGGGTGTAACAAGGGTAAATGTTGCAAAATTGGCTAGGTTTAACTGAAATGTTAGGCAAAACTACGCACTAAAAAAATCTGAATAAAATCTTTGGTAATAAAGGATATATCAGTGACTAATTCGTACGGAAAAAAAATTGCATTTAACCTGTCTAGATGGCAAAAAAAATTTTTTTTCCAATAGCTTTATTTTCCACAGAATCTAATTTCGCTGGAAAACGATAGTAGCTTTTCATTTAAATCTTTCATGCAAATATCGGCCACATCAATATCTGCAATCCTATCTGATCATATATTTTTTAATGTTAATATTAAGCGTGATTAGTACGAAATTGTACGATTTCTTAATTAGCGCAGGGAACAATCGCCATCGAAAATCCGCCACATCTCTTATCTGTGTAATCTTTGGATTATGGATTAGCCTCTAAAGTATTCGCCGCAGAAGTACAACAAACATTCAAGAGATTGCGCTAGTTTATTATTTTATAACTCAGAGGTCAAATGCTCAAAGTCATTTGCCCTTGTTACAGCCTTAACGCCGCCGCTAACAGATAAACCGAACAGGTTTCCGAGAGCGGCTATAATATACCTATGGAACTTGTAACAGAACGTTTTCCCAAAAAAAAAAAATTTTTTTCTTTTGTCTTTGGTAATAAAATATTTTTTTTCTTGTATCTTGTATCTTATAATATTATAAGATACAAGATACAAGACATTTATTTGCGTATATATCACACACTTTATTATTTTTCTTTCCGTTTACAATGGATTTACTATTTTACTCTTATTCTGTACAAAAATGTTTATAATGTTCATCACAAATTGCGATTTTCTACGAATATTCGTGAAAATTCGAAAAACATTAAGTCCCCAAGACACAGGCGCCTCGCCTAGTTTGCGGACTACCGTTGAACCGTGTATTATGCACCTACCCACCTCTTTTGTTAAACAAAAATATTATGTAATGCATCGGTTTCCAAAGTGGTCCAGGTGGATCCCTCGGTGGGGACATAATAGGTTGATGATGAACCGAATATTATAATGTTATTTTAAGGGTTGACTACCTGGGAGTTATTTATTTTTGTGTAAGCGTTTTACGATGGATGGTACCTAAATGACCTTACAACTTTGAAGACCTATTTATTTTGGTGATAGAATTTTTTCGTCTCTTTGGTGTCCGCGGGATAAAATGCATAATTTATTTAAATGATCGCCAAAATTCGGACCATCAAAACAGAACTTTTCCCAGGGAAACAATAACTAGGTTCTATGAAAACAGTTACTTAAGCTGGCTTAACAAGGCACCGAACTAACAGCTGTCGGTGCATAAACATTCGATATAATTAACCGTTGTAATAAAAAGTATCGCAGTAAAGTTTTCGATGTAACGAGGCATCGAACCAACAAGCAGTCGGTGTACATTCGATTGAATAAGGCGTCGCACATTCAATCCTTCGAAGTATTAAGCCGCGTCCGCTGCGCCATGCCACGCGTGTTACAAAAAATGCAACACGTTACGGTTATGGTAACAGCCCGTCTGCTGCGACTTTCTAGTTCTGTTATGTTAGTGTTTCTGTAACAAAAACAAAATGAGTTCCGACGATGAAGACGTGTCTGTTATTTTGTCCCTTTAGGCTTATCCACTTTGTATTCACTTCTTCTTTTGAAGTTCCTATTATTTCTGCTTCATTACTACATGAGGCGTCCCAAATCACTTGTCTATCTCGAAATAATCGTATGAAAAACAAAGTATTTTCATTTTTCCACTCCATCACCGAATCGCGAGACGTGTACGTCCGGCGAGCGCTAACATAAAATGAATGACTTCACTCCCCCGCAGGCGAACGCGGGGCATGTTATCCATTTGCTGCGGCTAACGTGTTACGTGTTACGTAACACGTAACGTGTTATACCACGCCCTATTATAACGTGTTACATTTTTTGTAACACGCGTAACATGGCGCAGCGGACGCGGCTTTATTCGCTGGTGAAACGTATTTCGAAGAAAGAATTTTCAGAATTAAGTAGGGAACCCATTCTGAACACCCTCTAATCGCTTTCCCGGAACGTAAATTATTCTTTATTGTACGTGCCAAGTTAATCCGCTTCCGTTTAGTATACTGAATAGAAATGGTTAACTTGCAAGTTAAGGGTTGCAAACTTAGCACAAATATGTATATTTTGTATATACATTTGGGCTAATTAACTTTTCGCAATATACCATTGTAAGCAGCCTATACACGACCCACTGTAGAGCTCAGGCCTTCTCTCAGAGAGAGAGAGCGAGAGAGTAATTAAATGATTGATTAAAATTAAAATTGAATTTAAAATTTAAATTGAAGTTGAAATTTAAATTGAAATACACCGCGCTGTAATGATATAATTATGCAAGAAATTAAATAACTATGCAGACGGGATAAGGTAAGATAAGAATATGCTTTATCATACACCAGAGTTTCTTCGGCCAGATTTCTTCCAGACATGTCTATGTTGAAATGTGCCTGAAGGAATAGAGAGACGGAGACATTTCGAGATCGTGAACAGAACCGTACTTTAGCACCAATATAATGTAGTTACCAGTAATTCCCGGTTGGGATTAATATTCAAATAACAAACGAGCTCTACGAAACAATACTCGGAAGCGACCAAGTTAGAGCGTTTTCACACTGTTCGATCCGATATCGGTGTATATGTCGCAGTAAAGTAGTTAAATCAGTGAGTCAATTGAATCTCTAGACAGTCAATCAAAGATCGATATTCAATCAAGTCGCTAAAGTTCCGTCAGACAAGTGAGTGAACGAAACGTTTAACGAGTTTCCTAAACGTTCCTAGGTATATCAACTTTGCTAAAGCCATCCTTGCAACAAGAACTCGCTACAAAAACAAGACTCTTCTTCTTAATTTTGCTGGGTAACCATTTACAATAAAACAAAACACGGAATTTCCAAGCTCTCAGTTCTTCACGATGACATCGAAATAACAAATGAAATAATCGTTGTTGTTGTTGTTGTTGTTACACTTTATTGCACAAAAGAAAATACATAATATGACTTAAATAACAGGTGGTAGCGGAGTTGACAACATGTTACAATTTCACCAAAGACCACAATTTGAAACAAATAACCACTCACACAACAAACCAATGATGCACAAGATTTGCCAAAAGAAAAATTCTAAAAGTAATCAGCTGTTGTCGTGACCGCCATCTTGTTTTACATTATTAATCAACATGCTGGCTTTCGGTCGGTGAGATAGTAAAACGTTTTCGACGCTGCTTTATTTAAATCAAAATGCTAGCGACTTGATTGAATATCGATCTTTGATTGACTGTCTAGAGATTCAATCGACTCTCTGATTTAACTACTTTACTGCGACATATACATAATGTGAAAAGTCAGAAAAGTATAGTCAGAAATATTATTTTTGACTCTGGCCTCTGACTTGGTTGAACGACTGCCTTCTATCGACGACAGCCGGGACCAACTACTTAACGTGCCTTGCAAAGCCACGGAACCGCTTGGAAAAATGCTACTAGCGTTAGTCATAGACGGTCACCGTGCATTAAAGGCCCCCTGTGTTACTTAAAACTTCGTGATCGTTTAAGATCACTCAGGCGGCCGGGGCTACGAGCGATTCTTACATTTTACTTACCCTAATCACGGATCAGCGTCCGACACCGATTATGTTAGTGTACTTAACAGATCATTGTTCAGCAGGTCACAAATAAATGAGAGTTCTTGTCGCATGCAGCAGAGTTCTACAGTTCCTAGCACTATTCAGAAATAGTTATGGCAATCTGACCTCGAAAGATCTCAAATGAAAAAAAAAATTGAAAAAATGATCTGTCAACTTCCCGTAGCATATCGTTCCGCACCAATTAAAAAAACCGTGAGTTCTCATCGTATGCAGCCGAGTTCTATCCGAAGAGGCGTTTTCTCGTGGTCCTCCTTTTTTGTCCTACTAGTAGGATCACGAGGGAGACCTGCTTCTGTCTGTCCTACTATGTGCCTTAGTAGCTGTTGTCAATTATTTAAACCACCTGTATATTCAAAATTAGGTACCTCTTGTTTTTTTTGTATCCCTCATATGTTTAGTTTTAGTGTAAAAACCACTGCGAATCGGAACCATTGAATATACAGGTGGTTTAAATAATTGACAACAGCTACTTAGGCACATAGAAGGACAGACAGAAATAGGTCTCCCTCGTGGTCCTATTAGTCGGACAAAAAAGTAGGACTACGAGAAAACGGGCGATATCAGATCGGACAGTGTGAAAAGGCTCTTACGCTCTAAGTTGGAGCCGTGTAGCGGGGATTTGCGGGCACCCTTAGTCAGTTGGTCTTACTTGATAGTGGAAGTTTGGAAAGTGTGTTTGTTGTGTTAGATATCATCGCGGTACATGCAAAAAGTAGTATGTCAGTTGTGTACCACTTACAGGAGGGATAAAAACTGTCTATAATTTTATGCTATAGAAATTTGATTTGTGTTAATGAATTTTGTGCCATAAATAGCTTTCTAGCTGTCCCGGCAAACTTCGTACAGTCGACAGCACATCATCCTATACACCCATGCACTCTATTCGATTGCGTTACGGGCGGCTTTGCAAGTAAAATGTGAAGATTGACGTGCTGTCGACTGTACCGCCAAAGTTTTCGTAATTTTTCCATATTTAAACCTCCCTGGAATTCTAGAAATATAAAAAACCAAAATTCAGCCAAATCGGTCCAACCGTTCTCGAGTTTTTGTGAGACTAACGAACAGCAATCCTTTTTTTATATACAGGGTGATATTTTCACCGGTACAATAAATCAACATACGTAATACTAAGTCCAAAATACAAATACCAACATTTTTTGTTACTACCCCGTTGGTACAAAAAAACAAAAATATCAATGTCTGAACTAATCCGCAAATCTTAAATAAATATGGACTCATTACGCATGAGCACAACTAAACGCCCGAACTGGCAACTGCGCGCGGCTTGCGGGAAGGAAAAGAAGCGGCGGCGGCGGCGCAGCCAGTAGGTATGTGACGTAGCAAAAAAAATCTTACTTGATTTCAATTCTTCCTTCATACTTGCACGGGCTTAGGACCGTCACCGGCGTGGAATGCTTGCACTGGTTGGTAGTGGTATGAATTTCCACACCACGTACTGGCTAACGCCGAAGTGCGCCGTGCGTACCGCGTCGTTGGTGCTCCTTCTGGGGTCTTCCTCGAAGAACGCGAATATCTGTTCCTCGATCTCCACGGCCAAGGGAGGTCTCCCTCCTCGGCCTTGAGCGTGCACTGGTGCAGTGAACTGTCCGTAGTCTAGCAAATGCTGCGTCACTCTCATGAATGTCCTGGTGTTGAGTATTTGAGGTTAAATAAAACCGGCATTTATCAGGCGGGGCAAACTTTCTTCAGCGTATACCTGCCGAGCTGCACTGTATTTTCCCCACTGAGAAAGTAACTACGAACCATTTCGTAATACTCGCGGTTTGTAAACATCGTGCGCGCGTAATTTTCGACTGCAGGAAGTGCGGAAACGGCGCACGTGCACTCACCAATGCACGCGGACTGAATGACCGGCCAAATTGTGCGCCAGCCAGCCCGCCGCCCGCTCACGCACCCCAACCCGCCGCCCTCTGCCTCGCACCGCGATGACACCTTGTAATGGGTGCCCATGAGTTACAAATTGGATGAATGATAAATTAATGAAAATGAAAAAAATATATCTGGTAATTTTATTCTGTAAATGTAATCTATTATCGATACTAATGATATGGTAAAATTTATTGTACCGGTGAAAAAATCAGGCTGTATAAGAATTATAACAGAAATCATCAACTTTATAGCGTTTGAGAATACTTATACGCTAAAACGGAAAATTGAATTTTGTTGACATAAGACTGTTGTCGGCCAGGTAGCGCGCAACATGACACGCGCGGCGCGGTTGTTTGTGTCTTTTTTATGCATTTTTTTTACCACTGCCGCTGAAATCAACACTAGTTCCTCTGGCGACATGTTGTCGACGACTGATCATGCGTAGACAGACAACGTTGTTAAACAAATGTTCCGCGCTGTCTCGTGTGTCATGTTAAGCAACATGTCGCGCGCCAAATGTTGCCTAGTGGATACGAGGCTTGAATGTACGGCGGCCTCCAGTGGGATTCGCACCTACGACAGGTCAGGTCCCGGTTCGAATCCAGGCTGAGGACAAAAAGGAAATCTCTAGGTCTTTGATGTTAACTTGTTTGTGAAGTCGCCGTTTCTTGTTCCCTTACCTTACACATACATTACCAATTCAATGTGAAATTAAATGTTATTTCATAAAACACATTTGTAAAAATTTTGATTTGAAAAGTGTATATTTCACTAAAATGACTTATCCAGATGGTTTACCTTTAGTTAAGTACCAAAAACATTTATTTGTCATAAGCATAGGTGTTGAGTACAGGTCTTGAGGGTCCTTTAGATCTCTATGCTTTACCTACAGGGCATACAAATATTTTTAGGGCATAATTTCAAATTATTAATATTAATTCTGAGAATGTCAAGTTTACAATGTTGTTTAAAAAAAACCTACCTAAACTAAATGAAGTACAGTGTGGGGTTAGAAGCAATATATGTGCCCGTGTTCATCCTGACCAACGAGGCAGTCGGAAACCACAAAATCGTTTTTTCGAGCAAATTCATTTGGCTTCTACTAAAAAATGTTCGCTATTTTCGCTCACGAACTGCGGATGAAACATTTCTGAAACAAAAGTTACTCACAATTATTTCTAAAATGTTTGATAATAGTTGATTTATGTTTCTGGAAAAGTTAGAGTTGTTTCACAGTATTGCCGATCCGCTTTCAAACGGTTGTTGATTGGTATTCATAATAGTTGGAATGTTTTGAATACCTGAATCACTGAATCTGTATCAATTAGAGGCCCCTATATTTACCCGACTGTGGCAAAGCCCAAAAGGAGGGTAATGTATTTTGGCTCGTGTGTATGTATATAATTATGTAATTCCTGGTAACAAAGAATATTCTATATATGATCGATATCACTCATCGTGATATCGTCATCATCGTCATCTTTCTGACTTATAACTTTCGTGAGACAGTTATACATGAGGTATACATTTACTATTACTATTATTATGT
This sequence comes from Yponomeuta plumbellus, assembly GCA_947310845.1. NCBI lineage: Eukaryota > Metazoa > Arthropoda > Insecta > Lepidoptera > Yponomeutidae > Yponomeuta > Yponomeuta plumbellus. The sequence continues at coordinate 2,746,156 of OX371204.1, forward strand.
AAATTATATTTATGTACGTAATTAGTTAAAGTATTTTAATCTCGGTAAGTATGTATGTATTATATCTATGTAATTGTAACTTTCATCATCATCATCAACCTATTATGTCCTCACACCGACGGGCACGGGTCTCTTCCCTGAAGAAGATCACAAACTGCTGGACGTGCCTTGCGAAGCACGGAACCGCTCGGAAAAATGCCACTAGCGTTAGTCATAGACGGTCACCCATCCATGCACTAAACGCGCCTTATGTTGTTCAACCTTCGTGATCGTTTTAAGATCACTCTGGCAGTCGGGGCTACGAGCGATTCGTAACTTTACTATTATTAATTAAATTGTATTTGTATATTTATGTAGTTAATAATACTTTTATTGTATTTGCTGGTTTTTTTACTTATATTTATGAAATAATATTGCAATATTACGAAATGCCGCGCGTGGAACCATCATGGTGCAGGCGCTGACTGAAAATCAGTTCTGAGGAATAATACCCTCGGCAGCAGCTGACTCAACTGCCTATTGCAGCAGCAGAGACACGCCGTGACCATTGTTTGTAAATGTTTTGATAACTACTACTTTTGTAGAGTCTCAATGTATTAAATACTCAGTATGTCTAATGTTTTGTGTAACTGTTGCTGCAATAAATATGTTTTCTTCTTCTTTAAGACCTCGTTACAACATAATACAGTTCTAAATGTCGACCTGTTCTCGATTGTTCAATCAAAATCAAATCCACCTCTTCCCTGTATTATATTCGTGTCCTTTGAGACGTGTTTTTCTGTACTGTTCATATTTGATCAATATATTATTAGTCCTATAAATAGTGATGTAAACATAACAATATGTATAACAATATAATGTGTCACTTTTAGGCATTAATGTTTATAAAAGGCTTACCTACTTAGTCTGATAAAGGAGGACCGTTTTCTCCACTAGGTTTTAAGCATTTTAAAGAAAAAAAAATTTAAAGACCTAACATCAAAATTAAAATATGTTATTAAATATTTTTATATCACTCCAGCGTTACGACGCAGTTTTCTGGTAATTTGGTTTTTGTTAATATATTTTTGTCCTAATGGCTGATGCTAAAAATCAGTATCGGCCGGTGTTGAACGCATCTTCGGGCGGCAATTCTGCCCTCGTAACAAGAAACATAGTAAACGCCATTACTGTGTTTTTAGTTTGAATGCAAAAATAAGCTACTCAGAGGCATTATTTGCAGTAAAAAAGTAATGGTGCCTATAAATCTACACTAGATCTACTTTCAAACTAAAAACGCAGTAATGGCTATTTCTGTGTTTCTCGTTACGAGGGCAGAATTACTGAGTGTGGGTCCCTTTGCAACAACCTTTAAAGCCTCCAATAGATGTTGGCCGAGCGTTGCCAAGCGAAGGCCAATAAACATAAACATTTACATACAGGCACATACTTTGCTTCTGGCCCCACACTAAGATACCCTGTGTCGTGGGAACCAGAAACAGTGATGTCACAAACATGTACCTAAACATCAAAGACCTGGAGTTTTTTTTTATCTCCCCAGCTGGGGATCGGACCCGGGACCTCTCGCATGGTAAGATGCGATAACCGCTACGCCGCCACAGAGGTCGTCATACCAACGTATAGACAGTATGTTTGCATTGTCTTGCCATCGCTCGGTGTCGCTCGCCTAGTTGGCCGAGTAAAGGTTTGGTGTCGCTTGTCACAAATTGCAGTCGCTCACGACCACTTGCCGCACTTCGGAGCGGTATCAGTTTTTTGGCACAAATCAAAGGCACTCGCACAATACAAACCGACAACGCCCAGCGTGTGGGCATCTCTTCAAAACTCGTCTATATTGGCCATTTGCATAGGTTTTCGATACACTTGCCGATTGTCTAGGCAGTAGCGTTTGCCTTGTATTAGTTTGCCTACGCTTCGCGTTGAGCTAAGCTCGACCGACATGTATTGCAGGCTTAAGATATGAGTAGAATATTTTTATGGTACACACTAAATCACAACTCCTTTTATGTTTTTTACTATATAAGATCCTAACTAATCAAGAGCAAATATTTTAAGGGACAGTCTTTTATAGTGTAATAATACCTTTGATAAAAAAAAATAAGATCATTAAAGGATTTGCTTAATTTTTTTCTACAACAAAAATTAAAACTCCCAAATAAATTCACATTATATCATCCTGTTTTCATGCACACACACACACACACACACACGATTGAAAGATCTGGCGGTTAACAATGCATTATGTGACATTTATGACATGTGTACCTAGTTCATATTCAATGCATGGATGGGTGACCGTCTATCACTAACGCTAGTGGCATTTTTTCGAGCGGTTCCGTGCTTCACTAGGCACGTTTAGCAGTTGGTGCCGGCTGCCGTCGATAGATGCCAGTCCTTAAGCCGAGTTAGAGGCCCTAAGGCGGCTTGAAAACTTCTGACAGTAAGACCAGCCACTAGTCTTACAGGCCTCCACCAATCCGGACTTGGTCCTCGTGGTGGAGTATGGCCTATGCCTTCCTCCGGAAAGAGACCCGTGGGGACCCTCGGTGGGGACATAATGTTGATGATGATGATGATGTGGCGTTAAATAAATCCTTTTCTTCATCTAATTTGTGAAATTTTGACATCGCAACGCGATAATCGGGCTAGACCACTAACACAATCACTAGAATCGGCGTTAAATGAGATTTGCAAATCCCTGCGGGGGCACACCTAATTGAATTGAGCTCTTTAATGACATTTTAGCTCTGCACCTCAAGAGCTTTAGACAAGGGATGGTAAAGCAATTTATTATGAGGAGCCGTTAAATAAATTGGAACCTGTGCAGTGTGTATACATACAACTTTTTACTGGTTGCATTCGTTAATAGGCTATTTGACAGAGTGAATAAAAAGTATTATTTATTCGTATAAATTATGAGTCTTCAAACCGCTTTAAGACCCATTTCAAATAAAAAAAAATGATAATTTCAATCCAAAAACCAGCATAAAATTTTATCCTTTTCTATCTGTAGTCATTTTATCCAAAATGGCTTGGATTGGCTGAATACATCATGACGTCATGCCATATTGCTCAAGATGGCGTCTTGGCGGCTTATTTTAAAATGAATTATTGTTAACTTTTTTAGAAGAAATACACGAAAGAATTAAAAATTATCACTGTCAGAGAACTCAATGACTACTAACAAAGAAACTGACATGACTTTCAGAAACCTGTCAAATAGCCTATTGTAACAAGTCTAATAACAATTTTAGTAGAATAACAAAATACATAATAGTACAGGTACAGAAGATTCACTCCGCAAAATCAATTAAAGAAAAATGGACTCTAGCAGTGATACAATTAGGTGCAATTCAGTGAAAGCTACGTTATATTCACCTACACGTTGCCTCTCTTTCTACCGCGTAACTTTTACCTCTTCTGGCGCCTGAATTCCTACCTATTTGCCACTCGGGAGTGGTCGCCGCATGCACTTACGCGTTCGATACCGACACGCGTAGTGAAACAGGCCTGGTAGAATCTACCGAGTTTCTGATTATTAAGAGAGCCCACTGCTGGGCATAGGGCCGGTTTTTTAATTGAGAAGTTCGCTAAGTAAATACTTGAGTAACGTTCTGTCACGCTCTTCTTTGAGAAATTTAATGAGACAGTAATATAGGTACAGTTAACTAGTTACTTTGCGAAATTGACGATAGCATAGTGGTTGGGAGTGTTGGGACAGAATATCAGCGTTGTGGGAGCACCTCGGTGCTTATACGGCACATGCTGAGTTGGGATCATTTTAGCGGCTCAATACTTCAAACCCAAATGTGAAAATTTGTATATAAATAGTTACGATGCTCTGTTCTGTTTTTGTTTTAAAATGTGTGTATGCTTTGTATTTAAACCTGTGTTTTGTTTCTGCTTTCTTTTTGTATCTTGTATCTCATGTTATTTAGTATTATGTCGTTAAATAAAATGTTTTACTTATATAGATTCTCCATTCAGAAACTGGCCTTTAGGCTTTTTTTCCTATCGCGCTAACCCTCTCGTCATCCCCAATCCCGATGGGATACCTGAATTGTGGGTAGTAAACACCGTCCGTCATGTCTGTTTGTATATCTCTCAGTTCGCCCATAAGCCGTAACCCAAGCCCGCCCGAATCAAAGTAATTTTTAATCATCATCAACCCATTATATCCCCACCGAGGGGCATGGATGGGTCTCTTCCTTGAGGAAGGTATAGGCCTTATTCCATCACGGGGGCCAAGTCCGGATTGGTGGAGGCTTGTAAGACTAGTGGCTGGTCCTACTGTCAGAAGTTTTTCAAGCTGCCCTATTAAGGCCTCAGACTTTTCTTAACGGCTGCCGTCGATAGATAGTCGGGCACCAACTACTTAACGTGCCTTGCGAAGTACGGAAACGCTCGGGAAAATGCCACTAGCGTTAGTCATAGACGGTCACCCATCCATGGACTGAACGCGCCCAATGTTGCTTAACCTTCGTGATCGTTTAAGATCACTCAGGCAGCCGGGAGCTATTCTTTTTCAATTTTTAATGAAACATTTAAAAAAAAATCCTTATTTTAGTTGGTCGTTTATTATTCTTCAACTTGTAAAGCCTACTTAGCAGAGATAGTTTTTTAAGTTATATTTGCTACTGCCCTGAATTTTTTCACGTTTCTTCAAAACAATCAACCTGTTAGCCGCAAAAGTGGGTGGACACTAAGTAGGCTTTACGCAAAAATAAAGATACGACCATTTTTGCCACAAAAAGTGTATTTAACGGCACTCAAGATAATCAAAATTTACAGACACTTTCCATCCCATATCCGTATCCCAGAGGGGTAGGGAGAGACCAGGGACTACCCCGCCACGGCCTGACAAATCACTTTCGCTTCATCGACATTCATTAGTCGTTGCATGTACGCACGTCGGTTTCGGGTACTTTTTATCTTGCCCTTTGCTAATACATTCCCTATTTGGTCGAAGTGTGTCCTGGGGCATCTCTTACCGGCCGTTGCAAATAGTCAGAAATTAGACATTTATTTCAACGTAAAGAATTTACATTCTGCTTGTTGAATGTAAATGTACATAAAATGATAATGTTAGCCGCTGCCTTAGGGCCGAATGTAGTGGAGAAAAAGGCAGCAAAAAAAAAACTCCACTCTGACCATCTTATCTCAAATCATCTTAAATCTAATACAAAGTTTGGTACTATACGAATGTCCATCTACCTAAAAAAGTCAAAATTCAAGATCCATGAGTGCAATCAATACTTGCAATGCACAACATTGTGGGATACATACCTACCTCTTTCTACGATTTAGACTTGCAAAAGTTAATACTTCCTTTATGGGGCACTGTATAAGGGTCTACAACAAGATACCCCAAGATAGCCCAAGATATGACGACCTCTGTAGCCCAGTGGTTAGCGCAAGTGCCTACCATGCGAGAGGTACCGGGTTCGAATCCCGGCTGGGGACAAAAAAAAGAAACCCAGGTCTTGGATGTTTACATGTTTGTGACGTCGCTGTTTCTGGTTCCCACGACACAGGGTATCCTAGTGTGGGGCCAGAAGCAATGCATGTGCCTGTATGTAAATGTTATGTTATATATTAGAGTTACCTCCGACGCGAATTAAGAATTATTGTGTTAAGCTGACTCTTTGCAAATAGCTTATTATATAATCAACGATTATAGAAGACAATGACGTCTGGCATAAAATATTAAATTTAATCAGAGGATAACTGTGTCTAGTGTTCAACATATCCAAGAGTAATATCTTTTAAGTTTGAAAGTTTGTTAATTAAGCTAAAACTGTTTTGAAAAGAATAAATGTGGAGTTTCTTTGTTAGTTTCTTCTCCATGTAATCTATTAATTGCGAAACTAACAACTTTGACTTTCATAAAGTTTTTTTGGACTTTCCAAACTTTGTTTGGACTATGAATAAAATATTTGAATTGAATTGAATTGAATCGTTGTCCACAGATAGGATGGAGATACACAAACGCGTGGCTGGCCGGCAATCAACTCTGCAAACTGCTGCTGGTACTGCGCGCGTTCGGACTCTATCTATCCTCCAACATCCTCGTCTGCATCTCAATTGACAGGTAAGTTAAACATCCGTGCGGAGTTTCTGGTCTTCCATCGGACGCGTCCCCCGGGTGGCGGATAGGGGAACGCCCTCCAGATATGGGGGGGTACCGGCTTCGGCCGGCGCGGACCAAAACCAGAGGGAGGGGTCCCACAAAACCCCACATTGAGCGGGGCCGGGGGCCTTCGGGCCGCGAGGAGACAACCTCTATAAAAAACACACGGTGGGGGCCCTCTCTATGTCCCTCTGTCCAGCAGAGGGCATGGAAGAGGGCTGGAGGGGTGGGGAGGGGCGCGAGATCCACAAGCCGGGCCTGGGAGGGGAAACTGCAGGAGGTAAGCCAGGGACCAGGGACTGGTCACCCCATATGGTCCTGACCGAGGGATGTTTCATGGGAGGGTTTGAGTTGATGGGCCGAAGACCTGGCAGAGGGCCAAAAAACGGGTCTTCGGTAGCTGGAGGCTTGGGGAGCTCGCGCCTCTCCACCGGGAGAGCCGGTGGCGCGGGGGACGCCGCGCGGACCTTGCGCCGCCGGTTGAGTGAGGGTCACAGACGGCAGGTTGGGGGACCTGCCGTCCGACATCGTGACGGGAGAAGGGGGTGGGGGGCCCATGCCCCTTCTCCAGTGAGGGTGGGCCCGACTCCTTGCGAGTCGGGTCGACGTCGCCGGGGCGCCGCTGTCGCATTCGCGTTGTGGTTTACCACTTGCAAGATCCGGCGGCGCCCCATTGCTAGTTTTAGGAGTTTTAGGAGGTATGCCTCTCCTATTATTAGGAGAGGAGAGTCCGACACACGGACGTCGCCCTCCCCCAAGGGTGGCGGTTATGGTGCACAAAGCATTTCACCCCGTAAACAAAAAAAAAAAGGTAAGTTAAACATAAATAGATTATAGACAGGTTTCTGAGTTGAAAATTTTCACTAAGTAAATACTTAACTCGCTCATAGCCTGGGCTGCCTGAGTGATCTTAAACGATCACTAAGGTTAAGCAACATACGGCGCGTTCAGTCCATGGATGGGTCACCGTCTACGACCAATGCTAGTGGCATTTTTCCGAGCGGTTCCGTGCTTCGCAAGGCACGTTAAACAGTTGGTGCCGGCTGCCGTCGATAGATCGCCTTAGGGCGGCTAGAAAACTTCTGACAATAAGACCAGCCACTAGTCTAACAAGCCTCCAGCAATCCGGACTTGGCCCCCGTGTTGGAGTATGGCCTATACCTTCCTCTGGGAAGAGACCCGTGCCCCTCGGTGGGGACGTAATGGGTTGATGATGATGAAATACTTAACTGTGGTGCTGTCTCGTCAAATGTCTCAGAAAAGAGCGTGAGAGAACGTTACTTAAGTATTTACTTAGTGAATATTCTCAACCGGAATCCTCAATTCAGAAACCGACCGTTGACACCCTCTGCGGCGCAGCGCATAGCTCATCTGCCGATGTCGACGATTAGTGCCTAATTCTTAATTGTGCAAGTGTATATTTCTGCGGATTATTATTTGGACTAATTCCTTTTTATGGAAAAACGTGCCTTGCGAAGCACGGAACCGCTCGGAAAAATGCCACTAGCATTAGTCATAGACGGTTACCCATCCAAGTACTGAACGCGCCCTATGTTACTTGACCTTCGTGATCGTTTAAGATCATTCAGGCAGCCGGGGCTATGAGCGATTCATAATTATTATTATTCGATGTCATAATTATAACTGATATTTACTAAGCTAGTATACGGAAGTAGCCTGGCTACCCATAGCACAGAGAATCCTAGTTTGAGAGCCAGAAACACTTTTACATGCGAAAAAGTGGACACTGCTGGACATAGCCCTCCCCTAATGAGCTTCAGCTTGCCGCATCCAGCATCTGCCTGCAGTTTTTCGCAGATCGCCGTCCCACCTGGTCGCTCGGTAAAAAAATATGTAGGTAATACAAATTAAATAACATGTGCGTGATAAAAATTTCGAATAAAGATGCGTAGGAGTAGGATGTCTACGTCAATTGAGTTCCACATGCAGGGACTCGTTAATGTCATTCCGACATAATATTTAACTTGTACACACTAACCTATTTAAAGGTTGAATAAATGTTAGATAAAGATGGTCCGAAGGTTTGTTAGACAGTATAATCATTAGAAAAATTTACTTTGAAGTTCGGGAAAACTTCTCAAAATGGTTTGTACTTTGTGGATAGGTTTTTTTATGATGATTTCCTCTTATCCCTTATCAGGGACATAAGGGTCGTAAAAGGGATCTTATATTTTAGATAATCAACCCATTAGGTATGTCCCGAGGGGGAAGTTGGCACGTTAAGCAGTTGGTGCCGGTTGCCGTCGGTTGATTGCAGTCGTTAATCCAAGTCAGAGACTTTAGGGCGGCTTGAAAACTTCTCACAGTAAGACCAGCCACTAGTCTTACAAGCTTCAACCAATCCGGACTTGGCCCCCGTGGTGGCCTGTACCTTCCTCAGGGAAAATACCCGTGCCCCTCGGTGGAGACATAATAGGTTGATGATGATACTCGCCGTCATAAAACAGAAAGAAAAAATAATATTCTTTACTCTGTTCAGTCAAGTTAAACCTATTGGATAATCATTAGGCGATTCAGGTCAAGTGGAAAATGAGCTCCATACGGCTACAGATTACAGCCCCTAGCTCCATTCCCTACGGGAACTCGAAATTCCAAACATATTTCCATCTACTTCCAATAAGAGTAACGTTGTTATACGCGGGTGTTAGTCAAGAATGTTGTTAGAAATAAGTAACAATGTCTGTTCATTAGACGAGATTAAATGAAATTTTGTAAAAATATACCTACTTTTACCGTAATACGGCTTATATACCTACCTCCCAAGAATTCGTGATGAGTGAGCCCATACTTTATTCTCTGGCAATGTCAGGCGCTGAAAAATGTGAATACCTGTGGCACTCAGATTTCCTCACCATGTTTTCCGTCACTGTAAGCTAATGGTACTCATAATTATCATCATCAACCCACTATGTCCCCACCGAGGGGCACGGGTCTCTTCCCTGAGGAAGGTATAGGCCACACTCCACCACGGGGGCCCAGTCCGGATTGGTGGAGGCTTGTAAGACTAGTGGCTGACAGATAAATTTGATTTGATTTTGACTTGAGTTGATGATGATGATGATCTGTCGAGACCGTGGCAAATGACAGTCCCTGCTTACCCCTATGGTATACAAGCGTGAGCTTATGCATGTGTTTTTTGGTTTTTTTTACGAATCGCGAATCGCTTAATATACATAGCGTTAAGCATAGACGGTCACCCATCCATGCGCTGAACGCGCCGTATGTTGCTTAACCTTCGTGATCGTTTAAGATCACTCAGGCAGCCGAGGCTACGAGCGATTCAGGTAACTTCGAAAATGAAGTATGTAATTGAGTACATTCCGGGATTCGAACCCACGACCTCACGAATATGGAATGTAGAAATTATTGCACACAAGACCAATGCGGCTGTAGTTGTAATATAAATATGTAATGACATTACATACATAAAGCTGGCTTCCCACGGTGCGCGATTCTGCCGACGGCCGACGCCGGCCGACGACCACGGACAGCCATGCACCACGCACGCCGGTACGGCGCACCGCCACAGACGTCTGTGCTACCGAGGACCGAGACCCTTCCCACGGTGTGTCGTGCGAGCTGGTCCGCGTCCGTCCGCCATATCGCGGACCGTGGGAAGCAGACTTGATACGTAATGTTGGATGTCGAAATCTAAATACATAATAATTTAGGCAACATCGCCAGCGTTCTGGGCTCTTTGCCGCGGGATGTTAGTGACCTGGGGCAGGTGTTTTATTTGTATTTATATTTTTATTATATACAACCTATGTTAATTTTGATTTATAGTTACAATTGCTTGATTAATTAATTAAATACAGTCCTTTGTAAAAAAATACATAATTTACTTCAGAGATAATAAGACACTTTGTCGTCGATAATGCAATAATATTAGAACATAACTCAGTTACGTACTTTCGTAATCTTCAAAGACTAAGCCAAAAAGCGAGGGGCGCTTTGTGCAAATAAATCAAAAGGTGATCCACTAAACAAACCGAAAGATAACAGAAGTGGCACAAGCTCTTTACCTCTTTACCAAGCAAATAGGCTATTTACCAATAGCAAATACAGACAGTGTGAAAAAAAAGTGTTATTTGTACAAATACGGGGTGTCCCAAAAATGACACGTCACAGTGACACCGGAGGTAGACCTGCTCAAAAGGCATCGAACTAACCTAACATGACCTCAGTAAAAGTTGCACGGTTTTTGAGATATGGCCAATTTAAACTTGTTCTAAATTTTCCATTTTTTTATACAACTTTAGGGCTATACCAGCACTTACGCGAAGTTAGTAAGTTCATGACCGAGTAAAAATAAAAAAAAACAAACACGAGGGCTATCTAACTTAATGCTAGCACTAAACTTGTTAAAACAAGTGAAAATTTAGAACAAGTTTAAATTGGCCATATCTCAAAAACCGTGCAACTTTTACTGAGGTCATGTTAAGTTAGTTCGACGTCTCTTGAGCAGGTCTACCTCCAGTGTCACTGTGAGGTGTCATTTTTGGGACACGCTGTATATTTGTATAAATGATAAGTCTACGAATCGCCTGAAGGCATTTCAAGTTTTAAAAAATGGATCATTCGTAGAAAAAACAAGGATAAAATGTAATCATTTTCTCTCTGTATCCATTTTATCGAAAACGGCCTGGATAGGCTGAATCTTTGATGACGTCAGGTTTTCAGAAACCTGTCAAAGCCTATTCACAGGTCTGTCAATATATTTTTTCTATTAACCCCTCAGAGAACACTTTTTCTTTCACAACTAAGTTAGTTATTCACCCAATAATATTTGAATTTGATCACAGTTTTCAAAGAATAAAACATCCTCATGCAAATGTGGTCTGTATCATCCTCAAAATTCAAAGTGCAGTTGCAGACCGACCCACCCGGCCGGTCTACGGGGCCTAAGGCCCTTTCTCCACTGCTCCGGTCCGACGGCGACGTCGGAACCGGAATCAGCCATGAGAAAAATATCGGATGCCGGATTATGCTTCTCCACTTCATCCGACTATAATCGGCAATGAACGTGACACAGTGCTTTATTAAAATTCCTCGGTTTTTCTATTCGAGGCAGGGGACGTTTTCCACACATTCTATTAATCTAATTAAATAGTGTGGGAACATTTTGGTTTGTTTGCGCGGTGCAAAAACATGTATTGTTTTTGTACGTCGATCACTTCGGACCGGTGAAATACCGTTCTAATCTAGCAAATTATCGGGCCGTTAAAAACCGGATGCCGGAGTAGTGGAGAAGCTTATTAGTATTGTTAGTATTCTTGTGTGTTTCTAAATTGGATCGGTAATTAAACAAAGCAGAGCAGTGGAGAAAGGCACTATCGGAATGCGCCGTCGCCATCGAACCCGCCGGCAGCGGCGGGTGCCGGGGCTTGAGGGGTTAAGCATGCTTTCATTGTTTTTATTTTAACTTTGAGCTTCCTGGCATCAATAAACGATCTATCTACGTAAAGGGCTCCATCAGGTGCACTAAAGAAAGGAATGTTGCATTGGTTTGGGCATGTGGAGAGAGAATGAAGGAAAAAAGACTGACAAAAAAAAACTCACGCCCGTTATTCCCGAGGGTGTAGGCAGAGGCACCAATCACTAGAACTGGGCCCACGTTTTGCCGAGTTTATGAGGTCCCAAACGTGACAAGTGGCAAGCCTGTCGCCGTTATTCGGGCACAATTTATCAACGAATGGTGTTGCTGTACAAACAAACAAATGTACGTAACTAAAAGTCACAAATATATCGAGCAAATATGAGTGGAAGGGCCGATATGGGACGTCCCAGGCGGACATTCTTCGTCCAATAAGGGTTAAAAATTTAAAAAAAGATCTCGACGAACAGAGAACCTCCTCTATTTTACGAAGTCTGTTGAAAATGTGTCTTCACAACTTGGAAAAAAAGACTGGTGGAATAATCCTCGCAAAGGTTATTGAGAAATCAATTGATCGCCCGCGGCACATTGAAATAATTCGTTCACGAGCTTAAAGGCTTCCGGGGAAGAACACAATAGAGCCCATTTACCAACGAGAGCCAAAAAGTCTTGAGAGTACATTTTTCTGAGGCCAAAGAGTGAGGGCAAACAGTTTCTTGGAAATACAATTCTGAAGGGTACATACACTGTTATGTCAATATTTTCTTAGGATCGCCAATATAAATGGTGATTTTCTTATTAATGGTCCAACAATTACCCTGTATATATTTTTTAAATTTATTATCTTACAACACAAGTTGCTGACAGTCATACTAATGCCATTAACTATAAACAGTTATATTGCATTAGAATATTGTATTCATATTTTTAACACAGTCAAAAAAAGGAGGTTCTTAGTTCATTGGGTTTTTTTTTAATGTATGTTCCCTGATTATTCGAAGACGTGTGAAGCGATTTAAAAAAAATGTTTGAAAGCATATAAATACTATATTTATATGTATATTTTTAATTCTTTCATCGGTTATCTAATACCCCAGGCGATATTTTTAATAAATTAGTATTTTGGTTTAATATTATTTAGCATTTTTTTGTTTTGGTTGGTTATTAAACACACCGCTTGGCAAGTCGACCAAAAATGGCTTCTGTGGAGTGTCAACAATACACTATAGGCATCTATAGGTATCAAATACGCTAGTTTATTTATTTCAAACAGGCATGCACATTGCTCCTGGCCCCACACTAGGACCCTGTGTCGTGGGAACCAGAAACAGCGACATCACAAACATGTAAACGTCAAAACCTAGGGTTTATTTTCGTCTTCAACCGGGGTTCGGACTCGCGACCTCTCGCATGGTACGCAGATGCGTTAACCGCTGCGCCACAGAGGTCAGAGGTCAGACGACAGGTTACGGCCGACAATTTGGGGGTGTATCAGTAGTCCGGTTATTTAGTCCGGTCGCCGGACTGGTGAGACTTTTTTGTCTGTTCAGTGATGTAATATGACCGGACTACTGAGCCTGATAGTTCGGTATCGATATCGATGTCATATATTTTGTTCGAAGCTCCGCACACTTGACGTCAGAGTAGCGGAGTCGCGACGACAAGACGCCATTATGCAAACGACAACGTCTGACGTCTGCCACGTCTGACGCGGCGACAAGTCGCCCTGTTTGCGATGGCTCTTAAGTTTATCTTCTGCTTCTTCTTCATCAGGTTCTTCGCGGTGCTGTATCCGCTGCGTCTGCACGTGGCGCGCCGGCGCAGCCAGCAGATGCTCTGCGGCGCCTGGCTCGCCGCGCTGGCTTGCAGCCTGCCACAGGTCAGTCAAGCTAAAGTCCGTTTGTTAATTCGATGCTCAGAACTTATTCCGAGATTCGCTGCGAAAAAAAAATGACGCGGTGTTACCGCTATAGGTTTATAGATACAAAAAATATAGGTTTACTCGGTAGATTTTTTTTAATATTGAATAGAAGACTCATGTGACCAAAATCTTTATTAGACCAAAGACATTAAAATTTAATTACTCATAACAGCAAAGTCTAAAAAAACACCTAAGTAGCACAAACAATTTTAACTTTGAAGTAAAATGTCGTTATTGGGTTTTTATGTACTAGCAACAATCAGACATTGACTGCCTTTGGATTGTATTGAGATGTCAACGTGACAGTATATTTTTTTTAGGGTGGGTGAGGGTGTAGGCGTGTAGGCCCTCAGCGCTGGTTTTCAGTCAGTGCCTAAATGTCCCCCGAGTGTCTCAAATGCGCGGCGCAGTGTATCGTAACACAACTTAAAACAATCTAGAAAGAAGTGTACCTACGAGCATTTGTCCTGAATTATGTAAGCGATGGCTAGATAATTTAGGGGTCACCCATATGTAACGTTGACAATCGCGATCCTGCTCCCGAATTTTAATCTGGGGGAACATTTCGCGTATGTCTCCGTTAAGGGCAATCTGGCCTTCACGGAATCTCATCAAAATCCCTAGCAACGATTGCAAAAGATCAGAACCCGGAAGGATTAATGAATTCAGGCAAACTCCTGAAGATTTAGCTGACGCGTCGTGTACAATTCGCATTTTTCCCGGTTAATTCGGGTTAGTTACCGCGAAATGGGGTAAATACCAACGGCGTGAAGATGATTTAGGATTGTCATGTGTGTCCACGCATTCCTCAGCATAATCTTTTTGTACGTACGCCTCAATGTTGACCCTGTATAATTTTTCGTACTCGGCGTCTTTGGAAAACCGTTTACGCAGACTTTGTAGTCTAGACAGGGCTAAATTGTAGCTATCCGGGATTTTAGGATCATCTTCGCGCCATGGTAATCCTACCTCGAACCTACCGTTTGGGTAAGCGGCGCGTTGTGTTCTCTAAAATTTTTATTGCTCTCGCGTCATCAGTATTTATTTTCTCCTCGTGTTTGATACCAATGGAATCTAGCTGGTAGTAATCTCGGATAAAGCTATCTAACTCACTATCACGAGAATCGCTAGTGTGATAGGCAAATAACATCATCACGCCACATGCCTTCACGTATCTGAAAGCACGTAGGATTATTATATATAAGCTAGTGTAAGACTAGAATAAGGGAGTTAAGAGACTGGAGTCTTAACGATGTATTAATTAAAATGTGATCAACCGTTCCTGTTGTTTCTCTGCTGCGCCGCCGTCCTGCAACCACTCCCCCCACCACTGGGCATACTTCATGGCGACCGTGACAGCGTGACCGTGATGTCGAGGCGTCAGCAGAGGGCGTGAGTTTTTGGACTTGTGCAGGTGCTATTGTTTGTGTTGGGAACAAGTCCCCGATTTCCAGTGACAATGGGCGGCCAGGAAAGCAAAGATAATATTATTGTGTCCGCCCCTAGCAGCAGTATGGTGCCATCATCAACTCCATCTACGGCTCTGGAACTGTCAGAGATACTACTCATGGCCGTAGTTGGATTCCTCTCGGCCTATGCTCTGTCCCGACTATATAAAAAATTAAAGGAATACCTATATGCCAGTTGGGAGCAGCGGGCTGCTCGCCGTGCGATCCGTGGCGAGACCGTTTTTTTCCGTTTTTTTGAGTGTAATGTTTTGTTGTTATAACTTTTTATTATTTGGTAAGGTGATTAATTAAATGTGCAGCAGAATAACTGTGAGGTAGTTGACCGAATAGAGCCCAACCTAAGCCTGTACGGACCGCCGCAGGCTGAGTAGGGGTTCCTAACCTGTGTTCCCTGCTAATTAAAAGAGGCCAATCAGAGGTCCCTATTATCAGCTTAGGCGTGGCCTTGTCAAAAACTAACTGCGAGGAGATGTTATTTAAATGCTGAAAGTTAGCATCCCTAATCGTGACCTCCTGAGGTCTGAGTTTCAAATTAGGAATGGCGCGGGCTTTCTTAATAAAAAACTTTTCATCTTGATATTTCCCGCGGATTTGAATCTACAAATTGAACAGGGATACTGCCACTTGAACCAGTTATAGCTTTTTAGCTAACTCCATATCTAGGAGGGTTACGGTGGCTCCGTCATCTAAGAGGGCGAACGTTTCTACCTCGCCTGAAGGGGCCAAAAGTACTACCGGTAGTACCTTCAAAAGTATCGCGTTCTCATTTTTAGGCGCGTAAGAATAACTGGTACTTGTAATGGAACGATCCTTGTTTTGAGATGAAACCTCATTCGACTGTATGAAACCGACTTTATGGCTGTCGAATGAAACTTTTTCTTTATGACTGTCAATATGGATAGTGTTGACATGAGATGTCAATGGTGTCAGTGAGACAGATGACACATCAAAATGTAATTTTTTATTGTTTACATCTTGATGAGATGATGAAAACAATCATTCGGAGAATGCAGAATTTTATTATGAGGTTGATTACACCCGTCGATGCCGCACGGCCCCGCCCTGCAGTTCCTGTAGCTGTGCTTGCCTTTACGTAAACACTTAAAATTTTGCTATTGCGTACCCATGAAACACGTTCAGTGATGTTAAGTGCTGCGAAGTTTGGGCAAGATTTCACAGAATGACCGTTGTTGGCACAGTACAGGCATGCAGGCGCGGTCGGCGGCCTCGGCGAAGAGGCCGAAACTGAATGCGAGCTAGTAGATGGATCTACATCAATGTGATGAGTTTGGTGCGGTGTGAAGCGAGGAAGTTGAGGTAGTACTGGTCGCCTTCCCTGTTTATCGAGGTGTGGAGGTGTATGAGTGGCAAGGACCTCGCACGGCATGAACTTGGCTTGGCTTTCGGCCTCATTTTCGAGGAACTGCGCAAAAACTTTGACCTTCTAGGCTTAGTGCAGTACAACGCGCTGTCGCATGATCACACCATTTATTCTGTAAAATAGGGTTCAATTTACTCACTAGAATATCAACTAGCTAGGGGGAAAGTAGGTATCGGGATTCTTTTAATGAACTTATAATACTAACGGTGTTTCTGACTTTGCTCGCGAATATAGAAAGAGAGTTGGGATCCTTCCCAACTTTTGGCAATTGTCATATTGCCGTAAGCTCACGAGATACAATTTGCTTTGGACGAGCAAACCGTGTCTCTAAGGAGCGCATGATAGGCTCGTAATCATCAGAACATAACAAGCGAGCGTAGACCGCTTCTTTTGCCTCACCCTGAAGAGCATTGATTAGCCGCGCTATGTTCTCATGATTTGTGAAGTGCACCTTGGTAGCGTCGAATGTTCGCTTGAACAGGAGCCAGTCTAGGACGTGCCCGCTAAATTTAGGCAAGTCGCCCTTATCATTGTGTTTAATAATGACTCTCTCGACGACATTACTTACTGGATGGGTCTGAATAGTACCTTGGCCTGGGGCGAGATTATTTTGAAGCAAACCTTCCTCATGTTGGCCTGGGAAATTAACCGCTGCTTTGGGGACAGCGGCTTGAGTTGGAATGCACGTGGCGTAGCGCTCGAGGCCCGACAACGGGTCGGGGCGCGTAGGGAATAGCACCACACTTTCCTCACTCTTTGAAACCCCCACGTCAGGGGCTGCCGTGCCAACCAGGGTTGGTTCTGCTCCTGTAAAATCACTTCGCTCTACCCAGACAGCGGTTCGCGAACGCGAACTGCTCCCTTTTGCACTCAGTACTTCCTCCACCTCGAGCGCCGCGACCGTCGCATCTAGCGTCGCTTCCGCGGCGTCGCGTTCGGCGGCGGCTAGGGTCATCGCCTCACGCTTGGCTGCCTCTGCGCGCACAGCTTCGGCGACAGCTACCGCCTCACGCTGCTTGATTTGCGCGAGATGCAGCTTGTGCGCCGCTTCCGCGGCCCTCAGACGAGCGCCTCTTGCAGCACTCGAAGTAGAGGAGGAAGCTGAGTGGGGCTTGTTCGACCCATTGGGATGTGGGTCTGGATCGATTTTATTGTCTCGGACTTGAGACCTAGTGAACATTTCAATGTTGTTTAATTTTTCAAACGAAGAGAAAATTTGGAATTTGGAAAAATGGAAAACTGCTGGTTTACATCCGGCTCGAAGGACCACGATGTTAGCGCCGAAAATGGAAAGCCCGAATTATAGATATTAGCTATATTTATAACAAATTAAATAATAAAAAGGACAATAAAATAGAAAATC
Organism: Yponomeuta plumbellus; assembly: GCA_947310845.1. NCBI lineage: Eukaryota > Metazoa > Arthropoda > Insecta > Lepidoptera > Yponomeutidae > Yponomeuta > Yponomeuta plumbellus. The sequence continues at coordinate 2,763,818 of OX371204.1, forward strand.
GATCCAGCCCGCTACCCGGGTGCTAAGTAAGTTTTTATAACAATCTCACAGCAATCGGATTGCCAGATCTGTCGCCAACATCATCCAAAAATACGATTTTTGAGTTATGTATGCAGAAGAGTGCAGATTTTGAAGATATTTTCGAATCGCTGTACAAATCAAACTATTTTTTTGTCCGTCACAAAAAAACTAATTCCAGTAGAGAAACAATGATTTTACTATGACATATGACAATTTCTGAAATATTTAAACGTCAATTAGGTACTCAAAACAAAACATTTTGAAATATAATGTACAGCGCCACCAAGTTATCTGTTCAGGTGGGCAAAATTGTAACTAACAAATTAATTGTAAAGCCTGTTCTCCATTTTTTTGTTTTATTTATTCACTTACTAAGAATCATAAATATATTTTCATTAAAATTGATAGACGGATGGAAATATTCTCATTTTTCTAGGTAAATTTCTTAAATGTTACAACGAAATTCTGCATTAGCGCCGCTATCAACTGAACAGATAAGATGGTGGCACTGTACCTTTAATGATTCCGATCGACGATATAACGAGATTCGAATCTGCGCGCGCCTGACTGCCGCCTGTGAATGTGGCGTAGAGGGGCGTCGGACCCGTGTCTCCCCTGGTAGATCCCCTGGGGGAGACATCAGGATTTTCCAGGCCGCACCCCCACAGGTACATTGTACACTGTAAATAGACATGAGAAAAAATAAACAGAGATTGACAGGGCTAATGATAAGAAGAAATGAAGGCATTTGGAGGAGGCCTATACCGAAAGGGGCCTTGAATTCTTACAGTTTTAAAAATCGAATAAGGGAGTTCATTCATGGTTTAATAAAGACTAATAATAATAATAATAATAAATTGCCAAAAATAACATTTAAAAAAAAAGTGAAAAGGCGCTATTTAAAAAGGCCTATTATAGAATTGACGACTTTAAACCAATTCCGCAACTATTCATTGCTACTTTATAGTTTATGAATGTATAGGGCTTAATAAGTTCTTCATAAATGTACAGACGCTGTGACTGCACACCAAAAACTGTGCAATTATTAATGTTTTAACAGAGCAACTGTTGATGGCACTTATGGGTAATGAGCTTATTAGGTATATGTGAGTGGTTGACCAAAAAGGGACCTGGAGGGATTGGAAACCATTATTTTTTTTATTTGAATTTTTTAATCTGTGGTATTTTAGCTTTGTTTTGGTCTAACCAGAATATTTTTAGGTGCCGTAGTAATTTTTTTATGATTTTTTTTTTGTGAGCCAAACACGAGTTGAACCTATTGAAACACGAAACTTCAAACGCGATTTTCTCGAAATCAATTATTTTCCCTTGAGGTCCCTTTTTGGTCAACCACTCACATATAGATATTCGTACCAACTTATGTATTAGATTTAAGGTGATTTAAGAAAAGATGCTCTAAGTAGAATTTTTTTTTTCGCTGCCTTTTTCTCCACTACATTCGGCCCCAAGGCAGCACCAAACATTATAAGTACATTGGCATTCAATGTAAATTCTTTTCGTTGAAATTAATTTCGGATTTCTGTTTTATTTAAGCCTGTTTTATTTAAATTAACATACCAGCGACTGCCACCTGCCACGATCCTGACAAATCACTTTCGCTTCATTGACATTTTATTAGACGTTGCATGCACGCACGTCGGTTCGGCATTTATATTAAGTACGCTAATTTTAAATTTCTTTTTGTCGATCTCGATTTCGAGGAGGCTATTGTCAAAAAAGAAACAGCTGATATTTAGTAGGAAAGTACATAAAGCATTATGATTTCTGAAGCGCCTTGTATAGGTATGTCAATCAGAACAGTCTAAAACAATACCACTTAAGTAAAATCAACCAGATTTCTTTGTGTATAATGCTGCGATTCTAATCTTTAATACGGCTTGTCTGGGACATTATGCCTCTTGCCTTAATAGTTTCACTTTATACATTTGGCCCTTTTTTTTTAAAAACACGAACTTCTCATTATATGGAATAGTGATGTCGACCAAAAATACCCTATTCTGCGCCCGGTCTACCACCACAATATCAGGCTTATTCGCGAGAAAAGTCCTGTCTGTGATAATGGGCCGGTCCCAGTAGAGCTTGGCGCAGTCGTTTTCGAGCACGGCTTCCGGTGTGCACTCATAATACGGTAATCCCTGTGCGACGAGGCCATATTTTAGAGCGAGCGCTTGATGGATAATCCTGGCTACAAGGTCGTATATGTGCAGATAATCAGTGTTAGCAATCGCCGAGCAACCGGAAATAACATGCCTGAGTGATTCACCGGGATGGCGACACGCCCGGCAAATATCGCCAGTGCCATCCTTCAGAATGTATTTCCTATAGTTGTTGGTCTAGATAACCTAATCTTGTATAGCACAGACCAAACCCTCTGTTTCCCCGAGCAGGTCGTCGTAACGTAGCCAGTGTAGAAGGCCTTCGTATCCACGTGGGGCTCGTGTAGAGCTTTGAAGAACCTCCTATATGTGAATCGCTCGTAGCCTGGGCTGCCTGAGTGATCTTAAAGGATCACTAAGGTTAAGCTACATACGGCGTGTTCAGTCCATGGATGGTTCACTGTCTATGACTAACGCTAGTGGCATTTTTTCCGAGCGGTTCCGTGCTTCGCAAGGCACGTTAAGCAGTCGGTGCCGGCTACCGTCGATAGATGCCAGTCGTTAAGCCAAGTCAGAGGCCTTAGGGCGGCTTGAAAACTTCTGACAGTAAGACCAGCCACTCGTCTGACAAAGCCTCCACAATCCGGATGTACGGTGCAACCGCACATGTTTTGTCCAGTCAGCAATTCACCTAACTAGCGCGGGAACAGACTTTAGTTCGCAACTGCCAATCAGCCGCGCCGCGCGTTCTCATTTTTCATCTATCATTTATATCGTTATTCATCAGTTTAATATAGTGATAGTTTATTAGCAATTGAGTGCTTTCATTTCTAGCCGATAGCACCCCAACTAGCTACCCCATTTAGCTTCCCGGTTACAAGACAATAGCTAATCTTGTAACCAACCGTAAAAGCCGTACTAGATCATAGCGTGACTTGTAGGCGCTCTTACATTTATGGTCCTTCAAGCAAAGAACTTACAGTGACATTGGGTGTACAAAGTGAACTAATAGTGACTTGTTTCGTGAATAAGTGGATTTTCTGAAACAACTATAGCAGCAGAGCAAGAGTTTAGAGCTGAGCAAGCCTAAACACTTCTACATCCAGAGCAAATCGCCATACCAGCATACTTGGTTGATCGCCTGGACAGCAGCACGAGCCGTGAGCAGCAATCAGCATCAGCAGGACGAGCGTCCAGCACACAGCAGCACAGCATAGCGAGCACCTGGGTTTGGTGATACGAGCGCGTCACACGCAGCCCTGCAGCAGCATCAGCAACGCAGCGATCAAAGTAAGATCTTTCCAATTTTTTTTTCTGCTTTTACTAAAAATGGAAGACATACTCGCTAACCAGCAACAAATTACGGAAGGTATCGACCAACTTCTCAGCAACTTTAAGAAAGCCGGGTCCGATCGCAAGACCCCAGACTACATCAAACGTCTTTTAGATACTTTGGATTCGTATTGGAGTGAGTTTAAGAATGCCCATACGAGTTTATTAAAAATAGGAGATCAACCACATCCGTATTTCATAAACAATCAATATGAATTTACATCAAACGTCTTTTAGATACTTTGTATTCGTATTGGAGTGACTTTAAGAATACCCATACGAGTTTATTAAAAATAGGAGATCAACCACATCCGTATTTCATAAACAATCAATATGAATTTACGCGTACCAAATACTACAAAGTTCGATGTAGTACCAAATACTACAGCGTTATCGAGAACTATCGATCATCAGGCGAGCAAAAAACGCCTACTACGCCGCTTCTGCGTCCCACAACCCCTTTAGCATTTCCCTCAGGTTCGGGTACTGCCCAGTCTCAAGGCACTAACAGCAAAACTGAAGATTTACTGAAAAAGCAATCGAGTAACTTCAAAGCATTCGAACGAACGGTAGCGAACGTAGATCTTAACTTAGTAACAGAAAAATGGGAGTTTGAAGACCTGCTGCGCACACTGCAGTCACGGTGGTCGGTAATAGATAGTCTGCATTGGGAGCTTGATTCTATCTTAGAAGGGTCAAACAAAGCGTATGAAGAAGCGTTTTCCAACTATGAACGCACTTACAACAGCATGAAAAAGAGCATCAACAGTAAACTTTGGTCGGTATCCCATAGAGATAAAATAACCCCGCAATTAGATGTACCTACATTCAGCTGAAGTTACCAGCAGTGGGTGTCCTTCAAGGATCTTTTAACTGAGGCGATCCACAGCAATCCGTCAATTTCTAACGCCCAGATATTGCAGTTTCTTAAGGGCAAAGTAAGAGGAGAAGCCGAGAAACTGATTCAACATCTACAGATCTCTTCCGACAACTACAACATCTGCTGGGAAATCTTAAATCATAGATACCACAACCTGAAACTGATTTTCTCCTCACATACTAACGTTTTACTGAATCTACCTGTAATTCAACAAGCATCTGTTCAAAATATAAAGAAACTTCACGACACCACGATTGAATGTCTGAATGCCATCAAAAACTCAGGGGTCGACATCTCCACCTGGGACCCACTACTCGTTCACATCTTGTCGAGCAAGCTAGACGCCGAAACGCATATCGATTATGTCGCATCTCTCCGACAACCGAGAGAGTTGCCAAAGCTAAAGGAGTTTACAAACTTTTTGGAGAGCAAGTTTACAGCAATGGAGTCCTCCCGAAGAAAGGAAATGCCCACTCAAAAAGCATTTTCCCAAAACATCATTCGATCCGAGTCGAAAACTCAAAATTCCAATAAGCAGCAGTACTTCAACAACGGAAATGTTTCGCAACCAGCGGCAAGTGAAAACCGCAAATCATCAAAATATAGGTGCCCGGTATGCAGTACAAACGAACACAAGTTGTATTACTGCCGGCAATTCCTAAGTATGTCACCATATCAACAGAAGCAAGCGCTGGCAAAATACGACATTTGTCAGAACTGCCTCTATTACCACAACGGTCAAAATTGTATATCAGAAAAACGTTGTAGCGAATGCAATGGGTTTCACAATAGTAAGTTACATCATATTTATACAAAAAGCGCTATGCCTGCATTACCGCAAACAAGCACAAGACCCGGGGCGGCGCATGTATTGCGAAATCAGAGAAAAGAAAACGCAAGTAAAGCACACGTGTCGCAGCAAAAAGACGCGTCCGAAATCCTGTTAGCAACCGCAATGGTCAACGTTAGAGCAAACGACGGAACCAAGCACACCATGAGAGCCCTTGTTGACCAGGGATCCCAAACATCCCTAATAACTGAGCGAGCAGCTCAACTATTAGCTTTACCCCGGAAACGATGTAACGGAGTCATATCAGGCGTAGGTACAAAGGAGAGCAGTTGTAAGGGAATAGCAAGCATAACCCTTGAGTCACTAGCCACGGACTTTACCTTGACCACAAATGCCTACATCATGAGAAACCTCGTGAATAATCTACCCACTCAAACCATTCCAAAACCATCAGCATTGTATTTGGATACCATAAAATTAGCCGATCCCGAATTTTATCTCAGTCGGCCCATCGATATCCTCTTGGGCACCGACGTATACTCAAGCATTATTCTCGATGGTATAATGAAAGCAGACAAGTCCATGCCTATTGCGCAGCAAACAGAGCTGGGGTGGATTTTGAGCGGTGGAGTGAAGACTCTACATTGCATCGTCATCACAAACAACATGGATGACTTCCGAAAAGAGCCTTTGTTTTTCTGATTTATATATTATGTATTCCTGCGATATATTTACGCCCACTCGTGATCGAGTGGATTTCTTGCATTTCAAATCAAATCAAAATATATTATTGCGTCTATATTTTCATCAAATTTATATATTAAAGTTATTATTAAAATTATTTATTGTACATTATTATTGATATTTCATTAAAAGATATTAAAATTATCATTAAATCATTAGAATCAAATAATCAGGTCAATCATTAAAAAGAATAAAGCAATTATATTTTAAATACTCAAGAAATCAGAAGAGAAGAAGTTTCAGCCCTCGCCGTTTTGGGCATATTCACTCGGTCTGCAAGTGGCCCTTATCGCTAACGTTTATGGGAAACAGATCTATCTCGTACTTTTCGCCTGGTAGGGTACCAGTATTAATTATAGTATCGGGCCCACCAGGCGTTACGTGCTGTTGCGTTTGTTAACTACTTTGACCACTTGCAGGCCGTAGCCCAACAATGCTGCGGTGTGTTCGGCCATCAAAATCCCGACATTGTTCAGGCAAACCTCGACTCCCGTTCGCAGGCTCAAGTCCAACCTCAGCCTCTCAAATATTGGACAGTCCAGCAGAAGGTGCTGAACTGTCTCAGCTACTCCTGGTTCACAGGCGCACGATGGGTTGTCCTTACACTTGAATCGGGTCAAGTATTCGGAGAACCCACCGTGCCCCGTCAAGAATTGTGTTGTGGGCCCTGTCAACTCCACCTTGCGAACGATTCTGTATGCGTCCAGTGCGCATGGAAGGAATATCCTGGTGACCGAAGCTGTTGTGCCTTCGGTGTATCTGACATTCCATTTGTCAAGCGACTCCTGACGGAGGAGTCGCTTGACAAACGAGATGGGGCACAGGTCGTAGTCCGGAGCTGTCTTTAGCCGCAAAGCGGCTGCCTTCGCCAGTTCGTCGGCTCTCTCATTTCCCTCTAAGCCGGCATGTGCCTTGACCCAGAACAGCGACACCATCTTTCCCGCCGCCCTGCAGAGACGGATGCTGTTCCGGGCCTCGATCGCCAAGGGATGAGGCGAGTCATCGTTGGCGACTGTCGAAAGAGCCGCTCTGCTGTCGCTAAAGATTCCGAATGCGGTTGCGTTGTGCCGGAGTGCCACGCTAGCCGCCTTGCTGAGCGCTAGGAGTTCGGCCTGGTAGACGGTGCAGTACGTCGGCAGAGCAAATTTGAGGGCCCTGGTTTCGGCTGCGCCGTCCCATAAGGAAAGCGTAACACCGACCCTGCCCTCAATCTTGCTGCCGTCCGTGAAAATTCTGACTTGCAAGTCGCTCACCCTGTGATATTGTTCCTCGTCTACCACGCTTCTGAACTCCAGGCTCAAACGCTCAGCGGGGTGCGGGGCACTGGAAGCTGGAGCCATACGTTCGATCTCCCTCTTGATCTCATAGAGTGATGCTACCTCACGAACTCTGAGGTCAAGAGGGAGGACACCGGACAGGACCAGAGCCGAGTGCAGGGAGACCGTCCGATATGCCTTACACAGCTTCTGGGCAAAGACTTGCTGTACCGCATTCAGCTGCTTCCGGACTCCAAGTTTGTTGACAGCTGGACACCATGCACTGGCTGCATACAAAATCGTTGGCTCTACCGCTGCGGTGTAGATGGTCCGGATCACCTCAGGGTGCAGCCCCCAGCTGATCCGGGCCGTCCTCGCCAGCTTTTTGTAGATGTTGATGGCCTTCCCACATTGCTGAGTATTAGCCTATATTAACAAGGCACGGAAAAAATATTTTTTTTTAACCCCCCACTCGTCATTCACCAAGTTTCTATTTTTATGCTTTTGGTTTTTTGGATTTAAAAATTGGTCTAATTTATACTGATTTATTTTTTGAAATTAATATTGTACATTATTCAGGGTCTCTGAATAAATAAATCAGGGGTAACTATGTAAGGAGAGTAATAAAAAAAAAAAAAAAAATTCAAGGACGCACTCGTTGCTCCAGTCCATTTTGAACAATCGAGCATGTATTGCATTCACACAACCGTTTCGCTCAACAACGCTCGCGCGAATGGACTTTGCGGCAGTGTGCGGAAGTTTGGCAGGCTCCGCAAACACTTGATCTTTTTTTTTTTTAGCCCTATAAAGGGCACCCTCCGGAGGACACGGGGGAGGGAGGTGGTGAATGCTCATGCGTAACAGCACGGGCCCGGCCATGCTGCCAATGTGGGACTCACAGAGTGCGCCTACCCACTAAACACCACCTTGGAGCTGGTTTGGTCCTAAGGACCCCAAACCTACATCATGAGCGACCCCCCTCGAGGCCGAGGAGGGGACATTTGATCACGGTCATCTTTGAACGCTTTGATGGGCACTAAAAACCGACATCGCATGGCAAAGCGCAAATGTTTCTTCAAACTTTGCACACATATTCAAATTCTCGCGCCACACATAGCAATCAAACATGTGTTCAAATATTTGAAGCTATGTCTGGCGCCGGGGTTACGAACAGCGTTAGCTACATTAACATATTTTCAGACCACGAGAAACAGGGGCTAAGTACGCTTCTCAGTAATAACTTGAAGCATTGTCCAGTTCTACTTGACCTTTGTTGGCATAAAATAAAGCTCACTGTACGGTTCTACCGAAATTGGTCCCGTTGAAGACGAACCTACTCTGCCGCCACACAGTTTTTAAATTAGCGCGGAGGGTAGTAGTAACTCTTTGGCTGTTACCATGTTCTGGGTGTTACATTATCTAGCGAAACTAATATTTTTGTATCTACCTACCCACAAAATACATCCAAACTACTAACCTTTTACTTTGTAATTTAAGATTTGTTTAGTATTAAGCTATATCTGTCACGCTCTATGTAACAGCTGTTTTGTAAAGTTTTTTTGAGCAAATAAATTTCAATTTCAATTAAAATTTCTACGTCTTGAGAGACTATTTAGTGAAACATAATTTAGTGAAGCTTCTTTTATGTAGGCGTCCCTATTTTCCAACAATAACTCCTATTTGAGAAGAAAAGGTCAGACTTTTCTGCGTAAGTGGAGACATATGTTATTGATGCATGCTGTCTCTAAGTTACTAATACTTTGACCGAGTCCGGGGATTCAGACTGAAACTAAGATTGATAGAGCACACACAATAAACTAAATTACACAGATAGATAGAATATTCTTTATTGTATGTATGTTTGTAATGTTCTTGCCGTCGATAGATGGCAATCGTTAAGCCAAGTCAGAGGCCTTGGGGCGATTTGAAAACTTCTGACAGTAAACCAGTCACAAGTCTTACAAGGCTCCACCAATCCGGACTCGGCCCCCGTGGTGGAGTATGGCCTATGCCTTCCTCAGGGAAGAGACCCGTGCCCCTCGGTGGGGACATAATGGGTTGATGATGATAATGATGTATGTAAACCAGGAATTAGACATGAAATTAACATTGTACAGTACAATTGGCGGCCTTATTACTAAAAGTAATTTCTTCCAGACAACCATTGATGGGAAAATATAAAGAAGCTAAATTACGGGTAGTCGGTGCAACTAGACAATATTAAACAAGATATTTCTATATCTAATACACAAACATAAACTGTACATAAATCTATCTATATAAATAATATTTAAAGTCCTGACTGACTGACTCACTCATGAACGCCCAGCCCAACCCGTTGGACCTAGGAAGCTGAAATTTTGCACAGGGTCTATATTATATAATGTAAGCAAGGAATAAGACCGGATTTTTTTAAATACAGCCCCGAAGGGGGCGAAAAGGGTTGCCAAAATTTGTACGGAAGGTATAAAGAATGTTGTCTAATTTTCTTGAAACTTAAAATAAATACTCTCCAACACAATTGATGGAACACGTGTTTCGCCGTTTTTCTAAATTTAACCCTTAACGGTGAACGGGGTTGCAAAATTTTGAACTAAAGTCCACGCGGACGGAGTCGCGGGCGAAAGCGAGTATGAAATAAATATAGAATATATAGAAACTGATATTTCCTAAGTTAAGGAAAAGACGGCGGTTTTATCACTACAAGAGATCGTAAAGCGATTATGTGGAGGGGAAGCTAACAAAGAAACTCCACATTTATTATTTTCTAAAACAAGATTTAATTAAATTGCACTGGTATAATATTATAATTAGGATTTTACGAATAACATTCGTAATCGATCTGGAAAATTATTTACACTCTGGAGCTAATTCTTTTCATTCCTAGGTTTGTAGGGACTTCGGATTTTGATTGAACCTGTATTGTTCAGAGAAAAATTATTCAAACGATTATGGCCTTTATAGGAGGTAGGTATTGAGTTCGTTTTCGGCCTGAAAATAAATTTAAAACATTCATTAAAAAGTAATTATGTAAAAAAGCCTATTTATAGAACAGACGACTGTATTAATTATGAAAGTCTTTGGCAGTAAACCAATTCCACTACGAGTATTGTTATTTACGAGTAATTCTTATTTCATGAAGAGTGTACAAGCGACGTGATTGCGTATTACTAACTGTTATAAATTTTATAACCGACAAGGACTCAATCTGCAGGTTGGCTAAAGGTCAGTCGAATGCTGGCGTGGTGACCGGGTCACCTATTTCCCTTTAATATGGTTGAGGAGGAAGCAATGTATGTGCATGTAGGTAAAGGTTTAAGTTATGTTTTATATTTTTAGTGAATGAAAAGTAAATTTAGTAAGTAAATAGTAAATGAATGAATTTTGAGTGAGTGAAGTATATTTAAAAGTGAATTAATTCAGCGACATGTACCTAGTCGCTGAATTAATTCACTTTTAAATATCTAAAACATAGGTTCACAAAGTGAGTATACTAATTTGGCATACTGAGTGGATAGCAGTAAAATACATCAAAAGCACTTCAGTAAAATTAAAGTGATTTGTGAAAGCGAACATTTCAATGCTTAATCGTATTTATTCAAGTGGATTGAAGTATCTTATGATTCTCAGGGTTTCGTCGGTATCCAATAATGGTAAATAAAACCCTTTTCTTTAATAAAAATTACTTCAAAAGTAATGTGGACTAAAAAAAAGTTCTTAACACTGTGATTGAAAAACTTCGTCATTAGAAATAAAACGAGTAGGTACAACAGATGAAGCAATTAAAATCAAGAGACTGAAATGAAGATAGGTTGGCCGCGTGACAAGAGGACGCAACAAACAGGAGCTAGAGAGTGACGCAGTGGTATCCTAGGGAAGGAAAGAGGAAGAGAGGTAGACCGCAAAATAGATGGGATGACGACATTAAACAAGTGGCCGGAGTCACGTGGAACCGAGTGACACAGGAAAGGAAAGAATGGAAAAGGTTGGAGGAGGCCTTTGCCGATTGGCAAACAGATCTGGGAAAGATAACCAAGATAAGATAAGATAAGAATATTCTTTATTGTACCAGGAGATCACATACAAAACATAAAAAAGATACAGTACAATTGGCGGCCTTATTGCTTAAAGCAATTTCTTCCAGGCAACCGACGATGGAAAGTTGCTGAAGGAAAAGAGAGACGGGTCGTCGGTGCAAATAAGAACAAAGACATAAATACTTATACTTAATAATAATATACATACATAAACCTTTACATACTATACTTAAAATAATTATAAACATACATAAATGAACCAAGAAACAGATACTAGATTAGATAGTTTATGCAGTTCAAGAGTTTAGTTGTGATGTTATAAGTTTAAATCATTATATTACCTGAAGCGATCTGAATAAACGGCTATAATAATAATAATAATAAAAAAAGGAGTTCTATGATTATCTTACGGATCCCAACAGATACGATTGACCTGGTCTATACGAGACCACCCTTTTTTTATCGTAGGGAAATCCTCATGGATACCCTGTCGCTGGGGATAGCGACAGGGTTATGCTGGACTCTTACCGGCTAAAACCCCATGGTGTTCCTTCTCACGCTTTAAGCCGCGTATTCACTAGGCAACATTTGGCGCGCAACACGTGCCGCTCAACATGTTCAGCAACGTTGCACAACAGCGCGCGACGTTGCCAGCGGGCGCGCAACATTTATGTATATTATGTCCCCACCGAGGGGCACGCGTCTCTTCCCTGAGAAAGGTAGGTATAGGCCATACTCCACCACGGAGGCCTAGTCCGGATTGGTGGAGGCCTGCAAGACCAGTGGCTTGGTCCCACTGTCAGAAGTTTTCAAGACACCCTAAGTCCTCCGACTTGGCTTAACGACTGCCATCTATTGACGGCAGTCGGCACCAAATGCTTAACGTGCCTTGCGAAACACGGAACCGCTCCGAAAAATGCCACTAGCGTCAGTCATAGACGGTCCCCATCCATGGACTGAACGCGCCCACTGTTGCTTAACCCTCGTGATCGCTTAAGATCACTCAGGCGGCCGGTGCTACGAGCGATCTATACAATAAAAGGCAATTGACTGCCCCTAGTCTCTGCTGACCCCTTTGGGACAGAAGCGTGAGTTTATGTTGTGTTGTGTATATTAAAATCGATAGCGAGGTACGGACGATGATGAACCTATGTGCGAATCTCGGCATTTGCAACTGAAATTCAATTTATAGTCACATGGAAAAACCCTGCGGCCTATTTAATAAAAGGCACAATTTAATAAAATGTTCATTTGGATGGACTATCGGAATATGAAATAACGGTCGAGTTTTTATTCCAAAGAGAGATAATAGCGCAGCGGAAAAACGCAGGCGTCACATTCGGCAAATCGTAGCTTCAAATCCCGGCACGTACCTGTCAAATTTAATCAACATTTCTAAGTTAACACACGCTAACCGTGAAGGAAAATATCTTGAGAAAACCCTAGCGACGTACAATGGCTCAACTATTATTTATTTATCAATAATATTATTGCACTTAATCAAATAGGGGATGTACTAGCAAAGGCCAAGATAAAACGGATTTAGCCCCCGTGGTGGAGTATGGCCTATACCTTCCTTTATGCCCCTCGGTGGGGACATAAAGGGTTGATGATGAAGATAAAAAGTTCCCCAAAACCATCGTGCGTGCAAGCAACGACTAATGAATGTCGTTAAAGCGAAAGTGATTTGTCAGGATCGTGGCAAGTGGCAGTATCTGGTATCTGCCTACCCTTCTGGAATACAGGCGTGAGCTTACGTATGGCACTTAAATTAATGTACAAAACTGTATAGAATCAGGCGTTACTTTGCGGAAACCCATAATAGCATTAAAATAATGGCCCAACTACGAGGCCAAGTGCGGAAACCCTAAGCCAAACTAACTGACTAGCATTAAAATGGGAAAATTACTTTGCTATTTCCGCCAATATCCCACAGGCACCATGCGGCTAGTTAATGCACCACCATCATAACACACCACCACTGACACCAATACTTGTGTGAGCATTGTCTCACACAAGTATTGGTGTACATGTCGCAGTAAAGTAGTTAAATCAGAGAGTCAATTGAATCTCTAGACAGTCAATCAAAGATCGATATTCAATCAAGTCGCTAAAGTTCCGTCATACAAGTGAGTGAACGAAACGTTTAACGAGTTTCCTAAATGTTCCTAGGTATTTCAACTTTGGTAAAATGTTTCTTTGAACGAACGTGTCGAGTCTTCTAAAGCCATCTTTGTAACAAGAACTCGCTACAAAAACAAGACTCTTCTTCTTAATTTTGCTGAGTAACCATTTACAATAAAACAAAACACGGAATTTCCAAGCTCTCAGTTCTTCACGATGACACCGAAATAACAATAACAAATGAAATAATCGTGGCGGAGTCGACAACATGTTTACAACAGAATCAGAATCAGAATCAGAAATTTATTTCAACGTAAAGAATTTACATTCTGCTTGTTGAATGTCAATGTATATACAGTTATGTATAATGTTAACCGCTGCCTTGGGGCCGTCTGTAGTGGAGAAAAAGGCAGCGAAAAAAAAAACTCCACTCTGACCATCTTTTCTCAAATCAACTTAAAGCTAATACAAATAAAACTTACAAAACAATATCTTGGATGTGTTGAACACTAGACACATTTATCCTCTGATTAAATTTAATATTAAACTACTATTTAAAGCCATACGTCCTTGTCTTCTAAATAATCGTTGATTTTATAATAAGCTTTTAACACAATTCTTAAATCGGGTTGGAGGTAACTCTAATATATCTTGGGGTATCTTGTTGTAGAACCTTATACAGTGCCCCATAAAGGAAGTATTAACTTTTGCAAGTCTAAATCGTGGAAATGACAATTTATGTTTATTCCTAGTATTAACGTTATGATGGCTACCAAGTGTTTCGAAGTCTTTAATATTTTTCCTAACGTACATAATATTTTCATAAATGTATTGGCTTGCAACTGTTAGGATGTTGATTTCTTTGAAAAAATTTCTTAGTGTGTCCCTACTACCTAGCTTGTAAATAAATCGGATCGCTCTCTTCTGCAATATGAAGATAGTCTCAATGTCTGCTGCCCGGCCCCATAGTAGTATACCATAGGACATAATACTATGGAAGTAACTAAAATAAACAAGCCTAGCAGTTGCAACGTCAGTAAGTTCTCGAATTCTTTTCACGGCATATGCTGCGGAGCTAAGTCTATGTGCTAATTTTACAATATGTGGGCCCCATTGTAGTTTGGCATCGATTGTGATGCCCAGAAATACAGTATCTTCAACAAATTCTAGTTTTTCATTTCCAATCACAATGTTATTTTCAACTAATTTTACATTAGGTAGGGTTAACTAAAAATGTATGACATTTTGTCTTTTTTGAATTTAACAACAGATTATTTGCTGTAAACCAATCTAGAACGTGCGAGAGAGCATTATTTGCTTCGTCAAGATTATTTTCCTGTCTCCTTATTTTAAAAATAAGTGACGTGTCATCAGCAAATAGCACTATCTCACACATTTTTTGTACCATAAACGGTAAATCATTTACATAGACCAGGAAAAGGAACGGCCCTAAGATAGATCTCTGGGGGACTCCCATTTTTACAAGTGAACCTGACGATTTAATACGCTTTATGTCTGCTTTTTGAACCCTTCCTTCTAAATATGATTTTAGAAGATCTAAACTTAATTTTTTTATTCCATAGTGTTTTAATTTTGAGAGCAGTGTTTTGTGGTCTACACAATCAAATGCCTTTGACAAATCATAAAATACTCCTATAGCATCATTATGATCCTCCCACGCACTGAAAATATGTTTAACTAACATGACTCCAGCGTCTGTTGTATTCCGCCCTTTAGTGAAACCGAACTGCTGACTATGGAGGAGTTGGTAATTATTGAAATGAATAAGCAATTGATCTAAGATAATGCTTTCAAATATTTTACTTAATACTGGTAGGACTGAAACGGGTCTAAAATTTGTTGGGTCTTGTTTATCACCGCTTTTAAATAAGGGCACTAACCTACTTCGTCCCCTAGCTTACAACACCGCTTAAGTCATTTTTACCAACTTTACAGGTGTGACCAATGGTTAGACGCGCAATGAGCAGCTCCATCTAATGGCATTCAAATGTGAAAACCGCCAATTTTCGACTTGAGCGGTGTTGTAAGCTAAGGGACGCTATATTTCATGAGGTCTGGAAATACTCCTTCATCTACGCATTTATTGAAAATCTGTGCTAACGGCAAAGCTAGGATATTTATCACTGAATTAACTATTTTTACTGACAAACCCCATAAGTCCTCGGTTTTTTTAAGATTCAATAATTTAAAATTCTTAACAATGTCATGGGGCTCAATGTAATTAAATGTAAAATCGTGTTCGCACGCGGGGACATGGTCCCTTAATAATGTCGCCGCACGATCTGGTGACGAGTCTAATGGAGCTGTAGTTACGATTGGGACATTAGTGAAGAACTGTTCGAAAGCTGCAGCGATACCTTCATTTGTTGTTATTATTTTGTCATCGATCTTAAGTGAAATATCTCGGTCTCCTAATTTTGCTTTACCCGTTTCTCTATTTATTATGGTCCAAATTGTTTTTATTTTATTCGGTGATTGTTGGATTTTACCTTTTATATGATCGCATTTAGCTTTATGGCAGACGGCCTTAAATAATTTTGAATATTTTTTTACGTACTGTATGAAGTTGGCATTATGTGTATAAGTCTTTTTGTCATATAATTCATAAAGTGTGTCACTGCTCTTTCGAATACCTAACGTTGCCCATTCACTAAATCCTACTCTATTGTCGTTGCTTTTTAGATGGCGTAATTTAAAAATTTTTTTAAAACTATCTGACACGACTTCGAATAACTCTTTGTAATGAGTATTAGCATTTTCATAATTTGCTTGATTCGTTATACCACTTTCGAGGTCTGATTTAAACTAAACTAATTTTTTACTTGTTACGGGCCGGCAGAGGATAACCGGTTCGGCGTTTTTTGTATTTATTTCAAAATGCACAATTTGACCGCTGTGGTCTGACTTTAGACAATTTACTGTGGAATAATCTGAAAAATCGCAATCGCAGTAAACATTATCTAGGCAGGTGGCAGTAGTTTCAGTTATCCTAGAAGGCTCCAAAAAATATTTATCAGATTAAACGATTTGAAGAGAATTGTCAATTTAGTTTTCAAGGCGGTGTCTGCCATTAAGTCGATGTTGAAGTCACGACAGACTATGACTTTCTTATTGCTGCTAGAAGCTACCTTTAAAACAACCTCTAATATGGTTTCAAATAAACTGTAATCGCTGGTAGGGGGCCTGTACAAGGCTACTACACGAAACTTCAACTTCACGAAAGACCACAATTTGAAACAAAAAACCACTCGCACAACAAACCAAAGTTGCACAACATTTGCCAAAAGAAAGACTCTAAAAGCAATCAGCTGTTGTCGTGACCGCCATCTTGTTTTACATTATTAATCAACATGCTGGCTTTCGGTCAGACAGATAGTTAAACGTTTTCGACGCTGCTTTATTTAAATCAAAATGCTAGCGACTTGATTGAATATCGATCTTTGATTGACTGTCTAGAGATTCAATTGACTCTCTGATTTAACTACTTTACTGCGACATACACACAAGGTGTCGGTGGTGTGTTCGTGTCGTGACACTACCGCGCCCATTTTAGATCAAATTGTTCGGCCAAGACTACAAAGTTCAGAAAATTAATAGTTTATTTACATATGTAAATCGTGAAATAAAAGCAACAGCAATCTTAAGAAATACCATTATTTATTTATAACTAAATAAAAGCAAACTTATTTGGACAAACCACTAAGTGGAAAAAAGTGAATCATACTTGTCTTCTCCTTAACTTTTTTACGAACAAAATAAAACCCAATAATTTGGATTATTAAAAACTTTCGTGGCTACAAAGTTAGAACTGACTTAGAACTTTGAGTAAAACGTAAATCCAAAACTTCTGTGTTGGCTGTACAATTTGATCTAAAATGGCGGCGGTAGTTTCGTTGATTGGCAACGACACTACTACTAGTAGTACCGCTGGTAGTGTCGTTGCCAGAAAATGTGAAAAAGTGGGAGGAAGGGCGGTGGATTAACTAACCGCATGGTGCTTGGATATTGGCGGAATTTAGCAGAGTAATTTTATTGTCACATTTTTATACTATGTACAATACGGTGGACTAAGAGGCTACATGCGGAGATCTCAGAACTAGAACCTTATCCAATACTGTAAAACAAACAGACTGACTTGCCTTTAGCCAATTTAGTCCTGTTTATCCAAAGCGTTAGATATTCTCTTTGTAGAATGTCAGACTCGTAGGTATGTTGTCATCATACGGAGAGATTGAGGTGGCCTGCAAAAAGCTGGCGGCACTTTTTTAAGCAAAGCCATTTGCTAGATTTTTAAACATGAAGAGAAATCTTAAATTCATTTGAGATAATAGTTTCGAGAATTACGCTTTCAGTACAATTTATATTTGTCGGATTTGTAAATACGTCTATATTTTTTAAGATATTTAATAAAAAAACCTTAAATTACTTTTCTAAAACGTCATCAAACACTGTATGACTATGAATCGTTTGAATTATTTAAAAAAAAAAAGACAAATGAATATTTAAATTACATTTGTTTTTATGTAGGTAGGCAAATACTGTTTCTTTGATCATGACTTGATGACACCTTTTTTTTTAATATAAAAAAATTATGAATGAAAATTGAAAGTAACGAATTAGTTTCTTAAAATTGTCAATATTTTCGAAATAAATTATACTGGAGTGTTTTAAGAAAGTCGAGATTTTAGAATAGAACTTGCTGACGTAGCTGAGTAGTCGGCAAACGTTGTTTCGCCATATAATTTTTTTTCACTTAGGGCTATAAAAAATAGATAACAACCTATTCTCAGACCTACCGAACGCATATAAAATTTCATCAAAATCGGTCAAGCCTGGATTTTGCGCACGAGAATTTTAAATATTAGACCTTCACTTGGCGGGCGCCATTTTGACGTTTCCGGTCAATACGGTATTTGACACTATCAACAATAAATTATTTGAGATGCTCGATTTAAACAAAAATTACAAAATGATTCAGAAAATGTATTTCTTTTAATCATTTACTAGTTATTGAAATTTTTAACCTCTATTATATTTTAATTACTACTTCACATTTATAACATTAATGAAATAATATTAATAATAAACTAACAAAAGATAAATAAAAATATAACATAAATATAAAACTATTCTAGTACATTATATATTTACAATATTTACAAATAAAATACCTGCCCCAGGTCACTGTCCCGTGGCAATGAGCCCAGAATGCTGGCGACGTTGCCTCTTTGGATGGCCAGGCTTATCCTTTGGCCGAGGTACGCGCCAGCTCTCTGGTCTCCCGATGCGTCGATTAGGCGCGCCGCTAGGTCTTTGAACAGCAGGCGCGCCTCTGGGCCCCATGGACCCATCGTTTCGACCCCAAACGGCGCAAATATGTAATTGTTGTCAATAGAACTGTATTTGCGCCGTTTGAGGCTTTCGGCCGCGCCGGCCGCTGAACCAGCGGCTCTTCCACTCTGGGAAACATGGGAGGGCGCCAGCGTATCAACGCACGTAGCGTCTCACACTAGCTGCCTCCCATGTTTCCAGGGGATCAGAGTCATACCGTCGGGCCTTTTGCCATCATCCCGAAAGATGCCTAGAGGTTCCAGCGTGGCCGGAACCCCGGCTGTGGCAAAGGCCCTCCAATTTTTAAATAGATGAAACATAAACAGAGTGCTCTGAAATGCGACGTCACAAGCAAGATTTTTATGCAAAATTCCGTTTTAAAAGTAACTCATTTGATATCGTGTCAAATACCCAATTACCAAAGCGTCGCCAGAACCTAGCATTAATGACTTTTTCCTCCATTTTTATTCCAAAAACCCATACCAAAACCCCATTTTAAAAAGCAATAATATGAGATTAATACAATCTTTACAAATAAGATCGTTAGAGTCCAGTTTGCACAATACGCTTACTCGGTCGGATCTCTCTGGCTTCCCACGGTCCGTGATATCGCGGACGCACGCGGACCAGCTCGGACGACACACCGTGGGAAGGGTCTCGGTCCGCGGTAGCACAGACAGGTCAGTTGGAATAGCCTCTCGTGGTGCGTGGCTGTCCGTGGTCGTCTTCCGTCCGCGTCCGTCCGCGATATCGCGGACCGTGGGAAGCCAGCCTAGCAGTTGGGTTCCACGGTCCGAAAAATCGCGGACGCTCGCAGACCAGCTCGCACGACGCACTGTGGGACCGGCCTCGTCTGTGATAGCACAGACACGTGGGCCGTATCCATCGCGAGTCGATAACTTCAAAGGTACGGTGCATTTTGAAATGAAGCTTGAAAAGATCTACACAGACCGACACGCAGACACGCACCGTTGGCACGGCCCTGCCTGCGGTGCGTCGCCGTCCGTGCTCGTCGGCTGTGCGTGGTTGATCCGTAGAATAGCGGACCGTGGGACCCCAGCTTAAGAAGAGATCCGACTTTTCGGTACAAGGGCACCGTTTACGTCCAGTATGTTTTGTTATTCTTCCACAAACGCCACCGAAAACCTTATTGGTCTAATTCCCCAGTATTATTGCGGCCCAAGGAATCCAATATGTCCGGTATAATCCACATTGTTCTCACTACGGGGGAGGACGACAACCGCCGAGGTAGGTGGATAGTAAGTAGGTACATATATTATATCGACATGAATGGGCTTGTCCTAAATATTCTCAATAGTTTCAAATATTTCATTTTAAAGGTTTAGGTATTTCATAAACGGCGGTGTACATGTATATAGGTTATTGTTATTTTTTTTAAATAATATTAACTGATTTCTAGTATTTTGTATATTACAAATTCATGTGCCTGTGGACTGAGTGAGTTACCCTTCTGAAAAAGAAAAAAAAATCCGGCTCATTTAGAAAAAGTTTTGAAACAATAGGCTATTTGACAGTGTGAAAAAAATAAAGAATATCTTATACAGGCTGTCCAAAAAGTCTAGAAAATAAAGAGTGCGATTTTGCTAATACTCTTATTTTCCATACCCAAACTTTTAGTACTAAAAGACATAGTCTCAGCAAGGAGAATTAACCTTGGTCCCAGTTACAATAATTGTGCTTAAATGAGATTAGAAGATGGCCTGAAACGTTCGTACAATATTTAGTTACACTTCTCTTCCGTTTTCTAGACTTTATGGTCAGTCTATACGTATTCTTTCAGTTCGTAGTTTAGTAACCAAAATTCAACAAATACACACACAACACAACAAATGGCTTTACAGGCATTGGTTACGCCGGCGTCCGGAGTTATTCGGTCAGTAGACCATAACAATATGCTCCCGGTCCCATCTCACAGAACTGTAATTCACGGACGAGAAATCCTGAGGAGAGAGATTGCATACTTGGGCCACATGGCCCAAGTATGAATACATATTCAAACACCTACAACTCATAACGTCAAGAAACTTTGCTGAAAAGACGCGTAGGCCTAAGAATGAAATCATAGATAGATAAATAGAATATTCTTTAGTGTACACATACATTACATCATAGTTTGTGATTTAATATGTTATGCTATATATATGTGAATCGCTCGCAGCCCACCTGCCTGGATGATATTAAACGATCACGAATGTTAAGCAACATAGGGCGTGTTCAGTGCATGGATGGGTGACCGTCTATGACTAACGCTAGTGGCATTTTTCCGAGCGGTTCCGTGCTTCGCGAGGCACATTAAGCAGTTGGTGATGGCTGCCGTCGATAGATGGTAGTCGTTAAGCCAAGTCGGTATGGCCTGTACCTTCCTCAGGGAAGAGACCCGTGCCCCTCGGTGGGGACATAATGGGTTGATGATGATATGTACGTGTGTGTCCTATACAAATAAAGCTTTTATCTATTTATCTAGTTGAGAAACCTACGGGATTGGACTGGAAAAAGCAAGACAGTATACCTTTTCAAAAAAGACAACTAAAAATATGTCCTTTTTCAAACAAATGATCTAGACTTTGAAACGGACATGTAGTTTTGATAAATTTAAAAAGCATAAGATCCTCACACGTACTTGTATATATGAGATCGCTATATTTGTAATGAGATAAAACTAATGAGACATTATTTCCGAAAGCCCACGAAAACCGAAACAGGTCAATACGCCATCCCACAAACTCGCTATTTAACCCTGTAAAACTACCTTTAAACAGAAAAGCATTTTGACTATGGCACCAAAGATTTATAATAAATTACCTGACGCAATTAAAAGCTAGAAACAATGTATGTGCCTGTATGTAAATGTAAAAATGTAAAAAAAAATTGAAATATTAAATACAATTCTATTAAAAAGAAAACTAATATGACATTTTAGTTAATAAATGCTACTATTACATAAATGAATTTTTTGCTGACACAATGTAATAATTACTTCGTATTTGACATTATGTTTTTCTAGTTATTATATTTTGTATTGACATTTGTATTGCAGCTTAAGTTTTTAATTTCATGTAAATTTGTTTTTGGATTATCACTTACTTTTTATTGACATTTTTAACTAAATTAATTACATTTATATGCCTATTTCGGTAGAGCACACAGCAACTTAAATTTTTAATAACGTAACATCTTTATGTACTTGTGACTCACTGATCAAATAAATGAATTATGAATTATGCTGATGAAACAGCATTTGAAGAGTAATTCAGGAAATCGTTTGTGGTAAAATATCTTTATTTTACCCGCCTGAGGCCCGACCTTGAAAATAACAATGGTTTTTGAACTATTTTTAGGACACGGGGACTTAGGAGGATAATTTAGCCAAACTGTAACGCAGAGCAAATAAAAGCAGCAAAAGTTTGTTGAAGGTCGTTATTTTTTAAGGAATGTTATTTTATCAGAACTTTCCTAACTACTCCATTGATGTACAAAAATATGTGAGAGGGCCCTTTCAAGTATGTATTTTTAGTAGAGGAAAAATGTAACATTTTTGCCAGCGTTTGATCGAACGTCAGTAATTGACTCAATTGATCTTGAACGCTTTTAGCCAACTTCAAAAAACCGGCCAATGGCATGTCGGGCTTAGCCCAATGTGGTGTTCCGTAAAAGTTTTCACAGGAAGTTCCGAAGAACAACGATATTTAACCTGCTAAAGCTAAAACGATTCACACACTATGCAGATAGAATAAAATTTTATTATAGTCTGTAAAACATAGCTTGAGCTCCGCGACAGCTGTCATCGAAATTGCGTCCATAAAGTTTAGAATTTTTTCACAAAATATTTGTACTGTGAAAACTTCGTATTTACTGCACACTATTCGATGTCTAAGCAATATCGTAACCTAGCCCTGTCAGTGTGACAGCTGTCGTGGAGCTCAAGCTATGTTTTACAGACTGTAGTATATAGGTACTTCTGGCGAGCATATGTCAACTCTGCGCGCGCACTATAAACTCCAACATTTCTGCATCGCACAAGCAAAGTATAACAGATGACTTACGATAAATACAACGTCCAACAAACAACAGTTGGACCGGCCGTCCCCAGGCATACGATCTACCTGGCGGGAAATTTCCCTTTATAGTGGAAGAGCACGAGCTCTTCCCTATATCCTCTTCAGTCCTGAGGTACACAGAAATCCATAGTTATTTTCAAGGTCAGGACTGAGGAGGTTAAAGTTTACAAAAAAAAACGCAGGTAGAGCGTTTTTAGGGTCTTGTACCTAAAGGATAAAACGGACCCTATTACTGAGGGATCTACCAGACAGCGGTCACGCGGTCAAAATTTGCTTTTCTTTCTCAAGCTCGTATCTTAAAAAACACAACTTTTCAGGAGAAACATAAAACTCTCTGTCTTTTTATACTATGGGGTTTCGGTAAAAAATGAAATGCCATTTCTTAGATGTGGACTATTTTAGCTATAAATATAAGTAAAATTAAGATGCTATTTTTTTTTGCTTTAGTATAGACACATTTTTTGATATTTTATAAGAGTTTGCTGGATTTTTTTTCAGATACGAGTTTGAGAAAGTAAGGCAACGATTTGGCCGGTTTTATGTAACCTATGTACTAAGTCCCATTGCAGGGCATATGCCTTTTCTCAGGGAGAGAGAGAGAGAGAGAAAAAAAACTCACGCCCGCTACCCCCGAGGGGGTAAGCAGAGGCACCACGTTTTGCCGAGTTTATTAGGTCCCAAACGTGACACTCCGGGCACAATTTATCATCGAATGATGTTGCTGTATACACAAACAAAATGTACGTAACTAAAAGTCATTAGCACTTGCGTGGTTCGAACCCAGACCTTCATGATCGAGAAGCAAGGGTCAACCCCACTACGCCACCACCGCTTTTTTGAGAGAGAGAGTATGGGCATAATTAAGGCGCGTGCCTACCATGGATTGAACTAACATTTTCAATAAAACATAACTCCGAAAGGACAAACATTTAGCTATTGGCGTCATAGTAACTTTTGTTCAGCTCGCTGAGACCTATTCTATGATGTATCACACATGGCTATTGGGCTGAGGTCCAAAATTGCATTCCTTTGACAGCCGTTAGATTTTTTTTTAGTTTTTCTGAAAACGGCTCATTCCAAGCGCTGAAGTATGTGAACACTTCAGTCACTCAGTCTACGTTCTTAAAATATCTGGTTTATATATCTGCCTAGGCTCCATACCCTTTTGTAATATTTGATATGTTTGTTCACGTTGTTACCTCTAACAAAGTGTAGCCTTGAGACCAAGTATTGATTTATTTATTTAAGCCACATCCACAGATAAAATACAAGTATTACATTAAAGCTTATAACAGGATCTATTCTAGCCAATTACAGGTGGGCACAACATTATATTGTTTTGTGTTTTTAATACTGTTGGTATATATTGTTCGGTCTTGCACTATCACAGAATACATAATAGTATAGGTACAGAAGATTCACTCCGCAAAATCAATTAAAGAAAAAGGGACTCTAGCGGCGATACAATTAGGTGCAATTCAGATCGCACGGCGCTAAAAAAGCTACGTTATATTCACGTACATGTTGCCTCTCTTTCTACCGCGTAACTCTTACCTCTTCTGACGCCTGAATTCCTACCTATTTGCCACGCCGCGCCGGAGTGGTCGCCGCATGTACTTACGCGTTCGATACCGACACGCGTAGTGAAACAGGCCTGACACTAGGCTAAAGCAAATAATAATGTAAACACAGATTTTTCGGTTACTTTTTACGGTTCAGTACCTAAAGGGTAAAACGCATCTTATTACTGTCCGTCCGTTCGTCCGTCTGTCACCAGGCTGTATCTAACGAACCGTGATAGTTATGTTTAACTCAAAATTTTCAAAAAATTTCAAAAGTTCAAATTTTCACAGTTCATGACTCGCACTTGGCCGGCTTTTCTTTTTCTTTTTCCCGCTGCCTTTTTTCTATAATAAGGCTATGCATGTTATATAAGATTTAGGGCTTGTTTCACAATGTTCAAATAAAGTTCCAGATAAGCTATCCGCAACCAGGGCTGCCGTTTGTTCTAAATTTAAATATTTTTTTCTATATTGCGTGTGTCGTTTAAGGCTTCAAATTTAGAACAAACGGCAGCCCTGGTTGCGGATAGCTTATCCGGAACTTTATCTGCAGGTTGTGAAACAGACCCTCAATGTGTGTTGTGGTACATGAATAAATCTTTTTTTTATTCTATTCTATAAATAAAAAACGCTAAAAACGTGGTTCGACAATTTTTTTTTCGCTTCAGGCAACATCAGTAATCTCTCCGGATTTGCATTCAGATAAGCCCCGAAAAAATGTTTCGACAAGCCTACACAGTCCAGTGGAACAAACATCATGTTTATTTCAAATTTTCCGCAATATGCCAACGGATTGATTTGCCAATCCATCACAACACATTTTGTTACCGTTAGACACGCCGTCGTTATGTGGATGGAGAATTTCCTTATTTTGTTAAATTGCCACAACACACAAAAATATGTAAATCAGAGGCATCAATTGCGTCAGGGCTGCCACTTGTACGATTTAAAATTTGTACGAAATTGCTAATTCCACGCGAGTACGATCGAAACATCGACATCGTACGAAAAATGTACGATTTTTTACAATAATTTCATTTGGACCTTTTACGACATCGATTACTTGGTGATTTTCCAACATGGCAGGTCTATTAAACTTGCCACACTAGAATGCTGATTGCAAACTAAACTACGAAATAGCTTAACCAACTAAACAGTCTCGACTGGTAAAACAACTTATCAGAACTACCGAAAACTGCACTGACTTAAAGCTGACAGATAATATGTTCAAATGCTTGCGACATATCTGTACAAAAACAGTAAATAAAGGGTAAATAAAATTTACCACTTCTTTATTTCTGCCTCTTGGTGATTTATATCCAAAAATGGAGCATGGCCAATTTAGTTCACGTACAGTCACGAGCAATAATATATACACTGTTACATTTTCTATAAATCTTAAGCTAACCTCTTCAGTCCCCTTCAACCACCAACTATTGGTGGAGGGTTGTAAGACTAGAGGCTGGTTTTACTATCAGAAGTTTTCAAGCCGCCCTAAGGCCTCTGACATGGCTTAACAACTGCCATCTATCGACGACAGCCGGCACCAACTGCTTAACGTGCCTTGCGAAGCACGGAACCGCTCCAAAAAATGCCACTAGCGTTAGTCATAGAATGGTCATCCATCCATGCACTGAACGCGCCATATGTTGCTTAAACTTCGTGATCGTTTTTTAAGATCACTCGGGTGGCCGGGGCTACGAGCGATTCTGTATACCTACTATATGGTATTCTAGAACTTGAATAACGTGCTAACCCCTACGGATCCACCCTAATTGAATTAAAAGCTTTACGTTGAATAGAAATAAAACAGCGTCAGCTGCTACACAAATGACACTAGCAACAAGGAATGACACAGACAAATTACCCGTGACAGACTTTGTCTGTGTAAGAAAATATTGGTGTTTTCGTCCAGCAAGCGCTCTCAGCGAGTATTAAATAATGGCCTTACAATTTTTGTTGCCCTGCCTTTTTGTCTTCTATACACAGCATCGAGGCCTTGTACAAGAAAATTGTTAACTCTTCACTGGGTGACATTGAGGCCTCATGCTGTGAGGAAGCCAAGAAGGTATGGAGATTGGCCTGCCCTGGTGAGGATCCACCAAAGGATCCCACCATCCAAAAGCAGTGGGACGAGCCCCTCTGCGAGCTGGTGCAGAGCAGTTTAATTAATTCCTGCACCAGCGACGCGGATCGCGCTAGTCTACTAGCCGTGTCCGAACGAGAGTCGGGCTACTGGTTGCAGGCGCATCCATCAACTTTGATAGGGACTCTTTTGGACAACAGCTCATTCAGCACCGCCATCGGACTGCGACTGGGTTGCCCCATCACCGTGCCCCATCGTTGTCCCTGCGGCACGGACGTCGATCGCCTAGGCCACCATGGCCTCTCGTGTCAGCGAAGCACCGGCCGACTTCCCCGCCACGCGGCTCTCAACGACATCATCCGGAGGGCCTACGCCACAGCCGGGGTTCCCGCCACGTTGGAACCTCAAGGGATCATCCGGGATGATGGCAAGAGGCCCGACGGTATGACTCTGATCCCCTGGAAGCATGGGAGGCCGCTAGTGTGGGACGCTACGTGCGTTGATACACTGGCGCCCTCCCATGTTTCCCAGAATGGAAGCGCCGCTGGTTCAGCGGCCGGCGCAGCCGAAAGCCTCAAACGGCGCAAATATAGTTCTATTGGCAACAATTACATATTTGCGCCGTTTGGGGTCGAAACGATGGGCATATGGGGCCCAGAAGCGCGCCTCCTGTTCAAGGACCTAGCGGCGCGCCTAGTCGACGCAACCGGAGACCAGAGAGCTGGCGCGTACCTCGGCCAAAGGGCCTGGCCATCCAAAGAGGCAACGTCGCCAGCATTCTGGGCTCATTGCCGCGGGACAATGACCTGGGGCAGATATTTTATTTGTAAATAATATATTTTTTTAATCAAAGATATTTAGGTACTAGTATAGTTTATATTTAAGTTATATTTATTTTTATTTATAGTAAGTTAATTATTAATATTAATGTAATTTTAAGTTTTTGATATTTAGTTTAGTTTTAATATTTAGTTTATCATTGTTATTTTAAATTTAGTTATCGTCGAAATAAACCATCACTTAATATGTATTCTAAGGTGATTTGAGAAAAGATTTTTGTTTAATTTGCGTTTGTGGGTGTCTTGTGGACCTATCAGTGTAACTTAACATAAACATTTACATACAGGCACATACATTGCTCCTGGCCCCACATTAGGATACCCTGTGTCGTGGGAACCAGAAACAACGACGTCACAAACATGTAAACATCCAAGACCTGGGCTTTTTTTTACTGTCCTCAGATGGGTTTTTTTTTTGTATGTTTCGCCGCAAATCCTCTGACATGGACCAGAGACTTTGTTAGGCTAACATTGTGATTGTGTTTTTTTTTTTTTCATGTTTGCTCTACGTAATTTTTGCGTATGTTTACGTTGGTAAATTACGCCTGCAATGTGTAAGTATATATTTTTTTTAATTATAGTTCTGTTTGAGTACTGCTGGTATTGTGTGTCCTGGTGTTATGTGTGCATGTTTATTTAGTTATAATATTTCTTAGATTAATTACATTGATGAAAGGTAAGTATTTAATTATGTTACTTATTTCTTAATAGATTTTTTTTCTCTTTTTTGTTTTTTTTTTTACATTTCATATATTTACTTATGGTCTAGATTTACAATGTTATGGGCTTTGATATTCTATCTTAAGTATCCAATGTACTTGAGATAGAATAACGACTTCGCTATGTTATTACAGTTATTTATTTTCCAATGGTTTTTTTTTTCACAGTATTTTTCTTTTTGCATATTGTATGTTCGGCACATGAACATGTACTTCAGATTCAATACACCTAGCATCAGTTTCCTATCTTAAATGTATTCTATCTTATGTTATTGTATTACATTTATTTTTATTTTTATACATTTAATTAGCTTACGTAATCAATGCATAAAAACTATCGCGTTTTTATATTCTGTAATATATTTTATAAAGCTTGTTTGCTAACATGGTTTATACATATCTTGTATATTACTTAGTAATATACTCTATGTATATAATTAATATATATTTGTATATAATTGTATGCCTATTCTTTATATATTTTCTCTTATTATATTTATAATTATGTTTTATTTCTATCATTTGCAATTGTTACAATCTTTTCACAATATATTTTAAATGACTCTCTATATTCATTATTGGCTATATATTTTGACAATGTTTCTTTACTTAACTTAATACTAGATTCTATTTCTAAGTTATACCTATCCAATCCATGTATTGGACAATCTAACAATAAATGTAATATCGTTTCTTCTTTTCCACGGTCACAAATGCAAGCTGGGTCGTCTTTACATTTAAATCGGTTTAAATAATGTGCAAAGCCGCCATGGCCGGTGAATGCTTGTACGAGCTTTGGAGTGATATTGATTGTTCGTATAGTCTTGTAAGCTTGTATTACATCTGGTAAGAATAGCTTTGTTATCTCAGCCGTGTCTCCCTCCGCATACCTTGCCTGCCATTTAATTAAAGTGTCTTGTCTCCTCAGATGGGTTTAGAACCCGGGACCTTTTGCGAGATTTTTTTATTTTTAGTTTAATACAAAAACCACAGCACAAGTTAAATTATAAAATATGGTTGTGTGAAAAAAAATATCGCTGCGCCGCAGAGGTCGCCATTACAATTGATTAATATGCTGGAGGTTGTGGGTTCCGTTCCCACTGTGTGCCGCCGTATATTTGTAGAAGGCGGTGTATTTCCATATTTGTGATGTCCTTGCTTGGTTATTCATACACACCTACTATACCATACACCGCTCGCCAAATCGCTCGTAGCCTGGGCTGCCTGAGTTATCTTAAGCGATCACTAAGGTTAAGCAACATACGGCGCGTTCAGCCCATATATGGGTGATCGTTTTGTGACTAACGCTGGTGGCATTTTTCCGAGCGGTTCCGTGCTTCGCAAGGCACGTTAAGCAGTTGGTGCCGGCTTCCGTCGATAGATGGCAGTCGTTTAGCCAAGTCAGAGGACTTAGGGCGGCTTGAAAACTTCTGACTGTAAGACCAGCCACTAGTCTTACAAGCCTCCACCAATCCGGACTAGGCCCCCGTGGTGGAGTATGGCCTATACTTTCCTGAGGGAAGAGATCCGTGCCTCTCGGTGGGGACATAATGGGTGGATGATGAAATATTCTGTTCAATGCGTAGTGTGCGATAAAGTATTATTATTATTTATTATTGTCGACTTCCATCAAGGGCCTGATATTGGAGACTGAAAGTTTTTACGAGTTGTGTTTTAATTAGCTACAACTTTTTTATATAAAATTTGACCTTTTACATAGGAAATATAAGAAAGTTAGTATAATTATGTGAATTAGTAATGAAGGAAAACGGCAGATGGTACGGATAGACTAACCAATAGAGTAGTACAAAGGAACCGCACACGGTCGATGTGAAACCAAATTTATAAACTAAAAATAGTATGTTAATTTACTGTTAATAACTTTAACAAACGTTAACAACTTTGACTTTTTCTTGTTGACTAATTCAGCAAATTCACAAAAGGCAATTTGATAAATTGCCTTTTGTGAATTTGCTGAATTAGTCATTTATAAATTTAATTGTTATTTTAAAGTATATGTTATAATGTTTCCTTGACGAGTAATGAAGGTTATCAATAAATAGATGAGACTTTGACGTTCATAAAGTAATCATTTTGTTTGTATTGGGAATAACATTTGAATTGAATTTGTTAACGGGTGATTTTTTACATTAACTCCATAAAAAGTAACATACATATATTGTAGTAAGCCACCAAAACCTACAAATACGTTCCAATACAATCTTCAGGGGCCAATGAACCTACAATATATATTATGTTTGGTTTGCGTTCTGGCAGCCGGCACCAACTGCTTAACGAGCCTTGCGAAGAACGGAACCGCTCGGAAAAATGCCACTAGTGTTGGTCATAGACGGTCACCAATTCATGCACTGAACGCGCACTATTTTGTTTAACCTTCGTGATCGTTTAAGATCACTCAGACGGCCCGGCTGAGAGTACGGTTTAAAGTACTTTGACGTTCATAAAGTTTTTTTTTTTGTTATTTTTGTATTTTGAATGCATACAACTAGCTTCCGAGTGTGTATTGGGCAGGGGGGGAAGAAAATGGGTCACTTAGTATAGATACATACGTTCTTTCAGGAATCATCATTCTTAATAAGGTTGGCCTTTTGTGTACAGTGCCTTGCTGTTACAAATTGTGTTTCAACGCTAAATGGAAAATGGTGATCCCGTCTGCAACCTACTCACCGTATTTTATTACGTTACTATGGATAATTTTTCCGTATCATAATAATTTTACATCCAGTTTCCGATATACGAGGTAAAGCAAGCAAGCAAAACAAGTAACAATAAAAGTTACAATTACAAAAGATATACGGCCTATTGTATATCTTTTTTAATTGTAACTTTTATTTTGTATCTTGTTTCTTGTGTGCAATAAAGAATATTCTTATCTTACCTTATCTTAAAGCAGTGATTTTAACCAGTTTTTTGCCTACATTGAGAAACGTGCGTGCATGCAAAGACTAATGAATGTGGATGAAGCAAGAGTAATTTGCCAGGATCGTGGCTAGTGACAGTCCCTAGGCTCTGCCTACCCCTCTGGGTTACAGGCATGAGCTTAAGTATGTATAAGTTGACACAATTTTTATACAATAGGCTATTTGACAGGCTTCTGAAAGCATCTCATATTTTTTTAGTGTTCATTGAGTCCTCAGAAAGTGATAATTTTTAATTCTTTCGTATATTTCTTCTAAAAAAAAAGCAATCAAAAATTTACTTTTAAAATAGGTCGCCAAAACGCTGTCTTGGGCAATATGGCGTCGCACAGGAATTATTACGTCACTGGCCATTAAATAAAACCAATGAACGTAAGAACGACATGAATGACAGACGCCATATATACTGAGC
The DNA here is from genome assembly GCA_947310845.1 of Yponomeuta plumbellus. Classification (NCBI taxonomy): domain Eukaryota; kingdom Metazoa; phylum Arthropoda; class Insecta; order Lepidoptera; family Yponomeutidae; genus Yponomeuta; species Yponomeuta plumbellus. Next base: position 2,795,107 of record OX371204.1, read on the forward strand.
TGTGACGTCATCATAGAAACGGCCAATCCTGGCAGTTGTCTATAAAATGGCTGCAAACTATATTTTGTTTATTTTTATGTAAAATCAATTTTTTTAATGAACAGCCTTAAAGCGGTTTTAAGACTCATCATTTATTCGAATACGTATAAATAATACTGTTTTTATCACACTATCAAATAACCTATTACTATGTTGGTTTGACTCTGACACCTGTGGTAGATGAGAATATGTAATAGAGGTCAGCGAAAGGTGTCAGAACAAAAGTTCTCTGTATATGATGTCCTTGAAATAACGGGGTTACCCGTAAAGGGAATGCTTAGGGATGAGATGAACATAAATCAATAACCTTTAACGATACGGTGTAGCAATTTGATCCATGTTCGAAGGTTGGCGATGCGTTATTTCAAATCTGATCGCCTCTACTTCCGACGTCAATATTGCAAAATTGCGCAATAAAAGCGTATGTCTTGCAAGATCATATCTAATGCTCGTTTTGCAGGACGGATCTTGATATCGATTGGGTAAAATCCATAATGGATATCACATTTAATTTTTTTATAGTACCTACTGTATTATGGCCCTTTAAGAGAATTTGTCGCTAAGCCAAGGCCTTAGGATGGCTTGAAAACTTCTAATGGTAAGAATAAATTCTTCACAAAATAAAAGTAATATAATTTAAATTCATTACGTAACATTATTTTAAGAGCACTCATCTTTCTCTTCGAATAATCTTCTCTTCTTCTTCTTATATATAAAAAAGGATTGTTGTTCGTTAGTCTCACTAAAACTCGAGATCGGCTGGACCGATTTGGCTGATTTTTGGTTTTTCATATTTCTAGATTTCCAGGGAGGGTTTAAATGGTGAGGAAATATGGAAAAATTACGAAAACTTTGGCGGTACGAAGTTTTCCACTAATAGACTATATTGTAGAGTGCTTCCAACCTTTTTTTAAATCCCTTCCTCCGAAGGGATCCTCCGTAACTCTTATATTTCTTGAGGCATCTTGCCGTAGACCCTTGTACAGAACTCACAATCAAACACTACTGTATTTCTATTCTATCCCCTGACAGTTACATATTTGGAGACAGATTATTGAGCCCGTATCAAACTCAGGGTAAGGCCAGATATACGTTTGCGTTATTAACGCCATCAATCTTCGTGGATCGTAATGCGATGGCCGCAACGTCGTTGGTTTTTAAACCGACCGAGATTTTGTCCCGCTTATTTTTGACCCTCCAATGAATTATTAATATGGGAGGCCGATTTGATGATTTATGTCGCAGAGAAATGGTCAGCAAGGGTAGGTAAGAAGGTAAGGTAGGTAAGTGCTTAGTACCTAAGGGATTAAGTAGAAAAAAATGGCTTATATACAGAGCATACTTCTAAAGTAAGCAATCCGGAGACACTTCAATTAGTGTTTAGGAACAACTTTTGCTCTTGACAATAAACAATGTTTACCACATAATTTGTATAATTTTATCAATCAATCAATCAATAAATTTATTTATTTGTAAACATAGGTAAATATTACAAGCTGTTTAGAAATATCATAGTCTCTCTACGTCTTGCCTTTAGGCGTACAAAATTGTGATCCCTACCTAAATAAAATGTCTTTTCAATTAATAAAACTAATAATAAAAACGAAAATGTCCAAGTAAGTATGTCAAAGTATGTTTGGCAGTGCCCAAGCTGCGACAACGGTAACAGTCGCAGAAGAGGGGATGAAACTCCGACTCGGAAACAGTTCGAGCAGCGCCCGGCTCCGCCGGCGCCCCTGGTTGAGTTGGCGAAAGGGTCTCCCGCGACAGAGGAGAAGGCCGCTATGGATGCGTATCCCACCCCAGGTGCACAAGTCATAACATATGACCTATTTGCCAAGCTGCTTGACGCCAAGCTCGACAATTTCAGAGCCTCCATAAGGACTGAGTTTAACGTTATACTCGCGAAACTTCGAGAAAACTTCCGCGAAGAAGTGGTGGCACTCCGCAATGAAAACTCCAAACTGAAGGAGGAGTTTGCTGCCCTCGAGCGCAGCGTCGGCGTTTCGGACGTTACTAAAATGTCGGAGGCCATATGCGACCTGCGCAATCAGCTGAATGATCGGGAACAGGACCTCCTCACAAACGATGTGGAAATAACTTGCATCCCAGAGCACGAAGGAGAAGCGTTAGGTCACCTTGTAATGACAGCTGCAACCAAACTGGGCATGACACTAGAGGAACGCGACATTGTTAGTGCGGTGCGAGTTGGACCTAGGCGCGGCATGGTTGAGGGAGCCGCGGCACCAACCCCGCGCCCCATTGTGGTGCGGCTGACGCGGCGTTCCCTCCGCAACGGGCTACTGCAGGGTGCGCGTGTGCGCCGCGGCGCCACTACTGCTGGGCTGGGCTTGCCGCCGCACGAACCGCGTCGCTTCTATGTCAACGAGCGGTTGACCAAGTCTAATCGAGCTCTATTCGCCATGGCTCGCGACGCTGGTCGGGCGGCACGATGGCGCTTTATTTGGACAAGGGACGGAAGAGTCTACGCTCGAAAGGAAAATAATTCACCTCGATGTGTGCTACGTAGTGTGGCGGACATTAAAAATTTTGTAAAGGCCTAATTAGGTCATTTGTGTATATGATGTCGCATTGCCTGTACCCGAGAACTCACTTAATAAGTATTAAGTCCCAGCGGAATAGAGAAATTATCTTTTTTATATTGCATACTAGTTGCACAAAAAACGTACTACAACACTATACAATAACACACGGTATACACTCTTCCTTTTTATTATCATATCTAAATGTACATCTTGTTATCCCCTTATTTATTGTAAGTAATATTATCTTAATATATTATAACAATCTTATCTCAGACAACATTTTGAACCGAAACTACAGAGGCGGTTAAGACAGGATTTAAGATTTGTTTGTTCAATGCAGGCTCACTCGGAACTAAACACGATGAGTTTGAGGTCGCTTTTTCCGGGATTTCCCCGGATATCATATGTATCACTGAAACTTGGTTGAGAGACGGGGAAGAGGGCCCGGCACCAACGCTACCGGGATACCGGTTGCGGCACGTACCACGACCGCGCGCTGTACGGCAGAGAGGTGGGGGTGTGGGCTTCTACGTACGTCATGGCTTGCGCGCCGTTACCGAGCCCCATCCACCCGCGCCCGACCAGGTTGAGCAAATGTGGATCTCAGTTAGGGTCAATTCCACACGAATAGCTATTGGTACAGCTTACAGGCCGCCGTGGCTAAACTGCGATACCTTCTTTGACGCATTAATGGAGTCCGTTTTAAGTTTTTGTAACTTTGACTATGTGATAGTACTGGGCGACTTTAATGTAAATATATTGCAGCCCAGTATTTACAAAAATAAATTGGAAAACTTTTTGACATGTACGCTATTAAAGAATCTTGTTAGTGTCCCCACGCATTTCACAAATGACTCCTCAACCGCGATTGACCTGGTATGTACCGACTTAGACCCCACCAAAATATTATTGACAAGCGACCATATCCCTGATTTAGGCAGTCATGCTATTGTGACTGCTGAACTGAAAATAAAAAAACCCAAAATACCGCCTCGTAAAATCAAAACCAGATCCTTGAAAACTATTGACATTCAAAACTTTAATTCGGAATTGGAATCAATTAATTGGAACATTTTGTCCAGCTTGTCGGATGTTAACCTAATCTTCAAAGAGTTCACCGAAGTAATAGTATTTACAATAGTGATAAAGGACAAACAGAAGCATTGGTTCATCAGTAATATTAAATTTATGATTAAGTTGAGAGATCAAGCACACGTTAGGTGTATCAAGACAAAGTGTGACGCACAAAAAAAAGAATATAAGGATTTAAAACACCTAGTGAAAGTTAGCTTGGACATGGAGAAGCGTTGTTTCTTTGAGAATCATGTCAACAACAATATAAACAAACCAAAAAAAAGTTATGGAAACCCCTCAAAGAAATAGCGCTGCCCCAATTTAATAAAAAAAAACATTCTGTGGACCTTTTTGACGACGCAAATGAAATAAACGACCATTTTTGGAATATCCCCGGAAATAAAATTTGTAATAAATCAATATTAGCATACTTTGATAGCAATAGGCATAATAACGCAACTTTGAAATTAGAACCAGTCAATGATACAATTATATCTCGGGCAATTCTTGCACTGGGCTCAAATGCGCAAGGTGTAGACGGCATTTCTTTGGATATGCTTGTCACAACGCATACTTATATTAAGAAAACAATTCAGCATAATATGGTGTCGTCGTTTTATTTGGTTGTAGAGTTTCAGTACAATATGTGGCCGGATCTGCACATGAACAGAGATTAAGTAGAAAAGCTAACTGAAGTTAACAAAAATAAAAATTAACGTATTAACCTACTAACCTGATAGTTCATAAATAAACCGGAACACGTGAAGCAGAATCAACTGAAGCTCGCTTCGATTTCACGTTTCGAATAACAAGGTAACGGGGGAGCCAACTAGATTTGGATCATATTTCTAAGGGGATCGATGTTAATTTAGACCGTGGCTGGAAAAATCTCTATTGCAAAAAATCTAATATCAGCTTTTCCAGACATTCAAGTACGCTCATTGACCTACTTCAGAACTTCCATTCATGGTTTAATGTGAAGATACATCGCAAAGCCAATAAACCCACAAGTAGAAAGACTCTGCTACGCAGTGTATAGTCTGTTAGCTTTTAGAATATACCTCTACTGAGCAATCAAAAACCGATTATATTGCAATAAGGTAAGGTTTATTTTACATAACTTTTCAAAATAGTGAAGAAAAGTTTTATACAGAGCAGGAAGTAGTATTATACTCGTGTGCTTTCGGCGAAAAAAGCCTACTCTAGTGCCCGAGGTATATTCTAAAAGCTAATAGACTGTACTATTGTCGCACTAGACTGTACTTTACCGCAATTCCTGCTTTTTTAAGACTTGTTGTCTTAAAAAAGCAGGAATTGCGGCTTTATAAAACCCAGGGTGGTAATCTTAATATGGAAAAGCTGCTATTTTTTTACCCGACTGCAGCGGAGCCCAAAAGGAGGGTAACGTGTTTGGCCCGTATGTATATATTAAGGTATGTCCGTGTTTGCTCCTGTCCAAAAAGTACGCAACCTCTTTGCTACTACAAACTTATTCTTTTTTTTATCGTGTTTATTTTTCTTTTTGTGTAACATCTAATAATAGGCACAATCAGCACGCGTTGTCATTAAAAAATATTGATTTTATTTCAAAGTCGTCGTACTTTTATTGCGAGGATTTGCGGAAGGGATAAATCTCTTCAGTCCGATTATATCGTCGGTCAGAAACATTTGGTTCATTTTCAAAATATTCTGTTCTCAGTAATGACGATTAAAGATTTCAAAAATTGTCACATGTTAAAGTAAAATCATTGTTTCTCTACTGGAATCAGTATTTTTGTGACGGATAAAAAAATCATATCATTTGTACCGTTTTAGTGACTCGGAAATATCTTCAAAATGTCCACCATTCTGCATAAAATCGGGTGTTTGGAAATGTTCCGGTAATGATTTCGACCGACGATATGGTCCCTCATAATTCCTTAACCCATAGCAATAGTCAGATTTTGACAAATTGTATCTCAATTTTCATCGTTTTCGCGCGAATGTCGAGTGTAGCATAAGATAATATAAGATAAGATAAGATAAGATAAGATAAGATAAGATAAGATAAGATAAGATATGATAAGATAAGATAAGATAAGACATAAATTCTTTAAAAAATCAAGTACTACCAAAAAGACGAAGATAAGAAACTTAAATAAAAAATACGTCTGCTGTATGCTAACTACTAATTATGCAAATTCAACAGTATATCTCAATACGAATGTCATAATTTTGATAAATTTGCGGCAAAGGTTCTATTTAATTTAACATTAAAACATTATTTTAGAACAACTGGTAATTTATAAGAAGTATTTAATATCATTTTTAACTGTTCATTATTTTAAAAGTGGCCATTTTGAATAGAATTACATTTTAACGGATTTGTCAGAAAATGGCGCCTAGTTCCATGCGCTCGCCTTTAGTCTATAAAAGGGAGGGCTCGACGATAAACCGTCAGTCTTGTTCTAGAGTTGTGATCGGGCGGAAGTTCTGCCCGATTTAAGAGTCTTGTTCTAGCGCTGTGATCAGGCGGAAGCTCTGCCCGATTTAAGAGTCTTGTTCTGGCGCTGTGATCAGGCGGAAGCTCTGCCCGATTTAAGAATTTATATTTATAACTTATATTAAAAGTTAAATTGTGAAATGATTATACAGTGATGTGAGATTTGTGAAGTGAATTGAGTTGTTCGTGATAATACAGTGAGGTAAAAGTGAGATCTGTGAAGTGAATCGTGTTGTTCTTTATACGAAGTACCTAGGTTGCTAGGCTGCCTGCTTCGTTAAGTCCTGGTTTACTAATGTATTGCCAAAAATCGTTTCCCAAAGTATTACTTCCCAAACTATTTTCCGCAAATTATCACTTGGCAAAAAAACATTTCTCAAAACAACTTAAAGCAAATAAACAGTTAGCAAAAGTTATTATGGCAAGTTATTGTTTACCAAATAAATACTTGGTCAAAATTCATTTTACCAAAGAGGCAACAAGAGGCAAGGTAAGAACGCATCAAAGTCGAGTCTGTTTTCGATCTAACATAGAGAACCTAACGCTCCGACGCGCTCCGCTTCGCTACGCGCGTCGTTGCACCTATATTTCTGTTGTCACGTATTCTTTACATCGCCGACCCCCCGTTCCATTATTTGAAAATAACACTTGCCAAAATAAAACGTTAGCATAATAAACGTTTGTCTTAATAAAACTTGACGCAGTAAAATTATGCGAAATGATAATTTGACCAAATGAATAAAATGCGAAATGAAAACTTGCTAAAGTTTCATTTGGGAAATGAAACTGATGCCATAAGTTTATTGGGAAGTAAAATTTGGCGAAAAATACTTTGGCTAAACGGCGGTATTCCTTAAGTCCTCGTCATAGTGAAAATTGTTTTGATGAGTAGAAGCTTCCATTTTCCGTATAAAATATCTAGTTGAAGTTTATCCGGCATGTGTCGAACCGAAACTGATCCGCTTGCCCCCAGAGCCTTAGCTAAAGTACTAGCACGAGCTAGCTTTGAAGTAAATAATTATTGAGTGCTAGAGGGGGTCACTAGCACCAATATATCTGATTTCATGATAATAATACTATTGAAACGGCACAGTGGTGTTTTAATATGACTTTGGAGCGTAATTATTTGAATACAAAAAATACAAAATATTTATTGCCGTAATAATTTTTTTACATGAGCGATACACAGCGGGCCCGCACTAGGTAAAACCTGTATCGCGGACGCACAAAAACACTTTTAACAAAGATAAAGGAAATACGAGCAAAACATGACAAAATTTAGAGACAAAAATGCAATTGTCGTTATGATGAAAAAGAATATAAATTAAAACTTACGTGTTCATCATCAACCCATTATGTCCCCACCGAGGGGCACGGGTCTCTTCCCTGAGGAAGGTATAGGCCATACTCCACCACGGGGGCCAAGTCCGGATTGGTGGAGGCTTGTAAGACTAGTGGCTGGTCTTACTGTCAGAAGTTTTCAAGCCGCCCCTAAAGGCCTCTGAATTGGCTTAACGACTGCCATCTATCGACGGCAGCCGGCACCAACTGCTTAACGTGAGTCTCGTCTGCAACAGATTCCACATCCATCTTGCACTGCACCACCAATGCACGTTGATCGGTATGCCAATGTGTGTACAGCGATCCGATATTTTGGCCCAACCGCTGGCCCAGCTCCTTGGCCCAATGTTTAAAGCGGCCTTAAGCCCACTTACACGACTCTGCTCCCACCCGGCAAGAGTAGTGTCATTCAAATATGGGCTTTAAATGTTGCTCTTTAGATGTATTTTGCGTTGGCATCGTGAATTGGCGGACAGCTCGCTGTCAGCTAATTTATGATGCCAATGTAGAGTATATCTAGACAGCGGTATTTAAGGCCCATATTTGAATGGTATTGTTTTTGCCGGGTGGTAGCGGAGTCGTGTAGGTGGGCTATGACCTTTAGCCCTTCGGCCCGGTTTTACCAAATTGTAGCGAAAAATTCGAAGCGAAATTAATCCTTAAAATCATTGACCGTCGTTCTAAAGTCCCTTGTGACTGTCGCAGTTAAGTAAAATAGGGGTGCGATCCGTAGAAGTAAAGTGAAAGAGGGTATCCAGAGTCAATGAAGTATAAGGTTTATTTCAAGGTATATAGATTTACATAATAGGTGCAGAGTATAGCAATCCGGGTCGTAAGAAAAACAGAAAGAATGACAAAACAGTCCACCTTGTATGAAAGCTGAGGATGATCTGGACCAGATACGACCGAACACTGTGGCGAATGTCAAAAAAGGAGACTGAAACGCTTCCATACATTCTTGGGCCCAGATGTAAAAAGACGAGAGTGGTGTCAATAAACAGCTTATATATTGTCAAACCATCTTTGAAAATTTTGCGGATTTTAGCAATCTGAGAGCAAAGTTAAAAGAGATTTAGTAAAAGTGAGGCTATGCAACAAATTGACAATAACCTATAGGTACTTAACAGCTGATTTTATAACTATGATCATATGATAGACAGTTATTTATTACATTAATTGTAGTTCTTATTGTATTGTGTGGGAAAATGTAATGAAACTCCCAAATAGATTAAAAGACAGGGAAGACAAGGATTTGTGTCATTTCATCCTCTAAAACTCGTCGGCCCAGTGTATTACATTGATAAGTCGGTATGCCACAGTCGTACAAGTTAAACAATATACTAGAAGTCCGTAGAGCGAAAGCACTGGTCGAGGAATATAATTAAAATACGCAAACGATAACCGATACAAGACGAGTAGGTAGGTAGTCCGGTGATCATGATGGGAGACGATAATGTACGTACCGCGAATGCAAATCCTGAGAACGTACGCCCCGGTAATGTACAGCCACGGAATCCGTGCACATGAACACGGATTCCCGTCCGTAAGTTCTCGGGTCGTGCGTTATCATATCAGGCTGTATAAAATTGGTACGGGCGAGAATCCGTGTACAGCCATAGACACGACAGAGTAGTGCCTCGTTTCCATGAAGCGTAAATCATTCACTTAGCAGCCATTACACGCTCGATCTAGTGCGTGATATTATCGAGGCTATGAGTCGCAATAGATTGACGTCCTGATCTGGCTGGATCTTACACTAGACAAGTCAATCCAAATGATCAGAGTTTAGATGTAGAGGAGCGATACATCAACCCATTATAAACCCACTGAGGGGCACGGGGCTTTTCCCTGAGGAACCTTTCTCAGTGAAAAGCCCGTGCCCCTCGGTCCTATACCTATAGGGCATACTCCACCACGGGGGCCTAGTCCGGATAGGTGGAGCCTTGTAAGACTAGTGGCTGGTCTTACTGTCGGAAGTTTTCAAGCTGCCCTAAGGCCTCTGACTTGGCTTCACGACTTCCATCTATTAACGGCAGCCGACACCAACTGCTTAACTTGCCTTGCGAAGCCACGGAACCGCTCGGAAAAATCCCATTAGCGTTAGTTATAGAATAGATGGTCATTTGGGCACGAATTCCCGGGTTGTACATTCTCGTGCCGTAAAATCTCGGTCCGTGCAATATAGTGACCCATCATGATCATAGATTGAAAATCCGGGAGCTGTCACTGTCAGCACAGATTAACATTTGACAGACATAAAAAGTAATAAATCGATCTGTAAACGAGAGTCTACGAGAATCGATTTTAAAGTTAATATTCTGTTTTATTGTAAGCTATTGACAATATAATAATTTATTCCGTAGATTTTGTTCACTTTGAATGAATCCATCATTCGATGAGAGTGATTTTATGTTCAAAAATAATTCTTGAAATCATTCACAGTAATCGATTATAGTAATCGAAACTCTATTTCATCAGTGCAATAAACTTGTTTTTAAGATTTCTCGTCTCCCAGATTGTGAATTGAGTAGATTTTTTATATTTTGAAACAGAAAAAAATACCGCTTTTTTTAAACCATCTTTCAGCTTATTACAATTGGGCCCAGAGATCCCCGGCTCCTTTGGAATAGTAGATGGCCGAAAATGATTAAAAAGCAACGAGGGGAATTGCACCTCGTTACATGTAAAGGCAACTTATGATTTGCAGAGTTGAGCCAACGGGTTATATAACCTATCCACTTGTCCACAGAGCGTAGTGTTCCGCGTACTCCGACACCCGCACATCGCCGAGTTCGACCAGTGCGTGTCGTTCGGTGCCTTCAGCTCGCCGCAGCAGGAGGTCGCCTACACGGTGTTCTGCCTGTGCGCAATGTACTTCGTGCCGCTGCTCATCATCAGCGGCTGCTACCTATGCATCTTCTTCGAGATACACAGGAACAGCCGAGAGATATGCGGTGAGTTTGGCTTTTTGCAAATGGATCTGTACAGGCCGGACAGGAAGACCAGCCACTAGTCTTACAAACCTCCACCAATCCGGATTTGGCCCCCGTGGTGGAGTATGGCCTATACCTTCCTCAGGGAAGAGACCCGTGCCCCTCGGTGGGGACATAATGGGTTGACGACGAAACGGATCTGTGTTGATCTGCACACGTGTTATAAAGTTGTTCCGGGGTGATCAATGGGCTAGTTGCCCTAAAAAATGTAATCAGTCCGTCTTTTAGATTATTCAAAAATAAGGGACACGTATTTTTTTATTGGTAAATTAGACCAAAAATGACAAAGATATAGCCCATTAAAGTTAAGTGTGACGTCACGCCGTGCTGCATTTTTTAGCACGGAGTGACGTCATACGTATCTTTGTTATGTCTTGTTTAATCGAAAAAATTAAAAATACGTGTCCAATATTTTTTTTATAATCTAAAATACGGACTAAATAGAATTTAATTATTTTGACCCTGGAAACTACCCTATTCGACTTCACTAGAAGTACTGAGAGGATACGAACGACGATACGTCTACTTGAACCACAGACATCTGAAGTAAAGGAGACCGGACCTATCGCCGAATTTGTATGGGAACCGGAACTCGCAAGCCCGAGTTACTCACACAACGCTACGAGATATGCGCACACTTCATGGTACGCACCCACACAACCACACTCTAGCTGGAACAGATTTTAGTCGATAAGTTGTCGATAATTAGGTACATCTAGTAGCTAATTTCTGTGTGTCTGAAGTCACGAGAAATTTAATTGTTTGTGCAAACATAAAATATGTGCGTGGCACCTATGTTAGAACTGAAAAATATGTGGCAAAAGGTTGAAAATAAATAACACGTCTAGGCATTTCTCCAGAAGAGGCAAAAATGGCTGACTTCGGTGGTCGTTTTTTTTCGTCTTTCAGGAATTTCATCGATTGTTTTGGATAAAGGGCTAAAAACTGTAAAACATGATATATTTTGGGTAGTCAGATTCTCGGCTATAAAACGAAATATTTAAATCACCGAAATCAGACTACACCGAAATCACCGAAAAACTGGGCGAAAATAATCAATCAACTTGTTTATTGTAATTCTCATACATTATTAAGCTGTAAAGTACCTTCCTCAACAGGTACTTCTTATACCGGAAATCACATTTTTTCAATCAGCTTTTTCTCATCTGTCAGCTCGTCTTGCAAGCGCCAAAAATCTAACACGAATTGCGTGAGTGATTTCTGGCTGACTATTTTAGAACGAAAAATAATAATCCTTCCAAAAAAATGGCAAAATTTTATCAAAACACGCAATAAAGTCAAATAATTAAGTATGTTAAATTATACATTTTTGTCTCAGTATAGCCTTATCTTTATAAAGTGACTACACCAGAACAAAAAGCAATTTAGTTTAGTCATACGGAGGTTAGTGTACTTTTTGTTTGTATTGTACTTATGCTGTTAGGTTGATATCATACCTATGTAACTTTTCTGAAATTGGTTGTTGGTAAAAACTAGCAGTCAAATCTTGAGCTTGAATTACAATTTACATCTCAGTGATCTTGTAACTAAAATTTCATGATTTTCTTCAGAGAACTTGGCAGCACCCATAAAGATCTCAATTCTTTTGTCGGCGAAGTCGATAACGACGTATGTTCTTAATACCTATTGAACTTGGCTCTCATATCATTCACATTTATGTTTTTGATGGGATACATCATACACAATGAATCTGGATACGGCGGCGGCGCCGGCGGCGGAAGTACATATTTAATTATCGATATTGACTTCCTACATAATTATCTCCTCACTAGTTCCGTCACAAATTGTTTCTGTCTTACTCACGCTCATCGGTTTAGAATGAGAAAGAAACAAAGAAGTGTCTCCATGGTTACGCTATAGGCATTTACGTTTTAGGCATTTACCTGTGAAATGAAGTTCCATCGGTCTGGATGTAAAGTGAAGTTAGTGTTTGCACCCTGTGCAAGCTTATTTCTCAAGCCTTGGAACGGTATGTCCAATCTCTTTACTATTCAGATATCTATGGCTTGAACGAATTATAATTTTGTCACTTGAAAATGAAAATGTTTATTTCTAAAACAACATTTTTACAAACGTTATTTACAAGGTTGGGTAGACCGTCTTCTAAGTGTATCTTTTAAATGTACTCGTAAGTGAATACCTAACTCCATTTCAAAGAAAACCCGCTCTCCCACAACTATACATATTTAGTTTTAAAAACTATAGTTTTATAATACATTTACTTATATTTATTTCTTTGTGTGTATGTGTGTGTTATGTTATGATGTATGTGTTGTCTGGAATTCTTGTTGAAGTTGACGTTTTCGTAGGTACAATACATAAGAACTACTTTTTTTTATTTATTTACTCTAAATAGTAAAAGTATTCCATCTCTTTTGCACGCCAGACGGCTACCAAATACTAATTCATAGTCGCATTGTTAACATCTAGTAGACGCCTAAACGGTGTTCTGCCTGTGCGTAATGTACTTCGTGCCGCTGCTCATCATCATACGCGGCTGCTACCTGTGCATCTTCTCCGAGATACACAGGAACAGCCGAGAGATATGCGATGAGTTGATAAAGAGTTTCGAGACGATCAATTTTAGTTTACTGATATTGTATTCATCATCATCATCATCAACCCATTATGTCCCCACCGAGGGGCACGGGTCTCTTCCCTGAGGAAGGTATAGGCTATACTCCACTACGGGGGCAAAGTCCGGATTGGTGGAGGCTTGTAAGACTAGTGGCTGGTCTTACTGTCAGAAGTTTTCAAGCCGCCCTAAGGCCTCTGACTTGGCTTAACGACTGCCAGTTATCGACGGCAGCCGGCACCAACTGCTTAACGTGCCTTGTGAAGCACGGAACCGCTCGGAAAAATGCCACTAGCGTTAGTCATAGACGGTGGCCCATCCATGGACTGAACGCGCCGTATGTTTCTTAACCTTAGTGATCGTATAAGATCACACAGGCAGCCCCGGCTACGAGCGATTGTATTCGTTCCGCTGCTGCTGCTGAATTCATCAGTGGATGTTGTGAATACGGCCCCTGCCTCACCGGGACGCCATGGCCACGTCGCCCGCGACCGTATCCAAGCAGTTAGTATTGAAATGTATGGTGCCTAACTCACTTGGCGACGGTCTGGCTACGTCGCCATTCATACAAACTGCTTGGATGCGTGGCTAGCGACGTCGCCATGGCGTCCTGGTGAGGCAGGGCACTACCTATGCAATGTGCATCTGCACATAGGAATAGCCCGGAGATATGCGGTGAGTTGATCATTGAGCATGTTTTTATATTTTACACGCAGCCTTATTGTACGATGGCTCCGGGATGATTAAGATTTCTTTACCAATGTACTGATCGATGCTGATCATTATTGATGATTGATTTTTTTTATTGGCGGTTACCATTAAGCATTATTTATCCATTAAAACCAAACAGCCAAACAGGTTTAAACTCAAACCTTTGGTGGTTATTTTTTGCAACTATGCTTCGTAACTATGCTGCAACGCTCCATTATGACAAGTGAAAGTTTTTCTTTATTGCTTAGAATGGTTGCGCAGTGTTATGAGAATCTGTTATTATTTATTTACTAGAGCGACCGGCCCGCTCTATTGGGAAAAACTAATACTTAAACCTGTCAGCAAAGTCTGCTAGAGCACTTCTCTTAAAAAAACTTGTCAATAACACACAGAGTCCTCATACCTACCGTCATCATCCACCCATTATGTCCCCACCGAGGGGCACTTGTCTCTTCCCTGAGGAAGGTATAGGCCATACTCGACCACGGGGGCCAAGACCGTATTGGTGGAGGCTTGTAAGACTACTGGCTGATCTTACTGTCAGATGTTTTCAAGCCGCCCTAAGGCCTCTGACTTGGCTTAACGACTGCCATCTGTCGACGGCAGCCGGCACCAACTGCTTAGCATTCATCAAAATGAAGAATGTGTTTTCTGCTGATTGTTGTATTATGTTGCGTGATTTTGTGTTTTTGAGTATTGTGTCGTCAAATAAATATATTTTTCTTTCTTTCTTTCTTTCTTTCTTTCTTCAAACCTTAAAGTGTTCTTAATGCATTTTAAGGAAACAATTTGCGTCAGTTTTTACTCATATGCAGTCCCCACAGTAGGGCACAGGGCGTCTCTCAGAGAGGGAGTATGGGCTTAATCACCACGCGTGCCCACCGCGGATTGGCGATATCAAGCGCTAAGGTTTTGATTAGCTCAGGCAGTCAGGTTTCCTCACGATGTTTTCCTTCTCAGTTAGCGAGTGGTATTGCTACTATAACTTCACATATCTACATGAAATCTGCTTGGAAAACAAAGGCATAGGCATTCGCAAAGGCATAGAGGCCCCGCCCCGGGATCAAATCCCGTCTGGAAAAAAAGAAACCACGTCTTGGATGTTTACATGTTTTTTACATCGCTGTTTCTGGTTCCCACGACACAGGGTATCCTAGCGTGGGGCTAGAAGCAATGTATGTGCCTGTATGTAAATTTTATGTTAACTTCACAAATCTACATTAAATCTGCTTAGAAAACAAAGGCACATGCCCGCACTGGAAATCGAACCTATGTTTCCCTCGCCACGTTGCCATCGCAACAGGGCGACTTGTCGCCGCGTCTAGTCGCCGCGTCAGACGCGACGTTGTCATTTGCTTCTGGCGTCTTGTCGTCGCGACTCCGCGACTCTGACGCCAAGTGTGCGGAGATTCGAACAAAATATATAAAAACTGACGGCCGTAACCTGTCGTCGCGTCTAGAGTCTGACAAGCGAGTCCTGGGACGCGATTTATTTCGATTTCTTCATATGGCCACACTCTGACTGTCAAACTTAGGTATTTCAGCTGCAAGTAGTACAGCCCAAACAGTTTGATACTCGTCCTAGATTTAAACAAGAAAAAAAACTTTTGTTTCTATTCAACATAATTTTACCTATTTTTTAGTATGTACATACGAGTAATAATGTTTTAAAGCAAACAAGAATTATTTGTTGTTGTAAGGTCTGTCGGATGACGAAAATGTTACGCGTCAGATCGAAGACTTAGTCAAAGAACTCAAAGATGTTGAGAAAAAAAGATATGAATCAGATTTTGATTATGGTTCAGCATTAATAAATGTTTATAAGTTTATGTGGTGCATCTTTATTATCCCTGTTTTTGGTGGAGTGGAAATGTTGGTTTTGATGTAGTTAATGTTTTCGTTTTGTTTATATTTATTTATGTTTGGGCAAAATTCATTGGAGACTCCAAACTAATTAAACAAATAATCAAGTCAAGCAAAAGTATCAAGATGGTTTATTCAGACGATATGCAGGGTTCTCAACTAAAAGATTTTTAAATTTCCCGCCAAAGGCTTGAGCCACGACTCACTTGTCGCACTCTAGTCGCCGAACTGTCGCTGTCGCGTGTCGACTAGTGTGCGCATAGGCTTAACAGGAATGTTCAAATTGAATCTATGTGAGCACTCTGTCTGAAATCTACTGTGAAGGCGTGGAAAAACAACATAACTTCACAACATGTTCATACTTTCTGTCTATCTGAGACGGCCTTGGAATGCCTACCTTTATCTGTGATAAAGCTTATTTTTTGCAGTAGGACTTATTGAGGACAGCTTATACTGCTTACCTTCTTACTTGTTTATGTTCTGTTATCGCTCATCAGGGATATTAGCCTTTATAAACCTGACGTTATAAATCTGACAACCTCTGTAGCGTAACGGTTAGCGCATCTGTTTACCGTGCGAGAGGTCCCAGGTTTGATCCCCAGCTGGGGAGAAAATAAAACTCCAGGTCTTGGATGTTTACATGTTTGTGACGGCACTGTTTCTGGTTCTCACGACACAGGGTATCCTAGTGTGGGCCCAGAAGCAATGTATGTATATGTAATTATGTATATTTAGGTTTATGTATAAAAAGCCTTTACAAGCTCCCACAGGTGCGGTTTTGAGATTCGAGTTCTTTCTATCCCAACCAACTGTTACCACCTCGGATACTGCACAAGAAAACACTGACTGTTTATCGCTATACTAGTTTCAAAACTCTTCGGATATATGTACAATCGGTTTTACTGAGAATGGGGAAATTCAGCTCTGCACATGATTGAAATTTAGCAGAGCAACCGCGACTAACTTAACAAACGGTATAATTTAGATTGATAGACACACAGACACACCGTTCACTTTGTAGCCTGTCGGAGGCAGAAACCGCAAATAGATAACTAGATTATCGGTGGATAATCTTCAAAACAATTCGTTCATCCGATACAACATCAACATTAAGCTTGTGTACGTACAAATGTTTTTATTGTGCGATAAAACGTAAACATTTATGCACAGGCACATACAGTCATACATTGCTTCTGGCCCCACAGTAGGATACCCTGCGTCGTGGGAACCAGAAACAGCGACGTCACAAACATGTGAACATTCAAGACCTGCGGTTTTTTTTGTCCCCAGGTGGACTATCAGTATTGAGCTCGCCTGCGTACAAATATTTTATATAACGACCGAAATACAGGTTTGAAAAACAGCCTATGTAATAAATAAAACGTTATAAGAAGTACTCCTAAAGAGAAAGTGCATAATCAGTTGCATTTATGCCCTTGAAAATAACAGTTAAATCTATTTGTGGTATTTATCGTCATTACGTAACGTTTAAAATGTGAAAGTTCAAACAACAAACATTTCGTTTAAAGCTGGCTGGACGACAGACGTCTGTGACCGAGACCCTTCCCATGGTGTGTCGTGCGAGCTGGTCCGTGTCCGTCCGCGATATCGCGGACTGTGGGAAGCAGACTTCAACCATTAATGAAATTTTAGGATTATATTTTTCAATAAATCTCGCCACATCTCGATATTCCGAAAAAAAAATCTTTTATGTTTGCGCATATTACAATTTTTTTTAGTTTCGTTTATATAGAGACTTATTTTGTCTAGTTATGTCAGAAACTGACAGCTCGTAGCATCTCACTCGATGTCCTAGTTCCGTGCATAAAACACTTGTGGTTTTGTATGTAAAATTAATTAAAGCAGCCCAAATCAAAATGTACGGGCCGAGATTTTAATATTACCTAATTTCTAGAATAAAAAAATAATATATTCTTATAAGAATGGCCGTTAGATCTTTCTACACCCCTGTAATTATTTTGATAATATTTTTATCCGCATTAAACGTGTAGCCAGATAGCCAGATCTCCCGTTGCCTTTCCAATTTTAAGGGCGTTATTAATTTAGTAAGTAATTCCAGTAGTTTGTTAACAAAGTAAAGAGAATAATTAAATTAATAAGGCTCTGCTCAGCGAGACTTGTTAAGTGAAAATTACATTTGGCTTGTGTTTGTGTTTTCACTAAGCTCTTATGTCGTCTTGTCACGAACTCACATTTAAGCGCTTGTTCAGCTTACGGAGTATAGCTTTTGCGTGGAGAGTAAAGAGGAAACGTAGAGTGCGATATACATACATATATTAGCGTACGATCCAAACAAATTATCCTCCCTGTGGGCTCCGCCGCTGGTGATCTTAAACAATCACGAAGGTTAAGCAACATAGGGCCCGTTCAGTGCATGGATGGGTGAACGTCTGTAAGTAACGCTATTGGCATTTTTCCGAGCGGTTCCGTGCTTCGCAAGGTACGTTAAGCCAAGTCAGAGGCCTTGAGAACTTCTGACAGTAAGTCCCGCCACTAGTGTTACAAGCCTCCACCAATCTGAACTTGGCCCCCGTAGTGGAGTCGTCAAAGTCATAAAAAGGTCGTCATTCAGCTAAAGTATGCATTAGGGGATGTAAAAGTTCATAAAATCTTTAAATTCGTTCGAAGATTACCCCATAAATTCAAAAATACAAACTTTTCCTCTTTATATTATTGGTCATCATCAACCCATTATGTCCACACCGAGGGGCACGGGTCTCTTCCCTGAGGAAGGTATAGGCCATACTCTACCACGGGGGCCAATCTGGATAGGTGGAGGGTTGTAAGACTAGTGACTGGTCTTACTGTCAGAAGTTTTCAAGCCGCCCTAAGGCCTCTGACTTGGCTTAACGACTGCCATCTATCAACAGCAGCCGGCACCAACTGCTTTGCGTGCCTTGCGAAGCACGGAACCGCCCGGGAAAATGCCACTAGCGTTAGTCATAGAACGTTCACCCATCCATGCACTGAACGCGCCCTATGTTGCTTAACCTTTGTGATCGTTTAAAATCACTCAGGCAACGGGGCTACGAGTGATTCTGACGTCACTTAGGTATATTAAATCTTAAGAAAAACAGAGTAACAGGTTTTTCTGGCCAAACAAATTTCATTTAATTTTATTTCATAGTTGATTGAGTAAAGAGCAGACCCGTGGAAATATACGATAATCCCAGATTCACCCACGATAATGTTTAATTAAATTGAATACTTTCTACATGGGAGAGCCCTCCATCGGCCGCTACGGACCGCCGGAGCGTTACCGATGTGTTATCTCGCTTTTCAGACAAACGAATAATGATGAGACAGTTCCGAAAAGGCCTGTGTCCCAAGGGAGAATCCGTAAATGCCCGCGACATTTACAAGTCTGTAAAGCCAGCCAGCCTCCACCAATCCGGACTTGGCCCCCGTGGTGGAGTATGGCCTATACCTTCCTCAGGGAAGAGATGCGTGCCCCTCGGTGGGATGGGTTGCTGATGATGATGATGAAAGACAGCCAGCTTCCAGGCACGGAACACACCTATATTCTCAACTGTTAGTTTTCCAAAATAAAAAAGTACTTAACATGATAATAAATGCTGTCTATTATATTCATTCTAATGTTAAACAAGTAAAATAAAACATTTACATACAGGCAGGCATATACAGTCTGTGGCGTAGTGGTTAGCGCACCTGCTTACTATGCGAGAGGTCCCGGGTTCGATCCCCGGCTGGGGAAAAAAAAAACACCAGGTCTTGGATGTTTACATGTTTGTGACGTCGCTGTTTCTGGTTCCCACGACACAGGTTATCCTAGTGTGGGGCCAGAAGCAATGTATGTGCCTGTATGTAAATGTTTATATTTATGTTAGCTTTTAGAATATACCTCGGCTACTATCGGATAGAATTGGATATATTCGTGTAATAGAAATATCGGAGCTAATATGACACTTAATTTCGAAATCGGAACTAATATGACGGAAATAAACTAATACAGGGCAGGAAGTAGTATTACACTCGTGTGCTTTCGGCGAAAACCGAAGCCTACTCTAGAGCCCGAGGTATATTCTAAAAGCTTAAAGACTGTACGCTGCTTCTGGCTTCACACTAGGATATGCTGTGTCGTGGGAACCAGAAACAGCGACGTCACAAGCATGTAAACATCCATGACCTGGGTTTTTTTTGTCCACGTGGCTTAAATCCAGGACCTCTCACATTATAGGCAGACGCACTAACCGCTGCGCCACAGAGGTCGTATTACTGTAAAATACATAATAATAATATTATATCTGCACATTATGAAATCAAGTATTCAATGAGTAGGCTTCCTCAACTCACCAGTGAACAAAGACTTTATAAGAAGGGACGATAACAAAGGAACTACCACAGAAACAGTGTATCCTATATAAAAACTATTATGTAATCCTTAGAGCGGGTGTATAACTGACAAAAGTTGATTATTATTTTATTAGCAATATTAATATCTACAATACTATCTGCAATATTAACACCGCTCGTAGCCTGGGCTGCCTGAGTGATCTTAAACGATCACTAAGGTTAAGCAACATACGGCGCGTTCAGTCCATGGATGGGTTTCAGTCTATAATTAACGCTAGTGGCATTTTTCCGAGCGGTTCCGTGCTTCGCAAGGCACATTAAGCAGTTGGTGCCGGCTGCCGTCGATAGATGGCAGTCGTTAAGCCAAGTCAGAGGCCTTAGGGCGGCTTGAAAACTTCTGACAGTAAGACAAGCCACTAGTCTTACAAGCCTCCACCAATCCGGACTTGGCCCCCGTGGTGGAGTATGGCCTATACCTTCCTCAGAGAAGAGACCCGTGCCCCTCGGTGGGGACATAATGGGTTGATGATGATTAATATCTAGCAATATAAAACTTTTTTACACACATGCACATACATTTCTTCTGGCCCCACACTAGGATACCCTGGATGGATTGGATGTTTACATGTTTGTGACGTCGCTGTTTCTGGTTCCCACGACACAGGGTAGTGTGGGGCCAGAAGCTATGTATGTGCCTATTTTTAAATGTAACGTTCCGTTATGATACGGTACGGTGCGGTACAGTACGGTACAGTACGGTACGGTACGGTACGTTACCTTACGTTTCGTTTCGTTACGTTACGTCACGTTATGTTTTGTTATTTTAGTTTCAATTCAACTGCGATTTAAAATATTACAAGTGGTGACGTGACACCAAAGGAACATTGGTGACATTGACATCTTTATTTCGTCACGCCATTATTTTGGAAATACTCGATATTCCGCCTATAAGTTGTCGACTCGGATCGACCAATTTTTTACCCTCTTCAATTTGATGTGCGTATTGTTCGGTGGTTTCTGCACTCAGAATTTCACTAAGTAAATACTTAAGTGACGTTATGTCTCGATCTTTTCTGAAACATTTGACGAGACAGCACTACAGTTAGTTACTTAGCGAAATTCTCAATTCAGAAACTGGCCCTGTATACATACCGTAGCTTTCGTTCAAAGTTTAAAAGTGTTTAAGTCGAAAAGCGCGAGATGGAAGTAAAGTTATCTCGTCTCTTTGTTCGTAAAAAGGAGCGCAACTTGTTTGTTTGAAGATAGATGGAATTCACACAATGTTTATAAAGCGAAGAAAAAAAAATCGAAGTAAAATTGGCGGTCTTGTTAAGACCTTGTAAGCAAAGAAACTGAATTCCAGAAGAATGGAAGCACAACTTCAGCTTCCAAGTTTTCGTATAGTTTTTGCGATGTTTGTAGCAATTTTCGGGGTGAATCTCACAAAATTTCTCGGACGCGAAAGCAAACCTACAATTAACTTGAGGATAAAATAGCGATAATTGAATAATTTTATCTCGTTAACGCGTAGGACGCCCGCCATCTCTAGACTGCTTGCAGTGGATGAATGAGGATGGCAAAGGAGAGAAAGAAGTGGCGTGTCTTGAGGAAGCCCTATGTCCATCAGTGGATATGTACGAGCTGATGCGGGTTTTTATGATGATTAATTATCTGCTGTACAGGGATGATAATTTTGTATGACGGTGATGGAAAGTCTAATTAGTTCCTTTGATATCTAGACTCGCGCCAGCGAGTCCAGCCAAGTTCGAGAAAAAAGGAAGTGGCGACGCAGCAGCCGTGTGTAATATTTATTATACGACGCTCGCCGGGGCGACTGATAGAGTAGATAGATAGATAGATAAACAATTTATTTGAACTTCTTACGCACACACACACACATTCTGAAACATAAAATCAAATAATACAAGTACGAAAACTTAAAACGACACAAAAAAAAACACATAGAGTAGGAGTTCGGCATGCACAACAAAGTTGAGGACACCAAAGTATGGCGTGTGGCGTGAGTACTAAATACATTTCCGAGTAAAATAATGCAATTGCGTCAAAATGCTACGAGATGTGTAGCTTGGCCCGTACAGGTAGAGTACGAGTTGATTGATTGATTTAAGTCATCAACTGCGAACCAATGGGGGCCAAATTGTCTTCTCCTCGGCGTATTGGTGAAAAATGTGGTGTACACAGTCAGTCAGGAAAAACAAAACTATTAAAACATACGACGATAGGTATATATACTTCGGGCAGGCTTCTCTAAACAAGCGGCGCAAAGTCCAGGATCTTCTGTACTTGCATAAGATAATAAATAATAAAGTAGCCACGACTGTTTTATCCGACATTTACATTAGCGTACCTACAAGATCCGTTCGCCTTGAGCGGCACTTTGCTATCCCGCCTTGCCGGCTAAATATGACTGCCAATAACCCGTTTCGGCGAATGTGTTCTTCTTACGACCAAATTATTCTGAATAATCCGGAGAGTGTGCCTAACATCCATCACGACTCACTCGCATGCTTTAGACACAAAATGGCAAAAATCCTTGCCTCCAATGTAATTTAATTAATTTCAATTTATTCATTTTTAAATTTTTAATTCCAAGTATAATTTCGTAACTTTATTATAAATAATGTAACTTTAATGGAATTTATCATGCTGTATACACATGTATTGGTATTATGGTTTGAATTGAGGGTTTTTATGTAATTTTTTAATGTAATTTATGTCCGTTATACTGTTTTGTGTGTCTAATAAAATAAAATAAAATAAAATAAAACAAAAAGTTAGAGACAAGCCACCGACGACGCGAGCTCCGTCTCTGCTCACCATGATTAAGCTCTACGAATTAGATCGAAACTTGGTCAGGCTCTTCCGACAAAACGTCAAGTAAGCGTATCCAGAATAAACATAAATGATATATATAAACATTTACGTACAGCCACATAGGTAGTGTTTACGAAAGTTTACGTTCCAAAAATGAGGCTACTGAAAAAATGTAAAAAAAATTTTTACTTTATTTAGTTATTTCATAATAGACCCCGCCATTAAAGGTTTTCCACCTAATACAGCTGGTTAAATAAAAATATCATCACAAAAATAAAGGGAAATGTCGATGACGTTAACATAAATACTGTTTGCATTTTTTAACTTAAAACAACTGACATTCATAAAAAAAATCATCAAACATTGAGTTTAATACTATATAAAAACAATTTATAGAATTTCCTCAAGTAATAGAACAAACAATCAATTAGGTATTTGACACTATCAACAATAAATTATTTGATATGCTCGATTGAAACAAAAATTACAAAATGTTTCGGAAAATGCATCTCTTTTAATCATTTACTAGTTATTACAGTTTTTAAATAGATGAAACATAAAAAAGTGCTCTGAAATTTGACGTCATAAATCATTTTTTTCAGTATGCCAGTATTTTCATAAAAAAATCTGTTTTGAAAGTAACTCATTTGACATTTTGTCAAATACCCAATTCCTAAATAGATATCAAATTATACAAAACTAATATGTAAACATATTGCCCGTTAAAAAAAATACCAATACTGATGTCGACTTTATTACTTACATTGTGCATCAGAAATCATCAATTAAATATTTCCTACTTAGTAACAATGTCACCTAAGCCTTGAATTTTGCGAGCGATATTCTGAACTTTTTCTTATAAAATATGGCTTACCCCCGGTTTTTCGTACTCTAACGAGCTGTCAATGTTAACAGCTGTCAGTTGGCCAAAGTACACGAAAAAAACATTTGACAGCTGTTAACAGTAGATTAACACATTGTTAGCTTATGAGGAACCGGGGGTTAGTATTCACCATCGCTCACAATGCTCACTGATTGTTTTACCCAGGGCACCAACTCATACAACTACACTCTCCGGCTCATTATGACAATTCGATGAACATGGCATGCCAATCAACCCACCAGATTTATTGCATAGCTTTCCGTATACAAATTGCATGACTAACAACCCTGTGACTAATTCCTTGTCCAGGTGTAAGTCGCCCTATGAATTGTAAGCCATAAACAAACTGACTGAAATAGCTCGCCTATGTGAGGACATGATGATGATGATGAATATAGGCGAGGGCCTCATTCATCATCATCATCATCATCATCAACCCATTATGTCCCCACCCACCCACTTTGAGGAAGAGACCCGCCTATATTACGCGTAAACATTTCCTTCCTATTTCGAAGATAACTAAATATAAAACAAATAAAAATAAATATACATAACTTAAATATAAAACTATACTAGTACATACCTATATAAATAAATTTCTTTCTTGTGTACAAAAAATACACCACACTGTAGGCAAAAGAAATGGCGTAAACATGGATATACGATAGTCAATCGTCACGCACCCGTTTAATTGAATTTCCAGCAGATGTATCCAATTCAGCCGCCCCTCGTAAGCGACCTTTCGCAGAGGAAAAATAATAATCTTTGTAAGAAACCATTTTCTCCTTATACGTAACCGCAGTTTCGAAACAGGGAATTCTTTTCAAAAATACCAATAGTGATTTTGTACTCTTCTTAGGTAACTGGCTCGACATCAACTAAATTTTACGTTTTGTGGTTACGTCGTGTCCTTCGCGTTAAATTAGAATATCAGCCTTCGTAAATAAGGCCATGTTTTCCAGTTTTGCACTCAGCTTAAACGCAGGTATGCCTATACAGGGCGTCCCAAAATTATGGGACATGAAGGGAAAGTACCTTAAATATCGTAGATAGGGTATTTCGCTGAAAGAAGACTTTATGTTATTTTTAAAAGTTAGTGATTCTGCATTTAAAGATTTTCTAAAAATTACTTGCCTCGTCTGGGAATCGAACCGAATTAAATGTAAAAAAAACGCCCCCACTTTTATAATGCCAATCGAAAGAATGGCCATAAAATAATAACTCTTCTTAAGTAACATAGTATTTTAAAAGAAAGGAACAACGTGAAATTAATTATTTTAATCAAATTAAAAACATAACATTAAACTGCCGTAATCAATTATGTTATTTGGGGTATTTTTTTTGTAATTATTTTTGTATTTCTTTGCGTAAGATATGAGCAATTAATTAACTAATTTACAAAAAAATACCTACTTAATGGACTACTGCAGTTTCATGTATGTATGTATAATATCTACTTTTTAATCTTTATCACAAAGGAGAAAACCAAATTAACGAAGGAAGTTACTACGCGCTACGCCGTAGCGATAATCTCGTAGTAGCGTAGGACGTAACACCGTAGCGGGCATTGACTTGAAAAGTATGTAATAAATATAACGGTTATACAACCTCTGCTACTGTGTTTAGGCTTAACTTTAATTAAACTGTTCACAAATCAATAGACCCTTATTAAAGGTTAAACAATATTTGAGTTTGGCTTCAGGCATTGATCGGCGATCTCATAGTGCTCAGAAACGCTGAAGATGCTCATTTATGATCTTCTATTACCTGCGTATATCTATACGTTATTTATCTCTAAGAGGTGTGTTAAGCCGTATATTTTGACCAAGTAACCACGGATTTTAATCTCCATTAAACCAAGTCAAATAAAATCAAAATATTTATTGCACCATAATGGTTTTCAGTAACACTGAGTATGCAGCACCGATTATGGACCTTTGTCTAATCTCTTTAAACGATAATTTTTGTATATAAACATATAATCGGATTCTCGAAAACGGCTCCAACGATTTTCACGAAATTTAGTATGGCGATTTAGGATAGCGGGGGCGATTATGTAATTAATCTAACTAGGTGTCATTTTTATAAAACGTCGTTTTAGCCGTGTTTTAGGCAATTAAACACTGATCATTAGATTAATAAGGTAATTATCGCATTAATCTGCAATGTTGTGATAGCTCAGATGGGAAAAAGTGCCTTCTTTAGCGAGGAAAACTATTATTATCAAAAAAACCGAGCTAAGGTCGTTTATCCAAATACTATAACTTAATACTAACATGCTTTTCATAAAAATAATATACAACCGGTAACACAAATATATCTTATTTTTAGCTATATGAATTCTTAACTTAATTAGGAATTTTCCTTATAATATGTTGTCAAATTATCCTAGTTATCCTTAATAAGTTGGTAAGCAATGCGTCTCAACGCCGGTCTCCTAAACTGTGACCCGTATCCCAAAGCTCATTGTAAGAGCGCGTGGGTCACCAGATTCTGGCAAAGGTTGTAAATACATATTAACCAACTTTTAATGAACATGGATCAGATATCAGAAATTTATTTCGACATAAATATCTTACATTCTGTTTGTAGAATGTCAATGAACTTATAATGTTAGTCGCCGCCTTGGGGCCGAATGCAGTGGAGAAAAAGGCTGCAAAAAAAATCCACTCTGACCACTTGCGCACATACTCTGTTAGGGTATTGGTAAACCGCTGTTAATTTAAATAAAAAAATAATAAAAACAAAATATTTTCTTTAAGAACGTCAAAGTTGTTTGAATCACTCGTAGCCCGGCTGCCTGAGTGATTTTAAACGACCATGAAGGTTAAGCAACATAGGGCGCGTTCAGTGCATGGATGGGTGACCGTCTACAACTAACGCTGGTGGCATTTTTCCGAGCGATTCCGTGCTTTGCAAGACACGTTAAGCAGTTGGTGCCGGCTGCCGTCAATAGGTGGCAGTCGTTTAGCCAAGTCAGAGGCCTTAGGTCGGCTTGAAAACTTCTGACAGTAAGACCAGCCACTAGTCTTACAAGCCTTCACCAAATCGGCCTTGACCCCCTTGGTGGAGTATGGCCTATACCTTCCTTAGGGAGGAGATCCGTGCCCCTCGGTGGGGACTTAATGAGTTGATGATGATGAAACCGCATTCGTACTCGAAAAGTCGTAAGTTTGATTCCAACATGAACCAATGAGTTCATTTTCCAAGTTACTCGTATATACAGTGTGTCCCTGGATAAAGTGCAATCCCGAAAGGGGATGAAACTAGACCATGAATCATTGACTAGAAAAATATAAAAAAAAAATATAAAAAATTATTGTAGGATTTATTGGTATCTTAAGATTTTCATGTTTCATTAAGGACTCTATGTACAAAAAAATTGATTTCTTCCAAAATAATGGGTCTATTTCTTTGAAATAAAAAAAACAGTATGCCTAATACCTGGCGATGACCATGAAATAATAAATAGTCCGCAAAAAAGTAACTATCTTGGGTAAAAAAATGTATTTTTATGAAAAAAATGATTTTTTTAGACGTTTATTTTAAAAAACTTCAAATTACTAAAAAAATGTGCCCTATAACTATGTAATTTTATAGCTTACTTTTATTTTTTACCATTTTAGCTTCCAAATAAAAAAAAAAACAATGTTCTAACTAAAAAAACACGCTATCTACGAACTTTTAAAGTGGAGCCTAATCGTGTTACCGTGCAGGTAGAGACCGTTTTTTCCATTGTTTCCGTCCTACTCTGTGCCCTTCGGCAGTCGCAGTCCTTTTGTTCTACACTCAGGTAGAGGGAAGGCGAGGGGAGGGAAGGCGAGGGGAGGGGAGGCAGGGGGTTCGAAACAGGACTTACACAGTCGCTCCGATATTCTCGCCGCTGCTACTACTGTTCTCGTTCTCGCATTGTGTTCTCGTTGATTTGTTATTAAGTTTTTGTTACATTGTTGACTGTTACGTTTTCTACTGTTCGTTACGTTTGGACTGTTCCTGTTCTGCTGTTAAGTGTTGACGAAATGCCGCGATTGACAGAGTTCTCACCTCGAGAAATAGCCGACATGCATTATTATTATGGCATGTCACATGGTCGCACAACAGTCGCTCGGACTGCATACATAAATGCTTTCCCGGGCAGACTCATACCCTCAGCTCGAAATTTTCAAGAGATTCATAGGAGGCTCTCCAACATTGGACTTGGTTTGGCACGAGATCGCCGTGAGCAACCAGTTGTCGTTATTGACAATGCGATAGAAGAGGCCATTTTAAACGATCTGTTTGCAGACCCTACAACAAGCATAAGACGATTAGCGTTGCGTCATGGCATATAGAAGACGTCTGTCTGGCGAATTTTGAAAAAGGAGGGATTGCATCCTTTCCATTACCAACGAGTACAACATTTACACGAAAATGTAGATAATCGTCCAAGATGCGTAATGTCGACGTGGATTCTAAGAAAAATTAGAGCTGACCCAAATTTTCCCAAACGCATTTTTTGGATGGACGAAGCGACATTTACCCGAGACGGCATTACAAACTGCAGAAATTTGCACCAATGGTCTCACGAAAATCCACGATTGAAGCGGGCATCTACTTTTCAAGTAAAATTTTCAATAAACGTATGGGCAGTCTTAATCGACGACATTTTAATTGGTCCAGTCATTTTACCCAGAACCCTAAATGCTGAACGTTTTTTAGAATTACTACAAAATTTACCCATGTTGATGGAAGATGTTCCCCTGGCTAGGAGATGGCGTGGGCGTATGTATCTCCAAATGGATGGATGTCCTGCACATTATGGGCGGGAGGTGCGGCGATTTTTGAACGAAAATTACCCGAACCGGTGGATTGGCCGAGGAGGGCCAGTAGGCTGGCCAGCGCGTTCACCTGATCTGACACCCCTAGATTATTTTTTATGGGGTGTCATGAAGCAAAGAGTATACAGCACGCCAATAAATACCGAGGCACAGTTGCAGGACCGAATAATTCAGTGCGCAAATGACATTAAAAATGATCCAGGAATGATTCGCAGAGCCACTAACTAAATCGAGGAGGCCATTTTGAACATTTAATACATTAAATAAAAATGCAAAATTGTAAATTACGGATAATTTTATTAATAAAGTTATTGTGATTAAAGTCTGACTTTTATTACCTACTAAAATGTAAATAACTCCTACCTAGCCAATTTTTTAGTTAGAACATTGTTTTTTTTATTTGGAAGCTAAAATGGTAAAGAATAAAAGTAAGCTATAAAATTACATAGTTATAGGGCACATTTTTTTAGTAATTTGAAGTTTTTTAAAATAGACGTCTAAAAAAATCATTTTTTTCATAAAAATACATTTTTTTACCGAAGATAGTTACTTTTTTGCGGACTATTTATTATTTCATGGTCATCGCCAGGTATTAGGCATACTGTTTTTTTTTATTTCAAAGAAATAGACCCATTATTTTGGAAGAAATCAATACTTTTGTACATAGAGTCCTTAATGAAACATGAAAATCTTAAAATACCAATAAATCCTACAATAAATTTTTATATTTTTTTTTTATATTTTTCTAGTCAATGATTCATGGTCTAGTTTCATCCCCTTTCGGGATTGCACTTTATCCAGGGACACACTGTATTTTTTTACACTTACATCATCAACCCATTATGTCCCCACCGAGGGGCACGGGTCTCTTTCCTGAGGAAGATATAGGCCATACTCCACCACGGGGGCCAAGTCCGGATTGGTGGCGGCTTGTTAGACTAGTGGCTGGTCTTACTGTCAGAAGTGTTCAAGCCGCCCTAAGGCATTTGACTTGGCTTAACGACTGCCATCTATTGACGACAGCCGGCACCAACTGCTTAACGAGTCTTGCGAAGCACTGAACCGCTCGGGAAAATGCCACTAGCATTAGACATAGACGGTAACCCATCCATGCACTGAACGCGCCTTAGTTGCTCAACCGTCGTGATCCCTTAAGATCACTCAGGCAGCCGGGGCTACAAGCAGTTCACTGTGAACATAAAGAGATTGCAACACATCTACGCTCAGAGCATTAAACACTAGAGAGAGGACACGCCACCGCGTAGCGGTCATCCGCTGTAGGCTTAGCGGGCATACACACACACACGTAATTGCTTTTTACGTATAACCACTTAGATAGATAGATAAATAACACTTTATTGCTCAACCAGGATACAGAATTATTGTAATTTCCTTATGTCTAAGTAAAGGTATACAGGTATTGGCGGTCTTATCGCTTATGGAAAAATGTGTGAAAGTTTCTTGTGTTTAATAAATGATGTTTGTGAGCATGAATTGAATTTGCGACAGTTGAACTCCATACAGATTAGACAATATTTGTCCCATCTCCCTATATTGAGATATCTGTGCTTCTACGCTTATCTTATATAATAGTTAACTGGCAACGCAAATAGCGACATCCCCGACAGGAAATTACGCTGAAAAGAGTGCGCAAAGACAGCACACGTGTCGAGGTCGACTAAGCGTTTTTTCCCCTTTTGCCTCCATAAATAGTTAAAGGAACGTGGCACTCTATAAGAGCAACGTGACGACTCGCTAAAGATTATAAAATTGTTAGTGTATGTAGTGCATCCTACAATGTAGCGTTCGCGCGCCTCACGCGTGCTGGCTGGCGGAATACTCTCGCTACCGCGCCAGACAAGTGTCAATATAAAACACTCACGTCAAGTGACGACCTCTGTGGCGTAACGGTTAGTGCATCTGCTTACCATGTAAGGTCCCGGGCTCGATCCCCGGCTGGGGAGAAAAAAAAACTCCAGGTCTTGGATGTTTACATGTTTGTGACGTCGCTGTTTCTGGTTCCCACGACACAGGGTATCCTAGTGTGGGGCCAGAAGCAATGTATGTACCTGTATGTAAATGTTTATGTTTAAGTCTCTCGTTTTTGCTACCACGAATTTTCTGGCGCACCAAAATATATCCTGCCTAAACCCTTCTGATCGTTTCATTGTTGAGGAGGAAAGCATCCCCCTCACATTAGTGACCCCGACGTGATGTACAAAAAAACAGGGAATAAATACGAGTACATTTTTTGTTTGTTTGTTTGTTTGTTACGCTTTATTGCACAAAAGAAATAATACAGAAAAAATAACTTAAATAACAAATGATGATGTACAAAGGCGGACTTATTTCAAAAGAAATTTCTTCCAGCCAGCCTACGAAAGGTTTGAACAGTGAACAGAGAGCGTTTTTGTTCATTCTCGGCACTTTTTTTCAAGGAAAATCTGTAAATGCGTTGCGTAATTGCATCCTGAGGGTTCCGTTCAAAAGATTGTAAATCTAACCTTAATAATATTAATTCCACTATATTATAGTGAAAAGTATCATCATCATCTCTCATCCCACCCAGCGGAAAATATTATTTTGTTCCCCGTTTTTTTTATGTAGTCTATTTTGTAACTATATAGACCCGTTTTTACCACTGCTCCGACTCTCCATGGTTTCCTGGAAGAAATCTCTTACAGAGATAAGCTTGACTTTGTACATTTTGTTTCTTACGTAAGTTCTGTTCAATGATTCGGTAAAACAACAAGCTTCATCAACGTCAACAAAAATTGTGGAACTGACCGGTAGCTCACTACGACGGAGACGCCTCAAGGAATAAGAAACACTTACCCAAGTGACTATTTACAGTGAGAGCATGGAAAAGCAACATACAACCATATTTGGGGAGCTGAGGTCCGTTCAGAAACCAGACCAGTAACATTGGTGCACTGCTGAAAAACACCTAGACTGAGGCTGCTTGTACGGCGGCCCCCAGTGGGGTCGAATCTACGACCTCCGTTTTAGTAGCACCTTAACGACTAGACCTACGAGGCAGTCAATCACAAACCACAGCTCAAACTAACTTGTAAATGGTCCACAAAAAATTCTTGTTTTATTTATTTATTTTATTTTACTTTATTAGGAACAACAACAGCGTAACAGGTAATAATTACTAATTTACTAATATCTAAAAATAAGGCCAATAACAGTTGTCCACAGTTTACCAATAAAATAATACAACATGCGCGCTAGCACAGAGTACTCGCTGGACAAAGCTTTAAAAAATGGGTGACAGCCAAATATTGTTTGTGTAAAATATGTTCATAATAAAGAACAAAAATGTTGGCTTGGATTTACCTATCAACGTCAATTGTTGATTGTTTGTAATAATAAATGTTTAGGATTTTGTGTAAACACTTAATGTACTTTTTTTTATTCTTAACAACCCCAATATTTTTTTATTAGGATGATATTTTAGGAGTTTTGGGAATACAATAGAAATTTAGCAGCATGGGGTCTACCGAAAATAGTAAAACTTTGAAAGTGGTCCTCGTGGACCGCTCGTGAAAAAAAAAGGTTGGAAACCTCTGAACTAGAGTAATTTTGGAACCCCTCACATACGGAATCCTAAAAATTATCAGGAAACTGATGGGCAAGGCTAGGATGAAACAGGGCATATCATTTTAATACTCCGGGCAATCTCCTTTGATGAAAAGTTAATGAGATAGCTTCTAGCGCGGGCAAAAAGCAGTGGATGGTCTCGGCACTAAGTAAAAGAACAGATGCTGCGGATGAAGTGAGATTGTTGCGATAACATCTCCGCGTCTTTGGTAGCGGAGTGGTGGATTTAAATTCAGAGAAAGTTGAATGAAATAATTATGGCTACTTGATCGTGCTAATATTAGCACATCATATGAGCAGGGCCGCTTGTAAGAGCCGCTTGTAGACTGGGCTGCCTAAGTGGTCTTAAACGATCACTAATGTTAAGCAACATACGGCGCGTTCAGTTCATGGATGGGTCATTGTCTATTACTAACGCTAGTGGAATTTTTCCGAGCGGTTCCGTGCTTCGCAAGGCACGTTAAGCAGTTGGTGCCGGCTGCTGTCGATAGATGGCAGTCTTGAAAAACTTCTGACAGTAAGACCAGCCACTAGTCTTACAAGCCTCCACCAATCCGGACTTGGCCCTAGTGGTGGAGTATGGCCTATACCTTCCTCAGGGAAGAGACCTGTGCCCCTCGGTGGAGACACAATGGGTTGATGATGATGTGCAGGGCTGCGACAATGCGACGCTATCGCGGCTGGCGCGGCTGGTGTCCCCGATGGCGGGCGCCCGTTTAGCATTAGGAGGGCTCATATAATATCTTGAGCTTTTCTAGGAATAACAAAAAATCTAAACGCATAAATGTAGCCTCATTATCATCATCAACCCATTATGTCACACTGAGGGGCACGGGTCTCTTCCCTGAAGAAGGTATAGGCCATACTCTAACACAGGGGTCTAGTCCGGATTGGTGGAGGCTTGTAAGACTAGTGGCTGGTCTTAGGTACTGTCAGAACTTTTCGAGCCGCCCTAAGGCCTCTGACTTGGCTTAACGACTGCCATATATCGACGGCAGCCGGCAACAACTGGCTAACGTGCCTTGCGAAGCAAGAAACCGCTCGGAAAAATGCCGCTAGCGTTAATCATAGAACGGTCACCCATCCATGCACTGAACGCGCTCTATGTTGCTTAGCCGTGGTGATCGTTTAAGATCACTCAGGCGACCGGGGCTACGAGCGATTCATTTTGTTGTTGATTTAAATGTAGATTGATTGATGATTCAAATGTAGCCGACACATAAGAAAATATCAAATAATTTAAAATTGCTAAATAAAAATGCTAAGAAATGTGTCAAGGAAATGGGATGTTAGGGCAACTCGACGCAGAGAGAACGCGACACGCTCCCGGCACAAAAAAAACGCCGGTATAACATAACATAAACATTTACGCACAGACACATACATTGCTTCTGGCCCAACACTAGGATACCCTGCGTCGTGGGAACCAGAAACAGCGACATCACGTTTGTAAGCAACTAAAACCTGGTTTTTTTTTGTCCCCAGCCGGGTATAGATTTGAGTAAACCTTCTACGCGTCTTTAGTGCAAGAACCGGCCAATTTGAACATAATGAGGCTGTTTCCGCAAACAAAAGCTTCCTTATGATAGCATTCGCTCACCAACGTTGAGTGTCAAGACTGACAGTCCAATTGTTCTGCTATATCCTATCCATTATTATAAACGCGAAAGGAGTACCTACTATAATTAAACCTGTGACAAAAAACTAAAAGCGTTAAATAATGACTCATTAATGTTGTCCTGCTCTAAAAGCGAAGCCGATAACATGACAAAACACTACCTCATACAGTCATACCACAACTTACCTACAATACAACGCTCCCTCAAATTTTTCTACGCAAATGCAAGAAGTATATGTAAACAAGGCAAATTTGATGAATTGAAATGCATTCTTATGGCGATCCCACACGAAGTACAAATAATAATATTGACCGAAACTTGGATAAAGAGTGATTACGAAGCACGACTTTATCAGCTACCTAACTACACACATAACTATAGCTAGTACCTGGATGACCGAGCTTTAATCGGTATTTTTTTGTTAAATCGTGTTTTTTTGGAAATTACACTCAGACTAAGGGGCAAGCCCCTGCACGCTTACACGCGCCAACCTTCAGCCACTCCGAGTTTCACTCTCTGTGGCAGTCGGCCTAGGGCCTTTCTAGACACTTTTGATTAAGATTTGATGCATGGGAACATGTATGTTCTTGGCCTTCAGCCTCAGCCTGAACGGAGCTCGGCTTTCAGCCTCAACCTGAACGGAGCCTCAACGAGGTTCCTCTTGCCCGCTTCGCGGAGCTTGAGGCCTCGCAAATTTGTCCTATCCGGCTTTTCATTGTTAATTTTACGCCGGAACACGGAACGTCTTGGCTTTCAGCCTTGGCTGAACTGAGTTCTATCTCCGGCCTCGCCATGGCGGGGTCTACAGTGCCACAGTCCACTTTGCGGAGCTCGGCCTTTGGCCCCGTAAGTTTGTGCTATATGGATTTTGCATTGTTTATTTTACGCTAGAGCTCGCAACGTCTTAGCCTTTGACCTGGTACTGGATGGAGCTCGGCCTTTGGCCTCGCCTCGGTGGAGTTCTTCGTCCTCGTTTTGCCTTGTCAAAGTTTTTCATGATCGCTTCGCGAGGCTCGGCCTTCGGCCTCGCAAGTTTGTCCCATCTGGATTTCGCATCGTTACTTTTACGCTGAAACTCGCAACGACTTAGACTTTGACCTGGTACTGGATGGAGCTCGGCCTTTGGCCTCGCCTCAGTGGAGTTCCTCATCCTCGTTTTTCCTTGTCAAAGTTTCTCGTGCTCGCTTCGCGAGGCTCGGCCGTCGGCCTTTGGCCTCGCCTCGGTGGGGTTCTTCGTCCTCATTTTGCCTTGTCAAACTTTTTCATGCTCGCTTCGCAAGGCTCGGCCTTCGGCCTCGCAAGTTGTCCCATCTCGATTTTGCATTGTTTTTTTACGCTGGAGCTCGCAACGTCTTAGCCTTTGACCTGGTACTGGATGGAGCTCGGCCTTTGGCCTCGCCTGTGTGGGGTTCTTCGTCCTCGTTTTGCGTTGTCAAAGTTTTTCATGCTCGCTTCGCAAGGCTCGGCCTTCGGCCTCGCAAGTTTGTCCCATCTGGATATTGCATTGTTTCTTTTACGCTGGAACTCGGAACGTCTTAGCCTTTGACCTGGTACTGGATGGAGCTCGGCCTTTGACCTCGCCTCGGTGGAGTTCTTCGTCCACGTTTTGCCTTGTCAAAGTGTTTCATGCTCGCTTCGCAAGGCTTGGTCTTCGGCCTCACAAGTTTGTCCCATCTGGATTTTGCATTGTTACTTTTACGCTGGAGCTCGCAACGTCTTAGTCTTCGACCTGGTACTGGATGGAGCTCGGCCTCGGTGGAGTTCCTCGTCCTCGTTTCGCCTTGTCAAAGTTTCTTATGGCTTCTACACACTATGCCATCGGCACGGCCGGTGGCTATGACGCTGGCTATGGCGGATGGCGGGTAATTAAGCCGCCGGCAATGCCACACGAGCTGAGCCGCCGGCTGACTGGCAGGGTGTGCCGGCGGGTTGCGCGGTGAGCCGGCGGCAAATTATGCTTCCGGGACCGCCCGATTTCTCACTTGAGGCAATACAACCTTGTATAGTATCAGGAGGTTTCAGGGCTCCTTCAATAATTTATTTTATTCGTTATTCCAAAACGGTTTATTTCAAGCCACGTTAGATTCGCATAGGTAAGATAAGCAAGTAATGTATCTATAAAAAACGTAGATTCTCAGCGACATAGGTAGGGCTATTTTTAGTTCATATTTTAGTTAATAGATGGCGATACATGTTGCGGTAATGTAAATATCCAATAGATGGCGCTAAGTGTCAAGAAGTAGATAGTACAGTGCCACCATCTTATCTGTTCAGTTGATAGCGGCGCTACTGGAGAACTTAGTAGTAACATTTAAGAAATTTACCTAGAAAAATGAGAATATTTTAACCGTTCTTTCAATTTTAATAAAAATATATCTATAAATCTTAGTAAGTGAATAAATAAAATAAAAATGGGGAACAGGATTTACAATTAATTAGTTAGTTACAATTTTGCCCACCTGAACATATAACTTGGGGGCGCTGTAGTTGCGCTGACAACCTTGTAAATTTCCGCGAAAACCAACCTTCGTATTCTAACAAGGAGAATTCCAATGATCATTTTTTATTGCGTAAAAGCACTGATAAGACAATGTCTTCGAAGAATTCTAGTTAGATCGATTAATTGCCCCTGAAACCCCCTGCGTACTAAATTTCATGAAAATCGTTGGAGTTGTTTCCGAGATAAATTCGAGCTTTGCATGCCCTAGCAATGACACAGCTTCAGGAAAATGATTGTTTTGCTTCGAAAAAAGGCCATAATAATTTGGATGTATAATTACCACACGATTAAAACGTATGATTTCTAACATTATCAATCCAACAGCGCCTTAAAAAATAACAAATATAATAAATATTGTTCTAAATAACAGAGTTTAATCTCTAATGCCCCGATTTTTTTTGTATTTCTTTTAGAAAATATATTTGGATACTAATTAGGTGCGTTGATAATAGAGCTCCTAATAGCTTTCCACATAAAAGAAAAAAGTTGAAAAAAAAAGGGAAACTTTATGCTCAAGTCTCGAACCAGGGTCTTCTGTTTACAGTATCGTCGTATTTCCCACCTGGGCTACTACAACCCTACAGATTAATGCGAAATTTACGTTCTTTTAGGGGAGCAGTTATTTCTTTGCCTTACAATACGGTTAAAACGACGTTGTATAAAAATAAAACCTAGTTGGATTAATTAATTGCCCCTGAAACCCCCTGCATACAAAATTTCATGAAAATCGTTGTAGCCGTTTCCGAGATTCTGATTATATACAAATATAGATACAAGAATTGCTCGTTTAAAGATATTAGATAAATTTCTTCTTTAATAAGCAATACGGCTTTCGCTCACAATCAAACACATTAACGGCAACTCTCGATTTAGTAACTGAAATAAAGAATAACATTGATGAAAAAAAAATTGCACTCGGTGTATTCATTGACCTAAAAAAGGCTTTCGATACCGTCAGCCACTCTATTTTATCACAGAAACTTGCTAGCACTGGAATTACGGGAACTGCCCTTAACATACTTGAATCCTACATGGAAAACAGACAGCAAATAGTAAAAATAGGTCAATATAAAAGCAATCCTAAAACTGTAAACGGTATCCCACAAGGCTCAATTTTAGGATCATTGTTCTTTTTAGTTTACGTAAATAATATAAGTAATATCAGTCTCCACGGGGACGTAACACTTTACGCTGATGATACATGCCTTTTTTACTTTGGGCGTTCCCTTTTAGACATAACTGCCACTGCACAAGATGATCTTAATTTACTTAGTTCATGGTTCAAATATACCTTGTTAACTATAAACACACAAAAGACAACATACATGATATTTGCCGCAAAAAATAAAAAACTGCCGGACTATCAACACCTTACGATAGACAACGATATAATTCATAGATCCAAAGAAGAAAAATATTTAGGACTGATTCTTGATGATAAACTGACTTGGAAAGGTCATATACAACATGTTAAATCAAAAATAGTACCTTTAACAGGAGCCCTACACAAGATGGTTCGCTATGTTCCCTATAAACTACGCACTCTTATCTATAATGCATTAGTAAAATCACACCTTGAGTATCTTATAGAAGTTTGGGGCACAGCTAGTAAAACACATTTAAAGGAATTGCAGAGGTCACAAAATAAAGTCATCAAAATCCTATTCAACTACAAATATAACACCCCAACAAAAACTTTATATGAAAAGACAAAACTACTTAATATCCGTCAACTATATCTATATAAAACATGCATACTTATAAAAAAAATACTCAAAAAATACATACACACTAATATAGAAATAAGTCGAGTCAAATCACCGCAATATAGCCTAAGAAGCAAATGCAAAAATAAACTTAAACACGATGAACTGAATATGGTAAAAGAAATGTCATGTATGAAGGTGTTCAACTGTATAATAACTTACCACCTGAAGTAAAGGACACAGAAAATATAAATGCTTTTAAAAATAAACTAAAGCTACATGTCTTAAATTTATAATTAAGATTTATTCTACTTTAATGCATGCCGTATAATTTAAGCTAATTTTAAGTTTTTTGTTTTTCTCATTAATTAAGTGAACTGTAAGTTCTTCATGAGAAATAAATGTCTTTGAACCCAAAGATTGTAAGTATGGATGGATGGATGGATGTTTGTTACTCTTTCATGTAAAAACTACTGAATGGATTTTAATGAAAGTATACAATAATATAGCTTATACATCAGAATAGTACATAGGCTACAATTTATAAAGATATTGTGTGAATTGTCCAAAATAGGATGATAAGTGTTAAGTAAGTAGGAAAAAATCTACCATCTGCGAGCTATTCTCGCGTGCGCTGTTAAAACCGCGGAAACCGAACCGAGTTACAGATATGTAATGTATGATATTATGTTAGTTCTTTTATTTCTACGCCACGCTAATACTTATATTTTTGTAGCTTACTCAAAATACTAATCCTGCGCAGACGAAGTCGCGTGCACCAGCTAGTCATTCTATATTCTACGGAATGGACTCTCAATGAATTCGCTGGTTGGATAGATAGGTCCCCTCGTACACCTGATTAGCAGTAAGCACCCTATATTCGCCGGGGCTGGGGCTCCCTCAGGCAGCCGGGGCTACAAATCGCTCGTAGCCCCGGCTGCCTGTGTGATCTGAAACGATCACGAAGGTTAAGCAACATAGGGCGCGTTCAGTGCATGGATGGGTGACCGTTCTATGACTAACGTTAACGACTGCCATCTACCGACGGCCGCCGGCACCAACTGCTTAACGTGCCTTGCGAAGCACGGAACCGCTCGGAAAAATGCCACTAGGCTAAGTCAGAGGGCTTAAAGTGGCTTGAAAACTTCTGACAGTAAGACCAGCCACTAGTCTTACAAGCCTCCACCAATCCGGACTTGGCCCCCGTGGTGGAGTATGGCCTATACCTTCCTCAGGGAAGAGACCCGTGCCCCTCGGTGGGATCATAATGGGTTGATGAAAATGACCCTACATTGTTACACGTCTCACTCAAGGGCATCGGCTTTCTTTGAGAGAGAGTATGGGCTTTAATCACTGGGCTGAGATATTTAATAGCTCAGACACTCAGGTTTCCCCACTATGTTTTCCTTCACATTTCATCAACATCATCATCAGCCCACCTCTGCCCACTGCTGGGTATAGGCCTTTCCCCATTACGCTACATCTCGTGGTCTCTCGCCATTCACATTTAGCGAGTGGTATTGCTACTACAACTTCACAAATGTATATAGCTTAGAAAACAAAGACATAGGTACATGCACTGGGGATCAAACCTGAGTCTCCCGCTTCCCAGACCACTGTTCTACCCACTAGGCTATCACCGCTGTAGTTCGTAAATTAGTAGGATTATAAGTAAATATGATATAAAGTTATTAACTCAGTGCTCGTTTTTGGTCTATTGTATCGTGAAACTTTAATAGTTACCCAATTTGGTGTGATTAAAGTGTATCATATCTACTCTAACATTATAAAGCGGGAAAAAACGTAAGTAAATATTCGTATGTTTGTAAAAGTCAAACTCAAATATTTTATTCATTGTACAAACAAAATGTTTACGTTATGAACGTCAAAGTTGTTAGTTTCACAAAAACCTAATAGTATACATAAACGTAAACATTTACAAACAGGCACATACATTGCTTTTGGAACCACACTAGGATACCTTGTGTCGTGGGAACCAGAAACAGCGACGTCACAAACATGTAAACATCCAAGACATTCATGGAGTTTTTTTTTCTCTCCAGCCGGGGATCGAACCCGGAATAACGGGGATGGATAAGAAACTAACAAAGAAACTCCAAATGTATTCTTTTCAAAACAGTTTCAGCGTCGTTAACAAACTTTAAAACTTAAAAATTATTACCTCTGAATGTGTTGAACACTAGACACAGTTATCCTCTGGTTGAATTTGATATTAAACTACTGTTTAACACCAGACATCCTTGTCTTCCAAGTAATCGTTGATTTTATAATAAGCTTTTTTGCACAAAGTGTGCTTAACACAATTCTTAAGCCGCGTTGGAGGTAACTCTAATATATCTTCGGGTATCTTATTGTAGAACCTTATACAGTGCCCTATAAAGAAAGTCTTTACTCTTGTGAGTCTAAATGGTGGAAATGACAATTTATGTTTATTCATAGTATTGATACTATGAATAAACATAAATTGATGGTATGGATGGTAGCCATCATAACATCGTTATGATGGCTACCAATAGTTTCGAAGTCTTTAATATTTTTTCGAACGTACATAATATTTTCATAAATGTATTGGCTTGCAACTGTTAAAATGTTCGTCTTTTTGAAAAAATCTCTTAGCGAGTCCCTACTACCTAGCTTGTAAATAAATCGGATCGCTCTCTTCTGCAATAAGAAGATAGACTCAATTCCCACTGGCGCAGAGTCGAAGCGAAGCGTCACGTTTTTCAACTGTTCTAAATTCATCTCTATTTCTCTATCAATACGGTACGAATTTGTGTTGCGAAAATTTGCAATCGCTCAGCGACCCTAGCAGGCGAAGATGAGCCCATTCGCGGCGCGACGCTTCGACGCTTCGGAATTGAGCCATAGTCTCAATGTCTAGAAGTAGACGTTATAGACCGAGAGATAGTGATACAAATTACTTGGTCATTAGTAACAGTATGCTGGGTCTTAGTACGAAAATACTAAATTTTTTGTGGTACAAATCGTTTGACACTCGTAATTTATCCGTCGAGTTCGACTAACGCGCACGCGATTGGGCCGCCGGTGCCAGCGCTATGACCATCATTTTTCTTTTTGTCATTGCGTACTGAAGAACCGCCATACTGTTACTAATGACCAAGTAATTTGTGTCACTATCTCTCGGTCTATTAGTTACATTAGTAAATCTGTAAGTAGAGAGTATCTCCGAAAGTACTAATTCGATTTAAAAAAATAATTCACCAGTACTTAGAATGAATGAATGAATGAAAATTCTTTATTGCACTATAAAAATTATGTACATAGGCGAGCTTAAT
The DNA here is from genome assembly GCA_947310845.1 of Yponomeuta plumbellus. Classification (NCBI taxonomy): domain Eukaryota; kingdom Metazoa; phylum Arthropoda; class Insecta; order Lepidoptera; family Yponomeutidae; genus Yponomeuta; species Yponomeuta plumbellus. The sequence goes on from OX371204.1 coordinate 2,836,370, forward strand.
ACTAAAAAGTATTTTCTTCCAGCTAACCTTTGTTGATGAGGATAATGGATGGGGTAGTGCCGGAAGATATTTATTAGAAAGAACTAATTTATTTAATAAAAGCGCCTAATTGAAACACCGTATGACCATAAAGACGTAAAGAATATTCCGCCTACATTCGGATACCCACGCAGATTGAAAAATAAACGTGGGATGACTCCACGAAATTGCGTTAATAGGGCTTTGATTCCATTGTTTAGACAATACATTATTTCCTTTCCCGGGTCTAGCCGAAGAAAAACAAGACTTTGGAAGGTAAAATAAAAATATAAAAGAATAAAAAAATACATGGAGCGGAAGAGGCGACATTTATAGCACGACTTATTTATCTCGCCACTAAACTAATGAAATTAGTTGTACAAGGATTTGTCTGGGACTTTTATTAGGTGAATAAATGTAATCGCTCGTAACCCCGGCTGCCTGAGCGATCTTAAACGATCACGAAGGTCAAGCAACATAGGGCGCGATCAGTGCATGGACTGGTAACCGTTCCATGACTAACGCTAGTGGCATTTTCCCGAGCGGTTCCGTGCTTAGATTAGATTAGATTAGATTAGAACTCTTTATTGTACACACCAGAAAGAGATATATATACATTTGAAACCTTACATCTAAGTCGTATACAATTGGCGGTCTTATCGCTAAAAGCGATCTCTTCCAGACAACCTTGGGATGGATACAAGGAAAAAAATTAGAGAGAAGGTAGGTAAATGTACATGAAATACAGTGATGGGATATGTACATAAACTAACTGACTTACAGACAGCATTTAATCCGATAGAAAACATATTTAATAATCACATAAGTACACATGAATACATACGCATGAAAATATATTTAAAACTACAGTTATAATAGCTAAATATTATATAGTAATATCGTACTAATACAATATATTATATAAAAATAAATATAATATATATGAACGCAAAAAATACATTACAGAGAATTATAACAACAGCATTACAGCTGATCAGCGAGATAGTGAGACTTTACGAGAGCTTTGAAAATAGGAAGGGACTTTGCTTTCCGTACTTGCTCTGGCAAGGCATTCCAGAGCCGAATAGATTGCACGCAGAAAGAGGAGTCATAGAAATTGTTACGGTGGGATGGGATCTTAAGGAGGAGGGATTGAGATGAGCGAAGAGATAGGCCATGACAGGAATGTAGAAAATCAAATCGCTCCTTCAGGTAGGATGGGGTAGCCGGATTGAATAGAATAGAGTAGAGAAGAGACAATATGTGTGTATTCCGGCGGAGACGAATAGGGAGCCACTTGAGTTGTGCGCGAAATGCAGAAACGTGGTCATATTTGCGTAAACCAAATATAAACCTGATACAAAAATTTTGAAGGCGCTCAAGCTTATTTAATTGCTCCTCAGTGAGGTCAAGATAACAGGTATCAGCGTAGTCGAGAATTGGTAGTAGGAGTGATTGGGCTAACGCAACCTTAGTAGCAGTGGGAAGAAAGTTACGAAGTCTACGTAGAGCGCCTGCCGAAGAAAACATCTTCCGGCTAACCATCTCCAGCTGCGGAGCCCATAACAACTTAGAGTCAATTATGATGCCAAGATTTTTCACCGTCTTGCTAAACGGGATAGTTATACCGTCGAAAATCACAGGTGGCAGCGACTGCTGGTCAACCTTTTGGATTGTTCTTGGGCTTCTTATTATGATAACCTGGGTTTTATTTGGGTTTACTTTCAGCCCGTAAGACCTGCTCCAGTTTGATAAGTGCATGAGGTCACGGTTTGTTGCCTGAATCACTGATTCAAGTTTATCGACACTAGCTTGCGAGTATATCTGAAGATCGTCTGCATAAAGGTGGTAGGAAGAAGATAATTTGTGAGAGATACTGTTTATGAATATGGCAAAAAGAAGTGGGGACAACACGCCACCTTGTGGGACACCGGCGGATATTCTACACCAACCAGAGATGGCGTCTCCGATGTGAATACGTTGCCGGCGCCCCTGTAGATAACTACGAAACCAGTCAATTACCGTTGGAGATATGTTAAGGGAACGAAGCAACGCCAACAATATGTCGAAATCGACTGCATTGAAGGCATTGCTAAAGTCGAGCAGTGACAAAACAGTCAACTGCCCGTTCTCCATAGCCAAGCGAAAGTCGTCGGTAATTTTTACAAGGGCCGTAACTGTACTATATCCTGGACGGAAACCTGACTGGAAAGGGTTAAGGAGATGGTTCATAGTGAGGAAGTTGCTTAACTGGTGACTGACTAGGCGCTCAAGTACTTTGGACAGGAATGGTAAGATAGATATGGGACGATACTCGGAAAATAAAGAAGGCAAGCAAGGCACGCTAAGCAGGGTGTCAGGGTGTTATGGCAAGTCAGAGATCTTAGGACGGCTTGAAAACTTCTGACAGTAAGACCAGCCACTAGAGAGAGAGAGAGAGAGACATTTATTTGCAGCCACAAAGATACAATACACATAACACAATGTAACACGATATTATTATTACTAGTCTTACAAGCCTCCACCAATCCGGACTTGGCCCCCGTGGTGAAGCATGGCCTATGCCTTCCTCAGTGGGGACATAATCGGTTGATTATTATGAACTACTTAACTGTAGTGCTGTTTCGTCAAATTTTTCAGAAAAGGGCGTGACAGAATATTACTTACGTATTTACTTAGCAAAAATTCTCAACTTGAAACCGGCCCTAAGGGCTCCCGTACACGGGCCACCGGCTTGAACCACAAAACGCCGCCACTGGCATATTTCCTGTAGTTTTCATACATTTTATATGGACTCGCCGCACACGGTTGACGCCGGTGGCCGGCACACGCTACAATCGTCGCTGCTCGCTTCTTGTGGCCCGCACCGGCCACTAAGTGCCCTTCCTCACTAGAACGCCATGGCGACGTCGCCAGCTACGTATCCAAGCAGTTTGTATTGAATGGCAACGTTGCAAGACAGTCGCCAAGTGAGTTAGGCACCATACATTTCAATATTAACTGCTTGGTTACGGTGCCATGGCGTCCTAGTGAGGCAGGGCACTAACGCCGACACAAAACGCCACCACCCGCCACTCGCGCGATTCCTGATTCCGCACCCCTTTCTCCCTTACCTCAGTTAACCTGTTCGAGTCGACGGCAACGCCACGTAGTCTATTGTTCATTTAAATAAATATGGATACAGAATTATATCAGAGATTCAATCCCGTCCTGTGATTGCATTGGTTAAATAAAACCACCGACCGCAAGTGTCGGCCACCGGCCACAAGTGGCTGTCGCGCGCTTCAGCCACTCTGTAGCCGCTTCTAGCTTCGTGTGGCGGCGTTTGTGGCTGTGGCGAGTGGCTCGTGTGCGGCGACACTAAGGCTCAATTCATACTGGCACAGAGTCGAAGCATCGTGTCGCGAAGCGAAGCGTCACGTTTTTCAACTGTTCTAAAATCCTCTCTATTTGTCTATCAATACGGTACGAATTTGTGTTGCGAAAATTTGAAAATATTCAGCGACGCGCGTCTGCGCGCGCGTCTTCGCCTGCTAGGGTCGCTCGGATTCGCGCCTCTGCGTGCGAATGCGCGCGCATTCGCGCGAATTATTTCGCATCTTCACTTGCAAAGGTCGCTCGGATCGCGCTGACGCGCGCATTCGCGCAAATTACTTCGCGTCGTGTCGCTTCGACTCTGCGCCAGTTGAATTGAGCCTAAGACTATTATTTATCCTTGTTGCAGAGAAGTGCCAGCAAAACCCAGCGGCGGGCGCGCACGTGCGCCTTCGCCGCTCGGACCGGCGGGTGCTGGAGCGCGCGCGCCGGCGCACGCTGCGCATGACCGTCACCATAGTGTGCGTGTTCGCGCTCTGCTGGCTGCCCTACGCCACCATGGCCATGTGGTAAGCCTAGACGGAGTTTTTTAGGTAGAGTGCGACAAACTTATCTGACCCGGTGAAGGCGTCACTTTTCTCATAGTAAACTTGACGTTTCCATACTAAATTTGACATCTCCACCGGGTCATATAACTTTGTGGCACTGTAAGGCTGATGCGGTTCCACTGAAGCGGAGCCACTAGGGTTAGTCATGGAACGGTCGCCCATCCGCGCACTGTACGCGCACTATATTGCTTAACCTTTGTGATTGATTGATTGATTGAAGACGTTTATTCACACGACACAGGGTATCCTAGTGTGGGGGCCAGAAGCAATGTATGTGTCTGTATGTAAATGTTTATGTTTAATTATACAGAAAAATACAGAAGTTGGTTTCTCCCAAACTGCATAACAGTTTAAGATCACTCATTCAACCGGGGCTACGAGCGATTCCCTTTTAACTTACAACAAAAAAATATCCTAGAACAAAAGTTATTGTAATAGCAATCTGTAAGCGACATGTTCCCTGACACTCGGTAGATAAAACTTTAGACACGTCACACACGGGCCATCTCTCAAATATAAAGTACGGTCTTAATCACAACGCTTGCCCTCCACAGATGAGAAAAGTTTAGAGGCAGTGGAAACCACTGACTTTAAATTATGTTCTACACAAAGGTTTGGCGAGTGTATGCGAAATATATTGCAGCTGTAATTAAATAAAAACATTTGCTAGACAATAGGGTATTTGATAGTGTGAAAAAAAGTATTATTTATATTTACTCGCATAGATTATGAGTTTTAAAACCACTTTAAGGCATTTTAACTAAAAAAAAGATTATTAATCCAAAACAAAACAGAATATTTGATAATTATGTCATCTACAGCCATTTTATCAAAAATGGCCTGGATTGGCCGAATCTATGATGACGTCACACGTCAGTAAATATGGCGTCTGTCATTCATGGCGTTCCTATGTTTATTGATTTTGTGTACTAACCTTCCTGTGTATTTGTTTTTATTTAAGACACCACCTTATTGAAAAGACACCACCCGTCCACCCAGGTACATGGTAGACCGAGCATCAGCCGCGCGTGTCTCCCCGCGCGTTCAGGATCTGCTGTTCGCTATGGCGGTCTCCAACTCCTGCATGAACCCCCTTGTATACGGGTCGTACGCGCTTGGCTTGCGCGCTGCCCTGCGTAGTCTACTTCGGCGCCACTGCTGCGCTAAGGCCAGCGCGTCTGACACTGTAGGTAAGTGAGCATAGCTGTAGTCTAGCGCAGTATACAGTACAATATGTATAGGCAGCAGGTGGATCTAGCGCGGAGGGTAGTGGTAATCTTTGACTGTTACCAAGTCACTATAGCAGATTCTGCATATCGTTGGGCTACTTATCAGAATACGTAACTCCACAAAATATCGAATTTCCATTTTCTTAATGATCTAGTCTGCAAAACTAAAAACTACTTGAAAAATTAAATTCCTTGATAATGTTTACTACTAGATTCCTAAATGCACTGAAATTATTTCCGTACGTAGTAAAAATAAACCGTTTTTACGAGCTCCTGTAAAGATCATGCCGAGGGAATTACGCATTTTGATAATTAGGCCGACGATATCTTAAAGTACCGTATGATTAAGGAAATGCTTTGCAACGTAAGGCGTCTGATTGCAGCTACGACCCGAACTAAACATGTTAAATGACTCATACGTTGTACGTAGTTCTTGGAAATTGAATAATTTAGCTACCTGCTGGTATAATGTTTGTTCATCATGTTTCTTTCATCTAAATAAACGATTTGATTTGATCAAGGCAATCACAGAGTGGTAGCCGAGAACAGGACGACGTCAGTGAGCAGACCTGCGGCCCGATGGTCGGATGGTGTCGTTGAGCCGGCGGAAGGTCCGTGGATGCGAGTGGCGAGAGTCCGTGTGAGATGGCATTTAGAGGAAAAGGCTTTTACCCAGCAGTGGGAAACGGTGGGCTGATGATGATCATAGCGCTGTCTATGATTCACGTTGCATGACATTGAAGCAATTCCATTGAAAAGCATTGAACATTGTAAAATGCGCCCGATCGTTCAATCTCCGTGTTTACCCTTTTCAATCACATTGAATTATTGTCTTTGAAATAAATTTACAAAGAAACTAGACTGATCAGCATTAAGGTGACCAAGTAGGTCACATTTAGGAGTAGGTATAGTAAAATTTAATTTACAATTTTTTTATTACAGGAAATTCCGGTTCGGGCTCGAGCAAGAACAAACATAATTTAGAAGTGCCTTTAATCATAAAGGTAAGTTTACATCGAAAGACTTAGTATCTAAGTAAATAACACTCGTTTCCAATTTGGGGGCATCCATAAATTACGTCACATGAATGCTTGATTATGCTTGAGACTGGCGATGGCTGATCCCTGCGTTATGCTCGTGAACGGGTGTCATCCGTGTATGTGGCCGCAGCATTGGTGTTTTCTTACTACGAGTATTGTTACAGTGTTGATGCACTCATTATTTGCCTCAGGTTCATGGCCGTGGGTTTTAAAAATCACTATTATAACTCGATTGACAAATTCTACCTGTAATAGGATTTTTTTCGGGTTTTAATATATTTTTATTTTTACGGCGAGGGCGCTTTTTTGAATCCAGAGCGAAGTGAGGGATTCTAGATTAGATTGTTGAGTCAGGTTGGCTGCTCAATTTCTTTTTGTACTATCTCAAAAGACAAAGAGGTACATTATTATTATTATTATTAATTCTTTATTGCACAAACAATAGTGTACAAAAGGTGGACTTAATGCTTAAGATTAAGATTATGATTAAGATTATATTAGGTCCTTACATATGAAATTGTCGTTTTGTATAAGGGAACATAAAGTCGCTTTTTTAAATAAATATAATATATTTAATTAATCAGTATAATCAGTAAGCATGTACCATTGGTAACTACGCACTTTGCCATTTCATAGGTAGTTCATTGATCTCTTTACTAAAAAACCATTCCCAATTTGCTTCAAGTGGATTAAAACAGTTTTATCACTAACACCGCAGCCTGCGGCTAACTCGGACGTGTATTGAGATGGATTTGCTTCCACAATAGCCTTCAATTCTTCATTATCAACTTTGGTCTCCGGCCGTCCACGGGGCTTGTTCTGCAGGTCGAAATTTCCAGAACAAAAACTTTGGAACCAAAAACGATCTGTTTTCTTTTGCGACACCGCCGCCATACACATCATTAAGCCTTCCAGCCGTTTCTGCAGCACTGGTGCCACGGTGGAACTCATACTCGTAAATAACGCGATATTTCAAGTTTTCCAAGTTTTGTGCGAAATGAGCGACGCGTCGCCTCAGAAAAAACAAATGAGCAAAAAAACGAATGAATGACTGTTTTCGAAACTCAAATATACCAGCTAAATACATTTAAAAATTCTTCACCAAATTGAATTTGGAATTCTTAACCAAAGAGGAGATATTTCAGATCAAAGTAGCCAGTACGACGAAACGCCAATTTCATATGTAAGGACCTAATATTTTCTTCTCCATAACTTAATTTAAGATAGCTACTGGAGGAATATCTAGAAAACAAGCTGTATTGAAAAGGAAAGGTTAATTTCTTATACGACAAAGAGGGTTTTTATTGAAAAAACAAGAAACAGATTGCCTATTGGCCTATGAAAGAAAATTTCCTTTAATTTCGTCTGTGTATTTATTCAACAAAACACACATTTTCTAGATAATTGTGTCATCTTTAGGTACATATTTTACGAAGTTTCAGAACGCTCCAACAGGTAAATCGACATAAAACTAAACTGCGATTGTGTGAATAGCAGATCATAAAAGAGGCTTTGAAACTCCTTACAGGCACAATTCCGTCAGGTGCCAAAGACCGTTACACTGTCGGGTCAAGTGGCTTGATTTTTCATGCTATTGACGCCTAGAAGGCTTCAAGAGTGGTATTTTATTTCGCTGCCTAGTTATCCGCTACAAATCGACCCGAAGACAATAGCTAAAATTGCGCATTGATTCAACAAAAAAATACGTTGAAATAATTTTTATTTTCGAACGCGAACTCTCTTGCTAATTTTTTTTGTTGTTTTACGCCATCAGCTCAGCCTTAGGCTGGTTTTAGAGACAAGCTGACTACGCGCGAATTAAGTTTTGAAGACCGAGGAGTTGATAAAAAATAATTTATTTATCCAACAGAGTTACCACTAGGGTCTATACTAATACAATATTACTTATTCTAAGATATTGAGACTATTTATAATAAAAGTATTGATACATCAGCATTAATTGATTGACGTCAAGGCCTACTTAGAAGAAGTGCCGACGAAGGACATTTGGAGAGGTTGGTCTATCTTAACTCCTCCCCCCTTAAGAGAGAAATTGTCTGGAAGCTGCGTAGTGGGCTTCTGAAAATTTCGATTTATACAATTTGTATAAGATTTAATTTTAGTAATTAGTAAAGTTGCGACAGATATAATTATTATAACATAAAGCAAAATTGTCCATATACTTATATTATTTACTATGTAGCTAAAAACGTCTGGACCACTTCCACTGATTCTAAACTTAGCACTATTAATTACTTCTTTAATGTCACTAAAGTCCACGTTCTGTAGATCCAGTTGTTTGGAGTCCTGATTGATGGTGTTGTGTAGTTTTGGTAATTGCACGAACGATAGTTGCAGACTGATCGCAGAAGCGTTTGTTGGCCTTGCTATAAAGATGTTTCCAACTTCTGTTTGACAGTTCTGACTCGGTCGTATGAAGAAAGTTCCTTGTGCGGTGTGTTTGTAAACTTCTTCTTCGCAGTATTCGGTTATGATCAACCCGTTTTCGGAGTAAATCAGCCAGTTGTTTCCGGCGATCTTCTGTATCTTTTCCTGTTCTAGATGTATGATGTGTTGGTTACACCTGGTACAGTTGTCCTTCAGTGTCATGATTTGTTCAATACAGGTTTCCGCTGGGTATCGACGAGGTCATCTCTCGAACATAGGAACTTGTTATCCTCGATCTCGTCGCATGGGTTTACCACGGGCCTGTATTTCAACCTATTCACCATAAGGTAGGGATATTCAGGGATAATGGTTTTGGTATTTTTGGTTTCAGGGTTATACACAGGAATTGGGATAATTTTATAATATGTATACGCGTTTGGTTCTATTAATGGAACATCTAAAACAAAAACTAATCTATCCTTATCGATGTAAGATTTTATTATAATGTTAGTTTCTAGTTTAACTAAATTCATCTTATTTACTGGATATATTAAACGTGCATGTTTCTCGATTTCTATGAAAATCTGAAAAAGTTCTGTTGTGTTAATTATAGATTGGTGTAAGGCGTGAAGTTTGCTGAAGGCAATAGCAGTTTCTGTTTCCTGAATAAAATCGTAAATGCTATGAAAGTTATTCGAGATTTGGTATAGGTTATTCATAAGAGATAGAATATTATCTCGTTTAGATTCTTTAGCTAAAAGGGATTCAATTTCTTCTGTTTTATTGCCAAGGAATTTAATATTTGCGTTCATGTTTTCTGATGCGTTAGCAAATTTGTCTAAAGCGTTAACCACTAATGATACTTTTCGTTCTACTGAATGTTCCTCATTGTTAAGTTGGTTTATTTCAGAGTTATAGCGAATTGCATCGTCTTCATCTAGATTTCCAGAAATAATTTTTACTAATGAGCCTAATGGGGCAAATATAGCTCTTTTAACTCTATTGGAAGGCAAAATTTGTAATATTCTATTTTTAATCTGAGCTTTAAAGGACTCAATTTGTTTACATAAACCTTCTAGTTCTTTCTTATACTCACTATCATTAAAAATAATTATTTTAAGCTTATTAAACTGTTTAGCATTACTACCTACTTGACCTAATAGTGTATCTAAATCTAATGTTTTAAAAATAGTCCATGAGTTAGTCTTCATCACTGCCGTTCCAAGTTTGATCGGTGCTATCCCCGGATTCGTGTTCAGATTTTGAAGTTCCAAGCTGCGGATCGGGCATATTAGTACCAGAAGTACTAGGCTTAACCTGTGGAGGACGTTTAATGTTCTTAATAGCTACTCTTGTTTTTCTTTTCTTTAATTCTACTGGGATAATATTCCTATTCGGTTTGCCTATTACTTTAGCTTTTTCAAAGCGAGGCAAGTCTTTCGCTTTTCTTGTCCTTGTGTTTTTCATGAAAATGTCGTCACCTACTTTAAGCTCAGGAGGTTCTTCACCTCCTCTCTTTTCTCTTACTTTAGCTTTCCCTTCTTGAAGCTTTTCCGCAACGTATTCGTACAAAACCTTAAGTCGTTTTCTATGATCTTGAAGCAATTTTTGCATGAGATTTCGTTCCCTGTCAATATCGAAAACGTTACCGGAGTCTGTGTTACCAAAAACCATTTCAAATGGTGTGAAACCGGTAGCGGAATGGATAGAATTATTATATGCCATTATTGCGTAAGTCATAACGGAGGCAGCATCCATGTCGCTATTCTGGTACTTCGCTAAACGGTAGATTTCGATAACAGTTGAGTGGAATCGCTCCACCATTGCCATAGAGTTAGGGTTATTTGGAGTGCCGATGTGTAACTCGACTTTATACAAGCTTAAAAGTTCTTTAACTAAGTCGTTGTTAAATTCGGTTCCAGAATCGCAGTTGATCTTTTTGGGTAGCCCATACATACTAAAATATTTTATTAACGCTTGAACTACTTCCGGTGTACTACGATTTGGGATGTTAATAGCCTGACCTAATTTACTAAACGCATCGATTATTGTCAAGTAGTATTTATTTTCGATGTACAGTAAATCCATGAAGGCTTCCTGAAAGGGTGAGTTTTGGCTTTGAGTTAACTGTATACAAGGTTTGACTGGTTTCCTTTCGTACTTCATTCTTTTACACTGTTCGCAAGCGTTTATAATTGCCGTAACTGTTTCTTTCATGTTTTGCCACCAGTAGTGACGTTTAATTTTCATCAGGGTTTCATTTATGCCCCTATGACAAGTTTTCCCTTCGTGATATTTCGTAACAACGTCACGTTGATCATCCTCTGAGTCAGTCAAATTAACTGCACGTTCAGTACACTCTACTAACTTCAGGGTTCCCTTTTTGAACAAATGTGTTATGATATGCGCTGACCGTCAGCGCTGATAGACAAAATGTAAAGCTGGTCAGCGCTGAACGGTCGGCGTTTTTCTAAAACGCTCCTTAGGACGTAGTACATACATATTGGCCTGTCAGCGCCGAGTGTCAGTGTGACTCTAAAACTGGCCTTAATAGGGGTTCATAATGGATAGTTTTTCGCTTCAAGCCAAGTGGTAGAGTCTGTTCGATATCATAGTGTCACTTTGATATTTACCGCCTCGGCACGTGGCGGCTTTTCCCAAAAGAAATTAAAGGAAGCCGACGCGGCGTAAACACGCCAGTGAATTTGGCTCGCAGCTCGTCTCATTCTATTATTATGCAGATCACGCAATTAAAGAAGTAAATCAATCAGTATTTTAGAATGGATTTATAACGAGATGATCCTGCATCACTTAGGTAGGTACCTATTCTAAATACCGGTGGAGATGAATATTCTGAGGACACTTCGAGTGTTTTATTTAGTGCTTCATTAGGTATATTGAGTACCATGTTTTTTTTCTATTTAAAGTATTTTTGCCATCTAAGTTTTATTATTGATATAAATGTTTCTTTACTAAAACCAAGATTGCCTTCGTGTGTACCGACACTATCTAAGCGAACGGACTTTACCAAAGCTGGCTTGTTTACATAACTGACTTTCAGTGTGAAACAAGCGATCCGGGGAAAAAATCTGAACCGTACCGACCTCTAATACGGTCCACCGAACCGAAGCAGCTCTTATCCCTTGCGAGCTGTGAACCGCGAATACTTACTTGTCGTGTCTTTTTATCTTTTTCTCTTTATGTCCTATGTCTATCATCAGAGAGATAGGGCCCTTAAAAAAGATTTTCACTTGCTGAGGTGTGAGCGGTGATTTCGAGGTGTTTCCATCCCAACCAAAGTGTTTTCACCTCTGTCGTATCTGATCGTCATCATCAACCCATTATGTCCCCACCGAGGGGCACGGTTCTCTTCCCTGAGGAAGGTATAGGCCATACTCCACCAAGTCCGGATTAGTGGAGGCATGTAAAAATAGTGGCTGGTCTTACTGACAGAAGTTTTCATGCCGCCCTAATGCCCCTGACTTGGCTTAACGATTGCCATCTATCGACGGCAGCCGGCACCAACTGCTTAACGCTTGCGAAGCACGGAACCGCTCGGAAAAATGCCACTAGCGTTAGTCATAGACGGTGACCAGTGTGTAGACCACACTCACACGAGGCCGCATTTTGCCTGTCATAGATAATAATTTAATGGTCTACTATCAACGAGGAGAACTTTTACTATCGGCACAGAATACATGATAGTACAAGTACAGAAGATTCACTCCGCAGAATCAATTAAAGAAAAAGGGATTCTAGCAGCGATACAATTAGGTGCGTTCGATATCTACACGCGGAGTGTGACAGGCCTGCTATCGGATCGACCTGATATAGCGAAAAAAACCATAAAAGTGCGAATTGGACTCGCGCACGAAAGGTTCCGTACTATTCTAAATAGTACGGAACCCTTCGAGTCGACGGCAACGCCACGTAGTTTGTTGTCTACTGTCGCGCGCTTCAGCCACTTTGTAGCCGCTTCTAGCTTCTTGTGGCGGCGTTTGTGGCTGCGGCGAGTGGCTCGTGTGCGGCGACACTTAGGTCTGAGACTTTCTAATTCACTTTTATGCAAAATGTACAAATACAACACGACCCTGTGGCGCAGCGGCTAGGGCATTTGCCTACCATACGAGAGGTCCCGGGGTTCGAACTCCGGCTGGGGACCCCAAAAAAAACCCCAGGTCTTGGACGTTTACATGTTTGTGATGTCGCTGTTTCCGGTTCCCACGATACAGGGTATCCTAGTGTGGGGCTAGAAGCAATGTATGTGCCTGTATGTAAATGTTTAACTGTATGTAAATGTTTTACTGAAGGGATGGAACGAAGCCCACACATAAAAGACGAGCGAGCACTCTATTTAACTAGTTCAGCAATCAGATGAATCGAAAACTGTACGAATAGCCTTTAAGTGATTTTGTAAAGCCCTCAAGGTTTTTAGTACGCTGTTTGGTTTCTCCGTTTACCCTCAAAGTGTTTAATTGGCACTGACTGAAAATCAGCGCTGAAGGCTTGTCCATCAGCATAATGCTGAGTCAGCTGCCATTTATAACAGCAGTGACACGCCGTGACCTTTATTTTCCTTCTGTTCTCTTCTGATTTTCTGTTTTGCACTATTTTTTGTTTTATATTTTGGGTTTGTTGTATTATTGTGGCGTGTGTACTGTTTTTATAATAAATGTTTCTTCTTCTTCTTGTTTGTTGTTTTATGGTAAGAAATAAACTTTACTTAACTTACTCTATACAACGCACATTCAAGAAAATTCAAATACAAATGTTTCATTCAAAGTTCAAACAAAGTATTTACTTTATTAACTTCAAAGTTGTTAGTTTCACAATTACTAGACTACGCGGAGAAGAAACTAACAAAGCAACTCCACAATTACTCTTTTCAAAACAGTCTTAGTTTAATTAACAAACTTTCAAACTTAAAAATATTACTCATGGATGTGTTATGAACATTGACACTATCAACAATAAATTATTTGTTATGCTTTTAATCATTTACTAGTTAGTACAATTTTTAAATAGATGAAACATAAAAAGAGTCTTCTGAATTGTGACGTCATAAGCCAGTATTTTCATGCAAAATTCCGTTTTAAAAGTAACTCATTTGACCTTTTGTCAAATACCCAATTATCAATATTAATTTTATAATTTAAAAATGTCCGCATCATGTCTTTTTGCGCCCCTTCGGCCCACGTTCCTTGAGCAAGAGGGCCTTCGCGAATTTCCTTTTTCATTCGCCGTGTAAATATTTGATTTGGGAGATGATCGAAAAAAATATGGGTAACGCTTACTCATTCGGAATTCGTGGAGCCAGTGGCTTAACAAGGTAGGTGAAACGGAAAGCAATTAGACCTTTGCAAACAACACACCCTCCGTGCTGGGTTAGGTGCGCTACGAACAATTTACCTACAACAACGTCATCATCATTGAGTTGAAAAAAGCAGTATCTTCAAATATTGATTTTAATTACATATGCTCCATTTATCTATACCTACTTGGCATTTTTTTCAGACTTTAAACGACACTAAATCAAAAACCTTTAGCGGTAGAAAACTCGAAACTGTTTACAAATTTAGTGCTAGCTAGTACTAAATTTGCAAAAGGTATCTACCAAAGGTAATTTTCTACCAATAAAGGTTTTTAATTCAGTGTCGCTTAAAGTCCAAAAAAAATGCCAAGTATAGATAAATAGATTATACAGGCATATACATTGCTTCTGGCCCCACACTAGGATACTCTATGTCGTGGGAACCAGTTGCTGTCTGACGTCACAAGCGTATCACATATTACATATTAACATATTTTATATTGACGATATGGAGCGGTGGTAGGGTAGTGGGTGGAACAATGGGCTCAGAAGCGGGATTCGATTCCCAGTGCGGGCATGTACTTTTGACTTTGTTTTCTAAGTTATGTGCATTTGTGAAGTTATATTGGCATTACGACTCGATTTTTCGTTAGCAGTAGCTAACAAAAAATCGCAGATATACTTACGTAACTTTGAAACTTCCAAGAAGTAGATATTAAGTACCTCGTCTCTGTAGATTACTTTGCTCAATAAAGAGTTCAAATTCAAATATTTTCTAGTTGTGGAAGAGCGGTGTCTACTACTATACTCTGATTTTTAATTAGGTGGACTAAACTGACAGTTGGTGGGTTGCCACCTAAGGGAAAATAAAAAATAGTGTTGTGCTCAGAGTGATCGAATAATAAATATTTTCATTCAATCATTCGTTCATTCAATTGCAGACTGGTGTATGTAATGTAACTCGCTCGCCCGGCCCTGAGTGATTTAAGATTTAGTTTTGGTAATTCTTTAACCATATTCCTAAACCTTTAAATTTGTTCAAATTTGTTAAAAATGTTTAAAAAAATTTGTTAAATCTGTGGCTAGATAAGTTTAAAACGTCGTCTGGTTATATAAGCCCGTTCACATTTTCCTGATCTCACGTGTGTGTATGCTTTGGGTGACTTTCTAGATCTACTCTATTAAGCTCTCTTAATATTCTTATATCTTATCTTATCTCTCTCTGTATATCATATTGATTGTTTGTTACCTGTTTTACACTCCAATAAACCAATTAAATTACATTATAAACTCTACGTACGCACACGAATTACTAAGCTGAAATGGAGACGGGCGGGACATTTGGTTAGGCGGGAAGACGGCCGGTGGACTAAGGAAGCCACTGAGTGGTGGCCAAGAACGGGTCGACGGTCGGTGGGCAGACCACCAGCCCGATGGGCCGACGATATTGTGAAAGCGGCTGGGAGACACTGGACCGGATGGGTTGGCGTGAAAGAGAAGAGTCCTATGCCCAACCGTGGGCTCTATTTACGGGCTCATTAGATAGAATAAACTGTAAAATTAAATGATACTTAAGTTAGAAGATTTCGTGATAAAATTATACATTTATAACTTAACAACATCACAAACATACCATATTCATTCCTTTCTGTTTTGGAATAGGAAAAAATAAAATAAAAACTAGATTTAAAATTTTAATCACTTTTAAAGTCTTAGGACGAATTGCACCTAAAATGCGTTAGCGCTTTGTATTGTCAAACTATACAAAGACGTCACATTAAAATAAAATTAGCAACTAAACACGTTTAAAGATTTTGGTGCAAGCTTCGTTTTGCTTAGCTAATAAATTTATTGAAATGGAAAATCAAATAGAAAATATGAAAAAAAAAAAAATACTGAACAAAAACATGTGGTCGATACAATAATCTACATCTTAATAATTGTACATCTGCTTCCTTCTCCAATATTTTGCTCCAGTCCATCCAAAGGTTGTCTGGAAGAGATCACTTTTAGTGATAAGGCCGCCGTCTGTACACTTAATTAAGAAATACCTGGGTAATTTCCTTTTTTATGTACAATAAAGCTGTAATTCTACATTGAGAAAACAGCTTTCTCCTTTTTCCTAGATGGCACATGTGGATTATTGTCTAAGTCGCATATTATGTCGTTAGATTCACTGGCTATTAGGTTTAAATTTATTTATTGTTTTTAAATTGTGATGAGAAACCCAGCCATGATACTATTGTATTGATCCTTCAAGATATAATGAAAAATAAAGTACGTTTTGAAGGCAAAACTTTATTATTCAAGCGTTAAAGGCTGAGGTTTTACAATGTGACCAATAAATACCTACTATATAAAGAAGATACTGTACATAGTAGACACGACACAATATGGTATACGAATCTATCACTAGCCAAAATATTATTTGTTGAAAACGGTTAACTACAGAGTTATCATCTAAACCTTATGAAAATAAGTGGATATTATATGTCTAGTCGGTTTGTCATCTCGTTACTTAAACGAAATATTTCCTAAAGTTTGTGGGTTTTTCAGATGTAGGTATGTTTGTGTAATTGGTAGGTATTTAATGATTAGGATTAAGTTAAATTATTTTCCCCAAATAAAGGAAATAAAATTGAAGAGTGAATGATTGAATGAAATCGAACATTCAATGAACACATCAAGTCACATCACTACGATCTTGCTCTGGCAACATTTAAAATAAGAGATTTTTGAACTGTCAGTTTAGTCCACCTAATTAAAAATCAAGTTATACAGGTATTTTTATACTTACTAGTAGATACCGTCAATGTATGTAGGTAGCCTAAGATGTAGTGGATAACGAAATAAAGAATTTTGTTTTTGTTTTTCTATTAACAATAGAAACAAAATGTTTACTTTATGAACGTCAAAGTTGTTAGTTTCACAATTAATAGATTATGTGGAGAAGAAACTAACATAGAATCTCCACATTTATTTTTTTCAAAACAGTTTTCGCTTAACCCTTAACTACTCGCATAAAGAAAATCACATAACTGCTCGCATGGGCTCAGTGACCCCAATTTGGTTTTGTGAATTTATAATAAAGTATTAACAGATTAAAATAACTTCTTAGGAATTATACATATTTCTTCTTTATTCATATGAAAGCCTCAAAAAAAACACAAGCATAAAATCTTCTCTTAAAAACCAGTTATGGCGTACCTTGAGATAAAAACTGAATTTTTTTTTATTTTGGGGAACTAATCTGAATCACTATTATCAAAAGCTTGACAATAGACCTTACAGTGGCCATTGTAAACAAATTTCGCATTTTATGCATTTCATGGGTACTTTCCGATCCGTCATTGGAGGTCATGTGCTACATCGTCCAAGCTTGACTGTCGATGATGAGGCTAGGCTATTCTCCATGTCATGCACCTCCAAAAGTCGGTTATTTATTAAATGAATTTTGGGGTTGCAGCTACATTCACTCGATGCTTCTAACGATCTTCAACTAGCTCTAGGGCAAGTTGTCGCAAGAAATGCCGTCTCACATGGGTGAAAAATATAATAATACACTCAAAGTTTATTCAATAAACATATTTACAAAAATGAAAGAAAACCGTTATAAGTTCTATTTGAAAATACCGTAAATACCTAACAAAAATACTCTCACTCACCTCGGTCGGAAAAGTTACGTAACTGCTATCATGGGGTCACACTCAAGAGAGCAGCGACGCCTGCGCATGCTCCAAAGTCCTGCCAAACACTAAAATGACATCTTTGGCGCAAATAAGAGAGCTACTAAATGGGACAACCACATACCCAAAGCCAAAGTAAAGTTTTGCAACCAAAAAATGCGCGCGAGCAGTTAAGGGTTAAATTACAAACAACGAGTTGGGTCAACGGGTCGGACTTTTCCTACAAAATTCTAGTAAAACTATCCGTAATATCTATAATTAATAAACTTTCAAACTTACAAATTGTTGTTCATGTATGTGTTGAACACTAGACACAATTCTCCTCTGAATACATTTAACTTTAATCTAAGGCAGACATCCTTGTCCTCTAAATAATCGTTGATTTGATAAAAAGCTTTTTTAGTTATCTATCTATCAACATACAAAATTCGACACTACGATACGTAAGATGGATAACCCGTCACAGTTAAGTAGGCAGTAATAAAATAGGAGCACAGATCTCGACCGCAATATGAAAAAAAAACGACCAAGTGCTAGTCTGACTCGCGCACGAAGGGTACCGTAGCATTGTAAAATTGGAAAAAAAACACGTTTATTGTATAGGAAGTTTAATGGCGAACTTAGACTTAAACCTTAAAGTTTAAACCCTGGCGAAGTTTAATGCAAGTTATTACATGATAAAAACTTAATACTATTAAACTAATCTACTTTAAACTAAATCATATGTAGTCCCCCTTTAATATTTATTTTATTTTAATTTTATTATTTTTAAGTGTATCAAGTGTATAATTCATTTGGCAATAAACAATATTCTATTCTATTCTATAATTTTAAAAGTTCTATCTTAGATGTATTGATAGATAAGATAAGAATATTGTTTATTGCACACAAGAAACCAGAGACAAATAAATAAACAAAATCACTTTTAACTTGAATAATATTCAATCTTCTGTGAATGTTTCAAGCGTCTATTTGTTGCCGTTATCAATATCGAGCAAAAACGAGCAAAAAATATCACGTTTGCTGCATTGGAGTCCTCTTAAATATTCATTATATTCTGTATTTTAGTATTTGTTGCTGCTATAGCAACAGAAGTACATCATTTGTGAAAATATCAACTGTCTAACTATCACCTTTCATGAGATACTGCCTGGTGAGAGACGGACGGACGGACGGACAGCGGAGTCTCAGTAATAGAGTAGGGAACCCTAAAAACCCGAGAAATAATACTATTTCCTGTGGTAACAAGGTACACAGTTGTGCCCAGAATACTTAATTACTTTCCTTCTTGTTCCTCCTTTCGAAGACAGATCGGTTTGTCTCCACTCGAGCGTGATACAGCGATCCGTTTCCATTTCGGCTATATTAGGCCAATACTGCCTCGTCCATTGTGTATCGCTCTCTGAATTCATTACGACACCTAGTCTCATAGTTTTAGGAAGAACTGGCAGTGCCTGCGACTGGCCTTTTACCCCGCGTAACATTTATAGCGGCACATGTATCGATGGGGACCTCTGGGATATTCATTAGAACCACAAAAGGAAGGTCCATTCAAATATCCAGCTTTCCCCTATTTTTTCCGAAGTGCTATGTCTTTATTCCCTGTATTAAGATAGGTACTCTATATGTAATTAATATTCACGAAATAGCAGGTGTTTTGTATTTTTTAAAGTTACTTCTTCTGATTGGCTATAGGTACCTACATACACTAGAAATTATTAGGTAAGTATCTTATTAATAAATATTTTTTGTCTATGGAGCTTGAAATTATTCTAAGTCCCAATCGCGACATTTTGCTAAAGAGACATTCTGCGAAAGAGACATTGTGCGAAAGACATCTTTTGCGAAAGAGGTACTTTGCGAAGGGTACGTTCTGCGAAAGAGACATTATGAGAAAGCGACATTTTGCGCCTGGTAGACATTTTGCGAAGTAGACATTTTGCGACTAAGCCTTAAGGTAAGATTTGGTGGTAGTTACTATTTTTTTATAGCAACTGTTACTGCTAATTGTATTGTATAACCCTTGTCTAAGCTCACTATAAACATTCTTGATTGATTCACATTTTGGAATCGCTTGGGTACTGTAGCGATTTACTTTTATTAAAAGATGCTTTTTAGCAAATAAATTTTTTCAAAGAATACGCCCGACTGACATCTCTACAAAAACGTAGCGATTCTCCCTCAAAATATTTAAATTCATACAAGACGGCTGTGCCAGCCAGTTACTAACAAGAAGAATCACTACAGTACTTTCGAATAATAGAAATCAGAAATTTATATCAACGTAAAGAATTTACATTCTGCTTGTTGAATGTCAATGTACTTATACTGCTAATGTAAGCCTTACACACAATTTTTTTTCTCTGTCTCCTGAACTAGGTGTAAACCTATATTTCGGGAGACAGTGTTCCACCATGGTAATATTATTATACATACATTACTCCGCCATTCGGATTGTGCCTATTTTTTATGTTCTTATGTTTAATCGTATGAACTCGGTAGGAATAGAACCGAACCGTGTTTTAACAGTCAAGCGTAACAACCGCTAGACCGACGAGCCAGTTAGGCACTCTGGCACATATTACTACTTAAAAACGTATAATAGTTAATTTATATTTCAATTAACCTACTATACTTGAGCCATCACAAACGTCCGAACTGAGTCATAAAAATTTGTATCAGACCTCCCTCTCTCACACACATATAGGAGGCATATCAGGCATATCGGAACTCTCGCTCGCACTTTTATGACTTGGTTCGCACGTATGTAGTGGCTCAAGTATACCCTTTCGAGCACATTATTATTTATTCATTTCCCATATTGTTCACTTAATGTGAGTGCCGCTGTCTCATTCTTCTCTCATTCAAATTCAAGCCGACAGTCTCAGACTTACTTCTAGGCTGACAGTGACGTGATGACTTAAGCTTCTTTGTCAGCTTCTTAAAGGCCTATTTAAACCGCAGAGATATCCTCGGTAGCGGAATCCCGATCGGTATGGGAATATCTAACGCGCTATTTAAACCACAGCGGTATCCGCTACTCGGGAGGCGGTAGCCGACACCTAATTAAAATCTGAATAGAGTTAAATTTTCTCATTGGTATTTAGCTTATTATGTATCAGACTAATGAGAGTTGATGAAGAGAAAGTGAAAGTGAGCTTCGGGTTACAGGCGTAGGTTCGTCGAACGTAATGTAACCAACCAGAATGATTAAAGGCCTATTCAAACAACCGCAGAGTTAGGCGCCACCGCCTTCATCATCAACCCATTATGTCCCCGCCGATCGGCACAGGTCTCTTCCCTGAGGAAGGTATAGGCCATACTCCACCACCGTGGCCAAGTACGAATTGGTGGAGACCAATATATGGTGGAGACCAGTCTATCGACGGCAGCCGGCACCAACTGCTTAACGTGCCTTGCGAAGCACCGAACCGCTCGGGAAAATGCCACTAGCGTTAGTCACAGACAGTCACCCATCTTGCACCAACGCGCCCTATGTTACTTAATCTTCGTGATCGTTTAAGATCACTCAGGCAGCCGGGGCTACGAGCGGTTGTGGCTTTGCAAAATTTATACAGCAACT
The DNA here is from genome assembly GCA_947310845.1 of Yponomeuta plumbellus. Taxonomy (NCBI): domain Eukaryota; kingdom Metazoa; phylum Arthropoda; class Insecta; order Lepidoptera; family Yponomeutidae; genus Yponomeuta; species Yponomeuta plumbellus. The sequence goes on from OX371204.1 coordinate 2,857,548, forward strand.
TTCTAATCACACTTGCGTAATTTCAAGTAATACCACAATACCACAATTTTAACGTAATGTTCTGTTTAATGTCTCGTCTGCAATAAAGTATATACCACACATATTTCTGAAGGCCTCATTTGTACTGCAGTAATTTAATTTTATATTTCTGAAGGTCTCATTTGTACTGCAGTAATTTAATTTTATTAATTCTTGTGCCATCGCCAAGTCTCGTAAATGAATTCAATTACCTACGTTATCAAAATACCCAAGTCATTTCGTGAACCGACAAAAGAAACAATATTGAGAATTGAAAATTCCTGATGCTGAATTATCCAGAGCAAATATTACGAGCACAGATAAGGATAAATACAGAAACGCGGTCGGAGGACATGACATGTCATATCAAGGAAGAAATATGTAAAAGTTTAAAAACCTAGCTATAGACTCGACTAGGGGAAAAAGTTACAGCTCTGACACACCGCGTTTTGCTATCGCACTTTGCCGGCGCTGCTAAACGTGAAAAGAGCAGATTACTTGCGATAACATCGCATTCGCACCGCGTTACAGTTGCGTGCAACGCGCGTCGACGGAGCCGGAAAAAAGCGTTGTGTGTAAGAGCCCTTAGTTTTGCATCATCGTCTCTACAGAATACCAGGGCTGTGGGTAGATAACATTCCTGCAACACATTCTGAGTTGAGTCTACCACAGCGACTCAATTCAAAAATTCAATAGATTTTCTAGAATTCAATAGAATTTCGATACAAAGGCTGTAAGTACATAATATTATCAAATTTTAGCCTGTGTTTTTTTTTATAAATAATATTTTTATAGTTAAAATGCCTTAAGCGGTTTTAGCGAATCGCTCGTAGCCTGGGCTGCCTGAGTGATCTTAAACGATCACTAAGGTTAAGCAACATACGGCGCGTTCAGTCCATGGATGGGTCACCGTCTATGACTAACGCTAGTGGCATTTTTCCGAGCGATTCCGTGCTTCGCAAGGCACGTTAAGCAGTTGGTGCCGGCTGCCGTCGATAGATGGCAGTCGTTAAGCCAAGTCAGAGGCCTTAGGGCGGCTTGAAAACTTCTGACAGTAAGACCAGCCAATAGTCTTACAAGCCTCGACCAATCCGGACTTGGCCCCCGTGATGGAGTATGGCCTATACCTTCCTCAGGGAAGAGACCCGTGCCCCTCGGTGGGGACATGATGGGTTGATGATGAAGCGGTTTTAAGACTCATAATTTGTACGAATAATAAATAATACTGTTTTTTACATACTGTCAAACAGCCTATTCAATCGACACCTCATACATACACGAACATGCATAAACTACTACAATCACAATCACAACCCTTGACTCAGCCATAAGTTGATCGCACATTTGTCAGCAACGCACGCGCCGCATTTTAAAATTGGGTCGCACATTTATCAGCACCGCACGCGCCGCACGCGCCGCATTTCTGTGTGTTGCCAACATATTTTGCAGTTTTTTCTTGCCTCTGGTGTGAAACGGTGCGGTGACATTGTGCTCTGGAAAAAATTGTTGGATTGGGGTGTATGTAGCCTTGGGGGCGCTATGGGCCGAGGACTTGGAAAAATTTTGCAAATTTTTTTTTCTTCCATTTTGCAATCGGTTTAAAACGCTAAAATAATACGTTTTTGTTCTTGGACTTTTTTTAATAAGATTGTTGTAGAGTTATGACTTCGAAAATTTTTGGAATTTTTTTTTTTATTCTTGCTTTGTGTAGGGACAATCCATGGGAGCAAAAAAGGTCCCACAACTTGGTACCGTAAAACGCACCGTTTTCGAGTTATGATTGAAAAACGAAAATCCACGTCTCGAAAATTTCGAAGTGTCGGAAAGCAGAAGCTGTATAGCCTTGGGGGCAATTTTTTTTTTCTTTTTTTTGGCTGGGCATGGATAAAGGAGGTCTTGAGGAGCAAAAAAGGTCCCGTAACTTGGTAAAATGCACCGTTTTCGAGTTATGATTGAAAAACGAAAACCCTTTTTTTTCTTTTCTTTTTGATTGAGCAAGGGTAAAGGGGGTCTTGGGGAGCAAAAAAGGTCCCGTAACTTGGTACCGTAAAATGCACCGTTTTCAAGTTATGATTGAACGAAAATCCACGTCTCGAAAATTTTACAAGTGTCGGAAAGCAGTAGCCATGTACCATTTACTACCATTGGGTACACAGATAACAGTTTACTGCGTCGGCAATGTCGTCGAAAACGGTGCATTTTACGGTACCAAGTTACGGGACCTTTTTTGCTCCTCAATACCTCCCTTATCCATGCCCAGCCAAAAAAAAAGAAAAGAAAATCGCCCCCAAGGCTATACAGCTTCTGCTTTCCGACACTTCGAAATTTTCGAGACGTGGATTTTCGTTTTTCAATCATAACTCGAAAACGGTGCCTTTACGGTACCAAGTTATGGGACCTTTTTTGCTCCCATAGATTGTCCCTACACAATGCAAGAATAAAAATTTAAAAAAGTCCAAAACATTTTTTTTATAAGGACGTTTCTTTTTCGTTTTTGCGTCCAATTGGGTTCCTATAGTGCCCCCATGCATACACCCCAACGCCTACTCCCCGCCCCCAACTTTACCCACCAACCACAACATTAATTCAAAAGGAACTTATATGGAGCATATCCAGCTCTTCGGATCCGAATGAGGCAACACTGAGTGGCAGCACGCGCCCGTACAGTCGACAGCACGTCAATCTTCCCATTTTAGTTGCAAAGTCGCCCGTAATACAACGGAGCAGAGTGCATGGGTGTATACCATGATGTGCTGTCGACTGTACGCGCCGCATTATATGACGTCATCAGAATTCTTCCTTCGGAGTTCGGATGCCTACCGTATTTTACGAAATGCGGCGCGTACGGTGCGGATAAATATGCGAGGTTTCATATCATTGCATACAACGAATTCTAAAATGCGGCGCGTTCGGCGAGTGCGGCGCGTACGGTGCGGATAAATGTGCGACCAACTTTAGTCAGACAAAACAAATAACAATATCAATATCACATACTTAATATATTTGCGAACGCTTAGGGCGGGGGTGGTAATTTTGGGTAACGGGCCTATTTCATAGGGCTACACTTAATATTTACAGACAACACGGTTTATGTCGCAGAGCTGATTTAATTAGCCCACAGATTACCAGTAGTAGATAGACGACCTCTGTGGCGTAGTGGGAAGCGCATCTGCTTACCATGTGAGAGGTCCCGGGTTCGATCCCCGGCTGGGGAGAAAAAAAAACTCCAGGTCTTGGATGTTTACATGTTTGTGACGTCGCTGTTTCTGGTTCCCACGACACAGGGTATCCTAGTATGGGGCCAAAAGCAATGCCTGTAAAAAAAAAGAGAACATTTTAATGGACAACCGAACAAAGAATTATTAACTTTATTCCGGACTAGCTGTGCCCCGCGGTTCATCGATTTTCCCGTAGGAATAAGATATTTCCCCGCGGTAAAACGTAGCCTATGTTTTAATCCAGGGTATCGGCTAACTCCATACCAAATTTTATTAAAAGCCGTCCAGCCGTGTCAGCGCTAAGGACTGACAAACATATAAACACACACACAAACTTTCACGTTTATAATATTAGTGTGATGTGATACATTAACTTGACTTTTTGTCGGAAGAGTCCGACCAGGGCCTAGATTCTACTAATGCATTGTAGCACAATGACAACTGCATGAAGATGGCGATCCAGTTTCATTGCCGCTTCAAGTCAACGCGAGCACGTATATCAATAATTCTAGGCGTCAATAGGCTATTTGACCGATTTCTGAAACCCATCTTATATTGTATGTTGGTGTTCATGGAGTCCTCAGAAAGTGGTAATTTTTAATACTTTTGTGTATTTCTTCTAAAAAATGCAAACGAAAATTTACTTTCTAAATAAGCCGCCAAAACGCTATCTTGGGCAATATGGCGTCGCACTAGTATTATGACGTCACTTCCCAATAAACCAACCAATGAACGTTAGAAAGAATTAATGACCGACGCCATTTTTATTGAATTGTGACGTCATCATAGAATCGGCCAATCCAGGCCGTTTTCGATACAATGGCGGCAGATACAAATTATCAAATTTTACCTTGTGTTTTTTACAAATCATAATTGTTTTTTTTTAGTTAAAATGCCTTAAAGCGGTTCTTAGACACATCATTTATACGAATACGCATAAATAATACTGTTTTTTTCACACTGTCAAATAGCCTATTGTTTGCAAAAACACGTGTGTTGACCCGCCCGAGTATCTGTCACCGTACTATAATGCTCTTACAGAATCCAGGCCCAGGTTTCGCTCTGATTCGCAGAGCTTAATCATGGTGAGCAGAGTCGAAGCGAGCGTCGTCTGTTGTCCGTCTCTCGAGAAGTAGGCAAGTGTATCCGTAATAAAGTTTATAATGTCCAGTGCTACGGGAGTTTTATTTTGGGCAAAGAGGTATAACTTAGTATTTATTTAAACACTAGCTTTCGCCCGCGACTCCGTCCGCGTGGACTTTAGTTCAAAATGTTGCAACCCCGTTCACTCCCGTTAAGGGTTAAATTTAGAAAAACCGTGAAACACGTGTTCAATCAATTGTGTTGAAGAGTATTTATTTCAAGTTTCAAGAAAATCTGACAACATTTTTTTATACCTCCATACAAACTTTAACACCGCCGTTTACCCCTTTAGAGGGTGAGTTTCAAAAAATCCTTTCTTAGTGCTCCCCTAGGCTCCCTAAGGAACTCCCATGCCAAATTTCAACCCCCTAGGTTCAGTAGTTTGGGCTCTGCGTTGATTCTAAGTCAGTCAGTCAGTCAGTTTCTTCTTTTATACAGGGTGTTAATTTGCAAGCGTGCCATATTTAAAGAAAAAATAGTAATTAATGTTACCAGTTAATGCAGTCTACTAACAGTCTCCCATATTCAAGGAAGCCGTCGATAAAAATAATACTTATTTTTAGGGTTTGAATAGGAATAACCTAAGATGGAAGGTGCTGCGACATGCACGTAATGGGAAAAGACCGAGACCCCGCCCCGTTGCCAAGTTGGCACCGAGTGAAAGAAACAGCAATAACAACAAGAAACATATGATTTCAGATTTCCCTTCCTACTCTCACGGGCTTAGGACCGACAAAACAACCAATTTCTTTGCTAGGAGGTTAGTAGGTATTAAAATATTGCGCAAATTAGTTTATTTACAAGTTAGTATAAAAAAAGTACGAAGTAGATAACTTATTCAAGTACTAACCTACCTTCAAATAAATCGTTGATCCGGCGTAGTTAAAAGTCTGAAATCACCATTATTTACACTAATTGAGACGTTATTTACAGGGTACTTACAATGATTAAGTTGTACGGAGCAATTGTTCGAAGTGGCCACCGTTCTGCGCTATGCAAAGTCTCGCACGACGACGCAAATTACTTTTTAAATTTTGCAACACAAACACATTTTGCCTAACAGTTTGGAAGGCAGAAATAATCCTTTCACGCAACACAGCCGCATTGTTTGCCGGCCCACACGTTAACACTAAACCTATGTTGGAATGAGTCTCGTTTGGTTTTATTGGGGTTGTATTCTCGGTGGGTCCACCAATGTTCATTGTGGACATTGAACACGCCGATTCGCGTAAACAAACTTTCATCAGACCATAAAATGTTAATGTTTTGGTTTTCAAGCAACCATCGGCAGAACGCAACACGTGGGGCTGCATCCGTGGGCACAAGATCTTGTACTCTTCGGAAGTGGAACGGGTGCAGTTCCTCCTGCTTTAGCACATTCCACACCGTTACGTGGCTGATGCCGAAGTGACGCCCTGCCTCCCGAGTGCTGGCACGGGGTTCGTTTTCAAAGTAGGCAAGAATTTGTTCTTGCAGCTCCACTCTGAGTCCTACTCCGCCTCGACCTTGGGCATGGTTGGGCACGTCGAACTGGCGGTAATCTCGGAGCCGTTGAGTAGCGGCTAGCATTACTTGGCGAGATGGTCTCGGCCGATTCGGGAACATTTCCGCGAACATTTCGACAGCTTGCCGCAAACTATCGCCACTCACGGCGTACAGTCGCACCATTTCCACTAACTCAATATTTGTGTAGTTATCCGTCATTGTCTTTACGAAACGGCGCACGGCGGTGGCGGCACGCGCACATTAGGTACTAATGAAAGAGCGTGCGATATCGGCACGTGCGCACGTCACAAAGGATGTCCGGTCACTGAGTGGCTAGGCTAATTGGGGGTGGGGGTGCGCTCGCGCGGCGTGTTTGTTCTAAGTCCGCGCCACCACTGAATGCCGATGAGTTAAGACATTTTCGTTCTTATTTCAATGAAGACAAAGTTGTCTCCGTCGGTTTGTGTGGATGCGCGTGGTTGCCAAACCGCCGTCCTTTTATTCTTCTGCGAGTACACGAAAGTTTAGGGATGTGCGAGATAATTCGATATTAGAGCTGGGCGTTCTCTTTATCGATAAAAAATGTGACGTCAGAGAACAAAAGAAAAAAAATCGACTCTTCTTTTATGATTGATTTTTGTTTATAATCAGCAGTATAATCACGTCCTAAAATATGGCACGCTTGCAAATTAACAGCTTGTATATTTAGAAGAAGATAAACATAAAACATAAACATTTACATACAGGCACATACATTGCTTCTGGCCCCACACTAGGATACCCTGTGTCGTGGGAACCAGAAACAGCGACATCACAAACATGTAAACATCCAAGACCTGGGTTTCTTTTTTTTTGTCCCAAGCCGGGGTTCGAACCCGGGACCTCTCGATTGCTAGGCAGATGCTCTTGCGCCACAGAGGTCGTCATTTACTAAGGGCTGATTTCTGCATTGAGAATATAAACTTAAGTAAATACTTAAGTAACGTACTGTCACGCTCTCTTCTGAGAAATTTGACGAGACAGCACTATAGTTAAGTATTTGCTTATTGAAAATTCGCAATTCAGAAATCGGCCCTATGTAGGAATAAATTGAATTATTAACTTAATATTTGTACAGTTAAAAGTAATAAAATAAAAATTAACATGTACACACACAGCAAACTATTCTATAAAGGCTTAAGTTCTTTATTTAAGATAAAATATTTATAATATGATGACCTCTGTGGTGCAGCGGTTAGCATATCTACCTACCATGCGAGAGGTCCCGGGTTCGAATCTCCGCTGGGGAGCAAAAAATCCCCAGGTCTTGGATGTTTACATGTTTGTGATGTCGCTGTTTCTAGTTTCTAGTTCACAGGTTATCCTAGTGTGGGACCAGGAGCAATGTATGTGCCTTGTTTATGTTTAATATTGTGTAATATAGATACACGTTATTTTATATGAATTCCGAGGTTCTCTATGGCATTTCGATGTACATTGGGTAGCCAATTAGTGCAACTAGTCTTCCTACTACTTGTTAATCAGCGTGTTAATTGGCTGTACCGTGTGCATCGAATTGCAAGTAAACCATGCATTAATTCGTATGAAATAGGGCCCTAGTTTATTAAGACCATTAGTTGTAGTCACTTGTTAAACTGTGGGTTAGTCTGCTATGTGATAAGCCAATACTCAGATCCTAAAAAAGGTCTGTGTGTAACAATGCAAAATAGGTCACCCAATGGTGTAATTCAATGATAGTGCTGTAAGCGATAAATAACACAACGCGCGTTATCTTGCTTTGAATACTCCTGTGATTTGATTTCACTTTCAGTATTGTCGATAAATATTGCATGTTTAGTTTAACAGAATGTGTGTTCACTATGATCTGAACTTATGATGTACTAGCTTTCGACCGCGCCTCCGTCCGCGTGGACTTTAGTTCAAAATTTTGCAACCCCGTTCACTCCCATATAGAGTTAAATTTAGAAAAACGGCGAAACACGTGTTCAATCAATTGTGTTGAAGAAAATTTATTTTAAGTTTCAAGAAAATTAGACAACATTCTTTATACCTCCCATACAAATTTTGGCAACCCTTTTCGCCCCCTTCGGGGTTGTTTTTCAAAAAATCCTGTCTTATTCCTTGCCTACATTATATACAGGGCGTCCCACGGCTATGCCACATGGAGGGAAAGTACATTGAACATATGAACATTTTACTGAAAGAACACATTATTTTAATTTCAAAAACAATCTAAACTGCATTCATAGATTTTTAAATAATTACACGGTTGAACCGGGAATCGAACCCGCTACACGAGAAAAAAATATTACCCTGTAGTTTTAGCACACCGATCGGAAGGCTTCATCATAAGGATTATTTTTTGGCAAATAACATACTATCAGAAATAAAAGGAAGACCATAAATTTTAACATTTTTAATACAAAATTAATCAATTTATCAAGTGCTCAAAATGAGTCGCCTCCTGTTAAATACAAAGTCGCACTCTTTTGATTATTTCACTCCCTGTCGATCTTTTGATCTTGTTGTGGTGGATATTTAGAATAATACGTCAAGGGAAGTGATGCATACTACTTCTCAAGCGGGTACATTGATTAGTAATAGGTACTTATGATAATGTCAGTTGTAGGTATGTCCTTACGGCAATGTTAGCTTTTAATTTTTCTGAACGAAATTTCACATCAAATGTTAAAATTCATGGTCTTCCTTTTATTTCTGATAGTATGTTATTTACCAAAAAATAATTCTTATGATGAAGCCTTCCGATCGGTGTGATAAAACTAAAGGGTATTTTTTTTTCTCGTGTAGCGGGTTCGATTCCCGGTTCAACCGTGTAATTATTTAAAAATCTAGGAATGCAGTTTAGATTGTTTTTGAAATTAAAATAACGTCTTCTTTCAGTAAAAGGTTCCATCTACAATATTAAAGGTACTTACCCTCCATGTGGCATAGCCGTGGGACGCCCTGTATAGACCCTCTGTGCAAAATTTCAGCATCCTATCCTAGGTCTAACGGCTTGGGCTGGGCGTTGATGAGTGAGTCAGTCAGTCAGTCAGTCAGGACTTTGAATTTTATTTATATATAGATGACAATTTATATAAATATAATGGAGTAGTTACCATTCTTGGTTTGGGATGGGAAGGCCTCGAAGTTGCTTGTAAAGCATGCTTAAAAACCCTGGAAATAAAGCGAATGTGAATCATCAGGCTTAACATACACAGCCAGCCTTCATATCAACGATTTTATTCATACATTTTGTCTTATCTATTCATTATGTTTACTTACTACTTACTTATTACTTTTTCCGAGCGGTTCCGTGCTTCGCAAGGCACGCTAAGCAGTTGGTGTTGGCTGCCGTCGATAGATGGTAGTCGTTAAGCCAAGTCAGAGGCCTTAGGGCGGCTTGAAAACTTCTGACAGTAAGACCAGCCACTAAAGCCTCCACCAATCCGGACTTGGCCCCCGTGGTGGAGTATGGCCTATACCTTCCTCAGGGAAGAGACCCGTGCCCCTCGGTGGGGACATTATGGGTTGATGATGAAGAGATACAGTTGATCAATTTTTTTCCACGTTTTTCTTCCCTCCACGGCCCATGATGTGTCATAGATAAATCTGTATGTCTGTCAGTCTCAAAGTCGTCCTAAAGGCGTTTTTCCTCCCTCCCCCAGAACGGGCGCGTCCGGCCGCGCCTCGGCGTCCGCTTTGCCGAGACCTCGCTGACGGCGACGCCCGCGTCCGAGCGCATGCGCGTGGAGGTGACGCGCCCGCGTGCGCCCGCCTGACACCCGCCCGCGCGCCTATTGTGCGCGCGCCACGAGCGCTGCCGGGTTCTGCACGAGGTGTACAAGGGGAGGGGCGGGGAGATGGTCTAGGCACTGGATTCTGCACGAGGCTGAGAAGGCGGTTACGGGATGGTACAGGCCCTTGACTGGATGGTCTATCCCCGTGGCATGGAACTAGCTCTATAAAGCAAGTATGGGGTGTGGTGACAGGATATTCCTAGAATACCTTCCTACAGTAATCATAAACACAAAGTTTCAGGTAAGCCTTGTAAGGTTTATAAGGGGTGTGGTGACGGCATGTTCTTAGCCTACAGTCTTAATACACACAAAGTTTCATAGCTCAATAGACACAAATTTTCAGGTAAGCCTTGTAAGGCTTACAAGGGGTGCAGTGACGGCACGTTCTTAGCCTACAGTCTTAATACACACAAAGTTTCAGAGCTCAATAGACACAAATTTTCAGGTAAGCCTTGTAAGGCTTACAAGGGATGCAGTGACGGCATGTTCTTAGCCTACAGTCTTAATACACACAAAGTTTCAGAGCTCAATAGACACAAATTTTCAGGTAAGCCTTGTAAGGCTTACAAGGGGTGCAGTGACGGCACGTTCTTAGCCTACAGTCTTAATACACACAAAGTTTCAGAGCTCATTAGACACAAATTTTCAGGTAAGCATTGTAAGGCTTACAAGGGGTGCAGTGACGGCACGTTCTTAGCCTACAGTCTTAATACACACAAAGTTTCTTGGGTTTCAGACCTCTCTGAAACACCCCTGTTTATATAAATGTATATGTATATATATTAAATAGATAGATTATTTATCATTCTACAAGAAACGATTAAAACAATAAATAAATGTTATAACTTTAGGAACGAATTTATTAGTAAGTATTTTTGTATGACTCGCGATGCTCATACATTTAATGCCTGTAATCGCGTTTGTTTATTAAGGTAATTAAATTTAGCTAATAAATTACTGTGGCTCATTAAATTTACAATTATTTTATTTTATTCCTAATTAAATGTAAAACATTGATGTAAACTACACTAAGATCCATCAATTATGCCAAAACTGAATGAATAAAACTATTTTGTATTGTCTCCTTGTTTTCTTTGTTAAGATCTTAATTTGGGGCGAGAGGGTTTAGAACCCATTAGTTATTTTAAAAAGAAACTTCCACCCAACACAATCACTCGACCAGGATCTAGATTCTGTTAATGCATTGTAGTTCAATGACAACGGCATGACCAAGGCGATTTAGTTTCATTGCCGCTTGTAGGCTTCACGCGCGACACAATATCTAACAATCTAAGCATCTATGGTATGAAAAAACACGTGACATGACCCGACCGTGTATCTGTCATCGCACTATAATCCATTAACGGAATCGAGGTCCTGATCCCAAACTAGGATACCCTGCAGGCACTAAAGCAAGAAGTATTAACTTTTGTAAGTCTAATGGTGCGTACAGACTGGTGAAACGTAACATTCAATGTATCATGCAATGAAAGGATTTTCCATACACATGGCCGCAATGTATCATGAAAGGTAACACACTTTGAAACCGATTCTCATAGATTAATGAAAGGCAGAATGTTGCATTGCATGTTACGTTCCACCAGTCTGTACGTACCATAAAGGTCAGAGCACATTATATCAACTCGGAAAGGGATCGTCACGGTATCGCCTCGAGCCGTTCAGCATTGTTTGTATGAAACTCCCTACTGCAACGCATACTAATCGGAATCGTAACGTAATCGCCTCGCCTAGGAACAGGCTTCGAACCGCAATGCGGTGCGTGGTCAACTTGCAGTCCCCGCGCTTACGGCTCGTCGTCCCCGCGCTTACGTCTCTCCGTACCCGAGCTCATGTCTCTTCGTTCAACCTAAGTATTGATTTAAAGCAATCTGGTAAGTCGCTCGGAATCGCTCGTAGCCTGAGCTGCCTGAGTGATCTTAAATGATCACTAAAGTTAAGCAACATACAACGCGTTCAGTCCATGGATGGGTCACCGTCTATGACTAACGCTAGTGCCATTTTTCCGAGCGGTTCCGTGCTTCGCGTGGCACGTTAAGCAGTTGGTGCCGGCTGCCGTCGATAGATGTCAGTCGTTAAGCCAAGTCAGAGGCCTTAGGGCGGCTTGAAAACTTCTGACAGTAAGACCAGCCACTATAGTCTTACAAGCCTCCACCAATCCGGACTTGGCCCCCGTGGCCTACACCTTCCTCAGGGAAGACACCCGTGCCCCTCGCTGGGGACATAATGGGTTGATGATGTAATCTGGTAAGTACCAGTGGTCGGCGAGCCGTAAGTGCGGTGTCACCTAGCCGTAGCCGAGTTGAAGTACAGGAGCTGCTGATACGCTTTCGTTACGATGCATACGTATCAAGTTGACGCCTGGTTGACGGCGAGGCGAAAGGCGATACGGTGACGATCCCTTTCCGCGTTGATATGTGTGCTGTGACCTTGAGGCTCTGTTTCACGATGTTTGTATAAAGTTCCAGATAAACTATCCGCAACCAGGGCTGCCGTTTGTTCTAAATTTAAATAAATTTTCCTATATTGCGTGTGTTCGTTTATGGGTTCAAATTAAGGGCAAACGGCAGCCCTGGTTGCGGATAGCTTATCCAGAACTTTATCTGCAGATTGTGAAACAGACCCTAAATCGTGGAAATGACAATAGGGTAGTTTCGAGGGTCACAATAATTAAATTCTATTTAGTCCTTATTTTAGTTTATAAAAAAAAATTGGACACGTATTTTTTCTTTTTTCGATTAAACAAAAAAAACAAAGACATAGCCCATTAAAGTTACGTGTGACGTCACTCCGTGCTAAAAAATGCAGCACGGCGTGACGTCACACGTAACTTTAATGGGCTATATCTTTGCCATTTTTGGTCTAATTTACAAATAAAAAAAATACATGTCCCTTATTTTTGAATATTCTAAAAGACGGACTAATTACATTTTTTAGGGTAACTAGCCTATTTTACTCGACCGACGGCTACTAAAAGTTTCGAAGTTGAAGTTGATATTTTTTCGAGCGTAGATATTTATTTTCGTATTTTCATAAATGTACTGGCTTGCAACTGTTAAGATGTTGGTTTCTTTGAAGAAATCTCTTATAGCGAGTCCCCTACTTTTCTTCTCAAACTCATCTATAAAATATTGGTCTTCATTAAGAGCCTCCACTCGGAATGCTTTTGAGCTCCAATTTCCCATTGAGTGGTTGAAAATCTAAACAAATGAATAAAGGAACAATGATTCTGTGTTGAATAACACCAACGCGTGCTCGGAAAAAACATAGCCCTTACAAAGATACAAAATATTTAGACAGGCATACCTCGCCATGACAATGGAATCAAATACATTTGTATTTTTAGGGTTTCGTACCCAAAGGGTAAAACGGATCCTATTACTGAGACTCCGCTGTCGTCCGTCCGTCTGTCACCAGGCTTTATCTCATGTACCGCGAGAGACAGTTGAAATTTTCACAGATGATGTATTTCTGTTGCCGCTATAACAACAAATACTAAAAAATATAATAAAATAACATAACGCAATATAACATTTACATACACATACATACATTGCTTCTGGCCCCACACTAGGAAATAAATGTTTAATTAAGCGGGCTCCCATACAACAAACCTGATTATTTTGCTCATTTTTGCTCGATACTGTTAACGGCAACAGGTAGACGCTTGAAATATTCACAGAATATTTAGTTATAGATTCATTTTGAAAATAAATAATTAAATTAAAATAAAACAAATATTGAAAGGGTTTTATAATATCGGTACGGAACCCTTCGTACGCGAGTTCGACTCACACTTGGCCGGTTTTTTTTTTATTTAATAAGGGATACTATTAAATAGCACTTACACAATAAACTTTCGCAACAGCCAAACCCTGCATCGCGGCGACCGTCGCAAATGCTGATTGCCATGAACTGAACTAACCATTGAGTCAAGGTGCAAGAAATTCAACCGAAACGGGTCAGTATTACCCGCTAAGTTCTTGTGATAGGAACTATGTTGACATAGCTTACATTAAGACACGGCAATGGTTCTTATCCAGAAATATGTTAAAGACATTTCCTTGGATATTTGAAAAATGTATGTCTTGTTATTAAAGTATCGTATAATCTGAAAAAAAAACTTCCGAGAAGAAAAACTTTAACTATTTTTTTTTATTCAAATTTTTTTTTAAGTTCTTAACTTTATATTCTTAAATTTTTTTATTCCAAATGTTTTGTGTACATAAACACGCTTTCCAGGTTTCCTTTTACAAATAAATTGAACTAGCGAAATGCCCCCTAAAACATCTGTCCTCGCGAAATACTTCGCATGGATGAGCTGCGTTAGTATTCTGTTCTTCATATTGTCTGTACTGCGCCCAGCTGAGAAACCCTCTTACAAAATCATTATCACCCTTCACACGACCACAGAATTACCACTGAGACCTCCTGCAAAACCCGCAATGTCTAACCTTGCACACGAAGACTTAAAGTACATTCTTCTATGGACCCCAACCGCGTATTCTCCTTTCAAAGAAATGGGCCGAGGCAGGTCGTTGTTCTTAGACAAAAAGTGCAACTACACAAACTGCTACATCACAGACAACAGAAACTACTTCTTGGATGTGACCGACTTCGACGTGATAGTTTTCAACGGGTGCAACTTAAATCACAAGCCCAAATTGAGATCGACAAGCCAGAAGTACGTATTTTTGATGATGGAGTCGAGTCAAAATTATCCAGTGTGCAATAATCAGTGGGATGGCTTTTTCAACTGGTCGTGGACGTATAGAACTGACTCCAATATCCGAATAGGGTATGTCTCGTTCTACGATAAGCTGGAGCCACAAAAGCGACTCGGCCCTAAGGCTGATATTGACTGGACGCATCTGGAAAGCCAGTTCGCCGAAGATCTGTCTCAAGAAGACAGGAAAGAACTGGAGAGCAAATCTAGAGCCGCAGCTTGGTTTGTCTCGAACTGCAGCACCAGGAGCAGAAGAGAAACCTTCGTCAGACATCTTGAGGAAGAAATGAGGCAGCTAAACTTGACTCTGGACGTGTACGGTGCTTGTGGAACGCTTGTGTGTCCAAGATCTATAGAAGATCAGTGCAAAAATATGTTGAAACGGGATTACTTTTTCTACCTATCGTTTGAGAACTCTTTCGCCGAAGACTACGTGACTGAGAAGCTTTTAACAGCTCTGAATCACCTGACTGTGCCCGTGGTTTACGGTGGCGCCAACTATTCCAGGTAAGTCTTGAATTTACTTCGATTTTAGTTCGAGTAAGTACTCTTAGAACTTCCTGTATATAGGTACTAAAAGTACTTACTCATGGAAAATGGGTACTTTGAGTATTAATTTCATTAAAATATTAAACGAGTGTCTCACAATTTTAGTATTTAAATTAACTCTATCAACACTCCATTAATCCGGACTAGGCCCCCGTGGTGGAGTATGGCATATACTTTCCTCGGAGAAAAGACCTACCGTGACATAATGAGTTGATCATGATGATGATTTTTTGCCAATTTGCACCACCTATGCATGTGTTAATGTTAGAAACTAAGCTCGATATTTGTACACAAAACAAAAAGAAACCTAAATAGCTTATAACACTAACATGAATGTCTCCTATATTAAACAAAAAAAAAATTAAGCAAAACTAAACATTTAGTTTTTTTTATTTATTTATTTTACAAAAACAAAAACCTTATTCAATTACACAATTACAATTAATTAATTAATTAGTTGCAATTCGTGATACGAGTAATTACAGAGTTTCTACGTACCGCGTCGCGAATAGCCTAATACAATGCCCTTATACAATGACAGTGTGGTTTAAAAAAATAAATAGAAAAATATTAAGTTTATTCACTCTGCGAATCAGAGCGAGACCTGGTCGGATTTTTCCGATAAAAAATCAAGTAAGTGTATCCGGAATAACGTTAATAACTGTTGATCTATTGTTAGAGCGATCAAGTGGGATACATAACGCCATCACCCATGGAAAAAAAATGTTTTACAGATCGTATTTGCAAAAGATGTCTGTACATTCGTCAATGGGTAATTCTCAGAAAATGGCTCTAATTATATAATTTCTTTGGCGCATTTTTTTTTATATTAACTCAATAAAAAGTAACATATATTGTAGGTTTATTGGCCCTGAAGATTGTATTGTAACATATCCTACAGTCTGTTCGATTTTAGGATATACCTCAGCTACTATCGGGTAGAATCGGTTATATTCGTGTAATAGAAACATCGGACCTAATATGACACATAACTTTACATAACTTCAAAATAGTGAAGAAAAGTTTTATACAGAGCAGGAAGTAGTATTACACTCGTGTGCTTTCGGCGAAAACCGAAGCCTACTCTAGAGCCCGAGGTATATTCTAAAAGCTAACAGACTGTAGGATATGTTACAATACAATATTCAGGGCCAATAAACCTACAATATATGTTACTTTTTATTGAGTTAATGTGAAAAAAATGCGCCAAAGAAATTATATAATTTGAGCCATTTTCTGAGAATTAGTACATGTGTTGATGTCATCTACTACAATCTAAGGTACTTTTTATTGAGTTAATTTGAAAAAAAAAATGCACCAAAGAAACTATGCAGTTCTGAGAATCGAATCACCCCAATATTGATTGACCCCAACAATGATTTTTAGGACTCACGACAAAGAATCTTCGATCACAAAGCTGGGAGTACAAATGTGACAAAAAACGACTGTTGTTGGTGACTGGCGTTAAATGCGACGTAATCCTAGATCGATTCAGAGATTGTACAGTGTTACCATCTTCTGTTCAGTTGATAGCGGCGCTAGTGGAGAATTTAGTAGTAAAATTTAAGAAATTTACCTACAAAATTGAGAATATTTTAACCCGTCTTTCAGTTTTAATGAAAATATGTCTATAAACCTTAGTAAGTCAATAAATAAAAAAAATATGGGGAACCGGATTTACAATTAATAGTTAGTTACAATTATGCTTACCTGAACAGATAGCTTGGTGGCCCTGTACAAACACAGCTGGCAAATTCGATCAGTAAAAAAGATACGTTGTATTATTTTTTTACTCGATGGCGCCAGTGTTAGATACTCCCTGGAGCTCCGTAGCAGCTGTGGGTTAGATAAGATAAAAATATTTATTTTCAAGAACTTAATCGCAGTTTGCAGGGCCGGATTTAGGGGAGGGCAACCGGGGCGAAAGCCCGGGGGCTCCACAAACGGGGGGCCCCCACAATAGACTTCAGAAAAAAATATCGTTCAAATTAAAGAAAAAAATGTGTTTGTTAAATACTAAGTGAATCTATGTGGTTTCACAATAAATTATTTATTAAAAACTCGACTGAAAAAAATTGTTCATTTTATTTCGAAAATAATTTGGGGCCTCCGCACCTTTGTTGCCCAGAGGCCTCTGGACCTCTAAATCCAGCCCTGGCAGTTTGCATTTCCTGGCGGCGCGCCCACATATGGAACCCCGTATCTAGGGATTTATAACGTTTGCTTTAGACATTTTACTTATAACTGAATAAATTACTATAGCAGTACTAACTTTATTACCATTTTTACAGAAACATTTTTGTATTCTAAACTATTATCCGGATCCGAATGAACAGTTAGGTGTGATAAAATTTTAGGTAGCTAGCCATTGCGTGACAATTCTTTCACAATCATTAGAAACATTTTTTTATGTCATAACATTTTATCACCATATTATGAGAGGTGCGGAAAACGATAAAAAAACTATGTGCAATAAGCAGTGTTTGTGTGCGGTTGCCGTTTTATTGCAAAGAGTATTTCTTGTCAGCAGTGCAGTTTTCTCGGGTGAGCTCAGGGTTTTTTTATGTTCTATTAAAATAAAATAAAATAAATAAACTTACGCCCGCTATCCCCGAGGGGGTAGACAGAGACACCAATCACTAGAACTGGGCCAAGTTTTGCCGAGTTTATTAGGTCCCAACGAGACAAGTGGCAAGCCTGTAGCCGTTATCCGGGCACAAATTATAGCGAATCTGGTTGCTCTACAAATAAACAAATGTTCTATCAGATCGAACACATGGGATCTAAGTTGCCGGAGGTTAATTTGTGTGGCATATTAATTAATTCTTTATTGCACAAAGGCGCATAAAGGGTGAAGTTAATGCCAAGCAGTAGTACCTAAGGAAAGCAATGGTATTTTCTACCAGTAGATCCATCAGAGCAACGTGCAAAAAAGAAAGACAAAATACTTAAAAGTATGTACCTACCTATCTAAGGTGGCCGTACAATAATACACATTAATAATTGATATTACGACGACTCTAAATAATTCAAGAAAGTATTTGCTTAGCCAGAGTTGTTTTTTCCATTCCACCATTCGCACAAGGTGTTTCTTTTTCGGGAATCTGACGGGAATCGGTTACCGTGACATCACTTTATGCTGTGCTGGCATATTATGTGTGCACTGTGTTTTTGCTGCTCCTCATAACATAGAGGTAATAATAAGAGGAAGATGTTGTTTTTCTTGGGCTGACATTCAGAGACGACTCCCACGTTCACGCTTAGAGCATCCAGCAAAGTAAACTAAAGTCATACATAGTTAAGGGCCGAAATTGTCGTATTCACAGTCGATCGGGAGCCTAGCTATGGCTGCTACACACTATGCCGGCGGCACGGCCGGCGGGTTATTGCCGCGCGGGTACGCCGCCGGCACTTGCCTTAAAGCTTCTGACTTGGCTTAACGACTACCATCTATCGACGGCAGGCGGCACCAACTGCTCAACGAGCCTTTCGAAGCACGGAATCGCTCGGAAAAATGCCACTTGCGTTAATCATAGACGGTCGCCCATCCATGCACTGAACGCGCCCTATTGTGCTTACTCACAGGAAAGACAAGCAGACTGTGAAGGAAGACATCATGAAGAAGCCCACGGTTTGGTTTGCACCGCACGATTGACAGATACCTAACAGTACAGAAAAGGTGTTTAACACAACGGAATTACTTGAACTTGAAGTAAACATTTATTCAATTAGGTACCAAAATGAGTATGATACATTATAATTACAGTCAATTGAATACATCGCTCGTAGCCTGGGCTGCCTGAGTGATCTTAAACGATCGCTAAGGTTAAGCAACATACGGCGCGTGCAGTCCATGGATGGGTTACCGTCTATGACTAACGCTAGTGGCACTATTCCGAGCGATTCCGTGCTTCGCAAGGCACGTTAAGCAGTTGGTGCCGGCTGCCGTCGATAGATGGCAGTCGTTAAGCCAAGTCAGAGGCCTCAGGGCGGCTTGAAAACTTCTGACAGTAAGACCAGCCACTAGTCTTACAAGCCTCCACCAATCCGGACTTGGCCCCCGTGGTGGAGTATGGCCTATACCTTCCTCAGGGAAGAGACCCGTGCCCCTCGGTGGGGACATGATGGGTTGATGATGATGATGAATACACAGCTAATACAGCTGTACCGTGAGTCAACAAGTTGAGCGTCGCTGAATTTCAGTTAGGGCCTGTTGACTCTAACAGTTTGTATTGCTGTGCCGTAATACAAAATAGCTTATGGTTCATTAACAAAGAGTGTGTGGTTATACCAAAAAAGGTTAAAAAAAGAAGACGCCACATAGTCCAATGTTGAAAACTAATCGTAACATTGACCTTCAAATAAACATTTAAACACTTTCGAGTTTTTTCTCAAAGGTTGCTAAAACTAAAATAGGTATCACATCGGTAAACTTTGTGATTCGTCCAGAATTAATCTTAATCTAGTCTAAATATTTATCTTCTCATCCAGATACACACCCAGTGGGTGTTGTATGTTAGGTCATCTTGGCATAATATGGTTCCTATGACGTTTCTTAGGGCATGGAACCCTGGCAATAACAATCAAGGGTAACTCTTAGTCTGAGCACCATAAGAACTGTTATCGAACTAAGAGGCTAACTGAATAGTCAGGTCTCTTGTTCAGTCAACGGCAAAGCGGCCTCACCCTTGACCTTTACCTCAGCAGGTGACATAAGTAACTGTAACCGACGCCTACAAGATTTGAGCTATACCAATGGCAGCCGCCTGAAATAGAAAATTAATTCGACAAACAACGACCATACAGACAGAAAACACATATTACATAGACCTACGAGTACCTAGTCGCCATGACAAGCGTTGTGTTATCACGGCTATCAGTGTGATTCAGAGACTCGACTGAAACGGGCTGGCAATACGTGAGCAATAAAATAAAATTTGTTAGAGACATTTTAAAAGTGAAAAATTGAACCATCAAATAAGTGACTGTTGCAACGAGCAAAATATACTGTGAGTGTTCGTAAAGGCTTACCTACTTTACGTCATCAATAGTTCGTTAAGCGGCGACTATTGTAGCCATTATAGACATGCCGAGGCCCACACTAGGTGCAAATGTGATTTGAAACAATCCTTTTCCTTCCTCATTGGATGCTTTTGAAGAGAATAATGCCACTATTTTGTCATCGAGTAGTCAGGCCACGCACTGACTTGATCGCAAACACAACCCGTTCTCCAATAATGTAAGTCTGCCTCTAGTTACAAAATGACGCCGAGGACACCCGCTTTCACGAAATACTTCGTGTGGTTATGCGGCGCTTGCGTTCTAATCTTCTTCGTCGCTATAATGCAGCCAGTAGAGGAACCTACCTACATCGAAATAAGCGACATAATTAACATAACCACCACTACGGAGTTACCGCTGGGTCCTCCTGTGGCGCCGGCAGTACCCAGCCTTGCGCACGAAGACTTAAAGTACATTCTTCAGTGGACCTCGTCTTCCAACTCTCCCTTCGCTGAGATGGGCCGAGGCCGCTCGGTGTTCTTAGACAATGACTGCGAGTACACAAACTGCTACGTCACTGCTGACAGAAACTACTTCCTGGACGTGACTGACTTTGACGTCGTTCTGTTTCACGTGAAAGATGCCTTGGGTTTGAAGGCGAACCAATTGCCGAAACAAAGATCGCCGAGCCAGAAGTACTTATTTGTCATGATGGAGTCCAGCCACTACTACCCAGTGTGCGGCAATCAGTGGAACGGTTATTTCAATTGGACCTGGACTTATAGACTCGACTCCGACATCCCCTTAGAGTATATCTCGTTCTACGATAAACTGGAGCCAAGTAAGCAGCTCGGCCCTAAGGCAGACATAGACTGGTCCCATCTAGAAAGCCAGTTCGAGGAGGAATTGTCACAAGATGACATTGAAACACTGAAAAGTAAAAAAAAAGCCGCAGCTTGGTTTGTCTCCAACTGCCACAGCAAAAGCAAAAGGGAGGACTTCGCTAAGCAACTAAAGGCGGAACTTTTGACGTACAACATGGTTCTAGACATTTATGGTTCTTGTGGCCCTCTCAAGTGTCCGAGAAAGATGACGAACGAGTGCAATAAGAGATTGGAGACTGACTACTTTTTCTACCTATCGTTTGAGAACTCTTTCGCCGAAGATTACGTGACTGAGAAGCTGTTCACAGCTCTGGATCACCTGACGGTGCCCGTGGTTTATGGTGGCGCCAACTATTCGAGGTAACAGCGAATCTATTCCTTACCTAGTAAAACCATCTAGTTCCTGGCAGAGACTAGTTTATTAGTTTATGTTTCTAGTATAAGTTCTAAAGCTATCAACAACACTCTTATTTCTTAACAACACTCTCGTGTGTAAGGTCGTCCTTGGGTACGGTCTCAAGTTGCTGTTTCATTTCGAATAGCTTCGCGAAGTAACAGCGCTTTCTTGGATGCAGAATAGAGCGTCCCGAAAAAAGAGTGTGTTCATCACCAAACGGTAGAATTTTTATGTAGTGTAGCACGGTTTGTTTATTTAAAGAGGTTTTGTATTGGGCCATGGTACCTATCAATCATCATCATCATCATTCAGCCACAAGAAGTCCACTGCGGGACATAGGCCTCCTCCATGGATTTCCAAAAAGACCGGTTGAAAGGAGCTTGCATCCAGCGTCTTCATGCCACGCAATATCAATACCTATCAATAGAAACATAAACTGTCATCTCGTAAGATCTCAGTTCATGACGGTTTTCCGTGCATGACGTACTTCCGGTTTCGTAGTCTTTTTTTTATTTTCGCTTTAAAAAATAGGTAATTAATAGAGCTCAAATAGAAATTCAGCTCAGAGACGCTCAAAATAACCTATTTCTCGTAAAATAACATAAAAACGGAACTTATTTTTTTTAGGCTAATTATTGGCAGTAGGTTGGTTTAGCTGAAAATGCATAGAGTTATAAAATAGTAGACAGACCCTAGACTCTCTAATACCTACAGTAGGTACTTTAACTAGCAGAGTAATAAACTGACAATAAACAATTGGATAAGTTATTTTTTCTTAATTTGATCAAGATTCAACATAGTGTGCACAGGAAAATTTGGTGCTGTATCCTTCTCTATACCCATAATAACTCAGTTTTTGACCAATTCGTAATTCAGCCTCAGATTTTAGCTTTCTAGCGTGTCTCACGAAAGAGCACTTCACTCATCAGGGTTTTAGGTTTCTTTGCCCTCCCCAGAAATTCTAGTCACAAACATGTGGGTTTAGATACCCCAATTGCAGAAAAGCAGACGAGACATTGTCCCGCAAAATTAAGGAAGTCCGCTTGACTATAAAATTTCTGGGATCTGTCCGGGGAATCTTGTGTACAGACACAATATCTCTGGTCGTAAAGGGTCGATTGAAATCTTCCTGAACATTGCAAACAGCGTCAAATATCCGTATTTGCAGGCTTCTGACTTGGCTTAGCGACTTACTAACTAAGTAACTCGTCACTTAACAATCCAGGATTTACTTTACAGGAAGCAACATCAAGAGTAGGACTTAAACTGTTTGCCATGTCTTCAGTCATTTTGGTCTATGGCACAGATAAGCCCGACCGGATGGGTAAATAAGTCTACGTAATAAGGAATACGTATAAAAACAAGGAAAAAATTTAACCATAACAATTTGTGTATTACGTCCATGGGTTTTACCTACGGTCTTAAAAAATCCAAGTACATAATCAATAAAAGAAAACTTATTTGATTTCGTTTTCTTTATTGAATCCTAAACGATTTCTAATAAGTCTATAAAATATTATCATAAAAGATAACTGATACATTATACGCGGTATCATAGCAAGGAGTATCCTAGTTTTGGACCAGATCATGAGTTGTAACAGTTTATTATCATCAGTTACACTCAAATATTGATAAATGCGTTGTATCTTAAGGCGTAAGTTCATAAGACGTGAAGTGCACCTTGTGACGTCATAGTTTGAGCTCGATTTGTATGGCGCGCTCGTTTCGGCGTTCGGCGATTCGTCACAGAGAAACAATCTAACCACGATATCTTTAACATGCCCTCTCTAATGAGATTAAAAACATTTTTGTGCAAACTCTCCGTTGGTCACGATTGAATCACTAAAAGTTCGTAATAAAAGTTCTGTCCGTCCGTCCGTCCGTCTGTATGTATGACTGTCTGTCATCAGGCTGTATCATAATATGAATCGTGGTATCATGACAATTAAAATTTTATCATATTATGATGTCTGTTGAGTGCCGCTATAGCAACAAAAACTAAAAACAGAATAAAATAAAAAATTAAGTGGGGCTCTCGTACAACAAATGCGATTTTTCATCGATATCCACAACAGCAACAGGTAGACGCTTGAAATATTCAAATATTGTGCGCGAGTTGGCTGTCACTTGGCCGGGTTTTTATTACTTATTTCCACTTCTTTGCTAACGATACTGGTCTTATTACGAATTAATGGAAAACGGCTCAGGCGTGAATCGTGATAGTGGCATTGACATGTTGCTTTATGAGTTCATTCTATTAGAAAAGTAGAATTTAACGTAGCATTCAAAGTAATTTAACTTTAAAAATAGTAAAAATTACCATAGAGTACCGAGAATGGTTCGCTTCGAATGATTAACCCACCGTTAACAGGCTGTTAATCTGCTGTGAACAGAGATGCAATGAGCCGTTTTCAGAAGAACTAAAAAAAAATCTAATGGCTGTCAAAGGAATGCAATTTTGGACCTAAGCCCAATAGCCGGCTATGGCCATGTGTGATACATCATCGAATAGGTCTCAGCGAGCTGAACAAAAGTTACTATGACGCCAACAGCTACATGTTTGTTCTTTCGGAGTTAGGTACGTATATTGTATTGAAAAAAAACGTTTGGCTGTTGGCGTTATAGTAACTTTTGTTCAGCTCGCTGAGACCTATTTGATGATGTACCTATCACACATGGCTATTGGGCTGAGGTCCAAAATTGCATTCCTTTGACAGCCGTTAGATTTTTTTTTAGTTCTTCTGAAAACGGCTCATTACGTAAGACTCCACTGTATGGAGTTGTCTGATTTAGCCCCTTGTTCTCGGTATTTCACACCACCATATCACACTGTATCTCATTTCTACTCCGAACTTTAGGTACTGTCATAGGTATTATAGGTACATTGTTATTTTGAATCTACCGAGTTGTCTAAATGATAGAGTGGAAAGTTACGTAATTTAAGGGCAGCAATCTGTGGGCGAAAGTAGGTACATATCTATCGTCGGCTAAAGTCGCAAACCTCTTAAGTCAATTTTTGTTCAATTTTTTTTTATCTTAAGTAAGTATATTTCGGACGCATCTTGTAGAAAAACTCTTAGACAAAAAAAATCCGTGTAAATATAAAACGCGAAATAAAATAGGTCGGAACTCCTTAATGCAATTTTGCTAAACGCAGACCACGTATTTCCCCCCGCTAGGTACCTACGTAGATACCGTTTACGATGGCGATTTTAATGCACGTATTTTTTTTCCGCTGTCGATATGTTTCACTTTCGGCGATAAACGTGAAAATCAGAGCAAGCCTTCATAGACTTTATACATAATAATAACATTTCCATGGTGAAGTGTTTTGCGCTGCCGAGCTAAGAGGATTGCGATTTTAGCCGATGATATAGAAAACATAAGATATTAAGTGTACAAGAAACAGCGAGTAAGCAAGCTTTTGTCGGTCAGTTTTGAGATCCACAATATGTAATATCATGATAATACTTTAACAAAGGGATATTATTGTTACACTAGCTGTGCCCCGCGGTGTTACCCGCGGTTCATCGATTTTCCCGTAGGAATAAGATATTTCCCCGCGGTAAAACGTAGCCTATGTTTTAATCCAGGGTATCGGCTAACTCCATACCAAATTTTATTAAAATCCGTCCAGCCGTTTCAGCGCTAAAGACTGACAAACATATAAACACACACACAAACTTTCACGTTTATAATATTAGTGTGATTACATAATTATTGTGAGAGTAGAGCAAATAGAGCAAGGGCGGCCACATAAAGCCACATGTGGCTTTACAAGGTTGTAGGTATGTTCGATTCCGATGAAGTTTTTTTATATTCATCTCAGCTCATCAAACTCTTTCTAAACATCAGAAAAATACATTGAAGACTCCAGGGAAAAAGATGAACTTGTCACTTTTTTTTAGAAACTAATCTGTGAATGTAATTTTGTAGGGAATTTCCGGTACTCTAATGCTAGATCGAACAGGGTAAAACATGATTAGTCATAGAGTTCTTGACGTTTAAATATAAACTTATCGGTAGCGTAAAACTTTAAACATGCGATATCTCAAAATCTTTGTTGCTTGACAAGTTCATCTTTTTCCCTGGAGTCTTCATTTCTGAACTGTCTTATTCAATGAGCCGTTTTCAGAAGAACTAAAAAAAAATTAATAATATGGCTGTCAAAGGAATGCAATTTTGGACCTCAGCCCAATAGCCATGTGTGATACGTCATAAAGTAGGTCTCAGCGAGCTGAACAAAAGTTACTATGACGCCAACAGCCTTTCGGAGTTATATAGTATTGAAAAAAAACTAACATTTTCAACAAAATATAACTCCGAAACGACAAACATTTGGCTGTTGGCGTAGTAGTAACTTTTGTTCAGCTCGCTGAGACCTATTTTATGATGTATCACAAATGGCTATTGGGCTGAGGTCCAAAAATGCATTCCTTTGACAGCCGTATTATTTTTTTTTTTTTTTTAGTTCTTCTGAAAACGGCTCATTGCTAGGATAGTTCAGGTGCATAATGTCCTTTTAGGCCTATAGTAACTTGTAGGTTTGCGCGCCTGTAAAGTATAAAAATGACAAATCCAACCAAATGCTTCTGACGCGGAGGTGTACAGTCGTCGGATTACCATTCCGGAATCCAGAATCGTAATATTATCGATTTAAAATACTACTTCAGATTTCTTCCGTTAATATTTTAAGTTTATTTCAGTTCGGAATAAGAAGTCTACGTCGAGAGATGCTATGCTAGCATTTTTTACCATTGCTAATATATTCGATCGAATCACTCGTAGCCCTGAGTGATATAAAACGATCACGAAAGTTAAGCAATATAGAGCGCGTTCAGAGCATGGATGTGTGACCGTTCTATGACTAACGCTAGTGGCATTTTTCCGAGCGGTTCCGTGCTTCACAAGGCACGTTAAGCAGTTGGTGCCAACTGCCGTCGATAGATGGCAATCGTTAAGCCGAGTCAGAGGCCTCAGGGCGGCCTGAAAACTTCTGACGGGAAGACCAGCCACTATTCTTACAAGCCTCCACATGCCTCCACCAATCCGGACTTGGCCCCCATGGTGGAGTATGGCCAGGGAAGAGACCCGTGCCCCTCGGTGGTGACATAATGATGATAATGAATGACTATACTCGGTGGAGGTATCAAACACTCCACAGATACATACTTCCATATCTATAGATACTGCAGATAGCCCCTTAATACCTGCCCGCGTAGATAAGGAAAATGTTTAATTGTTGTGCACACAAGGACACGTTCGATAGGTACCGTTTTGGATACGATGGACTCGTTAGAGTTTTCAACTCTGTGGATAAAGCACGATACTTCCCTTTTCCATTCGTTCCGGCGCGATTTTACGAAAAGTTCAAAGTTGTCTCGCCGAGTTTGAAAACTCTAACTAGCCTTTTAAGGTTGCGGTTCCACTGAGGCGGAGTGGAGCAGAGCGGAGACGAGGTGCCGTGATTGATTCACCAATCACATAGCGGAGTGGAGAAGAGATGTGGATTTCAAGCCATGTAAATCACGGCACTGCTCGTCTCTGCTCTGCTCCGCTCCGCCCTGCTCCGCTCCGCCCCTCAGTGGAACCGCAGCCTTATGCTGCCTGTTGTGACAACCTAGACCTAATCAGAGCCTAGACCAATGAGGAAGGTATGCCCTATGGAGAGGCCCTATTCGCCTATATGCATACCATTGCCAGGTGCCATAATCGCCATGTTTTGCGACAAGTTTTCTCTAGTAATCTGTGAGTATCCTGGAATGTTAGCTGTCAAATTGCTTTGTTGTCGAGAGTTATTTGCAATTTGTGAAGTCAATACTACTAATTGGCAGTTATTTATGATGTGGGATTGTTGCGGCATTAATAAATAATATGCCTGTATGTTCTATTGTGCAGTGTGATTCGCGAAAGAACAAAAATCGACCGGAGTTGACTCTTCATAGGTTAGTACCTGGTTTTTACAGAAATGTCGTACAATCTGGTCGTTTTAGGGCCCTCAAGTCTCAACTTAAACCTCTAAGACAAATTTTAGTTTCTTACTGCTCATTAACCCGATATTTTCGTAGGTAAAGCAATATTTAATTTGTTATGATTTGTTATCAAACCGTAGTGCGGGGACAAAGTCATTGGATGGAACATAAAACGTCGATAATAGTTATAACAGTAGAGCTAAAATAATTCAGTTACTAAATAACCATATCATTACCATTCTCTAGGTTTCCCAGTAGTGAAGCCTTAAGATCCTTAAATTCACGACACAAGCAATAATATGTCTGCTCGCTGCACTTTAACGCGGACAGCTTCAACAGAACACTTGACGTGGTGAGATTGCGTGATAATGCTGTTCCTTCCATTTTCTTGTGGTGAGTCTCGTTACGTGATCTGCTTCACATAGTGAGAGCTTAAAAACATAATGTTACAAATAAGTGTTTCTGTTTAATATTATATTATATGTACTTATTGCCTAAAACTTAAATTTTTAAAACTGAAATAATAACGACATAGCACCAATTTTTCGCAGAGGACTACAGTAAAGAAAAGGGCCGTTTTATTTGATCGACACAATGTACAATATCCACTCAGCTCTGCAGTGACACTTGCGGGCAATTTTAATTCCACAAGGGAATTTGCAGGAATCAGTTAGCTCTGCCGTGCCCTATCACAGTCAATCGATTTGAACCCTGACAACCCCAGTGAAGAGGTATTTTTGACGTATTTTATAAAGACTTATTTTTGTTCTATTGTCAGCGCTATCTTTATTTGATTTAGATCAATATTCACATTAATTTCTCTCATTCCAGATGCGTCGTAATGAAGAAAAAAATAAGCGACTAACTCAACGTGCAAGAAGCAGCGCAACAAAATCAAACGTTTCAATGATAAAGTGTGCAAAAGAAATAGGAAGTTAGCACTTTTACATGATAATGAAGATTAAAAGAAAGGAAATAAAATCTGTTCTGGCACTGTTTTTTTGAGAGACTTTGACTCTTGAAGCAATTTTGTAGTGTTTTGTGTGGAGTACCTGCATATAATTAATAAGTCCTTCTGGTAATCGAAATCTTTACTTTCCAATGATAAAAATAAATATTCAGAATAATTAAATG
Organism: Yponomeuta plumbellus; assembly: GCA_947310845.1. NCBI lineage: Eukaryota > Metazoa > Arthropoda > Insecta > Lepidoptera > Yponomeutidae > Yponomeuta > Yponomeuta plumbellus. Next base: position 2,885,893 of record OX371204.1, read on the forward strand.
CAAATGGTTTGTATGTGTTTTTCCTGGTACAATAAAGAATAATCTCTTATAATGTGTGTGCCGGTATGTAAATGTAAAAGTTAATTTACAAAGTATAAAGCGCCTTTCTTATTTTAAATTATTTCTTCAATCCATGGACGTACTTTTTTTTTAATATAGAAGTATCTGTGAGTTTCAACGGTGTTTGTTCGACTGCGACGATCTACTTTATGAATTATCACCTGTGACAAAACCACAAAATAGTAATTCTTACAACCCGAATTTACTTCAAAGCCGCGGTCTTGTATACCGGGTGTCCCAAAACTCGACGTCAACCCGAAGCCGGGTGAAAAGGCAAGTCAAGCTGGTTGTCAGAAAAATATAAAAAAAAATCTAAGTTGTATGATTTCAAAATTATAGGCATTTTTTTAAAAATCTCAAAATTACACACCCTGTGACAGTCTTTTTACTCCTGTTGCCACAAATCTTTACTTTTTCCAATTATTTTTTTTGCTGTGTAACCCTGAATAATGCTTCTCTAAACTGTAATCAAAATTTTGAAACCAGCTGCTCTAGCTTGCATAAAAAATAGGACTTATTTCCTAGAAAAACTTTCAAAATAAAAAATTGCCTAGTTTTAACTGACTGTATTGAAAAAAAAATCATACAACTTAGATTTTTTTAAATATTTTTCTGACAACCAGCTTGACTTGCCTTTTCACCCGGCTCCGGGTTGACGTCGAGTTTTGGGACACCCGGTATAACACCAACACCACAATGGTATATTTCGTGGCTAATAATAGGTAAACATTAATTTCCTACTCGTGACAGTGCTGCTTGAGCACTGCTGATGATGCAGCCGCTAATATCGATATCGATATTTTCGATAGCTCTGGCGAGGCACTAGAAGGCGGCCATTTATTGCGACAACTTTTTGGCACCCGTTTTCTGTAGGTACAACCGGTCCATATATTTAGTAGGTCTGTGGCCTAGACCGACTGACTACACCACCTACACAGACTACATCTATGGTTTTTTTTGTTTTATTGATTTGTTTTATCTGTTGGATTGCATAATTCGGTAGTTGACACGATCAATAATAAATTATTTCATGAGCTAGATTAAAACAAAAATTACAAAATATTTCGGAACATGTATCTCTTTTAGTCATTTACTAGTTATTACAATTTTTTAATAGATGAAACAAAAATAATGCTCTGACCCGTGACGTTATAATACGGTATTTTCATACAAAATTCCGTTTCTAAAAGTAACTCATTTGACATTTTGTCAACTACCTAATGAGCCGTTTTCAGAAGAACTAAAAAAAATAATAATATGGATGTCAAAGGAATGCAATTTTGGACCTCAGCCCTATAGCCATTTGTGATACATCATAAAATAGGTCTCAGCGAGCTGAACAAAAGTTACTACTACGCCAACAGCCAAATGTTTGTCGTTTAGGAGTTATATTTTGTTGAAAATGTTAGTTTTTTTTCAATACTATATAACTCCGAAAGGACAAACATTTGGCTGTTGGCGTCATAGTAACTTTTGTTCAGCTCGCTGAGACCTATTTTATGACGTATCACACATGGCTATTGGGCTGAGGTCCAAAATTGCATTCCTTTGACAGCCATTTTTTTTTTTTTTTAGATCTTCTGAAAACGGCTCATAGCCATGTGTGATATGTCATAAAATAGGTCTCAGCGAGCTGAACAAAAGTTACTATGACGCCAACAGCTAAATGTTTGTCCTTTCGGAGTTATATAGTATTGAAAAAAAACTAACATTTTCAACAAAATATAACTCCGAAACGACAAACATTTGGCTGTTGGCGTAGTAGTAACTTTTGTTCAGCTCGCTGAGACCTATTTTATGATGTATCACAAATGGCTATTGGGCCGAGGTCCAAAAATGCATTCCTTTGACAGCCGTTTTTTTTTTTTTTTAGTTCTTCTGAAAACGGCTCATTACGAGTATATTATGTTACTTGTCTCTTTATCTTGTTCCTGTGATGATTGTTAGATTCAAATTTTTTTATTGCACAAGAATCAGTATCTGTACAAAAGCGAGCTTAATACTAAATAGTATTTTCTTCCAGCTAACCATGGGCGATGTGGAAAGAGTAAGAGACTACCACTAGAGAAGTCATAAGAAGAATAAAAAAAAGATAAATTACCTGCATACAAAATACTTACTAGTAATATAGTGATGTGCCTTGTTGGTATAAAAAATGTTTGTTTTTCTTCTTTTTCTAATGACTTTCCATTTCTCCTCCAGATTCCTCCCTCCGAGCTCCTACCTAAACGCCCTCGAGTTGGGGCCAAAGGAGACGGCGAAGCGGATGCATGACCTAATATCGGACCCTGCGCAGTACCGCCGGATGTTGCGCTGGCGCTCGCGGCTCGAGTACCGGCTCACGTGGCAGCACGAAGACATGTGCGCGTTCTGCGCAGCTCTCAACGGCGAGACGCGTCTCAAGGCCGTCTCCGTCATACAGGACTTACCGAAATGGTGGAATCCCAGCCCTGACACTTGTAACACTAAGTCAAAGCCAAAATGATAATAATCAGCTGTGAATCATCCGTCCAGCTCCTATGTGACGCGTCCCAAATTCTCTCGGAATTCCGACGTTTGCGATAGCGATTGGTACGGAATTCGACAGATAGGCGTTAGGAATCATTCAAGATTTGTTGCGCATAATTAGGGTGAGCTCCACCAAACCGGATCTGGCCCCCGTGGTGGAGTATGGACTATACCTTCCTCAGGGAAGAAATCCGTGAAGCTTTGTGGGGACATAATGGGTTGATGATGAATTAGGTTGGGCTTCCACTGAGCCGGAGCTGGGCGGAGTGACGAAGACTCCGCATCGTAGATCATTAAATGGGCGGAGGAAAAAAACGTGAGGGAATCAGTATCCAAGGCGTCCACATATCTTGGCATTTTAATTTGGCCCGCCTTACTCACTCTTTTGGAAAAGCAGTGTCCGCTGAAGTGGGCCTTACAAGAGACTATTATTTATGCAATGTATTGTCTTGTGTGGAATATAAGTTATTTATTTAAAGTAAAGATCGACTTGTTGAATGTTGATGAAGTGAAAGAGAACTGTCAGGATCGTAGCAAGTGACAGATCCTGGTCTCTCCCTATCCGTCATAGGTACAGGCGTGAGTTTACCTAGTGTCTACCTAAAAATCGACTTGCTGTTGACTGTTCATCTTTTTCCATTGCTGGTGCTAGTGAATCTCATGGGTGATGTTTATTCTACAGCACAGGCAAATTAAAAATTCTCACCACTGAGTTTCCATGTAAACGTTCCTCGAGACTGTGTTATGTCAATTCGCCCGGGTCGTATGTTTGATGTGCTGGTAGTCTGCCCACAGACTGTCGATGCATACTTGCCCTCAAAGGCTACCTTAGTCCAATCGTCCGAACGCCTAACCAAATGCGTCCATCTCCGTTTTACCTTTAGGTATAAGTAGGTAATTCGTGTGCCTACATCTTCGACGTTCTATTAGGTATTTACTAAGTTCTCTTCACGAGTATATTTTTTTTTAAGATACCTAGGTACCTTACTCTACTGGGCGGTGTATGTGCCTGTATGTGAATGTTTGTTTGTTTATTACGAGAACTCTTACTTACTCAGAACAACCTACTGCCACTTGCCACGGTTAGCAATGGATTCGATTCTCCCGCCCATCCCAACCCTACAGGTACTACTAGTGACAGCTTTACTCTTTCCTTTCCTTTGAGTCCTTTACTTACCTATGTAGGACTCGGAATAATATTTAGTTACAGTTCTGAGGTAAAGGAGTGTCTCCTACTGAAAAACATTCCGTTTTCTTTGAGCAAAACATTTTCTATGCTAGAAAAAGCAAACTAGAGTTGGAGTAAAGTTGGAAAATTGAAAACTGATGGTTTGAAAAACACGAGCGTGGGACCTGGCGTGGTGGGTGGTGGGATTGTTGAGGAACCGGGGATTGAGGAACCGGGGGGTGTCTATGCCTGGGGAGGTAGCTGCCAACCTATCCAGGATTCCGAATGATTGTTGTCATATTATAAACATTTATTATCTGTCAGATAATATGTTTTACTTGTACATACTTATGTAGGTACCTAATTATAATTACTTTTTATATATTTATAAGAAATAATAAATAAAATTTTCAGGAATTGTTAACGCCTTGTTTTTTGCCAATCACCCTTAGACTTCGAATAAAAAAGCACTTTCTGCACCTAGCCATTGTATAAAATCTAGGTAAGTTCTATAAGATAATTTAAGGAAATCCGCTCAATGTTACGTTTCAACAAGGACTTATTACGTCCATGCGTTTCAATTCATCAATGGAGCAGTGTTGCCGCAACTGAGTTCTCAAAAAGTACATGTCGGGCGCAGAAAAGGTACACTTTGGGTTAAAAACGTACATGAGGGACTTTTTTCTAAAAATAATTTAATACAGCTTCACTCTTTTTGTCAAGTTCAAAACGTACGTAAAGAGATGAAAACGTACATCGTACATGCGAGGCCTAAAACGTACGTCAAATGTACGAAATGTACGCTAACGGCAACGCTGCAATGTAGATTGAATCCGTCCCTCCGGCCGTTTTCGCAGCTGCGTTTCGTAACTGGTTGCGAAACAAGAATGTTTATTCCTTGTTCGCAACCAGTTGCGAATCAAGAAAACTTTTTCCTTAGCCGCAATGGTTATGTTTCGCAACAGTTGGCATCCCCAACAGATTTATTTGATATAGTAACATTGTGTATGTTCTATCTCTCTCTCTCTCTTCTACCACCTCGACGACGCCATTAAAACGTGTACCTTGTGCTCCACAATCAAATATTATAATTTTATACGCAAATAGTGGTTTTACTCAAGTTAGCGCGGCTACCACATCCACTATCCTCCTGAGTCCCCGTGTCCTAAAAATAGTACAAAAACCATTGTTATTTTCAAGGTCGGGCCTCAGGAGGCTATAAGGCCAAGCATCAACCCCTACAGCAACCAGTTGCGGCAAAAGATTATTTTTTCCTTATTCGCAACCATCTTTGTCTGTTTCAATTTTGTTGATTCGTATTACAAATTTTTAAAAAGACACTAACATCTACAATAATATCAATAGACAATATCTATAGTGGAATTCACAAATGACTGGAAACGTTTGACAGGTCGTTGTGTCATTTTACTAAAAAATGTGGCCAGATTCATTTTACTAGTGCTTCAATGAATGAATGATAATTTGCAAGTGTAGTCCATTCATTCGTTCATTATGCAAGAGAAAATCAGATTACGAATATTATAAGCAATTATATTTTTGAGTAACAGTTACAAGGCATATTTATGATTATATACTTGTAACTAAACAGTTTACATTGGTCAATAAACAATATACTATTGCTTGGAGTTTGGTTTAGCTAGGCATGTGCCCAGCAAACCCAAGGGTAAGGGGAAGGGTGGCAAGGGTAGGCGTCCAGCGGCCATCTTGTTTGAAACAGGGCAAGAACTTATTCGTCTTCTTACCGCCGTTCTGAGTGCACGAATGTTGTCTTTGCGCTTACGCTGTTTTCTTGTTGAGTTTTCGTTAATTTTTTGTTTAGTTTCGTGGTTGCTGTTAAAGTTTTGTTACTTTGTTGTTATTAAGTTGTGTTTGTGGTTATTGTTGAATTTTTGTTTTATCCTCACGATGGAACCTCAACCGGGTACGTCCAAAGAGCATTTATCTCCAAGGAAAAAAAGAAGTAAATCTGCCTTTACTGTAACAGAAAAGGAGATGATTAGAAACGTGTATAAATACGTGTTCGAATTACTTCTGTCGACACTAATACCTGGAGAAACACCAACACGCCAAGAATGTTCCATTAAAGCTGCAGATATATTGGGAATATCCAAGCATTCCGTATACAATGTAATAATGGAATACAATAAGACAACTCAATTGAAAGCTCCAGAAAAACCAGGAAGAAAATTGTCTTTTATTGTTCGTCCACTTTACGTTTTCTGCTTTAAGAAGACATATTCACAGTTTTTTTTTTAACAACGTTGCACCGACAGTTGAAAAGGTAATATTTTAACATAACATATTTCTACTCCGCTCGTAGCCTGGGCTGCCTGAGTGATCTTGAACGATCACTAAGGTTTAGCAACATACGGCGCGTTCAGTCCATGGATGGGTCACCGTCTATGACTATCGCTAGTGACATTTGTTGCGAGCGATTCCATGCTTCGCAAGGCACGTTAAGCAGTTGGTACCGGCTGCCAGCTTAACCCCATTGAAATGGTATGGGCGCAGGTAAAAGGTCACGTAGCCACTCATAATAAGACCTTTAAAATGGTGGACGTGAAAAAATTATTGCGGGAGGGAATAAATAAAATCACTCCCCAAAAATGGAGTGACTGTGTGACTCACGTAATAAAAGAAGAAGATAAAATGTGCCAACTCGACCATATGATGGATGGAATAATAGATAATTTAATCATTAATGTTACTGATAGCAGCACTAGCAATAGCGATAGTGATTCCAGTTAATAAAACTTCATATTTAAAAACTGTTTTATTTTAGAATCGCTCATTGCCTTACTATACTTGAGCCATTACACACGTGCGAACCGAGTCATAAAAGTGCGAGCGAGAGTTTAGATATGCCTGATATGCCTCCTATATGTGTGAGAGAGAGGTCAGATACAAATGATTATGACTCAGTTCGCACTTTTGTAATGGCTCAAGTATACAGGGTGTTGAAATCAACAATCAATAACTGTACAAATGTACAGTTAAATCTGACTCAGGGGTGGTTATTTACATGATACTAAAGCAAAAGAAAATATTTAAAAGAAAAAAATTATTTTAGTGAAAATCACCTAAAAATCATAAAGTTATAAGGCTTAGCTTCCATCGTTTGCACTTGACATGTCCGGCGGGGGTTTAGCGGGGCGGGACGGGAGATCGTGGCCGCGCGCTCGCTGCCGCCGGCGCTGCAAAACCGGGGATTTTAGGTGATTTTCACAAAAAAAAAAAAAACATTTGTTGTTCTTGCTTCATTATCATTTAAATAACCACCCCTGAGTCGGATTTAACCGTACAAATCAACACCCTGTATATCTGATACAAATAAAATCTGACTGTGCCTAACGTCATTCATTCGCTAAATGAATGAACTGGTTTAATAACGTTGGTACACCCCTATTTTTTTTTCCTCATCTTCTGGTAACACCGAAAACGTCAAACGTTTCCAGTCATTTGTGAATTCCACTATAGTCTTGACAATATACCTTTAAGAGCACGTCAGTGCGGAGAAGGCCTTCAATAAATTTTTTATTTTATTTTAGTTTGTTTAATTAGGTTAAGAGAACTACATAAGATTACTTTGTTGGATTACAATATATATATAATTGTGTTAAGTAATTAAAATTTCTTAAGATTCAATTTCCTTTTTTTGAATTATTATATTAACCTTTGGTTGCGAATAAGGAAATTAATTTCTCCCATCGCAACTCTGTAAGTTTGGGAAGATCGTATTCTTCGTTCGCAACCAAGTTGCGGCTAAGGAAAAAGTTCTCTTAATTCGCAACTGGTTGCGAACAAGGAATAAACATTCTTGTTCCGCAACCAGTTACGAAACGCAGTTGCGAAAACGGCCGGAGGGAATCCGTTACATAGTTTTTTTTTTCATATGCTTTATTCGCCTATGATTTTCTCAATACAATGTCAATACTAAATGACCCAAAAACGTGTGGATACATTGCAAACCGTTACAAGCGTATTGCAGGAAGCTTCCTTTAGCTTGTGGTCAAAATACCGACTTCGGATCCTATTCACACGCTTGAATTTGTGATGGCTTGTGTGGACACGGCAAGCTTGTGTACAGTCGACAGCACATCAACCTTCACATTTTAGTTGCAAAGTCGCCCGTAATGCAACCGAGTAGAGTGTATGGGTGTTTATGATGATGTGCTGACGACTGTAAGTACGGGGCAACCACTCAGAACAATAATAAATTATTATTGTTCTGAGGGCAGCCCGCATTACATCAATCCGTCACATGCAAACGAAGACGCGAGTCACGCGCGACAACGTCAAAAGTCGTCAGAATTTGACAGTTAATGTACTGGAAAGTCGCGACTTTTGCGCGACTCGCGTCCTCGTGCGATTCTCTGTCTACGACCTTTGATGAACACAATATTATCATTATTATCTGTGATCCATTTTCCTGACACACGTCAGCATAATAGTATCTTTTTAGTCTGTGTTGCAACCTCAAAGTCAGCAAAGTTATTTTGTAAACATTTCGTGAAACCTAAAAACCTTGTAACTCATGTGGTAAAACACTGAAAATGGACGCGAAAGACGTGTGCGTCGAAATAGAAAACGACGAGTTTTACGCTAAGTTCCTCGTAGACTCGGTTAAGCCTATTATCAACGAAAATGTTTCGGTAACGGAGCAAGTAACTAAACTTGCCCAGGGAATAGATAAACTCAGCAAGAACCTCGAGAAACAGGTACTGGCTAAACACAACGATCTTCTCACACAGGCCAGCCATATTTCTGACCTGGAAACCTCCCTGGCATCAGTACAAACACAGGTTGCCAACCTCCTCCGTGGTGCAGAAAATCTAAAAGAAAGAGTAGAGAAACCCTACCAAGCCTTAGAAAGCCAAACTCACATGCTCGAAAGAGTACAAACGACATGTAATCTTATGCGACATACAGCTAAAATCTTGGCTTTGTGGGATAAACTCTCCAGTGTTCAAGATAATCCCGCCAAGGAAGCTATTATACTGTTTGAACTAAATGAGTTGATTAGCGACTATGATTTCGACGGCATAACACTTCTTGACGACATATTGAAGCAGGTTGATCAAAGAAGAAAGGTGCTGCTCAGTGATTCAACAACACTGCTTGAATCAAGCTTACTAAGTGGTGATAAAAGTAAACTCCTGCAATGCTTCAAGGTGTTCCACAATTTACAGTGTACTGAAAAACAGATACAGAAGACTGTTGAAGGCATGTTGAGTGACTTAAGAAAGGAAATCAAAACTGCACTGAATGTCCAGATGGTCTCGATTGAAGTGAAAAAGTCCAGTTCAGGCCGGGTAGCTCCAGGCAAGGCTAACATTATGAACATGCAAGAGTTCAAAATCAAACTTTGGGACAACATTGAGAAACTATTCAGAAATAACATCTATGACAGTTGCACTAAGGTGCTCATGCTGCAAAATGCTATAAATGAACTGCATGCTATTGGTAACTTCAGAAATATTGCCAAGAACTTCTGGGGCGATCTGATGCAGATTTTTAGCACAGAACTTGAGAAGAGCCCCACAACAGTCAACCAAAGTATTGAGATTGATTACCCAAAACTGTTAAAATGTTTTAATGACTTGCTAATGAAGCTCAAATGCAAAGAGTTTGAGATGAAACGATCATGCTTGACAAAATGGGAAAACTCATTCCTATCCATGTCCCTGGGCAAACTTCTGGACCCAGTCAGAAGCATGTGGCATCTGAGCCAAGTGCCCAATATGGATCAGATTGACAATGCGGTCAGAGTCATTGCTGAGGCATTGAGCATCTCACTCGGGGACACCCAGTTGAGCATATGCTTAGCAAACAGTGTGGCAAAGTGCATCAAACAAATGAACATGGAAACTGAGCAGAGAATTTCCATGGACAGTGACGTAGCACAGATCATAGAACCGCCTACAAGCTCACAGCAAAAGAATGCCGAGCTGTGTAATACCCTGTACTACTTCTCATCGCAAATAAAACGAGTTCTCGTCAATATGAATGCAATGCTACCTCAGGAGAGCATTCAAATTGTTCAAAACAGTCTCAAGGACATTTCAAGCTTGCCAGTACTTCAATTATTCGCAAGATCAATTGAGAATTCCCTCTACATCATCCTCATGACCATGCATGACGAACCAGACTTGACCAGGTCCGATGACCCAGCTGGAAAAAACTTATCTTGTTCCCCATACATGAGGGAACTCCAGCAGTTTGTATCACGGTGTAAAGACATCTACTTGTCCATGTTTAATGAGAAAACCGCTATAATAGAATCCTGCAACGGCATAGCCAAAGCTTGCATTGAGAGATTCATCCAACATGTCTGCAACATTCGACCAATCAGCAAATTCGGAAGAGTGAAGCTACAGATTGATTGTAAACATCTTGAGCTAGCTCTGTCGCCGCTGGTGAATGAGATGTCCGACTTAGGCGAGCAGTACAGACAGCTGAGGGCTTTGTGTCTGTTACTAGACAAGTCTCCACCGAACATAGCGAAGAGCCAATCTGAAGGAGCCTCACTGCCTTATTCTTTAGTGATGATGTCCCTATTCTCGCATGCTGGACCGCAGTTGCTGTCGCCCCACGCCTGTGCTGGGTGGAACATACAAAAGCTGATGCAGTGGCTGGATTCCCACAAGAATGAGCAGGAAAGGCTGGAATTTGTGGCAGGAGCGCTGCAGAGGTACCAAAACCATGTGAGGCAGAATCAAATAACGACTTATGATGAAGTCTATCCCGTTCTGCTGCATATGCTCGAGGATGGAAAGAAGGATTTGAAGAAATAATTCTTGTATGTTAAGAGTAACATATATCTACCTATGTTATGTAATATATTGCAATATTATGTGAAGCATCTCAGAAAAAGGTTTCAATAAAACATGCACCATAAAAAAATCAACTTTATTGACTTGGAACAAAACTTATTCTTTTACAAACACGTCGAAATTTAGCACAGGTGTACAGTCGCAAGCTGATAAACGGCCACATTTCCGTTGAAAAGTCGGCCTTATGTCACCTGAGGAGGACGTGTGAAGATCGCCGTGACGCGCTGTCGTCTGTACCGCGTTTACAGCCTCCACTAGTGTAAAACAGCAGCTGCCTTCTTTGCTAGCTTGATACCAGCCTAGATAGAGAATATAAAAGATACATGGTGTTATTTTTTTATATATATTATTTTTTAAACTATCTTACCCCCAGTTTCTAGTATGCTAACAAGTTGTTAATTTCCTGTTAACAGCTGTCAGTTGTTTTTTCTATATGCACTTTGGCCAACTCCCAACTGACATCTGTATATTAACAGCTTGTTATTGTACGAGAAATGAGGGGTTAATCGCGCAGTCTAAATGACAATATGAACATTAACTATTTACACAAAATAGGTAATTTACAAATAATTGTCGATAAATAAAAAGCTGGGCATGTGCCCTATCGAAGTGAAGGCAACCAAAAGATATAGACTATACAGTGTGGCCCTGGATAAAGTGCAATCCCGAAAGGGGATGAAACTAGACCATGAATCATTGACTAGAAAAATATTAAAAAAAATTATAAAAAAAATATTGTAGGATTTATTGGTATTTTAAGATTTTCATGTTTCATTAAGGACTCTATGTACAAAAGTATTGATTTCTTCCAAAATAATGGGTCTATTTCTTTGAAATAAAAAAAACAGTATGCCTAATACCTGGCGATGACCATGAAATAATAAATAGTCTGCAAAAAAGTAGCTATCTTGGGTAAAAAAATGTATTTTTATGAAAAAAATGATTTTTTTAGACGTTTATTTTAAAAAACTTCAAATTACTAAAAAAATGTGCCCTATAACTATGTAATTTTATAGCTTACTTTTATTCTTTACCATTTTAGCTTCCAAATAAAAAAAAAACAATGTTCTAACTAAAAAAATGGCTAGGAGTTATTTACATTTTAGTAGGTAATAAAAGTCAGACTTTAATCACAATAACTTTATTAATAAAATTATCCGTAATTTACAATTTTGCATTTTTATTTAATGCATTAAATGTTCAAAATGGCCTCCTCGATTTTGCAAGCACATTACTGCACGAATATTAATTTGCTTAGTGGCTCTGCGAATCATTCCTGGATAATTTTTAATGTCATTTGCGCACTGAATTATTCGGTCGTGCAACTGTGCCTCGGTATTTATTGGCGTGCTGTATACTCTTTGCTTCATGACACCCCATAAAAAATAATCTAGGGGTGTCAGATCAGGTGAACGCGCTGGCCAGCCTACTGGCCCTCCTCGGCCAATCCACCGGTTCGGGTAATTTTCGTTCAAAAATCGCCGCACCTCCCGCCCATAATGTGCAGGACATCCATCCATTGGGAGATACATACGCCCACGCCGTCTCGTAGCCAGGGGAACATCTTCCATCAACATGGGTAAATTTTGTAGTAATTCTAAAAAACGTTCAGCATTTAGGGTTCTGGGTAAAATGACTGGACCAATTAAAATGTCGTCGATTAAGACTGCCCATACGTTTATTGAAAATTTTACTTGAAAAGTAGATGCCCGCTTCAATCGTGGATTTTCGTGAGACCACTGTGCAAATTTCTGCAGTTTGTAATGCCGTCTCGGGTAAATGTCGCTTCGTCCATCCAAAAAATGCGTTTGGGAAAATTTGGGTCAGCTCTAATTTTTCTTAGAATCCACGTCGACATTACGCATCTTGGACGATTATCTACATTTTCGTGTAAATGTTGTACTCGTTGGTAATGGAAAGGATGCAATCCCTCCTTTTTCAAAATTCGCCAGACAGACGTCTTCGATATGCCATGACGCAACGCTAATCGTCTTATGCTTGTTGTAGGGTCAGCAAACAGATCGTTTAAAATGGCCTCTTCTATCGCATTGTCAATAACGACAGCTGGATGCTCACGGCGATCTCGTGCCAAACCAAGTCCAATGTTGGAGAGCCTCCTATGAATCTCTTGAAAATTTCGAGCTGAGGGTATGAGTCTGCCCGGGAAAGCATTTATGTATGCAGTCCGAGCGACTGTTGTGCGACCATGTGACATGCCATAATAATAATGCATGTCGGCTATTTCTCGAGGTGAGAACTCTGTCAATCGCGGCATTTCGTCAACACTTAACAGCAGAACAGGAACAGTCCAAACGTAACGAACAGTAGAAAACGTAACAGTCAACAATGTAACAAAAACCTAATAACAAATCAACGAGAACACAATGCGAGAACGAGAACAGTAGTAGCAGCGGCGAGAATATCGGAGCGACTGTGTAAGTCCTGTTTCGAACCCCCTGCCTCCCCTCCCCTCGCCTTCCCTCTACCTGAGTGTAGAACAAAAGGACTGCGACTGCCGAAGGGCACAGAGTAGGACGGAAACAATGGAAAAAACGGTCTCTACCTGCACGGTAACACGATTAGGCTCCACTTTAAAAGTTCGTAGATAGCGTGTTTTTTTAGTTAGAACATTGCTTTTTTTTTTATTTGGAAGCTAAAATGGTAAAGAATAAAAGTAAGCTATAAAATTACATAGTTATAGGGCACATTTTTTTAGTAATTTGAAGTTTTTTAAAATAAACGTCTAAAAAAATCATTTTTTTCATAAAAATACATTTTTTTACCCAAGATAGTTACTTTTTTGCAGACTATTTATTATTTCATGGTCATCGCCAGGTATTAGGCATACTGTTTTTTTTTATTTCAAAGAAATAGACCCATTATTTTGGAAGAAATCAATACTTTTGTAAATAGAGTCCTTAATGAAACACGAAAATCTTAAAATACCAATAAATCCTACAATAATTTTTTATAATTTTTTTTAATATTTTTCTAGTCAATGATTCATGGTCTAGTTTCATTCCCTTTCGGGATTGCACTTTATCCAGGGCCACACTGTATAAGAAGTACCTTCCATTTACTCAGGTCAAATATTTTGAAAATCCAATTTATGATTTATGAGGACAATTCGATATACATTGCACAGCCTATAACAAGTAGAGAGACTGCCACGCAATGTACACGACATTTTCATGAACGAACAAATAAATAATAACTACTCCAAAAGCGGTATAGATGATGAAAGGAATTTCTAAATGAGGTGATGATAAATAAAACAGGACAAAGGTAAGTTAAAAAATACTATTTATCTTCGAACATACAGATAACAACGCTTGCAATAACAGTAAACTAAGTAAGAATCTTAGGGCCGATTTCGGAATTGAGAATTTCGAATGCTTACCCCTTGAGCGCTTAGCGTACACACGGGTGTACGCTAAGCGATCGATGGATTTGACTTCTATTATCTATGGTGTTTTTATTATCTATGGCCAATATCCGGTTTTCTCTTGACCAATGGTTACTGAGGATTACTTTTGTCAACCAATTAAATGCCATTCCAAAGAAAAAAATAAAGTTCTCATCGAAAAACGAGTGAACCGCGTCTGACAGACGCCATTTTGTGTTTTCGTCGCGAGTTGCTCCGCCCGCTCGAGGTTTTTACATAATTTCGAAAGGAAGCAGATAGTATTTGTTTATGTGTTATATATCAAATTACTGGGAAAAGTGTGTAGATTATGTTTCAAATAATAGTTTTGTTGTATTTGATGGAAAATCAAATGAAAAAAGCCTCAACTTTTAGTGCCGCGTCAGGCGTTTCGGCTCCGCCCGCTGGAGGTTTATAAGTTATTTCGAGAGGAAATCAGATAGTATTTGTTTTGTGTTATATATTAAATTACTGGGAAAAGTGTGTAGATTATGTTTCAAGTAATAGTTTTGTTGTATTTCATTCGTTACGTTTCGTAACGTTCTGTTACGCTCTTTTCTGAGAAATTTGAAGAGACAACACTACAGTTAAGTACAGTCCGTTTTTTAATTCGATGCAAAAAAAATGACGCGGTGTTACCGCTATAAAAGCTATATGTTAACTCGGTAGATTTTTTTTACCGTGAATAGAAGACTCATGTGACCAAATCAAAGACATTAAAATTGAATTGCTCGTAAGAGTAAAGTCTAAAAAAAAACACCTGCGTAGCACACACAATTTAACTTGGAAGTAAAATGGGGTTATTTGGTTTTTACGTACTAGCAACATTCAGACATTGACAGCCTAAGAATTGTATGGAGATTTCAACGAGACAATATTTTTTTTTGCATTGAATGAAAAAACAGACTGTAAGTAACGTTCTGTTACGCTATTTTCTGAAAAATTTTGCGAGACAATACTACAGTTAAGTAGTTACTTAGCGAAATTCTCATTCAGAAATCGGCCGTTAACAAAGTAACCAGCCATTCGACTATACAGTACAGCTATTGGCATCGAGATGTAACCAGCATTTTGTATCCAACAAAATGCAGGTTAATACCTCGAAAGCTCTCAACAAACACTACAGACGTGCAATTATTGAACAAAGCTGTACTTCTCATAAAATAAAAAAATTACACAAGTATAATTCTTTCAGTCATGCCAAGCCTACTAAATGAGTGCCGATCCTCAAGTTAATAAATCTTACACACACAAATCAATCTTACAAATCGTTCACAGCTGCTCGGCTGTAAGGCCATTTATTAGTAGACTGCCAATAGTGTTAAAACAGGAGTTGCAATCCTATTATCACTCGGGTAACGACGCATTTAGTAGATTGGAGGCACAGGTGAGGGCTCTTGTAAAATAAAATGCAATGTCACGTGCAAGGGTTTGATAATGTGTAGTCATAAATAGATTAGGAGCCCTCCTTAAATTACGTCACACAAATCTCATGACTTTGATGCCCCGCCCTTGTCACAACTGGTCACATTTGTGAGACTCCCCCCTCCCTAGTGTGACGTCACATATTTGTGAATTTTACATCAAGAAACTACTGAATTAAAACAGCAGTTCCGAAATTACTTTTATGTTCGATAGAGTTACTCAGGAACAGAATAGATAGAGTTGCAAATGTTTTTGAGTTTATCGTTTTTCAAAGTCCGTGTTTTAACACTAGATTATAATAGATTTTGAAATGTGACGTTACAAAATCCCCTCCCACCCCCTTGTCACACAATATCACACTCCGTCGACCATAGATATCTGAATAGTAAAGAGATTGGACATACCGTTCCAAGGCTTGAGAAATAAGCTTGCACAGGGTGCAAACACTAACCTCATTTGGGACATCTGAGCGAGCGCGTCAGACGTGTCAGAAACAATTTCGTTTTGTTAGAAATGCCGGCCTGTGCGATCGTTTTTTGCAAAAGACACAGTGACAAAAACAACATCCAGACCGATGGAAATTCATTTCACAGGTAAATGCCTAAAACACCACTTATTTCTAATAAAATAATATTTTTGTCGTAATGATACAACAACGGATAGATAGCGTAACCATGGAGACACTTCTTTGTTTCTTTCTCATTCTAAGCGGATGAGCGTGAGAAAGACAGAAACAATTTGTGACGGAACTAGTGAGGAGATAATTATGTAGGAAGTCAATATCGATAATTAAATATGTACTTCCGCCGCCGGCGCCGCCGCCGTATCCAGATTCATTGTGTATGATGTATCCCATCAAAAACATAAATGTGAATGATATGAGAGCCAAGTTCACTAGGTATTAAGAACATACGTCGTTATCGACTTCGCCGACAAAAGAATTGAGATCTTTATGGGTGCCAAGTTCTCTGAAGAAAATCATGAAATTTTAGTTACAAGATCACTGAGATGTAAATTGTAATTCAAGCTCAAGATTTGACTGCTAGTTTTTACCAACAACCAATTTCAGAAAAGTTACATAGGTATGATATCAACCTAACAGCATAAGTACAATACAAACAGAAAGTACACTAACCTCCGTATGACTAAACTAAATTGCTTTTTGTTTCTGGTGTAGTCTCTTTATAAAGATAAGGCTATACTGAGACAAAAATTTATAATTTAACATACTTAATTATTTGACTTTATTGCGTGTTTTGATAAAATTTTGCCATTTTTTTTTGGAAGGATTATTATTTTTCGTTCTAAAATAGTTAGCCAGAAATCACTCACGCAATTCGTGTTAGATTTTTGGCGCTTGCATGACGAGCTGACAGATGAGAAAAAGCTGATTAAAAAAATGTGATTTTCGGTATAAGAAGTACCTATTGAAGGAGGAGGTACTTTAGAGCTTAATAATGTATGAGAATTACAATAAACAAGTTGATTGATTATTTTCGCCCAGTTTTTCGGTGATTTCGGTGTAGTCTGATTTCGGTTATTTAAATATTTCGTTTTATAGCCGAGAATCTGACTACCCAAAATATATCATGTTTTACAGTTTTTAGCCCTTTATCCAAAACAATCGATAAAATTCCTGAAAGACGAAAAAAAACGACCACCGAAGTCAGCCATTTTTGCCTCTTCTGGAGAAATGCCTAGACGAGTTATTTATTTTCAACCTTTTGCCACATATTTTTCAGTTCTAACATAGGCGCCACGCACATATTTTATGTCTGCACAAACAATTAAATTTCTCGTGACTTCAGACACACAGAAATTAGCTACTAGATGCACCTAATTATCGACAACTTATCGACTAAAATCTGTCCCAGCTAGAGTGTCGTTGTGTGGGTGCGTACCATGAAGTGTGCTCGTAGCGTTGTGTGAGTAACTCGGGCTTGCGACACCCGGTTCTCATACAAATTCGGCGATAGGTCCGGTCTCCTCTACTTCAGATGTCTGTGCCGTCGACCCTTTCCCACGTGTGACGTAATTTATGGATGGGCCCTTAGGCCAGGCTTAGATAACTAAAAACTTTTGAACTACTTTACATCTTGGTACTTTTGAACTCGCCGTTTAGCTACCACAGAAGTCGTTTTTTAGTAATGTGAATCGGGCCACAGAATTTAGTATCTGAGAAATTAATCTTCCTTGAGTAAGTAAATAGTGCAAACTGTAGGTAATAATGGAATCGAAACCAGTTCGGATCGGTTTACATTCAATTCATTGTCCATTGATTGGTACAAACGTATTAAGTTGTAATTTACAAATACACGATTGCTATAAAAAACTGCTCAGATGCAGTTTTAATAGCCTAAGGTGAAGTCGTGCCAACAGTGAATAAACGCGATGCAAATCTATATTTACGTTCATTACATCTTCATGAACGTAAACATGATTTATACCTAACATCGTTCATTATTGTATGCGTGTAAACGTGAATAAAATGGTACTTTACCTAAAGTCGTGCACAGCTAACTTAGCAATCATTTCTTGTCGTTTATCCGATTGTTATAGTCGGTTTAATGATAAAAATATTGTTGTATTATATAGTCTGTATGTATTATATTGTTGTATTATATAGTCTGTATTATGCCGTTGTATAAATTAATAAGCTCCTTTGTAAATATTTCGTGTTTTTTGTTTTTTCTAGTGTGCAGTAAAGCATATTCTCACGCCTGTATTCCAGAGGGGCAGGCCGAGACCAGGGACTGCCACTTGCCACGATACTGACAAATCACTTTCGCTTCGTTTCGCTGTTACTTGAAAGTTAATTTATTTAGGCCGTTGCAAAGGTAGCTGAGCACAGACGGACGTATCTCTCCAACTACCAAAGCCAGTGCCGAACTAACAAGGCAGGCTAAGCATGGATAGTCCATAATCAGGACAAGTGATTATATTATAAACAAGTTATTTTTCCATTTAAATTCAGGCTGCTGCCAAGTTAGCTGGCACAGCCGCATCTAACTACCAACGCCAGTACCGAACTAACAATGCCAGTAGCTAACTAACAAGGCAGGCTAAGTATGGGCGACACGGAACACGTTAGACAAGTGATTGTCCTATGTGCAACTGTGCGTGTAATTTTCGCAGGCCGCTGCAAAGTTCGCTGCGCACAAACGCATCTAACTACCAACGCCAGTACCGAACTAACATCGCCAGTGTACAACTAACAAGGCAGGCTAATTATGGGCGACACGGAACACGTTAACAAGTGATTGTTGTACATATGTGCAAGATATTTTTCCATTTATATTCAGGCCGCTGCCGAGTTAGCTGCGCACAAACGCATCTAACTACCAACGCCATTACCAAACAAACAATGCCTGTACCGAACTAACAAGGCGGGCTAAGCGTGGGCGACCTGTTCGCGCTCCTGGTCGAAGGCGACGCGGAACACGTCGTCGTAGGTGGCGACGAAGTGGACGTCGACGTCTTGTCGTATGAAGGCGGGCAGGTCGTCGAAGTCGCGCCGGTTGTCCTCGGGTAGAATTACGCAGCTCACGCCCACGCGCTTTGCCTGCGAACCGAGATAATTTAGACGTAGTTTAGCAAAAAGGTTCCAACCCACACAAAGTGAGTTTTGAGATATTTGAGGTTTTAGGTTTCGGTTAAGCAGATCTAGAATATCACTCGAATGTTTCTAGAGTAGATAGATAAGATTAACGATTATGTCAACGACGCATATTCTCTGTTTTTTATTTAAATGCAAAAAAAACTGTCACGGGGGCATACGAATATCAAGCCAAAGGCTGTCAATGCCTGAGTGTTGCTAGTATGTAAAAACCAAATAACCCCATTTTACTTCCAAGTAAAAACTGTGTGTGCTACTACGTAGGTGTTTTTTTCAGACCTTACTCTTCATCATCATCATCAACCCATTATGTCCCCACCGAGGGGCACGGGTCTCTTCCCTGAGGAAGGTATAGGCCATACTCCACCACGGGGGCCAAGTCCGGATTGGTGGAGGCTTGTAAGACTAGTGGCTGGTCTTACTGTCAGAAGTTTTCGAGCCGCCCCTAAAGGCCTCTTAACCTTACTCTTATAAGTAATTAAATTTTAATGTCTTTGACGTGACAAGGATTTTGGACACATGAGGCTTCTATTCACGGTAAAAAAAAATCTACTGCGTAAACCTAATATTTTAAATCAGTAACACCGCGTCATTTTTTTTTTCATGGAATTAAAAAACGCCCCGTTTTCTCGTGGTCCTACTGATTTGTCCTACCAGTAGGACCCGAGGGAGACCTATTTCTATCTGTCCTACTATGTGCCTTAGTAGCTGTTGTCAATTATTTAGACCACAAGTAGTTCAGTAGTTTAGACTCACCGCGATGATTTTCTCTTTGACCCCGCCGACGGGCAGCACCCGGCCCGTGAGCGAGATCTCGCCCGTCATGGCCAAGTCGGAGCGGACGGGCCGCCGCAGCGCCAAAGACAGAAGGGCCGTGGTCACGGTACAGCCTGCCGACGGGCCGTCCTTGGGGGTCGCCCCTTCGGGAACGTGTAAGTGGAGGTGGCTGGGGATTACATAACACATTATCTATAGTCATCATCATCATCAACCCATTATGTCCCCAGCGAGGGGCACGGGTCTCTTGCCTGAGGAAAGTATAGGCTATTATCCACCACGGGGGCTAAGTCCGGATTGGTGGAGGCTTTAGTGGCTGGTCTTACTGTCAGAAGTTTTCAAGCCGCCCTAAGGCCTCTGACTTGGCTTAACGACTGCCATCTATCGACGGCAGCCAGCACCAACTGCTTAGCGTGCCTTGCGAAGCACGGAACCGCTCGGAAAAAGTAATAAGTAAGTAGTAAGTAAATATAATGAATAGATAAGACAAAATGTATGAATAAAATCGTAGATATGAAGGCTGGCTGTGTATGTAAAAGCCTGATTCACATTCGCTTTATTTCCAGGGTTGTTTAAGTCCGGATTGTTGGAGGCTTGTAAGGCTAGAGACTGGTCTTACTGTCAGAAGTTTTCAAGTCGCCCTAAGGCCTCTGACTTCGCTTAACGACTGCCATTTATCGGCGACAGCCGGCACCGACTGCTTAACGTGCCTTGCAAAGCACGGAACCGCTCGGAAAGATGCCACTAGCGTTAGTCACAGACGGTCTAGTATAACTAGTAATTGACTAAAAGAGACACATTTTCCGAAATATGTTGTCATTTTTGTTTTAATCGAGCATATCAAATAATTTATTGTTGGTCGTGTCAACTACCGAATTAATGCTCCTATACGGGGCACTGTTTATGGTTCTACAACAAGATACCCCAAGATATATTATTCAATGATATATTAGAGATACATATGTACCTCCAACGCGGTTTAAGAATTGCGCTAAGCACACTCTTTGCAAAAAAGCTTATTATAAAATCAACGATTTTTTATAAGACAAGGATGTCTGGCATTAAACAGTAGTTTAATATTAAATTTCATCAGAGGATAAATGTGTCTAGTGTTCAACACATCCAAGAGTAATATTTTTTAGGTTTGAAAGTTTTTAATTAGGCCAAAACTGCTGTGAAAAGAATAAATGTGGAGTTTCTTCTCCATGTAATCTATTCATTGTGAAACTAACAACTTTGACGTTCATAAAGTAAACATTTTGTTTGTACTATGAATAAAATATCTGAATTTGAATTTCGAATTTACAATAATGACAACATCAGCAAAGGTAGTACGAGGACGCGAGTCGCGCGCGACAACGTCAAAAGTCGCGACTTTCCAGTACATTAACTGTCAAATTCTGACGTTGTCGCGCGCGACTCGCGTCCTCGTACTACCTTTGCAGAACGCGAAACAATGTTGCCACAATAAAGGTACGATAAAATAATCTAAGTCGCGAAAAATAGTCTTAAAACTCACGCAGTGTTGAGGAAGGTGTTGTCGGGATGGTGTCTGGCGAGGAAGTTCCTGGCGACGGTAAGCGCGATCCGGGCCGACTCCTTCATGACGTCACCGAGGTGGCCGGTCAGCTCCAGGGATCCCATCGGGGACTTGTCGTCGTGGAATGTGTTTCGGAGGGCTGTCTCTATGTACAGGGTGCTACCACCTGGTGGGAGAGGGAAATGTTTAGCTGGAGAACACTGCTTTTGTGACTTCCCCTATATTAACTTATTAAGATCACTTCCAAGATCATGACGACGACGAAAACCAGAATGATACATACATACAGATGCATAAGCTCACGGCTGTATTTATTTATTTATTTCGGAGACAACACAGAGACATGCCACTTATATTAAACTTAAGTGCTAACATTATGTACTAGGCATGCATCCAGAACGTATCTCACTGAATAAAAACCCAGAGGTACTGTATCCAGTGGGGCGTAGCTAGGTAACCAAAGGCCCTGGGGCAAATAAAAAATGGGGCCCCACTGCTATCTAAACTGGTTAGGTTTTATTAAGTAAAAATATTAAATATACAAATACTTTAAAAATGCTAAGCTACTTTATTATAAGCTCTTTTTTGTACCCGCAGGGTTGGTAATAAAAATATTAAATAGTCAGTAGTGGTTACGCCCGATTGGCAATTGGCACAGGCTGTTGGTTGCGATCACATGGTAAACATTGAGAAGGGCTCGTGGAGGCTAAGGAGTGGATGCAAACTTTGGTTTCTCCCTTCGTGGATTCCGCGGGTCTATCCAGCCAGCACTTACGCTGGACTCCTGGCCGAAAACCAACTAAATTTGAAGTGACAGTGACAATAGTGACATATTTATAAAATTAAAGACAGACGTTTTATTGGGATTGAACACGAAAGTCGCATTCTGTTTTTCCGCCGCATTTATCCAAGATATTCTACGCTGTGCACCACCCTTTTGGACTACCAGAGGCCAGGACCATCCGGCGCCCACCTACGCTGCCGCGATCGTCCTTCGTCGTCCGCGGGGCGTTAAACCAAGGTACGTCCCTCCCGGTTTTCCAACGAGCACCTTCCTGGTGTTGCCAATTTGGTCGCAAACACAGTCCACCCAATTGCCGCTCTCGCCACACCACAGTAGCGACATAAATTACAATTAATACTTGGTGTAGGTAAGGTAGGTAAGTAGTAGGTAAAAGTTCAGTTCGATCGAGATTTTCTAGCGAGGGCCTCCTGAGCTTGAGGGCCCCGGGGCACTGCCCCGCCTAGCCCCTAAGTAGCTACGCCACTGACTGTATCCCAGAGGGATAGGCAGAGACTACGAGTAGGACTGCCACCTTCCACGATCCTGTCAAATCGGTTTACTAATGTATTGGCAAAAATCGTTTCCCAAAGTATTACTTCCCAAACTATTTTCCGCAAATTATCACTTGGCAAAAAAACATTTCTCAAAACAACTTAAAGC
Organism: Yponomeuta plumbellus; assembly: GCA_947310845.1. Lineage (NCBI taxonomy): Eukaryota > Metazoa > Arthropoda > Insecta > Lepidoptera > Yponomeutidae > Yponomeuta > Yponomeuta plumbellus. Next base: position 2,908,709 of record OX371204.1, read on the forward strand.
AAATAAACAGTTAGCAAAATTTATTATGGCAAGTTATTGTTTACCAATAAATACTTGGTCAAAATTCATTTTACCAAAGAGGCAACAAGAGGCAAGGTAAGAACGCATCAAAGTCGAGTCTGTTTTCGATCTTACATAGAGAACCTAACGCTCCGACGCGCTCCGCTTCGCTACGCGCGTCGTCGCACCTATATTTCTGTTGCCACGTATTCTTTACATCGCCGACCCCCCGTTCCATTATTTGAAAATAACACTTGCCAAAATAAAACGTTAGCATAATAAACGTTTGTCTTAATAAAACTTGACGCAGTAAAATTATGCGAAATGATAATTTGACCAAATGAATAAAATGGAAATGAAACTGATGCCATAAGTTTATTGGGAAGTAAAATTTGGCGAAAAATACTTTGGCTAAACGGCGGTATCCCTGTCAAATCACTTTCGCTTCATCGACATTCTAAAATAAAATCTGCCAAGTGCGAGTATCTGATTTTCCAGTATTTTCTCAATAACTGTACCACATCCACGAGACAATTTGCAATTCAGACATTGTAGTATGAAGCCATTTCGGAATTCAGGCATTTTGGGATTAAGGTGAATTGAAATTTGGACTAATTGAAATGAAGTCATTTGATATTTCTGGCATTATGGGACTAAGGTGAATTGAAATTCAGTTACAATGAAATCATGGCATTTTGAGATTACGGACCGGAGGCGTAAAAATTACTTGCTTCGTCTGGGAATCGAACCGTTAAATGTTAAAACAAATCACCCAGTACCGCAGTTTAGTACTTTCCCTTCATGTCTCATAGTTTTGGGCCGCCCTGCATAGATTTCTAGGAAACTCACCCATGGCGGTCCATGCGAGCCCCATGACGACTCCGGGCGGCGTGACGTCATACATGCGGTCGTGCTTGAACGTCGGCTTGCCAACGAACTCCGTCAGGTTGCCGTCCGTAATCTCGTACGAGTCGGACTCCTGCTTCACGACTTTGAACGCCACTTTGCGCGCTATCTGCGGGGCGTAGGGGCGGTTTTGGCGTGAAAGGAATTCGTTCGTAAGACTTTTCGTCTTTAAGCACTACTTTTTCCTGTAAGCCCTTTTATTCTTTGTTTTTCTAAGCTCTTTGCGAAAAAGTTTGCCCAATGGCAACACAATTCCTTGCAACACTCGTGAAATGGTGGACAGGCTATTGAAAATGCATTTGAGAAATGTTTTAGGGGCATCGTATTGTTACAAATTACACTATTACGAATGGAAATGATCAGAAATTGACAAGGAGTCGACAGTAACACCATAAAATGCTGCGTCGAGCTACAACATTTCACGCGTAAATTAGTTCTCAATATGCTTCTGCGGTTCCGGACGGATGAGACTGTGTAGGTAGAGCGTCCTGCGGCAACCACAACTGCCGTTCCTCCCCCGACTTATATGTCAGAGCGACTCATATGACTGAGCGACTCATGGGACCGAGTGACTCATAAACCTATTACGCACCTTTCCAATACGCTTCTGCTAGTTCCAGACGGATGAAGCTGTAGAGCGTCCTGCCGTTAATCCAAGCCGACTTATGTGACCGACAGGCTCGTGGGACCGAGTGACTCATGGGATCGAGTGACTCATAAACCTATTACGCATCTTTAAAATACTCTTCTGCAAGTTCCAGACGGATGAAGCTGTAGAGCGTCCTGCTGTTAATCCAAACCGACTTATGTGACCGACAGGCTCGTGCGACCGAGTGACTCATGGGACCGAGTGACTCATAAACCTATTACGCACCTTTCCAATACGCTTCTGCTAGTTCCAGACGGATGAAGCTGTAGAGCGTCCTGCTGTTAATCCAAGCCGACTTATGTGACCGACAGGCTCGTGGGACCGAGTGACTCATGAGCCTATTACGTACCTTCTCGATATGCTTCTGCAGGTTCCGGACGTATGAGGCTGTGTAGACCGTCCTGCCGCAACCACAACTGCCGTTCTTCCTAACCGACTCATATCTCCGAGCGACTCATATGTCTGAGCGACTCATGGGACCGTGTGACTCATGATCTTATTAAGTACCTTCTCAATATGCTTCTGCAGGTTCCGGACGTATGAGGCTGTGTAGACCATCCTGCCGCAACCACAACTGCCGTTCTTCCTAACCGACTTATATCTCTGAGCGACTCATATGTCTGAGCGACTCATGGGGCCGTGTGACTCATGATCTTATTAAGTACCTTCTCGATATGCTTCTGCAGGTTCCGGACGTATGAGGCTGTGTAGACCGTCCTGCCGCAACCACAACTGCCGTTCTTCCTAACCGACTCATATCTCCGAGCGACTCATATGTCTGAGCGACTCATGGGACCGAGTGACTCATGAGTCTATTAAGTACCTTCTCGATGTGCTTTTGTAGGTTCCGCACGCCGCTCTCGCGGCAGTACCAGCGGATGAGACTGTGGAGCGCGTCTTGCCGCAACTGCAACTGCGGTTCGTCCAAACCGCAGTTTTTTCGCGCGGCCGGCAGAAGGTACTGCTGAGCTATGGCCAACTTCTCCTCGGCCACGTAGCCTGTGAGAGGAGGGATCAGAATAAGACAATTATTTAACGAACTGCCGTATTCATCATCATCAACCCATTTATGTCTCCACCGTGGAGCATGGGTCTCTACCCCAAGGAAGGTATCGTCCGTACTCCACCACAAGTCCGGATTGGTGGAGGCTTGTGAGACTAGTGGCTGGTCTTACTGTCAGAAGTTTTCAAGCCTCCCTAAGGCCTCGGACTTGGCTTAACGACTGCCATCTATTGACGGCAGCCGGCACCAACTGCTTAACGTGCCTTGCGAAGCACGGAACCGCTAGGAAAAGATGCCACTAGCGTTAGTCACAGAACAGTTATCCATCCATGGACTGAACGCGCCCTATGTTGCTTATCCTTCGTGATGACAACTTCTGACAGTACAGCCAGCCACTAGTCTTACAAGCCTCCACCTATCCGGACTTGGCCCCCATGGTGGAGTATGGCCTACATCTTCCTCAGGGAAGAGACCCGTGCCCCTCGGTGGGGACATAATGGGTTGATGATGATATTGTATCACATCTATTCTACCAAATTTGTGGATAGAGAAATAGAGTTTACATATTTGTATTGTATGAACATGAACATTTACATACATTGCTTTTGGCCCCACACTAGGATACCCTGTGTCGTGGGAACTGAAAACAGCCACATCACAAACATGTAAACATCCAAAACCTGGGTTTTTTTTTGTCCCCAGCCGGAGTTAGCACCCGGGAACTCTCGCGTGGCAGGCAGATGAGCTAATCGCTGCGCTACACAGGTCGAGTTTCGTTCAATAACTGACTCTTTCAATCATCATCATCATCATCAACATCAACCCATCATGTCCCCACCGAGAGGCACGGGTCTCTTCCCCGAGGAAGGTATAAGGTAAGTCCGGATTGGTGGGGGCTTGTGGACCTTATAGCTTGCAAAATTATGTAGGCATCATGGATAACTATTGTCTATATTTAGAATACCCATTGTAATAAAACAGTATCGACATTATTAGGGTGGCTTGACCGTAGCTAACCTGTAAGATTAGTGGCTGGTCTCACTGTCAGAAGTTATCAAGCCGCCCTATAAAGGCCTGACTTGGCTTAACGACTGCCATCTATCGACGGCAGCCGGCACCAACTGCTTAACGCTTGCGAAGCACGGAACCGCTCGGAAAAATGCCACTAGCGTTAGTCATAGACGGTGACCCATCCATGGCCTGAACCATATGTTTCTTAACCGTAGTGATCGTTTAAGATCACTCAGGCAGCCGAGGCTACGAGCGATTCAGCGCACGCCCAAGATTATTTTAGGATTTGACCTGTAAGATTAGTGGCTGGTCTCACTGTCAGAAGTTATCAAGCCGCCCTATAAAGGCCTCTGACTTGGCTTACCGACTGCCATCTATCAACGGCAGCGGGCACCAACGCTTGACGTGCCTTGCGAAGCACGGGACCGGTCGGGAAAATGCCAATAGCGTCTTTGAATCAATAACTCATTAATGTCTGGTCCTAATATCGATATTGAAATGTTCCGTTTTTCTTTTCTATTGAGTGGTCTATCACTCGCGTTAATAGCTAACTGTCAGTTATCTGTGGATAGGTTATTAGGACCGGGCATAAGTCACCCCCTCCCCTACCAAGTGACTCACCAGACATGTCAATGAGCTCCATCCGGTCTCGCAGCGGTTCCGGGATATGGTCGACGACGTTGGCGGTGCAGATAAAGAGTACCCGGGACAGGTCAACGGGAACATCCAGGTAATGGTCCAAGAAATTCGCGTTTTGCTCCGGGTCCAACAGCTCTAGGAGGGCCGAAGACGGATCGCCGTGCACGCCCCTGGGGTGGGGGCATTCGGTGGGTCGGTATCAAAACGACTGGATTCTCAAAACGACCAGAACCACACAAAGACTTAATCGCAAAACGACCACATCTGCAAAAAGCCTTTATCTCGTAATGACTTTCTAGGCAAACCACCACATAGCATAAAGTCTGAATATCAGAACGGCTTACTATCAAAATTACTTGGTCGCCAAAAGACCACCTCGCAGAAAGTATACATCTTAAAATGCCCTAATAGCAAAATAACTAGATAGCAAATGAACTTAATCTCAGAATGGCACGGTAGCAATTAGTCTTTTTATGAAAATAGCATGAAATCATTCCATGGGTGGTATCAGAAATCAAAAAATTATTTCAACATAAAGATTTTACATTCTGTTTGTTACAACGCGGTTGACACTAAAACTTTCGTAAGCACTACATAATTGTAACATATGGTCCGAATACACTTACTTGATTTTTATCGGAAGAGTCCAACCAGGGCTTAGATTCCGCTAATGCATTGTAGTATAATGACAGTGGCACGGCTGTATCGATTTCATTTCATTGCCGCCTCAAATCAACGCGCGCACGCATATTCATAATAGGCTATTTGACAGTGTGAAAAAAAACAGTATTATTTATACGTATTCGTATAAATTATGCGTTTAAAAACCGCTTTAAGGCATTTTAACTAAAAAACAATTATGATTTGTAAAAAACACAAGATAAAATTTGATAATTAGTATCTGCCGCCATTGTATCGAAAACGGCCTGGATTGGCCGTTTCTATGATGACGTCACATGTTAGTAAAAATGGCGTCTGTCATTGATTCTTTCTTACGTTCATTGGTTGGTTTACGGGAAGTGACGTCACAATTCCTGTGCGACGCCATAATGCCCAAAATAGCGATTTGGCGACTTATTTTAAAAGTAAATTTTTGTTTGCCTTTTTTAGAAGAAATACACGAAAGAATTTCAAATGACCATTTTCTGAAGACGCCGTAAACACCAACAAAAAATATGAGATGGTTTTCAGAAATCGGTCAAATAGCCTATTCTAAACGGCAATGGAATCCGCTACTTGACTCTTTTTTCAAGTATGTCTTAAATGCTAAATATCTCTTCCATTAGACCAAAAAATATTTTAGTATATTTTTTGAGGACCTAAAAGCAACAAAAACATTATTTTAAAAGGTTGCTTTGCTAAACAGCCAAAAACGCGGTCCGCCATTTTTGTCTATGGTTTGAAGTCCTCTACGTTTGTAAACAAAGTTTGACATTCAACATAGGTAGAGTTCGTGCCACGAAAGAAGTATGAGTCACAATACAACCTACGCACGCACGACTGACAGATGTTTGTTTACAACCAAAGGTGCTTTCAAGATGGCGGATAGTGTTTTCACCGTTCCGATTTAAAAGCGAAAAATATTTTTTTAATTTGCAAATTTTGCAGCCATCCTGCATATTTACTTAGCAAAGTCAATATATTTCGGTTTCTTACGTTAGATACTACAGGAAATATCCATTTATCGCGTCCAATTTCATACGAGTCAAGTAGCGTATTAAAAAACATGTCACGTGACCCTACGATGTAGCCGTCATTGTACTACATTGCACTAACAGAATCGGGGCTTAGGTTTCGCTCCGATTCCAAAGCTTAATCATGGTGAGCAGAGAACGGACTGACGGACGGACGTGAGCAGACGGAGCTCGCGTCGTCGGTTGCTAATCTGACTTTGTCCGAAAGAAAATCAGGCGTTACTATGCGGAAATCCCACAAGCACCATGCGGTTAGTTAATGCACCGCCCTCACTCCCACTTTTGCAAGCAGAAGCAAGACACGAACACACCACCACCGACACCAATACTTGTGTGAAACAATGCGACGCTTTCGCCTCTAACACGAGGCATCCTCACCTCAGGCTCGGTCGAGAGGTTGACACTGTTAAATTAAATTTTTACACTTGACTCACTTGCCAATCTTGTCCACTTCGTCGATGAGTACCAGCGGGTTCTCAGTGTTGGTTTTCTTCAAGCACTGCACGATCTTTCCGGGCATAGCGCCGACGTAGGTCCGCCGGTGGCCCTTGATTTCAGCCACGTCGGTCATCCCGCCCACCGAGAATCGGAAGTATTGGCGGTTCAGCGCGCGGGCGATGGACCGGGCTGGCGGGTGGACGAACATTGTAAGCGGTCTATATTTATAACAGGAGAATGGAGGCCAGGTCTGGCCTGGCGGGTTGGACAAACATTGCAAATCCCAAAACAATCTTGGGCGTGCGCTGAATCGCTCGTAGCCTCGGCTGCCTGAGTGATCTTAAACGATCACTACGGTTAAGAAACATATGGTTCAGGCCATGGATGGGTCACCGTCTATGACTAACGCTAGTGGCATTTTTCCGAGCGGTTCCGTGCTTCGCAAGCGTTAAGCAGTTGGTGCCGGCTGCCGTCGATGGATGGCAGTCGTTAAGCCAAGTCAGAGGCCTTAATAAGACGGCTTGAAAACTTCTGACAGCAAGACCAGCCACTAGTCTTACAAGCCTCCACCAATCCGGACTTGGCCCCCGTGGTGGACTATGGCCTATACCTTCCTCAGGGAAGAGACACGTGCCCCTCGGTGGGGACATTATGGGTTGATGATGATGATGATGATGAGCACTGATACAACGATCCAGTTAAGAAAACAGCTTTTCTCGACCAATGAATTAAAGGATTACCTCAGACAATTTAAACTGTATTTGAGTGGTGTTTAGTTTGTTGTATCAGCGTCCACCCCTAGCTTATTTTGCGATTCGTCTTACATATTGATTGGATTAGACAAAAAGTCGTCCGTAGCCCCGGCTAGGAGTTGGTGCCGGCTGCCGTCGATAGATGACAGTCTTTAAGCCGCGTCAAAGACCTTAGGGGGGCTTTAAAACTTCTGATAGTAAGACCAGCCACTAGTCTTACAAGCCTCCACCAATCAGGACTTGGCCCCCGTGTTGGGGTATGGCCTATACCTTCCTCAGGGAAGAAACCCGTGCCCTTCGGTGGGGACATAATGGGTTGATGATGATGGAACTACAAGTGTATGCTACAGATTCAAAGGGCGAAATTATTTAGATGAAAAATGACTTACCTATACTAGTTTTTCCCACTCCGGGCGGGCCGTGGAAGCAGAGAATTTTCCCCTGCGTGCTCCCCTTCAGTTGGGAGACAGCGATGAACTCCAGGATCCGCTTCTTGATGTCTTCCATGCCGTAATGGTCCTCGTCCAGGATCACTTGGGCATCTTCCAGCTTCAGGTTTTCCTCCGAAGTGATCCCCCAAGGCAGGGATGTCAGCCAGTCGAGGTAGCACCGAGTTACGCTGGGAAATAATCATTAATATAAAAGTTGCTAACTTGTCGGTTCAGCGTCCTTCATGTAATCCAATAACAGACAGTTAAAATTGGAAATTGAAGATATACAGGGTGTTGATTTGTACAGTTATATCCGACTCTGGGGTGGTTATTTACATGATACCGACGCAAAAAACAATATAAAAAATTTTTTTTTTTTGTGAAAAACACCTAAAATCCCCGGTTTTGTGGCGCCGTCGGCGAACGCGCGGGCGCACTCTCCCGCCCCGCCCCGCAAAACCCCCGCCGGACCCGAAGAGCTGAGCCATATAACTTTATGATTTTTAGGTGGTTTTCACTAAAAAAATATATATAGTTTTATATATTTTTTTGCTTTAGTATCACGGAAATAACCACCCCTGAGTCGGATTAAAATGTACAAATCAACACCCAGTATGAGTAATTTTATTCATGAAAGATGATGCAAACAAACCATTAACATCTATTTAGTTTGTATAATTAAGAAATATATACGATAAAATTTAGAGGCTCTGCTTCCTAAAATTGGAACTCAACCCCGTGGCTCAATTCTCAAACCCGTTACTCGCTTGAACTCAAATCCGTTCCTCACTTGAGCTCAAATCCCTTACTATTTAAGGAAGCTAATGGTAAAAGCTAATGGAAGCTATTCAATAAGACGCGTGCGCACAGTTGGATGTTGAATATATGACTCTACATAAGGAGTAGCCAACATAGATGGAGCTTGGAGGTGTGCACTCCAACTCACTATAACCAAAATCTTGTACTCACTGGAACTCAAATCAGTGTTACTCACTTGAACTCAGAGCTGTGGCTCTCCAAGAAGTTCATCTTGTTGAGCTCTTCATCGATGACCGTCTGCACAGCTTCCGGCACCTTCTTATCGGCGAGCCGCTCGCGGAACTTCTCGCCTATGGCGTCCTTATCGTCCTTTTCCAAGCCCAGCTCTTTTTTTATCACCTTTGGAGAATACGTAAATATATCATAATTATTACAGTATCATTTGAAGACCTTCGTAGTGCAACGGTTAGCGCATCTTCCTACCATGCAAGAGGTCCCGCTCAAATCCCGGCTGGGGATAAAAAAACCCTAGGTCTTGGATTTTTACGTGTTTGTGATGTCGACCGAAGAAGAAGAGGATGTGGTCACCTCGAGCTGTTCATGCAGGATGTAAAGAAAATGAAATGGTCACCTTGAGCTGCTCATCCAGGATGTAAAGAGCAAGTGGTCACCTTGAGCTGCTCATACAGGATGTAAAGAGCAAGTGGTCACCTTGAGCTGCTCATACAGGATGTAAAGAGCAAGTGGTCACCTTGAGCTGCTCATACAGGATGTAAAGAGCAAGTGGTCACCTTGAGCTGCTCATACAGGATGTAAAGAACAAGTGGTCACCTTGAGCTGCTCATACAGGATGTAAAGAAAATGAAATGGTCACCTTGAGCTGCTCATCCAGGATGTAAAGAGCAAGTGGTCACCTTGAGCTGCTCATACAGGATGTAAAGAGCAAGTGGTCACCTTGAGCTGCTCATACAGGATGTAAAGAGCAAGTGGTCACCTTGAGCTGCTCATACAGGATGTAAAGAACAAGTGGTCACCTTGAGCTGCTCATCCAGGATGTAAAGAGCAAGTGGTCACCTCGAGCTGCTCATCCAGGATGTAAAGAGCAAGTGGTCACCTTGAGCTGCTCATACAGGATGTAAAGAAAATGAAATGGTCACATTGAGCTGCTCATGCAGGATGTAAAGAGCAAGTGGTCACCTTGAGCTGCTCATGCAGGACGTAATGAAAATTAAATGCTCACCTTGAGCTGCTAATGCAGGATGCAAAGAAGAGGAAGTGGTCACCTTGAGCTGATCATGCAGGATGTAAAGAAGAAGTGGTCACTTTGAGCTGCTCAAGCAGACGAGGAAGTGGTTGTTCGCGACATAGATAATTTTACCACACTTTTATTGTGGCAACATTGTTTCACATTCTGATGTAATTATTGTAAATTGAGTTCGTGCTTTGCTGCTCCCGCACGCAGTTTGTTTGTCTTTATAATATAGTCTAAAAATAGTTAACATCGGTTTTATTTATCATCAGCCCCATATTATACAGTCCACTAACCTACAAGGGTGTGCTACAGTGGTCACCTTGAGCTATTTATGTATGATGTAAAGAAGAGCAAGTAGTCGCCTTTAACTGTTCATGCAGGATTTAAAGAGGAACTGATCACCTTGAACTGCTCATGCAGAATGTAAGAAAGGGCAAGTGGTCACCTTGAGCTGCTCATACAAGATGTAAGGAAGAGGCAGGGGCCACCCCGAACTGCTCATGCAGGATGTAAAGACGAAGTGGTCACCATGAGCTGCTCATGCAGGATGTGAAGAAGAAGTGGTCACCATGAGCTGCTCATGCAGGATGTAAAGAAGAGTAAGTGTTCGCCTCGAGCTGTTCATTCAGGATGTAAAAAAGAGGAAATGGTCACCTTGAGCTGCTCATGCAGGATGTATTTCCGGTGCTGCTGCTTGACTTTCTCCTCGACTTCCTTGCCGATGCGCTGCTGCAGCTTGGACAGCTCGAACTCCTTTTTCAGCAGCGACAGCGTCAGCATAAGCCGCTTCGGTATCTGCGAGAGGCTTCGGACGTCTCAGTGGACGAAGCTACTTCGTAAAATGTATTCACTTCTGAGGCCTACTAAAACCGCTTTGAAAGGTACGTAGCCGTTGTATAGCCAACTTATGAATCAAGAATCAAGAATCAAGAATTTATTTCAACGTAAAGAATTTACATTCTGCTTGTAACGTTAGCTGCTGCCTTGGGGCCGTCTGTAGTGGAGAAAAAGGCAGCGAAAAAAAAACTCCACTCTGACCATCTTTTCTCAAATCACCTTAAAGCTAATACAAATAAAACATACAAAATAATATCTTGGATGTGTTGAACACTAGACACATTTATCCTCTGATTTAATTTAATATTAAACTACTATTTAATGCCATTCGTCCTTGTCTTCTAAATAATCGTGGATTTTATAATAAGCTTTTTTGCAAAGAGTGTGCTTAACACAATTCTTAAATCGCGTTGGGGGTAACTCTAATATATCTTGGGGTATCTTGTTGTAGAACCTTATACAGTGCCCCATAAAGGAAATATTAACTTTTGCAAGTCTAAATCGTGGAAATGACAATTTATGTTTATTCCTAGTATTAACGTTATGATGGCTACCAAGAGTTTCGAAGTCCTTAATATTTTTCCAAACGTACATAATATTTTCATAAATGTATTGGCTTGCAACTGTTAAGATGTTAGTTTCTTTGAAAAAATCTCTTAGCGAGTCCCTACTACCTAGCTTGTAAATAAATCGGATCGCTCTCTTCTGCAAGATGAAGATAGTCTCAATGTCTGCTGCCCTGCCCCATAGTATTATACCATAGGACATAATACTATGGAAGTAACTAAAATAAACAAGCCTAGCAGTTGCCTCGTATGTCGATATACAGCTAATTTACGTGCATTTATAGTTAACTTATGTCCATCTATAGCAAACTTATATCCAAATACCACCAACCTACGTCCATCCACAGCCAACTTACGTCAATGTATATCTAACTTTCGTCCATTTTCAGGCATCTTGCATCAATTCACAGCAAACCTAGGCACATCTACAATCCAATTACGTCCATCTTTATGAACACAACCAGAAAATCACCGCATTTGTGCGGGCACGGACTGTTGCGGATAGATGGCATTACTAATTTATGTCTAACTACAGCCAATTTACATCCGTCCGTCTGCAGCCAACTTAGGTCCGTCCGCAGCAAACTTACGCCCATCCGCAGCCATCTTACGTCCGTCCGCAGCAAACTTACGCCCATCCGCAGTCAACATATGTCTGCAGCCAACTTACGCCCACCCGCAGCAAACTTGCACTCGTTCGCAGCCACCATACGCCAATCCCCAGCCAACTTACCTCGGTTCGCAACCAACTTACACGCATCCGCAGCCAACTTCCGCCCGCCCGCAGCAAAGTTACGCCCATCCGCAGCCAACTTAAACCCATCCGCAGCCAACTTACGCCCGCCCGCAGCAAACTTACGCCCATCCGCAGCCAACTTACACCCATCCGCAGCTAACTTACGTCCATCCGCAGTAAACTTGCACTCGTCCGCAGCAACCTTACGCCCATCCCCAGCCAACTTACGTCCATCTGCAGCCAACTAACGTCCATCTGCAGCGAACTTACGTCTGCAGGCAACTTACGTCCGCAGCCAACTTACGTCCATCCTCAGCGAACTTACGTCTGCACCCAACCTACGCCCATCCGCACCAACTTACGCCCATCCACAGCCAACTTAGGCCCACTTACGTCCGTCCGCAGTAAACTTACACCCATCCGCAGCCAACTTACGCCCATCCGCAGCCCAAGTTACGTCCGCAGCCAACTTACGTCCATCTCCTCGAGAACGGCCTGCAGATCCCGCGGCTCGGCGCCAGTGAGCGCCGCGCCCAGATCGCTCAGGTATACAGGGTTGTCCACCACTCGCTGGCCTTGGGCTAACATGTGGTGCAGGGACTCTCTGGAAGGGGTACCGCAGGGCAAGCGCCATTTCGGAGGAGTTCCATAACAAGCACTGTGACGCACGATTTTTGTACATAGGTAGATAGATAGAATATTCTTTATACTACACCTGCTTGGAAAGTACCTTGATACTTTATCAAATTTACGGTAGAAAGTACGTCATTGCATATCGAACAAATATGCGGGGAGAAGACGCATCTGAGCGGGAGAGAAAAGTGTATGAAAATCCATTTCTTACGTGGTTTTTCCCTTTTAATTTTGGGTAAGACTATGCGCCGGTAACCTAAATATCAAAAGCCAAAAAGTTTTTACAGTGAGTTTTTATCTCCAAGTTCGCAAAATGACACTGGCCACTAGCAACAATTTCAATATAAATTTCAATTAGTAAAGATTTCGTTTTTTATTTTCCTTGTAGGTGTAGTATAAAGCACTATGTATCACTCGAGAGAAACTGCGATTCCCGATCTCAGGTGTTTTAAAGCCCTCGCCTACGGCTCGGGCTTCAAACGACACCCTCGACGGTAATCGGTCACTTTCTCCTCTCGGTGAACAATGTACTATTATAAATCTAAGTACAATTGGCGGCCTTATTACTATAAGCATTGAATACTGTATTTGACACTATCAACAATAAATTATTTGAGATGCTCGATTAAAAAAAAAATTACAAAATGTTTCGGAAAATGTGTTTCTTTTAATCATTTACTAGTTATTACAATTTTTAAATAGATAAAACATAAAAAGAGTGCTCTGAAATGTGACGTCACAAGCAAGTATTTTCATACAAAATTCCGTTTTAAAAGTAACTTATTTGACATCCTGTCAAATACCCAATTCCTTCTAAATTCAATGGTACAAGCAAGTTCTGTATAGACTGTTGGGAATACTGCAACATTGAGTGAATGATTTTATCCGAGCGGTTCCGTGCTTCGCGGCCGTCGATAGATGGCAGGTTAAGCCAAGTCAGAGGCCTTAGGGCGGCTTGAAAACTTCTGACGTAAGATCGCCACTAGTCTTACAAGCCTACACCAATCCGGACTTGGCCCCCGTGGTGGAGTATGGCCTATACCTTCCTCAGGGAAGAGACCCGTGCCCCTCGGTGGGGACATAATGGGTTGATGATGATGATATGTAATTTGCATATACAGGGTGGTCCAAATATCATGGATCAAATGAAATGGGGAGTTAGCCAAGGTCATCTTCTACCAATAAAGTCCTATACAGGGTGGTAAAATTCTCAACGGTTTTGAACTTATGATTGATTTTCGGTTTTTTTCAAGAAAAGAGTTCCTACTACTTATTAAGAGCAATAAAAAAAAAAGTACTTACTTTTGGTGGTTGTTTTTTTTTTTGAGAGTGACGGTCCATGATGAGAATGTAACAAAAAAAAATTCATCGTCCCTGTCTTTATGGATCATGAGAAATTAATTAATTTTTTACGGATCTCGTATCATAATTGTTTGATCCAACATTTTCGTCATTGATTTAAAAAAAAAATGTACTGCGGAAACCTGCCTCAGTAGTAGAAAAACTGAACCATTTCATGAGGATTGTAAAAAGATACAACTCAAAGCCGTATCTCTCCTGAGTCTTTTATTATTGACCTTTATTCTCAGCAAAGTTGCATTTTTTTAAATCAACTTTTGGTTCTATCTAATTTGAGTTACAAAGCACTGTTCTAGGACATAAAAATAAGTCAAAAATGGATTTAAAAATTAAGTTCTAACAACGGACAGGTCGTTACGATCTTTTTTCGTAGCTCTTGTCCCGTCGGTGTCACTTTTCTTGTGGTACCACCAGTTAATAAAATAACACTAAACAAAAGCTTTGTTTGTATTCTGAGAATTTACCGGTTGAACATGGGGTCCCAGGAACAAAGAGAGGTTTACTACCTGCGCTAGCTACCTGCTAGTGACCCTTTACACGCCTCCAGCAACTTTTACTTAGTGTTCTGCTTGCTGTTCGCTACTTAACACGGTTATTCGGTTGTCACTTTTTGCGCTGCTCTTTTTTTATCGCTTCGAACTTGCATTCTCCCTGGACTCTGTTTTGGATTTTCACCTACAAACTTGGCATTTCATACTGGACTCTGTTTTGGATTTTCACCTACGAACTTGGCATTTCTTACTGGACTCAGTTGTGTATTAGTGAATGTGGACTATTAAAAATGGCTTACTCAGCCCGTGACTATGCTAACATGCATTTTGTGTACGGTTTTTGTGACGGAAACGCTCGTGAAGCAGCAAGAGAATATCGGCGACGTTTTCTGAATCGTGATCGCTATCCCGACTACAGAGTATTCCAGCGTGTACACAACGCTTACGTGGAGGGCCATATTCCTGGAAGTAGCGCGACGAGAACCGGGCGCCCTATGGTACATGATTTGGAAATGGAAGATCAAATTCTTCAAGAAATATCGAATGACCCGTCGACGAGTCAACGGCGAATTTCAAGAACATTAGGTGTCCCGAAAACGACTGTGCAACGCATTTTAAAACGGAACATGATGCATCCGTATCATGTCCAGCGCATGCAAGCACTGCTGCCGGCTGATTACGAAAAAAAACAACTTTTTTGCACAGAGATGCTCCGGCGCAACAGAGAAGATCCCGAATTTCTAAATAAAATTATGTGGTCGGACGAAAGTATGTTTCAACGCACTGGTGTTTTTAATATTCACAACCTGCACCACTACGAGTATGTGAATCCTCACATTATTCGACGAGACCACTTCCAACACAAATTCGGAGTCAACATGTGGGCCGGGATCGTCGAAGCACAGTTAATAGGACCACACGAGCTGCCTGCAAGAGTGAATGGTCAAATTTATTTGTCATTCTTGCAAGAGGAACTTGACCCATTATTAGAAGACGTTTCTCTTGAAACAAGAAGCGCTATGTGGCTGAAACATGACGGCGCACCTCCGCACTTCGCTCGTGACGTGAGGAATCACCTAAATGAAGTATTTCCAAATCGCTGGATCGGTCGCGGTGGAACTATTTAATGGCCACCGCGCTCACCCGATTTAAACCCCATAGATTTTTTTTCTTTGGGGTTACTTCAAGGAAGTGGTATACGAAAAGGAGTGCAACACGGAGCAGGAGCTTCGACGACGAATATCAGCGGCCACCCACCAGGTGAAAAATAATAACCGGGCCTTTAGATTGTTAAAAAGAAATTTTATTAGAAGATGTCGACTCTGCCTCCGAGTGAGAGGTAGAAATTTTGAACATCTATGAAAAAGTTTATTTTTTTATTTTTGATTAAACTGTCTATTCTAATTATCTGGTGTATTTTTTTTATCCTTTTGCGACTTATTTTTATGTCCTAGAACAGTACTTTGTAACTCAAATTAGTTAGGACCAAAAGTTGATTTAAAAAAATGCAACTTTGCTGAGAATAAAGGTCAATAATAAAAGACTCAGGAGAGATAGGGCTTTGAGTTGTATCTTTTTACAATCCTCATGAAATGGTCCAGTTTTTCTACTACTGGGGCAGGTTTCCGCAGTACACTTTTTTTTTTAAATCAATGACGAAAATGTTGGATCAAACAATTATGATACGAGATCCGTAAAAAATTAATTAATTTCTCATGATCCATAAAGACAGGGACGATGAATTTGGTTTTGTTACATTCTCATCATGAACCATCACTCTCAAAAAAAAAACAACCACCAAAAGTAAGTACTTTTTTTTTTATTGCTCTTAATAAGTAGTAGGAACTCTTTTCTTGAAAAAAAAACCGAAAATCAATCTAAGTTCAAAACCGTTGAGAATTTTACCACCCTGTATAGGACTTTATTGGTAGAAGATGACCTTGGCTAATGAGAATTTTACCACCCTGTATAGGACTTTATTGGTAGAAGATGACCTTGGCTAACTCCCCATTTCATTTGATCCATGATATTTGGAACACCCTGTATGTAGATGGTCGATTTTTGTTTTTATTTATTTACTTCAGAAATAATATAGAAGCGTGCCACTAACAACAGTTTACAACTGTTTCACTCACCTGTACAAAGGATTCATGTTGATAATATCCCTTATGGTCTTGATAACTTCTTGCGTGAGCGCCTTCACTTCTTCACTTTGCTGGAACTTATCGTGTACCATGTTCTCGACCTTGAAAGAAAAACATTAAATTAGAGTTAACTATTGATGGGAAAATTCCCTGTCAAGACACGCTTGGCCGGAGAAACAAGGGTCGGGTGTAAAAACTACAACGGGTGGGTTATTATGACAATAGGCTATTTGACAGTGTGAAAAAATACTGTTAAAAAACTGAAAAAAATATTCTATATATAGAAAAAAATAATTCTAGATTCAATCATTCTAGTCTTGAAACCGCTTAATGTATTTTTTTTTAAAGATTTATTTATCAAAAACAAACAAGATAAAATTTTGATAATTACATATCTGCAGCCATTTTGTCGAAAACGGCCTGGATTGGCCGAATCTATGATGACGTCACAGTTCAGTAAAAATGGCGCCTGTCATTCATGTCGTTCTTACGTTTTGTTTTGTTTACTGCCATGTGACAAAATGGCGCCATATTGCCGAAGACAGCCTTTTGGCGGCTTATTTTAAAAGTAAGTTTTCGTTTGCTTTTTTTTAGAAGTAATACACGAAAGAATTCAAAATTACGAGTACCACTATCTGAGTACTTAATGAACACCAACAAAAAATATGAGATGGTTTTCACAAACCTGTCAAATAGCCTATTCGAAGTACATTGCGAAGGCACGGCTGTTAAAAAAGACGGATGCCTTCTTTCATATAAACGATGTGAAGCATAGCTACTCCTACACTTTTCGTGTGCATACACGAGCTAAAACAATCACACAGATAGACCAAGTCGGACAATCGCCGCCATTCCGCCAATTACGCTCACGTATAATCAATAGACGGCGGCCATTTGTATGCTTTACTCGTGATGAGAGGAGGTACCATCCGCTTTTTTTTACATCTGTGTGCGAAGGAGTCTCTTTTTGTGAATTAGTGGGTTAATCGACGTTGCAATGTACATCAATCTGTATCTATTACTCGGACCATCGCCGAGGACAGAAAGAAGTGGCGTCCCCTGGGGGAAGCCTTTGTCTAGTTATAGACTACAAACATTGACCATCGTAACTTGGTCCAGGGGCGTCTTCTCGGCCCCCGGGGCGGTCTCTTCTCCTCCGGCTGCGGAACCTGCGTCTGCGTCCGTTGCGGCGCCGACGTCGTCCATTGATTGATTAATTTAGGTACATAGAAGGCACTCCTAACTAGGGTTGCCAACCCTACTATACAGGGTGATGATTTGTACAGTTAAATCCGACTCAAGGGTGGTTATTTACATGATACTGAAGCAAAAAAAAAAATGGCGGACTCCCCCGCCCCGCCCCGCGAAACCCCCCGCCGGACCCGTCAAGTGCAAACGATAGAAGCTAAGCGCGCTTTCGCGCTCAATTCGCGGACTGTGTCATCTCTGTACTGTACTCATTTAAAAAATAAAGAAAATATTTTACCACATACATATTTTTTTACTATTATTTAACCATCTACTATATTTTTAGAGTCAATAGCTTCGAAAATACTATATTTGTTAGAAAACCAGTTGGCAACCCTAGTTCCAACATACCTTGACCATCGTAACTTGGTCCAGAGGCGTCTTCTTCGCCCCCGTCGGGTCAGTCTCTTCCCCCTCGGGCGTTTCCGGCTGCGAAACCTGCGCCTGCCGCCGGCTGTTGCGGTGCCGGCGCCGGCGCCGCTCCGCGTCGGACTCTTCGGGGCGAACGTCAAACTCAACGTCAAACACGGGAAACTTCAACTTCATTTCTGCAATGACGAGGCGCGCATTTCAGAAATGTCGTTGTGTTCCCGGCCGGTCGTTTGAATAGATGGGAGCAAAGGAAGCGAGTGAGCTGGTCAAGTGCGAGTGGGACTCGCGCACCCGAGGGTCCGTATGACTAAAAAATGTGTTCTCTTTGATTTTGCTCGGGTCTGTAGGCGGAACTCACGCTTGGCCATTTTTTAATATTCATAGCCATACTACGCTATTGTCAAACCAAGTATAACACTCGTATATTATCGCGTTTATGAGAGCAAAACAAATCATCACTTTTCTTGACTCACAAAAATGCAGACGTGATAGGGTTACTAATTGGACACTATCTCGACATAATACCTCTAGTGCCAAAAAATTGGCACACATTCCAACCTATACTTGGTGATCCTCAAAATATATATTTTTTTTAATTAGCCGTTTCTGTGTCCCACTTCTGGGCAAAGGCCTCCCCTTTAGATATCCACTCCTCCTGTTCCCGGCCAACTCTTCCCACCCCGGTAAATATTTCGTCAGGTCGTCGCACCATCTTCGCCTCGGTCTTCCGCGTCGCCGGTAGCCATCGCACGGCACCCAATCGGTGACAAAATAAATAAATAAATAATATTATAATACACCAATATTATAAAGAGGGAAAGTTTGTAATATGTATTCATCAACCAATTATGTCCCCACCGAGGGGCACGTGTCTCTTCCCTGAGGAAGGTATAGGCCATACTCCACCACGGGGGCCAAGTCCGGATTGGTGGAGGCTTGTAAGACTAGTGGCTGGTCTTACTGTCAGAAGTTCTCAAGCCGCCCTAAGGCCTCTGACTTGGCTTAACGACTGCCATCTATCGACGGCAGGAGGCATCAACTGCTTAACGTGCCTTGCGAAGCACGGAACCGCTCGGAAAAATGCCACTAGCGTTAGTCATGTAATATGTGTGAATCTGAAAAGCACCGACTTCAAATTTTTTTCACGGGTATTTAGAATGGAACTGCAGAGAGGACATAAGACACTGGCTAATCTGTCGACGCGAACGAAGTCGCGGGCACTTCTAGTCACTAATAAGCATTATGCATGGGATCCATATCACAATTTCAGGCACAGACTTTGTTCATAAGTCATAGTCAGAAACGAGCAACCGACGACGCAAGCTCCGTCTCTGCTCACCATGCTTAAGCTCTGCGAATCAGAGCCAAACCTGGTCGGACTCTTCCGACAGAAACTCAAGTAAGTGTATCCGGAATAAAGTCAATAATGTCTAGTGCTTTTTTACTAGTGTATTGGTTGGCATTCCTAACTAAATAAATAAATAAAAACATGCACTTGAAGCGGTCCCAACTAGTTCAGCACTTAGAATTAACCATATTTTACGTAGTGTAGGACGCCCTCCGACCAGGTGGGATGACGATCTGCGAAAAACTGCAGGCAGATGCTGGATGCGGCAAGCTGAAGACAGGGCGCTATGGCGCTCATTAGGGCAGGGCTATGTCCAGCAGTGGACTAATATAGCCTGATGATGATGATGACGATGATATTTTACGAAGTCATCTAGCACATCTTACCAGCGGGCCCTGTCTCCGGCTCTTCTTCGACGAAGGGTCCTGTGATCCTGATGCGGCGGTGAGCCATCACCACCAGCCGGAGCTTGTGGTCCATGTCTTGCATCTCGTGAATCTGGGCGAACACTCCCACCTGCACATTGGACAAAACAATAATGTAACAATAACTTTTTTTAACTAAAACTTTCAGCATCACTCGCCCACGGCTACTTTCTGTAGCGATGCGGTCGCGCGTTTCGCAAACGCTCGACAGCATCGCTTCGAACGCGCGTTAGTCGCATTTGCAACGCACTAAAGACCCTTCTTTAGTGCGTTGCAAATGCGACTAACGCGCTACAGCTACGCGGCTGTATCGACGCGGGACCGTGTCGGACGACATCGAGGTAAGAATGGAGGAAAGGCCCCAGGTTAATGAATCGCGTTTGCATCGCGACAGAAGCGCCGCGGTATCACGTTTATATCGCGACTCAATCGTGATTACGTGGGCGAGGGCATACAGCTAGCGACCGCATCGTAACTGTATCGATGCGCATCGCTGCAAAAAGTCGCCGTGGACGAGGGCCCTAAGCACTACATAGTACACATTATTAAATTTATTCTGGATACGAGACTAGTGTCGATATCCGGATTTAAGTTGAATGTAAAACTTTTCTAATAGGAAAACTATTTCAAGGAATGTTTAGTATAAATCTTTATTAATTATACGGGTTCCATATCTCAAAAGGAAAAAATGACTGATATTCATTTGTACTATGTACTTGGAAAATTGCAGTCTAGTAAAAATCTACTGTTATTTTATTTGTATACAAGTTATTTAAACAACTGTAGGTATATTTAAATTATGTTGACATTTAGGTTTTTGGAAAACTTAAAAGCACCCAATTAACAGTACCTGGTGTAAACTATCCAAGTCGGAGACAACATCAGTCTTGGATTCATCCTCTGTCTTCCTCAAGAAGATGCCCACATATGGCTGGTTCAGCTTCACCTTGCGCCGAATCAAGTCTATCAGAGCGGGATTTGAGATCTGTAAGCAGAAAAACATCTTCTGTCAGCATGATAATAAAGCAGAAATATATTTATTTATCGTCACATAGACAAAACAATATACAAGTTAAAGGGTAACAAGAGAAAAAAAATCTGGTTGAATTGTTCATTTTAACATGATACCAAAATGCCCAAATGGCCTTAGGGTCAGATTTATTGCTGTTCTTATTAGATTTTCAGCAAATAATAAATCTGTAGATAGATAGATAGATAAAACAGCACCTACCTGTTTTCGCTCACCTGAGTAGTAGGTGCTACTCTTTTCGCTTCAGCCTAAGTTACTTTGAGGAAAGGGTGAATTAATTTATTTGATTATTGAAATAAAAAACATGAATGACTGAGGAGCGTTTGAGGAGAATTTGACTTTATTGGTTTTAAAAATTCTTTCAGTTATTTGTGATTTGCCATAATTTGTTTCCATCTAGGAAAAAGTTGAATTATATGAAACTAATGAGAAAAACACTTTTTCTTTGTTATTAATTAATACTCACTAAAATAACTTCCGGACTAGGCCCCTGAGTATGGCCTATAACTTCATCAGAGAAGAGACGAGTGCCCCTTAGTGGGGACATAATGGGTTGATGAAAATAACTTCAAGCCTCAAAACTAGTAAATTATTGATAAATTAAACTCTTTAAATAATGAAAAATGCTTAATTTATATTTTCTACTGTTAATCCATAATCCAGTCTATTTGTTCAAAAATGAAACAAAAATTGAGAACTTCAGATTTTCCTTACCGGAGTAGCTTTAATTACAGACACTGAAGAATCAGTTTTCAGGTTTCATGTCACTTGTTCTCATTGAAAAACAACAATACCATCCCTAAAAACAGCATGACTGGCAAATGATTTTGATTATAGATAAGAGGAAATAAGTCACAGAAGTATTATTAATTTTACTTTTTATTACAAATTTTACTTTCAAGAGTAAAGTTCTGTCTAGACTAAATATCACATTTTAACTCGATAAAATTAAGCTATACTAAGCGAGATTAACAGATGATCTACCTCAATCAGCTTGATGAACTTCGGGAACACAGGATTCCTGTTAATGGCAATGACCGGGACCTGCGGCCAGACCTCCGGCACCGCCACAGTAGCCGGCAGCTGGCTGGTGAACAGTGGAACGTCATCCTTGGCTTCAGAACCTTCTTCGGGCGGATCGTCTTTACTTGCCGACGAATACAACCTCACTGAAGACACAGCTCGCACAACGGGCAGTCCAGTCACGTAACTAGTGGCTCTCTGGCTCTGTACGCTGTAGGCATTGTATCCTAACGCCAACACTCTTCGCTTTTCCGGCGATTTACTAATTTGTGATGCAACTTTGGTAACATTGCGCGCAAGTCTACTTGGCGACGATTTGAAATTCGGATGGAGTAATACCGTATTTCTTAGTAAAGCGCTGGCGCTGTGCATTATTTTTTCAATAGTTTGCCACTGTTATGCTTTGAACATCTAGGATATTATTTATTTTCCTCTCGAATACAGGTTATAATTCCAGAGAGTTCAAGAAGTTGAACAAACCACAGAACACGAACAAAAACTGTTCAATTGACAGCTTTTTTTTTAACTTAGAATCAATCACAGATTACGTTAAATCGTTTCGGTGAAAATAGGTTTTTATCAATTTAATGTTTGAACGAAAAGTGGTCAATCAAGCTCGATTACTAAATCGAGTCAATAAAAATACATCTTTGAGAATTAAACACATCATTATCGCTTTTTAGTCTGTCTGTGTGGTGTGGACTCAGAAGAGGTACTCCTTCTTCTGAGGGTGTGGACTCAGAAGAATCTCTGTCTACGGGGTGTGGATACATCACAGATTACTTTACTATCCATACATCAACACGAAAAGTTGCGAAAACTTTTAATTTTTGTAATGTTTTACGGAAACACACATGTTCCAAAGGCATTTCATGAAGCTACTTCAACGAGCTAACAAATTTGTAAGTAAAAATATCAATTTTATCCCTCCAAAGTTTTTATAAATCGGTATCAACAACATAACCTCCAAATACCTTAAATTTCCACATCATATCAACTCCGTGGTATTTTACAGAACGAAATTATGACTATGGAGATATCTACAACCGTCGATTCGACAGCAACGAAGTCTATAAGAGAAGGGCAAGCAGAAATCTGTCTAAAAACGAACAAAGTCTTCTACAATCCTGTTCAAGAATTTAATAGGGATCTAAGCATTGCAGTCTTAACGATATTCGCCGAGGAATATAAAGTAGAGAAAGTAGCTTTGGCTGAGAAAAGGACGAGAAATAAAGCAAAACTAGATGAAAATGCTTCATCTGAAAATCCTGTCGTGCCTGAGGTTAGTCTTTTATTTTTTGTATTTCCCTCTACTAATGTGATTTTCATGGTGTTTTTTAATATATTGCCATATTAATTATGTATATTCGATGATATTTCATTATCTATTGACAGATGCTACTTCGATTTTATTTTTATTTTATTAAGTTTACAAAACAGAATACAGTCCTTCCAATTTTAACATAAAAATAAACTGTTTGTGTTCTGGACTGCAGTCCAAAGTATGTAAACATAGAAATTTGCCAGATTGGAAGCGGGATATGCAGTTAAAACTTAATCTAAAACATTAAAACGTTCAGCGTAAATTAGATAGGTATCACAAATAAGTGTCATTAATTTATTATTCAATTATAGGGTGAAGTATTGGACGAAGACGGAATTGGAACACAATTTGTATCATGACAGTATTATTAATTTGTGATGACTTTAAATACATTTAAATTAAATTTCTGCGAGTTTATTCCTAGGGGCACATCACACATCACTGGGCATGTTGTTTCACATTTTTTTATGGTTTTTTACATTGAAATAAATTATTGATTTCTGATTGATACCAGTGTAATTTTATATCAACTACTATTTCTTTCTCGCCGTCCCCTTGCAGATTGAAGTTTCAATACTAGAGGCCCTATCTGCTACTGGTTTGAGAAGCATCCGGTATGCCAAGGAAGTGCCAAATATCACCCGGATAGTGGCTAATGATCTCTCTGAGCAAGCTGTTGAGACAATCAAAGCTAATGTAGTGCATAACCAAGTGGAGAACCTTATTGTGGCCAATCATTATGATGCTTGGTAAGATAATTTTTATCATGAAGCCCATATACAGGGTGACATTTCCACCGGTACAATAAATCAACATACGTAACACTAAGTTACTACCCTGTTGGTACAAAAAACCAAAAATACCAATGTCTGAACCTATCCTCAAATCTTAGAGAAATATGGACACATTACGCATATGAGCACAACTAAACGCACGAACTGGCAACTGCGCGCGGCTTGCGGGAAGGAAAAGAAGCGGCGGCGGCGGCGCAACCAGTAGGTATGACGTAGCAAAAAAAATCTTACTTGATTTCAATTCTTCCTTCATACTTGCACGGGCTTAGGACCGTCACCGGCGTGGAATGCTTGCACTGGTTGGTAGTGGTATGAATTTCCACACCACGTACTGGCTAACGCCGAAGTGCGCCGTGCATGCCGCGTCGTTGGTGCTCCTTCTGGGGTCTTCCTCGAAGAACGCGAATATCTGTTCCTCGATCTCCACGGCCAAGGGAGGTCTCCCTCGGCCTTGAGCGTGCGCTGGTGCAGTGAACTGTCCGTAGTCTAGCAAATGCTGCGTCACTCTCATGAATGTCCTGGTGTTGAGTATTTGAGGTTCAATAAAACCGGCATTAATATCAGGCGGGGCAGACTTTCTTCAGCGGAAACCCGCCGAGCTGCACTGTATTTTCCCCACTGAGAAAGTAACTACGAACCATTTCGTAATACTCGCGGTTTGTAAACATCGTATTGCGCGCGTAATTTTCGACTGCAGGAAGTGCGGAAACGGCGCACGTGCACTCACCTAGGTCAATGCGCGCGGACTGACCGCACCGCAGTGATTATATTCTCTGTGACTGACCGGCCAAATCGTGCGCCGCCGGCCAGCCCGCCGCCCGCTCACTCACCCCACCCCGCCGCCCTCTGCCTCGCACGCGATGTCACCTTGTAATGGGTGCCCATGAGTTACAAATTGGATGAAGGATAAATTAATGAAAATGAAAAAAAATATATAGTAATTTTATTCGATAAATGTAATCTATTATCGATACCAATGATATCGTATTTATTGTACCGGTGAAAATGTCACCCAGTAATGTCCCACTGCAGGACACAAGGTTTCTTCTCTCTCAAATCATTATTAATACATGAAGAACACAACAAATATTTTTCATACATCAGACACAAAAAGCCTTCATCGTCTTTATTTCCTTACAGCAGCAGTAGACTAAATTCTACTTGAATTTTATTCTTTTTGAAGTAGCTTAAAAAAAATTTCTTTTCTTTTTAAATGTACAGATTCTTTTCTTCTTAATCTCTAATACCCGGTTCCTATAATATACGCCTACCGGCCACGATCCGTTTTCCATACAATTTGTTGACGGTTCGTAGGAATTGTAACCGATCGTAAGCAAAAACGAAGCGTTTTGTGGATATTGGAACCGGGCATAAGTAAATTCTAAAATAACACATAAATTAAAAAAAAATGATGCCAGGACGAAAAAATGTAGCCTGCATTTGAGACAATTTACACAGCAGTGGCACCTTCACTCACACTACTTGGGTGAAGAGACCACACAACGCTACAGTGCCTGAGACATTGTTTCATTTGGAGTAGGCTTGCCCCAGCAACTCTATCATCTTGATAACATTGATAAATAAAAAAAAGCAATAATTTTTATTTGCAATGAATGTGCTGTGTAGTACTGCTGTGAACAAGATGCATGCTTATCTATAACATAATAAAATGTAACAAAAAAATTGTAACTTCATGTGGTTACATACAAAGTTACTGGGTCATCTAGTGTGCGATAAAAAGGTACAGGACCAACTTAATCACCAACCAACTCTTTCCATATTCTTCCACAAGTAAAATTATCTTCCAAACATTTATGTAAACTTCGTTATTACAGCATGCTAATGTACAAGCACAAACACCCAGCTAATCGTTTCTCCGCCATTGACCTCGACCCTTATGGCTGCCCATCCATATTCCTGGACTCCGCAGTCCAGAGCATCCAGGACGGAGGTCTATTGCTGGTCACGGCTACTGATATGGCCGTTCTGGCTGGAAACTCTCCGGAGACATGCTACTGCAAATACGGAGCCATTAGTCTGAAGACCAAGTGTTGTCATGAGATGGTAAGTGAAGTCAATATGTACAATAAATAAATAAAATTTAAACTTTGATGAAAACGTCACTCAATAAGAATTTCACATACTTACATATGTATCCCAGAGGGGTAGAAAGCGACCAGGGATAGCCACCTGCCACCATCCTGACAAATCATTTTCGCTTCATCAACATTCATTAGTTGTTGCATGCACACATGCCTGTTTCGGTGCCATTATAGAGGACAAATTTGTCTTAATATGACAATATCTAAATGTTTTCTATTCATATGACATAATGACAAATATCCTCCATTGTGGGTGTCCAAACGCGCCCTTCCAATCATCATAAATTTATTTTTGGTAATCTTAAGTATTGTCATACGTGCATACATTAATTTCAGTTGTCTGTTAGTCTTATAAATTCACGAAATGTTCTTGACTATGATTTTTTTGTTTTATCTTTTTTTTAAAGCTGTATGGACCCAAGTTAATAAATATAATCATTAATACCATTCTCAAAACACTATTAGAGCTAAAATGGTCCTTCTAAAATGAACTGGACTAACTTAGAATCTGACCAGTTAACTAAGGCAAATGTTATTAAAAAATCAACTCTATTCCACAGGCCTTGAGGATACTACTCCAGTGTATCGAGTCGCACGCCAACCGATACAGCCGCTACATAGTCCCCTTGCTCAGTATATCCGCCGACTTCTACATCAGAGTCTTCGTCAAAGTGTACTCTGGTGCGATACACTGCAAGAAAACCACAAGGTTAGTTGTGTATTTTATAATAGTATAATCGTTTAAAGTATCATCAACCCATTATGTCCCCACCGAGGGGCACGGTTCTATTCCCTGAGGAAGGTATAGGCCATACTTCACCACAGGAAACTCACTGTAAACTCACTCTCAAAAGAACCATATTAGTCAAGTTTAAAATTCATATCAACATATATTGCGTTTCACCCAACACCCTCCTTCCAGTAAACTATCGATGGTGTACCACTGTACGGGCTGTGACCAGACGACGCTAGCGCCTCTCGGCGGCTTCAAGCCGAACCCTTCGGAGAAGAATCCGGGACAAGAGAAGGCATACCTTCCCACGGGACCGGCGGTCGGCGAAACGTGCGCGCATTGCGACCAGAGGCATCATGTAAGTTCAGTTCAGCTTTACATGTAACCAAAGTAGCCAGACCCGTAACAACTACGTTTAGAAGAAAGAAGAAGAAGAAAACATTTATTTAACACCACAAAGACAGGCTTGCTAAGGGAGGCTTGCACCAAAATCGTTAAACGTGTTTAGTTGCTAATTTTATGTGCATAAATGTGACGTGTTTGTAAGTTTGGCATCTACCTAAATTGTACGTTTAGCCGCTAAACGCTAAATATTTATAAACGCTCATCGTACATAAAACAGCACAAGTTTGTAAAAGTTTCTTCGGGAGTGCATCAAAAATCTTAAACTATCAAAAACACTATAGATTGTTGACGATTTACACTCTTTCAAAGACGATCTGTTTCATCGTCTTCATCAAACCATTAGCTATGTCCCCACCGAGGGGCATGGGTCTCTTCCCTGATGAAGGTATAGGCCATACTGTATACAAGTCTGGATTGGTGGAGACAATCTGTTTAATTTACTTTTATTGAAAAGCTATTACAAAATATAACTTTTTTTTGCTCAGCGCGCATTCTAGGTCCCATTCTTACAACAATTAATTTGCTTTATAAAATGATGATATTAATTTATATTAATAATTAAAGTTTTAGGTAAAAAATAAATACATGTTTGATTTTCCTACAGCTAGGCGGTCCTATCTGGTCGGCCCCGATTCACGACGAGGGCTTCGTGACTAGGGTTCTGCTGCACGTCCAAGAGAACCCTTCCCTCTTCGCCACCGCTAAGCGGATAGAGGGGGTCCTGTCAGTGGTCCGAGAGGAATTACAAGACGTCCCGCTATATTACATCGTGGATAAGCTGTTTGGAAGGGCACATTTGGAGACCATGCCCACGCTTGTCATGAGGTGAGAATATTTGGCCTCTACAATGACTCTACAATGATAGATATCGACCAAATAGGGGATGAAGCGAATGGGCAAGAACTGCATCTACATAAAAAATATTATAAACATTTACATACAGGCACATACATTGCTTCTGGCCCCACACTAGGATACCCTGTGTCGTGGGAACCAGAAACAGCGACATCACAAACATGTAAGTTTCCAAGACCTGGGTTTTTTGTCCCCAGCGGGGGTTCGAACCCAGGATCTCTCGCATGCGCTAACCGCTGCGCTACAGATATCGTAAAGATCATCGTCATCATCATCAACCCATAATGTCCCCACAGAGGGGCATGGGTCTCTTCCCTGAAGAAGATATTTATGGGCCATACTCCACCACGGGGGCCAAGTCCGGACGCCTACTACTATTTAACAAATATGTGTCTTAATGAAATGAGGCGCTGAGAGCATAAGCGGATCAACCCCAAAACCAAATATCTGAGATTGAAGGGCCTAATGATTTCAACATTTATACAAACTTAAATAGCAAGAAATTCTGGAGGGAAGTTTGTATGTTTATGGTTGCATTTTGATGGACTTAATAAACAGTTTCAAATGGTTATTGCATATTTTCAAATATTTCATTGTTTATAATTTTTTTTGTGGGTTGGACCACTTTCACTCTTATCTCTTTTGTGGGTTGGACCTACTTTAATGTCCTCTCCCCTCAGATCGGCGATCCTGAACGCTGGATACAAGGTATCGTACTCGCACGCAGCAAAGAACTCCATCAAGACCACGGCCCCTGGGGCAGTTGTCTGGGACATCGTGCGCGCCTGGGCTAAGACGCATCCACCTAAACCAGCCAAGTAAGTTACCTAGAGCCGTGACCTTTTCTCCTTGATTCTCCTTTTTTGAAGTCTTCAGTTTTGAGGAGTAAGTAATTGTAACGCGAGTAAGTAAGAATACGCAATAATGTTCCCCTTTATAGTGCATATAATTTGTTTTGGAATAGTCTTTTGTTTGGAGTCGGTATTTTTGTTGTTAGTTAAGTCAAATATGGTAGTTACATTTCACATACATTACGTTACGTTACATACGTAACATTACATATTTCACATACATTATATTACGTGCACAAAATGCAAAACAAAAATACGACAGTCAATGAAAAAAATCAAAAAACAAACGCCGACACACAATTTCCAAAAAAAGATACAAAAAGTAAACAATCTGAAAAAATAAATACGAATTTTTTTCGTTCCTAAGTACATTTTCATTATGCACCAAAATATCGCCGGGCTACTTAATAAATCAGATAGACTAGCACTACACCTCGAAGAACTATCAAAACGAACTATGGATGTAGATGTGATATGCATTACTGAACACAATATTCAATCAGGTCATGAGGAACTATTAAACCTCCAAAACTATAATCTAGCTGCATGCTTCTCAAGAGATTACCAAAAAAAGGGTGGAGCATGTATTATAACAAAAACGGGCCTTACCTACAGCGAATTCCTGTCTATTCCTGGGATCCTCGAGTGCTGCGCTATCGACTTGGTTCATTATGACACTATAGTGATCTGCGTATATAGAGTCCCTAAGACAAAAGATAAAAAAGTATACCTTGACCTATTTTACGAAAAACTTGATCTAATTTTAAGAAAAGTCTGTAAAAAGCCAAAAAAACTTGTCATGTGTGGCGACTTTAACATAAACACGCTGATAGACAACCCTATCTCAACAGAATTTAGGCAGTTTCTACTTAGTTATAATTTAATATTAGCAGTAAATAGCGCCACACGACTTGTAAGTAACACTTGTCTTGACAACTTTGCAATTAACATTAGCCGCGTATACAAAAGCCATGTTCTTGATCTAGCACTCTCCGACCACACAGGGCAACTCCTAAAACTACCTGTAAAAAATGTAAGTGCAATAAAATCGTGGTACATATACAGACGAAATTACTGCATTGAAAACTTAAGGAAATTTAATACGCATCTTGAAAATGTCAGGTTTGAAGACATTTATTATGTCAAGGACGCCATACAATTCTTTTCTAGAGGACTTCAGCTATATATATAATATTTGTTTCCCAGTACGAAGAATCCTTATTAGAAGAAAAAGAAAACAACGCTGGATGACACGTGGCATACAATTATGTTGTAAAACTCAAAGAAAACTTCTCTGGACATATAGACTTTCGCCAACCAATGATAATAAAAATAAATTCACATCTTACTCAAAGCGACTAAAAAAAATTATAAAATTAACTAAAACGGCACAAAACAATCATTATATAAAAACGTCAAATAACAAGTCCAAAGCGACGTGGCAAATTATAAATAACGCTAAAAACTCCTATCCAAAAGAACCTTTATTGGTTAAAATTATTATTATTATTATTATTAAAATTAGTGGTAAAAATTAAAATTGAAAATATAGAGATCACAAACCCTAATGACATAGCAAATGCTTTTAATGACTTTTTTATCGACCAAGTGGAGGCCACATCTCGAAAATGCCAAACTACACGCATAAATATACCGACTGTCTCGAACTCCATGTTCATGCCACCGACAACTCCAGATGAAATAATAGAAATTATAAAATCTTTAAAAAATACGAGTAGTGTAGGTTATGATGGAATAACTACTAAAGTTGTAAAATATGTAGCAAATATTATAGCACCACATCTTGCCCATATCATAAATGTATGCATAGAAACAGGAGTATACCCTGAAGAGTTAAAAACCTCGATTATAAAACCAATTTTAAAAAAAGATGACCCTGAATCAATGAAATATTACAGACCAATTCCCTTAGTGCCTATATTCTCAAAAATCTTTGAAAAAGTCATCTATGCCAGCCTTTACTCATATTTAGAAAGGAACAACATTCTCTGCAACGAGCAAAAAGGCTTTCAGAAAAATAAGACCGTGAATATGGCTATTTACGATTTTCTGAAAATAGTAATTAGGGACGTCGATAGCAGAAATGCAATATGCTCGTTATTTATGGATATGACAAAAGCCTTTGACCATGTCGACCATAAAATATTGTTGCATAAATTGGAAGCTTATGGTGTCAGAGGTACTGCATTAAAACTATTTGAGTCTTATCTCATAAATAGAGAACAATTCACTGAAATATCAAATGTTTGCCCACAAAAAAGGCACGAGACACGTTATTCATCATCACGCAGATTCACGAGACACGGGGTTCCTCAAGGAAGTGTACTGGGCCCCCTGCTTTTTTTAGTTTATATAAATGACTTGCCGAAACACGTAGAACATCCAATTATATTGTTTGCTGACGATAGTACTCTGATTGTTAAATGTAACGTACCTAATGAATATGAATCTGACATTAATAATACTTTAAGTGACATTATACATTGGCTAGAAGATAACAACTTATTAATCAATTTGGACAAAACTAATATAATGCATTTTTACCAAAGAAAACAAAATCCACCGGTTAACATAACATACAAAGACAAACAGATAGGAGAAGTAATTGTGACCAAATTCTTAGGTTTAACAATAGACGGGCAATTAACCTGGAACCAACAAGCTACTGAGCTATCGAAAAAACTTTCCAAATATGCATATGCTCTATACAGACTAAGCTTTATTGTCGATATCCAGGCTGTTCTCTGTGCCTATCATGGTTTTGTCGCATCAGCCCTTAGATATGGGATAATTTTTTGGGGCAACTCGACCCATAAAGAAATTATTTTCAAGTGCCAAAAAAGATGCATAAGAGCTATGCGCGGCTTAAAAAGCTCAGATAGCTGCAAGCCACATTTCAAGTCTCTGAAAATACTGACTGTACCATCAATCTATATTCTGGAAATATGTATCTTTGTAAAAACAAATCCTAGTCTCTTCACTAGGATAGCAGATGAACGTGCTGCTCGCGGAAGGTCTGTACGTGCTCAGCATATTGACCAATTGTCACTGCCCGCCTGCAAAACTTCTCTGATGCAAAAAAGTGTCCTCTATATGGCACCACTAATCTATAATAAGGTACAACAGGCCATAAAAGAATGTAAACTCGAAATTTTTAAGTCTAAGCTACAGCTATTATTGTGTGAAAAGTGCTACTATTCGGTGCAGGAATTCTTGTCCGACGTTTCTTTAAAAAATATGTAAATAACTCATTTTGACATTATTATATAATTTAATTAGAATTTTCGACAAATTTTGTACACAACTATGACATTTTAATTTTTAAATTTTTGAAATGCTTAATTCTCAATATACATATATCACCGTATCATGTTCTGTTTTCTGTTTTTGTACGCCAATTGGTAAAGCATAGAGGACAAATTGTATAAAATTAAAATCTGGCTACACTATGTTAAGTATATTGTACGCAAAATACCTATGCTTGAACAAATAAATGTAAGTATATTGTACGCAAAATACCTATGCTTGAACAAATAAATGTATTTGATTGATTGATTGGTCATCTCTCCACATTTCTTCTTTGAATACATTTATTTGTTTGTTTGTTTCTTCGTTAGTTTCTTCTCCGTGTAATCTATTAATTGTGAAACTAACAACATAGACGTTCATAAAGTAAATATTCTATTCGTATTATGAATAAAATATTTGAATTTGAATTTAAAAAATAATCTATTAATATCATAAAACTCCCCCTTGTAGACTAGAGGCTGACCCAGTTGCCCGGAGCCTGCTCTCCAAGCCTGTGCAACACGAGATCGAGTTGACCGCGCGACCGGACGCGAACCCGGGCAGCCGGCGCGACGGCCGCCTCCGCTTCCAAACCAACCCCACTCCGCACTGGGGGCCCGGCGCGCGCGCCGCCGTCAAGTGAGTCGCTGGGGGATTGACCTATCTATCGATCTAATCAACCCGTAAATAGAGCCCACTGTTGGGGGCCCTTTGCCCTTCTCTTTCACGCCAACCCATCCGGTCCAGTGCTAAAGTCGGTTTTTATAAATTCGATGCAAAAAAAAAAATGACGTGGTGTTACCACTATAAAATATGAAGGTTTAACGGTAGATTTATTTTTACCGTAATAGAAGGCTCATGTGACAAAAATCCTTATCACATCAAAGACATTAAAATTTAATTACTCATAAGAGGAAAGTCTAAAAAAACACCTACGTAGCACCAAGTAGAACACACAATTTTAACTTGGAAGTAAAATGCAGTTATTTTGGTTTTTACGTACTGACGACATTCAGACATTGACAGCCCTTGGCTTGTATTGATATGTCAACATGACAGTTTATTTTTATTTCATTGAATAAAAAAACAAACTTTAGTCTCGTCCAATGTCTCCCAGCCGCTTTCACAATGTCGTCGGCCCATCGGGCTGGTGGTCTGCCCACCGACCGTCGACCCCGTCTTGGCCACCACTCCGTAGCTACCTTAGTCCACCGGCCGACTTCCCGCCTAACCAAATGTCCCTCCCTAAGTACTATTATTATGGAGAGAAAAAAAAGGTAATGGTCTCGTCTGACCAAAGCGGCCAGACGGAGGCCCTCCGGCTGAGTGTCCAAGCGGCCGGAGGTGAGGGCGACAACGAGGGAAAACGCCGGATTATCCGGGCTGTATCAAGCAGCACCGCCTTCTACATGGTAGCTGGAATCATGCCCACACGGAGCTCCAACCGCCTCAGATGGTTAGCGTGACTGGTCGGAACTAACCCATTCGCGGACTGGACTATAGGGACGATTTCGGTTGAAATCACCCCACACATGTCAGTAACCTCGTGCGACAGGTGCAGATAGTTGGTTTTCTTATTATTAATGCGTTTATTGCGCGTAAGTAAACATTACAGTGGTAATGCGGCAGACTTAGGCGGCATTTTGTACCAGTCAACCACGGGAAGGGAATATTGACGACAGTTACAAATTATAATTAATTTTAGAGGTCTGAGAATATAATGCTGCAATTATTAATTCATAATACCTATTCACTGACTTGATGTATTTTTGTGAATAAGTGTGAGACTGAATTACGACTTAACATTTTTTAATGAAAAACGCCGAGATATGAAAATACTCACGTGCTCACGTGTTGCTATTCATTAAAAAAACAAATTTAAGTTATCTTTTACGAGTAGATTAGGAGTAATTTTCGTTTTGTTTGAAGAGGTTTTTTTTTTCGCTTCGAAAATTAATTACAGCACTAAATATTTGGCCCAGGCCATTAACTTTATATTTTTCGCCAACAAACTGCACAGCAGTTTGGCGACACTTGTTAAAATAAAAATGCAAAGGTTTGTTTTGCTAAAAATATATAATAATAAAAAAGTTTTTTTTAACACCAAATATCATTATTGTTTCAGTGTCGGCGAAGAGAAGATCTCCAAGAGCCTTCGTAACCAGAATAAGCACGCCAAAGGCAAGGCCCCCAAGCGACAACACTCGCCGCCCAGCGATGACGAAGCGCGGAAAAAGCAAAATGGAAATGACGACGCTATTACTGTGTAAATAAAATTGTAAATAGTAATAAAATAATAATAAAAATAAAAAATAATAAAAATCGTTTATTGCCATAGCTGTGCCCCGCGGTGTTACCCGCGGTTCATCGATTTTCCCGTAGGAATAAGATATTTCCCCCCGGTAAAACGTAGCCTATGTTTTAATCCAGGGTATCGGCTAACTCCACACCAAATTTTATTAAAATCCGTCCAGCCGTTTCAGCGCTAAAGACTGACAAACATATAAACACACACACAAACTTTCACGTTTATAATATTAGTGTGATAGTGATGAAGTGGTTTAAATGGTCGTACCCTACTCCTGCCGGTTCAGTTTTGTTACACCTTTATGGAACATGAAATCCCCCGTTTCCTTGCTCCTACCGGTATGAACATTATCCTAGTACTCCTACTAATGGAAAGTCGGGTACAACGAATATTCACTTATTAATAACTAATATCATTACGAGGAAACGGGGATAATATATAAACATTGTACATGATGGGTATGTATTGTTTATATTAATTGTATAGGTGTAGGTACTAATGCATTTTGTTATCGGCCTCTTTCGAGAGAGAGACATTTTTTCATTGACAATGAAACAAATAATAATTAATTCTTGTTTCGTAATTCACTAATTCATAATTCAAATAGTTAAGATGATTTTATAAATTTTGGATAGCATAAATTTTTTTTTTTTATTCTGTACTTAGGTGTACCAACTAAATGCATATAATGACATCATAGGAGCTTAAGGACATATTGGTCCTTGCTTCCTACCAGTAGAAAAACAGAGTAGGAGCAAGTGGAAAGGGTAGATTCTATCTTGCATAAAAGCCGGGCACAAGCTTGCCGCACAGGACTGGGTCTACCATATGGCTTTTTGGACTTCAGCCCAAGGCCCCGTGGATTCAAGGGGCCCCCAGCTAAATCAAGTCAAAGTAAATTTTCTTGCTGACTGTACATTTTGTCCAAAATCTGTGAATGCAGTTCAAAATATCTTGAAAATTTATTAATGGTCTCCTAAAACGTTTTCCTGTAACTATAACAGGTAAAAAACCTGCCCTTACTGTCCAGTCTCAAAAATTCACCATGTATATTATAACCTATTCTCAGACCTACATATAAAATTTCATCAAAATCGGTCAAGCCGTCACGGAAGAGTTAGCGTATTAACACTATGTATGACACGAGAATTATAAATATCGCACCCTCAGATCTTCTTCTGAGATCGCACCCCTAGATGAAAACCCCACTAAGTCGAAATAATATGTGACAATTTAGTTAGCTAGGTAGATAGTACTTTTTCGCCTTCCTGACCTTCCTTCCTGACCAGACAATAATATCACTCCCATAACGATACCTTCAACTTGAAGGAGACGTTATGAGAGTTATATTCTCCGGTTCGGTATAAGGTCAGGAAGTCGAAAACGTAGCTAACTTTTTCACATATTATTTCGACTTAGTGGGGTTTTATCTAGTGGTGCGATGTTACAAGCGAGATATAAATGAAAAAATTTGTTGTCCTATTTTTATAGCCATTCAATCTATATATATGTCGTAGGACGATTTGATAAATTGGATTTTCGCAAAAATCCTAGGTGTATCGCGAAAACACGGATTATTGGACAATGGCTTTGACATTTCTCAATCTTACTGAAAAATAATAGGCCTTTTGCAAAATCGCGAGTTCTTTTAGTAGGGTTGTATATCCTGAACTCTGATTGGTTCGATTTTGGTTAACAGGCCAACACTTGTTGTGATTGGTCCCTAGTTTTCCTTGTTGGTTTCGGCTATTTTGTCATAGAGTTATAAAGACTAAGAAAAGACAATCGAAACTATAGTATCTTTACTTCTTATTGAACACTAGTTGCTGCCGGCGACTTCGTCCGCGTGGGCTTTAGTTAAGAAAAGTGTTTTCAAATAAAATATGTGGGTTCATTTACATACATCTTTATTTTGCATTCGTCGAATAATAATTGAATTAATAATCAAAGCGACTTTTAATGACGTCTACGTAATGACGTTCGGGTTGTCCACTTGTTGACTACGTCCAGTCGACAGCACGTCAACCTCCACATTTTAATTGCAAAGTCACCCATAATGCAACGGAATAGAGCGCATGGGTGTATGTATAGGATGATGTGCTATCGACGTACGTCCGGCAAGAAATGTAGAAAATCTTCTATCTAGCGGGCCGCGCGTGCGAGGTAGCCCCTTGCCTCGCGCGCGTGGCACGGTAGATAGAAGATTTTCTACATTTTTGAATCCGATATTTTAAACAGAGTGATAATCTAAACACAAAATTTCATTGAAATGATGTAGACAAACTAAATTGGCAACCCTCTTTTACCCCTTAGGGATTGAATTCACAAAAAGGGATGTCAGCAATAAATCATTATCAGGAACTTATAACCCAAATACATTGAAATTTCATTGAAATAACTTTTAAATCAAAGAACTTTCATACTAACTTCGCACCCCTTTTTTACCCCCTTAAGGGATCTCCTTCTTCTTCAATCTTTTAACTCCTAGGGGAGCACAGGCCCTTTACCACATAAGGGATTATTTTCGAAAAAATATTTTACACGAGTTTCATCACTTTTAATGAATTTTCTGAACCTTCATACTGAATTTTATTCAGATAACTTCAAAAACGGCAAAGTTTCATACTAACTTTGCACCCCCATTATACCCCCTTAGGAGGTGAACTTCCAAAAATTTTTGTCTTAGTGCTTCCTTGCCTTATAAAAGACACCTCTGTGCAAAATATTTAGTTTCTAACCCTTATAGTTTAGGGCTTGCGTTGATATGTCTTTCAGCTTCTCCGTACTAAATTTGCACCCCTCTTTTACCCCCTTAGGGATTGAATTCACAAAAAGGGATATCGGCAATATTCATTACTAGCTTTCGCCCGTGACTCCGTCCGCGTGGACTTTAGTTCAAAATTTAGCAACCCCGTTCACTCCCTTAAGGGTTAAATTTAGAAAAAACGGCGAAACACGTGTTCAATTAATTGTGTTGAAGAGTATTTATTTCAAGTTTAAAGAAAATCAGACAACATTTTTCATACCTCCCATACAAATTTTGGCAACCCTTTTCGCCCCCTTAGGGGTTGAATTTCAGAAAATCCGTTCTTATTCCTTGACTACATTTTAAATGGATCCTCTGTGCAAAATTTCAGCTTCCTAGGTCAAACGGCTTGGGCTGGGCGTTGATGAGTGAGTCAGTCAGTCAGGACTTTGAATTTTATATATGTAATATATAGATCAGGAACTTATAACCCAATTACAACATTTTATTAAAATAACTTTAACGGTCTTGCACAAGTTAAGGAACATTGTTATAATTGGTACCGGTATCAAATATTTACATTTTAGGCTATCTGTCATTTTATCTCGACCCCCCTGTCTAGTCGATTTATGTGCTTGCAGAATAATATCATAGTACTCATTAGTTGGAGGTACTTGAATAACAGGAGAGGTAAGATTTTGTCTTTTCAAAATCCTCATGAAATCGTTTTTTTTTTCATGTCTGTACTTTTGTTGCCTTTGATTGCTTAAGTACAGTTCCAGAGTTAAATCATTCTATTGAAGCAATCACACTGTTTACCCTATCTTTAGTCCATTCTGGTTTAGTAGTACCGACCTGTCTATTAGCGTAAAACTTTCTTAATTCTATGTTGAATCTTTCCTTATCAGACATAAATTCAAAATTGGTTACCTATTCGGCATTAATTTCACTTGTACCTGTCATTTTGCACTCACAAACACATCTTATATTACTTGGCACACTATTAAGTTATCAAAAAACAGCGAATTCAAAAACATAAAAACATCGCAAGTAAATCCCGTGCCAGAACAGAATAGAATGGTGAAGCGTCAAGTTGTCAACCATTCAGAGAAGATGTTGTTTTGAGCGATGCGATCGACCAATCAGTGTGCTTAGATCATAATAGCCAACGACTCTTTTCGCAATCTTTCTAAAGGAACCCGCGTTTTTGCAAAAGCCCTGTCTTTTTTTAGTAACATTGAGAAATGACCAAGCCCTTATCTAATTATCCGTGTTTTCGCGATAGCCCTAGAATTTTTGCGAAAATTTGATTTATCAAATCGTCCTACGACATATATAAAAGGAGAAGCTGACTGACTGACTGACTGACATATCTACGCAGGGCCTAAACTATAAGGGTTAGAAACTTGAAATTTTGCACAAGGGTTCCTTTTGTAACGTAGGGGAGCATTAAGAAAGGATTTTTGAAAATTCATCCCTTAAAAATCATCCCTTAAGGGGGTAAAATGGGGGTTCGAAGTTAGTATGAAACTTTGCCGTTTTTGAAGTTATTCGAATGAAATTTGGTACGAAGGTTCTTCATTTAAAATTATGAAACAGGTGTAAAATAGTTTTTTAAAAATCATCCTTTAAGGGGGAAAAAGGGGGTGCAAACTTAGTATGAAACTTTGCCATTTTTGAAGTTATTCGAATAAAATTTAGCACGAAGGTCCTTCATTGAAAGTCATGAAAGACGTGTAAAGTAGTTTTTCGAAAATCATCGCTTAAGGGGGTAAGAGGGGGTTGCGAAGATAGTATGAAAGCTCTTTCGCAAGCGCTAAAAGTATCCCTATCTTATTTGCAAACACTTTACTCAACTAAAGCCCACGCGGACGTAGTCGCGGGCAACAGCTAGTGTTTATAGTAAAAGGTTTGTCATCATGATACTGTAGAAAATAGGACTATGTTAAACATCTTTTCGACAAAGTATTACGTCCATGGTTTTCGAACAACGATGTTATGATTTCTGAACGAACACGTCAAAGTCATTAGACATTAAACGTAGTCCGACCAAGTTCAGACTGCACGGGGAAACGGGGAACTAAAACTCTGTGATGAACATTTTTCTGCGAACACTAGCGCCAATATTTAGCCGTCATCGACTTTTAAATTTAGACGGCTTATAATTATGATGTAAAAACGTAGGTAGTTCGTACGATCGTGTGTCTTTCTCGGAAAATAACAACAAATAGGTAATTGATAGGCGTTATCGAGGCAATGAAAGGCGTACGTAATTAAACGGCACTTTTGAAACAGTTATTTACTTACACGTGCTTCCATTATTTTTATCTTCGCGTTGTGTCGTTTTGGCTTGACCTAAGAACCGAAAGTGATAAATTTGCATTTATTGCGGAATAAAAATGTTTCCTTCCACGATAGCCGTGTATTTGCAGACGTTATGCATTTTTATAGCGCTATCGTATATTTACGCACAGGAAAGAAAGGTAAGTTATTTTAATAGCTATTTAGATTTTCTTTTTTCAATACCACCCCCTTGATTCTTTGTCTAGCGAAGGTTGAATTACATTGCTGATTAGTCGTATTTACATTCTGCATTCTAATTACATGACGTATAACTCACCATAATTGGTATTGGTAACCATGGTACGAAACGAGTGACAAAATAAATAGTACTAATGAGCTCTAATAACTATTGAACATGTGGGCGAAAGGGCCAGTAAGGGATTTGGCGTTAAAACGGCTTA
This sequence comes from Yponomeuta plumbellus, assembly GCA_947310845.1. Lineage (NCBI taxonomy): Eukaryota > Metazoa > Arthropoda > Insecta > Lepidoptera > Yponomeutidae > Yponomeuta > Yponomeuta plumbellus. Next base: position 2,948,626 of record OX371204.1, read on the forward strand.
AGCGTTTAAAATTATATATCGACCAAACAGGGAATGTCCAGTATAGTTGGTGGGTAAAGTTGGAGGGGAGGTTTAGCGATTCCAATAACCTTTTTCCTTTCCTTTCTCTTAAAGATCATCAACTCATTATGTCCCCACCGAGGGACACGGGTCTCCTGCCTGAGGAAGGTATAGGCCATACTCCACCACGGGGGCCAAGCCCGGATTGGTGCAGGCTTTAAAGATGTTGCCAATTCTTTGGGCAAAAATGACCAAATAAATATTATAATTTTAAACTTTCATTGAGTTGCTGTTTCAGCACTTTCACTCATTATTTTTTTTACTTTGAATTCTCAGATAACTTCAATCCTCAACCCGGATTGTGACACTTGCAACAACACATTGCTGTACATCAGAGCCGATGGGGCCCACGACACCATCCATCAAGTCTGGGATTTCACCCGAGGAGTCCCAACAGTCATCTTCGCCATTGGGAAGGTGAACTCCACGCTGAAAATAGGCTGGGACGGATCTCAGCCCAGCAAGTTCATATGGTCTGACTGGCCTCAGTACAGCTTCTCCATTGTCATTGATAAGGTATGTGACACCAGCTAAGTACAGTTATTAGCAGATCAACATTTATATGTATTTACCTTCATAGGCCTACGCCTGTATCCCAGAGGTGTAGGCAGACACCATGGGCTACCACCTCCCACGATCCTGACAAAACACTTTTGCTTCATCAACATTAATTAGTAGTTGAACGCACATTGGTTTCATGTACTTTTTATGCATTATGTATTGTTCTTAAATAATTTAACCTTTTCTTCTGTTTTAAAAATATTTTATGAACCTCTTCCGATGAGAAAATGTTTCAAATCCTCAGTTTATACTGCTTCTCACACTAATTAACCACCTCGAGATATGGGATTAAATTATTTGTATAAAGAAATAAACAGGATCATTATCTTTAGTTTTAGGTTTAATTTATCAATAAATCACAGTTGTGACTGTTAACATCTCAATAAATATAATATTTACTTTATGAGAGACTTTGGTTGCACCAAAATATGAAAGCTGCACTCTAAATCTGTTATAATATTGATTGGATGAGCCTGAATTTGTTCACTAGGAATTCAGATGAAAAATTATAAAATATTATTGTTATTCTATGAAGGAAAATTATATCAATCACCAACATAGGCATATCAGTGTAGTTTCCAAGTTTCTTTACTTACAATAAATTGTTCTCTACCTATATCCTCACTGATTCCAATCTAAATCATCTCCTAATTGTGAAAGGATACCTGGTGAAGAAATCCATAATTTAACTGCACCTTAACTTGCCAAGTAAAGACATCCACAATTTAACTGCTTCGGAATTGTGTCGATTATCATTATCATCAACCCATTATATCCCCACCGAGAGCATGAGTCTCTTCCCTGAGGAAGGTATAAGCCATACTCCACCACGGGGGCCAAGTCCGGATTGTGTCAATTATTTATGGCATCCTTTATATTTTTGCAAAGGCTCTAGCTACGAATGCATATGAAGGTTGATGTGATGTCTACCTTAATTCTTACTATACTTTGGGACCAACATTTCTGAAGCAACACTTTTAAAGTAAGCAGTTGTCCCAACTATTGTAAAGAAGAAAAACCGTAATGAGGAAAGATACTAGAGCAATTGTTCCAAATAAGTAAGCAGAACCATCTAAGGTCCATTTAGATAATACATAGTATCACAACCTTTGAACCTAGTGCATCCCTGCCACAGATTCAGTCTGGAATGCTTGATAAAGCTGAATAATAAAAGCATGTCATACATTAAAGAAAATGTAGTTACTAACGTTTGTTTAATGGAGGTCAAAGGACAATGCATGTCGCAACTAATCTATATCAGTTTACTTTTTTCCTCGCCTTGTATGTACCATCTTTCTTCTAATATATAAAATTCTCGTGTCACCGTGTTAGTTCGTGTACTCCTCCGAAACGGCTTGACCAATTTTCATGAAAATTTTGATGAAATTGTATATAGGTTTCTATCTATTTTTCATACCCCTAAATGATAAGGGTGGTCCACCACAAGTTTTTTTTAAATTATAATACATACAAATAATTTACGAAACAATGTTTACCGGATCAGCTAGTGTTTCTAGAAAATAAAAAAGTATACGTAGAATAAGACACCCGAATACTTTAGGTTGAATCACAAATCTCAATTCAGTGACCCACATAATAACAAACTCTACTGTAATTCGATCTCAAACAGTCATCCAAAAACAGTTGGGTGTATCACAAAGGCAGAACACATGTGGGCTGTTTCATTGTGTGATTCATCTTCTTTTGTATTGATGTATTGTTAACAGACCTAAAATGTAGAAATGGGGGAGTCAATATAGACTGAATCAATGAATTGTACATAACAATAGGCTATTTGACAGTGTGAAAAAAAAAACAGTAATATTTATCCGTATTCGTATAAATTATGACTCATTTTACTAAGGCATTTTATTTAACTAAAATAAAATATTATTTATAAAAAACACAGGATAAAATTTGATGATTATGTATCTGCAGCCATTATATCGAAAACGGCCTGGCCCGATTCTATGATGACGTCACAGTTCAGTGAAAATGGCGTCTGTCATTCATGTCGTTCTTACGTTCATTGGTTTGTTTACTGACCAGTGACGTCATAATTCCTGTGCCACGCCATTGCCCAAGATAGCGTTTTGGCTTATGTTAAAAGTAGATAGATAGAATATTCTTTATTGTATGTACACCAAGTAAATTTTCTTTTGCCATTTTGAGAAATATGAGATGTTTACATGTTTGTGATGTCGCTGCTTCTAGTATCCACCACACAGGGTATCCCAGTGTGGGGCCAGAAGCAATGTATGTGCCTGTATTTTAACTTTACCGCAAGCTCCTAACTCTCAGCTGATCGAATACGACGACTTGGAAGACAACGGCGCCTTCGACGCGCGCACTCCTCACCACTCGTACCCGCTGCGGGGGCTGCGCTGGAACCGGACGGAGCTGGTCACCACGGAGCGAGAGGCGTTGGTGCGAGTGGAGACCCCAGGCTTCTGGGCCGGCCGGCAATGGCGACCAGCGGTTCTCGCTGTGAAGGTTGGTCAAAGTTTTCTTTTATGCAGAGGCGATACTAATAGGCAATTAATCGCTCGTAGCAACGGCTGCCTGAGTGATCTTAAACGATCACGAAGGTTGAGCAACACAGGGCGCGTTCAGTGCATGGGTGGGTGACCGTTCTGTGACTAACGCTAGTGGCATTTTTCCCAGCGGTTCCGTGCTTCGCAAGGCACGTTATGGCGCCGGCGGTCGTCTATAGATGGCAGTCGTTTAGCCAAGTCAGAGCCATAGGACGGCTTGATAATTTCTGACAGTAAGACCAGCCACTAGTCTACAAGCCTCCACCAATTCTGACTCGGCCCCCATGGCCTATACCTTCCTCAGGGAAGAGACCCGTGCCCCTCGGTGGGGACATAATGGGTTGATGATGATTCGTATAAATTTCGAGTCTTAAAACCGCTTTAAGACATTTTAACTAAAAAAAAAAATTTTTATAAACAAAGAAAAACAGGATAAAATTTGATAGTGTATCTGCAGCCATTTTATCGAGAACGGCCTGGATTGGCCGAATCTATGATGACGTCACAACCCAGTAAATATGGCGTCTGTCATTAATGTTGTTCTTACGTTCATTGGTTATGTTTACTGACCAGTGACGTCATTATTCCTGTGCGACGCCATATTGTGAAGATTTTACGGCTTATTTTAAAAGTAAATTTTCGTTTGCTTTTTTAGCAAACTAATTTAGAAAGAATTTAAAATTACCACTTTCTGAGGACTCAATGAACACCGATCAAAAATATGTGATGGTTTTCAGAAACCTGTCAAATAGCCTATTGTCAGCGCATTTTTTAAACATGATTTCTGTTCAGGTTTCCTCACAAAGTTTTCCTTCGCCGCGAGTGTTACCGATTTTAACCTACGACCTCCCTACGCGATCGCCGCTCTAAGTATTTATTATACTTTAGGTATTTTTCACGAATCATTTAACTACACATTAAATGAGAGTTTATTTACCAAAAAGGTTTCAATTGTTATACTTAATCAAATGAGGAACCACACCAGAATTAACAGTAATATTATTAATTAATTTTAGGCAACTAGACCCATACAATTTATTTATACCTTCATCATCAACCCATTATATCCGCACCGAGGGGCACGGGTCTCTTCCCTGAGGAAGGTATCTATAGGCCATACACCACCACGGGGGTCAAGTCCGGATTGGCGGAGGCTTGTGAGACTAGTGGCTGGTCTTTTTGTCAGAAGTTTTCAAGCCGCCCTAACGCCTCTGACCTAGCTTAACGACTGCCATTTATCGACAGCAGCTGGCACCAACTGCTTAACGTGTCTTGCGAAGAACGGAATTATTTATACCTATTTACTATGTATTCAGACCATCGCGAGTCATTAACCATTCTACAGATAAACTGTGTTAACAAAAACTCTTTGAATTTCAAATGGAGAGCGCGTCGCTTTCTATTGGATTGGATCGAAATTACTCAAGGCAGTAACTTTGTATCCTCTCCTGAATCCCACATTTTGAAGCTGTTGAAGCATGCAGCGTTGAGTTAAGTTCTCAGAGTGCTTATACTGAGTTTGTTCATTCACTTTCGATAGCGAGAGCGTTTCGTCCCTTAGCTTACAACACCGCTTAAGTCATTTTTACCAACTTTATAGGTGTGACCAATGGTTAGATGCGCAATGAGCAGCTCCATCTAATGGCATTCAAATGTGAAAACGCCCAATTTTCGACTTGAGCGGTGTTGTAAGCTAAGGGACGGTTTGCAGTTTGTATAGGAGTGACAGAGCGCGCCACCTAGTTGTCTCTTTGTCACTCCTATGCAAATCACAAACGCTCTCGCTATCGAAAGTGAATGAAAAAACTCAGTATACGCACTCAGGACTCTCACAAAAAAAGAATTACCAAATTAGGTTCACCCAGTCAACAGTTCCGAGGTTAGGTAATAAACATAAAAAAAATCGAATTGAGAACCGCTTCCTTTTTTGAAGTCGATTAAAAAAAAAACTAGCAACATCACAGAGAAAAATAGCTAGAGGTCAGTCAGTTAAGACGTCAATACGAGTCGTAGTATTAGTTTTGCAACTCGTTTAAGTCGTTATTAGCTGATTGCGGCTATTATGTCAAGGTTAATGCAAAAGGCACCAGATAACGCGAGAGTGCATCAGAAAAACAGACTCGGATATCTAAAATTGTAATCTACACTCAATTGCTACAAGGTTGCTAATCGAATGAATTTTCTTGTGTCCATCGTCTCGATTACCCACTTATTTATTGTAAATTAATTTATGAATTTATTGACCCAATAATATAACTATTACCTAGGTGCTTACATCATCAGACGACCGCTGTGGCGTAGTGGTTAGCGCACCTGCTTACCATGCTAGAGGTCCCGGGTTCGATCCCCGGCTGGGGAGAAAAAAAAATACTCCAGGTCTTGGATGTTTACATGTTTGTGACGTCGCTGTTTCTGGTTCCCACGACACAGGGTATCCTAGTGTGGGGCCAGAAGCAATGTGTGTGCCTGTATGTAAATGTTTATGTTTAATGTTTATGTTATTTTTGTCATACCTAATTAATTACTTATTTTAAATACTTATGGCTCGAACTAGACTTTTTAGTCACTTGAAAAAAAGTCAGTCTTAGACACTGCTTAAATCGTCCGGACTCTTCCGGCAATAGTCAAGTAAGTGTATCCGAAATAAACTTTATATGTACATATTATTATTTTATTTGTGTATTGCCATTTATGTAGCATCATCATCAGTGCATGGCATGGCCGTGGGGCCGAGACATGCCTCGGCCCCTCGGCAGCGGCTAACATTATGTACATTGACATTCAACAGACTGTAAATTCTTTACGTTGAAACAAATTTCTGATTTCTGGCACAATAAACTACGTTGTTTGTTGTATGAATGATAATAATAAATGAATCGATTATTTCAAAAACAACATAAGTCACATTGAACTAACTTTTCAGGACAGCCAAAAAACTTTTTAACATTAAACCAACAATGAAAACATGTTTTTTCTTATTTACTGTATGTAAAGAAGTACATTTTACATCTAAAATTACAATAATTTTTACATATCAATTTACCATTTTAGATCTAAAATTACAATAATTTTTACATATCAATTTACCATTTTAGATATATTTAAAATTTAAAACTATGGACATAATGTTGTTTTCACAATAAAGGTGGGCATAATTATGTTGTTTTTACATTCATTCTGCAAAAATGGGGTCATAGGATTAGTAAATGAAAATACGTATATACATTTCACTTTAATTTTATATTAAAAAATCATACAAAAATAGTGTCTACAACTCCTCAACCTCTTCAGTAACTGTAGTTGGCCAAAAATAAATCTATATATATATATATAAAAGGAGAAGCTGACTGACCGACTGACATTTCAACGCAGGGCCTAAACTATAAGGGTTAGAAACTTGAAATTTTGCACAGGAATTCCTTTTGTAACGTAGGGGAGCACTAAGGATTTTTGAAAATTCTCCCCCTAAGGGGGTGAATTCCCACATTTGTCCAGGACAAATGTTGTTTCTGTAATAATCCTTCTTTTCATGTCGTCGTAACTCTATTGATATTACTCGGATTTATGTTGTTTTAGCACCGATTTGTACGTTTACAGCCGGAGAGGACAATAAAAAAAAAAATCGTTTTCGAAAAAAATGTGACAAATGTTGTTTTTGAAATAACCGATTCAAATAAATAATTATTATAAAACTCCAGTCGTAACCGTAGTCTTAACTCATCTTCATCAACCCATTATGTCCTTGTCCTTACCGAGCGGCATGGGTCTCTTCCCTGAGGAAGGCATAGGCCATACTCCACCACGGGGGCCAAGTCCGGATTGGTGGAGGCTTGTAAGACTAGTGGCTGGTCTTACTGTCAGAAGTTTTCAAGCCGCCCTAAGGCCTCTGACTTGGATTAACGTCTGCCATCTGTCGACGGCAGCCGGCACCAACTGCTTAGCGTGCCTTGCGAAGCACGGAACCCCTCGGAAAAATGCTACTAGCGTTAGTCATAGAACGGTCACCCATCCATGCACTGAGCGCGCCCTATGTTGGTTACCCTTCGTGATCGTGTAACATCACTCAGGCGCACGGGGCTACGAGCTGCCTTAACTTATGCCTTAACTATGGCGACCTCTGTGGCGCAACGATTGGCGCATCTGCTTAACATCCGGGATTCGAACCCAAGGTCCCGGCTTCGAATCCCGGCTGGGGACAGCAAAAAAAGAAACCCAGGTCTTGGATGTTTACATGTTTGTGACGTCGCTGTTTCTGGTTCTCACGACACAGGGTATCCTAGTGTGGGGCCAGAAGCAGTGTATGTATGTGCCTGTATGTAAATGTTATGTTATGTTATAATATCTATTTCTCCAGCTGGACCTAATCCCCTTCAAAGACTACGCCGTGGAGCTGCCTCACCTCATCCACACAGCCAACTCGACCCTCATAGACCTCAGTCTGGTGAACGTTACCACGAGCAGCGAGTACAACGCCTCGCGGCTGGCGTGGCACGCGGTACTGGTCTCCACTGATGCGGCAACGGACACCATGCATTACACGATGCGGAAAAGCCTCGACGATGAGCATACGCCGGGCGTTTTCGAGGTGAGTACCCGGTCGGGGTGATTATTGTACGTAATATTGTATAGATCTGTGGTGTGGACTCTGCACGGATGAATGAAAACAAAGAAAGAATGAAAGAAAAAAGGAAGAAAGAAAAGAAGGAAGAAAGAAAATACGTTTATTATACCAACAAGACACATCACAGAAACAAAATAAACAGCCAAGAACATAATATATAAGTAAGTAGGGCAATAGACAAAAAATGTCAATGAATATCAATAAAAGCTGTGTTGCCAGGTGAAGCGATTATACCGTAGTTTCCTTCGTGTTAGGAGGTAGATTTTCGATTTTCCGTCGTGTTTTTAAGATTCTGTTAAATAAAGATTTTGTTAAACTACCCCACACTAGGATACTCTGTGTCGTGGGAACCAGAAACATCATCATCATCATCATTAAGCCACAAAAGGTCCACTGCTGGACATAGGCCTCCTCCATGGACTTCCAAAAAGCCCGGTTGGAAGCGGACGCGGGCGTAGGACGACCAGCCTCAAGATGGACAGTCGATCTCATCCAAGTGGCAGGGAGACGCTGGGTGCAAACCAGAAACAGTGCCATCGCAAACATGTAAACATCCAAGACCGACATACAATCAATATTCTCTGATTAGACATTCGTCTGAAAACAGTTAATCGTCACAGGTGATCGAGATCAAAACTCCAGAGTCGTACGCGCATGACGATGGCGGTTTCGTAGTGTTCAGGCCAGTAGGCTACACGGAGCCCGAGCGCGGGGTCACCACTTCCACGCCGGCGCATGTCTACGCTTTCAACAGGTATGAACATCCGTGGATCGTGGCAGGTGGCAGTCCCTGGTCTCTGCCTACCCTTCTGGGATACAGGCGTGAGCTTATGTATGTATTTATGTGAACATCCCTGGACATCTACAGGGTATCCATAGGCTATGGCGAGGATGGTCCCGACCGATTCCGGTCACGGCAACTACTTCAACTCCTCGAACTCCTTGACTTTGTCGGAAGAGTTCGACCTGAGTGCGTATACTGAGTTTTGTCATTCACTTTCGATAGCGAGAGCGTTTGCGATTTGCATAGGAGTGACAAAGCGCGCCATCTAGTTGTCTCTTTGTCACTCCTATGCAAATCGCAAACGCTCTCACTATCGAGAGTGAATGAAAAAACTCAGTATACGCACTCTGGTTTCGCCCTTACTCGCCCGTTAGTTCGAAAAGTACTTAACAGAGTCATGCCTACAGTACAACACTCCTCTTCAGGCCTTTAGGCTATGCGGAGCCTGAACGCGAAATCGAAAGAGGTCTGCAAGCATTGCTAATGGTCTCCGGGTATATCCATGAGGGAATCCTATGACTATGGCTGATGATAACTCTAAAGTCTGTTTTTTTTTTAATTCAATGCAAAAAAAAACTGTCACGTCGTTGACATATCAATATCGAGCCAAAGGCTGTCAATGTCTTGAGTGTTGCTAGTACGTAATAACCAAATAATCGCATTTTACTTTCAAATTAAAATTGTGTGTCATCATATCATAATCAACCCATTATGTCCCCACCGAGGGGCACGGGTCTCTTCCCTGAGGAAGGTATAGGCCATACTCCACCACGGGGGCCAAGTCCGGATTGGTGGAGGCTTGTAAGACTAGTGGCTGGTCTTACTGTCAGAAGTTTTCAAGCCGCCCTAAGGCCTCTGACTTGGCTTAACGACTGCCATCTATCGACGGCAGCCGGCACCAACTGCTTAACGTGCCTTGCGAAGCACGGAATCGCTCGGAAAAATGCCACTAGCGTTAGTCATAGACGGTGACCCATCCATGGACTGAACGCGCCGTATGTTGCTTAACCTTAGTGATCGTTTAAGATCACTCAGGCAGCCCAGGCTACGAGCGATTCAAATTACACAGATAAAATTGTGTGTGCTACGTAGTAAACTAGGTGTTTTATTAGAATTTGCTCTTATGAGTATTTAAATTTTGATGTCTTTGATGTGATAAGGATTTTGGTGACACGAGTCTTCTATCAGAAACTTCTAACCGACAACCGCTGGGGTAAACGATCTGCGAAAAACTGCAGGCAGATGCTGGATGCGGCAAGCTGAAGACAGGGCGCTATGGCGCTCATTAGGGGAGGGGTAAGTCCAGCAGTGGACTAATATAGCCTGATGATGATGATGAGTCTTCTATTCACGGTAAAAAAAATCTACCGAGTAAACTTTTATATTTTATACCGGTAACACCGGGTATTTTTTTTTGCATCGAATTAAAAAACGGACTTCAGGATACAGGCGTGATTTTATGTTTGTGTAACCTCTTCAACGCCTTCACAGAACGTCGCTCGAACGGGGCGGCACGGCGAATGCTTTCTACCGCGAGTTCAACAAAGACAAGTTGCTGGTCCAAGATATGGTCGTGTGTTTCGGTGAGACCGGCGACGGATTTTACAGGCAACACAACTATACAGCCTGGTGAGTTGGTTTCATTATGGTTGCGCCGTTAGAGAAATGTAATAGATAATTTAAATTTTCCCGCGTTTCTTTAGTTCTCTATGTATCGTTTAAAAAGAAGTAAAAATTGTTTGCTATGGTAGGGAGCTGATACCCAACTTCCTGCCCATATTTGCATCCTTTTCCCACACACACGCCTATAACATGTGCGCGAGCGAGATGCAGGAAGATCGCGCTGGCGAGAAGCTTCCTAAAACCGCCACCAGAGGCGCTGTGGACTTTTTCGTGGGACAGTTAAAATCCTGAACCCGCGCCCGCAGCAGACATTTTTTCTAACGCATTTTTTAATTTTGGATTAGACAACCGAAAGTGAATAGTACCACAATAAACCTGTGACAGCTTACGAACTGTGCCTGCACCAGTGCCATTAGCAGTTTTTGGACTCCCATCGCCACCAGCTGAGGTCACCCGGCTGGCCGGGTCCGCCTTGATTCGAATACGCAACTGCCGCCACGTCAAGCCAAAGGTTAGTGTGTTTCCTTTCCTTCCAGGGCTGTCTTTCTATCCCAATCTCAACCGCGGCAGCCCTATCCTCACCCCCAGGGTTCAGCTCCACTTTTTTCCAAAATTATTTAACCGCATACAGTCCACTAAGAATAAACATTTTTGTAACCGCGCCGCCACATTAGACACTTTTTGGTGTTGCATAGTTCCATATTTAAACTGAGAGGGACTGGATTAAAAAAAAATATCCCGAAACCAGAGTGTTAGTAACCTAAAGCAATTGAAATTGAATAAAATTGATCGGTATTGGTATCCATTACGGGTCTAGCCATTCTCTATGTGCCCGTTTATACTCGTAAAAGATGCAAGTTAGGTAATACTAATTGTCGGTACGTATAGGTTATGAATGATTAATGTAGTATGGATTACCTACCCTACATTAATCATAACGGAGGTGACGTCATAATACCAGTGCGACGCCATATTGCCCAAGATAGCGTTTTGGCGGCTTAATTAAAAAGTCAATTTTCGTTTGCCTTTTTTAGAAGAAACACACGAAAGAATTTAAAATGACCACTTTCTGAGAACTCCATGAACACAAACAAACAATATGAGATGGGTATCAGAAATTGGTCAAATAGCATATTCAACATTTGTGAGTGGTTGACCAAAAAGGGACCTCAAGGGAAAATAATTGATTATGAGAAAATCGCGTTTGAAGTTTGAAGTTTCGTGTTTAAACAGGTATCAATACTGCCTCGGGTCACAAAAAAAGTCATAAAAAAATAACTACGGCACCCAAAAATATTCTGGTTAGACCAAAACAAAGCTAAAGTACCACCGATTAAAAAATTGAAATAAAAAAATAACGGTATCCAAGCGCTCCAGGTCCCTTTTTGGTCAACCACTCACATTTTAAGAATACGGTATTTGACACTATCAACAATAAATTATTTGAGATGCTTGATTAAAACAAAAATTACAAAATGATTCGGAAAATGTATTTCCTTTAATTATTTACTAGTTATTATAATTTTTAAATAGATGAAACACAGTCGCGCGTGATTAGCGGAGTCCGACGCACGCATTTCGCTATTTGTTTACGGTCAGGCGATATTGTTTACAATCTACCTACTAACAGCACGGCTTACTCGCGTGTATTGTTGTATCCATGAGTGAATCCAGCGATCATGTCTGACGATAATGTCTCATCTAGTTCTAGTGTCTTAAGTGAGGAAGTTCAGAGATTAATCGACGAGTGTGGAGAAATGGATTGTGAGGCTAGTGGTTCGCGGATGCCCGAAAAACGTCCTAGGTCGTTGATGAAACCTAAAAAGAGTGCTCTGAAATGTGACGTCACAAGCAAGTATTTTCGCACGAAATTCCGTTTTAAAAGTAACTCTTTGACATTTTTTTGAGCGGTGGTGGCGTAGTGGGGTTAACCCTTGCTTCTCGATCATGAGGGTCTGGGTTCGAACCACGCATGTACCAATGACTTTTAGTTACGTACATTTGTTTGTACAGCAACACCATTCGCTGATAAATTGTGCCCGGATAACGGCGACAGGCTTGCCACTTGTCACGTTTGGGACCTAATAAACTCGGCAAAACGTGGGTCTAGTTCTAGAGACTGGTGCCTCTGCCTACCCCTTCGGGGATAACGGGCGTGAGTTTATTTCTTTTTATTTTTTTTTTCATTTGACATCCTGTCGAATACCCAATCCAACATTGTGAGCCGGAAGGCTCTCGCTGACCCCGAACCTATCTGCAGGACGCTGGCAGCCGGCTACGGCGCGCCGCCGGTCGAGGGGTTTTCCCTGTTTGTTGTGCTGGTGATTTTCGTACGAAATTCCGTTTTAAAAGTAACTCCAAATTTACGGTAGAAAGTACGTCATTGCATATCGAACAAATATGCGGGGAGAAAACGCATCTGAGCGGGAGAGAAAAGTGTATGAAAGTCCATTTCTTACGTGGTTTTTCTTTTTTAATTTTGGGTAAGACTATGCGCCGGTAACCTAAATATCAAAAGCCAAAAAGTTTTTACAGTGAGTTTTTATTTCCAAGTTCGCATAATGACACTGGCCAATTTGACATCCTGTCGAGTACCCAATCCAACATTGTGAGCCGGAAGGCTCTCGCTGACCCCAAACCTGTCTGCAGGACGCTGGCAGCCGGCTACGGCGCGCCGCCGGTCGAGGGCTTTTCCCTGTTTGTTGTGCTGGTGATCTCCATCGGGCTTGGCGTGCCCGTGATGTTGGCGCTGTCCGGCGTCGCCGTAGTGGTGAGGCGGCGCTGCCGTTGGCGCAACCTGCCACGCCGGCTCAACGACGACGACTGACTGAGGTAAGGAAATGGAAGGTCCAATACGGTATTTGACACTATCAACAATAAATTACTTGAGATGCTAAATAAAAAAAAAAAATTACAAAATGATTCGGAAATTAACATAACATAACATTTTTTTTTTTTTTTTACACACAGGCACATACATTGCTTCTAGCCCCACACTAGGATACCCTGTGTCGTGGGAACCAGAAACAGCGACGTCACAAACGTGTAAACATCCAAGACCTGGAGTTTTTTTTTTTTTCTCCCCAGCCGGGGATTGAACCCGGGACCTCTCGCATGGTAAGCAGATTCGCTAACCACTACGCCACAGAGGTCGTCCAATTGTATTTCTTTTAAGCATTCACTAGTTATTACAATTTTTAAATAGATGAAACATAAAAAGAGTGCTCTGAAATGTGACGGCACAAGCAAGTATTTTCATACAAAATTCCGTTTTAAAAGTAACTCGTATGACATCCTGTCTAATACCCAATTCGAGAAATGGCCAAGTCCAATTTCATACATTTCGTCAGTTAAGCTCTAACAGTGGGTAAGTAAAAAATGTCAACTTTACAGGAGAGCGAAAAAAGTGTGTAAAATTTCAATTAGCTACATTAGAGGTGTACATTATTTGGGAAAAGTATTTTAAAATCAACTTATTGAAGATGAAATAAAATTGATTGATAAGATTGGTCGGAAAGAAGCGCGCCACTTTTTTTCTTGCAATGGCATCAAAAGGTCGAAACGGCCAAAAATGACTTTCGCACTGTTAGAACTTAACTGACGATTTGCAAAACGACGTAAGTCCAACTCTTGATTTTTGGACATACGTCGTTTTGCAATTGTATGAAATTGGACTTAGCGATTTCTCGAATTGGACCATCCAAATACGGCGAGGACCTTGTATTGTCATCATCATCATTCAGCCACAAGAAGTCCACTGCTGGACATAGGCCTCCATGGATTTCCAAAAAGACCGGTCGGAAGAGGCTTGCATCCAGCGTCTTCCCGCCACTTGGATGAGATCGTCTCTCCATCTTGTGGCTGGTCGTATTAGATTATTGTATTAAAAAACCCCAGGTCTTGGATGTTTAAATGGTTGTGATGTCGCTGTTTCTGGTTCCCACGACACAGGGTATCCTAGTGGGTGGTCAGAAGCAATGTATGACATAATTTTTTTTTAGTGAAAATCGCCTAAAAATCATAATGTTATATGGCTTAGCTTCTATCGTTTGCACTTGACGGGTCCGGCGGGGGCTTCGCGGGGCGGGGCGGGGAGTACCGCCGGCGCCGCAAAACCGGGGATTTCAGTGATTTTCAATAAAAATAAAAATATTTTTTGCTTCAGTATCATGTAAATAACCACCCCTGAGTTGGATTAAACTGTACAAATCAACACCCTATATAAAACTTTTATTGAAAAATGCTTAATAGGCAAAGATACTTTTATTTTACCTATTCGTCGAGAACCACTTACGGCCTGGCCACGGGGGAAATCGCCCGCGCGAAAAATCGAGCTAGGGATCGACTGACATGTAAATAAAAACGTAGCGATTCCTTTTAACTAATTTAAAATCATCCCAGACGGCTGTGGCGGCCAGTAACGAAATATTTTATCTAGCAAAACAACGTTTGCCGGGTCAGCTAGTTTCTATAGAAATTACTTATGCAACTGTTTGTCTTTCCAGGTGGGACTGAGCCAGTGGCAAATTGGTGCGCTACTCCTCAGTTCTGATGGTGGAGGATTGAGGGTGAGCTGCCTAGACTGAAATGGGTTATTTCTTGCAAGGACTAGACTTCTAATGCTACGTGTTATTGTGAGAAAGCCGCATTGCACTGCCACCAAACCGTTACTCTTGAGAATCAATTATCTACTATAGAAAATCAGCTTTGTTGCAATTTTATTGTTGTCGCTAGTATTACAGGGATTTGACGATACGCTGACATTCACGCGGGAGAATACTTACCTACAATGTAAAGTTTATAAGGAAAAGCGACGGAATTGCACAAAATTCATCAATTCGAGTCAATGTAAGTGTTTTTAAGCTTCGCCAATAATCAATTCTAGTTATAACGGCTTTAGAAAGATCTCCAAACAACTGACGGTCTTGTTTTAAAAAACTCAATTCCGAAAACCCTCCAAAAACGCCGATTAAAATAGTGTGTGGTGGAGATTTTTCATGTAAAAGATGTAGCCACAGATGGCATATGCAAATGGCTTAATTAAATTAAATGTCTATTAAATGGTTTGATATTTATAAATATGGCCGCGAATGTTTGATTCTGCGTTCTGTAAACTATTATGTGTTAGTCAAAAGTTCCTGTGTCGTATAAAGATGTCAAAATTATCGATTTTTGTGTAGAGATAGAGTATTATTATCTTTATTCCGGATACTGTTACTTGACTTTTTTGCCTTTTTCACTCCGATTCGCAGAGCTTAACATGGTGAGCAGAGACGGAGCTACCATTCGGAATAAAATTAATAGTGGCCAGTGCTTACGAGTCTTAGTTCAAAATTATATAAGATTATTAATCTCTTAAACATACAATATAAATATGTAAGTGCCTACAAAGTATGATAAAAATATGTAAGTATGTAAATGTTGTAGATTTTTAACCAATGATAACGATTATGATATTATTATTAACCCTGACATTAAGTTTTACATCTTATTACACGTGATCTTAGATGATGAATAAGTATAATACGATTACTGAAAGTACTGAAAAATTTTGTCTCTCACTCACAAAATAACTATCGGTTTTCCAATAATTAAGTACATAATTGAAAAAACTATTAAGAAATTCCGAGCTTCGCAAGGCAACCTAAGCAGTTGGTGCCGGCTGCCGTCAATAGATGGCAGTCGTAAGCCAAGTCAGAGGCCTTAGGGCGGCTTGAAAACTTCTGACAGTAAGACCAGCCACTAGTCTTACAAGCCTCCACCAATCCGGACTTGGCCCCCGTGGCGGAGTATGGCCTATACCTTCCTCAGGGAAGAGTCCCGTGCCCCTCAGTGGGAACATAATGGATTGATGATGATGATTAAGAAATTATGCAAGCGATTTTCAAATTATGGTTCAGTTACTTTCTTTGATCAACTGTTTTATACTTTTTAAGTCTCAATTCATATTTTCTAGACAGGGAATATTGTATGTATTCTTATCATCGTAGAGAGTAGTGGCACAAAAAATAGGCAATGAATTGAATTAAATTTTTCAGTGCATACTTATGTGGATGACAGACAGATCGTTTAGAATATACAGGGTGTAAGAAATTCCCCATAATATACACTTTTTAACGAAAGGTTTTACTCTTCAATTATAGAAGCCAGGATCCTGTTACATAAAAGTATTTAACGAACAGTTCGTAGTTTAGTATGATAATTCCGTGTACTTTTTTTTAAATTTTACAGTGAAATTTACTATGTACAGCACGTGGAACTTGATTCATTGAAAATTCTTTATTGCATAATAAAAAAAAATTGTAACAGCTAACCTTTGGTGATACCCGTGCACCCCTTATCACTGTTACGGGTTATTTTGCAATACAAATTTAAAGGTTGATGTGCTGTCGTAACTACGAATTTTAGTTTTATTCAACTCTGCTTCATTACACCTAGATTGTTCATTTCGCGATTTCAAATTCCCACCTGTTGGTACCTATATGGGGTTTTTTTTCACCCTGTTTTGTTTGGTGTATTGTGATAATAGTGTGGCTATCTAACTTATTTTTAAGATTGTCTGACATCAATGGCTGAAGCTTAAATCTATGTATAGATATTATGATCATTGTAAATATAAATACAATGTGATATCTGAGAATTCCGTCAAAAGTGCCGATAAATAATTGATTTCCGCCGATAAGTACAGTAATTAACATGTTTCACAAAAATTTACCGAGCATCGAGTTTCAAAATAGTACGAGTTTAGTATTTTTGTTCTTAATATAAATTATAGATGTGGATGAGACTGTTTAGTCTTTGGGCCGATTTTTGAATTGAGAATTTTGCTAAGTAATTACTTAACTGTAGCGCTGTCTCGTCAAATTTCTTCAGAAAAGAGCGTGACAAAACGTTACTTAAGTATTTACTTAGAGCATTGAATTTCCTTCTAAATTCAATGCTTAGAGTAAATTCTCAATTCAGAAATCGGCCCTTTGCGTCATTGACATGTAGTATTGCACTTTTGATGTCGACTTTAGGACAAGAAAATTGCTTCTTTATGAATTGATGTGTCGGCATTTATTGCCTGGATATTATTATGATTAGACGAATTTGTACATTGTTTTACGTATTTTATGTTTTAGATTTTAATTTCGTATTTGTAATTTCGATGTGATATTAATTTTGACTTTCCATTTTAATGCTGTAAACAGAATTAGGTAATTATTAGATAAATAATAAACTGTATAATGAATAAATCAAATATTAATATTTGTTTGCGTTTACTTCCACGCTACTGATAGCTCAAACTTACTAAAAAGCTTAATAAAACAACTTCATCACCTAAACATCAATTTAATAATTGTTTGTAACTAAACTCTCTTAGACATTTTGTAAATTAAAGCCAATAATTGAGTCACCATCAAAAGCTTAGCGTCACAACTCACATGTGATATTGCCATCGAAACCATACTCTATTGCTCAAGTGAGACAGTCGAGAATCGCACGCCGATCGAACTTGAAGTTGGCCCAGGACGGAGCCACAAAGTTCCACAGAGCATTGTCGTCGTCGGGGGTATCATTACTCGGACTGTTCTTCTCCTTATTCACTGGGGAGAAGTTATTCGAGCGTACATTCTGAGGTGTAAACAGCTGCCGCTTGGAATGCTTCCGTTCCTTCCTTGCACTGTTTCCTCCGTTCCCATTATTGCCTCCATTCTTCTGACCCTGGTTATTCCCGTGGTTAGCCTTACTATTATTACTAAACTTTTGCCCAGAGTTCTGCTGGAAGTCTTGTATCTCATTTTGGAGCCCTTGCGATATGGTCTTAGCCTTGTTCTTGCTTGAAGACGCCTCAATCTCACCCAAGGACCTATGTCGCGTCCTTCTGGTGCTGTTTGTGAACGTTTTAGTCAGGCGTTCGGCGACCCAGCGCCTCATTCGCTTCACGAACGGCAAGACCATGAAGAAAGCGTTAGGACTGACACCCATCTTCACTTTGGGCGTCATGTCTTTTTTATTGGAGGGCAGGTCGGCTAAGGGGAACCATTCGCAGGCTTTTATCTCGTTCCGCGTGCGCGGAGCGAATTTGGTGTCACGCGAGATGTAGCCGATGATATAGAGGCGGGAGACCTGCTCGTGGATGGTCGCTTCGATGTAGTCGTTCTTGTTGATGAGCTGGCTTATGTCAAAGCCAGTTTCTTCGAGCACCTGGAGGGAAAGGACGCCTTTAGCATGATCTGTAATATAAATATCATCTGAAATGATATTTTTTTTGGGTGTATTTTTTATAGGTCTGACATTAGGTTTAAGCTTATGAATTACTATTAATATGGCGAAACAACGTTTGCCGGATCAGCTGTTCCAGAATAGAATAAACTTCTTGATTTTGTAGTGGTTTGGAAGTGAAAAATTAAGTGTCGGTTAAAAGTTAACGACCTCTGTGACGCAGTTAGCGCATCTGCCTACCATGCGAGAGGTCCCTGGTTCGAATCCCGGCTGGGGACAAAAAAAAACCTAGGTCTTGGATGTTTACATGTTTGTGATATTGCTGTTTCTGGTTCCCACGACACAGGGTATCCTAGTGTGGGATCAGAAGCAATGTATGTGCCTGTATGTAAATGTTTAAAGTGAACTCAAACTTCTCTAAAACACTGTTTAAATAATCTGTGGTTATGTTTTCACTTTACCACAGACTATTTCAACTTCATCTGAGGAATGTTTTTATAAATGAAAGTGCCCTCCCTCACCGGGATGCCATGGCCTCGTCGCCGGCTACGTACCCAAGCAGTTTGTATTGAATGGCGACGTTGCCAGACCGTCGCCAAGTGAGTGAGGCACCATACATTTCAATATTAACGATTGGATACGGTCGCTGGCGACGTTCGCCATGGCGTCCTAGTGAGGCAGGGCACTTAATCTTTCAATCAAATCAATATGCATACTTTCTGGTCCAACTTAAAACCTCGCATGACTGACATTATCGTACCTCCCTAGCAGCACACTTCCACGGCTCCTCATCCTCGTTGACCTTCCCCTTCGGGAACCCCCACGAGGCCTTCGTCCAGTAGGACTGCACCAGCAACACGTGCGTCAGATCTGTGTCCAGCAGGATGGCACCGTATGTGGGCACAGCTTGCTTGTAAACCCGCCAGTTGTCCAGGATGGGGTCCAGGTTGCTCAAGTGCTCACGGAGTTCAGGGACGTGCTGTTTGGAAAAAAATAATCTAATATATAAAATTCTCATCTCACAGTATTAGTACTCCTCTAAAGTCTCTGTCTCTGTTAAAGTTCCTCCGAAACGACTTGATCGAATTTGATAAAAATTTACATGTATATTTGGTATGTTTGAGAATAGGTTGTTATGAATTTTTCATAGCCATAGTGATAAGCGTGGTCCACGCCAATTTTTTTTAACTTATAATCCCTACAAATAATTTATATGGCGAAACAATGTTTGTCGGGTCAGCTAGTAATGGATATGGATTTAAATATTCGTGCTAGCCTCGCGGCAATGTTATAGTCGGCCATAGCCACGGCGGCCAATCCAATATTGTGGATAGACAGTGTTGAAGTTAGATTACGGGCTACGCGAATTGTGGACGCCATTTTGAAACTTTTGAAGAAGTTCTATTTTTATACAGTGTATTAAGGAAATATTTGAAAACTGTTTCATCTGTATTCTATCTCATAGATACTAATCCATAACAATATTTGTAACTCTTACAAGTACATACTTGTAAGAATTACAAATATATTTGTAATGGGTGTAAATTAAAAACTAATAGGGATTTTTTATACTTGCTTCCAAATTTAATGAATACTGACGAAACAGTTTTCAGACTTTGTCTAAACGGCCCCACACTTAACATTGTAAACAAAACACACATATTATGCAAAGGGCAAGATAATATCGTACACTTGCAAGAACAATGTGTTATTTCGGAACCCTTACGTTACATGAGAGCATTTTTTTAAGAGATAACGCTATAACGTGATGCAGTGTCTCTTTTGCTCATTATTCCGGCATTTTCGGAGTAAATAAATCGCGTTAAAAAAAATATCTATGAATAAAAAATGGTTTTCTTCGAAATATCACATAGTTCTTGCAAGGGTGCGATATGAATATTGATGAAGCACAAGTGATGTGTCAGTATTGTGGCAAGTGGCAGTCCCAGGTGTCTGCCTACCCCTCTGGGCTACACGAGTCAGCTTAAATATTTTTGTTTATGAATACAGATAAAAATGTTAACAACATCCTTTTTATAAATCACACCAAATGTATTGTGGTTAACAATATTCTTCTCTTAAGTGCCACTCTAGAATATTCCACCTGAAAAATATGTGCTGCAAACTCCCTGATGCCGCATGAATAAAGCTTCTTAGACTCGTCAGTGCAGTAGTAGTCTAGATAGAACCAGTGTGCAAGCTCGATCTGGAAGCAGATCCGCACCAGGTTCCCGCGGTCCTCCGGCGGCAGGTTAATAATGAACCGACTGCAGAGAAAAAAGTGCTACGGTGAGTACTGACCAAAGGGAACGGACAAACGCTTGTGAATCTATTCATAGTACCTAATATCAATTGCACAGTTCATTATGCGAAATAAGAATACTGATAGGACACACTTGTTTATTGTAAATCTTATTTGATTTCTTGTTGCAAAGTAATTTTAATACCTATATGTGTGTGAATGATGTGTGCATAGAAAGAAAGTACACTGTATGCCAATACCTACCGATCGTTCGGAATCGCTTGAAGAACGTTTCGCTATGCACCTACCCACCCATCATTAAAGGTTATGTATGATATTGCTAAATCTCTCAGCGTTTCCCGACAACATTGGAAGGTACCTTGTAGTGTGATCAGGAATAATTGGTTGGTGGGTAAAGTTGGGTGAATAAAGCTTAATGTCCAACAACCTAAATCAGTCCGTCTAATTACTACGCAGTTTTTTCTGCAAAATAAACAAAAAAAAAATTGTGCTTTACCTGCACAAATCATCGAGAATATCCATCGGTATCGAATGTTTGAAAGCAGTTGTAGGTCCCGGTGGTGCATCCATTTTCACACTGTAATTTAGCCAATTTCAATAAAAAGCTAATGTAAGAATACAATCATCTGTCGTCCGTCCCGCAAAACAACAAACACCACAGATAAACAAACACAGATTATTATGAAGAGATGATAGGTACTACGACGACCTAAAAAAAACAGAAAAAAACAGTTAAAATTCAGTGTTGCCAACGTCTCCAGGCCTGATATCGCAATTTTTCAAAACAACCTGCTGTATAGCAACTCTATAAGTTAAAAATACTTGTTTACAACTTATCTTATTTATATTTTAAGAAACAGATTTTACATAATCTCGTGCTAGCGATGATAGAATGCTTTATCGGTGCACAGTGATGAAAAATACTGAATTTTTCTTTCATCTATATACAGGCTGGAATTTTGTAATGCCACCTGAAGGGGAAGTACTCTTAATACTGTAGATAGAAAATTTTACTCAAAGAAAACATTCCTTTATTTTAAAAAAGAAAGAAAACTTCAGTCACAGATTTTTAAAAATTCGCTTGCCTCACCCGGTAATCGAACCTACTAAAATCTGTGAAAGTTGCACTGTACTTTTATTGCATCGATCGTTAGGGTCAATTATAAGGATGAAATCTCTCTAACAAACTTCATAAATTAAATGAAAAACAATGAAATCTCAAATTATTAATTCAATGGGTCAAGTTAAAGCACTTTTAATCAAAGAACCGTTTCTTTATGTTTACTTATTAATTAATAATTATCATTGACGTCATTTATCCATTAAAATTACGAATTACTATTTAAATAAGACGATTGCAATTTGTACGTGTTTGTAATGCAGACTCCTTTCTTAGATGCGACATAACGCAGATATGTAAAAAATAAAATTTACATTAAATCTTATGAGAATGTAAATGAGTTGTGAGTTGAAGTTCAGAATACGATTTATAACATTCACCACAACACGTTATTAAAGGTTACTAGAAATGAATTCGTTAGAAGAATGTGTATCCAAGAAAATGGAGCCCATTTCGAGCAATTTATTAGTTAAAGTACCAGTAAATAATCAAAACAATTTAAGATTTCATTGTTTTCCTTTCATTTAATTTATGAAGTTTGTTAGAGAGATTTAATCCTTATAATTGACCCTAACGATCGATGCAATAAAAGTACAGGGTGCAATTTTCACAGATTTTAGTAGGTTCGATTACCGGGTGAGGCAAGCGAATTTTTAAAAATCTTTGAATGCAGTTTTATTTCTTTTCAAAAACAAGGGAATGTTTTCTTTGAGTAAAATTTTCTATCTACAGTATTAAGAGTACTTCCCCTAGAGGTGGCATTACAAAATTCCACCCTGTATACACAGGGTGTCCCAAAAGGTTACGTAGCTGGGAAAGGGGGTGATAGGGGTGGTCACAAGGGTCACCAGAAAAATAAAAAATAAAATCCCCTCTGGGTATTTAAAAAAATAAATGGCATTTTTTAAAAAACTAAAAATGATACACCTTGTGAGACTATTTCGCTAAGTGTGCCTACAAATATTGCTGTAATAAAAAAAAAAGCTGTTATTTAATCGTCAATAACCCTTTATCAAATTGAAATAAAAAAACCATACATATCTAACCAAGATTTTAAAGAAAATTAAATTCTTGTCCAGTCAAGGACTTAGTAATTACGATTTCACTCAACTTCCTCCAAGTGTACTGAAAAAAAAAGTACTATGCAACTCCGGCGAGTAACTTAAAAAGATAGGTAATTTTATTGCCATTCCAAAATGGTATAACACTTATTTGAAAAATTCATACTAGGACATTTAAAAATAATTTTCGGGAACAATACCCCTGTAAAACAAAACATATCAATAAAATGATAGTCTCAAATTCGTACGCAAATAAATTTTTAAATGTCTATTCTGTTCCTTTGATGTTATTGACCGTTATAATTCTCAAGATTAGAGTACAGACATACCTCAAACCACAGAACACAATTACTCAAGAGAAGTTCAACTACAAACAAAAAATAATAATGTGCGTACTAGCGCCACCTGCCGGATGCCCACAGCAACTTCTCAGTGGCGGCAAAATTTGAATGTTCCAATAAGGTGCCAGGCACATAAAAACAAAAAGTATTTTGGATGAATAAGCAATTTCATTAATTGCAAACTCAGAAACTTTTTACAATACTACAAGACTTTTAGAACGATTCTGAGTTTGCAAATGAAATTGCTTATTTATCCAAAATACTTTTTGTTACTTACAACTAAAATACTTCAACGCCTTTTAGAAAACAATAAAATATTAAAGTGAAATATTTAATCCATACTTTAATGTAAACAAACCAATACAACGATACAAGATTATTCATAATAATACAACATTACAAAGAAGGAGAAGCACAAGCTCAACTCGACGTCGTATGTTGAATAAGAGTTACTTTCTCAAAACGAACTAGGAAAAACACAGACGGAGAATCACAAACAAGCTCAGCTCGACGTCGTATCCAAGCAATTACACAAGAAATATTTCAGAAACAAACCGAATCCGTTACCGAAATAAATATACAACATACGCAAATAAAATTCGCCATCTTGTAAGTAAGCATGAAGTTTGGCGTCGCCAGTTGCCACACTCAAAGTAAGTTTCTACTAAGTTTTTTTCGACCAAAAACAAAAATAAATTTCAATAACGCACGAAAATTTATATACTATTTCACAATTATTTACAAAGCTTTTGGTCTAAAAAATTGTGCATTTGTTTTTTTTTACAATAAGTCTAGGCCTGACTGAAATTCTACAAATCTTACCGAGGATTTTTTAATTTCAAAATGGCAGTGAGGAAATCTAGCCCACGAAGGTATTCTCGGTCGCCCATACAATGTCGATACACCCTGCCTCAAACACTCAAGTACAGTCTAGGCCAGATCAACAGATCTACCCGAAAGTTGTAAAAATATGGAGTTTGATCTGGCCTACTCTGTACAAAAGCAAATATTAGTTGAAATAAATGGCTTACTTATCCATCTTAAAGCACATAAAATTAATTCCTTGAACAGGCAGGTACCCCTATCGTACCGTTAGTCATGCGCGAGAACAATGAAACCAAACAAAACAAGTTTGGTGAGTGAGAGAGACAGGTAGATACAAGGAAGAGAAAAAGTAGGTGTGCTATCTTTGGTTAGTCAAATAGTCGGTCAGTACATTAAGCTCTGTCGTTTACTGCGCATCCTTTGTATTCGTTTGTATTCATTTTGTACTAACAACTTTGCTTCGCTTTCTGGACTTGATTATTTCTTTGTGATTTGGACATTGTTTGTGATTTCTTCCAACGACCCGGCTTTCTCAAGGACTAAAGTGTGTGATACAGTGCCATCATGCCACCCACGTACAATCCACAAGAATATGCGAACATGCATCTCATTTACGGCGAATGTAGATGTAATGGCGGTGCTGCAGCAAGACTCTACCGAGAAAGATATCCGAACGCCGCACGTCACCCGGATAGCTGTGTTTTCGTCAATGTCCACCGACTAGTTTCTGAGGGTCGATTTCCACATCAAGCGGTTAATGAAGGCAGACCTCGGTTCGATGTAGAACAGACGACCCGAGTACTTCAGTTCGAGCAAGTACAGGTGTACCAAAAAGTACTGCTCATCGCATATTGCAAGCTGAGAAGCTTCACCCGTACCACGTGCAACGCGTAAATTAAAGAGTCGAGACGGAATAAAGTTAAAAAAATACTTTATTAACTTGAACGGACAGAGTTTCTCCTAGATCTAACAATATAGTAATCATCTCAATAGTCTAAGTAACAACTATTTTAAATATCTAAATAACATGTTACTCAGCAATGACGCTTGTCTCCAATTTGGTCTGCGCGTGTCTTGCTAGAAGAGCTGACAAAGGTGATATCCGAAGGGTCGTCACACTTAACTCCTCCCTCCCTAAGAGAAAAATTATCCGAAATTTTTAGTTTCCAAATGGTCACAAGTACACATAATACTACAATGCAATAAAGGCTTAAAGTCCATATGCTAACTTGGTACGTCACTGTGAACTGATCAGAGTTATTTTCACTCTCACTATGTTTGGCACTATTCAACACTTCCTTGATGTCGTTGAAGTCGATGTCTCGCAGATCTATTTGCTTGTTTCCTTTCGTGATGCTGTGTCCAATCTCTGGGATCTGTACAAGAGGTAACTGAAGGCTAATTGCTGATGCGTTTGTTGTAGTACCTATGAATAGCTCTCCAACTTGTGTCTTGCAGTGTTGACTTGGCGTTAATATGTAGGTACCCTGTACGTTGTGTTTGTGAACTTCCGCGTCACAGTGTTCGGTGATGATCAGGTTATCTTCGCTATACAGCATCCAGTGGTCGTTAACTAGTCTTTGTATCCTTAGCTTTTTGATCTTGATGTAGCTTTGATGACATCTGCTGTAGTTGTTCTTCACCAACATTATTTGCTCTATGCAAGTCTCCGCGTAGTATTGTGCCAGGTTTTCCTCAGAACACAGGAACTTGCTGTTTTCAATCTCCTCGCAGTGGTGTTGTACAGGTCTGAATTTCAATCTATTCACCATAAGGTAAGGATATTTTGGGACTATCGTGAAGGTTTTATGGTTTACAGGATTATGAATGGGTAAAGGGATGATTTTGTAATAAATATACGTGTCAGCGTCTATTAGGGGTACTTCCATAACAAAAACTAAACTATTCCTATCCATATAAGATTTTAAAATTATATTACGTTCTACTTTTATTAAATTATGCACGTTTACTTTGTATATTAAGTGAGTGTTTTCTTCTATTTCGCTTAAGATACTTAGCAGTTCAGTAGAGTTAATTATTGACTGATGGAGTTTATGTAGTTTACTGAATGCTATAGATGTTTCTATTTCCTGTATTATATTAAACATGGTTTGAAAGTTATTTAGAATTTGGTAAAGGCTGTTTATTATGGACCAGACATGATTCTTTATTGACAGACATGAAGAAATTTAGTTTCATTTTGCAAGAGTGTTTCCAACTGTGACGTTCGCAACCCTACGTGTTTGACGTTTAAATTTATGTCGTCCGATATATTTACCAGCTTATCAAACGCTTTTTGCATAAGTGATACTTTACGTTGTACTGAGTGTTGTTCCCTATTTAAACTACTTATTTCCCTGCTATATTTAAGTGCGTCACTATTATCTAAATTACCAGAAATACATTTAATTAATGCTCCTAATGGGTTTATGATCCCTCTCCTAACTCTATGAAAAGGTAGTATTTGATGTATCCTATCTTTATTTAATTCTATTAAAGATTCTATCTGAACCTGCAGTCCTGCACATTCCCGACGTGCCTCACTATCTCTTCTGATTAGAACCTTTAACTTACCATATTCTATTATATTATTATCTATTTGTATTACGAAGGATTCTAAGTCTAAAGTCTTAAAAATAGTCCAGAAGTTATTCTTCTTCACTGCTGCTCCCATCCGTAGTGGAGCTATTCCTGGGTTCTTGTTGAGGTTTAGAAGGTCCAGGCTGGTCACCTGAATAACTAGTGCCTGGAGTGTCACGCATGATCTGTGGAGGACGTTTTACGTTTTTTATGGCCACCCTGGTTTTTCTTTTATTTAACTGGACTGGTATTATGTTTTTGTCTACGTTGCCTATCGCGATAGCTTTTTCATAGCGTGGCAGTTCCTTGGCTTTCCTAGTCCTAGTGTTTTTCATAAAAACCACATCTCCTACTTTGAAATCTTTTGTGGCTTCCTCTCCGCCTCTCTTATCCCTAACTTTTGCTTTGTCTCCATGAAGTTTCTCGGCTACGTATTCGTACAGGACTTTAAGACGTTTTCTGTGGTCCTGCAGGAGCTTTTGTGATAAGTTCCGTTCTCCATCAATGTCAAAAACATTCCCGGCGTCCGTATGGCCAAACACTATCTCAAAGGGCGTGTAGTTCGTCGCTGAGTGTATTGTATTATTATAGGCCATAATAGCGTACGTCATAACGGTTGCCGCGTCAAATTCTGTTTTATTATATTTGGCTAACCTATAGATTTCGATTATTGTTGAATGAAACCTTTCAACGATTGCCATTGACGTGGGATTGTTAGGTGTCCCTATGTGGATGTCAATTTTGTAAAAATTAAGTTCTTTAATAAGGTCATTTTTGAATTCTGTTCCTGAATCTGCGTTAATTTTTGTCGGCAAACCGTACATACTGAAATACTTTATTAGGGCTCTTACTACTTCTGGAGTACTTCTATTCGGAATATTGATTGCTTGGCCTAGTTTACTAAAGGCATCTACGATGGTTAAGTAATATTTTCCTTCAATAAACAAAAGGTCCATGAAGGCCTCTTGGAAGGGGGTGTTCTGATCCTGAGTCAATTGAATGGGTGGTTTTATAGGTTTTCTTTCGTACTTCATCTTTTTGCATTCTTCACACCCATTTATAACCGCACTTATTGTTTCTTTCATACTGGCCCACCAGTAGTACCTTTTTAGTTTGGTTAGCGTTTCCTTGATGCCCCTGTGACATGTCTTACCCTCATGATACTTTTTTATTACATACATCTGATCTTCCTCACTGTCTGTCAGATTTACTATTCGTTCTGTGCATTCTATCAGATTCATGGTCCCCTTTTTATACAATTTTGTAACTACTTCTGAAAAAGTTTTACGAAATTGTGTATCCTCAAAATAAATGTGGTACTTATACTTAGTATCTAAATACTCTTTCATGAAGTTTTTCACAAAGTGAGCCTTGTTTACCGGCATGTGAACTTCAAGGATGTTTTGTTTTTTAGTGGAAATGTCCTTGACAGTGAATTTATTTAAGAACCACGTGTAAACGAGTATTTGCCTAGGTTTTGTATCTATGGCTTCCTTCAAGATCGGGATTCCTTTGTGTTCTCTATTTG
The DNA here is from genome assembly GCA_947310845.1 of Yponomeuta plumbellus. NCBI lineage: Eukaryota > Metazoa > Arthropoda > Insecta > Lepidoptera > Yponomeutidae > Yponomeuta > Yponomeuta plumbellus. Next base: position 2,976,735 of record OX371204.1, read on the forward strand.
ATATTGAATGGGCTGTTGCTCCATCATCTGAATCTGATATCTCCATTATCTCTTCCTGCTCTGAGTCAGATAAGACTATTGTTTCGATATCTAGTTCGTCCTTATTTCCCTTCAAATCCCTTTCTAACTCTTCTACGATGTCTTGTACCTTGTCATTATTATCGTCTAAATTAACTATCATAAATTCAATGTCATCATTAGTAACATTAATCCTGATACTTGAAAGTGCGTCCGCCTTAGTATTCTGACTACCCTTTTTATATCGAATTTCGAAATCATAATCCTGTAATCTAAGCCTCCAACGCGTCAACTTACTGTTTGGCTCCTTGAGCGAGTATAGCCAGGCTAGTGGCCTGTGGTCTGTATAGATAGTGAATTTATTCCCGTACAAATATGGACGAAAATGTTTCACTGCCCAGATTATGGCCAAAAGCTCTTTTTCTATAGTGCTGTACCTTGTTTCCGTGTCGCTTAATGTCCTGCTTGCGTATGCCACTGGTTTATCTGATCCTAGCGTGCCCTGCGAAAGCACTGCACCTATTGCAAAATTTGATGCATCGGTGGTCAAAATGAAAGCTTTGCTAAAATCTGGGAACTGTAGTAACGGTGCATTTGTTAAAAGCTTCTTACATGCTTCAAAACACTCTTTATATTCATCATCTATTATTATCTTTCGTCCTTTCTTTAAGCATACCGTGAGGGGTCTTGTAATTTTAGCGAAATCCTTGATAAATTTCCTGTACTAACCACCTAACACCAAAAAGCTCTTAATTTGTGTTACTGTTTCTGGAATTGGGAACTTTAGAATAGCTTCAATTTTGTCATCATTCGGTTTCAACCCTTCATTAGTTATTGTATGGCCAAGATAAAGCACTTCCTTTCTCAGGAAATGTGACTTATCCAGCTGTATTTTTAAATTTGTATCTCTGAATCTTTTAAATACCGCCCTGAGCTTTGTTACATGTTCCTGTAAGCTTTTTGAAAATATTATGACATCGTCTAAATAAATGAGGCAATGTAAGCCCTGAAGGCCTCTTAATACATTGTCCATTGCTCGTTGAAATGTTGCAGGTGCTGTTTTTAGCCCAAAAGGCATCCTGTTAAACTCATAATGCCCGAATGGTGTGCTAAATGCAGTTTTAGACCTATCATCCTCTGAAACTTCTATCTGGTGGTACCCGCTAGCCAAGTCAAGAGTAGTAAAATAGACGCTTTTTCCTAACATGTCAAATAGATCGTTGATATTAGGTAAGGGGTATTTGTCATCCATAGTTATTTCATTCAGGCGCCTATAATCAACAGCCATTCTCCACTTTTCCTGGCCAGAGGCATCCATTTTTTTTGGTACTAAGTGTACTGGGGCACTCCATGGAGAATGTGATTCCGTAATCACATCGTCCTTTAACATTTTATCAACCTGTTTTTTTATTTCTGCTGTTTGAGCTGGAGGTAACCTATGAGCTTTGAGATTTATAGGGTCCTCATTTTTCGTTCTAATGTTATGTTTCACCTGATTTGTGAAGCTCAATGGGATATCCTCACAGTAAAAGATGTCCCTATATTCATTGCAAACACCTTCTATCATTCTCCTTTCTTCCTCGTTCATGTGATCAAATTTCAGCTTAGACAAGTTATTCATAAGCAACGCATCAGTGTCTCCCTTATCGTTGCTGTAATTTACACTAATGGGCTCTGATTGATTATACGGTTCTACCCGGAATGGGGATGTAATCATTAATGTGCCCATATTTTCACTACAATTCTGAATCACTGTGGTTGCATACCCATTCACGCAACGTACTAATGCAGCGGGCATTCGAATCCCTTCACCAAACTGCTTATAATCTAAGATTGCTTCTCCGTCTAATAAGTTTACCGGAAGTTTTACCCGTAACTCACTGCGGGGAGGCAAATGGTAAGTCTCTCGCATGGGAGGCTTATATATTATAGGAATTTGGGCATCCTTAGTTATCAACGCCATGTATCTCGCGTCGATTCTAGCCCCTAAAAGCTGGATAAGATCGAATCCTATAAGACCGTCGTATCTTTCATCTACACTGTATACATAGAACTTGTATTGTTGGCGTGTTTTGAAAATGTCCGGTAAAGGAATAATTGCGACCTCATTGTGTTTACTCGACGCGTGAGTACTAATAACCTCGAACGGCTCGATCAGTTTGCAATGTTTATAAAACTGCTCCGCTATGCGTGGACTAATAAAAGACCTTGTGCTGCCCGTGTCTATCATAAAAACGGCGTTTAATTCGGGAATTGAAATATGGGGCAGATTTAACCGTTTATTAAGATTTAACGTTACTCTTTCCATACTGGGGAGGCGGTTAGGCAAAAATTTTCCACGTTTTGTTCGTTTACTGAGGGCCCGGCTTCCTCGTTATAGTGGCTCAAGTCACCGTAACCCATTGGTTCCTGACTGCAGTTGTCAGCGTTATACACGGTTTGGAAGTTTTGTTCCTCCAGAACAATTTTCAAAGCGTCCTCCAGGATAACAACATTTCGCAATCGCACCAACCTAACCATGTAAGCTGGTAGATTGTATAGGAACATATTCAATGCAGTATTATTATAAATTTGCTGTTTGGCTAATCGTATGTTAGCGTCACGTACAGTTTCGCCCACCTTTGCAAATAGGGTACTTTTTATCTGTTGAATTCAATGACAAAATTCTAAATAACTTTCGTTCCTATTTACTTTCATTGATTCTAAATCCATAGCAAGACATTCCTCGGACCGTGGGTCGCCAAAGTGTCTGCTTAACAATGTTTTTAGCTCCTCCCAAGTGGTAATCTGATCTGTTTCTCCCACAAGATTCGCTGCTTCCCCACCCTACTTGTTATTACATGGAATAAATACTCATTTTGCACTTCCGTTCCTTGGTAAGCTTGCAAAATGTATTCGCTCTTTTTAATAAACAAAGGCAACTGCCTAGCATCCCCCTCAAACAGTGGGATGATTTTCACCATTTCCATCGGTACACGGTTAACGTTTTCCATTTTATTAAAGAGAGAAAAAAAATCCCCAATATTTATCTTTATCTATGACTTAAATAACTTTTCACGAGATGTATATCGATGAAAAGTACCTAAAGTATTATTACGGCAATTTATAATCCCTAATAACACACGTAAATTTATCACAAGGAGTATAAAGGAAAGATACAAGGAAGGTGAAAAAGATTTACTCACAGACCCGTAGCTGCTCCCATGTCCTCGTAACTGGAATACTGTTGTTGATCCTTCGGGAACTCCTCTAGTCCTGATCCTCTCCTGGTCCTGATGCGTCGGTCTTGGGCTCCGCAGGAACTTTGGTTCGGCTCTAACTAATTTATTTATTTGTTCGGTGATCTCAACTAAACCGTTGAAACGGACGATGGATATAGATCCAGCTGCTGAGATCCTACCGGCTGCGCCAATTAAAGAGTCGAGACGGAATAAAGTTAAAAAAATACTTTATTAACTTGAACGGACAGAGTTTCTCCTAGATCAAACAATATAGTAATCATCTCAATAGTCTAAGTAACAACTATTTATATCTAAATAACATCTTACTCAGCAATGACGCTTGTCCCCAATTTGGTCTGCGCGTGTCTTGCTAGAAGAGCTGACAAAGGTGATATCCGAAGGGTCGTCACACTTAACTCGTACTTAAATATTGTGGTCCGACGAGTCTACTTTTAAAAAGGACGGATACATGAACCTACACAATTTACACGAGTGGCACGTAGAAAATCCCCACCTACTTAGAGAAGATCGGTCCCAATATCGTTTTAAAGTGAACATGTGGACCGGAATACTAAATGGTAAAATAATCGGACCCTTTGAGCTACCTGAGGCACTGACTGGCGAGGCGTACTTACACTTCTTACAAAACGCATTACCAAATCTATTGGAAGATGTGCCGCTGGAAACAGTAAGGAATATGTGGTTCCAGCAAGATGGGTGCCCAGCACATTATGCGCGTCCTGTAAGGGATTTCCTAGACGAAGAATACCCTGGTAGGTGGATGGGAAGGGCCGGTGCTATAGCGTGGCCAGCTCGTTCACCGGATTTAAACCCGTTAGATTTCTTTTACTGGGGTGCTATAAAAGAAGAAGTTTATGGAAAACCCATCAGGGACTTGGCTGATTTGAGGGCAAGGATCACAGAGGCTGCGGAATCAATTAACAATAGAAGATTTGCTCGCCATATCTCCCGCTCATTTTTAAAACGATGTAGGGCATGTACCTATTTATGTTGGTGGTAGACATTTCGAGCATTTTATTTAAATAAATAATTAAAATTTTGTTTTATTTTCGAGTTTCATTTAAAACCACAACTGTAATGTACAGTCTAAGACACGGTAAGCTGTGACCGTTTTGAAACTAATTAAACAATCTTTTTTTGTATGGAAACAGGAATGATTTTTTTCTTTGTTATCACAGCTTACCTAGTCTTAGACTGTACAGGGTCTAAGGTCTATACAGAAACGATGATGAATATTACCAAAATTATTTTGGGGATGAGCTGAAACTAAATATTAATAAATAAGCTACTTTTAGGGTCGAGACCAGCTGGATAAGCCAATCAAATCCATCAACTTTTGCTTTCGTACAGACTAGAACAAGATGGAGCTTGATCCTTTACAACTTGCGCGTACTTGAGTAAATGCAGTAAAGGTTATTTTCCCTGTCATATGGTAAAGCTTGATCTGGCCTAGACTGTACTTGAGTGTTTGAGGTATATCTGTACTCCAATCTTGAGAATTATAACGGTCAGTAACATCAAAGGAACAGAATAGACATTTAAAAATGTATTTGCGTAAGAATTTGAGACTATCATTTTATTGTTATGTTTTGTTTTAAAAATAATTTTCGAGAACAATACTCCTATTGTTAGGGGTATTGTTACCCCCCCAATACCCCAATACCCCGGGTATTGTTCTCGAAAATCATTTTTAAATGTCCTAGTATGATTTTTTTAAATAAGTGTTATACCATTTTGGAATGGCAATAAAATTACCTATCTATTTAAGTCACTCGCCGGAGTTGCATAGTACTTTTTTTTTTCAGTACACTTGGAGGAAGTTGAGTGAAATCGTAATTACTAAGTCCTTGACTGGACAAGAACTTAATTTTTTTTTAAATCTTGGTTAGATATGTATGGTTTTTTTTATTTCAATTTGATAAAGGGTTATTGACGATTACATAACAGCTTTTTTTTTAAATACAGCAATATTTGTAGGTACAGTTAGCAAAATAGCCCCACAAGGTGTAACATTTTTAGTTTTTTAAAAAATGCCATTTATTTTTTTAAGTACCCAGAGGGGATTTTTTATTTTATTTTTCTGGTGACCCTTGTGACCACCCCTATCACCCCCCTTCACAGCTACGTAACGTCATAGAAACTTATATTTAGCTCGCTGAGACCTATTCGATGATGTAACTCACATGGCTATTGGGCTGAGGTCGAAAATTGCATTCCTTTGACAGGAATTCGTTTTTTTTTAGTTCTTCTGAAAAGTGAAAACGGCTCATTTGAGGACTTTTCTTCCTTGACTAAGTACCTAACCTGAAGCCCATTACACAATGAAACCAAATTAGGTATAAGAATAAACAATAAGGAACAAGGAATAAGGAATAGCGGAATCCAGCAATGGCAGCACCGTTGAGCAAAACAATTCAAGAATAAGGAAGACAATTGATTTCTGTGCTATTCCTTATTTCTTATTCTTATACCTTTTTTTTTATTATTGTGTAATGGGCTTGAAAAGCGACCAAGCCCATTACACAATGAAAAAAAAAGGTATAAGAATAAGAAATAAGAAATAGGGAACAAGGAATAGTGGAATCCAGCAACGGCAGCACCGTTGAGCAAGACACAATTCAAGAATAAGGAAGACAATTGATTTCTGGGCTATTCCTTATTTCTTATACCTTATTTTTTTCATTGTGTAATGGGCTTCTCACTCGCCTTTTTCGTCGCAGATTTTCGGCCTAAATGCTGAAATATCGCCTAAGTTGGCAACATTGTTGAGAGACCCCACCATAGACTAACGGCCTAGCCACGGGGAACGGCGGCGCGAACGGCGGTGCGGCAAGCGGGACGAAAATTCACGCGGCGCGGTTTGCCGGCCGCGGGCAGGCGCGTTTGCCGCCGCGACTAGTAGGGCTGAGTACTCTGAGTAGGGCAGGCCGGTCAAGAGCGAAATGTCATTATTTCAAAGTAATATTTTTTTTTGTTCAATACATAATATTTGGAAGAGCGTAATCTACTCCATAGATTTGAATAGGAATCGAGGTATACTATGGAGAATTCCACATTTTTCCACCGAAACATTTTTCGAGTGTACTAGAATTATTGTCGATTTATATTCTTCAGGATTGGAAAAAAAATCAATGCAGCTAGAGTTTTAAGTGCCGCTGAAAAATTGATCTAATACATAGGTGCCATTTAATTAAGCTGACCATATTTTGGAGAATGATAGTAGGTATCAATGAATTTTTTTCATAACTACATTTTTTCAGAAATATCGCTGCTAAAATCATCATCATCATCAACCCATCATGTCCCCACCAAGGGGCACGGATCTCTTCCCTGAGGAAGGTATATTACTCTGTATATTAATGTTTCATGAAATTAAATAACTTTTAGGTAATTATGTTTCTTATCAAAGTAACAAATATACCCCATTTTGTTAGTATTTCAGCAATCACAGTCTCGGTATTTATTATTTGCGGCGAAAACAACTAAACTCGTTTGATCTCTGCACTAGTCGCCGCGACTGCCGCTCGACGCCGTGGCTTGCGCCGTACTTGTTCATGTGTTTGTTTCACTCGCCGGCCGCGCCGCCAGTCGCCGCCAGTCGCCGCTCGGTACATTTCGCCAGTCGCGCCGCCGTTCGCCGCTCCGCGTGGCTTGCTCCGTACATTTCTATGAGTTAGTTTCAGTTTGCCGCCCCGCCCGCCGTACCGCCGTTCGCACCGCCGATCCCCGTGGCTAGGCCGTAAGATGAGTGAATAAACAGATCAAAAAAATGTCTATCCTATCCTATGCCTATTCCTATGCCTATCGATTCAATTTCATAAAATAGTTTTTAATTGGTACTTTTCGGTTTTAAGCAACTCTAGCAGATTTCTGTGATTGAAAAATAAAACTGTCACTGAGCCGTTTTCAGAAGACCTAAAAAAAAAAATATTACGTCTGTCAAAGGAATGCGATCACAATGCGATTTTGGACCTCAGCCCAATAGCCATGTGTGATACATCATTAAATAGTAGTGATGGGACTCGAATCACCTTTGATTCGAATGATTCGAATCACGACGGTAAAAACTTGATTCGAATGAGAATTTAAGTTGATTCGAATCATAGCTTGATTCGAATGGTCGAGTTGATTCGAATCAGTAGTTGATTCGAATCAGATCGCTGATTGGAATCAGTTTGTTGATTCGAATCAGATTGTGGATTCGAATCAGTTTTTTTTTACTCGAATTATTCATTGCGCGGCAATCTTACCTGACCGATGAGACAAGTAGGATTTGTTGAAGTTTTTTTTTTAAACAGTTATTGTTTTAGTTTTGTCTTGCTTCTATGTTACTGAGAAGGTATTAACTTTTTCTTATGTTAAACTATGAAGTTTTTTAGAAAGTGGTTAAAGTGAATTGGTGTTTAAAGGGCTTATTCCACTCTGACCAACCGAACTTGTCAACTGGTTCTTTCCATTCCACATTCCACTGCATTATTGTTACCTACTTTCGATTATAACTTTTTGTTTTGATCGCTTTGAAATGTGTTTGGGATGTATTATTTGTTTTTTTAGGATGTGTTTAGATGGTTTTGAAATGAATTTAGGATGGTTTTGGGATGTGTTTAAGATCGTTTTTGCATGTTTTTGGGACGGTTTTGATATGTGTTTAGAATGTTTGGGGGTATAATTGGGATAGTTTTAGGATGTTTGTGTTTAACCTCTAGTATGCAGTATTAGAAAAACAATAGAAAATCTATTGTTATGTGCAAATATGGACATAGCCACAGACGACCGCTTAAGGCGTTTTAGTATGTATTTGAAATGGTTATGAAATGTGTTAGCAATGATTTAGGGATACGTTTAGGATGGTTTTGGTATGTTTTAGGATGGTTTTGGGATGTGTTTGGGATGTTTATTATCGATGATTTCTAAATAATACCAAATACAGTCCAAAACCTTGCTAAACATTGTCTCAAATCAAATAATGTGCAAGGATAAATTATGGTTTAATAATATTCCAATACCATCTTAAACACATTTCAAAACCATTCAACACAAATACTTCCCAAAACTACCTCATATCTCTGTTAGAAATAAAAATAGTAGTAGAGTTTTAGTTCATAGTTCAGTTGGTCAGAGTGGAATAAGTGAAAGAGTTGTGCTGGATAAGTTTTTCAGAAGACATTTTAACACGGTGATAACGAAAAAGCGTTGACAAAAAAAAATACATTACATGCTTCAAATATCAAAAATTTGTGACCTTAAGTACTGTAGGTGTGTGAGTGTATGCGTGTAAGTGAAAATTAGTGTTGAATAAAAAAATATATAAATAAATTTCATATAACGGACACATGCCTTTACTTATTAAAATAATAACTAAATTTTGATGAAAACATGGAAAATAATTGGGTGTATTGAAACATTTACATTGAAAATTATTATTTTTATAGGTATATTTTATCAGTATTTTCAATGCATATGATGTCTCCGTATTGATTCGAATCATCGTATCGATTCGAATCATAATAAGGATTTGAATCAACATATTGATTCAAATCAACATATTGATTCGAATCAGTATATTGAATCAAATCAACATATTGATTCGAATCAGCATATTGATTCGAATCGAGGGTCGAATCGAATCATGATTTGAATCATCTTCCGGGTGATTCGAGTCAATTCGAATTGTCATTTTTGATTCGAGTTCCATCACTATAAAATAGGTCTCAGCGAGCTGAACAAAAGTTACTATGACGCCAACAGCCAAATGTTTTTCCTTTCGGAGTTATATTGTATTGAAAAAAAACTAACATTTTCAATAAAATATAACTCCGAAACGACAAACATTTGGCTGTTGGCGTCATAGTAACTTTTGTTCAGCTCGCTGAGACCTATTTTATGATGTATCACACATGGCTATTGGGCTGAGGTCCAAAATTGCATTCCTTTGACAGACGTAATATTTTTTTTTTTTGTTCTTCTGAAAACGGCTCATTGACGTGTTGACATTCCCAAATAACAGATTATTTTTACGAGAGCCGTTGCATTTTGCTGCAAAATATCGTGAATTTCTCTATGAACAATGGATATCACACCGCTTTTTAAAGCATGCATAAAAACTGTGAAAACGCGTAACAAAGCATTTGGCATTCAAAGCCCTGTACAAGATGAAAAGCAACGAATTTTGAGAATCAAACCAAAGTCTGCATTCATGAATAGCGCAAAGGAGATAACTTCGCAAATCACCAGATTGCGGGACTTTCTGCTGGAACACAAGGAAAGATACTTAAGCTTTTTCAAGAATGTATCCGAAAATCAAATGACCGAGGGCGAGAGAGACCAAATCGACACGGGAGCGCAAAGGATCATCAACACTTGTTCACATCTCCTGAAAGAGTTTCGTAACGACAACCGGAAGCTCTCTGTCTCAGCACAGACTCGGGAGTACATGGACGCCGTCATAGATCTTATAGATAGCTACTTAAAAGCAGTGTGCAAAATTCACAGTGAGTTAAAAGCTGTTAGAGTCAAACGGGCAGTAGATATACGCAAACTATCAAGACTAGAACCTCCGCAAACTAAATCTATCGTTCCGAACCCTTTCATCGCTGAAAAGGTAACAGAAAACCATATAGAAGAAGCTCCAGAGCCTTCCGAAGACCAACCAGACATCAAACAAGACAAAACTAACATGAATCTGTCTGAAAATGAGGTGGCAGTGATGTCTGATGAGGGGGAGCTTAGTGCTGAAGAACTTCAGATGTTTGAGTCGGAGAACTTGCACCTGTTCAATGAGCTCAACAGCATGACTGAGGAGGTGAAACAGATTGAGAGTAAGGTGCTACATATTGCGGAATTGCAGGAAATTTTTACTGAAAAGGTTTGTTTTATCACCTACAACAGTGTTTGTAGAGTATACTTTGTAAGTCCTGTGAGAGAAATACCGTCCATTAATTCACAAATTCAACCCCCTTTTTAGTGAGATTCTATGAGAGACTGACAGACCTTGCTCTTTGCATAAGACTACAACGAAATTTTTATGTAAAATATGTCAGTACAAAATATAATAGTAATTTAGTATGTCAATTGTACCATAATTATCATAATAATGTTTTTGTACTTTTGCTAGCTATTCAATTAGTAGAATATTCTACAGTTCACATATTATATTATTCTTGTCTCCCTTCCCTTAACCTGACCTCATGACCACATTATTATGTGACCCAAATGCTCACTGAATAATGATTGGACATACTTTTTTATTATTATTTTCTTAGCTAAATATTAAATCTGATCCTTACAGAGTTGTTCTATATTGATATATAGCACTCTTAGCTTGGGGTACATACATACAAAATAACTAATAATTTACTTATGTTATTTGTAGGTGTTGCAACAAGAACAAGACATAGATAGAATATCGAACACCGTCGTGGGCGCAACAGAGAATGTCCGAGATGCCAACGAGCAGATTAGACAGGCTATACAGAGGAATGCAGGGCTGCGAGTGTACATTCTGTTTTTCCTTCTAGTCATGAGCTTCACTCTGCTGTTCCTTGACTGGTACAATGATTAAATTAGTGAATGAAAATGTATGATTGTGTTTGAGTTGATTTCTCTATGAGGATGTTTCATCCTGCCTCCCACACACTTGACAGTTCAGGGCAGGTTAAATAGGGCGAGTCCCTAAAGGGAAGAAGTTCATGGTATACATTTTAATATAATGCCAGTTTAAATAAGAATACTTTGATAATGCCCCTGATAGTTTGTAGGGTTCTATGAGCAAAGGTATGAAGCCCTTCATATTTAGGTCTATCATCCGTAAAGAGTTGTATCTTTCGTATAATGTTTGTACAGGCAGTGGTTTACAGAATCTCTTATGTCAGATTACTTAGCAAACCTAATATATTATAAAAATGTTGTCATAGCGTTCGTAATCAAACTTCTCTGCAAGGGTAACACAGATTTAAACAGATTTTTTTACGTTTTGTTGGTCTGAGAATCTATTATGTCATTGCTTAGCAAATCTAATATATAAAAATCTCATACCATAGTGTTAGTTATCAAACTCCTCTGAAACAGCCTCACCAATTTACACTGAATTACCTAGGTTTCAAAATAGTTAATTAATATGACAAAACAACGTTTGCCGGGTAGCCAGAAATAATTCCCATATTATGTAAAAACATTATGTACGACAGTGTTGCCAGATGCGAAACCTGAAAATGCGGTACCTGTACTTTAAAAAAGCGGATTTTCAGCAAAAAAAGCGGATTTTTTTATCATCATAATTAATTATGACATTAAACAATACCGATTGTTCTTTTTCCGTTTATAGGCTTTACATGTTTATTCATACCAAAGATGAAATATGTCGGTGAAAAAAAAAAACAATGTAAAAAATTACAAATTTAATGTGATATTCGAAGGAAAATACATTTCTCTGGACTCTTCGACCTCTGCTTTTGAATAGCTGTAAATGTTTATGCAACACAGATTGTTGCACCAAACAGAAACCGACTTGTTGATAGTTGAATGAACATGACATTGATCCAAATTCGAAAAAAGCGAAACCGCGTTAGTAAAAAGCGGGAAGCGGATCCACTATCAGAAATGCGGAAATGCGGTACATCTGGCCACACTGATGTACGTATTTTATTAACACTCACATTATTACACCCTAGCTCGATGACATAACTTCGCGCTCGTAAATAAAAAGTCACGAATCGGTAACATCATGAAATTCAATCGGAAGATGCAAACTGTACCTTCAGAAATGTTATCGAACGATGTCCGAACCTAGCCTACGTCACACCAATTACACGTCGCGTATCAATAAATAGATTCTTTTATTGTAAAGAGATGCTATTAATATAATAATATTGTCTATTATAATTTAATTATTTGTAGAATATTTTAAATCGTACTCAGTTGCTGTTGTTTACCTAATAGTTTATTTAAGTTAAGAGTTTCATTATTTGGGCGCCAGCGAAAGTGGCGCCATCTCAAATATTCTTTTTAGTATGGTTTCGTGAATAAGAACTAATGTAATTAATATTCGATAAATTCTACTATATAAATTTAATTAGGCTGCATACAGTTTCAAGTAATGTTGCTCATTTATTTTACTTTAAAGCATCTTTAATCATTTTCATACTTCCTGTTTTGAATTGTTAACGGCTTTTCAACTGTATTTAAGCGACAGGCATTCGGTAGCGACTTAGCGAGGATCATTGTAAAACCTACTATTAACTGTAACACTGATACAGCGGAAGCTCTGCCCGAAAATATACCGAAGCACTTACACCTGCGTTTCACTCCGACCATCCCGAACTTGTTTAACAGTACCTACTGAGGGTACAGTTAGCATCTTCAGATTGAATTTTAAGTTACGACGGAGCGAGCGAAACTCGTTTTTCAGCGGCGTGCTACTGCTGATTGTGACTGTGTGTTATGTGGCAAACTTACAGTACATATTGTCAATATAGTGTTACCTATAATTAATTAAAACCGACTGGGTGTCAGACACCCGTTTTGGGTCGCGAACTAATATAAGAAATAACATTTTTGTTAAATACTTACGTAGGTACCTAAGTACCCACGATTATAAAATATTTTATGTTGGTACCTACATTCATTCAGTCAGTTCAGTACCCATATAGTAATCTCCTCTTACTGCTACGGAACCCACTGTATGCGAGTACGACTCCCACTTGGCCGGTTTAGCTGTTTGCGTTTTGCTTCTGTTATTGTCTCAGAAGAAGGAATTCCTATTGGTATTCCTTCTTCTGAGGTTATAACCACAGACTTTTCCAGTGTTTTTAGCATAGAGTATAGAGTTGTCAATGGACTTTGAGGCACTTAGCGCCATCTATCGGTTAAATTCAAATCAGTTTATTGCTTCATGTGGTACAGGTACAACAGTCCTTAAACCCTAAGGTATAGATCCTTGACATGAGCCCTGCAAGGGCACTGCAATTTTAATACAGGTTACTTAAAAATAATATCTTAAAAACTAATGAAACAATTATAAATCTTACGGTCTATAACCTTCTTCCATAAAGTCTTTTAAACTGTAATAACATTTGCCAACAAGATATTGTTGTAACTTAATAACAAATTTATTAAAGATACTTTCTTCTAAAATATTGCTAGGTAACTTATTATATATCTTAACTGCCATTACGTGAGTCCCTGAACTATGAATTTTAAGTGTTGAAGTGGGTAGTGCTAGTTTATTTCGGTATCTAGGTTTAATGGTTTGGTGTAATTATCCTTTGAAAGAGAAAAGAGGTGTTGATTTTTTTTCACAAATTTGCTTATTTCTAAAATGTATAGTGATGCATGTGTTGGTATTTACGTCGATAAAGTGCTGTTTACAACTTTCCATTTTATTTACATTATTTATAATTCTGATGCACCTTTTTTGTAGGATAAATAAGTTGGGCGCATCAGTACTATTTCCCCACAGAATTATTTCATAACTCAGCCAAGCATGGGCGTATGCATAATAGGCTGACATGGCTGTTTTAACATCTGTAGACCTTTTAAGTTCATTCAGTTTGAAAGTTAAATTAAATTAAAATAAATAAATTTTGAAAGTTTAGCTGATATTATTTGGATGTGCATTTTCCAGTTTATATTGGTATCTATATTAAGCCCCAACAGAGGAGAAGTATCTACAGTATATTTTTGTGTCGTTATATTTATATTCAAAGTCCAGGTCTCGTTTTTGACATGGCTTATATTGCATGAGCTTCGTTTTTTTAAAGTTTAATGTTAAATTATGATCTTTTAGCCAGCTAGTAATATTGCGCTCTCTATTTCCAATTTTGAAAGTTTAGCTGATATTATTTGGATGTGCATTTTCCAGTTCATATTGGTATCTATATTAAGCCCCAACAGAGGAGAAGTATCTACAGTATATATTTTTGTGTCGTTATATTTATATTCAAAGTCCAGGTCTCGTTTTTGACATGGCTTATATTGCATGAGCTTCGTTTTTTTAAAGTTTAATGTTAAATTATGATCTTTTAGCCAGCTAGTAATAGTGCGCTCTCTATTTCCAATAGTTACTATACTCTATGGCAAACGGATAGGGACAGTATTGCCAACTTTATTTTTCCAAAACCACTTTACTCAACTCGCTAAACCACCAGGAAAACCACTAAATTTTTTTTTGCGGTAACAAATACACCAGACATTTCACTAGATCAAATAAATATTTCAAAAAGTACTTATTTGAAGTGCAACAATATACTTATACACTTTACAAAGTCAAATAAACTAACCCCCGGTTTCTCGAACGCTCTTAACCCTAGAAAGATAACCTACGCCGCAGAGGCGCCCGCGCGGCGAACATGTTGTTGTCTCTTTTCATTCAATGCGTGTATTACCTTGTCCTTCTTAACCAACTCAGTCGTCGGTCATACCTATGGCGTGACGGCTGTTTCTAAACGGTAAGTATCATATTTTTTATTTTTGAGATTTTATGCGCTCGCGAGGCACATGGTTATATTTTATGTAATTTTTAGTGTTGCTCGATTCCTTTGATATATTGATATAAAGTGTTATTGATGCATTTTTTGGTTTTATTTTTAGGAAACATTATTAGCGTAGACCATGACAAGTAGAATGGCACTTGCGACAGACGTCATATACCTATTATTAGTTGTCTCTACAGTGGATGGCCCAAAGACTTGAAGATTCTACTTTGCCAAGACATGTGCGAAGTAATATTGATAATAGTCTTCCAAAATCTACTGGACTGGCTTCCACAGATGACAAGGGAGAGCCGCCAGTAAAAAGACTGCACTTCAAAAAGAAGAATATCAGAAATGAACGGTGAGAAATGTAAAAAAACGTATTTTGTGGCGAATACAAAATTGACGTTTGTTCTAACTGCCTTCAAAGCCAATTATACCAAAGTTTTATTATTTTTCCGACTGAATGCTCCTTAGTATATTAGTTTATAAGAAAAAAACATGTTGATTTGTGATAATTTATAATTATTTGTTCCTATAACCAGAAACTGTTAATTTTTCTAATTTTTTATAGAGTTTTCGTAATTATAAGTAAAAAAACACTTTAATATAAAATTTAAAAAAATTAATGCGTTTTATTTTCAAAAATCTTTCAAACCTTTCACGTTTTTAAATTAGTGAAAATAAATATAAGTTATTGGAATAAATACACGCTATAGAAAAGTGTGCGCCTCTGATATGTATGGTTATCTGTCTAGGGTTAATCTATCGTTAACAGCTGTCAGTTGTCAAAAGTACTTACAAAAAAAGAAGATTTTCACACATAAATATTAAAAAAATAATTTTGGGGGTTCCCCATACTTAGACCGTAACTCAATTTTTTTTCATCAAACCGATACGTGTGGGTGGGGTAAATTTTATATATTTTTTTTATAAACTGCATAGTTAGCGTAAGAGACACTTCCAAAGTGGTAAAATGTGCCCCCTCCCCCCTGTAACTTTTAAAAGAAGCGAATGATAAAACTAAAAAAAAACACGACACTGAGGAATCTTAAAAGGCTCCTTTTCAAATATCTGGTTAAGAAATCGTACTACCTACTCTGTAAATGAATTTATGGACGATAAAAGATAACTAGTAATTGTTATACTAAGTGACTTTGGATTTATGTGTACACTTTAGACTTTTTATTAATGTTAATTAATCATTGTGCTGTTTGATTTAATTTATTCTATAATATGACATTCTTATTATGCTTCATTTTAATTTCAATATGTTTACAGTTTTTGAATCAAAATCAAAATCAAAAATTTTTATTTCAACGTAAAGAATTTACATTCTGCTTGTTGAATGTCAATGTACATACAGTTATGTATAATGTTAGCCGCTGCCTTAGGGCCGTCTGTAGTGGAGAAAAAGGCAGCGAAAAAAAAACTCCACTCTGACCATCTTTTCTCAAATCAACTTAAAGCTAATACAAATTAGGTATGAGTGTTCGTATACCAAGAATCTCAAGATCCATGAGTGCAATAAATACTTGCAAAGTCAAACATCATTTAATATTCTTAAAAGGTAATAAAACACCAATGCTGCGGCCAGACACACGGACGGCACCCGTTCACGAGCGTAACGCAGAGGTCAGCCATCACCAGTCTCAACCATATTAGAGGGAGATAGGCGACCCGGCCACCGCGCCACCATTCGCATGGCCTTTGGCAAACTTGTGTGATAAAGTTCTTGTCAGTTATCTATAATAATAGCATAGTTTTGATATGCAATCACAGCGTCTGTACATATGTATGAAATTTATTAAACCCTATATATTATTAGAATACCAATAACTAGCTCGTTGTGGAATTGGTTTACTGCCAAGGGTTTTTATCATCTATAAAGTCATCTATTCTGTAGTATGCCTTTTACAGCGCAGTTTTAATAACAAATTTAAATTTATTTCCTGGCAGGGATAGAATACTTTCAGGAATTTTGTTATAAAAACGTACACTATATCCTACAAATGATGTATTTATCTTGGCTAATCTGAATCTAGATGAGGCAATTTTGTTTCGATTTCTGGTGTTAACGTTATGTATATCCCTGTTTAGCTTAAATGTAGTTATGTTTCAAATTGTTTCAAATTGTGACATTACGAGTAACTATTAGATTTTCACATGTAGGTATACCGACTAAATATTGTACGCCTTTATGGCAGGACATAGCAATCTGAAACCTGACTGAAAACCAAATGTACCTAAAAATACCTATGTTCCCCAAATGAATGCTTTATGATTATGATTATGAAAAAAAAACACCGAAACTTGGTTCGAACGAGATCTAATTTAGCTTACATTCAATCAACTCAAATATAAAAATAAAAATTAAAAAAACATTTGAGGAACCCTTCATGGGCGAGTTTATTTTTTCATTCCAACCTAAAAGGTGGATGTGGTGGCATGGTGGCATTGGTCATCGACTTCGGCCTTAAAATCAAGACCTTTTATGAAGAACAAAAGTAACTCCACTAAATTACTGCTTGTTATGCCATAGTGCCTCTCCTTCATGTAATTTTTGTTTTTTTTTTCATCGATACCTAAGTATACTCGATACTTTGGTTACGGTACCAAGTATTTTTGTACTCGATACTATTTAATACGATACTAAGTAGGTATCGATACATTTCACAGTAATCGATACTTTTTTCGTTGAATCAAACATCCCTCTTGTCATTCGTCTTGTCCATTGAAGAATCAAGTTTTGAGACCAAGAGATGAATAACTAATGTATCCCGCGTATCGGTCGGTTCGTTTAGTGCTTTTAGTGCGCGCAGGTTTCGGCAAACGGTATCAATAATTTTTCTAGTTTGAATGGGCGACCCTTTGTTTGCTGATTGCATGGTAAACAACGACTTGACGTGATTATGTACTAGGAGGCGATGATTATGGAACCTAGCCGTTAGGAGTTCCCATGCATGCTGGTAATTAGAAGCGGTGAACTCCAAAGCACTAATGACCTGAAGGGCACTTCCTGATAACGATGATTTTAAATAATGAAATTTATGGATTGGATCAAGGTCTGTGCGACTTTGTATCATGGACTCGTATGAATTCCTGAACTCTAACCAAGAATCGTAAGAACCATCGAAGGCAGGCAGTTTTATGTCGGGTAATTTTACATTGGCCCTAATTGCATTTGATGAGGAATTTAATTTAGGACTTTCATCTTCGCCATCAATTAGACATTGTGCAGTGGCCATGCAACTATAAAATTACTTTTCAAAAGACTCCCTGTACTCCAACTGACTCCCATCGTCATCACTAACGATTGATTCAAGCTCATCCTGAACATCATTAAACTTATCAAAAAAAACGTTAGCTGACTGCATTCGCACATGAAGTTCAGCCTTTTGAGCTTTATTTATGGGTTGATCTGCATATCGTGACACGAATTTTACAAAGAGAGTCAACCTACCATTCAAGCTACCTCTTTGTCTTTTTCAGATTATAAGAATTTTATTATTGTATGAAGAGTGTTTTAAAATAATTGTTAAATATCTGTATGTAGCTGCGAGTTGAAATAAAGCTTGATTCATTTATATTTTTCCTTTTTATTTAAACTACACTGGGTGCCAAAAGTACTCGATACCTGAGTAACTCGATACTTTTTATACAAGTACGATACCGGTATCGAGTACTTTTTATACGATACTACTCATGAGTAAAGTATCGATACTTTTGTTTCGATACCATATCCCTACGGAGTGACAGTTGGTTTTTTTTTTATGCATGTCGTCTATTGTTCCGATACGCGCAATCGAAATCGAGAGACATTTTGATAAATTGCTTATTAATAATAAATAATAATAAAGTGGTAGGAACACTATGGAAAAAAAAGTTTTTTATATGGACCTACATCAAAATTTTCAATTTGCTTCTAGTTGATTTGAAATGGAAATAAATTATTTAAAGTCTATTAGCGTTTTGCGTAGACGGAAACGTATTATGGTTAGTAGAGGGTTGCCAGCATATAAAAAAACAGAAGTGTTACCATAATTTCATTAAAAACAGCGCCATCTTCACTTAAAAGGATGTAAACTATTCACCCAAATCACCCATACAAACACGTAAATACAAATACGTAGTATCTCTTTATCGTCTGTGCATACAAACACTATTTTGTACTAAGTGAAAGGACACTGGTGGTTTTTGGGAATCCGATTCCTATTATTTGATACAATAGAAGAAGTTCTCAACCCCAACTTTACCCACCAACTGAAGGTTCCAACAACAGTTAAGTAGATAACAACAGAAATACTTCCATTAATGGGATTTCGCAGCTTACTGCTGAAGTACCTTAGCAAACCGGTGGTATACGACTTGAAATCTTCCGAGATTCGATATTTCGTTCAAAACCTATACACCACAAACAGGTACAAAGTTATGGCTCCGACCAAAAGTCTTAAAGACTTCGGTTACGGCTTTAATTCGGGTAAGTGTGACAGTGTGCACACACTGCTCAAAACTCTACTTAATGCTGTAGCATCTTGCTTGACACTATCTTTCGTGCTCCTAGTCTCATACTTGTTTGCCTCGTAAATGGGGAACACGTCTCACTTCGATTGGATTTACTTTTCTTGTATATCATGGAAAAAATACAGAACTATATTTATTTTTATTTAATAGTTAGGTAGGTACTAAGAAAGTATTCATTGCAGAGAAAAAAAAGAGAAAACATTTATTTATTTTTTAATGTGTCCTCTACTATTCTATTAAAAAAAAATTAATGCAAGATCTTCATAAACTATCTTTAGATGGCCAACTAAGAAAACTAGAAGGCAGTCAACCTGGTGAACAGCCGTTCCAGTTCAATGTGAGCGATAACCACCAAGAATGCCAGCAGCACTATGAAGAACTTGGAGAGACCATTACAGAGCATATATACAGCCTCCTTGTGACGCAGGAGCATCTCGTGAAGTTGGCAGTACCCAAGGAAGCTCATGAGAGCAACGGGACTTTCATTTTTGTTTCCAAAGACTATGCTAAGAAGGATCAGCTGTTGGTACTAATCCATGGGTCTGGGGTTGTTAGGGCTGGACAGTGGGCAAGATCGTTAGTATTTTTATTAAAATCACTACTATTTTTCCAACTGAAATCCACCTATATCTTTATGAAAAGAATCCCATTTCTTTAACAATTATCTCTTAAAACCGATGCAACGGATCTAGAATTGATTACCAGCCAGTCTAGACAACAATAATCTCATTTGCAATCTCTGAAAGTTATACCTAAATAGGATGATCCAAAAATCTTTGTTTTTCAGGCTAATAATTAATGACAACATCAGCACTGGATCCCAAATACCATACATAAGAAAAGGAGTTGCCAAAGGTTATGGTATTGTCATTCTAAATACAAATGATAACTATACCCAAGATGGTAAAGAAATATCACAGAGCAGCAGCCCAGAACAACATGCTAGTTATGTCTGGGACAAGTTTATAAGTTCTACTAGTGCCTCGTCAATAGCTATAGTGGCTCACAGCTATGGTGGTGTAGTCACATTATCACTGGCCAATAAGAAAAAAGATGATTTTGAGAGGAGAGTGAAAGCTGTAGCTTTTACTGACTCTGTACATTGTTTTTCAAATTTTACAGTTTCAAAGCACTTGAAGCAGGTGAGATGTTGCTATTCACCACATTAACAGAAGTTGATGAATTGCACTTTGGTGATTTTTGAGTGTGCATCATTTGATATTTCTTGCAGATTGCTAAGAACTGGGTCTCCAGTGACAAACCACTGGATACGCCTGTGAAAACTCCAGAGACAGATGTCAGCAGAGTTTCAGCTGGTATGTTTTGGGCCTAAGTAATGTTGTTTTCTAGCTGTCGAATTGTTATTTACCATTGGTCATCAATCTTACGGATATATTTTTTAGTTTCTTTGATTAGTATAAATCTCCAAATGAAAATGCTTTAATGTACTGATTAAAATGCTTGGTGTGATGTGTCATTAACGAGGCGGTAATTAGCATAACAATAGTTAAACAGTGGCCGCCTGCCTGCAGCGGGTGAACGCCACGGGAAGGGTTAAGAGGTGTGGTGCTCTGCCGCAGAAGCACTATATCTTAAAAGATTATATTAGATTAGATTTAATTTATTTGTCAGTAAAGTAAAGTAAGAGCACCACACATTAAAAGGCTTTATGCCAAGCTAATTTGATGTACCTTTTAATTTATTATTGTTATTGTCCTACAGGTTGTGCCAAGCACGAGATGACATCAGCTTCCTCCATTGACTCAGTGTTCAGGTTTATCAATGACAAATTATGTACTAAATGATTTTTTTTTAAATTCTTATCAATGTAACAAATATATTACACATAATTACACAGCACAGCTGTAAAGGTTACATCTCTTAGTTTCATTTTATTTCTTTCCTTTGGAAAAGTTTTTCATCCAGTATTTGATATCTTGCTTGTTGGCTCTGACACCCAACACAGCAGACTTTGAGTTGACATCTCTCATAACAAACGGTGAGAAACCAGATGTGTACTCTGGGTCCATAGGGTTGTTTCGGTTTCGTGCCAATTTTGTGGCAAATCGTTTGTGAATATGCTGATCTTCAGTAAGGATTGGATACTGGAAATGCTGGCCTCCTTTTGGTGTTGGCAAGCTGAATCTCTTGCCTCTTGCAGTCAGAGGTTTCCTACCGTTTATATGGATGTGTTGATTTCCTTCCTCGTCTACACTTACGGCCACCTTCTTTAGTGTTGAATGACCGCATTTGGGGCAGAAAAGTTTTGTCATAACACTGGTAGTTTTGAAGCAAGTGGTGCAACGAAAAATAAATGTACGGAGTTGCCTGATAATTCTCCCATCTATGGATGTGACATTTAAGCCAATCTGTTTGAGAACATTCTGCATGGCAAAGTCTGATGTTATGCAGGCAACTTCAACTGATTTGTCTTCAAAGAAATCACCTCCATCCATTTCTTTTTTCTTCTCTGCCAAGTTTCCTGGGGTTATCCATTCACCTTCATCATCATCTTCTGACTCATCACTTTCTGACTCTTCCTCCTCACTGTCATCTTCACTCTCTGAGACTTTGACCATCATTTTGTCTGCATCTTCATCCTTCAATTCCATGTTATTTATCTGATCTACAATCTGTTGCTCTAATTCTTCATCATTTTGTGTGTCTTCTTGTGGTTCCATTTGAAATTCAATGTTTATTTTAGCCAAATCTTCAGTTTCAGTTCTGTCAGTGATCTGTTGGTTACCAGCATTGTTAATTTTAGTTTCAATTATTGTGTTGTCGTTATCTTTAGCATCAAGCTGATTGTCAGGGGTATTTAATTTGGCATTATCAGGAGTGGAACTTGGGTTATTATAATTCGCCAGCCCAGTCACTTTCAAAGTCTTCTGCATGGTAGGCTCGGTCTTCAGGTGGTCCGTGCCTACTTTTTCTTTTTCCATTTGGTATGCCAGAGCCATGACTTTGATATCAGTGGCCGAGAGACTTGTGTAATCGCCAGTCTTTTTCGAGAACTCCGTGACAAAAGCTATGCTTTCAGAGAACACATTCTTGACTTTTAAGTCGTAAGGAAGAACTACGAGCTTCTTCCGTTGCCGGTCGCTAGTAATTTCATCGAGGACTTCTTGAATTGTGTACACGTTCTCAGAGATGTTTTGCAAGTTGCCAGCTTTGATAAAGGCGGACGTGTCCACCACGAGGTGCTTGATCTTCTTGGACATTGTGAGAGTAACTGGCGTGCGTTATTGCAGCGAAAATTTTTACTTCCTTTTATAATTTTTTCAGAAAAAACACGTGCAAAATACGACGACAACACGAAGTCGAAGTGAAGTGACACTTGTTTTTTTTTTGTAATATTTTTTCCTTTATGGAAAAGGCTAAGAGCTTAAGCCCATACCGCCTGGTCTTATTTTAGTTTCTTTTCTTCTCTTGATATTGGTTGAGGCTAAAAGCCTAGTCTTTCCGTAGGCATTTTCTTCAGTCTTTATTAATATTCGAGGCACATAGCCTTGTCTAACGTATTTATTATTTTACTTCATAATCCAGTATGTTTAGGTCAATCCGTGTTGTCAAATCAGGTAGTTATCTATTTTCCTCCAGTATTTATTTATAGGTCACATCCGAGTTAGGTATCAAATCAGGTAAAATAGGTCTATTCCGGTGTATTATTATTTTTCAAATAACTCCAATGGTATTCTTGATAAAATTATAAAAATAAATAAGTGTGGGCCCTCGGCCTCGTGAGGCCCGATCTTGAAAAGAACAATTGATTTTGTGATCACTTGAAGACATTGGGCCTCACGAGGATATTCTTAAGGAGATCCTGAATAGAGCGCGGGATATCCAGGGCTTCTTTGTAAATGTTCAATAAGCTATCAATAAATACTAGTCTTTGTATATTGAATTGAAGGCAATCAAAAAATATATGATTTAGAGATTGGTTTTCAGAATTACAAAATGTGCAATTTGGGGAAGGAATCATTTTCAATCTATGTAAATGTTCATTAAATCTGCCATGTCCAATTCTCAAACGACAAATTGTTGTGTAAAAGTTTCTATGTAGATATTTTCCAACGATAAACCATGGCCTCTAAACGGCCTAGCCACGGGGAACGGCGGCGCGAACGGCGGTGCGGCAAGCGGGACGAAATTTCACGCGGCGCGGTTTGCCGGCCGCGGGCAGGCGCGTTTGCCGCCGCTACTAGTAGGGTAGGGCTGAGTAGGGCAGGCCGGTGAAGAGCGAAATGTCTTTATCTCAAAGTAATATTTTTTTTTGTTCAATACATAATATTTGGAAGAGCGTAATCTACTCCATAGATTTGAATAGGTATCGAGGTATACTATGGAGAATTCCACATTTTTCCACCGAAACATTTTTCGAGTTTACTAGAATTATTGTCGAATTATATTCATCAGGATTGGAAAATAAGTAAATGCAGCTAGAGTTTTAAGTGCCGCTGAAAATTTGATCTAATACATAGGTGCCATTTAATTAAGCTGACCATATTTTGGAGAATGATAGTAGGTATCAATGAATTTTTTTCATAACTATTTTTTCAGAAATATCGCTGCTAAAATATGGTCAGTTAATTAAATGTTACTCTGTATATTAATGTTTCATGAAATTAAATAACTTTTAGGTAATTATGTTCTTTATCAAAGTAACAAATATACCCCATTTTGTTAGTATTTCAGCAATAACAGTCTCGGTATTTATTATTCGCGGCGAAAACAACTAAGCTCGTTTGATCTCTGCACTAGTCGCCGCGACTGCCGCTCGACGCCGTGGCTTGCGCCGTACTTGTTCATGTGTTTGTTTTACTCGCCGGCCGCGCCGCCAGTCGCCGCCAGTCACCGCTCGGTACATTTCGCCAGTCTCGCCGCCGCCGTTCGCCGCTCCGCGTGGCTTGCTCCGTACATTTCTATGAGTTTGTTTCAGTTTGCCGCCCCGCCCGCCGCACCGCCGTTCGCACCGCCGATCCCCGTGGCTAGGCCGTTAGGTACCATAGAAGAACTTTACCGGTAGTTACCGGTTTGTCACATTTATTATTTGATTGAAAATCTTCAGTTTCATGATTCATGATTAGAAAAAATATATGAACCACATCACACGGTGCTGAGGTACAACACTAGGCGTTCACAAAAAAAAAAAACATCAGTGCTACCACATGTCATGGGTTTCTACTTTTGTCGTAGATCTCCATCTTCTTTGACTTAAACATTCAAGGTTCAATAATTGAATAATTTGACATCAATTATTAATGTTTGGTAGTTATTATACCAACCTCACTCAAGCTAGGATAAGGGAGTTTGATGTGTATCTTAAAAATCTTCGGTGTTACTAAAATACCCAATTGCTGTATCACCTCAAGAGGTATTTAGATAGGTAGGGCTTGTCTTGTAGAAGGTATAGGTGCCCGAAAATTTTGAATACCTATCGACTTGACGAAAGATCTCTAACGGCCTGGCCACGGGGCATTTAGTCGCTAGTCACAGCCGCGACTGAAACAAACTCATAGAAATGTACGTAGCAAGCCACGCGGTAAGACGCCCCGCCGTTCGCGCCGCGCGATTTTTCGCGCGGGCGAATTGTCCCGTGGCAAGGCGGTAAAGGGACTGAAAGACGATTTATTCCACGAGCTGAATTGCTTAGTCTCGCAGTAGCTCAACCCCTACAACAATTTGCAATTACACTTTTGTGTAAAACCTAGGTAGGTACACGTACAGCCATTAATCTTTGGCCCTATTCGTCTTTTTTAGTTCTAATTTCTCCCAAATGTATAAATGTGTGTTTTGGTGTGTGAATAAAATAATTATCTATTCATACTTTCATATAATAATTTTATATAATATAATAAAGTAGGCTTTCAGTTCAGAAGATTATTTAAGTGTGGTAAAGAAACCCGGAAAAAATGCCTTTTACCTTTACATGTCATATAGGGGCAACCACAACTATCTGTTTCCAAGATTCTGATTATATATAAATATATATACAAGAATTGCTCGTCTATAGAGATTAGATTTCAATGTGGTCGTGGTAGTTTCACCCCAATTTGAATCTGGTCACACTTAAGTAGATTTAC
Organism: Yponomeuta plumbellus; assembly: GCA_947310845.1. Lineage (NCBI taxonomy): Eukaryota > Metazoa > Arthropoda > Insecta > Lepidoptera > Yponomeutidae > Yponomeuta > Yponomeuta plumbellus. The sequence continues at coordinate 3,002,070 of OX371204.1, forward strand.
TTGGGAGTGAATTTATTTCATTTTGCATTGTAAACAAAAATAGTACTTATTTCGTAACCTATGTGTTCCAGATAGAGTTATTTGCACACAAAATGAGTTCGAAAAAGGGCAAGCGGAATTCGGGCAATAAACACTTTCCAATAGCCGAATCCGTGAGCATCGCGCTGAAAATACAGCTCGATAAGTTTTTGACCGACGAAAATGAGACAGAGCTCAAGTTCCCGACATTTCTTTCCGCCCAAGAGAGAGGCTTCATCCACGAGACCGTGGCCAAGTTGGGTCTGAAGTCCAAATCCCGCGGGAAAGGTAAAAATTTTCGCTTCAAAAATAGGTTAAATATTTTTATTTTATGTGACCTACTATTAATATGAGGCGGCAATTTTTCTATTTTACACTATTTTTGCAACAATCTGAAATGTGTAATCAATGTAAATTTTTGTTATAGTAGTGTTTTACGCCTGATAGTTCCATATTAGTACCTGAAACAACGTTACATATTAAATAGATAATTTCAACAATGTTTAAAGGCAACTACTTACACTGGATAGGTAAAGTTACTCAGACACTGTAGCACCTGAGACTTACGTTCATGTTTTTCTTAGCTGTTTAGGCTTAGCCACCTCCTAGGACATCCTCTCAACTTAAATCAACAGACCCATGTATAAATATGAAACGCGAAATTCTCGCCAAAACCATGAATAAATACATCGAAATGACTGCGAAAATTCTTCCAGGCGTAAACCGGTACTTGACAATTTACAAGCGAGTGGGATCAACCATAATCCAGAATGATGCCAAGCTAATCCTCGACTCCAACATGCGATGTAGCATAGCGGAGCTATTCAATGCCTTCCCCATCACAAGCAAGGAGAAGGATGACCTCAGCAGCTGTCCCGAGAAGGAACGGAGTCCCCAGCTGGCTCAGAAGACGTTGGGACAGTTGAATAATGGTGTGGCACAGGTTGGATATAACACATGTTACTTTAGCCCGCTAGAACTTTTAAAGGGGTTTGGGTAACTTTGTATGGACGGTTGGCGTCATATTTTTTGAGCGGCCACCTTTTTTTTCGGTGCTAATTTTTAATACTAATTTTACTTAATATATATGTCGTAGGACGATTTGATAAATAGAATTTTCGCAAAAATTCTAGGGCTATCGCGAAAACACGGATAATTAGATAAGGGCTTGGACATTTCTCAATGTTACTGAAAAAAGACAGGGCTTTTGCAAAAACGCGGGTTCCTTTAGAAAGATTGCGAAAAGAGTCGTTGGCTATTATGATTTAAGCACACTGATTGGTCGATCGCATCGCTCAAAACAACATCTTCTCTGATTGGTTGACAACTTGACGCTTCACCTGATATTCTATTCTGGCACGGGATTTACTTGCGATGTTTTTATGTTTTGCATTCGCTGTTTTTTGATAACTAAATAATGTGCCAAGTAATATAAGGTGTGTCTGTGAGTGCAAAATGTCAGGCACAAGTGAAATTAATGCCGAATACGTAACCAATTTTGAATTTATGTCTGATAAGGAAAGATTCAACATAGAATTAAGAAAGTTTTACGCTAATAGACAGGTTGGAATTACTAAACCAGATTCGTCGACTAAAGATAGGGTAAATAGTGTGATTGCTTCAATAGTAGGATTTATTCTGGAACTGTACTTAAGCAATCGAAAACGCAACAAAAGTACAGACATGAAAAAAAATACGATTTCATGGGGATACTGATTTTGAAAAGACAACATCTTGCCTCTCCTGTTATTCAAGTAAGTATATCCAACTAATGAGTACTATGATATTATTCTGCAAGCACATAAATCGACCAGACAGGGGGGTCGAGATAAAATGATAGATAGCCTGAAATATAATTATTTGATACCAGAACCAATTATAAGTATGTTCCTTAACTTGTGCAAGACCGTTAAAGTTATTTTAATTAAATGTTGTGTTTAGGTTATCAGTTCCTAATTATTGTTATTGGCGATATCCTACTCTGTTTAAAGTATCGGATTCAAAAATGTAAAAAATCTTCTATCTAGCGGGCCGCGCGTGCGAGGTAGCCCCTTACCTCGCACGCGCGGCCCGGTAGATAGAAGATTTTCTACATTTCTTGCAGGACGTACAGTCGATAGCACATCGTCCTATACATACACCCATGCACTCTACTCCGTTGCATTATGGGTGACTTTGCAATAAAAATGTGGAGGTTGACGTGCTGTCGACTGTACGTAGTCGACAAGTGGGCAACCCGAACGCGAGTAGACGTCATTAAAAGTCGCTTCGATTATTAATTCAATTATTATTCGACGAATGCTACGCAAAATAAAGATGTATGTAAATGACCACACTAAAGCCCACGCGAACAAAGTCGCCGGCAACAGCTAGTGTTCAATAAGAATTAAAGATACTATAGTTTCGATTGTCTATTCTTTTAGTCTTTATAACTCTATGACAAAATAGCCGAAACCAACAAGAAAAACTAGGGACCAATCACAACAAGTGTTGGCCTGTTAACCAAAATCAAACCAATCAGAGTTCAGGATATACAATCCTACTAAAAGAACTCGTAATTTTGCAAAAGCGCTATTATTTTTCAGTAAGATTGAAAAATGTCAAAACCATTATCCAATAATCCGTGTTTTCGCGATACACCTATGATTTTTGCGAAAATCCAATTTATCAAATCGTCCTACGATATATATATATATATAAAATAAGTTTAGCTGTAAGTAATATCGGAAAAAAGTTATGGCTCTTCAAAAAGCATAAAAAAATGTTTTATTCTGAGAAATTATGGGACGTTGCATTCTTGTGTCGTTACTGAATCGCGTGAAACCGATTTTAGTATAGGGCCTTCGCCCACGGCGACCTTTTGCAGCGATGCTGTCGCGCGTTCTTCGTGATTCAGTTGCGATGCAAACGCTATACTGTCGCGCTTCTGTCACAATGCAAACGCGATTCAGTAACCCTTCCTCCATTCTTTCGCCGAGGTCGTCCGACACGGTCGCGCGCTCGCATCCATACGGCCGCGATGCTGTAGTGCGTTAGTAGCGCGTTGGCATCGCTTCTGCAGCGCGTTGCAAATGCGACATGCGCGCGTTAGTAGTGATGCTGTCGAGTGCTTACTAAACGCGCGACAGCATCGCTACAAGAATTCGCCGTGGGCGAGGGCCCTCCTAACGACACAAAAATGCCTACGATCGCCACAGTTTTAGGCCCTTCTCCCACGGCGACTTTTTTCAGCGATGCAGTAGCAATGCTGTTGTGGGTTCGCCGCAATACGTCGTTCATATTGCAATTTGTTCTATGTCAAAAAAATAATTATTTTTTATTTCAAAAATGTGCTTCAAATTTCATTTTGAGCGCGACCAAAAAAATGTTCAATGTCATCTGCGAATAGAAAACCGGCATTTGTAGCGTGCAATATTTCACATGATCAACTCAGCAGTAAATTGCGTACGTCATATTGTTCTAAATGAAATAATTTTTTATTTTTTTTTGACATTGAACAAATTGCAATATGAACGACGATAAGCACGATTCAGTGGCGATGCAAACGCGATTCAGTAACCGAGGGGCCACTCTTCCTCCATTTTTTCTCCATGTCGTCCGTCACGCCGCGCGTTTGGATCGGCATCTGTAGTGCGTTGCAAATGGACTAACGCCCGTTCGAAGCGATGCCACAGAATACAGGTACAGGTAGAGAAGATTCACTCCGCAAAATCAATTAAAGAAAAAGGGACTCTAGTAGCGATACAATTAGGTGCAATTCAGATCGCACGGCGCTAAAAAAGCTACAGTTATATTCACCTACAAGTTGCCTCTCTTTCTACCGCATAACTCGCGCGTGCGTCACTGCTCGTTCCTGCGTGAGTTCCTACTTATCAGCCACTCTGGAGTGACCGCCGCATGTACTTACGCGTTCGATATCTACACGCGGAGTGTGACAGGCCTGGCGATGCTGTCAAGTGTTTACAAAACGCGCGACGGCATCGCTACAAAAAGTCGCTGTGGGCGAGGTCCCTAAGTTACTGAATCGCGTTTGCATCGCAACAAACGCGTGACGGTATCGCGTTTGCATCGTGATTACGTGGGCAAGGGCATATAGGTAGCAACCGCATTGCGACTGTATCGATGCGAACGTGCGACGGCATCGCAGTAGCATCGCTGCAAAAAGGTGGCCGTGGGCGAGGCCCCTTAATCACAACAGGGGCCCACCCTACCTCCATTCTTTTCCCGATGTCGTCCAACACGGTCGATCTTTTGTATCGATATAGTCGCGATCGGGGAAAGAAGAAGAAAGAAAGAAGATGGAGGAAGGGCCCCTATGTAACTGAATCGCGTTCGCATCGCGACAGAAGCGCGACGGTATCGCGTTTGCATCGTGATTGAATCGCGGGTACGTGGGCGAGGCCACACAGCTAGCCACCGCATCGCTACTGTATCGCGGCGAATGCACGACAGTATTGCTACTGCATCGCTGCAAAAAGTCGCCGTGGGCGAGGGCCCTATAATTAAGGTTGGTGACCCATGACTTACTTGACTTAAGGTCCTAAGTCCCCTAGGTGGGGCAGAGGGCGTCCACAGTGCGTCGCCAATCCGATCGGTCTTGAGCTTCGCGTTTTATTTCACTCCAGGTCTTGCCTAATGCCTTCACTTCTGCAGCAATAGTCCGCCGCCAGGTTTGTTTAGGGCGACCACGTTTACGCTTTCCTTGGGGGTTCCAGTCGAGAGCTTGCCTGGGTATGTGGTTCTGGTCCCTTCGAAGAGTATGGCCGATCCAACTCCACTTGCGGCGTTTGATTTGTTGGTCGATCGGGGTCTCACTGCAGCGTTCCCAGAGGTTCAGGTTGGAGATTTTCTCGGGCCAGTAAATACCGAGAATTCTGCGAAGGCACCGGTTGATAACGACCTGCAGCTGGCACGTGATGTCCTTTGTGACCTTCCACGTCTCACACCCGTACAGCAATACGGTTTTTACATTGGACCGGAATATCCTGAGCTTAACTCTCCGTGTCAATTTACGTGATTGCCACACAGGGCGGAGCTGCGCGAAGGTTGCTCGAGCTTTGGCGATCCTAGAAGCGATGTCCTCTTCAGTTCCTCCAGTCTCTGACACGACGCTTCCGAGGTATGTGAATTTGTGGACTCGCTCCACGGCCTCAGTGCCAATAAGCAGCGGCAAGGAACTTGTCGCTCCGCACCTCATCTCCTGGGTCTTCCGTCCGTTTATGCGTTTATCCTTTCCATACTGTCAAACTGTGTTTGTACCTATGCCTTGTGTATGTTTCTGTATTGTCTATGTTTGTTATGTGCTGTTGATGTTCAATATGTGATGATATGTGTACGTGTGTGTGTCTTATGGAAATAAATGTTTTGTCTATCTATCTATCTATCTTTATCTTTAGTCCCATCTTCTTGGCCTCTCCCTGTAGGTCATTCAGTTTGGACTGCATATCTGCGCGACTGTGGCTCAACAGGCATAGGTCATCGGCATAGTCCAGATCCTCTAGGACGTTGGATAATCCCCACTCTGTGCCACGGCACGTCGTAGATGTCGTATGATGCATCACACCATCCAGAGCGACAAGGAAAAGGAGAGGTGAGAGAAGACACCCTTGGCGCACTCCTGCGTGTACTGGAATGTCCTCCGAGACGAGCCCATCATGTGTTACTTTACAGGAGTAGTTTCTGTAGATGGCCTTGATGATGTTGGTGATTTTCTCGGGGACTCCAATTTCGTGCAGACGGTCCCAGATGCAAGCCTAACTCAGCGTATCGAAGGCTTTTTCGAAGTCCACAAAGGTCAGGTACAACTCCCTTTGCCATTCTGTTGCCTGTTCAAGTATGATACGCAGAGTGTTGACTTGATCCGTGCACGACCGGTAAGGACGAAATCCGGCTTGCTCTCTACGGATGGAAGGTTCCACTGCCCTTGACAGTCTATCCAAAATAATTTTGCAAAGGACCTTCGAGGGAGCCGAGAGCAGGGTAATGCCTCTCCAGTTACCACAGTCGCTGAGGTCTCCTTTTTTTGGCACGGTGATGAGAAGGCCTTTGTTACAGTCATCCGGTAACTCTTCCGCTTGCCAAATGGAATTAGGTAGTGGCGTAAGCGCGTTCACAGCGTTCGGTAAGTCGGCATTGAGCATTTCCGCTGTGATGAGATCCAATCCTGGGGCCCTGCCTGGTTTTAGCGAGCGTATGGCGTTTGCTACTTCCTGTCGTGTAGGCGGAGAGACATCGATGTCGAGGCTTGGAGTAAGCAGGTCGGCTACAGGTGGTGCTGGGGCAGTGGGGTCGCTGGGGACACGGAAGATACCCTCAAAGTGCTCCCACCAGCGTTTAAGTTGTCCCTTCGATGTCACAATAAACTGGCCATCCCTGCTTTTCGGTGGCTTCTTCCTGCTATGCCGGATTCCAGCCAGAGTCTTCGTCGCTTTGTACATCTCCCTGAGATTACCGGAATCAGCGGCACGTTGGGCGGTGTCGGCAACACCGTCTGCCCATATTCGCATGTCACGGCGAGTGCTACGGTAGATGGTTTTACGAATCAGACGGTATTGAAGCCTCAGGTGTTCCAGTGTTGCCGCGTCGCTGGTCGACTGAATCTTCAGGTGAAGCTCTTTCGTCGCCTTGATTAGGTCCCAAGTATGCTGTGACATCCACTCGTCCCGTTTGTGTGTTTTACGTCCCAGAACAACGGAGCTGGTCTCTGTGTAGGCCATTTTGATGCGATTCCACTCCGTGTCGACGGTAGTTGAGTCTGCATCGAGTCCTGAGAAGCGGTTCCGCAGCTCGATCTTAAAGGCTGCCTCTGTATCAGGGTCCTTCAATTTGCTGACTTCAAATCGTCTGCCCATCCTGGAGTTGTCAGCAGTCCGGGCTACAGCCACTTTGAGCCGCACCTCGGCTACTACCAGATGGTGGTCGCTATCAATATCTGCACCACGCCGGGTACGGACATCGAGCAGCGAGGAGCGCCAACGGGCACTTATGGCAAGGTGGTCGATTTGATTTTTTGTGACTCCATCGGGTGAGTTCCAGGTGTACTTGTAGTGGACTGGATGAATAAATAATGTGCCGCCAATGGTCAGGTCGTTGTGCTGACAGAATTCGAGGAACCGTTCCCCATTGTCGTTGCGGTCTCCCAGCCCGTGAATACCCAAGTGTCTTTGGCAACCACCGTTGTTTGCTCCAACTTTGGCGTTCAGATCGCCCATGACGATTACTATGTCTTGCCTACGGATGTTCTTCATAGTCGAGTTGAGTGCGCTATAGAAATCGTCCTTCTCTTCCTCTGATGCCAAGTTTGTGGGAGCGTAGCACTGAACGATGGTGATCTTGCGGGCTTTTGTGTTGAAACGGGCTGTGGTCTGAGATCGGCTTCCAGTCCAAGAGACCACAAGGTGACCCATGACCCATAGAAGAATGATGCCGCATGGTTTCTCGATTATTTCGACTAGAAATAACTTAAAAATTCGCAGTTTTTACTTACTACAACAAAAATGATTAGGTTTTACGATTAAACTATGAACTGTGATATCTCGGCTCCGATATGGTTTAGCTATATACATATATACTCCATAATAAAAATTGTTTACTTTATACTGCTCTTTCGTAAAACACAACTTTCATGAGTGGCCGCCAAAATTTAAAACGACGCCAACTTTACCCAAACCCCTTTGTCTACAAATAAACAAACATCAGTATATCTCAAGTTGCATAAAAGTACTATAATCAATAGGATAGGTAATGAACTGGATCTTTCAAACAATAACATCATAATAATATTAGTTTATTCATTAAACTGTGTATCAAATTACAAAAAAAAGTGCTCGTCCTTTGATAATAATTATTTCTAACATTGGACAGAACCCCCTTTTCTTCTTCCAATAAGACCCTATTTTGCAATATCCCTCCCTGATCAATCAGCTCTCTTATTAGATTCTTCATAGTTATATGATTTCAAACTACAGTTCCTTACTTAAATGAAGGTCCAGTGTTGAGTCACAAATACTATTTGATGGTTCTGTATTGTAACGCAGGTGCCAAACACAAACTACAATCCGGAGCTTGTGAAATTCCGCGAGAAACTGCCGGTGTATGAACAGAGGCAAGAACTCATCAATGCCATCACACACAACCAGGTGAGGGAGTGTAAAAGTTTTGGAATGAAAGCACCTGTTCAATGAAATATCACAAAGAGAAATTACTACTAAGAATAGAAGAAGGTCTATCTAATTAGCCCATGAACGGGGAAAATATTCCAGGTGATAATAGTGGCGGGCGCTACTGGGTGCGGCAAGACCACTCAGCTGCCGCAGCTGATTCTCGAGCATTGCCAGCAAAACAAGACGCCGGCGCGCATACTATGCACGCAGCCGCGACGCATCTCCGCTGTCTCCGTCGCTGAGAGGGTAAGGGCCTTCCTCCACTTCTCCGGTCCGGCAAACGTTAATTACTGGTCCGATTTAGAAACACAAGAATACTAGTCGACGGTTAAAAGGTAATAGGGCATAAGCGACATTTTTGGCCCAAAATGACTTTTGAATGCCATCTTACTTAAAAAAAAAATCTGCGACGAATGCGCTTACTCCCGCGGCTCTACGATGACTTTTTTGTATCGTAGAGCCGCGGGAGTAAGCGCATTCGACGCAGAATTTTTTTTAAGTAAGATGGCATTCAAATGTCATTTTGGGCCAAAATGTCGCTTATGCCCTATTACCTTTTAACCGTCGTAGTAAGCTCCTCCACTACCCCGGCATCCGGTTTTTGACGGTCCGATAATTTGCTACAGCGGAACGGTATTTTACCGGGCCGAAGTGATCGACGTACAAAAACAATGCACGTTTTTGCACCGCGCATACGACCCGAAAATGTTCCCATACTATTTTATTTACATTAATAGAATGTGTGGAAAACGTCCCCTGCCTCGAATAGAAAAACCGAGGAATTTTTGTAAGGCACCGCGTCACGTCCATTGCCGATTATAATCGGATGTGGTGACACTCAAGTGGATAGGCATGCTCCGGCATCCGATATTTTTCTCATGACTGATTCCGGTTCCAACGTCGGACCGGAGCAGTGCAGAAAGGGCCTGAGTCGTTGCGATGGTTTTTACACTTTTTGTAGTAACAAAACGGACTAAGTGCGCGTTGCACTCGCGCACAAAGGGTTCCGTACCATTTATCTAAACAATTAAAACACTCACCCGGCTGAGCTTTACACTTTTATCTTTTTTAATATTTTTGTCGTGATAGTAATAAAGTAATCTTTATAATAAGAAAAATATCAAATTAGACTAACGACCGCACTCAGAGACGTCATTTAACGTAATGTTCATCAAACACTTTAATGATCGTCTTTATGCGTATTGATATAAGTGTTATTTTTCTTTCTTAACTAACCATTAAAGTTGATGAATGTCTCTGAGTACGGCAGTTAGTTTTTTTAAGCTATGGAAGTGCGGCGTTACTTAGTACAGGCATTATACATACTTAAAAGGTGGCAACAGATACTATGTACCGTTAAAATGAAGCAGTTTATGAAAATAAAGATTTTGTATTTGTATTGTCTACCATAAAATGGTTTCGCTTATCTCTAGCCGCGCGAATCGACCCATGACCGAGTTCAACTCGTGAAATTTACTATAGGAAAAATTTTGTTGTCCGATCGATCGACTGCCTCGTTGGAGTAGCCGTTAAAGCGCTTACCAAATAACCAAATAACTACATTTCACTTCCAAGTAAAAATTGTGTGTGCTACGTAGGCGTTCTTTTTTAGACTTTGCTTTAAGCCTCTGCCTCGAATCTTGCGGGCAGTGCGGGCACGGCAGATAAAATCAAATGAGTTTACCCTCCCGCCCTACTCACCGCCGCCGCCGCCCCGTTGCCCGCTAGATTTCAGGCAGAGGCCTTTTGTATGAGTAATTACATTTGAACGTCTTTGATGTGATAAGGATTTTGGTCACGTGAGCATTCTATTCTATGTTAAAAAATCTACTTCTTACGTATTTTAGTGTATTATTAGGTATTAGTTTTGTTTCTATGCTTTCTTAGTGCTGTGAGTTGTTGCTACTGCTGTAGTTAGATGTGTGTTGTATATGTGTGTGTCTTATGTAAATAAATAAATTCTTCGAATCTATCTTCAATTTATTTTTGCATCGAATAAATAAACTGTATTTTAAAGCCCACACAATTTTAGTTCCTCCACCACTGTGGGGATCTCAATGTGGACACCTTGAGATCGTGAGGTGTGGAAGTATACTATCGATTCAGACTATAAAAACTACGAAAAGTACAACTTGAATTTCCGAGTTTCTCTACAATCTCTTACACACTCGCACTCACACACGCGCCGAAAATTCTCCATGAATCATGTTAATTATGCTTTCATTTTACTTTTTAACTGTCGCCTGTTTGAGGAGTTTCTAAAATTGTGACTCGTAAATAAGATTAGATTAAATAATATAAGTGTGTAATTGGCCTATGTTTGGCCTACAATAATTACCTGTTTTTGTGAATGAATGTGAATCGCTCGTAGCCTGGGCTGCCTGAGTGATCTTGAACGATCACTAAGGTTAAGCAACATTCGGCGCGTTCAGTCCATGGATGGGTCACCGTCTATGACTAACGCTAGTGGCATTCTTTCCGAGCGATTCCGTGCTTCGCAAGGTACGTTAAGCAGTTGGTGCCGGCTGCCGTCGATAGATGGCAGTCGTTAAGCCAAGTCAGAGGCCTTTAGGGGCGGCTTGAAAACTTCTGACAGTAAGACCAGCCACTAGTCTTACAAGCCTCCACCAATCCGGACTTGGCCCCCGTGGTGGAGTATGGCCTATACCTTCCTCAGGGAAGAGACCCGTGCCCCTCGGTGGGGACATAATGGGTTGATGATGATGACATATTTGACAGTTCATGTGTCTTTGCCTGATGCTACTTCTGCCGCTGTAAACTCTACGTCACGGAACTAGGGGTCACGGAGACCATCGTTCAGAGAGATCAGCATAACGTCCCGTATATGACAAGTCGTCAAGTGCCGGTCGCCGTTAGAGTAATTGCCGTTTATTCAGATTTTATTCTGCAAGCTGAATTACCTGTTTTTTATAATGGCTTGTGCTGTGGACTTGAAAGACTAATGAAATAAAATAAGATCGTCCCGTTCCCTAGGTGGCATACGAGCGCATGGAGAAGATCGGCCAGTCGGTGGGCTATCAGATCCGCCTGGAATCGCGTGTGTCGCCGCGTACCGTGCTGGCTTACTGCACCAACGGGGTTCTGCTTCGGACGCTCATGGCAGGAGAGGCAGCGCTCGCAGGTGGGACTCGCTTCCATAGCCACTGCTATGAATTTGAATTTTACTAGTTTTAATTATGCTTCTGGGCACCCGCTACCAAATTTTGTAGCCACCGAGCCAGCGGGTTAACTACACTTAGTTAACCCGCTGGCTCGGTGGCTACAAAATTTGGTAGCGGGTGCCCAGAAGCGAAATTAAAACTAGTAAAATTCAAATTCCAAAGTTTTATTCATAGTTTAAACGAAATGTTTACTTTATGAACTTCAAAGTGGTTAGTTTCACAATTAATAGAGTACGTGGAGAGGAAACTAACAAAGAAAGTCCACATTTATTCTTTTCAAAACAGTCTTAGTTTAGTTAACTAACTTTCAAGCTTAAAAGTATTACTCATTCTGTTGAACACTAAAGGTAATATTTTAAATTAATATTTTAATTTAAAAATCTATGAATACATTTAATATTAATCTGCTGTATACGTACTGTACTACTATATTCATTAACCGTCGTTCTAAAGTCCCTTGTGTCAAGGCAACTTATCATTTGCTGAGTTGAGCCAGAAGGTTAAAATAAGTTATAGTCTGAGTTTAATTCCGTAGAATTCTGACAGTTATGATTTTTTGACATGTCGGAGATTGGAAACCTTTTTGATTATTTATTAAATGAGTAAATAATTTGACAGTTATAATATAGGGCTTAAATCCTTAGATTATCGTACAGGTAATTATTTCACAAATTACAAAACTGCTGCAGAGCGACATGGTTTATCTTCTCTAGAAAATATACGAAATTATTTAGATATCCTTTTCCTTTATAAAATAATAAATAATGAAATCGATTCAGCACCCCTTTTAGAACAAATATTTTTAAGTTCCTCGATCATCCTCTTGCTATAAACATAACTTTTATATACCCCAATGTAGTACCAACTATGCTAAAAAAAAACTCTTTTTTCAGACGTGCTTCACATTTTTGTAATGAGTAGGTATATCTCGGAAATTTATATTTTCTTTCATTCCTACAATTCTTTCAAGACATTGGTGAGAAAACATTGTTTTGTTTAGATTTCTTTTAAGCAATCAAGTGTTTTCTAAGCCATGCATATTTGTTTTTTGTCCATAATGGGCTCCTTTATGTTCACATTTTTTGATTAAGTTATGGATCTCAAGGTTTAGACGTAATATTTTTTCCCTGTTTTTTAAGTAAGAAACTGTTAGTATCCTAAATAAGAAGAAAAAAAATTGGGCCTGTACAAGTGTACAAGTGACTGTCTGTTGTACAAGTGACTGTTGTACAAGTGACTGTCTGGTGTACAAGTTAAATAGAAGATGCGCGAATTCCCCCCGCAGGCGTGTCCCACGTATTCGTGGACGAGGTCCACGAGCGGGACAAGTTTAGCGATTTCCTGCTCATCGCTCTGCGGGACGCCTTGCCGCGCTGTCGGGACCTCAAGCTAATCCTCATGTCGGCCACTTGCGACACGCAGATCTTCTCACGGTGTGTATTTTTGCTATTGGCACTTTTGAAGGAGAAGAAAAATATTTGACGACCTCTGGCGCGCGAGCCTTCCGTGCGAGAGGTGCCGGGTTAGAATCCCGGCTGGGGACACAAAACCCCAGGCTTGGTTGTTTACATGTTTGTGATGTCGCTGTTTCTGGATCCCACGACACAGGGTATCCTAATGTGGAACTAGAATGAATGAATTTAGGGATGTTATACGGGCCATAATTATGTACCATAATTCACTTGTTCGTACCATGATACATCCATTATGGTACGCGAAAGTACCATAATTTTGGCATTTTTTCATCACAAGCACTTTTGCATCACATATCGTCACTCGCTATTGCTGTTGACGAGTTTTTTTATATACCGATATCTAGCAACACTAAAAAAATCATTCAGTCATTTCGTTCAGTAAGTTGATAAGAACGTTCTTATCTGTGATTAGTTTTTTTTAGTCAAAGTAGCGAATAACAGATTAAAAAGAGAAAAGCGAGTAGAGCGTTCGTTTGAAGAATTTATGAAAATTCGAAGAAATAATTTAGTTGGTAGTACAATACTGTCGCGGTCCTATCCCGAACCATCTAGAATAGAGCCTTCTAGAAGCCTATCGAATAGTCGCCGCATGCTGCGTTTTAGTAAACAATAAACGCTGCAAGCAATAATGACTCGTATGTCCACTAGCGTAAGGTTCAAAAGTCTTTGAATGGGTTACTGTTCGAGCGACGTTGCCTCGAGTAGGCACGTAGGTACGGGAATGTTCTAGAGCCCTTGCGGCCGGATATAAATAGCGGCCGCCGCGGCGCGCAGTCAGTTCCGTTTGGAATAGCGAAGAGTGATCTTCGAGCGAACTTACCTGCGATACGAGCGATAACCTACGACCTCAGCGATACTATTGGACTTCGATTGGACCTGCGATTGGATTCTACGTGTGGACTTCGTGTCGTGAAGACCTGCAGACCAGACCCTGCGTGAATAAATCCTAAGAAGTTGTCATTGGCGTTTTACATCCAAATCCAGAACCCTAGCCCGTAACATTTGGTGTCAGAAGTGGGATTTGGAGATGCCACTGACTCCGAGAGAGGATACTTCTGGAGTGAGGACCAGGTCTAGAGGTGCTGCGGAGGCCACGCCCACTGCCCCTCAGGCCACGCCCATCGGCCATAGGGACACGCCCACTGGCCCCGCCCACCAGGCCACGCCCACCGACCAAGCCACGCCCCCTGGCCCCGCCCACCAGGCCACGCCCATCGAGGAGACACAGCGTACCTGCCCAACGGCTCCGACCACTGGCCACGCCCACCAGGCCACGCCTACCGCCCCCGTGCACCAGGCTCCGCCCACCGGCCTTGACCACCAGGTTCCACCAACCGACCAACAGGCTCCGCCTCCTAGCCACGCCCACCTGGTCACGCCCACCGAAGACATTAAACCTCCGTCACGTCCAATGGAGGTTTTGGATATGTCATGCCTGATGGCAATGTTAAAGGGCATGCGAGAAGAACAGAGCAAGCAGATGCAGTGCCTGCAAGAAGAACAGAGCAAGCAGATGCAGTGCCTGCAAGAAGAACAGAGAAGCCTGCGAGAAGAACAGAGCAAGCAGATGCAGTGCCTGCAAGAAGAACAGAGAAGCCTGCGAGAAGAACAGAGCAAGCAGATGCAGTGCCTGCAAGAAGAACAGAGCAAGCAGATGCAGTGCCTGCAAGAAGAACAGAGAAGCCTGCGAGAAGAACAGAGCAAGCAGATGCAGTGCCTGCAAGAAGAACAGAGAGGCCTGCGAGAAGAACAGAAGGCAGACCAACAGACGATCCTTTCTGCCGTTACAAAGTTCAGTGATACGGTCGCTAAGCTACATGAAGATGTAGAAGTAGTGAACGAACGGGTAACCGAATTAGAGGAGGACCTAAAAAATGTGAAAACCGGCCTCACTGGACTAGAGCAGGAATTTCGGCGTATAAAATCTGCTGGAGTCACGTCGAGTGGAATTGTCGGCATAAACCAGGGGCCTAAAGTGAAAGTGCCTCCGTACGACGGTACTACGTCTTGGGTCGCCTACCGACAGCAGTTCCAGACTCGCTGCTTCAAACGGATGGACGGACGAACAGAGCTTGACAGCCCTCACCGTCGCGCTCAGAGGTTCGGCCTTATCTGTCCTGGAGGCATTGCCCACCTCAGGCAGCGAGTTCAAAGATCTGCTGGAGGCACTTGAGGGAAGATACGGGGAACGACACCTGGAACACGTTTTTCGTGCTCAGCTACGCGACCGAACTCAGCGCCTGGGTGAAGGACTTCAACAATGGGCGTTGGAAATTGAGAAGCTGGTTCGAAAGGCGTACCCTTCTACTGATAGTAAGATGGTGGACACGAATATTTTGCAAGCCTTCGTCGACGGAATCAAGGATCTTGAAATTAGGGCTGCAGTAAAGCTTCGCCACCATTCTTCATTAAAAGAAGCTCTGGCACACGCCCTGGAAGTAGAAGCTGTGCGTCAAGATATCCGGCAAGGTTATAAACTTCGAGAAGTTACGGAGGAGGTTAAAGAGATCAAGACACCGCCCAAGAAGAACTCCGGGCACATGTGTTACAAGTGTGGGGAAAGAGGGCATCTGCAGTTCACGTGTCCTAAGAAGGAGAGGCAAGCAACCAAAACAGATGACAGACTGGATGCGCGTCTCAAAAATATGGAGCAGCGTTTTGAAGAATTCGTAAAGAAGCATGACGCTGCGCCCTCCACCTTGAATCAGGGAAACGAGTAAAAGCCAGGACTGCGGGGCGGGTACTGGCTGGAGCGGAGGTAGCCCCAGTAACCAGAATCTCACAAGCATGGAATGGGAACAGTCTACTAATACGCGGTGCAGTGAACAAAATAGAGTGCAAAATCACCCTAGATACAGGAGCCTCTAGAACAATAGTGAGACCAGACCTGGTGAAAGCTGTAGGGAGACGCAAAGGCACCAGTTTATGCAGACTTCTCTCCGCTTCTGGCCAGCAGATACCCGTCCTGGGTGAAAGATCGGTTACGATATGTGTTGGGGAGGCGTCATATATTCACGACGTAATCGTAGCCGAAATTATGGATGATTGCATTCTGGGCCTAGACTTTATGAAGAAACACAACTGTCACATCGATGTCACTAACGGTGTCTTTAAATGTGGTGATGAGGAGAACTTCATACTTGGCGGTCCCTATGGAAATGTAACGTGCCTGAAGAAAATCGTAATACCTGGACGAGCACAAACTGAAGTAAAGGTGAAGCTGCCTTCGAGTCAGAAGAATCAGCGGAATAGGTGTGTGCTGATTGAAGATACACGAGACAGTGCAGCCAGTCAGAAATTGCTGACAGCAAGAACTCTCGTCTATGGAGGCAAGACCGCTGTAGTGAGGGTTGTGAATATAGGCGATCGTGAGATTACCCTTAGCAAAGGTGACGTTATTGGACGGTGTGAGGAAGCCGTTTGGATGAAAAGCGGCCAATCATCTCCAAGCTCAAACACATCGAATACCAGGAGTGAAATTATAGTCACTAAGCTCCTTGAGGATTCTAAGAGTAATCTGAGCTATTCGCAAAGCATGAAAGCTAAGAGGTTGCT
The DNA here is from genome assembly GCA_947310845.1 of Yponomeuta plumbellus. Classification (NCBI taxonomy): domain Eukaryota; kingdom Metazoa; phylum Arthropoda; class Insecta; order Lepidoptera; family Yponomeutidae; genus Yponomeuta; species Yponomeuta plumbellus. Next base: position 3,018,462 of record OX371204.1, read on the forward strand.
ACTGCGCTTTAGGGATATCTTCTCTGACGAAGGAAATCCTGGAAGAACATCGTTAGTTCAACACAAAATCGACACCGGACAGGAGCGACCTATTCGTCAGCGAGCGAGGCGCATACCGATTGCCAAAGAAAAGGAAGTACAAGACATGTTGGAAGACATGAAGAGAAACAAGATTATAGAACCTTCTGCTAGCCCATGGTGTTCTCCCGTAGTGTTGGTAAAGAAGAAAGATGGTAGCACAAGGTTCTGTGTAGACTATCGACGGCTTAATGATGTGACGAAAAAGGATAGTTATCCACTGCCACGAATAGACGATACCCTAGACACTTTGAGTGGCATGAAATGGTTCTCGACGTTAGATCTGAAATCCGGATACTGGCAAGTGGAAATTGATCCGAGGGATAAAGAGAAGACTGCTTTTTCAACTGGTAAAGGTCTATGGCAATTTAACGTGATGCCTTTTGGATTGTGCAACGCGCCAGCTACATTCGAACGACTTATGGAGTGCGTACTGGCAGGATTAGTTGGGGAAGCCTGCCTTGTCTACTTGGATGACGTCATAATCATGGGAACAGATTTTGAGGACCACTTACAAAATCTAGAGCAAGTTTTTAAGAAGATAATGGGAGCAAACTTAAAGTTAAATCCGAAGAAATGCAGTTTATTTAAGACCAAGGTTAGCTATCTCGGTCATGTGATAACCAGCGAAGGCATACAGACCGATCCAGCCAAAATCGAAGCAGTGCAAAAATGGCCTACTCCCAAAGACAAGACCGAAGTGCGAGCATTTTTAGGGCTATGCTCATATTATAGACGGTTTGTTAAAGGGTTCTCTGAAATTGCCAAGCCTTTACACAGACTGACTGAAGACAAGCAGTCATTTCATTGGGATGACACATGTGAGAGTTCATTTCAAAAATTAAGAAATAGTCTTTGCGAGACCCCAATCTTGGGATTTCCACAGGCTAGCGGCCAATTCATTGTTGACACTGACGCCAGTAACACAGCGATCGGAGGAGTGTTATCGCAGAAACAGGGCGACAGAGAGGTTGTGATGGCCTATTTTAGTAAATCGCTATCGAAACCTGAAAGGAACTATTGTGTGACAAGAAGGGAGCTCTTGGCTGTGGTAAAGACATTACAGCACTTCAGCAAATATCTCCTCGGCATGCGGTTTACGCTTCGCACTGACTACGCCGCCCTGAAGTGGCTGTTACAATTTAAAAATCCAGAGGGGCAAGTTGCTCGATGGATCGAACAACTGCAGGAGTACGACTTTATGATTGAACACCGCAGCGGAAAGGCGCATGGAAATGCTGACGCACTGTCAAGAAGGCCGTGTCCGGAAGACTGCAAGCACTGTGCCAAACAAGAGACAAAGGAACTGCCATTGAGATTGACAAGAATGAGTCCATCGAGATCTTGGGAAGATGAGGCGATGAAAGAAGCACAGGAAGATGACGAAGATGTACGGCTCATTGTCGCATGGAAGAAACGAGGCGAGGATAAGCCAAGATGGTGCGAAGTCGCTCCTACTAGTGTTGTTACCAAGGCATACTGGGCTCAATGGGACAGTTTTATTCTTCAGAACGGAATACTTTACCGTAAATGGGAGAAACCTAACGGCAGAGAGTTCCATCTACAGATAGTTGTCCCAAGAGATAGGGTACAAGATGTCCTTCGTGAAGTACATGACGGCGTGTCAGGTGGACATTTGGGCGTAAAGAGGACTTTAACAAAGATCCGAGAAAGGTTTTACTGGCTCCATTGTCGAGAAGATGTGCAAGATTGGTGCCGCAAGTGTGCTACTTGCGCCGCGGTGAAGGGCCCATCAACTAGAAGCCGTGGAAATCTGCAACTTTATAACGTTGGTGCGCCATGGGAACGCATTGCAGTTGACGTGGCTGGACCGTTTCCAGTAACGGAATCGGGAAATAAGTATTTCATGGTAGTTATGGATTACTTCACTAAATGGCCAGAGGTATTCGCCATACCCAATCAAGAAGCCACGACTGTTGCCTCCAAGTTGTTTGAGGAAGTAGTTTGCCGGTTTGGTGTGCCCTTGGAAATACACTCCGACCAAGGCAGGAACTTTGAGTCTCAAGTATTTCAAGAACTCTGCAAAATATTGGGAATGCATAAGACTAGGACCACCCCATATCATCCTCAATCTGACGGCATGGTAGAAAGATTTAACCAAACACTTGAGAGACATTTAGCAAAAGTCGTTGACAGGCACCAGAGAGACTGGGACAAATACATACCGCCATTTCTTCTGGCCTACAGAACGGCAGAACATGAAAGCACGAAGGTAACCCCGGCGCGTGTAAATTTTGGCCGAGAACTGAGAATACCAGTAGATCTGCTGACTGGAGGCCCTCCTGACGACTCACGTTCTCTACACGACTACATTTCCGAGTTACGTGAGAAAATGCGAGAGATTCATGCCATAGTACGGGAAAACGGATTGGAGTCGAGTGAAAAGATGAAGACTAGGTATGACCGCCGAGCAAATACAAGCGGCTTCGAAGAAGGAGCACTAGTCTGGCTTCACAATGTAACTCGACGAAAAGGAAAATCTCCGAAATTGCAGACAAGATGGGAGGGACCGTACAAAGTGGTAACTCGGTTAAATGACGTGACGTACCGAATTCAACGGCAGCCAAGAGGTGCACAAAAAGTGGTTCACATCGACCGCTTAGCTTCTTATCACGGCAGTAATGAAGAGGGGAGCAGTGTCGCGGTCCTATCCCGAACCATCTAGAATAGAGCCTTCTAGAAGCCTATCGAATAGTCGCCGCATGCTGCGTTTTAGTAAACAATAAACGCTGCAAGCAATAATGACTCGTATGTCCACTAGCGTAAGGTTCAAAACATTTGAATGGGTTACTGTTCGAGCGACGTTGCCTCGAGTAGGCACGTAGGTACGGGAATGTTCTAGAGCCCTTGCGGCCGGATATAAATAGCGGCCGCCGCGGCGCGCAGTCAGTTCCGTTTGGAATAGCGAAGAGTGATCTTCGAGCGAACTTACCTGCGATACGAGCGATAACCTACGACCTCAGCGATACTATTGGACTTCGATTGGACCTGCGATTGGATTCTACGTGTGGACTTCGTGTCGTGAAGACCTGCTGACCAGACCCTGCGTGAATAAATCCTAAGAAGTTGTCATTGGCGTTTTACATCCAAATCCAGAACCCTAGCCCGTAACAATACGATTAAAGTCAGTTAACATTTCGGCTTTTCTCGGGGATATCATCGCCTAAATCCGGAGACGGAAATGACACGAAATACATTACCGCGTTTTCTTTTAGGTAGCATTCAATTTGAAGTATCATAAACGCAATGTATAGCACCTGCCAAGATGACATTACTAACCATGAACCTTTATTACAACTGGACTGTGCACAGTGAAATAAAAAACGAGCAGAGTGAGAGGCTCCAAAGTTGTAGTGCGTCTCTTTCGAATAGTGTCCATGATATGTGAGTGGTTGACCAAAAAGGGAACTCAAGGGAAAATAATTGATTTCGAGAAAATCGCGTTTGAAGTTTCGTGTTTCTATAGGTTTCGATTCGTGCTCGGCTCACAAAAAAATTTATAAAAAAAATAACTACGGCACCTAAAAATATTCTGGTTAGACCAAAACAAAGCTAAAATAACAAAAATTTAAAAAATTTAATAAAAACAATAACGGTTTCCAATCCCTCCAGGTCCCTTTTTGGTCAACCACTCACATATTTATAAATCTTCACCAGCAGTGGTCCAGGTCCAAAGTAGCGAGGTACCCAGGTACGAGTATAAGTAAAAGTTATCTATAGTAAGGAAATATTTAATCTTTAATGAAATATAATTTTGTCGATTTTTTTATGACAGATTAACTTATTAATACAAGAACTTTAACAGACGTACAGCACGACATAAAAAAGAAAATAATGAGAGCGCCTCATCACTACGCCTCGTGTTGTGTATGTACAAAAATGGTGCCAATAGCCGGACTACAGACTCACCTCTAGTGTAGTCTCACCAAAACTTTAATTCCGAACTATTTATGTCCCACTGTAAGTACCTACATTGTAATTTTATTTAGAGTGTGTGTAATAAAAAACATTTAAAAACTTACCTTACTTATATACCTTAGGTAGGAATGTAGAAAATAAAACGAGAAGGTAATAATTACTGTGTTTTATTACTAACTTTTTAAAATTCTATCGGCCAAACCAATTCGATGTAGATATGTAGGTACTTATTCATTTAACTACACTAAACGTTACTAAATAAAATTGTTTTGTGCAATCTTTAGCGCATTGCAATTCGATTGCCCATGATTTTAAGAGTCTCCTTTTTTGCATACGTGTTTCGTCTCATATTCAGATATTTATTTACAATACATTTAATAATTTATATTTCATGTGTCAGTGGAGTGAGACTGTATTGAATGAGAAATATCTTTCAATCGGGGATAAAAGTGTTGTGTTATTAGGTTAATCATATATTTCTTCTTCAAATGTTCCTCCATCAGCGTCGTTATCGAGTATTTTACAACATCAAACACTATCAATAATATACTACTGAGCATGTGAATATCTTTCTCGGCTGGAACAATCTGTAAAAAAAAGTGTTCTCAAAATACAATAATTTCAATTTGTTGTATTCTGTAGTGGTCAGTTCTAAATTTTTCCTCACCTTTAGGAATATTGACGGTATTGCTGTAGATTTTTATCTTTTTCTTGACTGGTTGACAAAATCTTCATTTTTGAAATGTAGACTGCAAACGACCGATGTCTTGGTGACTTTATTAGGTATATTTTCTTTCCACCTCTCGGCCACTAATGCGTCTTTAGGAATCCTGTAAGTATATTATACATATAACTAGGACATTTTAGACATAACAAAAAATTTAAAACTAAATTATATATAAGAATCCCACGAATAAAGACGAAGACCCACGAAGTTTCTTAACTTTTGTTTGCCCCACCAGTAAATCCTGAGTACGCCCATGCATAATGGACACTCTACTCTAGCATTATTTCGAAAATTATGAAATTGACTCACCTGTGAAAAGATAAGCCGTACCCCGAGTACCATTTGGTTTTACATCCATTAACACAGCAAAAATACACCATTATACAACAAATCACACTCAAAACGTAAAAACAGCAAATTATTTCAGGCGGTTGCCATGGAAACCGCTTGAAAGGTCGCTTAGGATGACGAAAAGCTACTACATTTTTCTTAAAACTACTTTTATTTCGTTTTAAAACTGAGATAATAAAATTCTTATTATTAATTATTAGTTTCAATATTCTAACTATACAAAAAAGCTTAATGTCACTATATCTAAGAAATAATACTGCCGTCTGCCCAATAAATAGACTACCAAATGGATTTTATTTTGTTCTGGCAACTCGGTAGACAAGGACGCACTACTACTATTAAACCATCTCACACGGCTCGTTTTGCTACTTTCACGTTTGACGGAGAAATATAAACTTTTATCGATGGCTTAGAGTATAAGTTTGTGTTCATTGTAGTGTAAGCTATCCAGTTTACGAAGTATATAAATCCGTGTTAATACCGGTAGACCTAACAAAATTATTATGCAGAAGCGACATGAATTTGAACATTCATTATTTGTCGAAGATATTTACTTTCTTCTTTCTTTGCTTAAATAAATTAGCTTCTTTTCTAAAATAGTTATAAACATTATTTACAATTTCACGAGATTGGGCAACAATTTTTTACCACGCTTTAAATTTGTTGAAGCCATGATACATAACTATTGTAAGTTAATTGTGATAAAACTTGATAGAATCGAATATTTTCACGAATGAAATTAGCGTTCATAATCATAAATGTATTATAACGTCAAACTGGTTTTATTGACACTAAGAAGGCAGACTGTCAAAATAGTAAATATTTTTTCTTATTTCAATATAAAGGTTGTGTTAGTTTTGAACTACAAAGGGGGTTTTGCTGCTCATATCGTTCTTGTATTGTATTCAATAAGACAACGAGTAATATATATCAGGTCATATCTGTAAATTGATAACTCTATGTGAGAGACGAGGGATTCACGACAATAATCGAGGTTGGCCGAAGTGTTAACTGATTTTAATCGTATTGTACCTAATTTATTAAATCCGTAAGAGTTCAACCCGTACCTTATTTTTTTCAAAAATACCATAATTTTGAGGTTCTGGTGCCAGAATTCAAGAGTTGGCATCTAACATCCCTTTATTGTGTCAAAAACATAGAAGCTATGTATGTGTCTGTATGAAATATCAAAATAAAAAAAATAAACTCACGCTCGTTATCCCCGAGGGGGTAGGCAGAGGCACCAAACACTAGATTATTATATTATTCTTTGGAGAGACGATCTCGACCAGCACCTGCCGGAGTGGTCTGAGGTGGCCCGGGACCAAAAACTTTGGACTGAACTGGGGGGGCCTTTGCCCAGCATTGGGACACAATAATGGAGGCTACGTAAAAAAAAATCCTTCTTTTCTTTTTAATTTTTTTTTCCCTAGTCATTCGTCTATCCCTACGTCCCTTCCCAGGTACTTCAACAACTGCCCGGTGCTGACGATCCCGGGGCGTTTGTACGACGTGCAGCGTTTCTACCTCGAGGATGTTCTGAAGTTGACCCAGTACCGCACCAAAAAGATGGCCCAGGTCGAGCGCGAGCTGAGAGGGAAGCTCAAGAGCGGACAGAGCTACTGGTCGCATCTCGAAAGTAAGCAATATTAGATACTATACTCCATCGGCCTTACTAATAAAGGTTATGAGCTGTGTATTATTATTATTATTATTATTTATTAGATACTCCAACAGTATTTTCACAATTAATTTAAAAACTACTTATTCTAATTGTGTATGATTCAGTGTGAAGCACGTTTACAGGAGTATACATCTTTCAAAATTGTGTGTTCAGTAAAAATAAAAATAGATAAAATAGTTCATTAAAGTCCGAGTTAAATAAATTATATCAAATGTTGATTAAAATTAAATAATATTTCAGAATGAATTAAAATTTAGAATAAAATTAATCTCGTTTTACATTACATTGCTGCTTTTAAGGAACCTAAATTTAATTAGGTTAGCAATAGATTAAATTAACAATTCAATTAAATTTAAATTAATACACCCGTTATGCGAGGTCTGACAAACTGGTTATTTGTACGCTAAATGCGATTAAACACGTATAAATTAATATAGTATATTATTACGTCAAATAGTTACTCAGAGTGTATACCTTATTTATTAGTAAGGCTGTAAAGGTTTAGGACTATCTCATCCGAGTGGCGGGAAGACGCTGGATGCAAGCCGCTTCCGACCGGTCTTTTTGGAAATCCATGGAGAAGGCCTGTGTCCAGCAGTGGACTTCTTGTGGCTGAATGATGATGATGAAAGGTTTAGGTACTTAACTAAAGGTAAACAATCTGGATAAGTCTTTTTATTGAAATATACACTTTTTAAATATGTGTTCTTATGAAATTACATTTAATTGGTAATGTAAAATTTTGGTTTATTAAGTGTACATTTCAATAAAAATATCAAGATTCTTTACCTTTAGTTAAGTACCTAAACATATTATGAAGTGCAGCTGACACGGCGAACTCCGTACCGCCTAACAGTCAATAAAATGTGTTACAGATTAAATTCATTACTTTATGGTAAAAATGTTTATTGTGGGTTATCCCTAAGAGATAGACTTACACCATCGCGGACTTTTTTGTAGACCTTCTTAAGGTGTACTGTATATACTGTAGTACATTATTTTGATCCATCTCGTAGAATTCAGCCAGCGTTTGCAATGTAAGCACAATTTAATCTAGTATCTGTTTCTTGGTTATCTTTCCCAGATGTTATTTCCTATCCTCATTTCATATTATAAATTTTTATTCATAGCATTAGATGCACTGAACTTATAGCTTCAGAATGAAGTATCATATGTAACTATTTAACAATATTTAGAACAAGGCCCATTGAAATAAAACTGACTGAACAGTGGCTGAACCGTAGTTTACCTACCGAGTATGTTCCAGATCAAAAGGGTTCCGAGGACGGCACCGCCAGTAAAGAGACTAAAGACAGGGAGGTCAAAGAGGAGAGGGAACCACTGGACCCCGCGCTGCAAGCTGATATGGACGAGTTCCTGCAGGAGTGCTTCCGGGAAGGCAGTCTGGTGAGTGTGTGGGAAGGCAGTCTGGTGAGTGTGTGGGAAGGCAGTCTGGTGAGTGTGCGGGAAGGCAGTCTGGTGAGTGTGTGGGAAGGCAGTCTGGTGAGTGTGCGGGAAGGCAGTCTTGTGAGTGTGTGGGAAGGCAGTCTGGTGAGTGTGCGGGAAGGCAGTCTGGTGAGTGTGCGGGAAGGCAGTCTGGTGAGTGTGTGGGAAGGCAGTCTGGTGAGTGTGCGGGAAGGCAGTCTGGTGAGTGTGTGGGAAGGCAGTTTGGTGAGTGTGTGGGAAGGCAGTCTAGTGAGTGTGTGGGAAGGCAGTTTAGTGAGTGTGTGGGAAGGCAGTCTGGTGAGTGTGTGGGAAGGCAGTTAGGTGAGTGTGCGGGAAGGCAGTCTGGTGAGTGTGTGGGAAGGCAGTTTGGTGAGTGTGTGGGAAGGCAGTCTGGTGAGTGTGCGGGAAGGCAGTTTGGTGAGTGTGTGGGAAGGCAGTCTGGTGAGTGTGCGGGAAGGCAGTTTGGTGAGTGTGGGGCAAGCCAGTCTGGTGAGTGTGTGTGGCAAGGCAGTCTTGTGAGACGACCTCTGTGGCGTAGCGGTTAGCGCATCTGCTTGCCATGCGAGAGGTCCCGGGCTCGATCCCCGGCTGGAGAGAAAAAAAAACTCCAGGTCTTGGTTGTTTACATGTTTGTGACGTCGCTGTTTCTGGTTCCCACGACACGGTATCCTAGTGTGGGGCCAGAAACGATGTACTGTATGTGCCTGTGTGTAAATGTTTATGTTTTATGTGTGTGCGCGAAGGCAGTCTGGTGAGTGACAACCTAATGTTATAACTGTCTCCCGCAGGACTCGTTCTGCCAAATCCTGTACATGTACCTGTCGGAGGGGGCGCCGGTCGACTGCGCGGACGCCGGCGGCCGGACCGGCCTCATGGCCGCCGCCGCGCACGGGCTGCCCGAGTCCGTCGGCCAGATCCTGCAAATAGGTCAGTTCAGTACCGGCCGGGCGCCGCGCCGGCGGCCAGATCCTGCACATAGGTCAGTTTAGTACCGGCCGGGCGCCGCGCCGGCGGCCAGATCCTGCACATAGGTCAGTTTAGTACCGGCCGGGCGCCGGATGGTACTGCAACCGTACCTACCCAACGCCGTTATTGACGCTTAGAATTATTGATACGCGGGCACGCGTTGAGTTTTAGTGGCAATGAAATTAAATTGACGCGTTTATGCAACTGTCATTGTACTACAATGTACTACCATAATCTAGGCCCTGACGGCAGCACACGGCCTAGCTACACTCATCAACACTGACTAGGGATATTTGATTTTTATTTGCATTTCTTAGATTTTTCAGAATAACTACTCAGAATTGGTAAAAAGTTTATATGTGGAATTAAACCTCCTTGTTCCATTTTCAAACTGACATTGAAAAAAAAACTAAAACTTATTAAAACAAAAGAAAGCGCGGGAACACGCATTTGATTCAGTTAGCAGTGCTAGTTTTGTGTTGAGATTTGTTTAGAAAAACATTAATTAACTAACGCTATCAATTGTTTTAGTGATTTTCACTGTTTGTGTCATCTCGTTGGTGCCATGCAACGTCGACATCTGACGAGAGACGAGATGATAAGAGCGGTAGGAATGTTGGAAGCTGGCGCTATCCAAAACGTTGTTGCGGAGACTCTAGGCACCAGCCAGAATGTGATATCAAGGGTCTGGTCACGTTATCGCGATACTGGGGAAGTGGCGGAACTGCATCCTGGCAGAATTCGGGTGACCACCCCTAGAGAGGACCGTTTTCTCCAAAATACCGCCAGGAGAGAACCTACTCCGACGGCCATGATAATGGTACAGAGGCTCCAACAGGAGCATCAGACGTTGGTTAGCGACCAAACAGTCAGAAGAAGGCTACATGAAGCTAATCTTCATTCTCGCAGGCCAATTCGTGTTCCTGCTTTGCGACGTGGCAATCGCGGAAGGCGACTATTGTGGGCCCAAGAACACGTGTTATGGGATAATGAACAATGGTCGACAGTGCTCTTTACGGATGAGTCTCGGTTTGGATTTCATCCAGATTCGCGAAGAACACGAGTTTGGAGAGTTCCAGGCAGGGAAAGCCGACTCCAGCATCCACAAGAGGTTCATTCGTACCAAGCAGGGACGATCATGGTATGGGCGGGAATTCGTATAGGCGCGCGAACCGACCTCGTTTTTGTAAGAGGCAACATGAATGCTCAGAAATACCGTGATGAGGTGGTGGAACCTGTCATTATTCCGCATAGGGTGCAAATTGGCCACCAATTCGTACTCATGCATGATAATGCCCGTCCACACACGGCGAGGCTGGTATCAGCCGCCCTTCAAGACAACAACGTCACGGTAATGAGATGGCCTGCGCAGGCGCCCGATATGAATCCCATCGAACATGCGTGGGACATGTTGCAGCGAAGGGCTATGCACGCCCTCCCTCCAAATCTGACCACAGATGAGCACCTGCAACGAACCTGGGAACGCATACCACAGCAAGACATCGACACCTTAATTCACAGTATGAATAACCGATGCCGAACTCTAATTAACGTGAGGGGTGGCAACACTGATTATTAAGAGTTAAAATGTCTAACTTTCTGTTGTTATTTTTAATAAAATTATTAATTTTATTAATTAATTTCACTCGTAGACTTAGCACCATTTTTAGTCTCTTTGTTATTTTTTTTTAATATTTGATTATCTAAAATGTTTTTTTTTTTAATTTTTAATTTAATTAAGTTGGTCATTAACTGAGGTTTCATTCCATATATACTTCTCTGAACAAAATATTTATAGTTTATCAAAAAATTTAAGAAATACAAAATATCCCTAGACAGTGTTGATTGTGTATATTAATCTAGGCCCTGATGGCAGCACACGGCCTAGCTATATTATCATCAGACAGTTCCTGCACACACGTTAGTACTGCAGCCGTACAGACTGGACGCCAGCGGCCGGACTGACTGATGAAATTTCATCATGATAATGATGAATTTCGAAAAAAATATCAGCGAATCAGATGCGTATAATGCCGCAGGTGGTAACTATGGTAAGGAATAGGTAATAATATTTTCACGATTTCAAAATTTTCCATGTAGTAAACATTATTATTTTTAACCAATAAAATTAGATGATTTCCAGATATCTAGGCATTTTTTTGCCCTTTGTACCTCACTTATTTACATTTTGGTATGTGTTAGCGTATAAAAACGGTTTAGTAACTGGGTATCTATGTGAGAGTATGTGCAGAAATAGTTATCTACAAATCATCTGGCATAGATTTAAATATCTATGTAATTTCTGTTCCCAGGTGCGGACCCAAGCGTAAAAGACAAGTCCGGCAAAACGGCGTACGACTACGCCGTCGCTAACAACCACACCGAATGCGCCAAATTGCTGGCTTCGTTCAACCTCCCAACCGACGAAGCCAAAGAAAACAAGGACGAAGAAAACACGGCCGCAGACTTTCTACTAGACGTCTACCACCACACCGTCTCCGAAGAACTCATCGACCACGACCTAATGCTGGCTTTAATCAAGCACATACACTTAAACCTTCCCAAGGGCAGCATCCTAGTATTCCTCCCGGGATACGACGACATAGTGACCCTCAGAGACCTAATTCAATCCTGCACGGAGATGAACGCTATGAAATACCAGACCTTCACGCTTCACAGCAACATGCAAACGCTGGACCAGAAGAAAGTGTTCAACCCTCTGCCGAACGCGCGCAAGATCATAATCGCCACGAATATAGCGGAGACGTCGATAACTATAGACGATGTAGTGTACGTTGTGGACTCGTGCAAGGTTAAGGAGAAATACTACGAATCTAGTGGTGGTGTTTGTTCCCTGCAGTGTGTTTGGAGTTCCCGCGCCTGTTGCCAGCAGCGGGCGGGTCGCGCTGGCCGCACCCAACCGGGGAGAGCCTACCACCTATGCTCCCGCCGCAGATTCCAAACCCTCCCCCTAAACTCCGTCCCGGAGATACTCAGAGTGCCTCTACAAGAACTCTGCCTGCACACGAAGCTCCTAGCGCCTGGGAACACCCCGATCGCCGACTTCCTGTCCAAATCTCTGGAGCCGCCCTCGTTTTTGGCCGTGCGGAACGCCGTGACGCTTTTGAAGACCATCGGAGCTCTGACCCCTATGGAGGACCTGACGGAGATCGGGCAGCATCTGCTAGACTTGACCGTCGAACCGAAACTGGGCAAGATGTTGCTCTACGCTTGCGTGCTGAAATGCCTAGACCCGATCCTGACGATCGTCTGCAGTCTCGCCAACAAGGAGCCGTTCCAGATATCGATGAACCCGGAGAACAGGAAGAAAGGGAGCATGGCGCGGAGGGAATTCTCCGCCGACAGTTTCTCCGACCACATGGCGCTTTTGAGAGCCTTCCAGGCCTGGCAGACTGCGCGCGCGAATGGCTCAGAGCGCGCGTTTTGCGCTAAGAACCTAATCTGTGGCGCGACCATGGAAATGATAGTAGGGTACAGGTCACAGCTGCTGGCCCAACTCCGCGCCCTATGCCTGGTCAAAGCCCGAGGCTCGGGCGACATAAAGGACGTGAACTTGAACTCTGAGAAGTGGCATGTGGTGAAGGCGGTCCTTGTCAGCGGGCTGTACCCTTCGATCGCGCGAGTCGACCGAGACACGGCTAGTCTGAGGACGTCCAAAGAAGTCAAAGTAGCCTTCCATCCCAGCTCCACGTTACACAAGGGCGGCGGTGTGAGAGGCTCGCAAAAATCGGTGCAGAACCTACCCACAGACTGGATGGTTTTCGAGGAGATATCTCGTGCCGGCCGGTTCTGCTTCATAAGGTGTAACACCTTAGTTACGCCTCTAACAGTGTCGTTATTCGGCGGACCGCTGCGTTTGCCTCCCGGTGCGCTCACTCAAAGGGCCAACCCTCCGGGACTGTCCAGCGATTCGGACAGCGAAGCCGACGAGAACAACTCTTCGCCGGACACTGCCGTTCTCACTTTAGACGACTGGATGGCGTTCACGGCCGACGCTTCGGACGCCATAAGCGTTTACTATCTGCGGCAGAAGCTTTGCGCGCTCGTGATAAGACGGATGTCGAACCCTGCCAAGCCGATGACGCCTCTAGACGAGCAGATACTTAACACGGTGGTGCACGTGCTGGGAGCCGAGGAAAAGAACGTGGGACTGAACCAGCCCTCTGGTATAGGGCAGCGGCCGAAACCTCTGACCGTCGACTCGCCCAACTGGCGGATGCGCGTCGAAAACGACGACCAGTACCGACAAGACAAGCAATTCTATCCGCAGCAGTACAACCAAGAGTTCCAGAACTACTATCAGCCTTACGGCTACAGAAATGGCCAGCGGCCGCCGGGCCCTTGGCGAAACGATGGGATGCCCCAGGGGTTTTCGCCCCAGTCGTTCAACGGGCCTAAGAGTCCGATGTCGCCGAACGGGAAGACGTTGCTGGCTAATATTGAGAAGTACGCGGAAAATCCTGAGGGCAATACGCGGTACTTTGTGGTGAAGGCGGACGATATGCATGTGATCGAGATGGCGCAGAGTGGCGTGGCCTTCCCCTTCTTACCCAACACGGCGAAGAAACTGCTGAAGATTAAGCAGGTGAGTGATTGTCTTTTACAAGCGAACCCAATACCGAGTACAGAACCTTCAGAATTGGATGATAACGTTTGTACTGAATTTAACTTGCACTGTTTCACTAATTCACTTTAAATAAGTAATAAAAATGTAGTAAAACTAAGGCACCGGGCGTGCTGTCTTTTCAAAGACTTGAGATCGAAATGACCCAGGCGATGCCATGACAAATAAAGTGAACTACGAACCAAAGATAAACAGTTTGAATTTGAAAACGGAATCGAAAGATTTAAAAGTAAATAGCCAAACTATAAAACAGGTTTGTAGACGAGGTATCACAACCTCGTCTACAACGCTTATATTATTTTTGTAACATTTCTTTGTTGTGTACAGTGAAGTATCTAATAATAATAAATGTGTAATATCTGTATCCGTATGTGGGTTAATTCCTAGCTGAAAATCAGTGCTTTGGGTGCAAACCCTCAGCATATACTGAGCTAGAGACCTTTTTTTCTGCTGCATCGACATACAGCTCAAATATAGGTACTTTAAACACTCCTTGTCTTTGTTTTTCTCACTGTAGCTTCAAATTTCTTCTAATTTTGTCTAATGTTTGCCTTATTTTCTGTATAATTATGTATGTCCTGTCCATGTGGCGAAAAATAAACCTTTTTTCTTTCTTGTTCTTTCATTCGTTGTCCCCGTTTGCAGGAGGGCACGCGGGTTATGGTGTTTTTCTCGTGCGCGACGGTGTCGAAGTTTGTGGGCTGCGCGGCGCTCAGCGATGCGGGCGCGCTGGACTGGCTTCACACGCACCACCTGCCCTTCCACATGGCCAGGTGACCCTCTATTTGTCCCCATGCCCATTTATTCATTCACTTAGGGCTGATTTTTCAATAGTCAAATAACTTTTATCTGAGGAATAACTCGAAACAGTTTACAAATTTAGTGCTAGCTAATACTGAATTTGCGAACGGTATCGAATTTTCTACCGCCAAAGGTTTATGATTCAGTGTCGTTTAAAGTCCACAAAAATGCCAAGTATAGATTTTTAAAAAACGGCGGTGTATTTGTTGTAATGTTATTTGACACTATCATCAAAAAATTATTTGATATGCTCGATTAAAACAAAAATGTTTCGGAAAGTGGATCTCTTCTAATCATTTACTAGTTATTACAATTTTTAAATAGATGAAACATAAAAAGAGTGCTCTCTGAAGTGTGACGTCATAAGCCAGTATTTTCATACAAAATTCCGTTTTAAAAGTAAAAAGTAATTAGACATTTTGTCAAATACCCAATTGTGCTATTAACTTATTTTGCATAAATAGTGGGTTGACCCTCTTCACTACCGAAGCGACGACGACAAACACGCCCTCGCGTCGAATGAAAGTGTCGGGTTTGCAGGCACATCGCGAACGGGCTGTCGGGGGGCGCCCGCGCCGTGTCGACGCGCGACGGCGGCGAGCTGTGCGCCGCCGGCGCGCGCGCTCTGCTCGCCGCGCTCGAGCACGCGCGCCGCCGCCCGCACCGGCACTAGGGGCGGGGCCACACCGGCACTAGGGGCGGGGCCACACCGGCACTAGGGGCGGGGCCACACCGGCACTAGGGGCGGGGCCACACCGGCACCGGCATTAGGGGCGGGGCCACACCGGCACTAGGGGCGGGGCCACACCGGCACCGGCACTAGGGGCGGGGCCACACCGGCACCGGCACTAGGGGCGGGGCCACACCGGCACCGGCATTAGGGGCGGGGCCACACCGGCACTAGGGGCGATGCCACACCGGCACTAGGGGCGGGGCCACACCGGCACTAGGGGCGGGGCCACACCGGCACTAGGGGCGGGGCCACACCGGCACTAGGGGCGATGCCACACCGGCACTAGGGGCGGGGCCACACCGGCACTAGGGGCGGGGCCACACCGACACTAGGGGCGATGCCACACCCGCGCCCCCGCACCGGCACTAGGGGCGATGCCACATCCGCGCCGCGGCGGCGTCGCGTCGACGCGCCGATCTTCAAGGCTGGTTTTAGAGCCATCGCAAACAGGGCGACTTGTCGCCGCGTCAGAGTGCTTAGTGCGAGTTTTTTTTAACTACTCGATCGCGTTAACGTAAACTCATATTCTATAGGAGTAACATAGCGCGCCACCTAGTTGTCTCTTTGTCACTCCTATACAAATTGCAAACGCTCTCGCTATCGAAAGTGAATGAAAAAACTCGCACTAAGCACTAAGACTCGACGTTGTCATTTGCTTCTGGCGTCTTGTCGTCGACTCTGACGCCAAGTGTGCGGAGATTCGAACAAAATATATTAAAATTCACGGCCGTAGCCTGTCGTCGCGTCTAGTCGCCGAGCTGTCGCCTGTCGCTAGTGTGCGCCTAGGCTTAAGGTGCACCCACCCGGCAAGAGTAGTGTCATTCAAATATGGGCTTTAAATGTTGCTCTTTAGATGTATTTTGCGTTGGCATCGTGAATTGGCGGACAGCTCGCTGTCAGCTGTCAGCTAATTTATGATGCCAATGTAGAGTATATCTAGACAGCGGTATTTAAGGCCCATATTTGAATGGTATTGTTTTTGCCGGGTGGTAGCGGAGTCGTGTAGGTGGGCTATGACCTTTAGAGTCACGCTGACCACGCGCTGACCGTCAACGCTGATAGACAAAATGTATGGCCGGTCAGCGCTGAACGGTCGGCGTTTTTCTGAAACGCTCCTTAGGACGTAGTACATATTGCCAGCCTGTGTCAGCGTGACTCTAAAACCGGCCCAAATAAGCAACATAGTAGCTTGCACAGACGAGGGATTTTTGTCCCCGGACTTTTTATCTGCTAAAATAGATCGTTTACAGCTGTATCGAGTAACGCAAACGAGGGATTAAAACTACCGCGTACAAAAAGTCCGCCCAATAACCGAGGATATGCAGAGCGGACCGGACAAAAGTACACGGAGTCCCCGAAAAAAATAGAACTCGTGTGGATAGGCGAAGCAACGCACGGCGGACTTTAGTCCGCGTTGAAATATCCATTTGTTTTAAGGGAATGGACCGAGTTAGTCGCACACCGTGTGCGTTGAGTTCGCGGTAAATCCGCGGCGGACTTTTTTCTCCGCCGCGGTAAAAAGTCCGTCGTCTGCGCAGGCCCTAAGATCCGAAACACATAACTGCGGCAGTTCACGTTGCAGCGTCGCGAAAAAGAGCGTTTTATTGTCGTACGGTAGGGTAATCGGTTCCTCGTGATTTTTGATTGTGGATAGACGTGTCTCCGCCATGGATCGTAATAAACATATTGCTTTTTTGCTATTAAGAAGACATTACTCCGTTTTAAATGTACAGCGCCGCCATTTTCTTTAATAACTTATTTAAGACAATAAACTACACTACCTACTCAGTTTTTTATGTTTCCTTTTTGTAATATTTCCTTAGCGTCTTTTTCGTTGTAATTATTATTTTTCCACGCCTCTTGTTTTATAAATTTGTCTTTATAAGTTTCGTCACTATAATCCCACAACCGAGGCCGTTCCTGAACCAAAGATATAAATGAATCGATATCAACGTCAGACATTTTAAAACTGGTTCTGGGTTCACGCGTGTTGTTTGCAAAAGTGAAAAATTTTGAAAACTGAATCGTTGTCAATAAGTATGACGGTGCCGGTGAAATTCGCGGCGCGGTTATGTGTGTCGGGCCTAAATACTGCGCTGCCGCTGCGAGCGACGTTTCAACGCAGCTCCCTTCTCCGCCTCGTCAAAAAATATCCATGTAAAAGTTTATCATCCACATGAAGGATTTACATAAGGGCCTAGCTTAGATTACACAATTTGTAAGCTAATAATAGAGTAAGGGTCATCGATACCTGTACTAGTTAGAACCTGTATAACAGGTACCAGGTAATTGCATAATTACTACGCTAATAAAAAACTAATTCAACAAAAAAATATTAGATTCAGTTTCTTCATTGAATAGGCTATTTGACAGTGTGAAAAAAACAGTATTATTTATACGTATTCGTATAAATTAAGTCTTAAAACCGCTTTAAAGCATTTTAACTAAAAAAAAATATTATTAAAGAGCACAATAAAATTTGATAATACGGTATTTGACACTATCAACAATAAATTATTTGAGATGCTCGATTAAAACAAAAATTACAAAATGATTCGGAAAATGTATTTCTTTTAATCATTTACTAGTTATTACAATTTTTTAATAGATGAAACATAAAAAGAGTGCTCTGAAATGTGACGTCACAAGCAAGTATTTTCATACAAAATTCCGTTTTAAAAGTAACTCATTTGACATCCTGTCAAATACCCAATTATGTATCTACAGCCATTGTATCGAAAAAGGCATGGATTAGCCGATTCTATAATGACGTCACAGCTCAGTAAAAATGGCGTCTGTCATTCATGTCGTTCTTACGTTCATTGGTTTGTTTACTGACCAGTGGCGTCATAATTCCTATGCGACGCCATATTGCCCAAGATAGCTTTTTGGCAGCTTATTTCAAAAGTAAATTTTCGATTTGTCTTTTTTTAGAAGAAATACACGAAAGCATTTAAAATGACCACTTTCTGAGGGCTCCATGATACCAACAAAAAATATGAGATGGTTGTAAGAAATCCGTCAAATAGCCTAGAAATCTGTCAAATAGCCTATATAATTAAAACATTTTCTTTTAGGGTGCAAATGCATACAGACATTATTTTACTAGATAACTCAAATATTTATGAACGCTTCATACATTATAAGACGTTACGGAGTGACGTCTTAGTCTAAGGCCGATTTGTATGGCCGTTTTTGTACCACGCGACTGTATTGACTTTTAGACGGGTTGTATTATAAAAAATCTAAGTCGCAGAGAAAAACAAAACCATTGTTATTTATCTTTTAATGTGTTCTCTCCTAATCTGTTAAAACATTTTTTTGTGCAAGTTCTCCATACAAATTGACCAAGATGTAATTAATGTTAGAATGAATTTGAACTATTTATCTTTAAAAAAATCCTTAGTTTGTCTGCAGGGTCTGACAAAATCCTCATACATATTCGAAAATGAGAGGTTCTACTCTTCAATACGAACAACTTTTCCTATGGGGATAGTGAATGAAATATTAGCACTTTCATTAATATCGTCGGTTCAAAAGTAAAACTCACGAAGTGATTTTTCTTCTTCTCAAAATGAGATTTTGTTATCATTTGTAAGCTCATGTAATTTGTAAACAAATTGTAGCCAAATCTCATTTTGAGAAAAAAAATTACCCCCGGTTTCTCGTAAACTAAGGGTCTGTTTCACAATCTGCAGATAAAGTTCCGGTTAAGCTATCCGCAACCAGGGCTGCCGTTTGTTCTAAATTTGAAGCCCTAAACGAACACACGCAATATAGGAAAAATTATATAAAAATTATATAAAGCGGATAGCTTATCTGGAACTTTATTTGAACATTGTGAGACGGGCTGTCTGTTAATCTACTGTTAACAGCTGTCAAAGAGTACGATTTTGCTCAGACTTTCGTCTGTGTTTGTTAATAGCTTGCATTTACAAGCATTCTAAAAAATAAAAACTTGAGCTATTACATAGTATAAGTGCTTCAATAAATTTAGTAAATGTTTAGATTTTTACATAAAACAAGTAGTAAATTTTCACTTCCGGTTTCTTGTAATTTTGGACAAACTAGAAAGTCTGTGCATTTATTTAAGTCAATGCTTTATTGTGGGGTAGCTAAGATTTTTTACATGATATAAAGTTTTTCTTAGAGTAAGTTCGTATTGATGAGTAAAACCCACATGGTCGCATGTTTTTGGATTTTTTAAACACCTTGTCGTTAGACAACCTATATTGTAGTGACTTTTAAGCGCATGATAACGTGTGACTGATTTGTAAATAGACAAAATAATTGCGTGAAGTTATATTTGTAGAGTACCTACGTATAATTGGTTTCATGTATAGAAGAGTATACGATCTATTAGGCATCGGCGGCAGGTTAAGCTAACGTGTTGTTTCAGGTTTCTTTGAGCTGTTTCCAACGAAACTCGATGCAATACAATTTCGATTTTAGTATGTTCGTGTGGTTTCTAAAATATATATGTATGTTTATAGTATATATTTTAAAGGATTATTTATAGAAAAATTGGTGAAAAAATATGTGTACGTATAGTTTTTTCAAGTGATATTTTAATGTTGAATTAAATTGTTTAGCCCAAACTCTGTTGTTTTTGCGTAATATTTTATAGAGATTTCACCAATGTTGTTTACAAACATTGCAAATTAAGTGTTAATGTGATGGTAATTAAGTACACATTGTACATAATTGTTGTGGTATGATCTCGAGTAGGTAGTTTTGCTCACTTTAGTTTTTAGATATTTTACCTCTCGGTACTTACCGTCATACGGCCTTACTAATAATAAGTTATACACTCTGAATAACTATTTGACGTATATCAATCTATACTGGTTTAATCGCATTTATCGTACAAATAACCAGTTTGTCAGACCTCGCATAACGGTTGTATACACAGCTCATAACCTTTATTAGTAAGGCCGTTAGTGTTTACTGAAGAAACTAAACCTTATTTTATCTAAACAATATTTTTTTGCAATGGAGTATCTAAAGAGTATCCGGAGAAGCTTTGTTATATTCTAAATAAATAAAAATTTTAATCCGGCGCTTCACAGCATTCGTGCTAGGCAAACCTCCACTGTCTATTTTTCTGACGAATCTTTAGCGTACTCTTAAAGGTCACAGCACACATATCAACTCGGAAAGGGATCGTCACCGTATCGCCTCGAGCGGTTCAGCATTGTTTGTATGAAACTCCCTACTTCAACGCACACTGATCGGAATCGTAACGTAATCGCCTCGCCCCAGAACAGGCTCCGAACCGCGATGCGGTGCGAGGTCAACTTGCAGTTCCCGCGCTTACGGCTCGTCGTCCCCGCGCTTACGTCTCTCCGTACCCGAGCTCACGTCTCTTTGTCCACCCCAAGTATTACTTTAAAGCAATCTGGTATGTACCAGTGGTCGGCGAGCCGTAAGCGCGGTGTCGCCTAGCCGTAGCAGAGTTGACGTACAGTGTCACCATCTTAGCTGTTCAGTTCAGCGCTAGTGGAGAATTTAGTAGTAACATTTAAGAAATTTACTTAGAGAAATGAATTTTTTTTAACACGTCTTTTAATTTAAATGAAAATATATCTATAAATCTTAGTAAGTGAATAAATGAAACAAAAAATGGGGAACAGGATTTACTATTAGTTACATACAATTTTGGCCACCTGAACAGATAACTTGGTGGCGCTGTACAGGAGGTGCAGATACGCTTTGGTTACGATGCATACGTCAGGTTGACGCCTGGTTGACGGCGAGGCGAAAGGCGATACGGTGACGATCGCTTTCCGAGTTGATATGTGTGCTGTGACCTTTAGTAGTCGGCAAATACGCGAGTACGAATTGTCAGCCAGCATTACAAAATACACCAAAGAGTATTGCGTATGTGTATCGTCAGTGAAAACGAAAATTTGTTCGAAAGAAATCTATGTGTATTTTGAAAAAATAATTTGGGTGATTTACTAAACAGTACATATTTGTACAGTACCTAATCTTGTAAGTGTAAAAAAAATGCTGATAACGGTAGGCTATAGGGATGATAATACCTGCATGCAGGTTGTATAATCAATAATAAAATTGTTTCATTCTATGAATTCTCATTTTCCAATACATGTGTTCACCGTTTTTAGCATTGTTTCGCTCTCGAACTCTACAGATCTGTTATGCTAAAGATTCTCTTTCATATTCGTTTTTCGATCGCTGTCTTCAAGTGGCGTTTGCATTGGCCACATCTCGTTTCACTTGGTACGACGTAGATCATTGTAATCAAATCTTAAGGTGCATCTATATCGTAGTTACTTATGTCGAGAACATTTTGTAACTTTTATAAAATTAATTACGTACAATTTCAAGTAAATGTAGAATAATTCATAGACTAGTTTTCAGTACATACTTATCTACTTGTACCAACAAACTGTCATCTGCAGCTCCACAAAAAAACTGCAATATCTACAAAGCTGTCATTGGCAGATTCCGCAGGGAAGCCCCATAATTTTTCAAGAAATTATTTATTCAATATTTTTCAATTCATGTTTCAAGATGTTCCTCTTTTCTGCAAGAAATAATTGCGATGCCCGTGTACCATTAAATATGTATCGAGCATGATGCTGGAATTACGGTTGTTATGATAATTTTACTTTCAGGCCTAGACTATTGCATGCATTTAAATATTCATTGTATACTCACTGACTTCATACGTAACACCAGAAGTTAGATATTTCCTAATTCATTTTTATTAATACAGATAATTATACTTTAAAATATTGTCTTTGATTTCAGGGAAGTGGTGAATGAAAATTCGGTTTTGGTTCATAACATAACACTAGTTTTACTTAGTAAGTTTAAAACAAACAATTAAATTCATCACCACTAAACGAGAAGCTCTAATTACGCGGGCGTGCAATTTCTGTCTTATATTCTGTCCAGCAGAAATAGTATACTAAAACAGATAACGACTTACGTGTGATGTAATGAAGCGAAAGAGATTAAAAACCGCGGTCAATAATGTTTTATAATAAAAATGTAGTAGTTTTGACCGAAATTTTATTTTATTCCCGCTTCAAGTTTCAAGACCAAACATCTGTTCATGATTTATGTTCCATACCAGACACATGTTTCCCTTTCTTTGGATCTAAAAAAATTAAAATATGTACCTATGAAGAAAAAGAAACCAGACATGTGTTTGGAACAGTAAATTACGCTATCTTATGGTGCGTACAGACTGGTGAAACGTAACATGCAATGAAAGAATTTGCCATCCACATTGCCGCAATGTATCATTGCCATCCACATTGCCGCAATGTATCATGAAAGGTAACACACTTTGAAACCGATTCTCATAGTCAAATGAAAGGCAGAATGTTGCATTGCATGTTACGTTTCACCAGTCTGTACGCACCATAAGGCAACATGGCGCCGCGCAGGCTTATGACGTTACTTCCTGGTAAACCAACCAATGAACGTAAGAAAGAATGAATGACAGAAGCCATTTTTACTAGCGTGTGACGTCATCATAGAATCTGCCAATCCAGGCCGTTTTCGATACAATGGCGGCTGATACAAATTATCAAATTTTTTTACAAATCATAATTATTTTTTTAGTTAAAATGCCTTAAAGCGGTTTTAAGACACATAATTTATACGAATACGTATAAATAATACTGTCTTTTCACACTGTCAAATAGCCTATTGAAATTAATAACACAAACACAGCATTGATATGCTATGCACCAAGAATTAAATATCCTGTTGGGAATTTTACTTTTTAATACCAAATTACTAAGTAAAAAACGATTCTCTGTAAATACATAGAATCACCGACGTGTATGGTATTGAAAATACACTGGTTTTATACACTTTAATCGAAACAGTCCACATCCATCAATATCATAGAACACCGCCCTCCTCTCCGAACGCGGTCGCGCGAAAACAGACCCAGTGGGCGGCGCGGAAGGCTCACTTCTGTATGACCTGCTTCTCGATCTTGTCTTGCTGTTCCTGGGACTGGAGCTGTGCTAGCGTCAGCAGGGAGACTCCGAGTTGGTCCTCGCGGGTGAACGGTTGCGCCATTTGGCGCAGCCAGCGCTTGCAGATCTGTAGGGAAAGAGGAGTTAAGAATTACGTTAATTAGGTGGCGCGGAACGCGATATCTCGCGTAGTTCTAATTTTTTTTCTAACAGTTTCTTACTTAAAAAACAGGGAACAAAAATATTACGTCTAAACCTTGAGATCCATAACTTAATAAAAAAATGTGAACATAAAGGAGCACATTATGGACAAAAAACAAATACAAAATTCACAAATAATAAAATTATCAGCATGGCTTACAAAACACTTGATTGCTTAAAAGAAATCCAAACAAAACAATGTTTTCTCACCAATGTCTTGAAAGAATTGTAGGAATGAAAGAAAATATTAATACCCGAGATATACTCATTATAAAAATGTGAAACACGTCTGAAAAAAGAGTTTTAGTAGTAGAGTTCTAATTTTGTTTTATGTGAGTATAAATGTTTCCACTACATTCGACACCAGGCAGCGTCTAACAATATAAGTACATTGACATTCAACAAACAATGTATATTCTTTACATAGAAATATATTTCTGATTTATTTTTTTATTCCTTGTTTTATTTTGGCTCTTTATTTTGGTTTAGCGCTTGCAAATCTGTTGAACATAACATGACATTTACATATATTGCTTCGGGCCCACACTAGGATACCCTGTGTCGTGGCAACCAGAAACAGCGATGTCACAAACATGTAAACATCCAAGACCTGGGTGGCTTTTTTTTGTCCCCAGCCGGGATTCGAACACGGGACCTCTCGCATGGTAGGCAGATGTGCCAACCACTGCGCTACAGAGGTCGTCGGACTTCTGTGGCGGACGAACGGAGAGTTAAAAATTAGGTGACGCGGAACGCGTAATTCTGTCTCTTTTTTGCGTTAGTGGGTTTATTTTTCTAATTGTATTCCTTAACGCGGCTCAATTTTTTGGTCTAGCGATAACGCTAAATATAAATTGATGCTTTATTTTTACTGAAAAGTGAAAAAGTCGTGAAAGTCACTTGATCATTCATGAGAAAATTTATAATAATAAAAGTCGAGAGGAACCTGAGGAGGATTTGAAGTCACCAATCCGCGGGGCGCGGGCGGTTTCAGCGCATATGCGTTAGAGCCAGTTCAGACATGGCGGATTCCTTGCGGAAACTTGCGTTTAGAACCGCGCGATTCGCATCCGCACGGATTCCGCGATGTGTGAACTAAGCGTTAGTTGTCGCGTTAGCATCGATGAATAGCTCGGTGTCGAAGCCATTCATTGTCACCGTCAGATACGTGCGGCTTCCGCGGAGTAACTGAACGCGCTCTAGGCATGTCAAGTAAATAGATCCGAGCGGCGACCGCGCGAATCCATTTTCTAGCGGTTGAGTGGCGGTAACCGACCGAACCGGAATCGCTCGTAGCCTGGGCTGCCTGAGTGATCTTAAACGGTCACTAAGGTTAAGCAACATACGGCGCGTTCAGTCCATGGATGGGTTTCTGTCTATGACTAACGCTAGTGGCATTTTTCCGAGCGATTCCGTGCTTCGCAGGGCACGTTAAGCAGTTGGTGCCGGCTGCCGTCGATAGATGGCAGTCTTTAAGCCAAGTCAGAGGCCTTAGGGCGGCTTGAAAGCTTCTGACAGTAAGACCAGCCACTAGTCTTACAAGCCTCCACCAATCCGGACTTCGCCCCCGTGGTGGAGTATGGCCTATACCTTCCTCAGGGAAGAGACCCGTGCCCCTCGGTGGGGACATAATGGGTTGATGATGAACCGACCGGATTGTCAATCCGCGCAGACAGGTATGAACGAATTAATAGGCGCTAATGAAAATAAGATCCACGCGGTCTAACCGCGCGATTTGCATCCGCGCGGAATCCGCCATGTCTGAACTGGCTCTGGATTGCGCTGAAACCGCCCGCGCCCTCTATTTGGAATATATAATATTGAAGTCCTGGTTCTTGGCTTTAGGTTGTCGCTGATTGGAGGATCATCAGCTTCCAGACTAGTGGAATAAAAAAAATAAACGATATGTTTTTTTCAATAGGTGGCGACACCCGTAGTAAAAATTGGCCGTGTCGGATGTAATGTGTGCTCACATGAATTCAGAGTGGACATACCTGAACCGCTCGTAGCCTGGGCTGCCTGAGTGATCTTGAACGATCACTAAGGTTAAGCAACATACGGCGCGTTCAGTCTATTGATGGATCACCGTCTATGACTAACGCTAGTGGCATTTTTTCCGAGCGATTCCGTGCTTCGCAAGGTACGCTAAGCAGTTGGTGCCGGCTGCCGTCGATAGATGGCAGTCGTTAAGCCAAGTCAGAGGCCTTTAGGGGCGGCTTGAAAACTTCTGAGTAAGACCAGCCACTAGTCTTACAAGCCTCCACCAATCCGGACTTGGCCCCCGTGGTGGAGTATGGTCTATACCTTCCTCAGGGAAGAGACCCGTGCCTCTCGGTGGGGACATAATGGGTTGATGATGATGATACCTGAACGGCCTCCTCGGTGCTCAGATTACAGAGCGAGTCCTTGAGGTGCTCTTGTATCCAGCGCGGCAGCTTGGTGCGCTTGTCGGCGCGGCTGAACCGCTTGTCCGCGAATATCATGATGCCGTAGTCGGTCTTGCCTCTGTGGGTGTAATGTGTGCTAATATGAATTTGGGGTTGGTGATATGTACTTTGTTGAGGTGCACGGGACAGGGAATTCATCACTTAGATGTACTTACATACAATAAATTCACACCTGTATCCCTGAGAGGTAGGCAGAGAACAAGGACTGTCACTTGCCACGACCCTAACACATAATTTTTGGCTTTATCGACATTCATTAGTCGTTGCATGCACACACGCCGGGTTAAATAAAAAACACTGTTGATTGTGTAAATGCAAAAAAAACAAATAAGTATTTTACCTGAGCGCTCGACCGACGCATTGCGCCGCATGCCTCATCGCGTCAAATGTCAGAAAGTCATTTTCACGAATCTGCAACAAAGGTCATTTTAATAAAATTATAATGTTACTAAATCATAATTTTGAGGACGTGAATGTAAAAAGGCGCATACAAATGCCGTTCTCTCATTATACCCGTGTAGCAGTGACATCTAAATCCAAAGACATTTTTTTTTAAATAACATAACATTTACATACATGCACATACATTGCTACAAATGTAGGGGCAACACAATTTTATCTTGCCCCCGATAGTGGTGAAAGTCCACATCCACATCTCTATCTCGTTCTCTCCCTAACTCTCTCTGTTCTGTCCCCTTAAGCGCTTAGCGTACACCCGTGTGTACGTTAACTTTTTGTGCCCCAACTGTTTAGCGTACACACGGGTGTACGCTAAGCGAGAGACTGGATTTGACTTCGATTTCTGCCGTGTTTTTATAGTCTATGGTCAACATCCGGTTTTCTCTTGACCAATGGTTATTAAGGATTACTTTTGTCAACGAACTTCATGCCATTCCAAAGAAAAAAATAAAGTTCTCATCGAAAAACAAGTGAACCGCGTCTGACAGACGCCATTTTGTGTTTTCGTCGCGAGTTGCTCCGCCCGCTCGAGGTTTTTAGATAATTTCGAAAGGAAGCGGATATTATTTGTTTATGTGTTATATATAAAATTACTGGAAAAAGTGTGTAGATTATGTTTCAAATAATAGTTTTGTTGTATTTGATGGAAAATCAAATGAAAAAAGCTTCGAACTTTTAGTGCCGCGTCAGGCGTTTGGGCTCCGCCCGCTGGAGGTGTATAAGTTATTCAAGAGGAAAGCAGATAGTATTTGTTTTGTGTTATATATCAAATTACTGGGAAAAGTGTGTAGATTATTTTTCAAACAATAGTTTTGTTGTATTTCATGGAAAATAAAGTGAAAACAAGCCTCGAACTTTCTGCAAAGGTTGCGCGGCCCGTGATGGCATTTATCTCTTCGTCATTTATAGCTTTATTTTGGTGATTTATATTAAAAAATAGATTAAAATAGTTAAAAATAATATGCAAATCATATTATAAGTGTTAGTTCAGTGCTAGTGAAAAGTGCAAGTGAAAAAAACGAAAAAAAGTTCAAAGTAGTAAAGGATGGTGTGGATAGTGGAAATTCACCTCGTCATTTGGAAAACAGGTAAGTTTTATTATAATAAAATATATAATAATTGGATAGGAAATTTCATGCAGATTCTAGATATATATAACACTTATTGAATAATTATGTAGTACTTTCTCTAATTTGAGAAATGCGGAACGGCGTCCCATAAAAAATGTAAAAAAATATGGCAGCGCCTTAGGGCCACTCAGGAAGGGCATATGGGCACACTAGGTAGTCTAGACGCGCCTCGCCGGACGGGTTAAATAAGTCATTAGAGAAGTGTCAAATTTTACGTTTTAAGAGCTCTGAATCGTTCGTAACTTTCCGGAGATGTATCATCTTACATAAAAACCGTTTTTCTTCTGGCCTCTAAGACACAGGCTCGGCCTAGTTAAGACGCCAGTGTTCACAGGACACAAGGTGTTTACCTTGTACACATACATAATGTGTATATACATCTGTACTTTGAAAGGGCGCAAATAAACTTTTTATTATTACTAGCTGTCCCGGCAAACTTCGTACCGCCAGAGTTTTCGTAATTTTTCCATATTTTCTCACCATCTAAACCCTCCCTGGAATTCCACGAATATAAAAAACAAAAGTTAGCCAAATGGGTCCAGCCGTTCTCGAGACTAAAGAGAGATAAAGAGTGTTTGATTGCACACAAAAGCCAAAAAAAAGTGATAAAACCGTTTTTCTTATACATGTACAAAATAAATATAAGAATAAGGTAATATTGCTAACGAACAGCAATTCATTTTTATTTATAAGAAGATTACATTCATCATCAACCCAGTATGTCCCCACCAAGAGGCACGGGTCTCTTCCCTGAGGAAGGTATAGGGCATACTCCACCACGGGGGCCAAGTCCGGATTGGTGGAGGCTTGTAAGACTAGTAGCTCTTACAAGCCTCTAATCTACTAAGATTGTCAGAAGTTTTCAAGCCGCCCTAAGACCTCCGACTTGGCTTAACGACTGCCGGCATCTATCAACGGCAGCCGGCACCAATTGCTTAACGTGCTTTGCGAAGCACGGAACCGCGGAAAAATGCCACTAGCGTTAGTCATAGACGGTGACCCGTCCATGCACTGAACGCGCCCTATGTTGCTTAACCTTCGTGATCGTTTAAGATCACTCACGCAACCGGGGCGACGAGCGATTCGAAGAAGATTCCATTATTGTTCTGTAAAAAAAAGTCATGGGGCACGGTTTACACATCGCACACTTGCAAGAACAACGTGTTATTTCGGAACCCTTATGTTACATGAGAGCATTTTTTTAAGGTTTTCAAAGTAATGGCCGAAAGAGATAGCGCTATAACGTCTTGCAGTGTCTCTTTTGCTCATTATTCCGGCGTTTTCGGAGTAAATAAAATCGCATTAAAAAAAAAATTCTCTGAATAAAAAATGGTTTTCTTTGAAATATCAGGTTGTTCTTGCAAGGGTGCGACATTATTTTTTCCCCGCCAAGCAAGCACTTTGTTGTACATAAAAAAGGAAATCACACAGGTATTTCTTAATCAAAGAGTATCATTTAAGATCACCCAGGCAGCCGGGGCTACGAGCTATTCGAAGATTACATTATTGTTCCGTAAAAAAAAGTGACGGAACACGGTTAACATATTATTTTATACTACACCTGCTTGGAAAGTACCTTGATACTTTATCAAATTTACGGTAGAAAGTACGTCATTGCATATCGAACAAATATGCGGGGAGAAGACGCATCTGAGCGGGAGAGAAAAGTGTATGAAAATCCATTTCTTACGTGGTTTTTCTTTTTTAATTTTGGGTAAGACTATGCGCCGGTAACCTAAATATCAAAAGCCAAAAAGTTTTTACAGTGACTTTTTATCTCCAAGTTCGCAAAATGACACTGGCCACTAGCAACAATTTCAATATAAATTTCAATTAGTAAAGATTTCGTTTTTTTACTTTCCTTGTAGGTGTAGTATAAAGCACTATGTATCACTCGAGAGAAACTGCGATTCCCGATCTCAGGTGTTTTAAAGCCCTCGCCTACGGCTCGGGCTTCAAAGGACACCCTCGACGGTAATCGGTCACTTTCTCCTCTCGGTGAACAATGTACTATTTTCCCCGCAACCTCACCTGGAACTGGTCCCGGAGGTACTCGAGCCGCGCCTTCAGTATCCGGCTTTGTGTGAACACGTAAGGGATGCCGAACATAAGCACGCAGCGGCCAAGGTGGTGGTCGAAGTCCACGCCCTCCGACACCTTCCCGCGGGCCACAGACAGCAAAACCGCGCCGCGTCCGCTCTCGCAGGCCTGCCAGTCAGATATTTTTGAGTTTTATTCATTGTAGGTATCTATTTATATGTTTTCCTCTAATAGGGAATGGATGAAAATATCAGAAGTGCTTGATATTTTCTTTGGTGATAGGAATAACCTTCCTTAACGCGGGAAAACACGCAATCTAGTCCAGATTTCTGATCCTATACTCTGATTTTTTATTAGGTGGACTAAACTGACAGTTGGTGGGTTGCCACGTAAGGGAAAATAAAAAATAGTGTTGTGCTCAGAGTGATCGAATCATAAACATTTTCATTCAATCATTCGTTCATTCAATAGGGAATGGATGAAAATATCAGAAGTGCTTGATATTTTTTTTGGTGATAGGAATAACCTTCCTTAACGCGGGAAAAAAGTTTCAATTTTTTTGGCCCCGTAGTTAATTTTTAAATATACTTAATATAAAAATAATAAGATTATTTAAAAATTAACTACGAAGCCAAAAAAATTGAAACTTTTTTCTCGCGCTAAGGAAGCTTATTCCTATCACCAAAAAAAATATCAAGCACTTCTGATATTTTCATCCATTCCCTATTTTGGTATTTGTGACGTCATCAGAGCATCATTAAAGAGATAGTCTTTGCCTACGTAAAAAAAACAAATGTCATTTGTATTTTTTTTTGCAAGTAAGGCAAAGGATCTATACTGTATTTGCTGACGTCATTTAAGGTAAAGGCTTTTTATTGAGTGTCTAAGAAAATTTCACTTATTTACAAATCTTTCATAGAATTGTATAGTTTTATCAAATGCTAATCCCTAACATTTAATACCCCTTAAGATAACTAAAATTACATAAGGCGATGTTGTGTGTGCATGCTTTAGATCACAACACAGTTGTTGTACCATATAACTTATATACATATTATTTAAGGTTGTGATCTGTTTTGTACACCTGAATTGTACTGAAAGCCTAATTCCCGAAATGTTTTTGAGAGTTCCGTTCATGTTCAAAAATATAGCTGGCCAATTACATACTTAGTCTCGTATTGGATCCCGCTGCGAAACATCGAGCATTAAACAACGTACCTTGATGTAGTTTATAAGCGCGAAGCTGGTCTCTGCCGAGTCCTGAGTCTCGATGAAGAGCAGTTTGTGTCTCTGCAGCGTGGCGACGACACCCTGGTCGTACCACGCGCCAACCACGCTCTCCAAGTACATGTAGGAAGTGAAGAAACATACCACGCCGTCGGGGACGCACGCCGAGATCTGTGGCGGAAAGGAATTGCAGTTATGATAGGCTTTTGACAGTGTGAAAAAAGTAATTTTATTTATATCTAGGTCTAAATAAAATAAAATACATAAATAAACTCACGCCCGTTATCCCCGAAGGGGTAGGCAGATGCACCAGTCTCTAGAACTGGACCCACGTTTTGCCGAGTTTATTAGGTCCCAAAACGTGACAAGTGGCAAGCCTGTCGCCGTTATCCGGGCACAATTTATCAGCGAATGGTGTTGCTGTACAAACAAATGTACGTAACTAAAAGTCATTGGTACATGCGTGGTTCGAACCCAGACCCTCACGATCGAGAAGCAAGGGTCAACCCCACTACGCCACCACCGCTTTCTATGTCTATATCTAGGTCTATCTAGGTATAAATAGGCTGTTAGGCCGATTTCTGAAAGCCATCTCATATTGTTTGCTGGTGTTCATGGAGTCCTCAGAAAGTGGTCATTTTAAATTCTTTCGCGTATTTCTTCTAAAAAAGGCAAGCGAAAATTTACTTTTCAAATAAGCCGCCAAAATGCAAAATGGCGTCGACAGGCGACAGGAATTATGACGTCATTTCCCGGTAAACCAACCAATGAACGTAAGAATGAATGACAGACGCCATTTTTACTAGCATGTGACGTCATCATAGAAACGGCCAATCCAGTCCGTTTTCGATACAATCGCGGCAGATACAAATTATCAAATTTTATCTCGTGTTTTTTTACAAATCGTAATTGTTTTTTAGTTCAAACGTCTTTCTCAATTCAGAAACCGGCCAAATGTCATTTGAACATTTGTATGTAAAAGTGTATGTACCTATGTTGTACTTTCGGTATTTTGAGTTCGATATAAACATCGGCGTTTTCGTTGCAGATCCTATGAACTTTCGATTTCGGTATTACGATTCGCACCTATTTTTCAGCCACGAAATACTTACATCAACAAGCAACTGCCCATAGTTCCTTATAACGGCCACGTCTTCCCGAGTTTCGTATTTCGATGAGATTGCTACTTGATCGCTACCTTTGGACACGATCTGCGAACATAAATTTGGGGATCCTAGGGTATTTATATAAGACAATAGGAGCAACAGCCAAGGATTTAAAGTGAAAAGGTATGGCCAGTAGTGGCTAACAGTTAAATATAAGTACTTGCTAAATCGCTCGTAGCCTGGGCTGCCTAAGTGATCTTAAACGATCACTAAGGTTAAGCAACATACGGCGCGTTCAGTACATGGATGGGTTTCTGTCTATGACTAACGCTAGTGGCATTTTTCCGAGCGATTCCGTGCTTCGCAAGGTACGTTAAGCAGTTGGTGCCGGCTGCCGTCGATAGATGGCAGTCGTTAAGCCAAGTCAGAGGCCTTAGGGCGGCTTGAAAACTTCTGACAGTAAGACCAGCCACTAGTCTTACAAGCCTCCACCAACCCGGACTTGGCCCCCGTGGTGGAGTATGGCCTATACCCTCCTCAGGGAAGAGACCCGTGCCCCTAGGTGGGGACATAATGGGTTGATGATGACTTGCTGATATAAATAATTTTGGATTTTTTTCATACTACAATAAATTCTAAAAATCGTATCTTTCGGCTCCTTCAATGCGTTCGGCTACTTGTGCACTCACCTTTGAGCTCCTTTGCAATCCACAGACTTTTCTCGGCAAAGTAATAATAATAATAATAATAATAAACTCACGCCCGTTATCCCCGAAGGGGTAGGCAGAGGCACCAGTCTCTAGAACTGGACCCACGTTTTTGCCGAGTTTATTAGGTCCCAAACGTGACAAGTGGCAAGCCTGTCGCCGTTATCCGGGCACAATTTATCAGCGAATGGTGTTGCTGCACAAACAAATGTACGTAACTAAAAGTCATTGGTACATGCGTGGTTCGAACACAGACCCTCATGATCGAGAAGCAAGGGTCAACCCCACTACGCCACCACCGCTTCTCGGCAAAGTAATATGGGATTATCATACGTGAAAATTTAAATTCCAGAGGTTTACGTCAGTTAAGTATCCTAAGAGTAACTAAATTGGTCTACAATTTTTACATACTTGCAGCACTAAACTTGTTGAAAAAAGTGAACATTTAGAACAAGTTTAAATTGGCCATATCTCAAAAACCGTGCAACTTTTACTGAGGTCAGGTTAGGTTAGGTTAGGTCATTTTTGGGACACCCCGTGTATGTATATTGAGTTACAGATCTGTGGGCTGATTATGTCATTTTCGCAACGGATATTCATACGTCTTAAAAGGTCACGTCAACAAAAAAACCGACGTCATACGGAGCACTGTCTCGCTGTAACATAGGGCCTTAAAAGAAGATAGTGGTATACATGACTTTTTAAGACGTATGAATATCCGTTGCGAAAATTACATAATGAGCCCACTGGACTCACCATCGGCAGTATGCAGGGGCGAGCCAGGGTCATGGTGAAGGAGCTCATAACGACGGGGTTGAAGTCGAGGATCTTGGGGTACATGTCGAGCGGGGACAGCGTGCCAGACGTGATGATGACGCTTTGGAAGCGAGCGAACACCGGCCGCATGGCTATGGACGAGTCCATGCAACTGGAGAGCGGAGGTAATCCATTGAACACGCTTCACTACCAAGAAATGTGTAAGCAGTCTAGTCACGTCCCGTTGTGTTTCACAGTGTTTCCACGATGAGGGGAAATTCCCCTTTTGAGGAAAGTGCCTTGCGAAGCACGGAACCGCTCGGAAAAACGCCACTAGCGTTAAGTCATAGAACGGTCACCCATTCATGCACTGAACGCGCCCTATGTTCCTTCGTGATTGTTTAAGATCACTCGGGCAGCCGGGGCTACGAGCTTTATATATTAACAAAATATAGTATAAATTACTAGCCGCCCGGCAAACGTTGCTTTTTTTTTCACTTAGGGCTATAAAAAATATATAACAACCTATACGGTAGGTCTGATAATCTACCGATTATAAATTTAAAATTGTATTTAAATCGGCCAAGCCGTTTCGGAGAAATATGCGCACTAATACGGTGACACGAGAATTATATATATTAGTTTAATTATACAAAATTGTCTAAGAAGATCACGTTGATGAATTACTTTGACTCAGGCGCAGTAATAATAAAGTTAGTATAAATAAAGACTTACGTAAAATGCAATATGGGATTGGACACGGTCGGGGTCTTATCATCGAACGGCTCGATGATGACTGTGAACCCCTTGGTGTAGGTGGAGACCAGGGTCGCCAGGTGGGCCACCAGGGTCAGGGCCGACAGGTTGGAGGGGTCCGGGATCTCCAGAGTCCTCATCAGGGAGGTCAGACGGGAGGCGCAGAAGCGGAGAGGCTTGCGCTCGATGCAGACGCGGTTGGCCACGTCTTTCAGGAAGCCTGCACCACGAACCCAATACGGAAAAATGACAATTCTGTTTGAAGGAGTACAACTGTTCAACAAGCTACCGAAAGACATAAAAGATTCAGAAACTCTAACAGGATTTAAGTTAAGATTAAGAGGTCACATTAAAGAAAGATATAAAAGGTAGTGTGTAAATAGATATGAGATGTTTCATGCTTATGTTTACATTGTTAATTAGAATATTGTTTTTCTCATTTTAAGTGAATGAAATGTTAAATCGTTCTTATGAGAAATAAATACTTTAAACCTAAAACCTAGCCTGCAGGAGAGTCATCAACCCATTACGTCTCCACCGAGGGGCACGGGTCACTTCCCTGAGGAAGGTATAGGCCGTACTCCACCACGGGGGCCAAGTCCGGATTGGTGGAGGCTTGTAAGACTAGTGGCTGGTCTTACTGTCAGGAGTTGTCAAGCCGCCCTAAGGCTCTGAATTGGCTTAACGATTGCCGTCTTGCCTTGCGAAGCACGGAACCTCGGAAAAATGCCACTAGCGTTAGTCATAGACGTTCATGCACTGAACGCGCCCTATGTAGTTTAACCTTTGTAATCGTTGAAAATCACTCAGGCGGTCGGGGCTACGAGCGATTCTTAATAGGAGCGATGGAGGAGAATACAATAATTATAAACTAATGTCTAGAAAAAAAAACTTCCAAACAGCCTTGATGTGAGATTATTATACAGACGTTTGATCAGACTCGAGACAATAAGCCAAACTGAAGTTTAATAAAGTTTTAGTGGTTGATGGTCAAAACGCAGAATGGTTTACACGTTTATTCTTCAGTAGTCTGGTAGAGAGTGCATACAGTTACAATAAACATAAACATTTACATACAGGCACATACATTGCTTCTGGCCCCACACTAGGACACCCTGTGTGTGCCTGTATGTAAATGTAAAAAATGTAAATATTTTTCCTATTAACTAGTACGTTTTCTTTTTATTTTTTTAAGTGCCTTGTCAGGATCGTGGCAGTTATGTATGGTTGTATGGCAGTCCCTGGTCCCTGCCTACCCCTCTGGGTACAGGCGTGAGCTTTTGTGTGTTTGTAACTAGTACTTTCTAACAAAAAAACCTTACCAGCCGGGGACTCCTGTACGACATGTTGTAACCGCAGCCGAGTCTTCAGGTACTCTATGAACCGCTTCAGGAAGCCCAAGAAGTGCTCCGCGTTTCTAATGTTCCCCGGCACCACCTCTGGAAGTAGACTACTTTTGAACAACAAAAAAAACGAGCACTGTAAAACGAGTAAGTTGATCCGGGCCATATTTAAAAGAAAAACGAGGTTCTTACTTTAAGTAAAGCACGCCCTAAATGGAACATTGAAACAGTAGATTGTATCTTATGAGAGCCAGTCTTTATTCGAACAATATTTGCGTTCGCTTTCTTTGGCGGTGAACACTAAGATTTTCCAAATTCAAAAAGCGGCAAAGATAATTGCGGCGCACTTATAAAGAGGATTAAAAAGTTTTTGTATAAGTTTTATGTCGACAGAGTACAACAATAATAAAACTAATACTAAAACTACACATACACACTCACACACAATCTTCTTTTTGTGTTCTGAGCACACAATATAATAAAAAACACTGAGAAAATAAGCCACCCAGAGACCCGTCCAGCTTTATGTTCATTTTAGTAACATAAACATAAACATTTATACACAGGCACATACATTGCTTCTGGCACCACACTAGGATACCCTGTGTC
Organism: Yponomeuta plumbellus; assembly: GCA_947310845.1. Taxonomy (NCBI): domain Eukaryota; kingdom Metazoa; phylum Arthropoda; class Insecta; order Lepidoptera; family Yponomeutidae; genus Yponomeuta; species Yponomeuta plumbellus. Next base: position 3,054,577 of record OX371204.1, read on the forward strand.
GTGGGAACCAGAAACAGCGACGTCACAAACATGTAAACATCCAAGACCTGGAGTTTTTTTTTTCTCTCCGGCCGGGGATCGAACCCGGGACCTCTCGCTTGGCAAGCAGATGCGTTAACCGCTACGCTCGTCAAACACTTTTAGGATAAGCGATTTTTTTTTGTTTGCCCAATAAATATTGTATTTTATACCGTAGACGTACCGTTCAAGACCTCGTCGGGCAGTATGGGGTTCCCCAGTATGGTGTCGGTCTCCCTGGCGAGCTGAGCCTCGCGCAGCCCCTCCACCATGGCTTCGTACTCGGCCGTCAGCCGCGCCGCGTCCTCTTCGCGGATCCTGCGCGCGACACAGTCGGCTCGGCTTTAGTTTTTAGGGTCCCGCAGTCCACAAGGAGCCCGGGACGGCTTGTTATATCTATCTAATCCCTTTAAACGAGCAATTCTTGTATATATGTATATATATATATATATATATATAATCAGAATCTCGGAAACGGCTCCAACGATTTTCACGAAATTTTGTAGGCAGATGCTTTCGGGGGCGTCTAATTGATCTAACTAGGTTACATTTTTAGAAAACGTTGTTTTATCCGTGTTTTAAGGCAATTGAAATTTGCTATAATAACATACAGAGGTAAATTTCGCGTCTACATGGAAGGTCGGAATAGTTCTGACGGGAAAACGGGCGACCCGTTTCGGGCCGATTTTAAGAGACCCGGTTCGAGTCATGATGTTTTTTTTCCAAGTTCTTTTTTTGTTGAAAAAGGATTATTTTAATTTTATATTACATATTTTATATTACAAAAAAAGTACCGAGCAAAGCTCGGTCACCCAAGTACTTTAGTTAATGTGTTATATGTACAGTCGTTAGCGACATGGATTATTTTGCCATACTTTTATTGTGGCAACATTGTTTTGCATTTGCATATTTTGCAAGATGAAGAAATACATTTATTTATCGCCACACGGACATTATATAAAATATAAAAAAAAATAGACAATACAAAACACAAGGCGAGAAAAAAAAACAAGTTATGGTCACCATGTCCATGTCCATGCGGCCGTAAAAAGGCCTCAGAACTCAGTTGTCCAGAGCCATCTACGTTCGACGGGCCGAACCGTTATCCGCGCGCTTGAACGCATGCCACTGGTAAGCAAGAGCGCGCGCCTGCGGCGTGAGTGTGCGCATCATAGACAAGAAAGAAAAAACGTTACATACAATCTGTGAGCCGTGGCTTGAAGAGAACGTTTTGCCTACTCATCGTCTTAAAAATTATTGTAAATTAAAATATACGTTTGCTGCATCTATTTCATCATTTCTTTGAAGAAACGACAAGGTTCCCAACCACAGTATTTGCAGCGGGTTTTTTTACCCACAGCACTGTTTTTCTGCCAGCGCCTCTGATTTGTAGCGACAATAGTGATTGTAAAGGGAGTTCATGCCTTACCGTTCCCGCACGCTGTTTGTTTGACCTTAAAATAAAGTACAAAAATAGTAAAATCGGTTTTAATGTATCATCCGCCCAATATATGTATGTAAATACAGTCCACTAATCTAAAAGTGTGTTCTACAATAGTTTCATTCACGATGTCAGTCCGACTGGCTGTATGTCTGTCCCCAGCTTGGCACAGATACGACATGTGCTAAAAGAGCTGGAATTTGGCATAGAGATACATAATTAATCATGCCGACGAAACGGTAGATTAAAATAATTAAAAAATACTTTTTTAGGTACCCCTCTTCTACCCTCCGCATAAATTAGGGATGCAATTAATTTGTGGCCTACATCATAGTGTCGGATATTATTAGAATGGAAAAGGAAAAAAATCATAGAAAAACTTCGTACAAAATAGATTGAAAATTACTTAAATGAAGTTTATAGTTCTGTACAGCAGATAAAATCCTCTCTACGGAATCCTACACTGCACGTGGCCCGATCTGCACTTGGGCGGTTTTTTTCTAACTACAGAAAATCATTATTATTTATAAATCTCGAGATCAGCCGGTACTCGATCACTGCTAGACAAAAGGTTCCCCCTAAAAAAAACACAAGGATGTCAAATTATTAAATCAGCAATTTGCAGCAGTGTGCAGTGCAGGAAATAAAGTATCTACAAAAAGTCACATAAGCCTATGCGCACACTAGGCGACACGCGACAGCGACAGTTCGGCGTCCGGCCCTCCCAGCGGCCGGACGCCTAACTAAATTTAAAACACATACTCTTCAACACAATTGATTGAACACATGTTTCGCCGTTTTTCTAAATTTAATCCTTAAAGGAGTGAACGGGGTTGCAAAGTTTTGAACTAAAGTCCACGCCGACGGCGTCGCGGGCGAAAGCTAGTCTGTAATAAAGTCTGCGCTTTCCGGTGATTTTCTTATATAAATGTTCTGGTACAAGGGCATGGAAATACAAAAATGTCGTCGAGCGACGCATGAATGTAGACTCCATACAGTTGAGTCTTAGGTACGTAATTGCACCCCGGAACAGAAAATAACTTCGTTACCGTCCGGCCGCTGGGAGAATAGGATCCTGACAGGTCATGTCAGAACGGACAACGTAACCTTGAAGTGGCGTTAAATTTTCGATTAAAATATTTTTATGTCCTATTTATCCTACTAGCAAATAATTGTCATTGAAACTTCATTGTTTAAACTTACAATCAATGTTATATTTTGCACAGTGATTTAAATGTTAAATAAGCAGAGAACAATATTTAATGTTTGTACGTAAAATCCTTACTACGCTGTCACAAGGTTATGTCAACCGTATTTTTTTGTAGTGACGTACCAAAAATAACGAAAATAATAACGGTCTCTTTAACGATACGAAGCTGATGAACAGGTTTTAGAAAAAGAATATCGCGTTCTCAGAATCTCTCCGTACCACTGCCCTACAAAGCGATTGAGCTGATCTGGGCTCAAAAAAAAGGTCGCACAGCTCGCCACAACACTACACCGCCATTCGGCACAAAAAAGATGATGACCCTTCTAAAATGCCTGCGAAAATGGCACAAGAGATGACTGAGTGAAGGTCGTCTTAAAAACAAAACTCCTTAATCGTGAGTCAGTAGCAAAAGCTAGTTAAGAATAACGTAAGGAAGGATAACGTTGATTTTCTCCCATCACTAGTCATATGAAACAGACAGGTGTCAGGATCGTATACTCCCAGCGGCCGAGACGACAGGCTACGGCCGTCAATTTTCATATATTTTGTTCGAATCTCCGCACACTTGGCGTCAGAGTCGCGGAGTCGCGACGACAAGAAGCCAGAAGCAAATGACAACGTCGCGTCTGACGCGGGGACTAGACGCGGCGACAAGTCGCCTTGTTTGCGATGGCTCTAAAACTTAAAAACACGCAAGTCATCTTGACCCTTTGTCGGTCTCCTGCGACAAAAACTCAAGTTATTGTAACCAGAATAGTCACTAAGGGCATAGTGTGAACACTCACTGCGCAACCGTCTTCTCCAACTGCTGCAAGGCAAGGGTGCTCCTGTCGATGGTCCTCCGAGTGATCTTGACACTGAGCGAGTCTATGCACACGTTGTCAATGTTGTGCGCCTCGTCAAACACGACCACAGCCTCTTTGTTCAGCTCCTTAGACACCACCTCGGCTATCTTCGGATCAAGGAGGTAGTGGTAGGAATACACCACTATTTCCGCGTGTATTATCTGCGTGAATAGAAGCACTTTTAACACACGAACTCTCGAGAAGAATCGTATTACGGCGAGGGCGCTTTTTTGAATCGAAGACCGAAGTGAGGGATTCTGAAGTAGAATCGGAACGCAGCGAGAGGTTCAAAGTCTGTCGCCGGAGACAAAAATATATTTTGCGCCCGAGTGATACACTCTGAAGAATCGCTCGTAGCCCGGCTGCCTGGTCTTAAACGATCACGAAGGTTGAGCAACATAGGGGGCGGTCAGTGCGTGTATGGATGACCGGCTATGACTAACGCTAGTGGCATTTTTCCGAGCGGTTCCGTGCCTCGCAAGGCACCTTAAGCAGTTGGTGTCGGCTGCCGTCGATAGATGGCAGTCGTTAAGCCAAGTGAGATTGCTTTTAGCGATGAGACCGCCAAGTGTATACGACAAAAGTTTGATATTATTATGTAATGTTCCCAATGTTTTTTTTTTGGTGTGTTCAACAAAATAATATAGTGATGGGCACGCGCGGTGACGGGTTTAATGTGAGTGAGTGAGTGAGTGAGTGAGTGAGTGAGTGTGTGTGTTTTTATTTGTGTGTGTGTGTGTGTGTGTTCGTGTGAGTGTGTGTGTGTGTTCGTGTGAGGGTGTGTGTGTGTGTGAGTGTGTGTGTGTGTGAGTGTGTGTGTGCGTGAGTGTGTGCGTATGTGTGTATGTGCATGTAACCATCGATAGAAAAGACAACTTACAGCAAATCGAGACAAGAAGTACGGGCACCAGTTTCTGTCCGCTCCATATTGCTTGAGATCGTCCAGCGTGTACACTCCGAAGGGCAGCATCGACTCTTTGCCCTCTCTGTTGAACCCTTCATAGAACTGGCAGATGGGCGTGGTGCTGTCTCGCTCGTGCCGCTCCCTGATGTAGCTGGCCGTCAAAGCGTGGCACCTTCCATCGACTAGCTTGCCTTCTCTTTCACGCGATACCTGTGTAAGAATATTTTTACTCATAGGAACTCGGTATAAAGGCTATGTCCGGTCGGAGAAAATCAGTACCTACCAGTTAGGCCTGAGGTTTCCACACTTAGCCTCATACGAGTAGTTGGGCCAATGTAAGTAAGTAAGTAAGGTATCTAAATACCTAAGACTAGTGTTAATCACGATGTTTGATGGATAGATAACAATTCATTTATTTACTTTAGTGGTATTGAAGAAGATTTTATCTATACTAATATTATAAAGTGTAGCTAAAGAGCAGCCAATTAATATTTACAAAATCATTTTTGGTTAAAATCAATTTAAATAATATTCAAGCTCAACCGACCAATGAACGTAAGAAAGAATTAATTATAGACGCCACTTTTACTAGCATGTGAAGTCATCATAGAATCGGCTAATCCAGGCCGTTTTCGATACAATGGCGGCAGATACAAATTATCAAATTTTATCTTGTGTTTTTGTACAAATCGTAATTAGTTAAAATGCCTTTAAGCGGTTTTAAGACACATAATTTATACAAATACGTTATAAATAATACTGTTTTTTTCACACTGTCATATAGCCTATTCTTCGACCATTAGAAAGCTACATTCTTCGTGAGTAACATAGGCTATATTGGATTTTCAAAAAGTTTATGGGTTCCGTACGAAATCTCGAATAATGTAACCCAAGGTGTAAAAAAACTACTACCCCAGGAATTTTCCACAGAATTAATATAGGTATTTCCCCGAGTACCATATAAAGTAGATACTGTACAGAGTAGATTGGTATGTTTTACAGAATAATAATACTATTAATATTTTTATTAACATCGATGCACATTACACAATTTGGTACCTCACTTAACTGACCTCGGGATGAATGCACAGGTTCTTGCGGGAGCTGAGCACCAGTCCGGTGAGACTTGGCCTCTCTCCAAGGTTCTTCTCATAGTAAACAAATAAGTTCTTCAGCTCCTCCAGCACCTTCTCTATCTCTGGGAGTGTCCGGGAGCAGTAGATCAGCTTTCTGAGGGAAATATTTGTTTGTGGAATAAAAGGTATAAAAATACATTAAACAGTTGGTGCAGACTGCCGTTGATAGATGGCAGTCGTTAAGTCGTTAAGATAAGTCAGAGGCCTTAGGGCGGCTTGAAAACTTCTGACAGTAAGAGCAGCCACTAGTCTTGCAAGACTCCACCAATCCGGACTTGGCCCCCGTGGTGGAGCCTATACCTTTCTCAGGGAAGCGACCCGTGCTCCTCGGTGGGGACATAATGGGCTGATGATGATAATGAAAAATACACTTGAAATACTACAAAAAGCACACTTTGAATGGTAGGGAGTTCTTAAATTCCTCTAATATTAGAGATAAGGGCTGAATTTGGTCGTGAGAGAAATATTCAATTGCATGTAAAGAAACCAAGTAACATGCATTTAATGGAATTTAAAATTTACAGTAATTTCATTAATATCTGTATAGATGTGTCTTGTTATAATCAGTGTCTTTCCTATCTTTCTAACATAACCATAATACAAATAAACTTATGGTCTATCAAACATTGTATAACATACAAAACATTGTAGCCATACAATGCTGGGTGATGTTCACTGCAGAAGGCCCTTGTAGCCTTGTGCTTTCCACAACTGTCTTTTCCAGCCACCATGACTAGTAATTTTTATAATTTAAAATGTTCTTACATAGTTGTACGTTCGTCGGGTCTTATTGTGATACTTTATTAGGTAAGTTCTATACCTATATTTTGTGTAAATGTATCAATGAATAATGTTGAAATCCCAGAACATTTACATACCGGACATGATGAGGGTTCTGTATCATGTAAGCCACGATAAGTGAGAGTAGGGAGATTGTTTTCCCAGTTCCCGAAGGCATCTCTAGAAGTCCATGGCCCTAGAAATGTTAAATTCTGAGAATTTTTCATCTTTGAGGTTATGTTCTTATTTACCTAAAATATTCGTTATATTATATTTTAATGTTAGAGCTACGTACTTTAGCATCCAAGGCACGTTTCAACTCCAACATATAAGCATACTGCTCTGGGTAAATATAGTCGTACGGGAAATAAACTAACAATCCATCAACAGTTAACCTGCAAACGAAATGCACATAAAATTACAATTTCAGCGTCAATTTGCACAAGATAACAATTAAACCTGATGCAATATACGTACTTCATATTGTTAGATCAATCTATTTTTATTAAATCAACCGAAAACACATAAATTTCTTGATAATACTTCAACTTTTGCTCGGCCGATTTGACAGTGGATTTTGTTTTGGTTTGGTTGCGTTCCAATTTGTGATAACGTGACACATTCGTCTTCCGATCGAAAGAAGTCCCTCTCTTACATCTTTAATTAATTAAAATAGGTATATAGGTATGCATGCCACTTTTTAAGTCATAATACAGCAAGGATACATAATATTACATTTTCACGCTACTGTTTTTTTTCCTTTTTTATTCAAGTGGTACAAGGTTTTCAAAATACGATATTTAATTTTTACCATATAATTTGGAACGCACTCACCGGTTGGAAATGGATACCAACAGCTTGTCCAAAAAAAAGAGTAGTTTTGCCGAGTTTTGCTCAGACTTTTTGTCTGTGTTTGTTAACAGCTTGCGCTTGCAAGCATTATATAAATTAAAAACTTTAGCTATTACATAAAATAAAGTATTGTGCTTCAATAAATATAGTAAATATTTTGAATTCTCAATAAAACAATTAGTAAACTTTCACTTCCGGTTTCTAGTGTTTTTGGACAAACGCAGAAGTGGTGCAGTGGGTGTCAGTTCGATGCTCGAAAAAAGTCGCTCAAGATTTCAGTTACGAAATGCTTTCACAATGCTGTACGTCTACTACGATGTGACGTCAAAGGTAAATAATGAATTTTATTCTATTTCTTTATTTACCTATCCACTTAAATAAAAAATAATTTAAATCAGTCCAAAAGTTAATCAAACTTTTTTCTCTGACTAATTCTGAGATTGTATGTCGTAACTGTCACCAGCATATCTTCTGTCTTCCTTGCTTCCGCCATCTTCATCCAGCCGCGAGCTAATTAAATAAATTAAAGAAAAGTGCTGGACAACTACTTGCCTCTCACTCATACAATATTGCCGTCTTGTTTGTATAAGCGAGGGACAAATTTTAGAATCCCTTTCTTAATATACATACTTACTACGAGAAATTTAATGTTATGGGGCCGTCCATTAATTACGTGAGGCATTTTTAAGGATTTTTTGACCTCCCCTCCCCGCTTGGTGAGATGTCGTAAGATTTTTCTCGACACCCTCACCTTCCTACCTAAATCTCACGTGAGATTTTTCAATACTTGTACTTTGGGTATAAAAGTATAATTAAAAAAAATTCTTAGTTTTTAAGGTTTTATACCGTTTTCTGCTAAAATATTTGCCAAGACCCCCCTCTCCTCCAAGTGAGATTTGGTAAGATTCGGCTCGACCCTCTCCCTCCCCTAATTCCTCACGTAATTAATGGACGCCCCCTATCGTGTTAAGGCTATGTCAGTCGCCTAGTTCTTTGGCGTTGTTTCTTTCTGATGTGATCCATTAGCTGGGGGAAGGAAAGTAAACAGACATATTTAGATTTAAAAAATCCGAAATACTGTATCAAAACTTTAATAAGAGTCAACGAACAATAATAATAAAGTAAATTATTGCTTATCAATAAAGATCTCTAAAATGCATCACAAAATAATTGGTCTACATTAAACCTGAAATGTATTAATAATAAGGTACCACAACTTTTAACAGTGTTACAATCTGTTAGCTTTTAGAATATACCTCGGGCTGTAGAGTAGGCTTCGGTTATCGCCGAAAGCACACGAGTGTAATACTACTTCCTGCTCTGTATAAAACTTTTCTTCACTATTTTGAAAAGTTATGTAAAGTTATAAATAACAATACAAACTAAACCTTACCTCATTGCAATATAATCGATTCTATCCGATAGTAGCCCGATAGGGTATATTCTAAAAGCTAACAGAACTGTATAATATTAATAAAAACACGATTTCTTTAAAACACTACATGAAAGCAGTATACCTAAATAGTCAATCAGCAGTTCCAAAATGTAGGTAGCCATTTTTGAACATGAACAGAAATCTCAAAACCATTTCCAGCATTATGCTTTCAGTACATACAACTTCTATTTATCTGATATGTAAATACTTTTCTACCACGTCAGCAAACAGAGTATGAATTTTGGCCTTACTTAAAAAAAATCAATTACAAAGTTTTTTTTTTTAATCATGCTCTGATAACGCAACAAACACCAAAATTTTTGTGTTTTCTTTTAAATAGACATAATGAGTAAAACTTGAATATACCAAAGGTAAAAAACATAATTATATAAAAAATAAGTTATTGTTATCTGTATTTGTAACCTGTTGTTTCAACCACCGACTTGTTATATTGTGTTTATAGAGTGCTTCACGAAATGTAATTAAATATTAATTTATTGGTGTGTAAAACAACAAGGTAACAGATGTGGTAGGTATATGTCGGGAAAAATACTGGAATCGCAAGTGCTGGCGAGCTCTGCTGTCTTGCGAGAGACGGAGAGACATATGCTAAGCTGACTGCCAACCTTCACTCGTTGAAGAGTTGACTCTTTTTGGATGATTTGATTACTTATTTCTTATTGACATTTTAAATTTAATTTTAATTACATGAATTGTACGCCTATTTAGGTAGAGCACACATCCACTTAACTTTTTAAAATTTGTAACATCTTTATGCACTTTTGACTCACGGATCGATATATCAAATTATTATGAAAAACAAAGTAATTGGTAATTAGAACACACAATCTTGCGAATGAGAAGCCGCCGTACTACCGCTCCGCTACCATCGCTCTGAGTGAGATACCAAAAGAAGATAGAAATTGTGTTTTTATACATAACAACATTGTCTCCCACCTTGGCAAGACTACCTTATCAATACTTAGGTCATAATAACAGGATTGGTATTCGCCTGTGAAATTGAACAATTTTATACCTCTTATACCTTTGGCTTGGTCTTTTCAACAGTCTCGTAAATATCGTTTCTCCTCTGTGTTCGTATCGGTATTTGACTGCGCACTTCTCCGACTTGTTTTATATCTGTAAAAAACGAAGACCATTTACTTTCGTAAGCATTATACGTTATTAACTTTATTTCGGATACACTATACTTGACTTTTTGGCCGGTCGGGTTCTTCCCACAAAAAGTCAAGTAAGTGTAAACCAAGACTCTACTGTATGGAGTTGTCTAATTTAGCCAGTGGCGTAGCGTGGGTATCAGCCGCCCGGAGCGGAAGAATTTGCGGTCCAGTTGATTTATTGGCTCCGACGCTGATTCATTATTCGGAAAATAATTAAAAAATATGTCTGAAATCTTTTAAAAAAGTGTGAACCTATTTTTTCCACGTGCTAGCTGTGTTTGTGATATTAATTTGAAATTTTTAATTCAGCGTCTCCGTCTTGTACAGAATACCCTTTATTTCTATCGGTTCGAGTTGTAAGTGCGAGAAAAATATAAAATGGTTCAAAAGTTTACAAAATATTTTAATTATTAACATAACATAACACTTACATACTGGCACATACATTGCTTCTGGCCCCACAGAAATGAAATTTGTTTAATGAAATGTGTTGCCGCCCCCTAAAAGTGCCGCTCGGGGCGGACCGCCCCCTCCGCCCTTGTCTTTCGACTTATCTTTCGATTTTGACTTGTCTAAATGCTTAACCCGATAGAGTGGAAAGTTACGTAATATAAGGGCTGGTCGGACTCTTCATATAAAAAGTCAAGTAGGTAAGGTCAAGCAGGTGTATTTGGGATAAAGTTAATAACATGCTTATGTGTTTTATTTATGAACTAAAACTTTTGAAAGCACTGGTCATTACCTACTTTATTCCATACAATACACTTACTTGACTTTTTGGCGGAAACCTGGACGGTCTCTACCGAAAAAAAGTCAAATAAGTGTATCGGGTATAAAGTCAATAGTGAGTTAACCTTCCTTGTGATGTCTTAAGCCGGGTCCGCTGCGCCATGTTACGCGTGTTACAAAAAACACGGTATAATGGGGCGTGGTATAACATGTTACGTGTTACGTAGCACGTAACACGTTAGCCGCGGCGAATGGATAACATCCCCCGCGTTCGCCTGCGGGGGGGTGAAGTCATTCATTTTATGTTAGCGCTCGCCGGACGCACACGTCTCGCGATTCGGTGATGGAGTGGAAAAAAGAAAATACTTTGTTTTTCATACGATTATTTCGAGAAAGATAAGTGCTTTGGGACGCCTCATGTAGTGATAAAGCAGAAATAATAGGAATTTCAAAAGAACAAGTGAATACAAAGTGGATAAGCCTAAAGGTACGAACGTTATCATTTAATTCTGAAGGTTCTGTACTCCAAAACCTTATCTTCAAAAAGGCACAATCGTAAGCGTTGCGTGTTATTTTTTACGTAATTCTCTGAGAGCGCTTGTGTTAAGTTTAGTTTTAAAATTTACCTTTTGCTTCTTTAAATTTACCTTTATTTACGTTTAAATTTAAAATTTACCCGTGCTTCTACTTTTACCAATAAAAGAAGTCTGCACCCAACGAAGTTATCGTATTTCACCATCTGCTGAGCTTCCTGGGCTTGTTACGTGACATAGGCGTGCAGAAAAGAAAGATAAAATACCTATGACTTCGCTTTGCTTTTAGATTTTCTGGTTACTTACCAAGATCACACACTAACAAGCCAGGCTTCTCATCCAGCCCGCCCACCACTCCGCCCCACGGGTCGACCAGCATAGAGTGACCCCAGGCCACATAGCCGGAGTTCACGTCCCGGGCCGGGCTGACCATGGCCACCCATAGCTGGTTGTCGTTGGCACGGCCCCGCGCGAGCAGTTCCCAGTGCTTTGGCCCCGTCGTCATGTTGAACGCCGCAGGGTAGATTATTAGGGAGCAGCCTGTGGATAGAGTAATAGACTTCAACCCGGCTTGAGTGAAGTCCGGGTATGTCATACCCGAGAAGTTTTTAAACGCAGATTATTTTCCATGCGAGTCCTGATGTTTCAGTAGCTGGAGGCAGTGGCGTAGCGTGGACTAATAGGTATAAACGTGGGCAAAGTCGCATCAGCGAGGCCCCTTTGCTGCCGTTCCCAATACGTGGGCCATACTGAAAGTTTCTGGATTCTGGTAAATAAGACTACCTATTATCTTTATAACACATTCATTGTTTTTCAGAGTATATACCCTCACTATTTACGCATTTTTGCATTCGCTGGAACTATTGTGAAAAGCAGTGGGTCCAGTCTTCCTTAGGGACCTCTTCGATGGCTTTGTGAAAAGCATTCACCGCCATTTCCGGGCTTGTAAAACGTAAACCTCCGAGTTTATCTTTAATATTCGGGAGCAGAAAGAAATCACAGGGTGCTAGATCTGGACTGTATGGCGGATGAGTAATTAATTCTACTAAGCCTTCAAATACGCATTCGTTGCCTTAGCGGAATGTGCCGACGCGTTGTCATGATGAAGGACTATTTTGCTCAGGGGACGCTTTTCGCGTATTTTGTCAAACACTTCAAGCAAACACATATTAACATACCAATCTGTAGTTACGGTTCTTTGGTTTTCAAGCGATACAGTGATGTAATAGCCTGATTTGCCGAATAACGAAGCAACCATTTTCTTGCCAGTGCTGCGGCTTTTTTTGACTTTCGTTGGCAACTCTTCAAAAGGAAAGATCCATTCCGCCGATTAACTTTTCCTTTCTGGTTCAAAGCAGCACACCCAAGTTTCATCACCTGTTACAATGTTATACACAGCCATTGATTGTCCTCCGTCATATTTTTTTATCATTTTACGGCACCACTCTACACGCAGTTGTTTCTGATCTTAGGACAAATCATGCGGTATCCATCGAGTGCAAAGTTTCCGCAGATGCTCATGCAATATCTTTTGCACTTGGCTCATTCCAATGCCTAAGGTAGTGCGGATTTGCTGACAGGTAAATTTTATCCGTTTCAATTAGTTGTCGCACAGTATCAATATTAAAATCGGTAACCGCGGTCGCCGGCCGGCGTTCACGTTTAACGTCATAGAGATGATCACGTCCTCGTCTACATTCACCAAAGCACGAATAAATATAGCTACGACATGGGACTTCATCACCAAATGCTAACTGAAGTCTTTGACAACTCTCTTGCTAACTTAAGCCATAGCGAAAATCGTAAAAAATCATAGTACGAAAATTTTCTCGACTTAAATTCATTGTAATAGCGACACACTAATTTCAAAACAACGCCACGATGAAAAAACAATCGACAGACTCACAATTTAAAAATAAATGTACTGACAGAGAGTTCCTTGTTCAAACCCTATCAGTGTTTTTTTTATTTTCCTTTTGTACGAGTAACTAGTCCGTCCCAGAAACTTTCAGTATGGCCTAAGTATCTACCCAATAAACCTATCTTACCAAGCATGCTTCGACACGACATAGCTTCTTATTATATGATAGTTATCACCAACCTATTGATAATTTTTTTTTAAGTGACGAGTGTGGCCAATATTTTATAAGTTTTATTTATTTTGTATATATTTATTTTTATAAAAAACGGGGATTTTGAAGTTTGGTGGCATCACATTTAAAGAGGCATCGCGAGGCCCCTTTAAATGCGAGGCCGTGGGCTGGGTCCCACTTGAGGTAAGGGTGTGAAGGGCTAGATACACCGTCGAGTTTAATGTCTGGTACACGACTTGCAAGTGCAACTTTGGTGCTAATTTACATGATCTCATAAGAGTTCTGTGAAGGAAAAGATCGTGTGAAAAACCCTGCTGACTGAGGTGTAAGTGTTAAAGTTCCTTAGTGCTTGTTACGGACACTGGCACGCCTATGAGGCTATGTGCAAAAATTTCAGGTCTAACCACGGACACATTTAGTTGACATAAAAAAATATATATATTATAAACACAATCAAAATTCACATAAAGCTTCATCAAAAATAAAATGAGGAATGATTTTAGACGTGAACTACAAACAAACAACATAACAGCTTTACATCAAATCAATCAAAAGTGCCGCCCGCCCCGGGACACACCCGATCCAAAAGTTTCAATGACGTGAAATCCTCTGAATCAGGTATGCCCCGAAACGATGATCATACCCACGACTCCTCATGCCCGGTTCCTATAATATACGCCTAACGGCTACGATCCGTTTTCCACACAATTTATTGACGGTTCGCAGGAATTTCGTAGGAATTGTAACCGATCGTAAGCAAAAACGAAGCGTTTTGTGGATATTGGAACCGGGCATTAGTCGTTGACCGAGTTCCGTAACGAAACCTCTTCGGTCATCCCACCATACTCCCATTGCTTCGACAGCCATCACGAACCCATTATGTCCCCACCGAGGGGCACGGGTCTCTTCCTTTAGGAAGGTATAGGCCATTACTCCACCACGGGACTAGGCAGTCCGGATTGTTGGAGGCTTGCAAGACCAATGGCTGGTCTTAATGTCAAAAGTTTTCAAGCCGCCCTAAGGCCAGCCAGACCTGCTGTTACCAAAGAACAACACACACCTAAAGGTGCCCATACACGGTACGATCCGTCGCTACGATCATCTGAAACGATATCGTGACGATGTATCGCAACAAAACTGCCGCTCACACATGAAACGATTGGTCGTCACGATCGATCATTTGCTGGTTTGAAAAAACAGAGTGACGACGTGTTCAAATAATTCAAGACGTGACTACAATGGAAAACGAACTTCTTTTTCTTAGTTTTGTGGCAGTAACTTTGATTCGGTTACGGAAAAAAAGAAACAAACCTAGAAAAATGTGGGTTAAGAAATGGCTATTAAAACGACATCAGTACTCGCATGTAAATATTTTAAAAGAATTACGGTTCCATCCAAAAGACTGGCACAACTACATGAGAATGACTGAACCTACGTACCTAAAATTATTGAAATTAGTATCACCTAAAATACAGAAGCACGATACAAACATGAGGCAAGCTGTCAGTATTCACGAACGCCTTAGTGCAACTTTGCGTTTCCTAGCCACTGGACGATCCTATGAAGATCTAAAGTTCTCATCTATCATTTCACCACAGTTACTGGGGAGAATCATCCCAGAAACCTGCGCCGCCATTTACGAAGCATGTCACGACTATTGTAAGGTATGTACTGCAATAAAACATAAATCATTCTTAATAGTTATAATCATTTATTTTCCATTCATATAGGCAGTTAAACATGGTAGGTACATAGTTAAACATTAGGATTGAAAGTTTTCAAAAAAATAAATTAAATTTTGTTCTTTTGCACCTGACAACTGTTCTCCCGTAGGTCTCTGTCTGGCTTGGAGTAAAGGTGGAGTTTGAGGTTTGGAGGACTGATTTTCAGGAATGTGTAACAGTGTAGTCTGTTCTTCTGGTGGTGTCTGAATTTCTTGTTGATTTGAAGGAATGTTCTGTGACAAATGAGACTGTGAGAATGGAGACTCCTGAGGTTGAGAGTAGGGAGATGTCTGTGGTTGATAGTGTGAAGAAGTGTGAGATTGAGAGTATGGGGAAGTGTTAGGCTGAGAGTAGGGAGATGTCTGTGGTTGATAGTGTGAAGAAGTGTGAGATTGAGAGTATGGGGAAGTGTTAGGTTGAGAGTATGGAGATGTGCGAGGTTGAGAGAATGGAGATGTGCGAGGTTGAGAGAATGGAGAAGTATTTGGTTGCCAATCTTGGGAAGAGTAATTTAAAATATTATTTACTCTACTTACACATTGTCTATTCAGGTTCCCAAGTTCGGCTTCTAACAAGGTTTCATTAATAATTTTTTCCGCCCAGATCCGTTGATCTTTAGGTAATGATTTTAATTTAGAAGCTACAGTTTTTCCAAATATGTCACATGTATCGTCAGGTTTAAGAGACAAATTTTTTTTATTTATATTGTCTAGAGTTAAATCTATTGTTGAATTTGACACCTGCGAAGATTTCTTGCGCTTTAATTGACTTGGTGTAGGTGGAGGTGGTAAAATATCGTCATTTTCAGCTTGAGTTCCACTTGGTGACGGATTTTCGTTGGCATCTTCATGTTGTTCCTCTGTAATCGTCTGTAATAAAAGAAATTTGATTTGTTTCAGTTACCTTCGAATGAAAGTGAATGGAAAGCAATTGGAGCTGATTTCGAAAAACGATGGAATTTTCCCAATTGTCTTGGCGCTGTTGATGGCAAGCATATTAAAATAAAGCCGCCGCCTGAATCTGGTTCATATTTCTTTAATTATAAACACTTCCACAGTCAGGTTCTGATGGCAATTGCTAATGCTAATTATGAGTTAATTTATTTTCACTTTGGTACAAACGGCCGAGTGTCTGACGGTGGGGTTATAAAAAATACAGATTTTCATCAAAAACTTATAAACGGTACATTGGGGTTGCCACAACCAGATTCAGTGAATGGAATAACGCTTCCTTATGTGTTTGTTGGAGATGAAGCTTTTGCTCTAAGGAATAATTTTTTGAAACCATTTAATAAGACACAGCTCAATGAAAAAAGAAGAATTTTTAATTACCGTTTATCCCGAGCAAGACGCATAATTGAAAATGTATTCGGAATTTTAGTTGCTCGGTTTGGAATACTGAAAAATGGAATAAATTTGGACTTAGATAATATTACTCCAGTGGTGATGGCTTGTTGTGCACTACATAACTTTTTACGCCGTGAAAATCCAGACACCTACTCCCCGCAAGATAGCTTTGATAGAGAAAACTATGAAGTTGGAGAGATTGAAGAAGGTCTACATAGTAACTTGATTGGTCTCGAGAGAAGAAGGGGATCCGGTTTTCACTCAGCAACAGAAAATAGAAATTTGTTTGTAGATTATTTTAATGGAATCGGTGCAGTTCCTTGGCAGAACAATTATGTGTAGCACTTAAGTACATAAGTTAATTTAAGTTGGAATTTAAATAAAGATTTGTACTCACCGACTTTGTGGAACTTTCTCCTTCACGTGGCATTTCTTGGTCTTTTAAGAACATTAAATTTTCAAAATATGACAGTTTAGGCGAATAAACTTCGTCAGCACTGCTTCCGGATAACAGCGAATCATTCTGTTTCTTCAATTCTTTACGAAAGACTGTCCTTAGGTTATTAATTTTCTTTTTAACTTTATTCAAATCAGCAGTTCTGTCAATTATTTTCATTTTCTCCAAAAGTACATTATAACACACCGTTCTCTTCACGTTGTTGTGATAATCTTTATGTCTTATTTTCCATAAAGGCTCTTGTTCTCTGAATAATTCAATAAATTCAATCAAATCGTCGTTACTCCATGTAGTCATTTTGTTGTTAGTGTAGGCTAGGTACGTAGACAATAGACATGCAGCGCGTGCGGCGGCCGGCGTTGACTGAGACAAAAATCGAATCGTTGATCGCAAGGCGCCATACACTGTCGATTTATCGTTACGATTGGTCTGATCGCAAGGGATTCTGTGACGACCTCCGATATCGTTTGCGATCAAGTAAATCGTTAACGATGTGAACATACACTGGCGATCCGTCGTTTCGATCGGTCTGCAACGACGGATCGTACAGATCAATCGTACCGTGTATGGCCCCCTTAACATCCACCACAGTCCAATACCAACCTTTGAGACTCAAGAGGTGCGCCATCTCGTAGAACCGTATGTCGTAGCAAATGCCGACGCCGACCTTTACGCCCTCAAAGTCGAACACGGTGAGCTGGTCACCGCCGGACAGCACTTCAGACTCCTTGAACGTGATCTTGCCAGGGATGTCGATATCGAACAGGTGCATCTGGGGAGAGGCAATAGCCATGCTACCTATTTTTGATATATTGTCGGCTAAAGTCGCATTTACCTTTTAACTAAATTTTTTTTCAAAATTTAAATGGTATGCTGTAAGTTACGCCCTAACTTTCTAAGGATGCAAAAAAATTTTTTTGACAATAAATGGAGTTAAGAGGTTTGCGACTAGCCGACGATTTTTTTTTTTTTGTAATTTCTTCATCTTCATCATCAACCCATTATGTCCCCACCGAGGGGCAGGGGTCCCTTCCCTGAGGAAGGTATAGGCCATACTCCACCACGGGGGCCTAGTTCGGATTGATGGAGGCTTGTAAGACCAGTGGCTAGTTTTGTAATTTATTTTGAAAATGTTGAGAAACTAATTTCGGTTTTTTACTTTAAGTAATTGTGTCTATTCTCGTGTTTCAATGTTAGTGCGCATACTCCTCCGAAACGGCTTGGCCGATTTCAATGAAATTTTATATGTACAATCGGTAGGTCTGAGTTATCTTATTTTCATAGCCCTAAGTGAAAAAAAAATATATATGGCGAAACAACGTCCGCGGGCTCAGCGACTTTTTGTATAATTTTGATCTTTGTGACGTCATCAGAGCATGATTAAAGAAAGAGTCTACATACCAAAAAAAAAACAAATGTAATTTAGTATGGAATTTGAAGTAGCGCTTGCTACATACAATGAGCCAAGTTTGAGGCTAAGCGTAAATCTAAGGTCTAACTATAGCTAGAACACATTACATCTCTTTTTTTACATTTTTTAAACATAACAACAACATTGCTCCTGGCCCCACACTAGGATACCCTGTGTCGCGGGAATAAGAAACAGCGACATCACAAACATGTAAATATCCAAGACCTGGAATGTATTTTTTTTCTCCTCCAGACCTCTCGCATGGTAGGCAGAGGCGCTAACCGCTGCGCCACAGAGGTCGTCAACATTTTATGTTGGCACAGAAGTAGTCTGTTAGCTTTTAAAATATACCTCGGGCTCTAGAATAGGCTTCGGTTTTCGCCGAAAGCACACGAGTGTAATACTACTTTCTGCTCTGTATAAAACTTTTCTTCACTATTTTGAAAAGTTAGTTATGTAAAGTTAAATAACAATACAAAATAAATCTTACCTTATTGCAACATAATCAGTTTATCCGATAGTAGCCGAGCCGAGGTATGATGATGATTGTTCCGACCGATTTCGGCCATGGCGACCACTCTGACCACTAATCAGAGATGTGGCGCTGGTGCGCTCCAAGATGGCTTATGTAGCCTATCTTCACGGCGAAACTCCGTGCACACTGAGGGCACGTGAGAATACCGTTCTCATATTATATGTTATGGCAGCAGGTCGGCGAGCCTTTAACTGATCGCGTTTGGTATCCAGGTCAGCTTTACGCTGAACCTCGAACTCGCGTACTTGGCTGTTTACCATCCTGCGCCATTCTGTCCGCTGTGCTGCCAAATGTTCCCAGCGGGAGGGCTCTATGTTGCATCTCTTCATTAGGGTTGATGAGGATTCCTCTTCCTCTTCCTCAGAATGAGGAATTTCCTCATATTTTTGAGGTTCCTCATCCTCTTCCTCTTTCTCAAAATTGATTTAACAAAATCCTCTTCCTCATGAGGAATTTAAGAGGAAGGAGAGTTATAAGTTTTGTTGAAACGAAATATGTTTGAGAGAGAGAGAGAGAAGTCTCGCCGTATTAAAAAGTTAAAGGAAGACAGAGATGGAAACATGTAGGTAAAGAAGTTCAATACTAGCGTAATCTACGTAATGTTATTTTGTTCTTCGTCTTTAGCATCCTCTTTCTCTTAGCCTGCCAGATTCCTCATCCTCATCCTCTTCCTCAAAGTCGACTTAAAAAATTCCTCTTCCTCATAACAAGTTCCTCAACAACCCTACTCTTCATGTGTCGCTTTTGGACATCCTTGTACCGAGGAGGGGACCGCCATGATTCGCCATAAGCCGAGGTATATTCTGAAAGCTAACAGACCTTTACCTTTCTGTGCCTAGTGAGGAGCTGGCCGCATTTGTCCCAGACGGTGCAGGTGTTATATACCCGGCCGGCGTCCACCTCGGGGTGCGTCCCGCCAACCACGCACACGCCGGCGTCCCGCGCCGCCTTCGAAAGCGCTTGGCTCGTCTCACCGCACGGGATTTCCTCCGCATACTCTTTGAAGTACTCTGGAAATTAGGTGTAAAGTGCAGTGGTACTAGTAGGCTATGTATGATACATAGCCTAGGCATCATGGATAGTAAATTTTTGGTCCGGATTAACTTACGTTTATTTTTATGTGAAAGTGTTGCATCATAGATTGATGGTTCTATGACTACTAACTAGACTGTTAGACTGTTAAACTAACTAGTTCTATGTAGATTTTTTTCTCCTGTTCTTTCCATGGGTTATTTATTGAACAATCCTTGGTCTAAGCGTGTGGAGTTTGTTTAAAATCTTAGTTTAATAATAAAATTATTGTAAATTGTTGATAACGGAGCTGAATGTACTATTGACTATCTATTTTTTAATATTTAATCAAAGTATTTTGTTCAAAATACATTGTACTTCTGTTAGTAATAAAGGTCCTTTGTCCCTAATAAAGGAAATAAAAAAATATGATAGATAAAAATATAGTATGTTGAAACACAAGAGAATAGAATAAATAAACTAGATCTAACTACTTTGGTACACCAAATAGAATGAGGTGAGGCAACAGACCTACAAATATTATATAATTACTATAAGTTACATAATATGCAGCAGAGTATGTACAAATTCCTAAGAGCCAGATTCTGAATTGAGAATTTCGCTAAGTATCTACTTTAAATCTTTGCTTAGAGTGTAACAGAATGTTACATAGTGAAATCCTCAATTCAGAAACCAGCCTTAAGAGGCTGATCCCGAGTGAGGACTGAATGACCTCACTTAAAAAACACAATTACTTCTGTAGCATATTTTAGTGCACAAAAGTGAGGCACACACATCAGCTTAACGCTGCTTATATGTTAAGAAATAGTATTAAGAAATAATATTAATGGGCAGTCACAACAATCTATAAATCTTCTTAATCTTTAGGCAAGAACGCTAACTTACTTGTCCCATAAGGCGAGTTGAAACACTCAGGCAGGGCAACCAACTGCGCTCCCTGCTCTTTGGCACGGTGTATCATCTTCACAGCCTCCGCTATGTTTTTCTTCTTGTCTGCACCAACGCCCATTTGGACGAGGCCAATCTTGAAAGCTGAGTAACACATAATGGAAATAGAAACATTTATGCAAGTATTTTGGTCAAATCTAATCAGACAACAGTGTGAAAGAAAGGTTGATGTGACATTGACTGTAGAAAGCAGATTTTTTAAAAACATGATTATATAGCTTAATAAACATGCAACAAACAAACCCAGATAGTTGAACAAGTAGGTACATAAATCATACACTTACTTCTAGCAATCATGATTACTTTAAATTTACAAAGAGTAACAACTGTAAGGTAGGTAACAACTGTAGATATAGTTAAAGCAACTGGATTTTCAAGGTCCTCCTCCCAACAGGGTGTGAGAACTGTAAGGTCTCTAAAGGACTTTAAAAAATATTATATTCCTGCAATCTTTCTTCAATTGTTTTGAGACTAAATTTAAATCTCTGAATTCGCAGAATAGCGAATCCAGGAGTGGTGTCACAGTCCACACACAATATTATACTGAAGTAACTTGCACTATTATACTGAATTAACTCAATATTTCATGTAAGATCTCATCACAGCTGGCTTATTAAATATTGTCTTATTTGGATGTTATCTCCTTGCTTTGCGATAGTGATAAGAGTGTTATGTACCTACTTAAATAACTACTTTGCTTTCATTATTTTATAAATATAGGTTAGGTTTGTATTGTACAATATAATAATTAGAATCAAATATTATGAACTTCATTCCGGATACACTTGAATTTTGTCGGAAGTGTCCGACCAAGTTATGCTCTGATTCGCAAAGCTTTATTAAAAAGTCAAGTCAAGTGTATCCGGAAAAAGTTAATAATGTCTAGTGCTTATAAAAGTTTTAGTTTTAGTGCAAGAAAGTGATAGTAAAGACGATGGCAATTGAGAAGCATAAATTAAGTGTAAAATCACCAAAATTTCATACCACCAATTTTGGGTAAGGGTTTTTCTAAAAACCGCGGATGCACAGCGTCGGTCGTCGTTTCACACATTTTTTGTTACAATAGATAGTGAAACTAGTATTTACCTTTCGCTATAGAGCCACAACGGGACATGGAGCGATAGTTATGGTAAAACTAGCACTGAAAACAGTAATCTGAAAAAATATTCGAAGAAGAGCTTTTGAGGTGACAAGCAAAATATATTGACATATGGTTTGACATTTGCATTACACCACAGCTGATAGTTGTCAAACAAATCATGATTATTCTTTATCCATCATCACATTTCTGAACGTTTGCTAGTAAGCCAACATTGTCCAGTAATAATCAAACGTTTTCACAACGATGATATCACTAACAAACGGAGAAAAGAGCGCCTTTTTGTTTGAAACTTTGTCCGGTGTTTTCTTCGTCGTGGCGTAGAGTTTATTAGAGTTAGGTTTTTTTTTAGTTAGTTGCATCCTCAGAAGAATGCTTTAGGATTTTAATATTATGGTGCCCGCGACTGCGTTGCTACGCAGCCGATGTCGTGGGTTCGAAGCCGATGTCGAGGACGAAAGACTATTTCGATCGAAGGCTTACCTATGCAATGTCTCAATTCAGAGCTTTGTCTATCCTGTATGCCTTTCAAGCAAATGCGTTATTACGTGATTGTGAAAAAATATCCAATAAATTTCACAAAATTTTACATTTTTTATAATATTCTAACTAAGGCTCAATTCACACGAAGCGACGCGACGCGAAATAATTCGCGCGAATGCGCGCGTCTGCGCGCATCGACGCGCGAACCCGAGCAACCCTTGCAGGCGAAGACGCGCGCATTATTACCGTATTGGTAGAGAAATAGAGATGAATTTAGAACAGTTGAAAACCGTGACGCTTCGCTTCGCGACGCGACGCCTTCGACTCAGTGCCAGTTTCAATTGAGCCTAAGGGTAGTACGATCTGAGGTAGACGGAAACAACCAGTGATAGTTTTTTATTCGTAGGAAACACCAACGCCGCCGCTGCGGCAAACCACGACGAGTATAGTGGGATTAGATTCTGGTTCTTTTCGTTCGAGAATAAAACATTGTCATAAAAGTTTACTATAAATTTAATCCAAATAATACTTTACCGAAATTTGAAAACCACACTGGAACAAACCATCATAATTTTACTTTAATCATATAGAAATAAGGACTTATCAGGAACTCTTATATTATGCAAAATACCGTTACTTATAATACAAGTAGATATTATAGGTTACTCCATTAATTTCATTGCAATAAATCTCAAATTGAACAGTAGTTGTAAGTATGGCACCTTATGGCTTACTAGACGGTTAATTACCCACGCTCTAGAACTTACAGACTTGTCTAGTAACATGAGCGTCTGAAAGGCGCCACCTCCGTACAGGAAGGATTTAGACGGCTCCATGGCGCCTGACATTAGGGTTAGACTGTCTGTGATATACCACGAACAGCCTTGTCTAGTGTCATGTCATGAGGGTCTGGAAAGCTACACCTCAGTACAGGAAGGATTTAGGCGGCTCCATGACGTCTAACGTAGGGTGCGACTGCTTCACTGGTAGACGGTCATAGTGTAACACCTTCAACCTTGTCACGAGGGTCTGGAAGGCTCCACTCAGTTCAGGCCTTCCTGTACTCCCTGTATTTAGGCGGCTCCAAGGCGTCTAACGTTGGGTGCGGGCTGTTTCACTGGTAGACAGCCATGCTGTAAGGCCTTCAACCTTGTCACAAGGGTCTGGAAGGCTCAGCCTCAGTACAGGAAGGATTGAGGCGGCTCTATGGCCCCTGACATACCGCATGCTTAGTGAAACATTGACCCATTAGAAGATAGGTCATTTGAGTTACGCACTTGCTATGATGGACTTATCCTACGTATTGACGTATAAAATTAAACTGATTTATTAATTAATCATGAATGTTTGTATTTTGAACGTACCTACGATCAACTATTGATGTGATCTGAGTAAAAAAAGTCCCTACGTAACTCAAATGACCTATCTACTAATGAGTCAATGTTCTATTAAGCATGCGATACGGTGCAAGCTGCTTTACTGTTAGACTGCCCGCGATATTCCGCGCACAACCTTGTCTAGTGTCATTAGTGTCGGGGAGGCTACACCTCAATACAAGAAGGATTTAGGCGGCTCCATGGCGCCTGACTTAGGGTACGGGCTGCTTTACTGGTAGACAGCCATGCTTTAAAGCCTTCAACGTTGTCACAAGGGTCTGGAAGGCTCAGCCTCAGTACAGGAAGGATTGAGGCGGCTCTATGGCCCCTGACATACGGTGCAAGCTGCTTTACTGTTAGACTGCCCGCGAGATTCCGCGCACAGCCTTGTCTAGTGTCATTAGCGTCGGGGAGGCTACACCTCAATACAAGAAGGATTTAGGCGGCTCCATGGCGCCTGACTTAGGGTGCGGGCTGCTTTACTGGTAGACAGCCATGCTTTAAAGCCTTCAACGTTGTCACAAGGGTCTGGAAGGCTCAGCCTCAGTACAGGAAGGATTGAGGCGGCTCTATGGCCCCTGACATACGGTGCAAGCTGCTTTACTGTTAGACTGCCCGCGAGATTCCGCGCACAGCCTTGTCTAGTGTCATTAGTGTCGGGGAGGCTACACCTCAATACAAGAAGGATTTAGGCGGCTCCATGGCGCCTGACTTAGGGTGCAGGCTGCTTTACTGGTAGACAGCCATGCTTTAAAGCCTACAGTCTTGTCATGCGGGTCTGGAGGGCTCCATCTCAGTAGAGGAAGGGCTGTGGCGGTTCCTTGGCGGCTTGGCGACGTCTCTCTAATCGCGATCGACTGACGTAGGGTGCTGGCTGCTTGAGATGCACTGTTCGCACGTGCAGTTTGCGGCTGTTGGACTGCCCGAAGCCTTTGCCGCAGAATTCGCACTCGTACGGTTTTTCTCCGGTGTGGCTCTGGAATAGGAAGCGAGATTTGAGTCTAGTCGGCTTATGTTTGCACTGGGTTTTTGGTTGGAGCCTCAGACGGAAACATGTGGGCACGGTTGAATTACGGCTTTATTGACACTATACTGGATTACCACAACAATCCGCGTTATGTTTTTGCGCTGTTAGTTTCTTACTTTTCTCCTACGACTTTTGATTTTTTTTTATGGAAATGTTTTTTCTTTTTTTGAGGATTTGATAATTTTGGCTAATTTTTCGAGAGCTCGCAATACAACATGATGTAATGGAGTCCTTTAATCACACTGAGTGATAAACCGCGACTAGTTTTAATGACAAATTTCGGCCCAGCTCTTTCCACCTACAACGTTACAGCTGTTCCATAAAAATTCAAATAGATATATAGATAGAGAACACTGTATTGTACATAAAATATTACCGTCGTCGTATTTCAGACCCGGTAAACGCCACCCGCCAATCTTCAGACGCCAGTTACAGAAGCAAGATTGTGGCTTTGGGAGAATAGGCTAGTTTCCCAAAAAAATGTAATTAGTCCGTCTTTTAGATTATTCAAAAATAAGGGACACGTATTTTTTTATTTGTAAATTAGACCAAAAATGACAAAGATATAGCCCATTAAAGTTACGTGTGACGTCACGCCGTGCTGCATTTTGTAGCACTGAGTGACGTCACACGTAACTTCAATGGGCTATATCTTTGTTATTTTTTGTTTAATGGAAAAAAGAAAAAAATACGTATCCAATATTTTTTTATAATCTAAAATACGGACTAAATAGAATTAAATTATTTTGACCCTGGAAACTACCCTATTCAACACAACTGTACTCACCCTGAAGAAGCGAAGATCGCTTCACGATGAAGCGAGTGTCAGGATCGTGGCAAGTGGCAGTCCCAGGACCTATATTCTGTTAATGCATTGTAGTACAATGACAACTGTATGAACATGGCGGTTTAGTTTCATTGCCGGTTGCCGCTTCAAGTCTACGCTCGCACACATATCAAACAATCTACAGTCTATTTTTTGAAGCGAACGACTAAGTGTCATCATGTCAAAAATTTGGTTTTTCAATATGCCACATTTATAAATATTTAGCAAAGTTATACAAAACGATATGCCTAATAAATACCATTAAGCAATTAACACAATAGTAACACTGTTAGTACCTGATTTATCCCCCACTTGCAGTTTATTTAAGTAATATTTTATTTTATCATGAAAATACCATTTGCTTAAGAGATCTATGCCCCAAAAAATACCTAAAATTTCAGTGGTCCTCAAATAAAAGCGATCCTACTGCTGCCAAATATGTTCGCAACTAGGAAAGATGACGGACTTTTGTTTAAAGGCCGATTATGATCGACTATTTTATGCTATGGGCTACGCGAAGTGTAGGAAGAAGTATGGAGAGCAGACTACGAACCTCTTTTTTAATTAAAGACAAAAAAAAGTAAGATTGACGTTGTTGTTGATGGGAGTGCGACTAAAGAAAATAAAATAGGTAACTTATCTTTAGTCTGTTCATCATTGTAAATAAGGTATTGGTAAAGTTTTTTGGTCCATCGTCCAGTTGTTTTATACTTTTGTGTTTGTTATTACGAAACGGAAAATATGGGCGAGCGAGCCGGACCCAACGCTGATTCTGCCAAACCGATGTATACGATGCCATAGAATACATAATAGTACAACGATGCAAGCAAAGCTGCGTGCATGAGCTATTTTGAGTGAGATGTAAGTTTGAGAGATGCTGTGTTTTTGTTTACCTTTAGTCGTTCGCTTCAGTAAATAGAATATAGGCGTCAATGGCATGAAAAAACACGTCACGTGACTCGAAGCCCTGGTCACTGCCTACCCGTCTGGGATACAACCGTGAGCTTATGTATGATGTCATCATCATCATTCAGCCACAAGAAGTCCACTGCTGGACATAGGCCTCCTCCATGGATTTCCAAAAAGACCGGTCGGAAGCGGCTTGCATCCAGCGTCTTCCCGCCACTTGGATGAGATCGTCTGTCCATCTTGTGGCGGGTCGTTCCACGCTGCGCTTGCCGAAGTGTGGTCTCCACTCAATGACTTTATGGCCCCATCGGCCATCAGTTCTGCGTGCTACTGCCACTTTAATACACACACACACACACACACACACACACACACACACACACACACACACACACACGCACACTGAGTTCTACTTCAACGTGTTCTCTGTGCGCTCTGCTCGCCAGTGGAACTCTCTGCCGAAAGCGATCAGGGATTGTCCAACTGTGTCACAGTTCCGAAGCAAACTGAAAGAGCACTATATCTCTAACCTAAAATAATTTTATTGTATTCATTTAACTTTATAATAGTAGTCTGTGTAATATATTCGTATGTATGTTTATTATTGTATAGTTTAGTATTATATACTTTTGTGCTAACGTTAGATATATATTTCTGGCGTTCTTATATCTATGTAGGCATTTATGTAAGTTGTATGTATATTTGTAAGTACTTAAGAGTTGTTATCCACTTCATCTGCCCTACCCCACTCTCTTTTTTAACATTCCAAAATTTCTAGGCTGGCTGGAAGAAATTTCTTTAGAAATAAGTCCGCCTTTGCACATTGTTTTTATCACAAACCTGTTATTTAAGTCATATTATGTATTTTCTTTTATGCAATAAAGTGTAACAACAACAACAACAACAACAACACACACACGAACTTTTAATATACACACACTCGTACTGCGCTTTGGTGATATTATTTACTGTTCTTCTCTATGTTTAGATTGCATGATTTTTTGTTTATTTCTTATTTTTTAAAAGTGCTTACTATGCTTGTTACGGCTCAAAAATCTGTACGAAGTATTTAGACACCATGTAAGGGAAACTGAATGCTGAAACACAGACTATTCGTCTAGTTCAGCAGCAGTCGCTCATTAATTGGACAAACAACCTACTCTTGTACCACTTAGCGTAAGCCAATTTACATGTAAATTCTTTTTCTGAATAAAGTATTATTATTATTATTATTATATGGAAAATGTAAAGGAAATGGTCTCGTCTGACCAAAGTGGCCAGACGGATGCCCTCCGGCTGAGGAGTCCAAGCGGCCGGAGGTCAGGGCGACAGCCCTAATTATTATAATAATAAACTCACGCCCGTTATCCCCGAAGGGGTAGGCAGAGGCACCAGTCTCTAGAACTGGACCCAAGTTTTGCCGAGTTTATTAGGTCCCAAACGTGACAAGTGGCAAGCCTGTCGCCGTTATCCGGGCACAATTTATCAGCGAATGGTGTTGCTGCACAAAGAAATGTACGTAACTAAACTAACCCCACTACGCCACCACCGCTTTTTATTATTATTATTATAATAGTATGTATGTACTCACTCTGAAATGTCTGTCCAAGGCGCCCTTCCCCTTGAAGGCCTTGAGGCAGACGCTGCAAGGGTAGGGGCGGTGCTCGCTGTGAGTCTTCTCGTGCATTTGCAGGTTGGTGCGGTTGTAGAATGCCTTCGGGCACTGCTCGCACTTGAACGTTCGCTCCTCGAAGTGTGTGCGCTTGTGGTACACTAAAAAGGCGTTGCCCTGAGGGAACAAGTGATTTGGAGATTAAATACCATCAGGTGAGATCGGCGTCAATCGTCGGTCAGTTTTTAATAATAAAAAAACATCATTATTGTTAATTCCGTACATTTGTTTGTACAGCAACACCATTCGCTGATAAATTGTGCCCGGATAACGGCGACAGGCTTGCCACTTGTCACGTTTGGGACCTAATAAACTCGGCAAAACGTGGGTCCAGTTCTAGACTGGTGCCTCTGCCTACCCCTTCGGGGATAACGGGCGTGAGTTTTATTATTATTATTGTTAATTCCGTTTTTCGTAGGGCACGTTAAGCAGTTGGTGCCGGCTGCCTTCGATAGATGGATTAGGAGGTCACTCGTCATTTTCCCTAATTCGTCAATTTCACTAATTGGTCACTTTCCCGATGGCAGTCGTTAAGCCAAGTCAGAGGCCTTAGGGCGGCTTGAAAACTTCTGACAGTAAGATCAGTCACTAGTCTTACAAGCTACCACCAATGCAGACTTCACCCCCGTGGTGGAGTTTGGCCTATACCTTCCTCGGGGAAGAGACCCGTGCCCATCGGTGGGGACATAATGGGTTGATAATGATTGTTAATTCTTTATTGCACAAACGATAGTGTACAAAAGGTGGACTTAATGCTAATGGCATTTCCTACCAGTCAACCCACAGGAGGTCCAGAAGAGGCAAAATTGAGGTAGGCGTTCAAAAAAGAAAGATTAAATAGGTACTTCTTAATAGGACCTAAATGTATTGCTGGGATACGTAAGCTTTGTCTTACCCGGAAGCTCTTGCCGCAAATCTCGCAGATGTAACTCTTCTGTATGGGATACTTCTTATCCGGATGCATTCTTCTGAAGTGCGTCCAATACTCGCGCGCGTTTGGGATCTCCGCGTCGCACTGTTGGAATAAAGATAGAGACAATTTATTCAAAAAACATATATAATGTACAACCTTATAACTATGTATTTGTTTGTTTTTCGGGTTCTAATCTAATCTAAGGTAAGTCTCTCTACTCCCTAAAAAAGTTAAAAACCTGTGGTTTAGGATGAAACACTGCTCTTCCAAACAAATGTTACAATTTTAAAGTTCAACAGACAGGAAGTTAGGCTACAATTTGACAACAATTTATAATTTAAAAAAATAATAAGGTTTCAATTAGTAGTGAAACATCAGGACCGCGATTCACAAAACTACAATTCATTCAGAATTGTACTAATCTATCTATAAATCTGACGACCTCTGTGGCGCAGCGGTTACCGCATCTGCCTACCAAGCGAAAGGTCCCGGGTTCGAGTCCCGGCTGGGGACGAAAAAAAACCCCCAGGTCTCGGATGTTTACATGTTTGTGATTTCGCTGTTTCTGGTTCCCACGACACAGGGTATCCTAGTGTGGGGCCAGAAGCAATTTATGCGCGTGCCTGTATGTAAATGTAAATGTTTGTGTGAGTGGCTGTAGCAAAATGGTAATTTTTAGTATATTTGAATCGGTAGTTTCAGAAAGAACATTAGTCACAATCTGCTTACTTTTCAGTAGACATAAAAAACTGACCCCTCAGTGGGACTACTGTTATTTTTGCGTCTACTGAGACGTAGTACGTACACGTAGTTCAATTGATATTCATTGGGCTAATGTTCTTTATATAGGGATCTGTAGATCTACCCTCAAGAATACCATAGACAACAATAAGTCAATCACACAAAATTTGGACTAATGTTCTTTCTGAAACTACCGATTCATTTAAGGTAAGTGTTAAGGTTTATGCTTCAAGGAGTTTCCGATTGGGACCAGTGTAAGCGGACCCCCGCCCCCACTCACGTGCTCGCATTTGGCGGGCCAGGTCATGCTGGACGGCTTCTTGCCGTAGTTCTTGGGCCGTTTCCGCGCGTGCTCTTTCCGGTGGTGCACTCGTAGCTCTTCCGCGCTCTTGAAAGTGTCCCCGCACACACGGCAGCCGTTACTGTCGAGTGTAACGTTACATTATTATTCTTAACAAGATAAATAATTGTATAGATAGATAGATAGAATATTCTTTATTGTACTCACAAATAACATTTAAATATAATCTTTTAAATAGAATAACTAAAATTGCATGATTATTAATTCAATATTTTCCAATTGTAAGTTAATGTAATGCATGTTTCAAATAGCACTTTAAAATGTTGCGTGCCCTACAGGGTCCACAAAGATCTCATCAAATAACTGTTAAGTTAAATTGTAACAACCCTACAACTTGTGGAATGCAATAAAGTATTGAGTATTGAGTAACGTTATACATCGCACCTCCAGAACTCAAGTGACCTAACTCAAAATTCGGGTAAAATGAGTTAAGTACTCAGAATGACTCAAAAAGGTATACTCTTTCATACCTATATGAAAAAGCCGACTTTATTTGGTCAGAGAGAGATGGAGGAATATTGCGGTCTATTTTTTCTTGAGCAACTCGCTCAGAGCGCCGAATACATTTTTTTCATTTCCCAGAAGTTGCAAATTTTGAGTTAGGTCACTTTAGTTCTGGAGGTGCGACATATTCTTGAGGTTCTTGGTAGAAGAACATTCATACCTAATTTGTATTAGCTTTAAGGTGATTTGAGAAATGTGTGGAGTGGAGTTTTTTTTCGCTGCCTTTCTCTCCAATACACACGGCATCAAGGCTAACATTATGCATAAGTGTATGTACATTCCACCAATCCGGACTTGGCCCCCGTGGTGGAGTATGGCCTATACCTTCCTCAGGGAAGAGACCCGTGCCCCTCGGTGGAAGAATAATGGGTTGATGATCATTCAACAAACAGAATTCGAAGTAGAGAAGTAGTTACACTCGTGTGCTTTCGGCGGAAACCGAAGCCTACTCTAGAGCCCGAGGTATATTCTACAAGCTAACAGACTGTAATTTATATGGCGAAACAACGTTTGCCAGGGCAGCTACAGCCTATTTTTTGAAGCGAACGACTAAGTGTCAACATGTCAAAAATTTGGTTTTTCAGTATGCCACATTTATAACACTGCATAATATTTAGCAAAGTTATACAAAACGATATGCCTAATAAATACCATTAAGCAATTAACACAATAACACTGTTATTACCTGATTTATCCCCCACTTGCAGTTTATTTAACTAATATTTTATTTTATCATGAAAATACCATTTGCTTAAGAGATCTATGACCCAAAAAATACCTAAAATTTCAGTGGTCCTCAAATAAAAGCGATCCTACTGCTGCCAAATATGTTCGCAACTAGGAAAGATGACGGACTTTTGTTTAAAGGCCGATTATGATCGACTATTTTATGCTAATGGGCTACGCGAAGTGTAGGAAGAAGTATGGAGAGCTGACTACGAACCTCTTTTTTAATTAAAAACAAAAAAAATTAAGATTGACGTTGTTGTTGATGGGAGTGCGACTAAAGAAAATAAAATAGGTAACTTATCTTTAGTCTGTTCATCATTGTAAATAAGGTATTGGTAAAGTTTTTTGGTCCACCGTCCAGTTGTTTTATACTTTTGTGTTTGTTATTACGAAACGGAAAATATGGGCGAGCGAGCCGGACCCAACGCTGATTCTGCCAAACCGATGTATACGATGCCACAGAATACATAATAATACAACGATGCAAGCAAAGCTGCGTGCATGAGCTATTTTGAGTAAGATGTAAGTTTGAGAGATGCTGTGTCTTTGTTTACCTTTAGTCATTCGCTTAAGTTTTTTTTTTTGTTTTTATTAAAAACTGACCAACGATTGACCCCGATCTCACCTGATGGTAAGTGAAGATGGAGCCGACGATGTTCCTCGTAAATAAGAAATAAAATAAATAAAATAAATAAAATATCACACTAATATTATAAACGTGGAAGTTTGTGTGTGTGTTTATATGTTTGTCAGTCTTTAGCGCTGAAACGGCTGGACGGATTTTAATAAAATTTGGTATGGAGTTAGCCGAAACCCTGGATTAAAACATAGGCTACGTTTTACCGCGGGGAAATATCTTATTCCTACGGGAAAATCGATGAACCGCGGGTAACACCGCGGGGCACAGCTAGTAAATAAATAAATAGAAAATAGAATATAGTCATATTATAAAAAAAATAAAGATGGCCACTTTTTTCGAGCTAACCTGAATGTCTCCATCCGCGTGTGCTTGACGGAAGTGACCATGTGGCGCTTCCAGGCCGCCGCAGACACGAACTGCACGTCGCACGGTTCGCAGTACGGCCCGGCCGCCGCCCCCACCGCCCCCACCGCCCCCGCCGCCCCCGCCTCCGCCTGCCACAGAGGACTGACGGCGTTAGAACCAGAGTGCTTATACTGAGTGCGTATACTGAGTTTTGTCATTCACTTTCGATAGCGAGAGCGTTTGCGATTTGCATAGGAGTGACAAAGCGCGCCATATAGTTGTCTCTTTGTCACTCCTATGCAAATCGCAAACGCTCTCGCTATCGAAAGTGAATGACAAAACTCAGTATACGCACTCAGAGTGCTTAGTGCGAGTTTTTTTAACTACTCGATCGCGTTAACGTAAACTCATATTCTATAGGAGTGACAAAGCGCGCCACCAAGTTGTCTCTTTGTCACTCCTACACAAATTGCAAACGCTCTCGCTATCGAAAGTGAATGAAAAAACTCGCACTAAGCGCTCAGGCTGATCTAGGGCACAACGGTGATCTAAAGTCCGTGTTTTGGAAAAAGTCGCAAACCTCTTAGAGTGATTCTCAGAACTGCTAATTTCTTTGACACATTTTTTTGCATATTAACTCAATAAAAAGTAACATCTTATTATATTGTAGTAGACGCCATGACTACAAAATATGTTACAAATATTGGGGTGCCAAAAAACCTATAATATGTGTTATTTTTTATTGAGTTAATATGAAAAAAATGCGACAAAGAAAATATGAAATTTGAGACATTTCCTGAGATTTTTTTTTTGCATCTTTATAAAGTACATTTCTGGACGCATATTATAGCAAAAAAGTCCGTTTAAATATAAAACGCAAAATATTCGCAATTTCGCCAAACGCAGACCACATCATTTCCCCCCGCTAGAAGGTACTGTTTAAGATGGCGTAATTTTTTTTCCGCTGTTAGGTTGATATGTTTGGCGATAAACGTGAAAATCAGAGCAAGACTTTATTCACAATAATTCCATGGTGAAGTTTTTTGTGCCTCCTGTAAAGTTTGGTTCAACCAAGGCCTTGGTTCAACAGAGTATAGTGGGTTGCGACTTTAGCCGAAAATATAAAGGTGACCAATTTTATTATTTCTTAAAATGGTTAATATTTTCAAAATAAATTATAAGAAAACATTATATCCTAATAAGTAGCACGGCCAATGGGGGCGTTTCTGGAACGGCGCATTTTAGGACCAACCCTGGGCTAATTATAGTTTGTTTGAAACAGTATTGGAGGATGTCTATAAATTATCTATAAGTATGTAACTATTCTAGCTGCTGTCTGTGCGGTAATATTCCTGTTTTTATTTTGTGTCATTTTTACACGTAAGTTTTAATTTATATTCTTTTTCATCATAACGACAATTGCATGTTTGTCTCTAAATTTTGTCATGTTTGCTCGTATAACCTCATATTTGTTAAAACTGTTTTTGGGCGTCCGCGATACAGGTTTTACCTAGTGCGGGGCCCGCTGTGTATCGCTCATGTAAAATTCTTTTACGGCAATAAATATTTTTGTATTTGTTTTTTTTTTTTTGATGTTTTGAAGGTAGCCTCTAGCAGCAATAAAAAAGTCATAGTCTGTGGTGACTTCAACATCGACTTGATGGCAGACTCCGCTTTAAATACAAAATTGACAATTATCTTCAAATCGTTTAATCTAGTAAATATTTTTTCGGAGCCTTCTAGGATAACTGAAACTACTGCCACCTGCCTAGATAATGTTTACTGCGACTGCGATTTTTCAGATTATTCTACAGTAAATTGTTTAAAGTCAGACCACAGCGGTCAAGTTGTTAATTTTGAAATAGATACGAAAAATGCAGAAACGGTTATCCTATGCCGGCCCGTAACAAGTAAAAAATTAATTTCGTTTAAATCAGACCTAGAGAGTAGCATAAAGACTCAAGAATTTGAATTTGAATTCACTCACCGTGACATCCTTGTGCATCATAGTTTTGTGCATATTGAGTCCCAGCTTGCTGACGAAGGAGTACCCGCAAACGCCGCAGATGAATTCGGACGGGTGTTTGATCCGCACGTGACTGAGGTACGACGTCCACTTGCTGGAAATCAAAGCGTTTTATTATAGTAGTCAAGATGTGTATCTGTAACAGCGTTGCCAGAATGTTATAAAATTAACATTTTACGTTACTTTTGGCCCTCTTATGTGACCTCCATGTTACACGACCCAATATGTTACTTTTGTGTTACTTCTTCTTCAAAGTAACATAATTCATGACAAAGCAGGTTATGGTATTGAAAGACATTCTTAAATTGGTTGCTACTAGACAAACATCATCAAATTGATTGTATGTTTTTTTCTTTTTCGACATCGCGAGTCTTTCGATCAACAAATTATTAAGATTTTTTCGAATGGGACAAGAAACTTATTTTACTTTTTGTGTAATAAACTGCCATAATAAAGTATTGTACAAAAAAAGGTTTCTGCCTCGTGTTATATTTGACTATCTGCCACTGGCAACACTGATCTGTAAAATCCAGAACGGACGATCGGAACTTTTGCTTCCACAGCATGGCAAACTTACGTGGAGACTTCTTCGCAGTACTGGCACTTATACGTGACGCCTTTATGCCACCGCTGATGCTGCTTCGCTTGGGTCCTGGAATCAAATTGAGACTTTTAACGACTAGATTCCTAAAAGATTTGGTAAGATAAGACGTTTTTTTTCTTTTATTTTTTTTATCTTTATTGAAGGGTTTGGTCACATAGTGATCATGTCACCCTAATTGGACACATGGTGATACTAACAGAACAACAGAATTAATTAATATTACACTACAATGTTTCTTCTTATTTTAAGGGCGATCTTAACTAAATTAAGTACGGACTTAGCCTCAGTTGAATTTTTTTTTTTCTTATACACCAAGAAAAACATTCAATATTTTCTTGTCTCCTTTCTCTAGTCTTGACCTTGTAGGACATAAAGAAAAAGTCGGAGTCGGGTCAGTACGGATTTGGTGCCCCCTGGCTCTTTTGTCCGCCAGTGCCGAGCACGACGCTTCGTACTATACCATACCATACCATGTCCACAGCAACTTCATCCCAGCTATCGTGATTGATACAGGTAGACAACAGTTGTTTTTTTAATTCACCAAATAATTTTGCTTGAATAAATTAAAATAGACAGTATGGTATGTATTTAGACACTCTGGTATATATTTAGACATTCTGGGATTTGGACATTCTGGAATATGGACATTTTGGGATATGGCCATTGTGGTATATGGACCTTTTGCACCTACTTGGGAATTTGACATTATGAACCTAAACGGTATTACAGGTCAGTTAACTAAAGCTGGCACGTTCACAGTACTCACACTTATGTAATTTCACTATACAGTATGTTTAAAAATAAATGATTTTGATTCAAAATGCGACTCTAGTTTAAGTGTAGACTAGAGTTAGGTTTTAGTAAGATGGGTGCGTTGTAGATAAATAAATACAAACATATGTGTTACTTGTTATAATATATTTTTAGCAAATTTGAGCAAAAAATTTTAAAATTAAGGTGGAATCAATGGTTACAAAATAGTTTTAATTTTCAATAAATTTTCACATGAACAAAAATAATTTCACCTAAGAAAATCTTTACCAAAACAGAAAATAATTATCCCAGAAATCCTCAACAATTTAATTATAATTTAATTATGTAACAGAGGGTCACGGACGCTCAGTGGTCAGTTACTGGATGAATGAGCCGTTTTCTGATGAACTAAAAAAAATATCTAATGGCTGTCAAACTTACTATGACGCCAACAGCCAAATGTTTGTCCTTTCGGAGTTATATTGTATCGAAAAAAAAACTAACATTTTCAATACAATATAACTCCGAAAGGACAAACATTTGGCTGTTGACTTCATATTAACTTTTATTCAGCTCGCTGAGACCTATTTGATGATGTATCACACATGGCTATTGGGCTGAGGTCAAAAATTGCATTCCTTTGACAGCCATTCGTTTTTTTAGAGCAGATATGTAGAGCAGATACCGATCGTAATAAATTCCCAAAATATAGATTATGTCAAAGAATACATATACTTAGGACAAAACATTTCCTTCCAAAAGAAACCCGTACTTGAAGTAGAAAGAAGAATAAAAAAGGCATAGAGCGCGTATTGGTCACTGAAACATATTTAAATCAAAGATGAATATCTAACTTAAAAAGAAAGCTTTTGACTCTGTAGTGACACCGACTCTATTATATGGTTGCCAAACATGGCCGCTCACCTCAGAAATCATCAAAAAAATCTTTCAACAGACTGCAGAGAGAAGTATTTTAGGACTGAGACTGGTAGACAAAGTACGACTAACAACAATAAGAAAGAGAACCAACCTTATAGACTCTGCAAAACTAGCATGCTGCCTGAAATGGAGATGGGCTGGTCACCTAGCAAGAACGAATGATGAACGCTGGAGTGAGAAAATGCTACACTGAGTGCGTATACTGAGTTTTTTCATTCACTTTCGATAGCGAGAGCGTTTGCGATTTGCATAGGAGTGACAAAGAGACAGCTATGTGGCGCGCTTTGTCACTCCTATACAAATTGCAAACGCTCTCGCTATCGAAATTAAATTAAATCAGAGGATAAATGTGTCTAGTGTTCAACACATCCAAGATATTATTTTGCATGTTTTATTTGTATTAGCTTTAAGGTGATTTGAGAAAAGATGGTCAGAGTGGAGTTTTTTTTTCGCTGCCTTTTTCTCCACTACAGACGGCCCCAAGGCAGCGGCTAACGTTATACATAACTGTATGTACATTGACATTCAACAAGCAGAATGTAAATTCTTTACGTTGAAATAAATTCTTGATTCTTGATTCTTGAAAGTGAAGGAAAAAACTCAGTACAAGCACTCTGGTATCCACGCGGGTCGCGCCGCCCCCCGGGCCGGCCGCGACGCCGCTGGCGAGACGACATCGTGGCTTGGACCAACATCACCTGGACGAGGCTAGCCGCAGACAGGCACACTTGGCGCGGGATGGAGGAGGCCTATGCTCGACATACGAGCAATCCAAATTAAAACAGCTATGTGGCGCGCTTTGTCACTCCTATACAAATCGAGACGACATCGTGGCTTGGACCAACATCACCTGGACGAGGCTAGCCGCAGACAGGCACACTTGGCGCGGGATGGAGGAGGCCTATGCTCGACATACGAGCAATCCCAATTAAAACAGCTATGTGGCGCGCTTTGTCACTCCTATACAAATCGAGACGACATCGTGGCTTGGACCAACATCACCTGGACGAGGCTAGCCGCAGACAGGCACACTTGGCGCGGGATGGAGGAGGCCTATGCTCGACATACGAGCAATCCAAATTAAAACAGCTATGTGGCGCGCTTTGTCACTCCTATACAAATCGAGACGACATCGTGGCTTGGACCAACATCACCTGGACGAGGCTAGCCGCAGACAGGCACACTTGGCGCGGGATGGAGGAGGCCTATGCTCGACATACGAGCAATCCCAATTAAAACAGCTATGTGGCGCGCTTTGTCACTCCTATACAAATCGAGACGACATCGTGGCTTGGACCAACATCACCTGGACGAGGCTAGCCGCAGACAGGCACACTTGGCGCGGGATGGAGGAGGCCTATGCTCGACATACGAGCAATCCCAATTAAAACAGCTATGTGGCGCGCTTTGTCACTCCTATACAAATCGAGACGACATCGTGGCTTGGACCAACATCACCTGGACGAGGCTAGCCGCAGACAGGCACACTTGGCGCGGGATGGAGGAGGCCTATGCTCGACATACGAGCAATCCCAATTAAAACAGACATTGCACAGAGTCTTCTTCTTCTTCTACCGACCTTCTTCCCAGTTTAGTTCCTCTTCCCCCCGGACCACCTCTGAGTGTGAACGTGCCCAGAACCCCATAAAATTATTTAAGAATTATTTTAATCAGAATAGTAAAAAATAATACTGCGTAGAAAATAGGAGTGCATAAGTGATAAGGAGTAAACTGCCGCAGTGAGTACCTCGCCTTGTGAGCTCTGTGATCCTAGTCCAAATCCGCACTTAACCAATCGCTTTGGAACACATCACCTCGGTCACCTCAAAGCTTTGTTTATAGCTTGACCACTCAGCGCTTACGCAGACGACGCCATTGCTGTCCCCTTCCTAGCGACATTGTTCCGGTCATCCAACCAGAGACGTGCAACATATAAGCCACGCCCCATTCCTTTGTTTGCGGCCCCGCCTGATATCAGAGCGAGCACTTCCATTATCGCCGCATACGCACAAAAATAAGACCGGTTTCACTGTGCTACCTACTCGGACACTACGTGTTAACAGTTTCGGCTCGCATAGTACCCTAGTACAATGAACGTCGAAAAATCACAGTCTGAGTCCAATCTCATTGAAATGGACCCTGAAAAAACACCACCTAACTATGTAGCACTGCGATCCAAGAGAAGAAGAGAGGACGAGACAGTTTCTGACCTAAGCGATTTCAAGGAAGAGATGAGGACTATGATTAAGTCTTTGATGGAAGACCAAGAAAAGGAAATTAAGAAAATTAATCCTACCCTCAGGGAAATGCAGCAGACGAATAAAAACATAGAGAGTTCTATTGCTTTTCTGACCAGTCAGAATGAAGAATTTAGGAGAAAGATAGATCTTTTAGAGAGCCAAGCAAAGAAAGACAGGGAGCACATTATTCTTCTTGAAGAAAAAATTGAGGATATGCAGAGAGGAAATCGAAAAACCAGCATAGAACTGAAAAACGTTCCAAGGATGAAAAACGAGACCTCTGAAGAGCTTATAGAAATGGTTATGTGCCTCTCGAAAAACATTAAATGCGATATCTCAAAATCTGATATCAGAGATATCTACCGCATAAAAAGCAAGAAAGAAGGAAGCAATGCACCTATTATTGTCGAAACTTCCTCAACAATTCTCAAGAGTGAGATTATGAAAGCGAGCAAATCTTTCAATGCAAAAAACAGAGATAAGCTACGCGCGCAACACCTAGGACTCAAGAAAAACGAGGACACGCCAATCTTCATCTCCGAGCAGTTGACCGCAAAAGGAGCGCGACTACATTTTTTGGCAAGAGACCTTGCAAAGTCGAAGTCCTACAAGTTCTGCTGGACCTCTTTTGGTAAAATTTATGTAAGAAAAAACGAAACCTCCGCAGCTATACCAATAACCAACGAAGCTCAAGTCCACAAACTTCTACAGGAACAATGACTAGAAAAATTCATTTTTGCACGTCTGTATTATCTGTTTTGCACAACCTGCACAATGCAATCTATATATGTATATCATATGCGTAAAATGTTATATATTATATTCATTATTATTAGTCTCATTACATATTATTATATATACTACAACTTTCTGATTTACATTCTACATTCTATTGCACTGTGGATACAGAGTCTGAATAAAACAACAAATATTAAAAAAAAGGGTGTTACGACTGAAAGATTTGAATTACTACAAAATGGATGAGGCTCTACAAACTATAAAAGACATTGATAGCTTAGATATAGCGCGGGCAATTGAATGTGACTGTTCTGAGCTTCCTAAATATATACAAATAAAAAAAACTGATCTAAAAATAATTTCACAAAATATTAGAAGTATTTATCGAAATTTCGATAACTTTTTACTAACCCTCGCAAGCCTTAATTTTGAAACTGACATCATAATTTTTACCGAATGTAGATTAGACAAAACTAAACCTTTACCTCAACTACAAAAATACACTTCTTACAACACAATATCCCAATTAAATCAAAATGATGGAGTAGCTGTCTACATAAAAAACTCTATAAATCATAAGGTTAAAGAAATCAAACTGACGCATTCATCTTGCTTGCAGATAGACATATTGGGCAATACAATACTATGCATCTACCGATCACCCTCTAACCCAAGCTCAGAAAATTTCACAAACTCGTTAGTTACACATCTAGAAACCCTAAAGAATAAAAAGAACCTTGTTATCGCGGGAGACATTAATATAAACATTAGACCAAAGGACACTGAAATGACCTCCGAGTATAAAAACAGAATATTACCTGAACGCCCTATCTGAATTGGGTATCCTACCGGGCCATACTCTACCCACTAGGGAAAAAAATTGCCTAGATCATTTCATGTTAAACATAAATAAAAATAAATTTTCGGCATTCATAGCAATCTTACACACAACTACCACAGATCATTACACTACGTTTCTCTCAATAACAAAACAAAAATTTAAACATTTTGTACATAAAGTTAAAACTAAATTAGATTTTGTAAATGCAATAAAATCGCTACAGGAAGCTAACTTACCGGAGCTATTGTTTTCTGATGACCCGCATCAAATAACTTATCGTCTCATTCAAAAATTAACAGACTCAATCAATAAAAATACTGCACATATTTCAATCCCAAAAAGTAAACGAATAATAAAACCCTGGATTACACCAGGCATGCTCCGTTGTATAACAAACAGAAATAAATTACAAAAAGCACTACGTAAAGATCCCTTAAATCTAATCTTAAAAATTACCTACTCACGCTATAGAAACCATTGTAATAACCTAATTAAAAAAATTAAAAGAAAATATGAAAAAGAACTACTTGAAAAATCCAAAGATAACAAAACACTGTGGAAAAATATAAAATCTATAACATATTCAAATAAGAACAAAAACCAAAATAATGAACTAATTAATACTAAACCATCACCCTTAGAAGCAACTAGACATGTAAATAACTATTTTACTAATGTAGGAAAGGTACTGGCACAAAAAATACAATGTAGACTAAAGCTAGACCAAAATGAATACCTAAAAGGACTAGAGACCCACTCTAGTTCTTTTGTTCTTTTAGACACGGACCCTGAGGAAGTACACAGAATTCTAATGAATCTTAAATCGGACAGTGTCCCTGGGTACGACAACATAACAACTAAATTCTTAAAGCTGGCTTGTGCGGAAGTTGTACCCATAATAACTTACTTGGCCAACCTCTGCTTTGTAAAGGGCGTTTTCCCCGAACAACTTAAGAGGTCCATAGTCACGCCAGTCTTTAAGGGTGGGGAGAGAGACGAAGTCAGCAACTATAGACCAATTTCCGTATTACCGGCTATCTCCAAAATTATTGAAAAATTAATTAACATCAGACTCCTAAATTACTTAGAAAAATATAAATTGATATCATCTGCACAGTTTGGTTTTAGACAGTCAAAATCCACCGAAGACGCGGTGACGGCTCTAACCACTGTTGTAGTAAAGGAACTCGACAAAGGATCAAAATGTTTAACAGTATTTTTGGACCTTAAAAAAGCTTTCGACACCGTCTCTCTCCCAATCCTAGTTCGTAAACTGGAAGCAATGGGTATCAGAGGTATTCCGCTCGAACTTTTCAAAGATTACCTAACAGATAGGAAACAAAGGGTTAAACTGGACCAATTTACAAGTGAAGACGCTGACGTAACCTATGGAGTTCCACAGTGGAGCGTCCTAGGACCCACATTATTTCTGGTATACATTAACGATCTCTGTAATCATAGTATAGAAAACGCCAAAACCTTTGCCTATGCTGACGATACAGCTATTGTCTTCCACGGAGACTGCTGGAACTCTGTTAAAGAAAGCGCAGAAAGAGGAATGACTCTGGTTTCACACTGGCTGGATAATAACCTTCTCACATTAAATACAGAGAAGACAAACTACATCTGCTTCAGCCTCAATATCAGAGGACAACCACAAAGCGATTTCGAAATAAATGTCCACACATGTAACGATACCACCGCAGACAGAATATGTAACTGCCCCAAACTAGAAAAAGTTACTCATACAAAGTACCTCGGCGTTATTATT
Source organism: Yponomeuta plumbellus (assembly GCA_947310845.1). Taxonomy (NCBI): domain Eukaryota; kingdom Metazoa; phylum Arthropoda; class Insecta; order Lepidoptera; family Yponomeutidae; genus Yponomeuta; species Yponomeuta plumbellus. The sequence goes on from OX371204.1 coordinate 3,096,724, forward strand.
GACTACAGACTATCATGGCATTTACAACTGGAGCAAGTCGCAACTAGGTTAAGAAAACTGGTTTGGATATTTAAAACACTAAGACATATTGTACCTCGAAATTCCAACGTACTTAACAAACAAGGTTTACCAAAAAATCAACTAAATGAAATATATATCGCCCTAGTACAATCGGTCTTAATGTACTGTATCCCGGTTTGGGGCGGTGCATCTAAGGTTAAATTTCTAAAATTAGAACGAGTGCAGCGTGGTCTTATTAAGGTGATGTATTTTAAGAAAATACGATATCCCACAGAAATTTTATATAAAGAAAGCAACCTCTTATCCATTAGAAAATTATATATACTACAAATCCTGTTAAAAAAACACAAAAATTTACCTTATAACCCTAACGTAAAAAGTAAAAGAAGAAGTGACTTAGTAGCTAAAACCCATTTAATAAGAACTAACTTTGCTAGGATGCAGTACAGCGCGCAATCATCTTTTCTCTATAATAAAATAAATAAAATGCTAAATATTCATGAAAAAACTTATTTCGAATGTAAAAAGATAATAATAAAATGGTTAGACTCCTTAAGCTATAACGATGTAGAGAAACTTTTATTAAGAAACACATAAAATAAGCAGTTTATTTGACACTATACAGATATTTTATATTGTATTATATTTACATATTATATATTATCATATTATATCATGTCTTGTCATATCATATTATATCATATCGTATCATATAATGTCATATTTTATTATAATATAATAAAATAATTTAATTTAATTATAAAATATAAAATGTGATAAATTCCGAAGTCTAATGGAGGTAACTCATTGGTAATTTTGTTTTCATTGTTTAAGACTTCGTTAAACAATTTGAAAATATAATAATAGTAATGTATTGATTTTCGATTCTTTGTGGTGAGTTTGCTGTTTACTTTATTTTATTGCATGCTAAATTTAAGTCCATTGTTAACTGTAATTAACTTAATAAATTAATGCTAATCAATTAGGAAGAGCGGGAGTTTCCTGGCACAGGTATTTCTTACTTAAAAGGAATCTCCCAACAAATTGTAACCTACATTAAGTTTGAAACTGAAAATAAACATATTTTGAAACATATTTTGATTGATTTTGATTAGTTGGGGTCGGCTCTCCTAACCGCTTTTCTCCAGGCCTGGCGATTCTGGGTCGTCCTTGCACATTTCACAGAGTAATTTAATTTAAATGAACTAATGATAACTATTTATGTTTATTGAATTTTATTGACATTAATTTTTACTATTATACTTCAGCTTGAAAGCTAATTATTATTTTAAGTGAGTGAAATTTAATTAATTGAGTCATTATTTTCATTATTATGTAATTATAAAATATAATCAATTATATCACTTCATTATTAACGACCTCTGTGGCGTAGCGGTTAGCGCATCTGCTTACCATGCGAGAGGTCCCGGGTTCGATCCCCGGCTGTAGAGAAAAAAAAAACTCCAGGTCTTGGATGTTTACATGTTTGTGACGTCGCTGTTTCTGGTTCCCACGACACAGGGTATCCTAGTGTGGGCCAGAAGCAATGTATGTGCCTGTGTGTAAATGTTTATGTTTAAATTGGCTTGAATGTTAATAGAATTGTTACTGTATTTTATGTCAAGTTATCTTGAGAACGAATCCACTATGCATGTAGCGTTTTTTTTTTTTTTTTAAATAAATGGCTTATTATTATAACTATATCGTTTTTTTAGTTCTTCTGAAAACGGCTCATTTGGAACTACTTTTCTTAGCTGTCAGAAAAATCGGTTGAATAGCAAAAAGATCACGCTGTATTTATAAACAGTAGCGAAAGTAAAACTATAACTGTCCCCTTCACACTCATAAGCTAGACCGCGCGCAAGAGAGACGGGCAGACTTTTCATGATGCGCATGCAGTACACGTCACGCCGCGCGCTATTCACAGACACTACACAAGCGCAACGTGTAAAATGTGTTGAACGTGCCAGCTTTACTTAACTGACCTGTATTCACATAGATAACATAACTTTATAACATATTTGCTCGTAAAGTGGTTGTAATTACACCAATTTCAATATCGTAATGTATCTCATTACGTACTTGTGCGATAATGTAATGTAAAAGGCACGTGTTTTTTTTTTAATAAAGTTTTAAGATACTCCGTCTAAAAATGAACGATACTTTTAAAAATCTTAGCAAAGAGGTTTTATATCAAGAAAGTGGTCAATATTTTATGAATAAAATTAACTTTGGGAAATAAAATATAACAAATAAACATTTAATTCTTTAATTTAATTAATTTTGACAATAAATTACAACCATTGATCTGTAACAAAAACACAAAAATATTAATTTACTTTCTTAGTAATACTGGCTGTTTTTGTACCTTTGCCTAAAAAAAAAAGTTGATGCGCGCGCATCGCTTATTTGTGGACAAGTAAAAATAAATCCGCGCGCTTTTTCTTTTCGCTGTATTGTTTTTATTTGAAAATGTCGTCAAGTAGTGATGAATTTATTAATTTGCCACCGCCACGAGTCTTAAACGCGGCGAAAAAGGCTACTCTAAGCCTCTTGCCTGAAAAATCGACCGATAGATACTTACAAGCCTATCAAAAGGGAGCTCAACGGTAAGTAAGCTCACAAGTCAGAGTTTTATTAATTTCCTCGTAAATATGTTATAAAACGTCGTATGACATACGTGCGCTTTGAAAATTACAGCCTCTGCTTCCTTATAGCCCTCGCCGATGGCTCGGGCTAGTAATATCGCCTCGGCTGTAATTTTCAACTTACCGCACTTATATCATAATGTACTATTACATACAGGCACATACATTGCTTGTGGACCCACACTAGGATACCCTGCGTCGTGGGAACCAGAAACAGCGACGTCACAAACATGTAAACATCCAAGACCTGGGTTTCTTTTATTTTTGTCCCCAGGATTCGAACCCGGGACCTCTCGCATGGTACGCAGATGCGCTAATCACTGCGCCAGAGGTCGTCACAGATGCACTTACGTGGTCTTTGAAACGTTGGAGCAGGACTTGCAGGCGTAACGCTTTTCGTGGTTGGACGCATGCTTTTGTAACGTACGCTTCGTCTTGAACCGGAACTTGCACACTGAACACTCTATGTCTCCGGCACTCTGTGGACACATTCAACCTATCATCATCATCATCAACCCGTTATGTCTAATGTCTAATATTTAATTTTCGAGCCAGCTATCGTCGGCGCAAATTTACCAGCTGATATAGTGGAGGTGGTGTGCAATCGCGGCCAACCGTGCGAGGCTGTTTGACTTATTTAGTTGTATTTTTAGTCGCTGCCTACGTCCTGCAGTGAGCTTCAAGGGGCTTATGTTGATGATGATCATCATCAACCCATTATGTTCCCACCGAGGGGCACGGGTCTCTTCCCTGATGATGTAGGCCATACTCCACCAAGGGGGCCAAGTCCGGATTGGTGGAGGCTTGTAACCTTTACAAGTCTCCGGTTCACGGTTTTATGAAAGAAGTGATATAATAGGTGGGTAGAGGTGGTACAAACTCAAAGGGCCCTCGCCCACGGCGGCTTTTTGTAGCGCTGCCGTCGCGCGTTTCGTAAACGCGCGACGGCGGCGCGTTCGCATCGCGACAGAAGCGTGGTTACGTGGGCGAGGGCACACAGCTAGCGAACGCATCGCGGCTGTAGCGCGGCGAACGCGCCACCGCATCGCTACTGCAGCGCTACAAAAAGCCGCCGTGGGCGAGGGCCCTTAGAGAAAGAGTAGAGGGAATCCTTGTTTCCTCATTCGCGAGTGTTACCTGAGTGTTATTGAATAATTTGTAGTTGCACTGGAAGGGGGCATTCAGGCGGGGAGATCTTACAGAGTGAGCGAAATAGTCAGAGAAAAACGAAGTGAAAGAATCTTCTTACTTCTTTTCGATGAAGCAAAATTGATCTGTCAGGATCGTGACAAGTTGCAGCCCCTGTTCTCTGCCTACCCCTCTGGGATACAGGCGTGAGCTTATCGTTTTTGACGACCTCTATAGCGCAGCGGTTAGCACATCTGCCTGCTATGCGAGAGGTCCCGGGTTCAGGCTTGTTTATTTTAGTTACTTTCATAGTATTATGTCCTATGGGGCCGGGCAGCAGACATTGAGACAATCTTCATCTTGCAGAAGAGAGCGATCCGATTTATTTACAAGCTAGGTACCTAGTAGGGACTCGCAAAGAGATTTTTTCAAAGAAAGTAACATCTTAACAGTTGCAAGCCAATATATTTATGAAAATATTATGTACGTTCGGAAAAATATTAAAGACTTCGAAACTCTTAGTAGCCATCATAACGTTAATACTAGGATTAAACATAAATTGTCATTTCCACGATTAAGGCCCGGTTTCATCAAACTCTGTTTGTTAGTGGTAAACGCGGCATTTATAAATCAGCCGGCAAAACTAACAAGGATGCTAAAGCAATGTTAAAATGTCCATGTCCTATAAGCTAAATTTAACAGACCATTAGTAAATCAAGCATTACGTGAATGAAACGCAAACCAGTCATTCAAATTCCTGTCAAACGTCAAACATTTGTGTCTGCGGTTCAACGCTTTTGAGGGTTTGAAAAGATTTTTCTGGTTCCTTTTGTTGTGATTTTGTTCAATTCGTGCGCTTTCTAAATTAAATAACAAGGGATGTCTAAGAAAACACGAGGACCCAATTTTTCTGCTAACGAAAAGGATATCCTCATCCATTCAGTGTCAAACAACAAAGATGTAGTTAGTGGAAAATAAAAAAACAGAAACTCAACAACTACAGTTGGACTTATTGAAAAAATAATTAAAATGAAAAATAAAACCAACTATTTTTAAAAAGTAAAAATTATAGTCAATTGAAAAAGAACTCCAACATCTAGTATATTTCGACAGTTTTGACGGAACTAAATCGTCTGTTAATGTTTTACGGACCTCCAAAGCCAGAATTAGATTTGATGCTTTGTTAAAGAAGTTAACGGTCCATTAGAGCGTGGTGGGACACTCGACAGCATTTAACAGTCCGTCAGAAGATGTAACAGACTGTTAGACCATTAACAGAGCTTGGAGAAACCGGGCCTTATTAGACTTGCAAAAGTTAACACTTCCTTTGTGGGGCACTGTATAAGGTTCTACAACGAGATACCCCAAGATATATTAGAGTTACCTCCAACCCGATGTAAGAATTGTGTTAAGCACACTCCTTTCTAAAAAGCTTATTATAAAATCGAAGACAAGGATGTCTGGCATTAAATAATAGTTTAATATTTAATCACAGGATAAATGTGTCTAGTGTTCAACACATCCAATATATTGTTTTGTAAGTTTAAAAGTTTGTAATTTAGGCTAAAACTGTTTTGAAAAGAATAAATGTGGAGTTTCTTTGTTAGTTTCTTCTCCATGTAATCAATTAATTGTGAAACGAATAACTTTGACGTTCATAAAGTAAATGTTCTAATTGTACTATGAATAAAATATTTGACTTTGACTTTGACTTTCGAACCGGCTGGGGACATAAAAACCCCAGGTCTTGGACGTTTACAAGTTTGTGAAGTCGCTGTTTCTCCTTCCCACGACACAGGGTATCCCAGTGTGGGGCCAGGAGCAATGTATGTGCCTGTATGGAATGTAAATGTTTATGTTTAAATGTGTCCAGTGACTTTTAAAACTCAGCAGGCGAGACCTGTAGTTCGGTTTGTTTATTTGAAGCTTTACAGCCGATTAACTATTTGACAGCTGACGTCCGCCATTTTGTTTTTATATTACGTCATCTAACAATCGACACTCGTGTCGTCAAATGCACTCGACACCTCAATTCTCATAATCTGTTCAGCCGTTTGGCTTTCCCGTTATCATAAAGATCCTTGCTTTTGCAGTCTTTTAAAAACACGTTCTTTTTGTAATGGGCCAAGGTCTCTACAAAATATTCTACTTCCTTGTCGAAAGAGTCGACTCCTCCTCATAAAGCGGCGTTCATTCTAGCGGTGAGGAATGCTTAGGAGTTAACAAAATGTATTAGGTTAAGTAATTTACTATATTTAAGTAATTTTTGTTAATTCTGTTTTTCCTCCTAAATAAAATAAAATAAAACCGCGCCACTGCGATTACGCTGCGTGATGGCTCCATGAGATCCTGAGAGCAGCACTGTGGTGGTTCAGTGCAGAGACAAAGATCTTTCCAACTCACCGGCGAGTGTTTTCCGACGTGATGTTTCCAGGCGCTGGTGTCAATAAAACCCTTGTAGCACAGGTTGCACTGGAATGGGGCGTTCTGGTAGTTGCGGGACTGCTGCCGCTTGTTGATCTCGTCGATTTGCTCCTCTATCTGTTAAGTAATAAAATCTAGAAGCTCCTCTATCTGTTAAGTAATAAAATCTAGAATGCTTTATTTAGAGTTAAATTCATAATCAAGTTAATAAAGTTGAACATTTATCATCATCATCATCATCAACCCTACCGATGGGCACGGGTCTCTTCCCTGAGGAATACAATGGGCCACCGCCTATTGCTGTTAGCAAGGAGACCTTATTACTAACAGCAATTTCTTCCATAATGTTTGTGGCGGAAAGGTCGCCGAAGAAAAAAGAGACGGGTATTTGGTGCAAATACGAATAATACGAGTACTATACTTCATGATACACTACATATTATATTATAATAAATATTATTAGATAGACATAAATTAGACAATTACTATAAATAAGTTATAATACCAATGTGTAAGAGGTGGATAAAAATTATGATAAACCTACATAGATGCTACATAGAAAGGAAAATAATCAATTAATAAATTCTTAATTTATAGACAAAGATACAGTTCTTTTACCCGATTTTTTAATATAGCTGGTGAGGAGGAGCGCCTTCTCGAGACTTAGGGCCGATTTCTGAATTGACAATTTCGCTAAGTAACTAGCTAGGTACCTACTTAAATCTATTGCTGTCCCGTCAAATTTCTGAGAAAAGAGCGTGACAGAACGTTAATTAAGTATTTACTTACGTTAAATTCTCAATTCGGAAACCGGCCCTTAAACTAATAACAGAACGCAAGAACGTTGCGGTTAGGTTGTATCATCAGGCCCTAGATTCTGCTAATGCATTGTATTACAATGACAGTTGCATGACTGCGTTGGTAACATTTCATTGCCGCTTTAAAACAAACCGCGCACGCCGCGACAATGGAATCAAACACCATGTCACGTGATCCGACCATGTAACTGTCATTGAACTGTAATGCGCTAACAGAATCGAGGCCCAGAACGAGTAACTATGATGTGTAAAAGTTTCTATTAGGTATAAGGCCTTTTCACACGTACCACAACCACACCACGTCGCAACGACAAAATGCGGTCAAGCAGTGGTTACGTGTGAATGGTGTCGCTGCAGCTTTTTGTAGTTGCGTTGTGGTACCGACAAAATGTCGATGTGGTTGCGTTGTCGCGAGCGGTTACGTCGTGTGCAGACACAGTAAGACTCCGGCATTCATAAATTGCGTTGTGGTTGGGATATGGTCGCGATGTGGTCGATATCACACACGCGGTCGATAACGACTGCAAAATGTGGTTCGTGTGAATAGTCCTATTCATTTTCCATACAAAATATATGCCCGGCCACGTGGTGTGGTTGTGGTTGTGGTATGGTTGTAGTACGTGTGAAAAGGCCCATAATCGATCACTCACGCTAAGTTTGATAACAGTGACGTATTCCTCCAAGTCGTCGACGTCTAAGAGCACGCCACCAGTGTTGTTGGTCCGGCGCGCCTTGGCCGGCTCCTCTGCCTTGAGCTCAGCCTTGCGTGGGCGCCCGCGTTTTCGCACCACCTCCACTATCTCAGCCGGGAACTCTGCGCCGACGATGGCTGGCTGGGTTAAATACATACATCTCTATTATAAATATTGCTATTTATTTATTACTAATCTCCTAATTATCATCAGGATCGCTCGTAGCCCCGGCTACCGGAGTGATCTTAAACGATCACGAAGGTTAATAACATAGGGCACATTAAGCAGTTGGTGCCGGCTGCATGGCAGTCGTTAAGCCAAGTCAGAGGCCTTAGAGCGACTTGAAAACTTCAGTAAGACCAGTCTTACAAGCCTCCACCAATCCGGACTTGGCCCGCGTGGTGGAGTATGGCCTATACCTTCCTTAGGGAAGAGACCCGAGCCCGTCGGTGGGAACATAATGGGTTGATGATGATCATCATCAACATAAGCCCCTTGAAGCTCACTGCAGGACGTAGGCAGCGACTAAAAATACAACTAAATAAGTCAAACAGCCTCGCACGGTTGGCCGCGATTGCACACCACCTCCACTATATCAGCTGGTAAATTTGCGCCGACGATAGCTGGCTCGAATCATTAAATAAATAAACCAATCGGTTCGTCGTTCGGTCATTTGGTCAGTCGATCGCTGGCTGGCTCGAATAAATAAAGCAGTCGGTCGGTTTGTCAATCAATTGCTGGCTGGCCGGAATAAATAATTCGACCAATCGTACGGTACGTAAATAATTCGGTCGCTCAATCAATTGCTGGCTGGAAGAAATAAATCAGACAGTTAGTCGTACGGTACGTAAATAATTCTGTTGGTCGGTCGGTCAAACAATCGCTGGCTGGCTGGAATAAATAGATCAATCAGTTTTCCGCGGGTGACTGCATTTCCGGACTGCCTCCACTATTTAGGCCGGTACGTTCTTCGGACGTTCGGCCTGTCGGTCGACCATTCAGTCAATGGTTGGGAATAAACAGTCAGGCGGTCGGTCCTTCAATTAATAAGTGGTTGGCTAGAATAAATAAATCCACCACCACCACCTCCACTACTCAGCCGGTAATTCGGCGTCAACGATAGCTGGCTAAAATAAATAAACGAGTCGTTCCGTAGTTCGGTCAGTCGGTCAGTCGGTCAATCATTTCGATGCCATTCATCATCAATTATTTCGGTCCAACGAGAATTAGCTCGAACATATCATATTACCTGCATCAAATCCTGAACGATTCCAATCGTCTAACTGTAAAATTCCATATAATTGCTATCGCAAACGTCAGGATTCGGACGATATTTGACGACGTCAGAACCAGAGTGATCTAGGTAGGTCTAAGTGCATAGCGATACTTAGATTGGTCTGGGATGTCTTCACTTTGCAGACCTATAGCACCAATTCTATAGTGAGATCTTGTGATCTCTCAATTGATAAGTTAGCACTGAGGAGCAATTAGCTACATTAGTGTGGTATGAAAACTTTATGATTTTTCTATGCCCTTGTGTAACTACCTCATTATTGGTAAAGCATTGAGCATTGAATCTTATATTGAGATATCTGTGGGTAAAAATGACACTTAGATCACTCTGATCACTCAGTTTCTTGATCATTCAATGCATACTATGTACTTGACATAGAACTCTTTCCTCTAACGCTAACCCCTCGCTCCTCTAACTCCGCTCCATAACTTACATCCCAATGCAGCAGTTCTTCTGGCAGCACTTCCTTCTTCATCACCTCCTTTTTCTTCTTTTTAATACCTTTCTTTTTCTTCTTCTCTTTTAAATTCTTGTGCAGAGACAGAGGTTCGTCATCATCGCTAGATGGCACCACGGGAGACAGCAAGTCAGTGTAATCATCATTGTTATCTTCTAGTTTAACTTTTACTGCGCAAGTATCAGGAAGTTCCGGTGTGATGATGCCTTCCTCCTTTACTGGTGTAGGTGCAGGGATGCTTTGAATTTGACTGTTCGCGGTTTTTGTGTCTTCATTAGTGACTGGGACAGTGGTAAGGTTGCTAGCAAGTCTGTGTTGGCTGCGGTCTATTTCCTTTACTCGTTCAATTGATATCTGTAAGGGAAAAATTCAAATAATAAGCCACAAAATACCTAGGATTACAATCGAATTAAAATACTCCTTCATAGAAATATTTTGGAGTGAATATATTAGTTTTTTTTTTTTTTGACACCTAAATATCCACAACGACTTTTTCTTTTCCTTTTTACTTAATGTATCTTCCTGTGTAAGGTGTTCACAAAGCTGCACTGACAATTGCTAAACAATAAATATAACCCTATGTATTGGGACCCTTCAGTAATATGTATGTGATTGTAAGCCTGTACTTTTAGCTTTATCTTGAATTTTATATTTACCTGGCCGTGTTCATGTAAGATGTTGTAGAGATAGGACTGTCCTTTTAAACACTTTTCTCTGAAGAAGTAGTACTTTTTTATAAGAGCCGCACACTCGAAGCATGCAAATGATGGTAGCTCCAAGAAACATAAAGGCTGAAAGACATAGATTAGTTAGTTAGATACAGAGATTTCTACACTTGCCCCTGTGTTCCATACACTACTGCCAAGTTATAGAACTTCTTAAATTAAATTAATTTATTTTGGTACGTATTGGCACAGACGACCTCTGTGGCGCAGCGGTTAGCGCATCTGACTACCATGCGAGAGGTCCCGGGTTCGGATCCCGCTGGGGACAAAAAAACCCAGGTCCTGGATGTTTACATGTTTGTGACATTGCTGTTTCTGGTTCCCACGACACATGGTATCCTAGTGTGAGGCCAGAAGCAATGGCTGTATGTAAATGTGTGTCCAGTGAATTTTAAAACTCTGCGAGACATTTTGTTCCGCCAGAAGCTATGTTGTGCCTGTATGTTAATGTTATGTATTTAAGTTAAACACTACTTTTTAGGTGTCCGCACACCAAAAAGGGTAAAGACGGACAATATTAATAATGCCCGTCCATTCGTACATCTCCAAGCTGTATCTCATGAACCGTGAAAGCCGGACAGTTGAAATTTTTACAGATGATGTAGGTATGTCTGTTGCCGTTATAACAAATAGGTAGTATAAATAAAAACAGAACAAAATAAGTAGGGCTCCGAAGCCGGCATTCTAGCTCTGTGCTATCACTGGTTTAACCACAGTTCTTAGCTCTTGCTTTGGATTGGAAAAATTAATAATGTTTATGAAATTCATTTTACATTTCAATTTGTGAGGTATAATAAAAGTTATGAAGTTATAACTTCGTGAGGCCCAATGTCTTCAAGTGATCACAAAATCAATTGTTCTTTTCAAGGTCGGGCCTCACGAGGTTATGTTTGAAAAGTCAATCAAAGAACTTACATTCATTCCAAGGATAGGCTCAAAGTAGACTTCCAATGGATACCCCTGTAAATCATACATTTTCACTTCTGTTGCCAGACATACTCTACAAACTTTTACGTCTCCCATCTTAGTAACGGAATCAAAGGGTTTTATATTCAAAGTTTAAAACTTCTTGTAACTTTTTCGCTCCACACTTGAATTTCGTACATTTCGCGGTCGCAGAGATAGATGTTAGAAGATAGAGCTAAAAAATATTAGAGCTCCACATCGGAGCCAACTTTACTATTTGCACAGAAAGAGTCACCGGAAAATGTTTATTTGAGACAAAACACATTGGATCAAAAACATAATTTCACATTAGTGTAACTCTTAGTCGGCAAACAAATAGCTTTCAAAGTAAAATAAATAAAAGAATGTCTAATTATACGCAAGACGCCGCTGTTCGGCCATTTTTATTGTTGTTGACGTTTGCAACGTTTAGTTAATGTTTACTTTTCTTCTTTCTGGGAATCACGGCAAGAACTTATAATATTTTGTAATAACCATTATTCAAAGAAAAAAAAATGCTAATTTAGTGACGATTTATGCCCGGTTCCAATATTCACAAAACGCTTCGTTTTTGCTTACGATCGATTACTATTCCTACGAAATTCCTACGAACCGTTGATAAATTGTAGGTAGAACGGATCGTAGCCGGTAGGCGTACATTATAGGAACCGGGCATTAGCGTAATAACATGTGAAATACTAATTAGAAAGTAACAACAGTTGGTTTTTTAAAAGTAGTACATATTACCATTGAATAATTCAATAGTATTTTGTACTTCCACCAATCCGGACTTGGACCCCGTAGCGCAGGAGGTTTGGCCTATACCTTTCTCAGGGAAGAGACCCTTGCCCCTTGGGGTAGGGGCATAATGGGATGATGATGATGTACTTCGTTTACGTTTTATTAGGCACCTTTTTGCCAAAAAAACGAAAAACATTTTTTTTTAAACATTTACATACAGGCACATTTACATCCAAGACCTGGAATTTTTTTTTCCTCCCCATCCGGGGATCGAACCCGGGACCTCTCGCATGGTAAGCAGATGCGCTAACCACTACGCCACAGAGGTCGTTTTTTTTATATATTTATTTTTACAGGGCCTGTACGAAACTTTAGCCCTAACGGATATTCGGAAAACATTTGTTACAAAAAATTGAACTTTACGCCATGATGGCTGAAAACGGAATCCCCACAGAGGTCGTCATTTGTATCTATACTCTGATTTTTAATTTCGACTGACAGCTGCAAGCGCTCTTTCTTTTTTAAAATGTTGCTAGCTCAAGGAGTCTCGACCGAGTTCTCGGTCTCGGTCTCGATCTCGACATAGTCAGCTAAAATTTTACTTTTTATTTGCTTATTGACAACTAGGTACTGCGTTGCAAACTTATCGTAATGAAAAAAATAGTATCGTATCAGCTGAGTGATCAAGTCGTTTCTTTTTTAAATTTACTAAAATAAGTAATTTTAGAATCTTATTTACGTTGATCAGTAATAAGAGTAGCGTTGATTTCTATCTACAGTGTCATTTTCAAAATGGTTAAATTAATTTAAGGAAGAAAATCATAAATGTAACATGCAACTTTTTCTTCAAATCACCAAACCGAATACTAGTTTGGCTTTCGAATCATATCTCGTTTCAATATCTCGATAGTCTTCGAGTACTTTATTGTACAACAAAATCCAAAACTGGCAACCCACCAAATGTCAGTTTAGTACACGAAATTAAAAATCGGAGTATACCATACATTTTTATTCCACCCTAATTAATGTACATTTGCTACACTTATTACAGCAGGCGCAGTTTGCGTGATTGACAATACAAAATACTTCGGGTATATTTTTTAAATAAAAAGAAGTGAAAAATAAATTAATGTCTATGATATTTTTAATTTACTTTTTAATCTAATTTACTTTTTGACGGGCGCTATGTGATTTGGCGGCGGGATCGGGACTATGAGTCGACTGGTCAGGCGAGGGGTGAAGGGGTCCTTATAGCTACTCATAGAAACTTAAAATTCTACCCAGGGTTGGATTTCGTACTATAATTATAGTATATATACTCTAATTTCATGCTTCGTACTATATACTATCCATAACTGGGGAGAGTACAACAAAATACTATAATTTTAGAACAGTCTATAATTAGCCGTTTTCTATGATTTTTGTACAAAACGCCTCTTGTTTTTTTTTCTTTCGATACTTTCCTTTTATTTATTATTCTGTTGGTACGATTGTGCATAAAGTAGTCTCGTCGTGAGTGCATGTTTTCGTGTGAGTGCATTAATTTTTTCATGTTCATTCGAATCGAAATTGAAACGAATGGTTGGTGGGTAAAGTTGGGGGCGGGGATGAAAATGAGGAAATACCGAGAGAATCCACGCCTAGGAAAAAACGTCCGAATAGAGGCGATATGATCGAAAAACAAAAATACTATAATTTTGTACAAAATACTTGAAAATACTATCTTTTTTGTTTTTTTGTGCTCTCCATTTCAACGTACCTAAATCCAACCCTGATTCTACCGCAAGGTACATTCCAGCCATCAGCGGAGGACCTATGGATAACTATTAATATGTTTAATAGTCAGTCCCGGGCACGTTTTAAACTAAATTTATGTGTTGTGTATTTATGATGGCAAAATCTAGGTAACTCATTTTCAACTCAATTGTCAAACTTCTTAAATAAATTAAATAATAACGTTTTAAGTAACTCATTTGATACATTTTTGATTGTAGGCGACTTTAACTTGAGCGGCATCGAATGTTCCTATGACGAATCACTTTTAATAGACGAAATCAACGTTCTTAATCTCAAGCAATATAATGGGGTACTTAACAAATATGGTAAAATTTTGGATCTTGTTTTATCAAATAACGATCTATCTGTATGCACATGTGACACTCCGTTGGTCCCTATCGATTTGCACCATGGTGCTTTATTACTTAATGTTAGTTTTGCAGTTCGTGACATTTTAAAGCAGGCCCCTTTTATTAAATATCTTTTCAATAAAGGCGACTACAAAGCTCTTAATCAAGACATTAAAAATATCGATTGGGAGTCAGAGTTCTTATCAAGATCCCTTGAGAGCTGTGTAGATTTCTTCTATTCCACATTTCACACACTGCGTAAGAAATATTATATTCCCACAAAAAATTGCAATGTTAGTCACTATCCGAGGTGGTATTCTCCGGCACTTAAGAAAAATATTAAAGAACAATATAAATACTATCGTAAATATAGGACTTATAAAAACTCATGGGACCAACAATCCTATAAACTATTGCGCAAGAGGGCTAAAGAACTAGAGCATAAATGCTACGAACATTACATAGCAACTGTCGAGGAGTCTATTGGTACCAACCCGAAGAAGTTCTGGGAATTTGTAAAAAACAGGTCTACGACTAATGCAATGCCCAGCAGTCTGACTCTAGGCGGTGAAATATACAACACGGGTGAAGACATTTGCAACGCTTTCTCTAACTTCTTTAAGTCTACGTTCCCAGACAATAACTCACGAGTTCATGCTACATCTTTATACGAGCAGTATCCAGCGACAGTTTCTGATATTTCCAGCATCGAGCTAAGCGTCGAGTCTCTACGTCTCCTCGTGCTAAAGCTAGACCCCTGCAAATCTGCTGGGCCAGACGAATTGCCAGCACGATTTCTAATAGGGTGCGCTGATACAATAGTCGAACCGATTCGCCTACTATTCAAAAAGTCCCTGGATACTTGCACCGTTCCAAATATCTGGAAAAAAGCCTTTGTCACCCCCGTACATAAAAAGGGCTCCAAAATAGAAATTATCAACTACAGACCGATATCTAAACTATGTATAGTTTCTAAGGTTTTCGAGAAAGTAATACACTCCCAGGTTTACGCGGCCATAAAACAGTCACTTAGCAACACACAGCATGGATTTCTACCGGGCAGATCTACAGTTTCTAACCTCGTATTGTTTAATGATTTTTTAACTTCAGCTATGGACAGTGGTCACAAAGTTGATGTGGTTTACACTGACTATAGTAAGGCGTTCGACAGGATTTCCCACAAACAGCTATTATATAAGCTGGAATACATTGGCATCAGGGGAGATTTGCTGCGCTGGTTTTCCTCGTATATCGAGAATCGAACCCAGGCTGTTGTGGTGAATAATTATATTTCTAGCTGGGTTAGTGTACCTAGCGGAGTTCCCCAGCGGGGCTCTTTGCTCGGTCCACTTCTTTTCACAATTCTAATAAACGATGTTCACTTAAGCCTCAGTTCGTCCCAGTTGCTTTGTTTTGCCGACGATATGAAGATTTTTTCATTGATATCATCATTAGATGATGCCGAAAAGCTGCAGCACGATCTTGAAAGCCTTGGCTCGTATTGTGTCAATAATAGCTTGGAGTTGAATCCTAGCAAGTGCTCAGTAGTAACGTTCACGCGTAAGATTAAAACAATTACCTACAACTACCAGATGCGCGGATTTTCTCTAATAAAAGATAACACTGTTCGTGACTTAGGTGTACTCCATGACTCTAAACTTTTGCTGGACTACCATATCAACAATATAATCTCGCGAGCATACAAATCTCTAGGTTTCATTATGCGCATGTCTAAAGATTTTAAGCAGGCCAAGACACTCAAAATACTATACTGCACCCTAGTCAGATCTATCTTGGAATACGCATCCCAAGTATGCAGTCCCCAATTCCCAATACAGTACCTACATAAACAGAATCGAATCCATCCAAAGAAAATTTATTAAGTTTTTGTGCTTTCGTCTTAAGATACCTTACGACTCCAGGAACTATGACGATATGTGTAGGAGATTTCGTTTTTTAACTCTAAGGCTCAGACGAGAGGTAGCTGATACAGTGTATTTGCATAAGATTGCAACATCTAGTATCGACTCTTCTGAGCTACTCGGTAGACTTCACTTAAGGGTTCCTAAATTTAATAAAATTATTGCACATCATGACATAGATTTGTTCAATACAGGGGTCCACACCCTAAGACGCTTAATCTGTGCGCCTTTCTTTGCGGGTGGATAAATATCACAGGTTAAATATAACAATATAATTGTAAAATCATTGTTAATATTAGATTGTCTACAGTTAGTGTAAGTTATGTGTTAGACAAAGCATGAAGTCCACACATTTTTTTAGTTAAGTTGTGTCTATAGGCGAGAATCTGTTATTAGCTCATAGTTACCTATTTTTATTCCACTAGATTAATTTTATAAGCTAATTATTCTCCTGAAAAAAAAAAAATATTTAAGCTATTTATCAGGATCGTGGCAGGTGGCAGTCCCTGGGACTACCCTTCTGGGATACAGATGTAAGGTTACTACTTATGTACTCGTATGTATTATTGTACATACCTATATCAGCCGCGAATTCAGTACCTACATAACTTATTAAATCCCATTTACCTTTAGTATTAAAATTCATAGAGGACAAAAAATATATACCTATCATAAAAAGGAAGGTTTCAATGTAGGCCCTGAACTTGAGTAAATCTCTTACTCGAGTCGAGGAATCAAATATCTACCTAACTACCTTGAAACAACCCCGAGAAAAAAAATCGGCGTTTTATTTGGTAGTAGGTACCTATTCATTATTTCAATAATAACATTATTTTAATTATTATAATAATGACTCTTTCATGGATAACGATATGTTTTAATGCCCCTCCCTAGTGTGGGGCCAGAAGCAATGTGTGCTTTCTATTATTAGGAGCCTATAGATGAGTTTCTTTTAAAATCACAACGCCATTCATCATCAACGCATTATGTCCCCACCGAGGGTCTCTTCCCTGTGGAAGGTATAGGTCATACTCCACCACGGGGGGCCAGGTACGGATTGGTGGAGGCTTGTAAGACTAGTGGCTGGTCTTACTGTCAAAAGTTTTCAAGCCGCACGCCTGACTTGAACTTGACTCATCTATCCACGGCAGCCGGCACCAACTGCTTATTGTGTCCTGCGAAGCACGGAACCGCTCGGAAAAATACCAGTAGCGTTTGTCGTAGAACGTTAACCCATCCAGCACTGAATGCGCCCTATGTTGCTTAACCTTCGTGATAGCTTAAGATCACTCAGGCGGCCGGGGCTACGAGCGATTCAACGCCATTGCCAAAATACAAAATCAAATTCTTACCTACTCGAGGACACACGAAATTGAATAGAATATTTTATCTGTGCAAAATACTGACTGATACGAGATACCTACCTTAAGGAAATTCCTCCATCCTCTCCTTGACCTCGCCTCTGTTGAGTACTTATTGTGTCGAGGAGACTTTGAGGAACGTCTTGGAATACGGATGCTAGTGCGGTTTCAGCCATATCTAGCCTTTTATTTAAAAAGTCATTTATGAGCTGAAACCTGGAACTGTCAGGTGATGAGCTGCCGATGAATTTCTACGAAGGAAATTGACTAAGTAATAATTTATTTTTTAATGAAACGGTTAAGATACTACAAAAAGGATCGTTCTTATTGCCTCACTGGGACGCCATGGCGACGTTGCCAGCCACGTATCCAGGCAGTTTGTATTGAATGGCGACGTTGCCAGACCGTCACCAAGTGAGTTAGGCACCATACATTTCAATATTAACTGCTTGGATACGGTCGCTGGCGACGTCGCCATGGCGTCCCAGTGGGGCATGGCTCTTATAGTGCCCTGCCTCACTAGGACGCCATGGCGACGTTGCCAGCCACGTGTCCAGGCAGTTTGTATTGAATGGCGACGTTGCCAGACCGTCGCCAAGTGAGTTAGGCACCATACATTTCAATATTAACTGCTTGGATACCGTCGCTGGCGACGTCGCCATGGCGTCCTAGTGAGGCAGGACACTTAATGCATAAAAGACAATGCCCTTTCGTGCCCCAAGACTACTTACCCAAAAATACTTTAAGTTACAGACTTAAAGTATGCGTAAATGATTTTATTAAAAATAATTAAAAATTACTATATTTAAATAAGACCTGTAAAAGCAGCAAATAAAAAAAAAATTATTCAAAATATCGACTTTATAACCTACGAATCTGTTAAAAATATGGTATTATGGTATTTTTACGAATCAGAAGTGAAGTTATTTAAAAAAACAAACTGAATAACACAAACTTTATTTTTAGAGGTAATTAAATATTTCACAAAAATCAACGAACTAAATTATAAAATGCAACAGAGCTAGGTAGGCGACCGTCTGCGTCGAGCGAAGGCGAAAAAGTGAGCTCCGAGCCGCTGGCCGCTATCCCCGCCACGCCGCCCGACCGACACGCCCTCTGACGTCTTCAAGGCCGAACACGATGCCTGCCTTACTACTTTTTTTCTAAGTGTCGCTCGTACTTGTTTCTAATACGGCCGTTCCTGATTGCGAGACGTCCTCGTCCGCTTCATCTTCAGCTGTAACAGAGATAACATTGGCCGCATTAGTTAAAGAGTGCC
Source organism: Yponomeuta plumbellus (assembly GCA_947310845.1). Classification (NCBI taxonomy): domain Eukaryota; kingdom Metazoa; phylum Arthropoda; class Insecta; order Lepidoptera; family Yponomeutidae; genus Yponomeuta; species Yponomeuta plumbellus. The sequence continues at coordinate 3,115,305 of OX371204.1, forward strand.
AGTGTAGCTTCAATCCCGCATACACACCCTTGCATCATAAAAACCCGTGAGCGCTCAAGCGTTTATGAACAAGGCTCTGTCATTATTCTCATCCACACTTTTTACTTTGAAAATGTAAATCCAAACAAGTTCTTTCATACGTGAAATTCATACATCCACATAATAGTTGGACAAACACAACACACACACAAAACACACACGGGAGGTACCATCCCGACCCACAACCGATACCCACATGAGGTACCTGAAGTGTTGTTGTGGCAACTACAGACCCATATCCATCCTTCCGGCTGTTCGAAACTTATGGAAAGAATATTGAACAACAGGCTTACTCGATTCCTCGAAAGCAAATGTATCCTGTCAAACAATCAATTTGGCTTTCGCAGTGGCAAATCCACTGATGAAGCTACTCAAACTCTTGTTGACAGTATAACGGGGGCATTGGATGTGGGAATGAAGTGTCTGACTATTTTCCTTGATCTGGCAAAAGCCTTTGATACGGTCTCTGTCCCCATACTGATCGATAAGCTGGAGGGTATAGGCATCAGAGGCACTCAGTTAGCTCTTTTTAGGAGCTATCTTACTGGTCGCAGTCAAAGCGTTAGAATTGGAAACTACGTCAGCAGCGATCTTCCGGTTACACACGGAGTTCCCCAAGGCAGCATTTTGGGCCCCACCTTATTCTTAATCTATCTTAATGACCTTCTATATCTAACACCTGCCCACGGCAAGCTTATCTGCTATGCAGATGATACTGCCCTCTTTTTTGCTGCAAATACCTGGGAAAACGTATTTAGAGCTGCACAAAATGGGCTGAATGCTGTCTCTGAATGGCTACGTAAAAATATCCTCAGTCTGAATACTGAAAAGTCCAAATTTATAGCATTTTCAATACGAGGTAATGCAAAAGTAAGTAAAGATCTTAATATAATTGCCCATACATGCGCACTAAATATTGAATCTAAATGTGCTTGTTTGCCACTGGAACGCGTGCAATCAATCAGATACCTTGGAGTAATCCTAGATGAAAACCTTGGCTTTAAACAACACGTTCAACTTGTTACCGGTAGAGTACGTAAGCTTATTTTTATGTTTAAAAGTCTTAGACATGTAGTTGAGCCTTCTCTTCTGAAACGAATATATTTTGCGTTATGTCAATCCATTATTACCTATTGTATTTCCATATGGGGCGGCGCTCCAAAAACTACATTAAGATCTCTCGAGGTTGCCCAGCGTGCCGTCCTTAAAGTGTGTATTTTCCAGCCTATTCTCTATCCAACGACTCGCTTATATCAAGACTGTGAAGTGTTAACAGTCCGCCAATTGTTTCTTCAAAGAATTCTATTGAAACAGCATTCACTTCTAGTATTCGACCCAACTTTATTGGAAAGACGTAGACATTTTTCAATCTGTGAAACTAAACACACGAAAACTACTTTTGCCCAAAGATTCTTTAGTTCTTTAGGTCCTCGTATCTATAATAAGATAAATAAAGTATTGAATATTTACCCTCTAAATAAAGCAACCTGCAAAAAAGTCATTTATAATCATCTTCTAAAACTCTCTTACGATCACACTGAGGATGTTTTAAATATACAAGTTTAATGATATAACTTATTCTTACATGAGGCCGTTCTCAAACTTACACTATCTCACTCACCCTCTCACACACATACATTCACATACACAATCGACACACCGAGAGGACCACACCAGCACTCACATACAAATTTTATTTTACTTTTACTGTGATTAATCTTCCGTCATTGTTACAAATTGTTCTCCGTGGGGAAGGCGCTGCTTGCTGAAATACAGGTTTTAACCTAGTTCGGCAACGGAGGCCAACTCTGTTTTTGTGTAATTTTAGCCTAGTGTAACTGTACTTGTGACTCTGTGTAACTTTTTGAAATAAAATTTATTCTTATTCTTATTCTTATAGTCACCCAGACATCACCCTTCCAACCTCAACAAACACACACATGAGCACAAACATGAAGTGTCTGAAGCGATCTAGGCTAAGTCTCCCAGGAAATAACATCCTGATACACAATGTGAGCCATCGGCTGCACATATTGTCTGCTACAGTACAACCATCCAGATATCACCATTTCAACCTCAACAAACACACACATGAGCATAAACATGAAGTGCCTGAAGTGATCTAGGTTAAATCTGCAAGGAAATACCACCGTTACACCTAATGTGAGCCATCGGCTGCACATATTGTCTGCCACAGCATAGCCAAACAGATATCACCATTCCAACCTCAACAAACACACACATGAGCATAAACATGAAGTGTCTGAGGCGATCTAGGTTAAATCTGCCCGGCAATACCATCTCGAGACATACTCACGCTGGAAAAACGCTGCACACCCCTCGGGCGTCCACTCGCCGCGCCACGGAATCATAAACTCCGCAGCATATTGACTGCGCTTGCCGTATGAGCCAGCCACAAGCTCTTACTCGTATCGGTGATGAGGCAACTCCTTCATGACCTTATACGGGCCACGCATGCCGGAATCTAGCTTTCCTGCAGACTGAGATCTTTTTATGACAAAAACATGAACCCCAACTTTGAAAGTGCGTGGCTGCCTGCGACCATCATTCACGTACTCGTCTTGTCTGTGCTGGTTAGCAATAAACAGCTCTGAAGCACGTTGCCTCCTCAACGTAGCCATAGCTTCTCTATTGGGATTTGAGTTCTCAAGCGCAACGTCACGTATTAAGGCTCTTAGGATGGGAGTTTTGCCCTCGATTCCAACCAGTAGGTGTAAAGCAGACGCTTGAATGGTAGGGTGTTTTGTAGTGTTAAGGATTAGCTGAACCCTCCATAGGACATCCGACCAATCGGCGCCTTTATTGTTTACCTCCACGCGCAACATATTCAAAACGGTCCTACAGTAACGCTCAGCCTGACCGTTTTCGTGGTGCATTTCCGGATTGATGAAATGTACCGTACCACCCAGCTCGGTAACCCACTTTTGAAAACCCGCGCTCTCAAACATTCGGCCCCAATTACACACTATTAAACTTAGAGTAGGTACCAAACAGAGATATTAATATTAAAAACACGGTATTCTGCCTGTATAAGGTGTAAAATAAGCAGTACTTGGAAAATGAATCCACAACCACAAGATAAGATAAGGAGATAAAATAAAAGTTGCAATAAAAAAAAATAGACGGTCTTATTGCTAAAAGCAATTTGTTCCAGACATCCTGGAATGCACTAAAAACCTCTCGATTCGGGAAGTGGACCAAAACATCCATATGAACGGTAGGAAAGGGGTATCGGGTTTAGTCCACGACTAGATTGGCTGACGGGGAGCCCTTGGGTTATTCTTATGAGACAAGCAGACCAGACAAAGGGTGTATACTTCCTCACAAACTGGCAAAGGCCGGCGAATTAAAAGTGGCGAAGGGTCAGATCAGCTGTCCTCTCAATACCAACATGATCATATTCGTCATGGAAGATACGGTGAAGACTGAGCCAGTGACCCTTCAGAATGAAATATTTGTCTGGTCTTCTCGCCTGTTGGAGAATACAGGTAAAGCAAGTCGTTCCGCAACACATAGCGAGACGAATCAAGCTTACCCCGCAATGTAAGGACTAAAATAACCGGCAAGCCCTAAAAATTGCCGCACTTGCTTGACAGTTGCTAGCTTCGGAATATTATAAGTGTCTCAATCTTTGCTGGGCTCGGCCGTACCTGACCCGGACCAATTACACATATCTACATGACGTTTGTCAACTACTCGAACGCGTGCGTGTGACACGCTTGCTTCGGAATCTATTAAATTATACCTTCTTATGGTACACACCAGAAAAATAAGCAAACACATTAGAAACCTTACGTATCTAAGTTATAATACTTAAACCACTGTTTAACAACAACAAGCTGCAACAAGATGTCGACTGATACACCCTGTATAGCAGCGGTCTTAACTTAGGTATTATTAGATGGCAATAGGGAATGGATGAAAATATCAGAAGTGCTTGATATTTTTTTCGGTGATAGGAATAACCTTGAAATATCAAGCACTTCTGATATTTTCATCCATTCCCTATTGATGCTACCAGCACAAGTTAACATTATTGGCCAAGATTGCTTACATTGCCTAGCTTCGACGAACGTCCAGGATCGCGGTTATGTCGGAAATCGCTTTTTGGTTTTACGTACACCGATAAAAACTCGACCAGCCCGTTTGGTTTTAACTTCGCGTTAGTTGCCACAGCCTTAATTTGCGGGTCCGCGATTCCTCGGATGACAATAGCGACTTTTAAATCATCAGACAAACCAGCCACAATATTAGGGCGCAACAAAGAACGACGAGCATACTCAGAGTATGTCGAGAAATTGTTTGAATCGGTGGAAATAACCTCAAACAAAATGCTTGCGACATCGATGCTTCGATTTAATTCGCGGGCACGGTCTACCTCTGCACACCAAACAACGAAATCATGCACGTCTGGGTTGAAATTGGACACATAAAAATGATTTGAAGTTCTTACTTGAACCAATGCTGATAACGCGCCAACGATCCTGTCCGTTACGTCGTCCCCTCGCGATGTCGATGCTCGTCGTCGCTCCGACACAGTCACATCAGCCGGATCCACGGTGTCCGGTGTCCCACCACCATGCATTACAACTTCGGCTCCCGAGCGTGCACGACCCACACGTGACGTCGTGGGCGTCGGTGGCAACGATGGAGGTGCTTCCAGCAGGGGCTCAGGCGGCGGCTGCGTCGACGATGCACCTATCCTATCCTCTATTGCATTTAGTCGAATAAGAATCGCATCTAAAGCATTAGATTCGGTGGTTTTCTTTTTTTTCCCCTTTGAGGACATAACGGCAACTTTTTGAATTTGTTATAAAACTTAGTGGAAATTTAAAGCAAAAAGTGTCGGATCAGACCGGTAAAAGCACGTAAGCCAATCCCACTTCTGATTTTACGAATCAGAAGTGAAGTTATTTAAAAAAACAAACTGAATAACACAAACTTTATTTTTAGAGGTAATTAAATATCTCACAAAAATCAACGAACTAAATTATAAAATGCAACAGAGCTAGGTAGGCGACCGTCTGCGTCGAGCGAAGGCGAAAAAGTGAGCTCCGAGCCGCTGGCCGCTATCCCCGCCACGCCGCCCGACCGACACGCCCTCTGACGTCTTCAAGGCCGAACACGATGCCTGCCTTACTACTTTTTTTCTAAGTGTCGCTCGTACTTGTTTCTAATAGTATGGTATTATCTTTAGGTATCTTCAGTCACACTTCTGTAGCATAAAATCTGCTTTCCTTAAAAACGTTATGATAAAATGGGGTTATTGTAAAATACAAAGCTTTTGTTATGGTATGTTTGTACCAACATAAGAGTCTGAGCTTTAGCATAGTTCATGTTCTATAATTTCAAGAGTACAAATTATAACCTATCAACTGATATTATAATTCATTTGTGTAACTGAAATAAATCTGGTGGGGCATGGCGTCATAGAAATCTTGGCATTCTCCTTTGTAGCCTTTTTGTAGCCGTTGCAGTTTTCCGTTCGGATTTCCTTCCTTGTCAAAGTGTTTTTGTGTTCTTTGGAAAAGTGTTAAGTTCTAGGCGTTGGCCGTTCGCTAGCAGAGCTTTTTCCGGTTCGCAGTATGAACAGCAGAAACTCTTGTATGAACTTCATACACGTGTGAAAAATATCATTAACTATTGTACATACAGACACCTGGACCTATATTCTGTTAATGCATTGTAGTACCATGACAACTGCACGAACGCGGCGATTTAACTTCATTGCCACTTTTACGCGCACACACGTAGATACTCGTACATACCTAACCAAACCTAACCGCCTAGAAGGCGTCAACGTCAATGGTATAAAAAACATGTTACGTGACTCAACCGAGTATCTGTCATTGAACTATAATGCACTAGCAGAATGAGGCCCTGCTTCTTGAGACACACGCAGTATCTACTTTTAAGTAGGTAGGTATGCACCTAGTTACTTACTACTAAAGGTAGGTACTTACATTGCATCCATCATGCATGAATCAATAGAAAAGCTAAGTAATTATAATTATTATACTGGGTGTCCGAAGAACACAGAAGAAATACTTCGCAAAGCACAGGAGTTAGTTACGCAACAGAGTTTCTTCCTCGTGGTGATTACGCTATTAAAAAAAAATCATAATCATCATCAACCCTGTTATGCCCGATGCCCCCACCGAGGGGCACGGGTCTCTTCCATGAGGAAGGTATAGGCCAGGGGTGGCCAACTTGGTTAGACCCAAGATCTCCTGTTTACTAACGAAATCCTATGCGATCTACCCATTACATACTTCTTGAAACCTTAAATGAAAGAGGATAGTTCAGTACACAATCATGTAATATTTTTTTATTTTATTAACAGAGAAAATATGAATGTGCAAATTATTCGTAGCAACTACTACTTAAAGAATCCAATATATGAACGTCTGTCAAGCGAGAACGGTGTTTATTTTTTGTTTGTTTTAAGTAGGAAAATGCTGACTCACATAAATATGTTAGTCAGCCAAAACACGAATGAAGTTGTTCAACACATTTCTTCATTTTAAGATATTTTTCGTTGGAAACCAATGCCCAGAAATCTTGACCTGAGAATGATCTTGCTTTTAGAAATATGTCGCAGCATTAATTTTATTAATAATATTTCTAATAATTTCGTTTTGTAACATCATCATGTGCTCTATTTGAAATGTCAGATACATTTCAAATGGAGCACATGATGTTCAAATTTTGTAGCCAATTCATAGATATCACTATGATCAATGGAATCATTAAACGGATAACTGATGAATTGAACCAACTTCTCAATTTTTCTGAAATCACTATAGCGAATTTCAAAGTCTGCTACCACTGCCCTAATTTCTGTCATGTACATTTTTTCATTTGTGTGTGTCTCAGAAGTGAAATTGTAGGTAGGATGTTTTTCCATAATGAAGAATGTTAACTAATTTTGATTATTAGCACTCCATATTCTCTGTCAAAAATAAAAAATACTAGTGAAAGAATTCACAGACCTTTCCTTCCTCATTGGAAAGAATTACTTCGATACGTCAATTAGTTTCCGATTTAGAAGTAAAACAAGTTGTAACCGTACGACGCGGGCCGCCGGTTACGGTGTGACGTCATCGCACAACACGCTCAGTCTGGCTCACCTGGCTCACTAGTTCGCTCGCAGTCGCGTGCCCGTGCCGTCGAAATTATACCTAAATACTTTTAAAAATGTCCAATCCAAATACTAGGAAATCATGTGTTGTACCTAAATGTAAAAATACAACTACCAATTCGCCGGAAAAGTGGTTTTTTATAGTTCCAAAAGACGTTAAAATGTGAAAAAACTGGATAAAAGCTATGAAGAGGTTAGATTAGATAGATAGACTAGATAGATTAGATTAGATTAGATAGAAGTGTTATACCACTTGTACCTAAATCTTTAGCTTTAATAATTTTCAGTTTGGTACCAATACCTGAAAGCTTAGATTTTTTCCAATAACACTTGGTAGCAGTAGTTGAAGGCTCCTTGCTTCGACGATGTAGCCACATTAAAAATGCTATACCTAGTATGTTTACAGCCACCTCTGCTGGCGGCACAATAACATAACATAACATTTACATACAGGCACATACATTGCTTCTGGCCCCACACTAGGATACCCTGTGTCGCAATCTTCGCAGGTTACGTTTAAAACTTCTTGATCCTTTTCATTGCATTCTAAACTGCAATGATAAGGTGTGGTACGTAGTACGCGGTGTTCTGGCATGATTCTACATTTAACCGTTCATACATCACCTACTCTTTTTATTTGAACAAAAGCAATAGCATCATCGCCATAGCTGTCTCTTGCCGACATGAAATAAGTTTCAAATAAAAATAAATGGCCTTACGTATTTTGTAGGTAAAAAAATACAAATAAAAAAAAGGTTTATACCTACATCTGTAACGTTCAACCCACTACATCTACATCCTAAGTACGTATCCTACTTCCTACAAATATTATAAATGCGAAAGTTTGTGAGTGTGTGTGTGTGTGTGTTTGTTATCTTTCACGAAAAAAGTACTGAACGGATCTGGATGAAGTCTGGAATAACACATAGGCTACTGTTAATGCTGGGAAAATGTACAGTTCCCGAGGGAAACGGGGGCGAAGGTCCTGGCGGAAGCTAGTTTGCAATAAATCAATGTATGTATTCATTTAAATTTACTAAGAAGAGCGGTACCTACCTATACTATACAGTGTGTCCCTGGATAAAGTGCAATCCCGAAAGGGGATGAAACTAGACCATGAATCATTGACTAGAAAAATATAAAAAAAAATTATAAAAAAATATTGTAGGATTTATTGGTATTTTAAGATTTTCATGTTTCATTAAGGACTCTATGTACAAAAGTATTGATTTCTTCCAAAATAATGGGTCTATTTCTTTGAAATAAAAAAAAAACAGTATGCCTAATACCTGGCGATGACCATGAAATAATAAATAGTCCGCAAAAAAGTAACTATCTTGGGTAAAAAAATGTATTTTTATGAAAAAAATGATTTTTTTAGACGTTTATTTTAAAAAACTTCAAATTACTAAAAAAATGTGACCTATAACTATGTAATTTTATAGCTTACTTTTATTCTTTACCATTTTAACTTCCAAATGAAAAAAAAACAATGTTCTAACTAAAAAAACACGCTATCTACGAACTTTTAAAGTGGAGCCTAATCGTGTTACCGTGCAGGTAGAGACCGTTTTTTCCATTGTTTCCGTCCTACTCTGTGCCCTTCGGCAGTCGCAGTCCTTTTGTTCTACACTCAGGTAGAGGGAAGGCGAGGGGAGGGGAGGCAGGGGGTTCGAAACAGGACTTACACAGTCGCTCCGATATTCTCGCCGCTGCTACTACTGTTCTCGTTCTCGCATTGTGTTCTCGTTGATTTGTTATTAAGTTTTTGTTACATTGTTGACTGTTACGTTTTCTACTGTTCGTTACGTTTGGACTGTTCCTGTTCTGCTGTTAAGTGTTGACGAAATGCCGCGATTGACAGAGTTCTCACCTCGAGAAATAGCCGACATGCATTATTATTATGGCATGTCACATGGTCGCACAACAGTCGCTCGGACTGCATACATAAATGCTTTCCCGGGCAGACTCATACCCTCAGCTCGAAATTTTCAAGAGATTCATAGGAGGCTCTCCAACATTGGACTTGGTTTGGCACGAGATCGCCGTGAGCAACCAGCTGTCGTTATTGACAATGCGATAGAAGAGGCCATTTTAAACGATCTGTTTGCTGACCCTACAACAAGCATAAGACGATTAGCGTTGCGTCATGGCATATCGAAGACGTCTGTCTGGCGAATTTTGAAAAAGGAGGGATTGCATCCTTTCCATTACCAACGAGTACAACATTTACACGAAAATGTAGATAATCGTCAATGGATTCTAAGAAAAATTAGAGCTGACCCAAATTTTCCCAAACGCATTTTTTGGATGGACGAAGCGACATTTACCCGAGACGGCATTACAAACTGCAGAAATTTGCACCAGTGGTCTCACGAAAATCCACGATTGAAGCGGGCATCTACTTTTCAAGTAAAATTTTCAATAAACGTATGGGCAGTCTTAATCGACGACATTTTAATTGGTCCAGTCATTTTACCCAGAACCCTAAATGCTGAACGTTTTTTAGAATTACTACAAAATTTACCCATGTTGATGGAAGTTGTTTCCCTGGCTACGAGACGGCGTGGGCGTATGTATCTCCAAATGGATGGAATTGGATGTCCTGCACATTATGGGCGGGAGGTGCAGCGATTTTTGAACGAAAATTACCCGAACCGGTGGATTGGCCGAGGAGGGCCAGTAGGCTGGCCAGCGCGTTCACCTGATCTGACACCCCTAGATTATTTTTTATGGGGTGTCATGAAGCAAAGAGTATACAGCACGCCAATAAATACCGAGGCACAGTTGCACGACCGAATAATTCAGTGCGCAAATGACATTAAAAATGATCCAGGAATGATTCGCAGAGCCACTAACCAAATTAATATTCGTGCAGTAATGTGCTTGCAAAATCGAGGAGGCCATTTTGAACATTTAATGCATTAAATGAAAATGCAAAATTGTAAATTACGGATAATTTTATTAATAAAGTTATTGTGATTAAAGTCTGACTTTTATTACCTACTAAAATGTAAATAACTCCTACCTAGCCAATTTTTTAGTTAGAACATTGTTTTTTTTTATTTGGAAGCTCTAATGGTAAAGAATAAAAGTAAGCTATAAAATTACATAGTTATAGGGCACATTTTTTTAGTAATTTGAAGTTTTTTAAAATAAACGTCAAAAAAATTCATTTTGTTCATAAAAATACATTTTTTTACCCAAGATAGTTACTTTTTTGCGGACTATTTATTATTTCATGGTCATCGCCAGGTATTAGGCATACTGTTTTTTTTATTTCAAAGAAATAGACCCATTATTTTGGAAGAAATCAATACTTTTGTACATAGAGTCCTTAATGAAACATGAAAATCTTAAAATACCAATAAATCCTACAATAATTTTTTATAGTTTTTTTTTATATTTTTCTAGTCAATGATTCATGGTCTAGTTTCATCCCCTTTCGGGATTGCACTTTATCCAGGGACACACTGTATACATACGTACCTACCAATAGCTACAAAACTATAATACGTATTTTGTTGTCATCAACGTAAAAATGTAATGGTAGGTAACTAGGTACTTCTACTATTTGAGTTAACTACATTCTTTCATTATGACATTAGTTGTGTATTTTGTTTTGATAAAACAATTTATAACAGATAAACTATTAAGCATAACTAGTAGCACGGAAAGTTCACTCACCTTTGCATTTTTATTCCTCGCATTTCGGCGGCAACGAAATCATTATTTGTTGATAAATAATGCGCAACCATTAATCCATCTATTTTAGATAGATTATCCGATTGCCCTTTTTCGAATCCTTCATCCATTTTATTAATCGAATAATATATACTATTATTAGACTATTAACTTAATACGCGAAAGAAAACACAACAAAATACTGCGCAAGCTATTACACCTACTACTATAACCGCTGGCGACTTGATATTAGGGGGCGGCCCGCGCGGTGCGTTGTGATGTGACGTCACAAGCGGTCTCGCTCGTGACTGTTAGCGGGACGCGATATTTTTCGCAACTTTGAATGCCTATAAAATAAAAACTACTATGAATTTTTGACTAAAACAAAAACTAGTGTATTTGTATACATACAGGCTTTACTGAGACAAAATTTCAAGCGATTTGGCATACCTAGTAACATTCTCCATTATGATCCTTGATGTTCACAAATTGTTCAATGTTTTTCTTCTCTATGTCAACTATCATAGACGCTGTTTGACTTTGAATTCTTGAACTCATCATTTCTGTTAATGTTTTATTCTTGCCTTGTAGATTCAGATTTAATGTACTCAGTTTTCCAGTAAAATCTGCAAAAAGCTAAATCACATTTCCTAGTCTACGTATTTATATTTTTTGCCTTGCCACGATCGACTGGACTAACAGCCGCGATCGACCGGTCGATCGCGATCGACCTGTTGGCCATCCCTGGTATAGGCCATACTCCACCGCGGGGGCCAAGTCCGGATTGGTGGAGGCTTGTGAAGCCCATTACACAATGATAAAAAATAAGGTATAAGAATAAGAAATAAGGAACAAGAAATATAACGTTGAGCAAGACACATTGATTTCTATGCTATTCCTTATTCCTGGCTCCTTATTTCTTATTCTTATACCTTATTTTTTTTCATTGTGTAATGGGCTTTAGACTAGTGGGGTCAAGAAGTTTGCAGGCCGCCCTAAGGCCTCTGACTTGGCTTAACGACTGCCATCTATCGACGGAAGCCGGCACCAACTGCTTAACGTGCCTTGCGAAGTCTGGAACCGCTCAGAAAAATGCCACTAGCGTTAGTCATAGACAGTGACCCATCCATGGACTGAACGCGCCGTATGTTGCTTAACCTTAGTGATCGTTTAAGATCACTCAGGCAGCCCAGGGTACGAGCGGTGAAGGTGTTTTCCCCCTTGAAAAGTAGCCTCAGATTTTTACGTGGCTTTATACCTAGGCAAAAACCTGATCATCATTTATTATTTGCACTGTCTGGTACCTACTCATGTAGGTAGGTTTGTGAGAATGTTCATTTAAAGTTTAATTACAGAAAAAATAAAAGCCAAAAATCCTTTTTGGCTTTTTTTTTGACGATTTCTTGGAAAATCTCTAAATTTTCAAAAAACAAATCGTAATTCGAAAACTATCAATAATCGCTGAACTTAAATAGGGGTGGTATTGATAGGTCTCGGTACGGGCAATCTAAAAAATAATAATAATAACGTCACCCTATTGGCCATCCTGCATACAGAGTGATTTTTGTGTGACATTTCCTGCATCATTGTGTACACGAAAAATCAATGTATATGTAGGTAGCTAGCTACATACAGTCGTCGACATCAAATCAAACTTGCGAACGCGAACGGAACGGTACAGTTCGACAGCATTCGATCTTGCACAGTCCTTACCCCAATAATCTAAATTCAACTCTATGCCTTTACAATAAGATAAGAACAGTAGGTCGTTGTCGATGGTGGTCGTAACCTTCAATTTTAGATTAACCAATTAGTGTTCGAATGATTCTTCCTACCGCTTACAGGCTTTTGAAACTAATTTGCAAAACTTCGTTAGCTGACTACCTATAGGCTGTTTAGTTTTGGTTGGCGTAATCTAGACAATAATATACAGCTAGCCAGAATAGCTTGAGATTAAATAGGTATAAAGTAGGTTGTAAGGTAGACAACAAAGTAGGTTAAGTGCTTACGCAAGTTGTAATTACATTATATACCTACCTACATTCACTTTACAGCTATAGTTACTACCTAAATTTTGACATGCCTATCTACTTTTTACTTGTTTCTGTCCCGTTCTCTCACACGGGGGAATATGGTTCGTGGAATGCGCGCGTCGCAGCTAGTCTCGCTACTCCATGAACATAAAGTTGATATTGGTGTTCTAGATAACGGTTTCAACTCTATCTGCTTAAGATAAGGTCGACATTCGCTATACATATTTTGTTCTGATAATCTAACCCGCATGTAACGAGACTACAAACGCGAGAGTTCACGAGACTAGTTTAGCCGTTCTACTTGAGTACAATCAAAGTTTTGCAAGATAGAGAAAAGTGTGTAGTTTTATATTAATTTAGGGTTAAAAAAGTGATATATGCGTAAATTCTGTGAATGATATTATAAATGCATCTGTTTTATGACTCATATCAGCAAAAAATACCTAAAAATAGAACAAAAGGCATTGGACCAAAATGAAAAGTCCTTGAGAACTAGTCTCGTGTGGAGTGTCTCTACGTCACGACGATACTTTTGATAGGTATTGGGGCCCGCTGGCAGAGTCCCATTGGCCAACAAAATCTTGTAAGCGGCCATTTTGTATGATGCTGAGTCACCAAAAGTGAAAAATATTCATGAATTGGCGACACGAGACTACACAACGGTACTGACTGGGCATTTCCCTGAACTCTACACAAAATTCGGGTTTCATGTTCCTTGTCGAATACCACAGCGTGCTTGATTTCAACAAGACTTTTTTCATGTGACTATTTGTAAATAAGTCAAATAGTGGTTTTAAAAGATTTTTCGATAGCCGCCAATAAGCTTTTTACAAAGTTACAATCAAAAACATTAGTTGGAAAAGTTGTTTGAAAATTTGTCGTGGGTGAACCTCGTGAATTGGTGCCCCGTTTCCATGAATTGGAAACCGTGTTTGAACCTCAGTATAACCAAAGTGTTAGGTGCCGCCGAATAAATAGTGTGAAATAATAGTATAAGTAGTGGCTTCTGTTTATCCGTGAAGGTCGGGATCGAGGTTACCGCCAGTGAGGTGCAGGATGTAGCCCTCACCTCTCGCAGTCAAATCCCGGTCCAAGGCAAGTGCCCCAACCTCCGAAACCGAGTTCCCGCCAACTGTAAACATGACAGACGCGCCGGTTAAAGTGAAAACAGAGCGGCCAGATGAGGCCGAGATTCGAGAGCTGGCCGCCAAGATGGTGGAGGCCAACAAGGCGAAGGCTTTGGCGGCCTCTGCCACGGCGGGCCGGCCTCCCGGCGCGGGCATAGGCGGCGCGCCCGTGGGCGCTGGCGGACAGATGGGCATTCTTAACTTCCTGACGCGGAAGCCTGGAACCCCAGCGGCCCTAGCGGCGCCCGCAACGGACGCTCGTCCCACCGACGCTGATAAGAAGACTCCAGCACCTGACGAAGCTAGCTGGAAAGGTCACTTCGGCTGGGATATGCTGGGAAAATGCCACATTCCCTACATCTACCGGTCCAGCGAGAAGTACGTCGCGGTCCGTATGGTGGAGATCAAACTCCTGAACAAGTACCTGAACTACTTACACCCTGATATCTACTCTTGCACGTGTATTAGGAGCTATTACATTACTGAGATTGAAGCTAGACTGCTGAATGAGATAAACAACCGACACTGTGATGGACAGTTCGGCCGAGAGCCATTTACACAAAAGGACCTAGTTGTTAGACTATCGGACGCCTATGAATTCTACAACTTCTTGGACGTATGTTACAATAAGCTCTTACGAGGCACTACAAATAGTAAAGACAAATGTGGCTTCATTAGGATAAATAAAGAGTCAGTGGTGCCGTATACCGTGCGGGACAGTCAGAAGTTTGTGCCGCTGTTTTATTTTGAGGGTGAAACGGACAATCTGAAGTTGAAAGCTGATCAGTTAAAAGGCTGGGACCTATCATACCTTAAGTTCTGCTGTAAAGTGCAAGGCATCAGAAATGAGCTGTTTGCCAGTGAGACTTGTTCTGTAATTAGTTTGACGGACATAAAAGGGTATTTTCCTCCCGGCACAGAGTTTGAAGAGTATTGGCCCAACAAAGTTGTTGATTCTCAGCTCCTCATAGCTGCTAAAGGTAAGAAAGAATACATTTACAATTCTGTAAATGAATATCTGTGTACAATAAAGAATATAAAGTCAATATCTTCAGGTTTTTCTCTGTACAGGGGTAAAATATGTACATAATAATAAAAATAAAGTACTTGTTCATTTAATTACTTGCATAAGAAAGAATACATTTACAATTCTGTAAATGTAATATCTGTGTACAATAAAGAATATAAACTCAATATCTTGAGGTTTTTCTCTGTACAGGGGTAAAATATGTAAACAATAATAAAAATAAAGTATGTACCTATTGATTTAATTACTTGCATTGTGACCTTGAAAAGAATTAAAAGACCATTGTTATGGTAAGCCAATCAGCCTACCAAAATTCTACACAGGTTGAACAAAATAATCCTGTTTAGTTTGCAATAATACCATAAGCAGCCAAAAGTATGACATTCAACAAGCAGAATGTAAATTCTTTACATTGAAATAAATTTTTGATTTCTGATTTATGTTCTGTTTGTCCATCCGTATCCAATAGGATATTCTTAATGGGTAATTTTTAATTTGTGTTTGATGGATTATATTATTGTTGTTTACCATTACCATCTTCCATTCTTTAACTCGTCAACTCTATAATAATCTACTATTCCCTACTCATCTCCTCAGACATTCAGCAAATACGCCTTCAGGAGTTGTGGCAAACCTTTTCCACTCTGTTTTTTTTTATCTTCACAATCTTTTCGACCTAAACCGTTTCTTTGTCGAGTCGCCGTCCATTGACGCCCCGGTGGTCCACAGGCTCGATGGCTTCCTCTAGCGGAGGGCAATGGACGCGAGCACCGCCCGCGCCGCCACCAGGCGTGGGCGTGGGCAACGGCAACTCGTCCCAGATGGCCAACGTTGGCGCCAGCAACCGCGGTCGGCGCGCCAACAACACTCAACGGCACACACCAGCCTCGAATATGCAGATGCCCCACTCGGGGATCTCCGCCGCCACCGTCCAAGCCTTGGCCAGTGGCTGGAGCATACCGGGGACGCTGACGCAGGCACAGACGCAGCAGGTCTTGAGGCTCGCTCAGGTGTGTACCGGTGATTGTGGTTGGCTCCTTTGTATAACACCTATATTAATTTGTAATTTAGTAACCAATATGTTCTTTATAGAAGATATCATCGGATTCGTCGTAAAAAGTCCCTTTTAGAAAACGTCGCAAAACATCCCACGTGTTCAAAACGACCTATAAGAAACCGTCAGAGTGCTCAAAATTACCCCTTTTTAAAATTTGCGGCGTCCTCATAACGTCCTGTCTGCAAAACGTCCCGTCTGCAAAACGTCCTGTTTACAAAATGCCCCGTTTGCAAAATGTCCCGTTTGCAAAACGTCCCGTTCTGATGCCATCTAAAGTGGGTGATCGACGGGTGAGTAAGACCGTGGTTTTAAATACCGACGAACTTGGCTCGCGGCTTGTTGGCGCTGATAGACTAGCGACTCGCTAAACAGTCGCAAACATGTCTTGTTCCGAGTCTGAAGCAGGTTTTGCATGACGAGCCGAGTAAAAAATATAACATGACGACGAGCCGCGAGCCAGGCTCGGCGGTATTTAACACCGTGGTTCTGGTTTTGCAATGATACACCGGCGAGCTTTACACACGAGCCATAAAACCGCGGTCTTACTCGCCCGTCGATCACCCACTTATGAAAGTAAAGGCAAGTTGATCTGAATAATATGTATGTATGTAGCGAATTTTACGTATTTTTTTTATCGGTACTGAAGGGACTCTATTAATATGCCTACAAAATATACGGTCTGACTGTCTTGATTATAAAGTGCTTTATCTCTTAAGAAATAGTAAAAAGCAAGTATTTTCTTGAGAAGACATGATCAGCAAATATATTTTTTTTAATAAGGATACAAAAAAAACGTGTTTTTAGTGTTTTGGCTAATTATTTCCGTGACTTCTATTTCATAGGCGGCACGTTTTTTCTAAACTAACATTTTGAAGGCGTGGCTGTTTTGAGAACAGGATGTTTTGCAAACGGGACATTTGGCGGACGGGACTTTTTGCGGATGGGACATTTTGCGACCGGCTCATTTGCACTGTTTTACAAAGACATGCCATGTTGGGACCAATCCATTTTTTGGACGTCCTTGTAGGTTGTTTGTTTTTGTGATTCGGTCTTATAAAAAAATTGTGAATGCTTAGTACGAACTCGATCCATAGAGCGACTTTAACAATACATTTTAGCGTTATGAAACTCTGCCCTAGCCATATCAAATCCAATCAAGATCGTAAAAACCCATCTGAGACACTCCAAAAAAGAACCGGATAAGTGCGAGTTAGACTCCGTCGGACCGAGGGTTTCGTGCGAATTTGTAGGTAGGTTTTCCGTGGATTTTCCCTAACGTGGACGAGTGCAAGTCGGACTGGCCCACTGAGGGTCCCGTACAAATTTACAGGTAGAACTTAAAAAAACTATTTGGTACAGTACAGTTACAGTTACTAAATGTACAGTTTTCCTGTACCTGCAGTCTAAGACGATATTATTTGCCAAAATTCGTAGTTCTAGGTCGACGCGGAGCGCACTATAAATTTGAGTCACTTGAGTGTCGAATTTTTTTTTTTGCGGCATAGTTTGTACTATGGTTAACGTTGTGCTCATGCATAATGGAGTCCACATTTCTTTAAGATTTGCAGATAAGTTCAGACATTGGTATTTTTGTTTTTTTGTACCAACGGGGTAGTAACAAAAAATGTTGGTATCTGTATTTTGGACTTAGTATTCTGCCCTGCTAAGCGCAAAAGTCGTATCTGACAATTTTAGGTATTTTCACTTTTTTGCATATTTGGTAGGATGGCAACACTCCCGAGATGCCCACAAATCAACAGAGACCTATCTGTTCATTTTCTTACTCCAAACACAAGTTTAAGTTAGTCATATCTGCAGTTGGGTACCCTGTTGCTAAGGGTAAGATTAATTGAATGATACAGCAGAAAAAAGTCCGAACTGCTGTTTTTATTAATTTTTGTATAGAAAGGTGCAATACTAATAATGCCTAAAAATAAAACCAATTTTTAGCTACGTCAGATAAGTTTAATTAATTTCACCCAAACCATTAAGGTTGGCATTCACCGAAATAAGTTTTTGTCTCTCCTGAAAAATTACAATTTTACAGATATGACTTTTGCGCTAAGCAGGGCAGTATTACGTATGTTGATTTATTGTACCGGTGAAAATATCACCCTGTATCTCGTAATTGGACTATTGTACGCAGCAGGGCTGTGAGATCACTCCAGCCCCAATCTCTTACCAGAAAGCCAGCAATGCCTCAAGGACTGCTAGCTTCCCATAGAGCTGTCCATGGATTTCGTTGCAATTCCTCACTCTCATAGTGAATAGTAACGTGGGCGGATGTTCCACCTAGGTCAACGGAAAGTACCCAGTAAATTAGAATTACATACGTTGCCGTATCTTTTTTTTAGCTTCCAGGAACCATAGAACTGGTATGGTTTTTATTCCAACTCTATACTTCTACCCTCTCCCGAGATAAAGGGTCTAGAGAGAAAGTCTGACTGACGTCAAAGCGATGCGATAAGCGTTCAGTTTTTTTATTTATAGGTACGGAACCCTACAAAACTTAATTCCCAACTGAAGCTACTTTTTGAACAGATAAAGACATAGAGTGCTTGTTTTTGACGCATAAACCTTTTGAATAAGTTTTTGTTTTTCCTTAGCAGTCTATATCTTGCGATAACCAATAGGGCGGTTCAGTGAGCTAATCAGGGCATACTCTGTACCTCTGTAGCGCAGCGGTTAGAACATCTGCGAGAGGTCCCGGGTTTGAATCCCGGCTGAGACAAGAAAAACACCCCAGGCCTTGGATGTTAACACGTTTGTGATGTCGCTGTTTCTGGTTCCCACGACACAGGGTGTCCTAGTGTGGGGCCGGAAGCAATGTATGTGCCTGTATGTAAATGTTATGTTTATTGACACCTAGAAGGTCTGATGCGCGTACAAGCGCTATTATTTACAGGGAATCCAAATAAAGTTCGCCTTCATCATACATAACTGTTAGAAAACAGCGACTGTTAAACTAAAACACAGCTTTTTTCGAAGTACCGTTAGTCAGCGCGGAACACCTCTTGAGTGGCCACAAGTCCAAAACCCAAGTTCTCACTCATCTAAAAGTGCCGCCTGTGGGTTTACATCAAGTAGTAAGTAGGTTTACGTCAGTTAAGGATTTTAATGGCGATCCCTGGTTTTACTGTGATATTCAGAACTACCTAGATTAACTTTAGTTGATTTCCTCACGAAAGTTTACAGTAGAATCCGTTTATTATGACTCTGCCTATTGACTAACCGCCTATTTAATTACACGACGAAGTTTTGTTTTCATATAAAATTATTTACAGTCTGATATAATGACTTCGCTTACAGTGACATGTCGCTTAGATGACCCATTTTTAATTGTAAATGTAGTTCGAAAATAGGCTGACTTAATGCGAACAGTGTTGGTTATAGAACTCTTGCGAAGCGGCTTCGCCCATTCCTATGATTTTGTTTGTACGTATATTTGCCAGGTTTCGGGTACTTTTTAACTCATAAAAAGACCTTCAGGCGCGTGCCTGCATGCAACGACTGATGATTGTCGATGAAGCGAAAGTGATTTGTCAGGATCGTGGCAAGTGGCAGTCCTTGGTCTCTGCCTACCCCTCTGGATACAGACGTGAGCTTATGTATGTATTTGGCAGGTCTGAGAATAGTTGTAGGCTACATATTTAATATTACAAAACAACGTTCGCCAGGTTAGCCCGTAAATGTATAATTTGCTTGAGCAGCAGAGGTTTTCCTATCCTGTCCAAACTTCTCGCCGCAACTAACTACATAACTTAGTAATAGCATGAAGTTTGACGCGCAAAAACTAGGAAGTTCGTTTCAAACTTGCAGATAACTTATAAACTTGCTATAAGTTTGAATGAAACTTCCTGGTTTCACACTATCTAGTATACATATAAGTAGAGTTGCAATATTCTCAAAATAACCGGTTTGCCCTATAAGACTTACTTACTTACTGCGATGGCTCAGCGACCCGAAGTGGATCTTGACAAGAAGTCGCCACTATAAGACTTAGGTTAGATAAAAAAATTGTGACATAGCAATTAATGCCTACGATATGCCTAAGCTTTGAAAGCTTAGGTTAGCTTGTAACTAGATGTTGCTAAGAAGTTAGTATTAACTTTGCCTGTTTTATTTTAAACAACGACCCTAATATAACCTCGTGAGAACCAATGTAGTAAGAGAAATAAAAAAATCATTGTTATTTTCAAGGTGGGTTCTCAGGAGGATAAATATCGCTACTTATGACATTTACTTTATTGCACAAGAAAGGATCTGCATAGAGGCGAGCTTAATACTAAAAAGGATTTTCTTCCACCTAACTATGGATACAAAAATGAACTTGTTATCTAATCAATCCAATGATTCAGTGGCAAGAGTTAATTTGATTTGCGAAACCATGATACCAAGTTTCAGAATCGCCGCTCTAGCTTAGGCTCTGGGCTTCGGGTCCAGATCCCTGAGGATCCGATGAAAGGACTGCTACTGAAATAAAACTCGAAATAAACTAAAAAATTCTACGTACCCTAGATAAAACAAATAACTAATAGGTACGCAACTAACTACGTCTAGATTGCAAGCAACAGGCCCAACCTTGGCCCAAAAAATAAGGCTGACTTTAAAAAATCTCAGCGCAGCTGCGGAAAGTTCAAGGATTTCCTTGTGGCGTACAGTACAGGCTGCGTTTAGATAATACATATTACAAGAATATCGCTCGTAGACTGGGCTGCCTGAGTGATCTTAAACGATTACTAATGTTAAGCAACATACGGCGCGTTCAGTCCATGGATGGGTCACCGTCTATGACTAGTGGCATTTTTCCGAGCGGTTCCGTGCTTCGCAAGGCACGTTAAGCAGTTGGTGCCGGCTGTCGTCGATAGATGGCAGTCGTTAAGCCAAGTCAGCCACTAGTCTTACAAGCCTCCACCAATCCGTACTTGGCCCCCGTGGTGGAGTATGGCCTATACCTTCCTCATGGAATAGACCCGTGCCCCTCGGTGGGGACATAATGTGTTGATGATGACGACAAGAATATTGTAAAACAATAAAGCCGAATGCTCAGAAGTCCTAGAAAACCTACATTAATCTACTTGACGACCTTTGTGGCGCATCTACCATGCGAGAGTTCCCATGTTCGAACCCCGGCTGGGTACAAAAAAAACCTCAGGTCTTGGACGTTTCCTTACATGTTTGTGGTGCCGCTGTTTCTGATTCCCACGACATAGGGTATCCTAGTGTGGGGCCAGAAGCAATGCCTGTATGTAAAATGATTGAAATGTTTAAAACATGTGTCCAGTGAATTTTAAAACCCTGCACGGGAGACCTTTTGTTAGGTTTATTTATTTGAAGCTATTTAGCGTCGTAACTATTTGACAGCTGTCGTCCGCCATTTTATTTTTATATGACGTCATCTAGCAATCGACACTCGCGTCTTCAAAAGCACTCAGCACCTCATTTCGCATAATCTGGTCAGCCGTTTGGCCAGTGATGGATTTACCAATAGGCTGAGTAGGCTGGAGCCTAGGGCGGCAGATTTTAGGGGGCGGCAAAATTGCCCCAAAAAAATATTTTTTTTGTTTTACAGAATTAAAAAATAAAATATAGCTGCCTGAATGTTATTAGATTTCACAATTTAACTTAACCTGAAAAGTGGGAAATTAGACGTTTTTTAAATTACATAATATTTGCGTAGTTAGATTTAGGGGGCGGCAAATTTGCCCCAAAAAGGTTTTTTCTTTGTCTTAAAGAAATTTAAAAAATAAAATTCCTGATTGTTATTACATTTCGCCATTAACTTAACCTGAAATGTAGAAAATTTGACGTTTGCCAATCTGCTAATAGGTAGATACTTTTTTATATTACATATTTGCGTAGGTAGTTTTAGGGGGCGGCAAATTTGTCCCAACATTTTTTTTGTCTAACAGAAATAATAAAAAAAAAACCTGAATGTTATTAGATTTCACCATGAACCATTTTAACCTGAAAAGTGGGTGACGTTTGCCAATCTTCAATACCTACATACTTTTTTATATTACATTTGTGCGTAGGCAGTTATTTTGATGGCGGCGGTGCGGAAACAAACGGCATGATCATTCGCTAAAAGTATTGGCCGGAATGAAAGCTACGACGTCAGTTTATCCAAACTTGAATAAATTTGGGTAATTTTTTTTTGTTAACTTAAAAGCATTCAAGCTTTTTTTGTTGTTTTATGTACTAATTATTCACAAAAAAAAAAATTAAAACGTGATCACCAATAAACACTTAATCCGGATCAACTTACGGGTGTTGTTTTATCGGAGGAGTCCGACCTGGTCCGACCTGGTCGGACTCCTCCGATAAAACAACACCCGTAAGTTGATCAGGATTTAAGTGTTTAAAATGTGTTGTGCTTACGAAAGTTTTAGTTCAAAAATTATCACCAATAGTTTGACTTAGAGCGGTTTTATTAACTGAGATTGAAACAGTATTAATGATAATAGAGAGATTTATTTTGTAATGTTTACAATTTTACTATTTGCACTAGCACTAATTAAATTCTCTTTACACAATAAGCCCTCGTTGGTTGGAATAACAGCATTCAGTTGTTTAGTTCCTGGAACTGTGATGGCGGACGCGAAACGGACTCGTAGAAAATCTCGCTCTTGTTGAATATGTTCTTTCAAGCATTAGTAAAGAAGTGTCAGTCAATAATGACTTGGCCCATTCATATAATGTTACAGGTGTAGTGATAGCGTTATTCGTAGACTGTAAACTTGCCAGGGTTGCCAAACGTTTCAGGTTTCCCACCTTATCCACGACCGGTGGCATGGAAGTGTAACAGTGCGTCTTTCCTAAAATCTTGTGTGTAGTAAAATAGGTTCACGGAACCTATTCTTAAAATGTTCGGGAGCCCCGTCTGTGATGTATTTCATGACAAAAACCGCAATTCATCAAGGTGATGGTGCAGTATTTTTTTTAAATCGTAGAATGTGGTAGTATCATGCTTTACTTAATCATTTGAAACCATGATGATGCTACCATCTTTATAATAATATACCAATAAAATAATCGGGCAGCACGACAAAACTACTAAACTCTTGTACGATAAAGCTATAATTTCTTATTTTCTTTTCTTCTATTTTCTGCATGCTTTTCTTAAAAAAAACTCTCGGCAAAAATTTCTCAAGTTACCAAACTTACTTACCTACTGGAAACTCAACATTAAAGTAAATTTACAAACTAATTATCGTTTTTTGATGAGAATACCAATTACTATTATTTAGAAACTGTACAGTTATTTATGTAATCCCATGGTGTTACATATCAGTATCTTGCTTACTAGAAATTCGTATGCTGCTGGTACTTACGTATTTATTGATTTCATGGATAACAATTTAGAAGCTCAGGAAATTTACTAAACTGGTTAGCAATAAATATTATTAGTTTAGAAAATTTTATAATAATGAATATAAGTAATCAGTTCTTAATTTTTTATAAGATATTAGATTATTTTCAAGACAATTAAATAATTTTTGTCTTTTAATTCTAAATTATTTTATTCACCTTCTTTTGTCGAAATGCAGAGGTCAGAAGCGGCGGCAAAATTTTAATAGCCTACTGGCGGCAAATGTGTTAATCCGCCACTGCGTTTGGCTTTCCCGTGTTAACAAATAAACATCAAACATAATCCTTGCTTTTGCAGTCTTTTAAAAACACGTTCCTTTTGTATTTGTAATGGGCCAAGGTCTCTACAAACTCATTGAATTTCGCCTCGCTAGGGGTTGACGCTTATTCGCCCTATAACACAAGCTTTTTCGAACGCGAATTTCAACCAAATCCTTTCAGCCGTTTATACCTTACAATACTGGTTTATGTACGGCTAAAGAAAGTTAAATACGCGTGGTTTAAAACTAGTGTTTTGAAACGCGCTTTGGTAGCCTAGTGGGAAGAACAAAGGACTCGAAAGCGAAAGACCCTCGATCGATTCCCAGTGCGCACGAGTTACGCGGTAGAATCAGAGGCAACATGTAGGTGAATATAACTGTAGCTTTTTTAGCGCCGTGCGATGTGAATTGCACCTATTTGTATCGCTGCTAGAGTCCCTTTTTCTTGTATTGATTTTGCGGAGTGAATCTTCTGTACCTGTACTATTATGTATTCTGTGCCCATACTCTCTCTTTCTCTCTCTCTCTCTCTCTCTCTTTCTCTCTCTCTCTCTCTCTCTCTCTCTCTCTCTCTCTGAGAGAAGGCCTGTGCCCCACAGTGGGACTATAGGCTGCTTACAAAAGCAGTTTGAAACTTGCCTACTCTGGCGGCAAACCTCTGAACGGGCACAGTTTTAGGCAAATCAATGGGATTATAGCATGTGCCAATCAAACATCGTTGTCCGTAACGGAAGCTATTCATTTCGCTCCCTACAACCTCACTATTAAATGATCATTACACCCTATAGGGCGTATTCGACAGTTTCAGTTTAGGTCAAGATTATATTATTTATTTCAGCAGATACATATGACATTTATTTGATGCCACAATATTGAAAACACAACATAATCATACAAACTCGAACTTAAAAAACACAACTACTAATATGCCTCTGGCACAATTAACCAGCAAAATTATGTTTCGAATCCGACTAACGATCATTAATACATACATACTATATGTATAAGCTCACGCAGGTAGGCAGAGACCAGGGCCTCGATTCTGCTAATGCATTTTAGTACAATGACAGTTACCATGAACGCGTCGATTTAATTTCATTGCTGCTTCAAGTCAGCGCGAGCACGCGTATCAGTACTAATATAGGCATTAATGGTTAAAAAACATGATATGTTTTTTCATACCATTGACGCTCAGGTTGTTTCATAGACTTACGCGCATAGACTTGAAGCGGCAATGAAACTAAATCGCCATATTCATGCAGATGTCATTCTACTAAAATGCATTAACATAATCGAGGAACTATTCCTAGCCGCCACTCTGTGATTGCGCTGGTCCACCTCCCTGGGAAAAAAGAAAGAAATAGAATTAAAAATTATATTGAGACCCTCTTCACCCATTTCAGAAAGTGGGTGTCAATCATACGATGTTGCCCTTGGGATAGCTAGCCAACTATTGCTCGAATAGAGTGGCCTTGTCATTCGTCTCTCGCGTCACGACAACACAACGTAAGATCGCAGACTTTCATAGATACCATCGAAGGCTGGGCCCCATTTCAAGGTTTACTATGACAGTTCGATGTATATTACATAGCCGTTTAAATCAGATATTTACAGAAAAACTAACGTACTAATCGGCAACGCAATGTACCTACGTTGAATCATCCTAATAAAAATTCTCATATGCAATTCCTGGTGTAGGTACAGATCATAAAAAATATTTTATCTATCTAATAAAATACATAAGTAGTATGAAAAGAGGCACTGATCGACCTATTTACATTCCAAGGAATGTTAGAGTAGGCGTTGCTCGCAAAGGTTGATCTACTGTCGACTGTACATTGTATAAAAATCGAAATTAGAATTAGTAAACAAATAATTTTAGTAAACAATCTTTCCATTTTAATTAACATAACATAACATTTACATACAGGCACACACATTGCTTCTGGCCCCACACTAGGATTGGATTAATTGGATTTAGAAATTAATTAATTATGTTGGTTGCGTATGCAGTATGAAAAAATAATTTTTACCAAGCGCTTGCCGATAAATTGCATTTTCTCTGCAATTTCTTAGGACTTATTTTCATGTTGTTGTGCCCATATTCGTCCACAGTTGGACTTACTCCACCAATGAACGCCACTTCTCTCTGTGCGCGTCCATCCTCGTCTAGCCGTTACCAGAGCAACGTGTCTCAGATCCTAGCCCCAGCTTGCTTATGGCTCAGAATACATAATAGTAGTACAGAAGATTAACTCTGCAAAATCAATTAAAGAACAAGGGACTCTAGCAGCGATGCAATAAGGTGCAATTCAGATCGCACGGCGCTACAAAAGCTACAGTTATATTCACCTACGTGTTGCCTGTCTTTCTACCGCGTAACTCGCTCGTGCGTGAGTCCCTACATATCAGCCACTCTGGAGTGGCCGCCTCATGTACTTACGTGTTCGATATCTACACTTGAGTGCGACAGGCCTGCTCATGGTCGTCCCATAAGACTTAAATAACAACAACAAATGTTTGTTTGTCTTCTCAGGCGCAAGTGGCGGCCCAGGCGCAGGCAGCCGCGCGGTACAACAGTGCGGCGCTCGCGGCCGCGGCTGCCATGCCAC
The DNA here is from genome assembly GCA_947310845.1 of Yponomeuta plumbellus. NCBI lineage: Eukaryota > Metazoa > Arthropoda > Insecta > Lepidoptera > Yponomeutidae > Yponomeuta > Yponomeuta plumbellus. The sequence continues at coordinate 3,141,677 of OX371204.1, forward strand.
AGCACCGCACACAGCACCAGAGGAATGTGCAGGTGAGTCGCTCTGCCGCCTGTCCCCTTAGAGCCATCGCAAACAGGGCGACTTGTCGCCGCGTCAGACGCGACGTTGTCATTTGCTTCTGGCGTCTTGTCGCGACTCTGACGCCTAGTGTGCGGAGATTCTAACAAAATATATGAAAATTGACGGCACAGCACCGGCGGAATGTGCGGGTGATACGCTCTGCCGCTGGTAATCCCAGGCGTCGGCAAAGGCCATGTGGCAAAATCGCGAGTCGTGAGGGCGTCTCCGCACTTTTGTGACGTGCCTAACAAAACTCAGACAGGCCGGACTTGTACATATTGTCGGACATGATAGTACAAAGGAAGACACACACCTTTTCGACGCTTACTAATGCCCGGTTCCAATATCCACAAAACGCTTCGTTTTTGCTTACGATCGGTTACAATTCCTACGAAACTCCTACGAACCGTCAATAAATTGTAGGGAAAATGGATCGTAGCCGGTAGGCGTATATTATAGGAACCGGGCATAAGCCTAATCCACATTGAAAGACTGGGTCCTAATTAAGTGCGCCAAATCCTGTCGGAATACTGCCATTTGCGATCGCAATTAGTATGGAGTTTGACAGTATCGCTCTGCATCATCATCATCAACCCATTATGTCCTCACCGAGGGGCACAGGTCTCTTCCCTGAGAATTGTATAGGCCGTACTCCAACACAGGGGTAGTGGCTGGCCTTACTGTCAGAAGTTTTTAAGCCGCCTTATTAAGGCCTCTGACTTTGCAAATGCGCTCTGCATATGGTGCTTGAAATATACGGTCTGCGTCCACCGGGCCTACTTTGCAGCAGCGACTACATACTTCGTTTCTAAAGAAGCTATTCTTTTCTAAATTTCCTGACCCGCTATACAAACCGCAGAGCTTTGTCAGATACCTGTTTTGTCTTGTTGCAGTTCCCCAACAGTGCGATATCAATGGCGATGGGCCAGCAGCCGCCGCCGCCGTTGGTGCGAAGCTCTGCCAACACCTCCACTATGAAGTGAGTGCCCTTCCTTTCTGGTATTCGCCTATCGCGGGTCCTCTCGCATGTTTTGTATTACAATTCAAACTCAGGTCTTGAATGTTTAGATGTCTGTGACGTCGCTGTTTCTGTTTCCATTGACTCAGGGTATCCTAGTGTGGAGTCAGAAGCAATTCCACTAAAAAACCTCTTACAGGGGGTAACATTTACAACTTTATTTTGTAAGACAGTATGCCATCGCAGATGGCCAATGACTCCCTTTTACAATATGAACCACCCGGATTTTATACACTGACAAACTTAAATCAACCCCAAGCAAGCCCGAAGGGCTTAAAAAGTTGGTTATTCATATAAGGCTCTGTTCCATATATTGAACTTAACGGCCACCATAATTTGAACTTTATTGCATTGACATAGAGTCCAAAACCAATGAAAATGTAAGACTAGCTCTGCCCTATATAGGGTTAAAAGAATAAGTGCACAAACCATTAACAATATTATGATACTCTAAGATAAGAAAATTGATAAGTAACTACGGGGAAATCTGTAATTGGCCATGTTATTAATCTTAAGTTAACACTTAAGATTAAATCCACCAAATCTTCCCGGATTTGATTGGCCTCAGTCTAGGTGTTTTTCCATTTTTGTAACGTCCTTCACATCCTTGTCTGGTTATCCTAATTTGGGACCAGGTCAAGTGATTGTGACTAGATTTCCCTATCATTAAACAAATCGGTACAAAATCCGCCGTACTGTACAACGCAAATTGCACCTAAAGGCTGACCGTATACCTCCTGTTACAGCGTACCGCCGCAGGTTAGCGGCTCCATGAACGGCCACTCTGCCTCCCTCACAGTGGACAGCCGGAAGCGGCTTTCCAACATCCCCGAGATTAACGTAACTGGCAATCACACTCCGTACAAGGTAATTTACACTTTATACCTTTTATGTATTGTATGTGTTGCAGAAGAATCTTTTGGAGTCAGTGCCAGACTATCACATACAATTTTGGTACTGAGTCGAAGATGTACTTGTGCAATACATACATGTATACGTATTTCAAATAGAGGTCATATTAGTTTAAATTGTTTGTAGTGCTGTGTTCTAAAGTCTGTTTTTAATTTTTACTTTGTAGAGCTTGGTGTCTTTTATTCTAGCAAATTCCGTTACCTTTATCTGTACTTTACTTTATAACAGCCTACGGGCACTATAATAAGCTTTCGAAATCCCTCACACAAACAACTTTCATCAAATTCAGGGAGTCCCTTCTTTTTTTATTGTCTATAGCTTCATGTTTAACGCTTGACATTTGCGAAATTTTACTGGACAATCAGTGCAGGGAGTCCATAAGCAGAATTGAATTTACCCATCTAGCTTCCACGAAACGACCTTCACTAGCCACTGCCCTGCCATACCCTGCCCTATGGAGGGGACCATAGGGCAGAGTATGTAGTGTGGGGCCAGAAGCAATGTATGTGCCTGTATGTAAATGTTTATGTTTGTGTTCAGGTCCAGAAAGCCCTGGTGGAGAACACGATGGTGCCGTGCATCAACACAAAGCCATACCAGTACACGGAGCAGCTGATGACCCTGCCGGACCTGGCCAGCCATTTCTTCCCGCGCGTCTCGCTCACCACTTGCCGGGCCATGCTCGACGCGCTCGGACTCACGCTCTACAGACCAAACTCGTGAGTGCCACTTACACTTTCAGCGTTACTGTTACTGTCTGGACTAAAAGTTTACAATGTTACTGTTCAAGTTGGAAATATTGTTCTCAATATGTGATTAGTTTTAAGGTTTTCTAATAGATTGCGCCACTGATATTCTACATCTCGGTATGGTTTGGTCTCAGTATTTTGTATATAATTAGAATTTTACTAATTAAATCTCTCTTCGCTCTAGAGTAGATTCGTTTCATTTGTAGGCTCATAGGCTCCTGGGTTTTAGAACCGGTCCTGTTCAGTTCTCCTTATAATAAAGTATTACAGATAGTTCATTGCACAGAACCAGTATCATCTGTGAAAACTTCAACTATCTAGCTATCATGGTTCGTGAGATACAGCCTGGTATGATACAGACAGAGAAACGGACAGCAAAGTCTTCGGGTCTCTTACCCCTTTGGGTATGGAACCCTAAAAATCTTTAGACTAGTGCAGAGTAGGCAGAACTGAACTACTAAAAATACCCCTCCCTTGTTCACAGCACGCAGCTCCACGTGCTACGGAGCTCGGGCAAGTGCAAAACGGCCGCCGCCGGCGAGAACGGCATGGCTTTAGTCCAGATCCGGGACGTCATGCAGCATATGCCCCAGTTCAAATACATGTTGCGGTCGGGCTTGGCCGGCGAAGAGCCTCCCTTGCAGCAAAACCCGAGGCCCGCGCACCGGCCCCCGCCGGCACACCACCCCGCGCAGCCCAAACGCGCACGGGCCAACTGAGACAGCCATGCGAGCAATAGGTAATGATTTACTCCACAACTTACAGAGAACACGAGCTAGCCGAAATACGCGGGCCTGCAGAAGAGGCCTTCGATGCACGAGAACTTCCATGGTGCCGCTGTGCCGATAGAATGCGCTAGGCCAGAAATTATAGCTCTTTGCTTTGCTGCACGAAAACTTCAGTGGACATGAACCAGCGGGAAATGCGATGGCCTGCAGTAGAGGCCCGTTTATGTCGTTCGCGATACCTCTCGGAACGCGCTGAGGTTGGTGGATCGCTCTGCTTAACTACCAGACCTGGAGAACACAGAACATGAGCCAGCCGAAAATGCGAGGGCTTGCAGAAGAGGCCCATTCGTTTTGCTTGCGATACGATAGAATTCGTTAGGCCAGAATAGCTCTCTGTTTTGGTGCACGAGAACCCCAGTGGACATGCACCAGCGCGAAATGCGATGCCCGCAGAAGAGGCTCGTTTATGTCGCTTACGATACATCTCAGTACGCGCTGAGGTTGGTGGATCGCTCTGCTTAACTACTAGACCTTTACCGAAACGAGCATCAGATTGAATGACTAACGAAAGGTATAATGGACCATACCGCGTCTAGAAAATCTCTGACCAACTGAGAGATGCCTAGTGTATCGTAGATTCCCAGCAATCCAGTGCAGCCCACACCGAGTTTTTAGTAGAGAGAACAAAGCTATGGTGGTACATGAAATAAAATAAATTATAATCAAATACATGAAATAAAATGCGCGGTTCAGTTGCGATGATCAACTGGAGTAGCCATTCAAGTTCACCATACTACTTTTTGTAGGCTGAGTCTTGCCCACTAAATAAGCGTAACTGGAAAAAACTATTGTCATCAACGTGTTGTTCCCATGGCAGTGTAGCGCTGTCTACTTGCATTGACAAGATCGTATTTTAATCTCAAATTGTATGGTTCTCAATCTCGCGCAGGCGGTCGCCATTTTGTGACGTAACATAAGATGGCGCCGACATAAGTTTTATTATCGTGTAAATAGTTCTTGCGATGTTTGTCGCGAATTACTTGGCTATGTACATGTGGCAGACCAAATGTATCATATCTACATACACGATGTTTTAGTGGTTTTGGAGCCTAGGGGGGTCTTAGTTTGGTGGTGATTCTGAGCATTCTTTTTGTTGCTGGAATGTTCTGCGAAAAATAAAACTATTCTCTGTACAAATAGTATCGTTGATCCTCGGTTTTAAAGCCAACAATTCATCGTGTAAATTAACGCTGCTATTATAAATTTCATATTCCGCGAACGTCAATTTCTCCATTGCAATAATACGCTACCTAAATTGTACAAATTGTATGATAATATCTGATAAATCAGAGGATCTAACTATAGTACCTAATTGTAATAATTTAAAATAGAAGACTGAGCATTTTAGTTTATAATTTTCAATTTCTGAAGTCCGGAATGCCGTCAAACTGCATTTCGGTTCATTTCTATCGAAATATTTAATATTCATAGTATTACGAAATCTTTGCGTTGGTTTTTGTATGTTGAGCTTGTTGTTTTTGAGTATACGATGCATGTAAATAGGTAAGTAGATATTATTTCTGCATTTACGCAGTTCCAAGCGTTTGTTTAGCAACGCGGTTAGCTTGAGAAGCTTTCATAGTTTTACTGATCGCGACTTTAGAGATCGCTCATACATCTGATTATCAGAAAAAAATCTTGGTCTAATTTTGTAAATCTGAAAAGTATCCCCCCTGGATACAGGCGTAAGCTTATGTAATTATTGGAGTCCATGCACACGACATTGAATACGCGCGCCCCACGTGCATTAGGTGTTATTAAAATTATTTTAACAGTGCATTTGATTCAATACAAATCTGCTATGCATCACATTATCAATCATTTGCAATATTTGCAAATATAAAAGAGTCACGTGCATGGATCGGTTTTACATAAAAGCGAAATCCGACACTCGCTCATTTCGTTCTTTCATACTGTATCTTTCACGCTGAATGCAACATCTAGACAGAATTATGCCCAATGAATTAGTTAGCGAATAAGTTCGATGTTCATGAATGTTGCATTTTTCAAAAATTAAAAAGTGAAATGTCAAAATATAGAATGAATGTTCATTGTCATTCTGCTTGGAGCCCTTTTCAGAACGACTTTTAAAAAGAAATAGTACCTCTTTTGTTTGATCGATAGACGGCGCTGACGCAAACCCTATCTGGATGAAGGAAGGCCAGTCGACTAGAAACTGAAGAAACCTGTCTTTATAGCGTATAGTATGCAGCGAGGTTTCTGGTCATCATTTCAAACGAATATTTATTACGTGGTTGGATATCATAGAATACAGCTAAGATGATACGCCTATTATTCTCTTTGTCGATGACGGTTCTTGCTCCTTGCCGTTTCCAGACGGCCGGTCGTTGCGTACCTAAAGCACCATCTAATTAATTTTGGTGAACCCAACTGACAGTGGCAAAAAAAGCTGACCTAAAAAGGGCTCAAGTAGATAGTAGGACTAAACTTGTTGAATATTTTTTTTTATTTGACAGAGATATATAAAAATACATTTATATTTGTACATTTTGGCCAAGTCATGCGATCTAGGCATGAGAAAATGAATACGAGTGAATTGTCTGGTCTCGCCTTAAGCTAAGCGTGTTGCTGCCAAGGCATAATGGTTACGCTTCATAAACTGTGTTTAATTAGTAACATCACATGTGTAATTACCTTGATAAGTTCACAATAATTTAAGGTCACACTAGGCAAATATTCCATAAAATTTAAAACTTACAAGCAGTGTATTAAATATTTAAAGCTAGCCTTGGGAATATCCACGATTTTTAATTAAGGTCACTGACAAAGGCTAGTTCTTTTAAATAATAACGTTAGAATCAATTTCCAGAATGTAAAATTTTCTTATCTTTATATGGATCTGGTTCCTATAGATAGTTAATTGTGACGACGGATGCCAAGTGGTGGTCATTTAATTACTTGTTTTTATTTGGGAGGCAATTTTCTTTTTAAATTTTAATTTAAAGTTACTCCATGTCCCCAACTTGCAACAAATATAAAATGTTTTTCATTCTATTACTAATTGGACTTACTGATAATAAATAGAAATAAATTATGATATCCGTGATGCTTAATTCCATCTGAAATGTTACCTTAATTCAAGGATTTTAGTCCCAAAACAATAAAATTGATTTTTAAGATCTATCTCAGGCTTAAGTAAATTAGTAGTTAGGGACTGGATTAACTTTATTTTGGGCAATATATCAACCAGTTTATTTTAATAGACCTGAAGGTCAAATAATAACAAAATATATAAAGTTGTATAATGTCTTTGCTGTTTATTGGGTCAACTACATGTGTGAGGGCGAACAATTTTTATTTCCAATTATATTTAAGGTAGTGTTTTAGGCAGAGCGGTGTAAAGTTTATGCTAAATTATTTATGACTTATGTTAGTAGTGGACAAGCAAGATCTATTTGATAGTTTAATATCAAATGTGCACGTTTTTACGCGATAGCCCTGCAAGAGGAAATCTATATTTTGTGGGGCTTTCCGATTCTGTAAAAAAATAAAAATGTACTGATTACAACTTGTTTCATTGCAGCATTCCATAAAGAGTTGCACTCTTTATGGAATGCTCCTTCCGACGACTAGGAACTTGGGGTGCTTTCTCGTGGTCCCAATATTTTGTCCCTGTTTACGGGTCCACGAGGGATAGTTATCCCCCTTATCTGTTATTCGTCATAAATGGGTCCACGCGAGTGATTAACTATTTTTCGTAGTCCCGTTGGTAACAATGAGATGCCACCTGTATAAAGCTGGCTTCCCATGGTCCGCGATATCGCGGACGGCCGACGACCACGGACAACCACGCACCACGAGAGGCTCTTCCAACTGACCTGTATCGTCGTGTCTGTGCTACCGCGGACCGAGACCCTTCCCACGGTGTGTCGTGCGAGCTGGTCCGCGTCCGTCCATTAGGGAAAATAACGAGTGACCCCCTAACCCCGCGATATCGCGGACCGTGGGAAGCCAGCTTAAGAATCTTCATTATATATGAGGCATTATGTTCTTAGCCATGACCACGAGAAATTGATTTATTCCTCGTGGACCCATTGATAAAGGAAAACGGGACAAAATAATGGGACCACGAGAAAACACCGGGAACTTGAGATAGGATTTATTTATTTCCCCGTGGTCATACTCATTTGTCATATCAGTATGACTACGAGGATATAATAATATAATACAATGTCCTCCTTGTCATACTCACTTTTCTGAACATTCTGTAGAGGGAAAAACAAATGCCAGCACATAAAACTACAATGAAATAGGTACTACTTAATAATAGAAGAAGAAGTATTTACTACTTTCTTCATTTACCCAGAAAAGTATGAAGGAAAAACCTTTAAAAATATCGTGTTATCGTGTATGGGTAAATAACGGAGGACATACATCGTAGTCATACTGATATGACCATATGACATTAGTATGACCGCCAGGAAACGGGTATACGATAAGAATATTCTTTATTGTACCAGGAGAACACATACAAAACATAAAAAAGATACAGTACAATTGGCGGCCTTATTGCTTAAAGCAATTTCTTCCAGGCAACCGACTATGGAAAGTTGCTGAAGGAAAAGAGAGACACTCCGTATTCCGGACACTTTATTTGTGGGAGATTTAATTATTTGTGTAATTATTTATTTTAAGAGTTCCTAAATATGTGGGATAACATCATGAGGAAACCGCGGTTTGAAACCGATATTGTGTGAGCACAATATCGACTTTTCTTTTCTGTGGCCTAGGCCCGACTAAAGTGTCAGGCAATCTGTGGTGTCAGGATGGTTACTCACACAGATGTTACTCATTTAAAAAACAATGTACCAGACACTGCAGCAAGCGAGTGGTCCCTTCACCCATCTAGTGTTTGGTATGAGTGAAGGAGCTACTGGACGCCCCTGTATAAAATTAAATCATCTCATTACGTAAATGCGAAAGATTTTTATACAGAGGATAAATTATTATTAATTTATTCTTGCCGATGTGTGGTCTTCATTCGAGCACTTTTCGGCCCCATCGGCCATCAGTTCTGCGTGCTATGTGCCACTGCCACTTCAACTTGCTCATCCGGAGGGCTATAACGACTACCTTCGTTTGTCTACGGACCTCATTAGTTCTGATTCGGTCTCGTAGAGAAATTCCAAGCATAGCCCTTTCCATAGCTCGTTGCGTGACCTTGAGCTTTCTTATGAGGCCCATAGTAAAAGACCACATTTCAGTGCCATAAGTCATCACTGGTAACACACTGATTGTATCCTCCAGCGTCTCTGCCATGACTACTATATCGTCAGCAAATCGAAGGTGACTGATGTAGTCGCCATTGATATTGATGCCGTGTTCCTGCCATTCCAGAAGCTTGAAGGCATCTTCCAGTCCGTTCGTGAACAGTTTCGGAGACGTCTCCCTGTTTCATGCCCCTTTTCAATGGAATTGCCTCCGAAAGGACGACCAGTCACAAGATGGACAGACGATCTTATCCAAGTGGCAGGAAGACGAGACGCTGGATGCAAGCCGCTTCCAACCGGTCTTTTTGGAAATCCATGGAGGAGGCCTATGTCCAGCAGTGGACTTCTTTTAGTTGAATGATGATGATGATGATGAAGATGAATTTATTCTCACTTAGCATGATCCAAATCCAACTGGTCTTGTAGGGTTAATTAATTTAAAACTTGGGCGGCCTCCGCTGTTTAAAAGTAGGAACGCTTGTATGACCTATGAGCGGAAGTTAAGCGCGTAATCCTTGTCATAATGGGAAACCTGCATTTATGTATCAAATCTCGTTGGATGATCCACTAGGGATCTAGCCACTGGATCCATAGGGAGGTATGGTAAATTTGTTATATTTAAAATGGTTATATTAACTAGGTACCTATAAAAAGTATTAGCCATGGAGATAAAAAAAATTACATAGTAGACTGAAAGATGTAGTGACTAGAATTTAGAAAGGAATTGGTTTGGTTTGCATTGGTTTAGACATGTGGAGAGGATGAAGTAAGAAAGACTGACGGAACAAAATACCGAGCGAAGGTGAGTGGAAGGGCCGGTAACGGACCCCCCAGCTGGACATACTTGGACCAAATGGGGGACGTATTAGCAAAGGGCAAGATAAAAAGTACCCAAACCGGCATGCGTGCATGCAACGAGTAATGAATGTCGAGGAGTGAGTGATTTGTCAGGATCGTGGCGAGTAGCAGTCCCTGGTCTCTGCCTCCCTCTGGGGTACAGGGGGCGTGAGCTTATGTAAGTAGGTATGTACAAAAAATACCACGGTTATTTATCTTTTGACGTGCCCTATCAGAAAACTTGTTCAGTTCTAGTTCTCCTTTTTAAACTAATCGAAGTGAAAGTCTGGGATAAGCTCAGAATTATTCTGAGGGTCTACTAAGCGAAGATCCAAAGATATCATTTTTATTTTAGCTGCAAGTAGTACAGCCCAAACAGTTTGATACTCGTCCTAGATTTAAACAAGAAAAAAACTTTTGTTTCTATTCAACATAATTTTCCCTGTTTTAGTATGTACATACATACGAGTATTAATGTTTTAAAACAATAAAATTTCTTGTTTTAAGGTCTGTCGGTTGACAAAAATTTTAAACGTCAGATCGAAGGCTTCATTGGCGGGGCAAGACCTAAATTTGTTGTGGGCAAGACAGAATTCGCGAGGCCCTGTTCTGTGGCGACCTGAAGACGGATTTTATAAAATAACTAGCGGCCCGCCCCGGCTTCGCACGGGTGCAAATAACAGTATTTCTCCACTATTTAATGGATGTTATTATACATAATTATAAGCTTTTCTCTTCAATCACTCTATTATTAAAAAAAACACATCAAAATCCGTCGCATAGTTATAAAGAATTAAAGATTTAAGCATACATAGGGATATAGGGACAGAGAAAGCGACTTTGTTTTATACTTTTTTTTTTTTAGTTCGTCCCGCAAGGGACCGGCTAAGGTCATAGACCATGCTGCCACGTCTTTGGTTTCTGTTCTTCATTATGAGTTTTTGGGAGGTTAGTCTTCAGTAATATATTTTTCATTCTTAACGTCTTCAGTTTTAATTACGTAATATGTCCAATCCAATTTTAGTAAAATCCGTGTAATTTTCCGTCATGTCAATCCGTGATTTTAAGTCAGTTAGGGCAACACATACTCTTTTTTTTTTTTTTGTCAAAACGTCAAAACGAACAAACCAAAAATATTACATAGCCTTACATAGTTTGTACAGTAAAATCTTGCAATACTCATTTCTTTAGTTACAAATCAGAAAAACACCCCAATCAACTCTACATCAATAAAAGAAATCTTAGCACAAACTGTAAGAAATACCACTTCTTCTAACAATGGATCAACTTAATATTATGCAGTGGAACTCCCAGAGTATTATTAGCAATAAATTTCTATTAACACAATTTCTTTATGAAAACGATATACATGTAGCAATAATATCAGAGACTTGGCTAACTCCTATTAAAGCTTTTAACATAAAAGGATATCGAATAGAAAGAAATGATATTGGTAATAAAAATAATGGTGTAGCAATTTTAATACATAATAGTATAAATTATAAAAAAAATAATACATATTCGGACAACTCATTGTTATTCAAATTTGTAGGAGGTCTTTGGGGCTTTATTGAATAAAGTGAAGGCACTAGATATCCATTAGAGTATTTATTATGATTTAATAATCAACAAACACGAGTTTCCTGCATTGAGTCAGTCAGAAGAGTGATATGTCTAACATTCAAATTGACATACCACAAATATCTACATTCTATATTTAAATCTTGTGTCAAGCGTGAGTCGATTGCCAATTGAACCTCTATACTTTAACACACCCCCTCAATCGACTCTGCTTGTAAAAACATTAATAACAATTTCTTTAATTAATTTAATTTACCTACTGCATCTAAACAATGTTTCCCAAAATTATATTTTATACATCATCAAATTAATTTCGAAAATTCACTACCCAATAATAACTCAACCTGTATATTTTAAAATAAAATATCAAAAATATTCAACCTGTATATCAAATTTTCAACTTTACTATATAAACATTTTCACCCTGTATATCTTTCACCACAAACAATATGAACTATTTATTCCATATCTATCTCTATTTTCACCACTCGACACATCACGTCACCACTGACATAAATAACTACAACTATCTTGTTTTATCTTCATCTTCTCCCACTCATATCAACACCACTATGATATCATCATCATATAAATAAGTATAACTATCTATTTTATTTTCTCCCACTCGACTCGTCATCATTATCATATATAAATACATAAGTATAACTATCATCTTTATTTTCTCCCACTCGACTCGACCACCATCATCATATATAAATAACCTCAACTATCTTATTTGCTTTTCTCCCACTCGACTCATCACCATCATATAAAAATAACCTCAACTATATTCTTTTATTTTCTTCCACTCGATTCACCATCACTAAACATATAAAAATACAATACCTCATATATATTCAATTTTAAAGATCTAGAAAAAATACTTAAGGATATCTTCAGAAAATGTGTAAAGAAATAAAAAAATTTAAATTAGAAGTGGAGGTTTTTGGAGGATGGATGAAGAAAATCAAGAGTCAGTTGGTGAAGGCACAACGCAGTGGAAGCGTGCTGGTCCCATAACCTGTTATTCAAATTTGTAGGAGGTCTTTGGGGCTTTATTGAATAAAGTGAAGGCACTAGATATCCATTAGAGTATTTATTATGATTTAATAATCAACAAACACGAGTTTCCTGCATTGAGTCAGTCAGAAGAGTGATATGTCTAACATTCAAATTGACATACCACAAATATCTACATTCTATATTTAAATCTTGTGTCAAGCGTGAGTCGATTGCCAATTGAACCTCTATACTTTAACACTCATTACAAAAAATTTATGTAAGGATATCTGTAAATAATAAAGAAATGAGTATTGCAAGATTTTACTGTACAAACTGTGTTTCATCTTTTGATAAACTTAAATTTCAGTCAATAATAGAGTTGATTCCCGAACCCATGTTATTTGCAGGTGATTTTAATGCACACCATACTTTGTGGGGGTGCTATTCTATTAATCCTAGAGGTAGAGATATTTTGGAAATTATTGATGAAAAAAATTTTGGTTGTTTTGAATTCCGGCGAGGTTACTACTGTGAGCTCCTTGACATGGCGTCCCAATGCTTCGGATTTATCACTGGCTTCCCCATTACTGGCTCTGTCTTGCAATTTGCCCACCTATCCTAACTTTAAAATGATTGATTGGATATTATATGAACAATATGTAGACACACAACTGTCTGATTTTCAGGTTGAAAATTACACTCCGTTGACAGCATATAACAGTTTTTGCTTCGTTTTGGTCATTGTAATCTAAACTATCATCTCTTCCGGTTAAAAATGGTTCAGAGTCCGTTCTGTGACCATTGCAGCTCCCAAACTGAGCAATCCTTACATCATCTATTCTTCGAATGCCCATCCTTTGGCATCCAGCGCCTTGTGCTAATGGATAAGCTGATTGAAATCTATAGCAGTGTGCCGCGCTCCATTCAGGCTCTTCTTGTAAATACTTCCACATTTTTGTCTTTGTTCAAATTCACAATCAAAACTGTAGGACAGATTTAGTTCTTCTGGTATATAGATTTTGTTTAATAGTCGAATACGACTTTCAGCCGTGTAAAATATTTTGTAAATGGACTTGTATACATAATATTTAGAATTTGTAAGGTTATGTAATATTTTTGGTTTGTTCGTTTTGACGTTTTGACAAAAAAAAAAAGAGTATGTGTTGCCCTAACTGACTTAAAATCACGGATTGACATGATTGGACATATTAGGTACGTAATTATAAAGTCGTCTCGTCTCTGGATTAACCCATTCATTGCCGGCAACGCAAGGTATGAGTTTATCGAAAGGTCATCCTCATGCCTTCAACGCAAGGTTTGAGTTGAAGCCAAGTTCCGGTTTCGGTAGTTTTTGTACGAACAAAACAAATAAATAAATATGTTTTTTGGTCTTGCAACATTCTTTGATATTTTTTTTGTTGTAAAACGTCAGTGGCCTGTCAATGGACACCTTCATTTCCGCCATGTGAGCGAAAATTTGTTGGGGTATTTAACGTTGATTTTGTTTTCACTGTAATTTTGGGAGTTTTGGTGTCTGTGAGCGAGTCGTAGTTTCTTTAGAACAAAGGTAAGTAAAATTTTGACCGTAATGTGTATTTTTATTGCATTCTTTCACAAAAACAGTCCTAAATAACCAGTCGACGCAAACCTTGCGTTCTGCGGCATAGACTAATAAACGTTATTTTGGATGGGCGTATGCAACAATGCTGCCATTCCTTTAGGTTTTGTAACTAAGAATCCGTGAAGAAGCTTCTGAACTGTTTGATTTCTTTATGTTTTTAAGTCTACCTATGTATTTCTATGTATTTCGTTTCAGATAATTATTCAAAGAGAACATGAAACGAAGTAGATCCTTGTCTATGATACAAAAAGTATTACAAAGTAACGATTCTGATTCATCTGATGAAGATTCAAGGTAAAATTTTACTAATCGACCTGTTTCAGGAATGTACTAAATTGTCAATCACTCTGTATAGCTTCTGTATGTAGAACCTTTCTTCACACTTTTTGCATTGCGTAATTCCAATATCTATAATTAGTAATTGAAAGGGCATCACTGTTGATGAGCATTTTACCTGGAAACCTCATATTGAGGCCCTTACTTGTCGGGTAAGAAAGCTGGTCTACATTTTCAAAAAATTAAGAAATGTCGCTCTTCTTGCTCTTGAAGTTCCATTCATGATTTTTGTTACTTTCCTTTCTTTTTCTATTAGCCACTAAGATTGTTAATGGCAGTAGCACTTTTACAATAAAGGGATTAATTGCCTACAATACAGGTTTCCTAGTGTAGGTAATTAGATTATATAATTTGTAGTGCCTTTTGTTAATTTAAAAAAAAAAAGTTAAAATCATTTCCAATAATTTATCGATTTTGCAGCGGCAGTAGAAAGACACCTTTCAAACAACAATGTCGAAGAAATGATGAACAGTGGACGAGAAGAGACAATACACCCAGTCGCCGTTACAGTATTCATGAAGTGCCTTCTCCGAGCGCGTATGTCTTGTTTTTACGTTTGTTTTTAATGCTCACTATGTGTTTATTATTGAATGAGAAGTAGCTTTTTTTATTTTTCAGATATGAAACTGTTTCAAGTAAAGCTTGTATTAAAAAAAGATCAAGACGAGCAAAGTCGCTTTTTACTGAAGTTCTTGATGATTCAGACACAAGCAATTCAAGTGATATGCCGCAACGAAATATTATTTCTACTTGCGTAGCTGAAGTTCATCAAGAGCATGTAAACAAAGAAAATATATTAGAGGTTCCTGACCAGCCTAAAAAAATGGAAAGGATACAAACCTGTGGTGTAAGAGCTAGAGGAGGCTTAGCGAGAAAAAGGTGCGTAAGAGTATTACAACCGCAAAATACGGAGAGCCAAGTAAATCTTATTATGAGTCAGGATGATAGCAACGAACATAGTTCAGATAGTTTGAATGTTTTGCGCAAAGATGGTGAAATTATTAAAAATAAAATGAACGAGATGACAACAGTAGAAAAAGGTGAAGCACATAACTATCGAGAAAATTTTTCAGATATCGATTCCGATATTGTGTCTGAAATGGTCAAAAGTATAGGACAGGGAGAAAATATTTTTGATCAGTCTTTAGCAGGCATTGATTCTGATATAGTCGAAGAGATGACAAATATTTTTGGAGAATCTGAAAGTGACGTACACCAAAGTAAAGATTCAAATAAGAGGTTAACTGACCAAGAGCTGCTAAATGTTCTCAACAGTATAAACTCAGATGATGAATTAGTTTCGGATTTTGATAATGAGAATGATCGTTTGTATGATGAAGAAACAGATGAAGAATTGAATTATGAACATGATGAAAGAGCTCCAGCAAATAAGAATAATGGCGTATCTTATGAGACTGAAGTCAACAATTTGTCTTGGGTAGATCAAGCAATCAAAAAAACAATAAAATTTGAGAAAACACAAAAAGAACTAAAGATTATACCAACAGGTAATGACCCAATAGATTTCTTCTTGAATCTTGCTAATGAAGAGTTTTTCAACCTCTTGGTAAATAAAGCCAATGTCAACGCCAGACGACTGATTGCGAAAGTCCAAACTTCCAATAGCAGATTGAATGCATGGAAGGATTTAACTACAGAAGAAATGAAGAAGTTTCTTGGGTTGATTTTCCACATGGGAACCATAAAACTCAATCGGATAACAGACTATTGGAAAAAACACCCATTACTGAATATTCCGTGTTTCGCGCAGCACATGAGTAGAAACAGATTTCTTTTAATCCTTAGAGCGTTGAACTTTGAGGACGAAAGTATGACTAATAACAGACTTTCCAAGATAGACCTTTTGGTTCAATTTTTCAACAACAGGATGGATGAGATTTATGCACCTACGCGGAATCTGTCGATTGATGAATCGGTTGTTTTGTTCCGAGGACGATTAATATTCCGCCAGTACCTAAAGGGAAAGCGGCATCCTTATGGGATAAAACTATACATTTTGACTGATGAGTTTGGTGTTGTGCTGAAAATTATTGTATATGCTGGTGCTGGAGATATACTGGTTGGAGGGCCTGGACATGCTGATAAAGTAGTTATGGAACTTTTATCCAAATACCTTGATGCTGGGTATTCTGTATATATGGACAATTTCTATAATTCAGTGGCTTTGAGCATAAAATTGCTGTTAAGAAAAACACATACCACTGGGACTATGCGCAGCAATAGAAAACTCACACCGAAAGATATTGTTCAGAAGAAACTTAAGCGTGGAGAATCAGCTAGCAAGTTTACTGAGACTGGAATCTGCGTTATGAAGTGGCGAGATAGGCGAGATGTGCTAATGATTTCTTCTGAATTTGGGTCAGACATGAAAGAGACAATGACACGACGAGGAGAAACAGTCTACAAGCCCGAAATGGTTATTAAATATAACAAGTACATGGGAGGAATTGATCATCAAGATCAAATGTTGGCTTACTATTCGTGTGAGCATAAAACCATTAAATGGTATAAAAAGCTGGGCGTGCACATTTTTCAGCAACTGCTGTACAATGCCCACACATTGTATAATATATTTAATAGAAACAGGAAAAGTCTCTATGACTTCCGACTTGAAGTAATTGCGAATCTGCTGAATGTTGGAAAAGATGACGAGCAAAATATAGAGCAACATTCCAGACAGAAGGTACACATTTTGCAACCATGCCCTCGCAAAACTGGGACAAAAAAACATAGCATGCGCCGACGATGTAAGCAATGTTGGGCAGAAAAGAAAATAAGGAGAGATACTCCAAAATACTGCCCCGACTGCCCCGATCAACCGGGTTTGTGTGAAGTGGAATGCTTTAAAAAATATCATAATTACTGACTGCTTGTTATTCTTTTGTAAAATTTAAAAATAAAAAACTTAAATCCGTGAAAACTGGTGTATTATTATGTTAAGTGTTCGACAAATATTCAGAAATCACTGTTTATACCCGACTGCAGGTGCAGTGCCCGAAAGCAGAGGGTTATTATAGGTATCACGTTTACATTCAAATGCTAGAAAAAACCAAAATAGGTTATCTTTGGTCCATTTGCAGCAAACTTGAAGTAGCGTTTGTATACATTTAACTATACACATACGCAAGGTGAAAAGTCACAAAAAATTTGTCAGATCGTTAGATAAATAGGTGAAAAGACCCTATTTGAAGTTTGGCCCAAGTGAACCCAGACTTTTTTTTTGCAGCCAAAAATCAAAGGATGTTTAAAAATTCAGAATATAAACCTAGGTGTTCGTTCTTGGTCAGCCTTATTATTCACTAAATAATTGAACTCGCAACTCACATGGTATACGATATCCAGTACCGAGTGACGACTATTTGCTTGCTGCTAACGCGTTTGTTGCATAACGCCATTTCTTATTGAACTCAAACCTTGCGTTCACGGCACCTGGTATAGTGACGTATGTTTGCATGCGCCACCAACTCAAAGGTTGCGTTGTGGCTATTTTTAAGTGTTATTTATGTTAAAATACTGATTTATCACTTAAATAATTGAAATATAACCATATTCATTATAATAAAGCAAAAATATCAAGCGGCACCTGGGAGTGGTTTAAAAATTTGTGCTGGCAATGAATGGGTTAAGAACACGGCTGGCTCTGCAGTGTAGGCCGAATCATCACTATTCAGAGTCAATAAAAAAAATAAAAACTTCGTTTCTAGACTCTGTGGTCGAGGTCCGGGTCGTAATCTGTGGTGTTATCTGTTGTTAAATTTGTAGGAGGTCTTTGGGGCTTTATTGAATAAAGTGAAGGCACTAGATATCCATTAGAGTATTTATTATGATTTAATAATCAACAAACACGAGTTTCCTGCATTGAGTCAGTCAGAAGAGTGATATGTCTAACATTCAAATTGACATACCACAAATATCTACATTCTATATTTAAATCTTGTGTCAAGCGTGAGTCGATTGCCAATTGAACCTCTATACTTTAACACACCCCCTCAATCGACTCTGCTTGTAAAAACATTAATAACAATTTCTTTAATTAATTTAATTTACCTACTGCATCTAAACAATGTTTCCCAAAATTATATTTTATACATCATCAAATTAATTTCGAAAATTCACTACCCAATAATAACTCAACCTGTATATTTTAAAATACAATATCAAAAATATTCAACCTGTATATCAAATTTTCAACTTTACTATATAAACATTTTCACCCTGTATATCTTTCACCACAAACAATATGAACTATTTATTCCATATCTATCTCTATTTTCACCACTCGACACATCACGTCACCACTGACATAAATAACTACAACTATCTTGTTTTATCTTCATCTTCTCCCACTCATATCAACACCACTATGATATCATCATCATATAAATAAGTATAACTATCTATTTTATTTTCTCCCACTCGACTCGTCATCATTATCATATATAAATACATAAGTATAACTATCATGAGTTTTTGGGAGATTAATGTCTTCAGTAATATATTTTTCATTCTTAACGTCTTCAGTTTTAATTGAAAAATTAAGCGAGCTTACCTGTAAGTGAAGCTTGATTGTAATTATAAAGTCGTCTCGTCGAAGGATTAAGAACACGGCTGGCTCTGCAGTGTAGGCCGAATCATCACTATTCAGAGTCAATAAAAAAAATAAAAACTTCGTTTACGTCACATTCGTCCATTCTGTTTAAAGTTTCCCGCCACAGCCCACAACTTTTATTAGTGCAGGGTTGGGAACTTTCAGGGCGGGACTTTAATCCTTCGACGAGACGACTTTATAATTACAATCAAGCTTCACTTACAGGTAAGCTCGCTTAATTTTTCAATTAAAACTGAAGACGTTAAGAATGAAAAATATATTACTGAAGACATTAATCTCCCAAAAACTCATGATAGTTATACTTATGTATTTATATATGATAATGATGACGAGTCGAGTGGGAGAAAATAAAATAGATAGTTATACTTATTTATATGATGATGATATCATAGTGGTGTTGATATGAGTGGGAGAAGATGAAGATAAAACAAGATAGTTGTAGTTATTTATGTCAGTGGTGACGTGATGTGTCGAGTGGTGAAAATAGAGATAGATATGGAATAAATAGTTCATATTGTTTGTGGTGAAAGATATACAGGGTGAAAATGTTTATATAGTAAAGTTGAAAATTTGATATACAGGTTGAATATTTTTGATATTGTATTTTAAAATATACAGGTTGAGTTATTATTGGGTAGTGAATTTTCGAAATTAATTTGATGATGTATAAAATATAATTTTGGGAAACATTGTTTAGATGCAGTAGGTAAATTAAATTAATTAAAGAAATTGTTATTAATGTTTTTACAAGCAGAGTCGATTGAGGGGGTGTGTTAAAGTATAGAGGTTCAATTGGCAATCGACTCACGCTTGACACAAGATTTAAATATAGAATGTAGATATTTGTGGTATGTCAATTTGAATGTTAGACATATCACTCTTCTGACTGACTCAATGCAGGAAACTCGTGTTTGTTGATTATTAAATCATAATAAATACTCTAATGGATATCTAGTGCCTTCACTTTATTCAATAAAGCCCCAAAGACCTCCTACAAATTTAACAACAGATAACACCACAGATTACGACCCGGACCTCGACCACAGAGTCTAGAAACGAAGTTTTTATTTTTTTTATTGACTCTGAATAGTGATGATTCGGCCTACACTGCAGAGCCAGCCGTGTTCTTAACCCATTCATTGCCAGCACAAATTTTTAAACCACTCCCAGGTGCCGCTTGATATTTTTGCTTTATTATAATGAATATGGTTATATTTCAATTATTTAAGTGATAAATCAGTATTTTAACATAAATAACACTTAAAAATAGCCACAACGCAACCTTTGAGTTGGTGGCGCATGCAAACATACGTCACTATACCAGGTGCCGTGAACGCAAGGTTTGAGTTCAATAAGAAATGGCGTTATGCAACAAACGCGTTAGCAGCAAGCAAATAGTCGTCACTCGGTACTGGATATCGTATACCATGTGAGTTGCGAGTTCAATTATTTAGTGAATAATAAGGCTGACCAAGAACGAACACCTAGGTTTATATTCTGAATTTTTAAACATCCTTTGATTTTTGGCTGCAAAAAAAAAGTCTGGGTTCACTTGGGCCAAACTTCAAATAGGGTCTTTTCACCTATTTATCTAACGATATATAAATACATAAGTATAACTATCATGAGTTTTTGGGAGATTAATGTCTTCAGTAATATATTTTTCATTCTTAACGTCTTCAGTTTTAATTGAAAAATTAAGCGAGCTTACCTGTAAGTGAAGCTTGATTGTAATTATAAAGTCGTCTCGTCGAAGGATTAAGAACACGGCTGGCTCTGCAGTGTAGGCCGAATCATCACTATTCAGAGTCAATAAAAAAAATAAAAACTTCGTTTACGTCACATTCGTCCATTCTGTTTAAAGTTTCCCGCCACAGCCCACAACTTTTATTAGTGCAGGGTTGGGAACTTTCAGGGCGGGACTTTAATCCTTCGACGAGACGACTTTATAATTACAATCAAGCTTCACTTACAGGTAAGCTCGCTTAATTTTTCAATTATAAAGTCGTCTCGTCTCTGGATTAAGAACACGGCGATGTTCAGAGTCTTAAAAGTTGTGCACACTTAATCAGTCTGTTTCGTTTTATAATCCGTTTAGCCCTAGCTTAAAACATCTGTTTGGATTTTTAATTTATTTTTGAAAATTCAAGTCATAATTTACCGAACGTAAATTTTTGAATTTAGACCAACACTTTAATAACTTTTATCAAAGTTACGCAGCTGATTATTTTATGCATAGAAGAACAACTTGTGAAGATTCAGTTACAAAAAAAAGTAATTGAAAAAAGTTTCTAGTTTTTTTTTTAGAAATTTTCAAAATTGATAAGGCGAATTTCATAAAAATTCAGAAAAAAAATCATAACTCCGAAACTATGAAAAATCGCGGAACATACATGGGGGTGATTCGGATACCCCATGACACGAGGGACCTATTTTTTTTTTTTTGACGTCATTCCCCCGGCCACCCTGTATAATAGAATATATGACCAGTTCATATAATCATTTAAGGGTCCATATATTGCTCAGTTCCTCAAATTCCATCCAGCTCGCTTAGTACTCACGGAGTGCGTTAGATTAAAAGATTTTCTAAGATTGAGTACCATTATGGAAAAAAAAATAGGATTTTTAGCTAGATTTGGTACAATTACCTACCAAGTTTTCTTTGTTTTTTGTTTTTGCAATAACAAGCAATAAAAAATCGTTGAAATGTATTCTGCAGTTTCATGATTTCAGTTTCAATAGCTGTTAAATGGATGATACATCGCATAGTAATATTATTGTAGGACACATTATCAACGTACCTTATTCGACATTGTCTTTTTTATCCAAAATTCCAGCTTGATTTCTGAACCGTCACTGTAGAATGTAATCAGTTTCACAAGAAATTTATCTTGAATATTGTCCATACACTGAGTTCAAGAACCGAAGTCCAGAGTAGGTCACGAAACGACGAAACGTAAAACCAAAAAAATACGACACTCATAAGCACAAGACAGAAAGTCCAAAGTAGCCAACAATCAGGTCGAGACTGGATTTTTCTGAAATTCCAATTATTATCCGCTTAAACTTAAAAATTAGGTACTCTTTATTTAGCCACATGAAGTTTTTTAAACAAAATCCTTCTGAGAAGTGTACCCTAATCTTTACAAAACGTCCCATAAAAATGTCACCGAAAACAAACCTTTTTGTGTGATACCATTTTACCGTACTTCTTTTCCGTAATCCGCTTGTATGCGGTCGCCTTTGTATCGCGCCGCCTTGGCCTGTGATGGCTCTGTCAAAGGCTGCCGCCCGCCCGTAAAACAAAGGATGCCGGTGCAGCATACATCAGCCATTGTCTTTACTGTACTAGTGTCTAATTTTACTTTACCTCTACTTATATTTGGTATAATGCACGCATGAGCATAATTTATACTATTTTTTTTTATTCCAATAACCAGAACTGCTTGCTAGTATTACGACACTAACTAAGCAAGCGCGGTTTAACATGCACCCCACTTCGTTCGTGCTAGCACATGTAACCTAACGCACCCATAGCCGGCAGTAATACTCCCTTTCGTGAGTATTACTGCCAGGTTGTAACTTGGCAGCAGCCCGTATGGACACGGCCTCCACTACCTTTTTTGTACCATGGTTAAGCTAAGTATTTAAAAAAAACGAGACGTTTAAAGCACCCACTAGTAGCTAACATATACAAAGGAAGGACGTTAAAGGTCACTGTACCAATGAGCGGTACGAGAATTTACGTGAAACCTGATATTATGGTCACCCTATCCAAACATTATGTGAGAGGTTATATTTTTTTAAATAACTCTCGTTACGATAGGTTTCTGTGGTGAAATGATATGTTAATCGAAGGAGCCTAAAATGTCAAAGAATTCGGTACATAAATCATATCTCAGACTTCTTTTGTTTACTAGATATCGGCATATGAAAAAGCGTTTCGATTGCGCGGCCAGCGTCCTTAGGTTTTTTAGTAATTTTGTTTGTCTGATGAGAAAACGAGTGTAAATTCAGACCTCATCGGCTTTGACAAATTCAGACCAAGCTCTGAACATCGGTCTTGACTAATTTAGATAAACCTGATTACGAAAAAAACAACCTAAAGAAATCGGAACCGGAGGATTGCGCGGCCATGGCGTTCAGGCGTCGATATCTTCGGAAGTAATGGTGATAGAACGAATTTTCTTTCTTCGACATTTGTTGACAAATTCAAACATGCATTGACAAAAAAACCAGGCCTGTAGACCCTGTAGATGCCGAGATCTGACATGGCCGCGCAGTTCTCCGCAGGAGGTTCGCGCGGCCATCTTCAAACCTCAATAACTTCTTTAATACTGCTTTGACAAATTTTTGGTTTTCACCATTCAGTTTTGACAAATTTCGACAGAATCCTGACATAAGCACTTTTTGTCAACAGAACATGGCCGCGCAATCGAAACGGTAACGACTTTCCTTATCTTCTAATCAAGAATTTAGATGAAGGAGCCCAAAAATTATTTCTTGCAATTTTAAATAACCTGTGGTCCAATATGTCGATTCCAGACTCATGGAAAACACAATGTGTTATTCCCATTCTAAAACCAGATAAATCTCCTGATTGTGCAGATTCCTATCGTCCTATATCCCTTTCTTCCTGTTTGGGTAAAATTTTTGAAGCAATGATTAAGGTTCGTCTCGATTGGCATATTGAAGCCAATAAAATAATTCCTGATATTCAATATGGCTTTCGAAGAGGTAGAAGCTGCGCAGACAGTTTCCTTTCATTAATATCAGACCTGAAAAAGTGTAAAGATAACGGATTAAGTACAGTGTGCACATTTTTAGATATCCAAGCTGCATTTGATAGCATTGACCCAGGAATTCTAGTTAAAGTACTCTCAAATTTAAGGATACCTGGCATATTATGCCAATGGATATATAACTTTCTTAATAATCGAATTTTGTATGTCAAACACAACAATATATTATATGGTCCTCGCACTGTAAGTAAAGGTACAATGCAAGGATCTATTTTATCACCATTACTGTTTAACCTGTATGTATGTGAAATCCTGCATTATGTAAATACTGATAGTGTAAATATATTACAGTTTGCTGATGACATTATTTTATACAGCTCAAATTATTCTATAGATACTGCCATAAATAATATTAATAATTCTCTCAATAAACTAAATTTCTATTATGCCAATAGGCTCCATCTTAAGGTCAATACTAACAAGAGTCATACTATGTTATTTAGTAAAGATGAACCACATGTTCAAGTTAAATATGATGGCACTCCAATTCCAATCGTTCAAACACATAAATTTTTGGGCATAATATTAGATAGAAAATTAACATTTGAACAGCATATCAAACATATAATAGCAAAATCACTAGCAGGTTTAAATATTATGAGATGCATGGCTGGTGTTTCATGGGGAGCCGACCCAAAAACTCTGGCCATGCTATATAAGGCTATAGTTAGAAGTCATTTTGACTATAGCACTCTAGCTTATGTAAATAGTGTACATGTAAATAAATTAGATATAGTCCAGAACAAAGCTCTGCGAATTATCTCTGGCGCTATGTGTTCAACTCCCATAAGGGCCATGGAAGTTGAAACCAAAATAATGCCTCTACAGTATAGAAGGCTTAAATTAATTAAAAGATATATTCTAAAATTGCTCTCATCTGATAATCCTATAATAAATAAAATCATACCTAATTTAACTTACCATCAAAATTCCGAATTTCCAATGTTCCGTGAGACAATATCCAATAGTTTAATTGAAGGCATGAAGAAATTTTCACATATTTATAAACAAGGCTCTTGTTGGTCTTGTTTTGCTCATCCATATAAGAATACAGTATATCCAGTATCTGTAATTGATAAAATTATTTCTGATAATAAAAACTTTCTATACTTTTTATCAGATTATGGAGATGTTTATAAAATATATACGGATGGCAGTAAGGGAGAATGTTACTGCCAATCTGCTATATATGACTCACAAACGGGCAATTCACAGAGTTTTACTTTACACAGTAGTTGTTCAATTTTTACAGCAGAAGCATATGCAATTTTTGAGGCATTAAAACTTCTCAAAGTTGTTAAACCTAACCTTAAAAGAATCTTAATCTTAACAGATTCATTAAGTGTCATTCAAGCACTAAAGAATTTAAAATTTAACTACAAAACTAACTATATCCTATATGCTATTAAATCCCTCTTAATATCCAATGAAGATTTAGGAATGCAGATATCTCTAATGTGGATACCTTCACACAGAGGTATATCTGGGAATGAAATAGCTGATAAAGTTGCGTATGAAGGTACAAATTGTTTAGATGTAAGACGCGCTTTTTGGGTCCCTATGACCGACTATTACAGTGTAATAAATTTAGAAATATTAAACTCTTGGGAAGCATTCTGGAAGAGTAATCAAGAGAAAGAAGGCAAAGGACTTTGGTACGGAAGCATCCAAGAAAAAATACCTGACTCACCTTGGTACGAATCGAAACTGGCTATCGCTAGCCGCAGCTTCATAACCACAATAAATAGATTGCGTTTTGGCCATAACTGTGCACCATCACACCTTTCAAGAATCAACATTGGAACTAATATCTGTGAACACTGTAAAAATGCCGTTGGAAACGATGAACATTTAATTTATGACTGTCCATTTTTCAATGTACAAAGACTGATTTTCGCGAGTGATTTGTTAGAAATAGGCAAAAGTGACTTTTTCTCCCGCCACCACCTCAAAGACTTGCTTAAAACTCCTGAATGCTATCCTATTGTGTATAAATTTGTGAAAAATACAGTGTCTAAAATATAAGTGTAAATAGAAAAAGTTTAACTATTTGTATTAAAATGTGAAGTGCATTATGACTATAAACTAAGATATGGCTTAAAGGTCTTGAAACCAAGCCAAAACTCTTTAAAAAAAAAAAATGATGAAAAATGGCAGTGAACAAAACTCGAAAATACAGTTGCATCAACAGTTTTTAAAGATTTTTTGTGAATTTCATGCCTATCCAGTGATAAATTCTGACTAGGAATAATTTATTGGATGCTACTTACGCGGAGCGGAAGAATGGGAGCTGTTTCACAAAGCCGTTTTGGTCATTTCATAAAATTTTTGTTTTTCACCTCTTTTTGTAAAGACTGATTTCTGTTTTATTCGTCAAATACGTAGTTTATTCCGTAGGGCTGTATTGTATTGTTTATATTTAGTATTGCATTGTTTAATACTATGACTTTGTCAATGTTAGTAATTTAACGCTAGGATAAGGGTAAGGTTATAATTTAGAGCAAGATGAACATTCAAGTTTGTAGGGACTCCTCAGACGCTGTGGCGCTGTACTTGCCACAGCGTTTGTACTTAAAATCCTTCGCAAGGCTTAACATTTCTGTCCAGCTCCCAACCCACAAGGTCCACGGGAAGGCGATCTCCAACTGGGAACTTATGGAGAAATTACGCAAAATGATCCTACCTGAATCATTCTCCATACTAAAAGTGTCTAAGCACACTTCTGAAGTGATTCGTTTTGATGCGGAAATCGAGCAAAGGAATAAGTTAGACCGTGTTATGTCCCGACTAGAGGACCGTATCATCCAACTCAATGACTTTCCTGAACAATTGCGTGTTAAAGTGTGTGAAGCAAAATCTGACTATCCTAGTCGACATTCTTGGGACTCGTTCTATCGAGATGCCACTGACATGGATGAGATGAAGCCTGGGGAAAGACCTGACACTGTCCACATAGCAAACCTGCCCATCCGTTGGTTTGTCCATGAAAGAGACAGAGATTCGGACGCCCCACCTTCAGAGACCATCTTCAAAAAGGTCTTTGAAAAATTTGGCTCCATTCGTCAAGTAGATGTACCAGCTGCTGACCCCTTCAGAATGCAAATGAAATCCGCTATGAGAGGTATCACTACATCAGCAACTGAAGCTGCTTTGTACTTCGAAGGCTATGTCCAATTTAGTGAATATGTTGGCTTTGTTCGCTGTATGGACTCTCTTAGAGGCTGCAAGCTGCTGAGAAAAAAGGATGATATAGCTGAATGGTGTGGTATAAAAGTAGACTTTGACAAGACAAAGCATATGACTGATGCAGCTGTGAAACGAAGGTCTATAGTCAGAGAGAGACTGCTAACTAGACAGAGAGCAAAAGATGATGAGGAAAGGGCTGAAAAAGAAAAGAATGCGAAACGTGAAGCTCAAGAAAGGTGAGTTGTAGAAATTACAAATATATCTCTCTGTCTAAATGATTACAAAGCTTTCTGTTTTATTCAAGTGTTGGTTCTTGCATGCCTAAAGAACTATTTTGCCTCCCAACAGGGTAATTTATGTTTTTAAAAATATTGCAGAGCTCATGTTCAGCTTACGTCTACAGTCTTGTATCTCTTCCTAGCCTACAAAACTGAAGTATTACCATCTTGTTTAGAAGTAGACAATGAATTGACATTTGCTATCTCATCTATTCTTACTTAGTTTTATACATATTGAACTTCTTTCATGAGGTAGACAAAGCTTATTAAAGGACAGTAACTTAAATTATACTTGAGCCATTACAAACGTGCGAACCAAGTCATAAAAGTGCAAGCGAGAGTTCCGATATGCCTGTATGTGTGAGAGAGAGATCTGATACAAATGTTTATGACTCAGTTCGCATGATTGTAATGACACTAGTATAGCAACAAAATCTAATCTATATATATAAAACGAGAAGCTGACTGACTGACTTAGAATCAACGCAGAGCCAAAACTACTGAACCTAGGGGGTTGAAATTTGGCATGGGAGTTCCTTAGGGAGCCTAGGGGAGCACTAAGAAAGGATTTTTGAAAATTCATCCCCTAAAGGGGTAAAATGGGGGTTCAAAGTTAGTATGAAACTTTGCCGTTTTTGAAGTTATTCGAATGAAATTTGGTACAAAGGATCTTCATTTAAAATTATGAAACACGTGTAAAATAGTTTTTTAATAATCATCCCTTAAGGGGGGAAAAGGGGGGTGCAAACTTAGTATGAAACTTAGCCATTTTTGAAGTTATTCGAATGAAATTCAGCATGAAGGTCCTTCATTGAAAGTCATGCAACACAGGTAAAATATATTTTCAAAAATCATCCCTTAAGGGTGTAAGAGGGGGTTGCGAAGTTAGCATGAAAGCTCTTTCGCATGCGCTAAAAGTATCAACTAAAGCCCACGCGGACGTAGTCGCGGGCAACAGCTAGTCTATACAGTGTGGCCCTGGATAAAGTGCAATCCCGAAAGGGGATGAAACTAGACCATGAATCATTGACTAGAAAAATATTTTAAAAAATTATAAAAAATTATTGTAGGATTTATTGGTATTTTAAGATTTTCATGTTTCATTAAGGACTCTATGTACAAAAGTATTGATTTCTTCCAAAATAATGGGTCTATTTCTTTGAAATAAAAAAAAACAGTATGCCTAATACCTGGCGATGACCATGAAATAATAAATAGTCTGCAAAAAAGTAACTATCTTGGGTAAAAAAATGTATTTTTATGAAAAAAAATGATTTTTTTAGACGTTTATTTTAAAAAACTTCAAATTACTAAAAAAATGTGCCCTATAACTATGTAATTTTATAGCTTACTTTTATTCTTTACCATTTTAGCTTCCAAATAAAAAAAAAGCAATGTTCTAACTAAAAAAACACGCTATCTACGAACTTTTAAAGTGGAGCCTAATCGTGTTACCGTGCAGGTAGAGACCGTTTTTCCCATTGTTTCCGTCCTACTCTGTGCCCTTCGGCAGTCGCAAGTCCTTTTGTTCTACACTCAGGTAGAGGGAAGGCGAGGGGAGGGGAGGCAGGGGGTTCGAAACAGGACTTACACAGTCGCTCCGATATTCTCGCCGCTGCTACTACTGTTCTCGTTCTCGCATTGTGTTCTCGTTGATTTGTTATTAAGTTTTTGTTACATTGTTGACTGTTACGTTTTCTACTGTTCGTTACGTTTGGACTGTTCCTGTTCTGCTGTTAAGTGTTGACGAAATGCCGCGATTGACAGAGTTCTCACCTCGAGAAATAGCCGACATGCATTATTATTATGGCATGTCACATGGTCGCACAACAGTCGCTCGGACTGCATACATAAATGCTTTCCCGGGCAGACTCATACCCTCAGCTCGAAATTTTCAAGAGATTCATAGGAGGCTCTCCAACATTGGACTTGGTTTGGCACGAGATCGCCGTGAGCAACCAGCTGTCGTTATTGACAATGCGATAGAAGAGGCCATTTTAAATGATCTGTTTGCTGACCCTACAACAAGCATAAGACGATTAGCGTTGCGTCATGGCATATCGAAGACGTCTGTCTGGCGAATTTTGAAAAAGGAGGGATTGCATCGTTTCCATTACCAATGAGTACAACATTTACACGAAAATGTAGATAATCGTCCATAATGTCGACGTGGATTCTAAGAAAAATTAGAGCTGACCCAAATTTTCCCAAACGCATTTTTTGGATGGACGAAGCGACATTTACCCGAGACGGCATTACAAACTGCAGAAATTTGCACCAGTGGTCTCACGAAAATCCACGATTGAAGCGGGCATCTACTTTTCAAGTAAAATTTTCAATAAACGTATGGGCAGTCTTAATCGACGACATTTTAATTGGTCCAGTCATTTTACCCAGAACCCTAAATGCTGAACGTTTTTTAGAATTACTACAAAATTTACCCATGTTGTTGGAAGATGTTCCCCTGGCTACGAGACGGCGTGGGCGTATGTATCTCCAAATGGATGGATGTCCTGCACATTATGGGCGGGAGGTGCGGCGATTTTTGAAGGAAAATTACCCGAACCGGTGGATTGGCCGAGGAGGGCCAGTAGGCTGGCCAGCGCGTTCACCTGATCTGACACCCCTAGATTATTTTTTATGGGGTGTCATGAAGCAAAGAGTATACAGCACGCCAATAAATACCGAGGCACAGTTGCACGACCGAATAATTCAGTGCGCAAATGACATTAAAAATTATCCAGGAATGATTCGCAGAGCCACTAAGCAAATTAATATTCGTGCAGTAATGTGCTTGCAAAATCGAGGAGGCCATTTTGAACATTTAATGCATTAAATAAAAATGCAAAATTGTAAATTACGGATAATTTTATTAATAAAGTTATTGTGATTAAAGTCTGACTTTTATTACCTACTAAAATGTAAATAACTCCTAGCCATTTTTTTAGTTAGAACATTGTTTTTTTTTTTATTTGGAAGCTAAAATGGTAAAGAATAAAAGTAAGCTATAAAATGACATAGTTATAGGGCACATTTTTTTAGTAATTTTAAGTTTTTTAAAATAAACGTCTAAAAAATCATTTTTTTCATAAAAATACATTTTTTTACCCAAGATAGTTACTTTTTTGCAGACTATTTATTATTTCATGGTCATCGCCAGGTATTAGGCATACTGTTTTTTTTTATTTCAAAGAAATAGACCCATTATTTTGGAAGAAATCAATACTTTTGTACATAGAGTCCTTAATGAAACATGAAAATCTTAAAATACCAATAAATCCTACAATAATTTTTTATAATTTTTTAAAATATTTTTCTAGTCAATGATTCATGGTCTAGTTTCATCCCCTTTCGGGATTGCACTTTATCCAGGGCCACACTGTATATATAAAAGAAGAAACTGACTGACTGACTGACTTAGAATCAACGCAGAGCCCAAACTACTGAACCTAGGGGGTTGAAATTTGGCATGGGAGTTCCTTAGGGAGCCTAGGGGAGCACTAAGAAAGGATTTTTGAAAATTCATCCCCTAAAGGGGTAAAATGGGGGTTCAAAGTTAGTATGAAACTTTGCCGTTTTTGAAGTTATTCGAATGAAATTTGGTACGAAGGTTCTTCATTTAAACTTATGAAACACGTGTAAAATAGTTTTTTAATAATCATCCCTTAAGGGGGGAAAAGGGGGGTGCAAACTTAGTATGAAACTTAGCCATTTTTGAAGTTATTCGAATGAAATTCAGCATGAAGGTCCTTCATTGAAAGTCATGCAACACAGGTAAAATTTATTTTCAAAAATCATCCCTTAAGTGTGTAAGAGGGGGTTGCGAAGTTAGTATGAAAGCTCTTTCGCATGCGCTAAAAGTATCCCTATCTTATTTTCAAGCTCTTTACTCAACTAAAGCCCACGCGGGCAACAGCTAGTTTATTCATAAAAACCTGACCTCAAACTAAATCATGCATACCACCCCACAGTAACAAAGAAGACCCTTTCCCATTTCAGACAAAAGGAAACAGTCTCACGCATAATATTTCATTCTTTAAGACAAAAGCACCAGCGGATTGAAAAGGAGAAGCTGGAGCGTATGCGCGAGCGCGAGGAGAAGCGGAAACGAAAGCAGCTGGCCAAGCTCCAAGCACAAGACGGAGTGGATGTGAGCAGTGCAGTTGCCGAAGAGGAGCGAAAACTGTTGAAGATGCAGAAGAAACTGCAGTCTATGAAGCTGATTGGGGATCTGTTTAACAGGATAGATGTGAGTTTTGTTCTTAATATTTTGAGTTAACACAAATCACCTCATTGTTATGACTAATTCATACAGCTGTAGGCCGTAATTGGCTGCTGCATCAGCTTAAGTGCCCTGCCTCACTAGGACGCCATGGCGACGTCGCCAGCTACGTATCCAAGCAGTTTGTATTGAATGGCGACGTTGCCAGACCGTCTCCAAGTGAGTTAGGCATCATACATTTCAATATTAACTGCTTGGATACGGTCACTGGCGACGTCGCCATGGCGTCCTAGTGATGCAGGACACTAATTGGATGGGTAGAAAGATAGGGATATTACTGGCACAAATTAGACATAAATCCATAAAACATAAATTATTTAATTCTAATTTATTTACTTCATGTATTAGTGGTCTCAAAAACTCATCATTAATCACTAAGGTATGGCCCATACCTTCCTCAGGGAAGAGACCCGTCACCCTCGGTGGAGACATAATGGGTTGATGATGATGAATCACTAATGTATTAGCCTTATACCTATTGACAAATTTCTGTCAGCGGAGAGGACTGACAGAAATCTGCCAGTAGGTATCCATATTCTTCTCTATTTCTTGCCAAACAAAGTAAGTTTTTGTATTGGGTCACACTAACAAAGTAGGTACAGTTCTGACTTTGGCTATATTATCCATTTCCTGATAACTTATTGGTGTTTTTTTTAACCCGCTGGCTTGGCGACTACCAAATGTGGTAGCGGGTCTCGGAAGCGAAATTAAACCTTATATTCATTAGCCGTTGCTCTAAAGTCCCTTGTGTCAAGGCAACTTATCATTTGCAGAGTTGAGCCAAAGGGTTAAGACTCTTCCCTCTGTCGTATTTCTCGCTCGCACATTCCAACGCACTTGTAGAGAAATACTGTGACCGTTTCACCATAGTGGATAATATAATGTCCATATTTAATGTGTTTATATAATTAATTCTAAAGTTTAATAACAAAAGCCGCACCCAGACTTTCCGTCTACTCAAATTTGTGCGCAGCAGAACATGTTGGGCCTATTGTCGGTCCAACGGCTTATTTAACTTGTGACAGCTCAATTTAGTGGTGTTCTATGAAGTTACCGATTCGATTGTTATGACATAATCGATTAAGTGACATTAAAGTTGGAGCGAGATGATCTTAAAAATTATACAACGGGTTGTCACATTTATTTTTTACTTATTTTATTTATTAAACTAATTTCTTATAGTATAGATCTTTGTAATAAGGTTTATATTTTTTATCGTCTTCGATACATTAATCTACTCGTTAAGATATCGTAGCTAAATACGTCGCGTCACTATTGAGAAAAAATAAAGGTGTCCATGATGTGGTAAATTTTTCGCCTGTGGTTTCCTGTCAAATAAATAAGAAACTTCATGGGTGTGCATCTGTCAAAAGTTAAATAAATGATTGGACCGATTATAATATTGTATATTTCATTCCAAAGTGCATGTTTTTATATTATGTAGCTCGATTGAGACGTTTTCTTGGCAAATAAACTTATCTTTATCTTTATGCTATGTTCACATGCACGCCGTGCAGCCCGGCGGGCTGCCTGGCGGGCTGCGCGGCATGCAGTCCGTCCCAGGCCGGCGAAAATTCAAGCTGTTCACACGCACGCCGTCGTGTCCATTCACGTTTTCGGTCCATGCCGGTTCGCGGCATTCACGTTCACAGGCGCGTTTACGAGCTGTGGCGTACCGTTTACACGCTCTGGAATGTGAATGTGCACGTTGAATGTCGAGTTGAACGCGCGCGTGTGAACGTAGCATCCAATGTGGTTTCTGTCGTCGCCAGTTCCGGCCGCAAGCGAACCGGGAGGCGCGCGCGCCGCGGCCCGGCGACGAAGCGGCGCGCGCGCGGCTCGTGGAGCGCATGAAGCGGCAGCAGGAAGACGCGCTGGACGCGCAACGCGAGCGCGTGCAGAAAGCCAAGGATGGTGAGTGTGCTTTGCTTATTCATCATCAGAATCAGAATCAGAAATTTATTTCAACGTAAATAATTTACATTCTGCTTGTTGAATGTCAATGTACATACAGTTATGTATAACGTTAGCCGCTGCCTTGGGGCCGTCTGTAGTGGAGAAAAAGGCAGCGAAAAAAAAAAACTCCACTCTGACCATCTTTTCTCAAATCAACTTAAAGCTAATACAAATAAAACTTACAAAACAATATCTTGGATGTGTTGAACACTAGACACATTTATCCTCTGATTAAATTTAATATTAAACTACTATTTAAAGCCATACGTCCTTGTCTTCTAAATAATCATTGATTTTATAATAAGCTTTTTTGCAAAGAGTGTGCTTAACACAATTCTTAAATCGCGTTGGAGGTAACTCTAATATATCTTGGGGTATCTTGTTGTAGAACCTTATACAGTGCCCCATCATCAACCCATTATGTCCCCACCGAGGGGTAAGGGTCTCTTCCCTGAGGAAGGTACAGGCCATACTCCACCACGGGGCCCAAGTCCGGATTGGTGGAGGCTTGTAAGACTAGTGGCTGGTCTTACTGTCAGAAGTTTTCAAGCTGCCCCTAAGGCCACTAGCGTTAGTCATAGACGGTAACCCATCCATGGACTGAACGCGCCGTATGTTGCTTAACATTAGTGCTCGTTCAAGATCACTCAGGCAGCCCAGGCTACAAGCGATTCTTTGCTTTTTTTTTTTTTTTATACGTTCGATTAATTTTTAAATCGTACCAGCCGGACACAGGCTCACTTAATACCTAAATATTGACCTTTTAACTTTAACCTACTCACTTCTCTGGGCTCGGCACGCCGTTCCCAATGGGTATCGGCAGAATACCAGCGCTGGAGTTTTCTTTTTAAACTCTCAGCACATGCTGAGTCGAAACCCGTTTGCATTTGCCACACACACGCTGCCATGTTTTTATTATTGTTGTTAATATTGTTTCTCTTCTCTTTTCATACTGTCAAGCTGTGTTCTATGCCTTATGTATGTTTCTGTATTATCTATGTTTGCTATAACGGACCGACTGGACATTCCGGTAATAAGACGTTCAGTGCTGAGAGGTGTTGATGTATGATTCAATATGTGATGATATGTGTATGTGTGTGTGTCTTATGGAAATAAACGTTTTATCTATCTATCTATCTGTCTTTGTTAGGACTCCAGTGCCGACGAGAGCGGAGTAATCTGAACCACTTTAGTTTTAAGATAACTCAATAAGTTTCTGTTTAAGCGTGTCTAGGGGGTGAATCGTTCTTAGCCCGGCTGCCCGAGTGATCTTAAAACGATCACGAAGGTTAAGCAATATAGGGCGCGTTCAGTTCATGGATGGGTGTCTACGACTAACGCTAGTGGCATTTTTCCGAGCGGTTCCGTGCTTCGCAAGGCGCGTTAAGCAGTTGGTGCCGGCTGCCGTCAATAGATGGCAGTCGTTAAGCCAAGTCAGAGAGCATAGGGCTGCTTGAAAACTTCTGACAGTAAGAGCAGCCACTAGTCTTATAAGACTCCACCAATCCGGATTTGGCCTTCGTGGTGGAGTAGGGCCTATAACTTCCCCAGGGAAAAGGCGCGTGCCCCTCGGTGGAGACTTAATGGGTTGATGATGATGATGATGATGATTTAATTAAGTCGTTATCTTGACTTGGAAAATAATGTTACGTAACGCGTAGTTCAAACGCTCCCCCCCCGCCCCAGTACGACACATCGTAACGTTTTAAAAGACCCCCTCCCCAAATTTGTTACGTAATACTTGCACGCTCCCTAAGCATCTTCTTCGTTCTTCAACCTATTTTTTCCCCTCAAGTCACATTCACAGCAATCTTTTGACATTATAATCTCCATCCATAGGTCGCATAGTGATCCGCTCCGCGCTCGAGACGAAAAAGCCGAAGGGTCGCGACCGCCACCGCGACTCCTCCCATAGTTTGTCTTCGGGCGACGAGAGGAGCGACCGCGACCACGACCGCGAAAGACAGAAACGCATAAAGACAGAGAAACTTACTACACCAGAGCGGGAGATCGAATATAAGAAGACATGTGAGTATGCTCTCCTTAAGTTTTTTTTATACAAAAAAAAACACTTTTTTTTTACAGTTTTTTTTTATATTGCACACGGTAATTGCATTATTTATCACATTAATTATATTTTCCCTTTTTGTGTAATTTTCATTTCTATCTACAATAAAGTATATAGACCAATCTAAAACAACGGAACGTGGTACAGCAAGATCTGATTCTTTAACTCGGAAATACGCCTCATATATAAGTAAAAGACACAAACTACACAAGTCATGTAATTATCAGTATCAATAATACATTCTTAACCTTTTTAACCAAAGGTTGTATTATATTATAAATTGTATTACAGAGTATACTTACAATTAGACATTCACACAAACACCAAAACAATCCTACATGCACATCTGGTGGAAGGTGCTTATCGATTATCGATTATGTGCCGGACCTTAGTAGTCACGCTTTTGTTACTTGCGAATTGAATATAAAGAAACCTAAACCACCGCCGAGATGGATATCCTTCAGACCACTCAAAGATATCGATAGACATGAGTTTGATGCCGATCTAAATGCGATTGCATGGGAAAACTTAATTTGTGACAATGTTAACAAGTCTATTGCCAGTTTTAATTCATGTTTATCATATTTATTTGATAAGCACGCCCCTATAAAAAAATCTTACATCAAAGAGCACAGTTATCCTTGGATAACACCAACGATAAAGGAGATGATTAAGTTGAGGAATGACGCGCACTCTAGATGGCGCCAATCAGGACTTGATAGTAATAAAACCTACTATAAGGACCTGAAAAGTATAGTAAATACCGCTTTATTCAACGAAAAGACGGCCTACTTTACGCAGTCTATAAATAAAAATGAAAAAAACTGTCGTGCCCTTTGGAAAAACATTAAAAAAAACATAGCAGATTTCAACAAAAAATGCGATTTTGATTTACCCGAGTCAATCAATGATCCGGATCAGATAAATAATCATTTTCTTGATGTTCCTGGAAATAATGATATTAGTATAAGTGACTTAAGTTATTTTTGGTTCAATAGATTTTGTTCTAATACATTTACGATAAAACCGGTTAGTGAAATAAGTGTGTCGAAAATAATATCCAAATTCACAACTAATGCAAAAGGCGTAGATGGCATTACATTGAATATGGTATTGCTAACACTGCCACGTACATTGCGTGCCATCACTGCTATTGTGAATCAGTCAATTCAAACTGGCGTCTTCCCCGACATTTGGAAAAAAGCTATAGTCAAGCCTTTTCCTAAAACAACCTCTCCAAAGGAATTGAAAGATCTAAGACCGGTCAGTATATTACCATTACTATCTAAAGTAATTGAAAAAGTCATAAGCATTCAATTGGCAGAGTACGTGGGTGCCAATAACATTTTACCTCAAAAACAATCGGGCTTCAGGAGGGGTAGAGGTACAGCGACGGCTATGTTGGATGTAGTTGATGATATACTGGCCGGACAAGATGTGGGGGAGGGAACTATATTAGCGTTGTTAGATTATTCCCGAGCCTTCGATACCATCAACATAACACTTCTGCTATCTAAGCTCGTTTTCTATGGGTTTGATTGCATGGCAATGAAATGGTTCTGTAGCTATTTGAGTGATCGCACACAGAGGGTAGAGATAGCTGATGAAAAGGGGAATGTAAAGCAGTCGGCTACATGCTCTGTAAATAGGGGAGTGCCACAGGGCTCAATTTTGGGACCTATTTTGTTTATTTTGTACAGCGCGGACATAATAAACTGTATTAAAAATAGTCACTATCATTTATACGCCGATGATCTGCAGATTTATAAATCATTTAGGCCTAAAGACACAGAAACTGCTGTTGGCACACTAAACCAGGACCTAGAAAATGTATCAGAGTGGTCAGTTAGAAATGGTTTGGTTTTAAATCCATCCAAGACGAAGTTTCTTGTACTGGGAACAAAAAAACAAATTGATCGGATTCACAGCTGCTCTGCTAAATTGATTATAGATGGCGACACTATCGAAGAGGTAAATGAGGCAAGAAATTTGGGAATCCTCGTGGATGGTAGGTTGAGGTTCGAGAAACATGTGCTGGAGAATATACGAAATTGTTATTATCGCCTAAAGGTACTCTATCGTATTCGGCCACACCTAAATGTTGACAAGCGGGTCTACCTATGCGAGTCATTAATCTTGTCAAAATTGAACTATGCGGATACAGTGATAGGTGGGTGTCTTTTGGTCCGCACCAAGAGACTTACACAACGGGTGCAGAACGCATGCGCGCGGTTTTGTTTCGCTATTCCTTACCGAGCTCATGTAACACCCTATCTCAACGCGGGAGGATTGCTAAATATGGAAGCGCGCCGAGCACTGCATTTCTCCTGCTTACTATTTGGCGTCATCAAGACTCAAGAACCAGTGTATCTATATAAGAAACTGAGCTTCTCGGTGCGACAGCGTGGACCCGTGAGGCTAGTCTGTCCAAGGCACCACACCGCTTCATTCCGTGGCAGTTTTCGTTACCGTGCCACAAAATGTTGGAATAATATTCCTCCTCCGATTAGGAACAGCCGGACTGTACAAGCCTTTAAGTCTAAGTACAAAAAATATCTTCTGCATTTACAAAACTCCGAGGTATAGACGAATGTATGTATACGTATCGTATATTTAATTATTATTAGAATGAAAATTTTATCATTAAAATGAATATTATAAATTAATAAAATTAAAATGATTATTATAATTAATATTAATATTATAATTTATATGAATTTTATGAATATTATATTTTATATGAATTTTATGAATATTATAATTAATATGAATATTGTAATTAAAATTAATGAACGTATATTCAATGATTATTAAATAGAAAATTTTATCATTAAAATTAATATTATAAATTAATAAAATGAAAATGAATATTGTAATTATTATGAATACTATAATTAATATGAATATTATAATTAAAATTAATAAATTTTATTTATACAATGAATATTATTTTATTATTTATTATTATTATTTTTATTTTTTACTTATCCCCACACTCACTCCAAGTACGCGCACACATGCTCACATGTATATAACTAACGCATTGAAATATTACGGATAATAATAATAATAAATGTCCTGTGTTATAGCGATGCCGTTCTATGTGTCCAAGTTTGTATTGTTTTGTATTGTCAGTATTGTATTGTTTTATGTTTGTATCGTTTCGTATTGTCAGTATTGTATTGTTTTATGTTTGTTTTGTTCTGTGGTATCCGCTGAAAACCAGCGTCGTGGTCGCCACCGGCCACGGCATAAAGCTGAGCGGAGGCCATTTTGGTGCCAATTCTTAGTTTGTAAATGTGTAGATGATAAGTCTTATTTTAATAATGGTACCAAATAAACATTTCTATTCTATTCTATTCTATCTGCAAACACCCAAACTCACATTCTCTCTACTACACTATATTCTATTTTTTGAAGCGAACGACTAAAGGTAAACAAAGACACAGCATCTCTCAAACTTACATGTCACTCAAAATAGCTCATGCACGCAGCTTTGCTTGCATCGTATACCCACATAGGTTAAGGTAGGTACCTACCTACTGTTTAAGGAAAACAGACAGACAACCAAACAAGACAAAACAAATACAAAAGAAAATAAAATAGCTTAGAGAAGTTGCACTCGCATTAACAACGTCAATCGTGAGTAAAAATATGGCGTCGGGGTGGCTATCTTACTTTTTTTTTGCTTCTAATTAAAAAAGAGGTTCGTAGTCAGCTCTCCATACTTCTTCCTACACATCGCGTAGCGCATTAGCATAAAATAATCGATCATAATCGGCCTTTAAAGAAAATTCCGTCATCATTGCTAGTTGCGATTTTGCGAACATATTTGGCAGCAGTAGGATCGCTTTTATTTTGAGGACCACTGAAATTTTAGGTATTTTTTGGGCCACAGATCTCTTAAGCAAATTGTATTTTCATGATAAAATTAAATATTTACTTAAATTATAACAGTGTTATTGTGTTTATTGCTTAATGGCATTTATTAGGCACATCGTTTTGTATAACTTTGCTAAATATTATGCAGCGTTGTAAATTTGGCATATTGAAAAACCAAATTTTTTACATGTTGACAATTAGTCGTTCGCTTCAGTAAATTGAATATATATATTTATATGCCTCAAAGGCAACACATACTGGAACAAACAATAAATGTATTTTTTAACACCATGTACCAATTTATGCTGTTTTACAAATAAATAAATCTTATCTTACACTCACACTCTCACATCAACGCACACACACACCGAGTCACACACATAGATAGGTACATTTATTGCGACCAGCAAAGGTAGTGTGAGGACGTGAGTCGCGCGCGACAACGTCAAAAGTCGCGAGAATTTGACAGTTAATGTACTGGAAAGTCGCGACTTTTGACGTTGTCGCGCGCGACTCGCGTCCTCATACTACCTTTGCAGTAACTGACTTACTACAATGGGGTATATAACACCACCGTAACACAGATGTCAAACAAGCCACCGCAGAATAAGCCGTGTTCCTCTTTTCCAGTGGGCATGTACGCGTCGTTAGCTCCGTACGGCTTCGGTTACCCGTTCGCGCATCCCTTCGCGGCCGGCATGCAGCCTGGACTGCCGCATCCGTCCTTCGGGCAGAACATGGGTATTGTCATCTTCCTCTCAATGATAGGTCCTCTCAATATTGGTAAACACGAGAACACTTTACAGTGATGATGATGATTTCCTCTTATCCCTTATCAGGGACATAGGGCGCGTAGAAGGGATCTCCATGCAA
This sequence comes from Yponomeuta plumbellus, assembly GCA_947310845.1. Lineage (NCBI taxonomy): Eukaryota > Metazoa > Arthropoda > Insecta > Lepidoptera > Yponomeutidae > Yponomeuta > Yponomeuta plumbellus. The sequence continues at coordinate 3,181,769 of OX371204.1, forward strand.
CTTCTAACTCCTTCCAGTTGAGGCCCGTTGAGGCAGCCTCTTTCTCAACGGGGCGCCTCGTAGTACGAGGACGGCCCCTTAGGTAGTACGAGGACGGCCCGGCCGTCTCTTGCCAAAAGTTTGCCAGTTTACACGTTACAGTAGGTAAAACTAAATATAGATGGACCAGACCAGCTCTTCTATCATGCTATCCTCTATCGGTTTTGACCACAGAAAAAAACATGGCTGCCCATGAACAGTCTTATACATAGAAAAGAGGTTGGATGTGGCTCGCTCTTATTGCTTCACCCATCAACCTTTTTATTTTTAATCTTCAAAGGAGTTATTTACGAAAAATGTACCTTGATGCGTCGCCAACAATCGGGTTAACCATTTTGACGACTCTTAAAGTGTCGAATTACAGTGCCACCATCTTATCTGTTCAGTTGATAGCGGCGCTACTGGAGAATTTAGTAGGAACATTTATGAAATTAGAAAATTTAGAATTTCAGAAATTTTCATTTCTCATTTAGAAAAATGAGAATATATTATTACAGTCAGTTCAGTATAGTTGTGTGTGAGTAATGCCCGGTCCCAATAACCCATCTACAGATAACTGACAGTGATAGGTCACTCAATAGAAAAGAAAAACGGAACATTTCAATATCGCGTTGACCGCTAACTGTCAGTTATCTGTAGACAGGTTATTGGGACCAGGCATTACTCACAACTGTACTGAACTGACTGTAAATTTCGATTCTTTACATTCGCCCATCAATGTTCTCAGAGAATGCTCAGAATGCACTAACGGGTTGCTTCCGCGCAATTCTGTTGTAAATATTTAATTCGCTTATTTATTTTTATTTTTTTATTGATACTTTTATTGCACTTAAATTTTAAGTAAAAATATAGTACAATGCGGCGGACTTAATGCCATAAGCATTTTCTACCAGTCAACCGCAGGAGGTAAAACGAAAGAGTTGGTAGGCGTGCAAAAAATAAATCTAAAAACATACATATATTGAATAAACTTACACATTAATATATACTTACATATATAATAAAAAAAATAAACTAAAATATAATGAGTCTAAATATTACAATAAAATAAAATACATAATATATCTTCACACTACGAGAAACCTAGGAAAAATATACATATAATTTACCATAAATCTATGATTAAAAAGATACAGAACATAAGGAACATACAACTGAAAGATCCTTATCGTGGAAAGTGGCTAGGGGAGGTTCAGGTAACACTTCTCGAGGAAGTGTTTCCGGACAAGGGCTTTGAAATAATTCCGAGAGGGGGCTTTACGGATGTTTTCAGGGAGGGCGTTCCACAGACGAACGGCTGAGACGCTGAAAGAGCTAGAGATGTAACCAGAGTGGTGAGAAGGGGTACAAAGAAGGAGGTTTTGGGAGGAACGGAGTTCTCTGCTATGTGTGCAGGATAAGAAGGCAAATTGTGACTTGAGGTATAGGGGAGTATTAGGATCGTTAAGAATAGAGAAGAGGGTGCAGAGAATTCGAAGATTTCTGCGATCCCGAATCGGAAGCCACTTTAACCTGGCGCGAAATTCTGACACATGATCGAATTTGCGCAGACCGAAGATGAATCGAATGCAGGTGTTCTGCAGACGTTCGAGTTTATTCAGGTATTCCTGCGAGAGATCGAGGTAGCAGACATCGGCGTAGTCAAGGATGGGAAGAAGAAGGGAATTTGCAAGAGAAATTTTGATATTGATAGGGAGAAAGTTTTTCAGACGAAGCAATGGATGGAGCGAGGCATAGAATTTCTGCGAGACTGCCTTTAACTGAGCATCCCAGCACAGTTTCTGGTCAATGATAAGGCCGAGATCAGTAACCGTTTGGGAAAAGGCTATTATGCAGCCATTGAACTGCAAGGAGGGAAGCGAGACAGAATCTATCTTTGCAAGCTGTCTCGAGCCGCCAATGACGATCGCCTGGCATTTAGAGGGGTTAACGGCGATGCCGAAGCACTCGGACCACTTCTGAATCCGACATAGATCCTCATTGAGACCCGAAACAGCTTGACTAAGATCATCAGTGCTGGACAGTCCATAAAGTTGGAGGTCATCCGCGTAAAGATGGTAGCGGCAAGAAAGGTTGGGAGTGACTAGATTGATAAACAATGAAAATAAAATTGGAGAAAGAATGCCGCCTTGTGGTACACCAGCATTTAGTTCAGTCCAGTCAGACTGGGCCTGGCCGGACCGAACCGCCTGCTGGCGCCCTCGAAGATAGGAACAGAGCCATTGCACGGCAGTGAAGGAGACATTGAGACTACCAAGGGTGGCTAGAAGGAGGTCATGGTCGACAGCGTTAAAAGCGTTGCTAAAATCAATGAGGACAAGGATGGTGACCAGTTGCTCCTCCATGCCAGCCCTTATGTCCTCAGTGACCTTTAAGAGAGCTGTGGTAGTGCTATGCCCTGACCGAAAACCAGATTGGAAGGGATTTAAGAGACCACTTGAGGAGAGGAACTTGGATAACTGTTGGTTAACAAGTGACTCCAGGACTTTGGAGAGGAAAGGCAGAATAGAGATTGGTCGGTACTGGGACGGTAGGGTAGGACTGGGAATCTTAGGCAGGGGAACGACGTAGGCTTTGCGCCATAGGTCAGGGAATTGACCAGAGGTCAGGGAAAAGTTAACGATGTGTGTAATAGCAGGGAGGAGAATGTCAAGGAGGTAGGAGAGCATAGCACGCCCTATATTATCACAGCCGACAGCTTTCGACTTAAGGGTCAGAATCAGTTTCTTGATTTCCTCACTGCCAGCAGGTGAAAATTCAAAAGAGTTGGAGTAGGCTTTCGGCATTGAACAGATCTGCCGCAAGGTTTCACATTTAGTATGAGGATCTAGAGTGGGCACCGACGCAAAATGCCTATTGAGCTCATCAAGATCAAAAAGGATTCTAGAGTCGGACGATGTAGTTTTTCCCACGCCTAGGGTCCTCAGAAATCTCCATGAACCAGCAGGCGTTGAAATCTCGATCTGTTCAGTTTTTACGCTATCGACTATCGTGGTGTACGGACGTGTCTTTTGTTTCGCTAACTATTTGAATTTTGTTTTGTTTTCGTATTGCTTTTAATCCACTTGCTACGTCGTGCTTCGTATCGCATCGGCTCCTCCTGCTCTCGCTTGGGTGGTGTCCCATAAGGGCCCGCGGCCATCTTGCCCGTGCGGTTGTGGGTGGACTTCTCGCTCTTGCGCATCGGAGGCCTCCCATACAGAACCAGAACCAGCGCAGCTTGATCTCCGGAGGGTGAGCCAATCACAGCTAGGGCCTAGGGCCCTGATTTTTGTGCTTGATTGTTGGGGATCGAACTGGGGCTTCCTACTTGCCAGTCTGTTGTTATGCCTCCTACGCTATCAGAGATAGCAACGACGTAGCGAATTTTACATACATTATCAGCAAGACGCCTGTAGAATCGCAATAGCAAATAAAGTTACACTTCAAGCTTCCTACTATTGCTAAAAACATCAGAAAGGCTTGTACTGCAATCACCATCATGCAGTGTCTTGGTTGTCGGGGGAAAATGCCCGGGGATTCCACTGAACGGGTGACGTGTAAAGAATGCCAGGGGACCTACCACTACCAATGCCTAAATATTACGTCGGCGTACTTTAGAGAACACTCGCGACATCTAAAAGTTAACTGGATTGGTCCCTGTTGCGATAAACTCACCAAGCGCGGACGGAATGACAATACTCCTGTGCGCAAGGCTCAAGAAAAATCGCCTGACAGGAGTCTAGTCATGAGTGAGACTGCAACTACCAGCGCGTCGACGGCTAAAGTCCATCGTTCCCCAAGTGTATCCAATGAAAACGTCACCATCCGGCGAGGAGGCACCTCCAAGAGAAACATTGACTTGTCATACACAGAGGATACATACTGTATGGATGGCTTGCGATCTGTTCTGCGGGAAGAGTTGGAACAAGTCATGAGTAACCGTTTGCCGGCTATTATTAGTCAACTTTTCACAGAGCTGACAACACCAATAAACAATTATATTAAACGACTTGAGGAAAAGGTGGTAATTTTGGAAAGCAAAGTAAGTGTCTTGGAAAAAGTCGATAAACCTGCCAAAATACAGCACATGGATCGTGCAAAAGCTCAAGAACACCAAAAAAAAGCACCATTGCCACAGTTGGTGCAATCGCAAAATTCTATAAAGGTGCGCGCTGACAAATTAAGGCCTTCCACCCTATTGACGGAGGACATCGGTACTGAAAATGATTCCACTAATCAAATACCGGAGCCGGAGTGGACGCAGGTTGTGAGCAGAAGTCGACGTCGTAGCTCCCATAGTGGGGTGACCCACGGAGCAGCCGCGCCGGGCGCTACCAAACTCGAAGCAGCGGAGAGGCGACGATACCTGCATCTGTATTATGTGAAAGTTGGAACGTCGGAAGAACAAGTACGCGATCACCTCAACTCGATATGTAAAGATGTTTCTTGTGTTGTTGTGGCTCTTAAGGCTAGAGGCAACTACACAAGTTTTAAATTGGATGTTCCTGCTAAGCAAGCGGATGCTATTATGTTGCCTGAAAACTGGGCCGAAGATATTTGTATTAGGCCCTGGTCCCAGAAAACAAATGATCGGCCCTTTCGTCGCCAAATTGCAAGGAGCGAGGAAAAATAGAAACATGAAAGAGATAGACTTATATTATCAGAACGTCAGAGGGCTCCGAAGTAAAACCGTGGCGTTCTATAATAATGTCTCCGCACTATGCTCCTGTGACGTTATAGCTCTTACTGAGACGTTTTTGAATGCGTCAGTGGTCGACTCGGAGCTGTTTCCTCGCGGGTATACTGTACTGCGGAAAGACCGCGCCGGTGGTGTTGGGTGGGGAGGAGTCTTGGTAGCTGTGAGAGATACGTATTCGGTCCTTATGGTGACAGAAATCGACGGTCTGACAGCGAACATGGAGATATTAATTTTAATGGTAACGTGGAAAAACGTAAAATTCATAATATGTGTGGTTTATCTCCCACCTAGCTATAATGATAGGCAATATTTGGATGTTTTAACGTGTTTGGAGAACGTAATTTGTAAATATCCTTCCTTAGAAATTGTAATTATAGGCGATTTTAATCTAAATTCTTGTAGCGTAAATGTGAAACAGCAATTTGATTGTTTTTTAGAGTTTTGTAAATTGCGACAACATAATTATGTACCTAATTCCCATGGCGGCATGTTGGACCTAGTCTTAACAAATATTAAATCTGATAGGGTTATTGTAACGAATGAGGTGGAGCCACTGGTGCCGGCCGACGCTTACCACCCACCGCTTGAAGTGTCTCTACGCCTAGTGCGCGGCGCGGGCGCGCCTGTCAGCAGTAATAAACCTGCTGGCGCAGAGCCAGGGGTTACCTATCGCTGTTATGCCCCAAACTGGAATTTCCGAAAGGCAGATTTCAGCGGCCTTTATTCCGGTATATCTAATATAGATTGGTCGCATTTACTTATACAACGGGATGTAAATTTTGCAACGGATTTATTATATTCAAAACTTAATCACATAATAAGTAACTATGTGCCAGTAAAAACAAATAATTTTATCCAACATCGTCGATATCCACAGTGGTTTACACCTGAAATTATATCTAAAATTAAAATTAAGCACTTTCATCACCGTAAGTTTAAAGAAAAAGGTTTGGAATTTAATCGCGAGGTTTACAGATACTACAGAAGTCTTATCAAAGAATTAGTTAATACAGCGTACTACAAATATACTCAATCAGTAGAAAACAACATTCGCGGAGACCCTACGCAATTTTGGAAGTATGTAAAAGACAGACGTAAAGATTGGCGCCTAAGTACTGAGTATCTGTGCAATGGTGAAAAGGTGGAAGGCGAGGAGGCAGCTGCAGCGTTTGCAGACTATTTCAGCTCTGTGTTTCTTAGCGAAGTACCACTGCTGGATCCTGCGAAAGCTGAACGATGTGCGGGCGGCACCGGCCAAGAGTTGTCCTTACACATGGACCCCATAACTAGGGCTGATGTGCGCAGAGCGGTCCGTCGTTTGAAAGCAAGCTCAGCGGCTGGTCCTGATGCCATACCCGTCTTCTTAGTTAAAGACTGCCTGTATGCATTAGAAGAGCCATTGCTTCACCTTTACAATCTCTCCCTGCAGTGTAGTCGCTACCCCGATAGATGGAAGTTGTCTAGAGTGACGCCAGTACCTAAAGATAGTTCGTCAGTAGATGTTAGTACCTTTAGACCTATAGCCGTGTTAGCAGTTTTTGGTAAAGTTTTCGAGTCTATACTTAACTATCACATAACTCGCCAAATTAATACTAAACTTGATGATGCGCAACACGGGTTTCGTGTGTCTCGGTCTACCTCTACAAATCACATTAGCTTCGTTGACTACTCAACAGCCCAGATGGATGCGGGTCAGCAAGTTGATGCGGTATTTTTAGACTTTCGGCGAGCTTTCGACATGGTAGACAATGATATTTTGTTGATGAAGCTTTCATGTTTTGGTGCCACTCCAAGATTGTTATGTTTCTTTGCAAATTATCTTAAGGATAGAAAGCAGTACGTGAGGCTTCAGCGCTACCAATCTGATGAGTATTACACCAGATCGGGAGTAAGCCAAGGCAGCACCCTCGGCCCAACCCTATTTCAGCTAATGATCAATGATTTGCCCAAGGTCCTCAATGTTGCCCAATGCTTAATGTTTGCGGACGATTTAAAAATTTTTAGAGCCGTTCGCGCGGAGGGAGACTGTTTAGCTCTGCAGGATGACATTGAGAGGGTTGAACAGTGGAGCCAGTCAAATCGCCTCGATTTCAATGTCACCAAGTGTCGGGTCATAACTTTTACCAAGTCGCGCAAACCTATTACGGCAACTTACTCTCTGGGTGGTATGGTGTTGCAAAGAGTGACTACCATGAAGGACCTGGGGTTGTTGTTGGACTCGGAGCTTAATTTCCGTGAACATGTAATACATATTTGTAAAAGCGCTAATAAAATATTGGGTTTTATTATGAGAACCGCTGCACAGTTCCGAGATATCAGAGTGGCTATAATGTTGTACAACGCGTTCGTTCGCAGCAAATTAGAGTATAATGCTCTTACCTGGGATCCACGGGAGGCTAAATACATTTGTATGATTGAAAAGGTGCAAAGAAAGTTTGCTAGATATTTATACAAACGAATGTATGGGAGCTATCCATTCCTGTACCCGTCTATGTTTGTATACGGTATGGTCGGGCTCGATACTCTGGAGCTCAGAAGGAAAATGCAACTCGCTGTACATTATTGTCTGCTGATGCGAAATTGTATTTATAACCCTGATGTACTGGGCAGTATAAGGCTATTTGTCCCCGACAAATACGCGCGCGCGGGGCGGCGTCGGCACCGGCTCTTCGCAGAGTTCTCGCTGCGCACGCACTGCGCTAGTAATGCGCCCACGGCCAGGGCCCTCGCCCTTCTCAACGAGTTTGTTATCAAGGTCCAACATGTTGACATCTTTGTTGACCCTATTTATAATATTGTTCTAAATTTAACATTGCACTTATGTAATTAGTGTAGTCCACTTGTAATAAGTATTTAGTAACAATAAGAACGTTTTGGGCAACTGTAAGTTCTTATGGTATAATAAATAAATAAATCAAATCAAATAAATGTAACGACGTTTAGCTCTTCTACACATCTGATTGCATCTGTTCCTAGCAGCCTTATATTCTGTCCAGTTGACATCAGACCTGTCCCGCTTATACTTTCGGAAAGCACGGTCCCGTCTCATCATCGCTTTGCGGACAAGGTCCGAGATCCACGGAGTGGGACGATGCTTGAGCGAGACCGGCCTAACAGGTGCATGAATGTCGAACAAGCGGATGATCTCGGCGCACAATAATGAAACCTTATCGTCGATGTCCTGAAGTTCCTGCATGTCATGCCAGTCGACAGCAGACGCATCACTTCTAAGCCTCTCTACATCCATGCGCGCAAAAGATCGTTGAAGAACGATAACGGGTTTGGGTTTGGGAAATCTCATTTTCAGAGAGCAAAAAATCAAGTCATGGTGAGAGAAAGCGGGGGCGGGAATTTGACCATGGGAGGCAATGCGAGCGTCATCAGAAGTTATGATGAGATCTAGCAGAGTATCGGAATTATGACAATGATGAGTGGGCAAGAGAGGAAGGAACTTAAGGTTATGAGATTCGATAAGGGAACGAAGTTTGCTAGAGCGATGGTCGCTGCAAAGTAGGTTGGTGTTAAAATCTCCCATGATCAGTTGATGGGCGTAGATAGACGTAAGGTCATCGAGACAGAGCTCTAAAGCTGAGAAGTAGTTGTTGGATGGAGGACAGTAGACTACGCCGAGAAGAAGTTTGACACCCAGATCTATTTCTAAGAAAAGAAATTCGGCAGGGGCCGACCCGGACGTGGGGGATTGTGCAATGACCTTATAGGATAGGTTGCTTTTGAGATAAATAGCCACCCCGCCACCTCTCCTCCCGACACGGTCATGTCGGATCAAGATAAAGCCAGGTAACGAATACGCCGTAGAGGGAAGTGACGGTTTTAGCCAGCTCTCAGAAATAAGCAGAGCCTGAAGGTTACATGAAGAGAAGGAGTCTAAAAGGTCATTGAAATGACTCGGGACACTCTGAGCATTGATATGGCAAACATTGAAGTTTTTTGGAAAATTTGAAAACTCGTTGATCAGGGTGTCACCTAACCCTAGGGCACTAACGTCAATGCTAGCAAACGAGGAATCAGATTCAGCTGTATGGTAGGAATCATCGCTAATATATATCATAAATAGTGAATAAAAATAAATAAAATGATAGAATAATTATGTAAAATAATACAATACCGTTGATACTAGATAGAAAAATATATAAAATAATACAATACCGTTGATACTAGATAGAAAAATATATAAAATAATACAATGCCGTTGATACTAATGAATAAAATTAACCCCCCTTTTGTAGCGCAAAAGCCATGTGGGTCACTGGTGACCGCATCGTCCCTTTCTATTTTTCACCCTGCCGTTAAGGTCAAAGCCGTAAATGCTATGAAAATATAAATACTATGCTATGTAAATGCTATGAAAATGTAAATACTATGCTAAGACTTTCTTCTAATTTAGGATCACGGCAAATGATTGGGATATTGCTATTGATATTATTATGTATGGGGATTTTCTGACACCTTGTGGAATCTGTTTGGTCTGTGACATATTTGTGTGACCCTGGCCTAAATCTTTTTGGCTTTGAGGTGGTCCAATCGTATTCAATTGCTCAATATTCGCGAATAAATTCTCGAACGCCGAAAAGATTTAGTACAGATGTAAAAAGTTAGTAGGTAAGAAAAAAAAAATTTTAATTCTTTTGAGCTGTTTACAGAGCCGCCTGATTCATTGTTTCCAGGTAATGTATAAAAAGTTAGGTCTTATTTATAAACAGTCGATTCCACTAAAACACTGTTACAAGGCAGTTGTAACAGGAATTCCAGTTATAAACCGGCTTTAACTCCGTATCGACTTTTTATAAATAAAACCGTACGTTTATTTTTACGTTACATAAATATGCAGCTTCAGCATCTAGAGCTCATATTGAGCACCTTAACTTCATACAAAACCCGATTCACACTTCAATAGTTCTTTAGCGAGCAATAGTTGTGTCCTCGGCGATTTTACTCACTACTGTACGTATAGAAGTGTGAATCGGGCTTAATCCACTTAATAACTAAGTAATATACGCTTTCAATAGGCTATGTGACAGTTTGAAAAAAACAGTACCATTTCTACGTATTCGTATAAATTATGAGTCTTAAAAAAACAATTCTGATTTGTAAAAAAACAAGCTAAAATTTTATATTTTGTATCTTCCGCCATTGTATCGAAAACTGACCTGATTCTGTAATGACCTCACATGGCAGTAAAAATGGCGTCTGTCATTCGTTCTTTTTTACGTTCATTGGTTGGTTTACCGGGAAGTGACGCCATATTTCCTGAACGACGCCTAAGATAGCGTTTTGGCGGCTTATTTGAAAAATAAATTTTCGTTTGCCTTTTTTAGAAGAAATACACGAAAGAATTTTAAATGACCACTTTCTGAGGACTCCATGAACACCAAAAAACAATATGAGATGGCTTTCTGAAATCGGTCAAATAGCCTATTGGCACAAAATATTACTTATAATTTTGAACCGGAGAGAATACTCGTAATACGGAAGTCTTAGAAAAACTGGTTGTTCTTTCAATAAAACACTTACATCACGCTCTACAAGGCTTTAAAAGACATAATTGAAAGAATTGTCAAATCTCACGCCAAGCCGGCCGAACCACCTTCCTTAAATGTCATAATATCCTGGGGTTGCGGCCACCGGGACTATAGTAGGTATCTAAGCCCGAAGCCTACGATATTCTGTACAACATGCCCCATAGTAAGTTATATATTAAACTGGTTTCATCGCGATTATTTATTACGTAAAATTAAATTACCTTCTATTCTAGACGTATACGTTGAGGGTAGAATTTATACTAATAATAGAAATAATAGAAATTACCTTAATTTAATTTTACCTAATGTAAATATATACTCGTGATTAGACCCGTTTAATATATTATAACTATGTGTGAGCATCGCAAGTCATTCATGGTAATCCATGTCCCATATTGTTCAGAGTACCTTAGGTTGGCTATTCACTCACACAAGTGAACATTTAGCTGTCAGAATCGAATACAAGGTAATTTAATTTTACATAATATAAATATACTCGTGACCCGTTTAATATAATAACCAGAGCCCGGAATTTTGGTAGCATTTTTGACTTGCCATAGTGATTTCTCTCTTATCGACTCTACCTAAATGATATCGATAGTCTTTAAATTAGATTATCGTAAAGGAGGGTCAGCACTGTCCTTCATCATGTACTGTTCATTAATCTGATGACCTTTATATAGACATACTAGCGGCCGCCCGCGACTTCGTCCGCGTGATCTTTGTGTTTGCGACAATTTTCAGTTTAGAAGGTTTCCGATCACTGTTTATAAATGTTAAAACACTGAACTGATTAAATGTAAAATTGTTAACTATTAACTTTTCATTTCAAATATCTATTTAACATTTTCAGCCACTCAAAAGTTATCTAAAAGAGATCGCCCTTTAGCGATAAGACCGCCTGTTGTTTACCTTTACTTTTAATCTTCGTTGATATGTTGTGTTTTATAATGTATCGATAAAAACGGAAGTCGATAAACAAGAAATCCCTATGACAGAGTGCGTATACTGAGTTTTGTCATTCACTTTCGATAGCGAGAGCGTTTGCGATTTGCATAGGAGTGACAAAGCGCGCCATCTAGTTGTCTCTTTGTCACTCCTATGCAAATCGCAAACGCTATCACTATCGAGAGTGAATGAAAAAACTCAGTATACGCACTCAGCTCAAAAGTGCTACGATAATTCCGGGCTCTGATAATAACTATACCTTGATTTTTAATTAGGTGGACTAAACTGACAGTTCAAAAGGCTCTTATTTTTTTAAAATGTTGCCAGAGCAAGATCGTAGTGATGTGACTTGATGTGTTCATTGAACGTTCGATTTCATTCAATCATTCACTCTTCAATTTTATTTCCTTTATTTGGGGAAAATAATTTAACTTAATCCTAATCATTAAATACATACCAATTAAACAAACATACCTACATCTGAAAAACCCACAAACTTTAGGAAATATTTCGTTTAAGTAACGAGATTACAAACCGACTAGACATATAATATCCACTTTTTTTTCATAATGTTTAGATGATAACTCTGTAGTTAACCGTTTTCAACAAATAATATTTTGGCTAGTGATAGATTCGTATACCATATTGTGTCGTGTCTACTATGTACTTCTTTATATAGTAGGTATTTATTGGTCACATTGTAACACCTCAGCCTTTAATGCTTGAATAATAAAGTTTTGCCTTCAAAACGTACTTTATTTTTCATTATATCTTGAAGGATCAATACATTAGTATCATGGCTGGGTTCCTCATCACAAATTAAAAACAATAAATAAATTTATAAACCTAATAGCCAGTGAATCTAACGACATAATATGCGACTTAGACAATAATCCACATGTGCCATCTAGGAAAAAGGAGAAAGCTGTTTTCTCAATGTATAATTACAGCTTTCATTATTGTATTGACCACATGTTTTTGTTCAGTATTACATTTTTTGTTTTTTTTTCATATTATCTATTTGATTGACCATTTCAACAAATTTACTATCTGAGCAAAACGAAGCTTGCACCAAAATCTTTAAACGTGTTTAGTTGTTAATTTTATTTTAATGTGAAGGCTTTGTATAGTTTGACAATACAAAGCGCTAACGCATTTTAAAATCGAGGTGCAATTCGTCCTAAGACTTTAAAAGTGATTAAATTTTTTTATCTAGTTTTTATTTTATTTTTTCCTATTCCAAAACAGAAAGGAATGAATATGGTATGTCTGTCATGTTGTTAAGTTATAAATGTATAATTTTATCACGAAGTCCTCTAACTTAAGTATAATTTAATTTTACAGTTTATTCTATCTAATCAGCCCGTAAATAGAGCCCACTGTTGGGCATAGGACTCTTCTCTTTCACGCCAACCCATCCGGTCCAGTGTCTCCCAGCCGCTTTCACAATGTCGTCGGCCCATCGGGCTGGTGGTCTGCCAACCGACCGTCGACCCGTTCTTGGCCACCACTCAGTGGCTTCCTTAGTCCACCGGCCGTCTTCCCGCCTAACCAAATGCCCCGCCCGTCTCCGTTTCAGCTTAGTAATTTGTGTGCGTACGTAGAGTTTATAGTGTAACTTAATTGGTTTATTGGAGTGTAAAACAGGTAACAAACAATCAATATGACATACAGAGAGAGATAAGATAAGATATAAGAATATTAAGAGAGCTTAATAGAGTAGATCTAGAATGTCACCCAAAGCATACAGTCACGTGAGATCAGGAAAATGTAAACAGGCTTACATAACCAGACAACGTTTTAAACTTATCTAGCCTCAGATTTAACAAAAATTTTAACAAATTTGAACAAATTTAAAGGTTTAGGAATATGGTTAAAGAATTACCAAAACTAAATCTTAAATCACTCAGGGCCGGGCGAGCGAGTTACATTACATAAACCAGTCTGCAATTGAATGAACGAATGATTGAATGAAAATATTTATTATTCGATCACTCTGAGCACAACACTTAGTCCACCTAATTAAAAATCAGAGTATATGTGTGGGCATCGCAAGTCATTCATGGTCATTCATGTCCCATATTGTTCAGAATACCCTAGGTTAGCTATTCACTCACACAAGTGAACATTTAGCCGTCAGAATCGACTTCGTGTTAAGCGCTGAGGGTTTTGTTCGCGTTTCCAGCGCCGACGTTTTACCCGGCGGCCCAGGGGGCGTACTACCCCCCGCCGGGCGAGTACCTCTGCCTTATAAAGGGTTAAGCGCTGAGGGTTTTGTTCGCGTTTCCAGCGCCGATGTTTTACCCGGCGGCCCAGGGGGCGTACTACCCCCCGCCGGGCGAGTACCTCTGCCTTATAAAGGGTTAAGCGCTGAGGGTTTTGTTCGCGTTTCCAGCGCCGATGTTTTACCCGGCGGCCCAGGGGGCGTACTACCCCCCGCCGCGCGAGTACCTCTGCCTTATAAAGGGTTAAGCGCTGAGGGTTTTGTTCGCGTTTCCAGCGCCGACGTTTTACCCGGCGGCCCAGGGGGCGTACTACCCCCCGCCGGGCGAGTACCTCTGCCTTATAAAGGGTTAAGCGCTGAGGGTTTTGTTCGCGTTTCCAGCGCCGATGTTTTACCCGGCGGCCCAGGGGGCGTACTACCCCCCGCCGGGCGAGTACGGGCCGCGTCGCGGCTGGCGCGGGCGAGGCCGGGGCCGCGGCCGGGGCCGCCCTCACTACGACCCCGAGACGCATTACTACAACAGGTGAGCCGGGGATTTGCGACTCAAAGCTACTACAACAGGTGAGCCGGGGATTTGCGACTCAAAGCTACTACAACAGGTGAGCCGGGGATTTGCGACTCAAAGCTACTACAACAGGTGAGCCGGGGATTTGCGACTCAAAGCTACTACAACAGGTGAGCCGGGGATTTGCGACTCAAAGCTACTACAACAGGTGAGCCGGGGATTTGCGACTCAAAGCTACTACAACAGGTGAGCCGGGGATTTGCGACTCAAAGCTACTACAACAGGTGAGCCGGGGATTTGCGACTCAAAGCTACTAAAACAGGTGAGCCGGGGATTTGCGACTCAAAGCCTGCAGTGTGGGCCAAAGATGACTCACAACAGCCGGTGAGGCGGGGGACTTATGGCCCAAAAGCGACTTGCAGCTGTAGGTGAGGCGGGGGAATACGGTATTTGACACTATCAATAATAAATTATTTGAGAGGCTCGATTGAAACAAAAATTACAAAATGATTCGGAAAAAGTATCTCTTTTAATAATTTACTAGTTATTACAATTTTTAAATAGATGAAACATAAAAAGAGTTCACTAAAATGTGACGTCACAAGCAAGTATTTTCATACAAAATTCCGTTTTAAAAGTAACTCATTTGACATCCTGTCAAATACTCAATTGTGACCCTGGAAATTTAGCGGTGAAGAGGGGGCGCGAAAATATAGTATTTTTTACAAAAACAATAATTAGGAGTTTTATTTAGCGTCGTTTAGTTGAAAAGTTCTTGCAACGAATCAGTGCCTATTACTGGAAACTGACAGCTCGTAGTATCTCACTTAATGACTTACGTCCGTGCATGATGTACTTCCGGTTTCATTGACTCTGATTATATTTTTCATACATAAAATCGAATTAAAATTACCTATATTCTCGATTTTTTTTCATAAAAACAGATTTAATCATTGGGCACTTGTGGCTAGTGCAATAGTCTCAAGGCCATCTTTTAGTCGGCCACGAATGCGAACCTACTCAGTGGCGAACAGCGCACTTTGGTCGACGATGTCCTCAAGGAGCCTTCATTGCCAACAGATACGCAAACAAGGACGGTCAACACAACGAGCACGACATCCGGCGCTCGCGGTCGCAATCCCGGTCGCGGCGCCGCTCGTACACCCGCTCCCGCTCCCGCTCCCGCTCCCGGCACCGTTCTCGCTCCCGATCCCGCTCCCGCTCGCGCTCCCGCCGCCGCTCGTACACGCGCTCGCGTTCGCGGCAGCGCCGGAGCCACAGCCGCAGATCCAGGTGAGTCGAGAAGACGAAGACGAATAAGCGTAACGTGAACGAATGAAATGTGCAGTTCACGGGTGAAGTATAAAAACAAGATTAATTCAATGCTATTTGTGTAATATGATAATTCTATTTTATTCATTGTTATGGTTTATTTTACATTCTATATTGTTATGATGATCATTGTGTTATGCTTTATGTGTGTGTGTTTCAAAGCGCAAATAAATGTTTTATCTGTCTATCTATAAGCACTCTACCCTCGTAAGGAAGAACGCAGTAATCGTAAAAACGCAGTTTTGAGTAAATAGCGAAAAACATATCACAAACGTATCATTTCATGAGATAACTGCATATTTTCTTACTGAAATTTTAGGTTTCTAGTAGACCTACAGCCACCATTATTTTTTCACCTATTGTACCACCAGGGAGCTCAATTTTGCATCCAAAGTAAAAACGCAGTGATGGCTATTACTGCGTTCTTCCTTACGAGGGCAGCACTACAGCGAGTAGGAAGTCTGGTGCTCGCCATTGCTGTCCCAGACACGGCGCCGGTTGTAAACCCTTCCTAACCTTCAACAGATAATAGGTGGTGTTGTCTACGAATGAAATATCAGACAAGTTGCACAGCACAGCGAGTACCCGGTCACGGCACCTGAGTGCTTATACTGAGTTTTTTCATTCACTTTCGATAGCGAGAGCGTTTGCAATTTGTATAGGAGTGACAAAGCGCGCCACCTAGTTGTCTCTTTGTCACTCCTATACAAATTGCAAACGCTCTCGCTATTGAAAGTGAAATGAAAAAACTCAGTATAAGCACTCGGTTGTATTCCCGCTCCTGCTCGCGCTTGTGGCAGCCCTTACTATTTAACAATATTATATACGCGATCTTCGTCATTGAACCGAGAAAACGGTTTCGTTTACTGTTTAAAAAAAGTGTACTTAAAGAACAATCTTCGGCAGGTCGCGTCATTCGCGATCGCGATCGCGCCGCCGCTCGCGATCCCGGCGCCGCACCAAATCGCGCTCGCGGACTAAGTCCAAGAGCAAGCACCGATCGCCGACGCCGAAGCGGACCTCGCCGCCCACAGGTCAGTACGTTTAGGTTATTATTACTATTATGAAATTCTTTATTGCACAAAACACATGTCTTTGACAAAGGCGTACTTAAAGCTTAATAGCTTTTTCTACCAGGTTCTACGACTTTTGGTTTTTGGATAATGGCCGGGTGGGTAGTGCAAAATACAGAAATACTACAAATAAAGGGGCAATACTTATACAGGGTGGAATTTTGTAATGCCACCTGAAGGGGAAGTACTCTTAATACTATAGATAGAAAATTTTACTCAAAGAAAACATTCCTTTATTTTTGAAAAGAAAGAAAAGTGCATTCAAAGATTTTTCAACTTTCGCTTGCCTCACCCGGTAATCGAACCTACTAAAATCTGTGCAAGTTGTATCCTGTACTTTTATTGCATCGATCGTTAGGGTCAGTTATAAGGATGAAATCTCTCTAACAAACTTCATAAATTAAATGCAAGGAAAACAATGAAATCTTAAATTGTTTTAATTATTTACTGGTAAACAAACTAATTAATTGCTCGAAATGGGCTCCATTTTCTTGGATACACAAATTTATTCTTCTAACGAATTCATTTCTAGTAACCTTTAATAACGTGTTGTGGTGAATGTTATAAATCGTATTCTGAACTTCAACTCTCAACTCGTTTACATTCTCATAAGATTTAATGTAAATTTGATTTTTTACATGTCTAAGTTATGTCGCATCTAAGGGCTTGGCCCCATCACCACGGTGTGGCGCCGCCACCGTGACACGGTAGGTATGGCGCCGCGTGTTATGTATGGAGCAGCCCTGTTTCCTTCAGTATTAGTGAATCACAGTGTTATTGTGCAACGCAGTATTGCAGTTTACATAAAACTAAAGTGTCGCTCAGTGTCGTGGCCTTTTCTCATTCAAACATCGAACAGAAGGGACAACCCCTAGTTTAATTAGCACCTAAGACTATTGTAGAACTTAAATAAAGCTTTTATAAAAATAAATAGTTTTTTAAAACGTCCTCCGCTGCGTGAGCACACATAATTCGCGCGCCCATATTCTCAGTCAATATTTCACAGTTGGTGTGCTCGGACGTGTCTGAATGAATCACGAAAAAGTTATTATCATGTTGTTACTACGACGACGAAAGAAAAAAAAACAGAAACATAGAAACTGTTGGGTTAATCGACTGAGAATTAAACGCACCGTGACAAGGCACCGCGCTCCAGCAAGGCGATTGAACGGTGGCGGCGCCGCGCCGTGGTGATGGGGACGGTCTGCATTACAAACACGTGCAAATTGCAATCGTCTTATCTAAATAGTAATTCGTAATTTTAATTTAATGGATAAATGACGTCAATGATAATTATTAATTACTAACATAAGTAAACATAAAGAAACGGATCTTTGAGTAAAAGTGCTTTAACTTGACCCATTGAATTAATAATTTAAGATTTCATTGTTTTCCTTTCATTTAATTTATGAAGTTTGTTAGAGAGATTACATCCTTATAATTGACTCTAACGATCGATGCAATAAAAGTACAGGGTGCAACTTCCACAGATTTTAGTAGGTTCGATTACCGGGTGAGGCAAGCGAAATTTGAAAAATCTTTGAATGCAGTTTTCTTTCTTTTTAAAAATAAAGGAATGTTTTCTTTGAGTAAAATTTTCTATCTACAGTATTAAGAGTACTTCCCCTTCAGGTGGCATTACAAAATTCCACCCTGTTTAAATAGACGATAAATGATTCTGTATATATGTCGTAGGACGATTTGATAAATCGAATTTTCGCAAAAATTCTAGGGCTATTGCAAAAACACGGATAATTAGACAATGGCTTTGACATTTCTCAATCTTACTGAAAAAAGAAATTGCTTTTGCAAAAACGCGGGTTCCTTTAGAAAGATTGCGAAAAGAGTCGTTGGTTTTTATAACCTAAGCACACTGATTGGTCGATCGCATCGCTCAAAACGACATATTTTCTGATTGGTTGACGACTTGACGCATCACCTGCTATAAATTCTATTCTGTCACGGTCCTTACTGGCGATGTTTTTATGTTTTTGCATTCGCTGTTTTATGATAACTAAATAGTGTGTCATGTAATATTAGGTGTGTTTGTGAGTGCAAAATGACAGATACAAAAGAAATTAATGCCGAATGGGAAATCAATTTTGAATTTATGTCTGATAAGGAAAGATTCAACATAGAATTAAGAAAGTTTTTCGCTAATAGACAGGTCGGAACTACTAAACCAGAACGGACTAAAGAACGGATAAATAGTTTGATTGCTTCAATAGAAGGATTAGGTATTTAGCGATAAAAAACGCAACAAAAGTATAGAAATGAAAAAAAATACAACGTGATAAGTGTTGGTGAGGAAATATTTTTGATTTCGAAAAGACCAGATGTTGTCTTTTCAAACTCAGAATTTTTTTGAATAACATCTCCTGTTATTCAAGTACCTCCAAGTAATCAGTACTATGATATTATTCTGCAAATACATAGGTATATCGACTGGACAATGCGAGTCGAGATGAAACGTTAGATAGCCTTAATATTTGATACCGGTACCAATTATAACAATATTCCTTAACTTGTGCAAGACCGTCAAAGTTACCTTATATTAAATAAATATTGCCGATATCCTTTTTGGTGAATTCAAAATTCAATTAAGATGGGTGCGAAGTTAGTATGAAAGTTCTCTGATTTTCAAAGTTATTTTAATAAAATGTTGTATTTGGGTTGTAAGTTCCTAATAATCATTATTGCTGACATCCCTTTTCGTAAATTCAAGCCCTAAGGGGGTAAAAGAGGGTTGCAAATTTAAATAAAAACATAAAAAACCTACATTATTTCATTGAAATTTTGTATTAAGGTTATTAGTAATGATTATTGACGATATCTTTATAATGATTATTGACCATATCCTTCACTGTTTAAAGTAACGGATTCAAAAATGTAGAAAATCCTCTATGTAGCGGGCCACGTGCGCGAGGTAGGGGGCAGGACGTACAGTCGATAGCACATCATCTTATACACCTATTCTCTCTCTCTACTCCGTTGCGTTACGAGCGAATTTGCAACTAAAATGTGGAGGTTGACGTGCTGTCGACTGTACGTAGTCGACAAGTGGGCAACCCGAACGCGGGCAGACGTAGTAAATAGTTGCTTCGATTATTATTCGACGAATGCTAGGCAAAATAAAGATTTGTGTAAATGTGCACATATATCTTATTTGAAAACACTTTTCTCAACTGAAGCCCACACGGACGAAGTCGCCGGCAACAGCTAGTATTCAATAAGAAGTAAAGATACTATAGTTTCGATTATCTTCTCTTAGTCTTTATAACTCTATGACAAAGTACCTGAAATCAACAAGGAAAACTAGGGACCAATCACAACAAGTGTTGGACTGTTAACCAAAATCAAACCAATCAGAGTTCAAGATATTCAATCTTACTAAGAGAACTCGCGTTTTTGCAAAAGCCCTATCTTTTTTCAGTAAAATTGAGAAATGTCAAAGCCATTATCCAATAATCCGTGTTTTCGCGATACACCTAGGATTTTTGCGAAAATCCAATTTATCAAATCGTCCTACGACATATACAAACCTACAGTCTGTTTTTTCATTCAATGCAAAAAAAAAATATTGTCACGTTGACAACCAAATAACCCCATTTTACTTCCAAGTTAAATTGTGTATGCTACAGCTGTTTTTTTGTTTTTGATGTGATAAGGATTTTGGTCACATGAGTCTTCTATTCACGGTAAAAAAAATCTACCGAGTTAACCTATAGCGTTTATAGCGGTAACACCGCGTAATTTTTTTTGCATCGAATTAAAAAACGGACTATAGTTGGCCCGAATTTAACGAATTCTTCAATTTATTTGACCACTGTCAAGAATTTGGAAATTCAAAAGGTTTTTATGGGGTTTCACAGTATAGGACAAATGAATCTGGGCTAATAACAATGAATTAAGAAGAGCGGAACCTCGTAACACAGGTTTATGGTATTTAAAAGGTTTAAAATGTTATCCGGATTCACTTAATTGATTTCTCTTCTTCCTGATTTATTTTTCCGTTTTTTTCTTGTTCTTTCTTTTTTTGTCTTGATTTTTTTCTTTGATGAGTACCTAAGTGGATCCGGATAACATTTTAAAATGGGAGAGAATTTACATAAAAATTAGTATGTATAATAAAAATTACTGTATGAAATAATAACATGAACAATAAATAGATAACAATCCATTCTCTGACATACAGAATAAACATATAAAATTTCATTACAATCAGTCAAGCCGTTTCGGAGGCGCACTAATACTGTGATATATAAGATAATATTAGATACCCGACTGTGTCAGCGGTGGGCTGATGATGATGATGAAAATAAATTATTTTGATTTGATTACAGACAGCCGCGTCAGCGTCGACAGCAACAAATTCGTGTCGCCGAAGACTCTGCGCGGGCGCCGATCCAAGAGCTGGTCTCTGCCCAAAGCGGGAGGGGAGGGGGAGGACAGAAACGGCAAAGCCTGGTCCGCCAGTCCCAAGGACAAGTGATCCCCTGATTGACAATAAGAAGTATTCATATACATAACTGACTTTTTACTTGACTGCCCCCTTAGCATGATCTCTAATCGCGCGCGCGAGTGTATGCAAAGACTCGTGTCATCCCCTTCTCCTTCGTTACATGAGCAGGATAAGGCAGAGGCATAAAGAATCAAAGGCTGCAATGTACCACAAAGTAAACTCTGCCACTTTGCCGTATTTGATCCCAACGCGGTAACACTTAGCAGCCTTTGAACCCAATACGAGATTTGTATGAGGTTTTAAGTGCTCTTTTGCTGATTTTGTTACTAAATTTAAAAAAATCATAGTTTAAACTCGAAATACACTAGATGGCTCATATTTGGAGAGTATGGCACTTAGCAGCCTTTTATTCTATATGACTTCTTTATTTTCTCGCACGCGGAATAAGATATCATGCTAAAGGGGCTGGTAGCGGTTGTAAAAATCTTCCTGGAATACACGTCGCTCGTATGAAATGTGAGATCAGTGAGATGGTGACCAGATCACTAGGCCAATTAAATATAAGAACTATTTATGTGCACTTCCGTATTTTCATTACATGTCTATGAGTACAGTCGAAGATAGATCAGCCTTTATGTTGTTTCAAAGCTGCCTTTAACAGAATTGATAAGAGGGCAGGGTACAGGTTGATTTGATATCAAATGTACATTTTTCTCGTTGAGAGGTCTGATCGCAAAACATAGCTTTAGCGCAACGTCCCGTTTGCTATAAGTTTGGTTTGCACAACGCTTGTTCGCAGAATGTCTCGTTCGAAAAAAGTCGCGTTCGAAGATGTCTAGGTTAATGATATTTTTCAACAATAAACAGAACATAAACAACCCCAGAGTGTAAGTCCAACTCACACTTTGCTGGTTTTTATAATCTAATTTGACAGACCTATATTAGCTCCCCGGTACATCACATGACATTAACTGACAGGGGAGTCATGGCGGTGCAAAAAAAAATACCAGGTTGCCTAATCAAATTATTATTTAACAATGTACGGATTTGTTTGAAACAAAAAGAATTGTACTCTAGAATAACCACTTTATTAAACAATAACAACTTTATAAAATTCAGACACGCAAATCCTTACAGTCCGAGCACGATAATCATTCGGAGTACGAAAATGTAACGCACTTTTTTGCATTGTTTTGGTCTGTTGCCTTTTGAGACAACTCTCGTGTCTGTTGGGTTTGACGTTACCCTATGCGCGGAGACAAATATGTTTTTGCTGCGAATTGAAAGGTTAAACAGAAGTTACATTATTTCTAACATAGGTCTGTCATAACACTGACATCGTCTGTTCAAGTGCTTCTTGATAGTGAAATCCTATTGAATCCCGCGTTTCCTTCTTCTACCTAAAAACAAAGACCACGTCAATCAGTTAGAGATTACATTACGAGAAGATAACGCGATCCTTACCTACTGTTTATCGCAGAATTAAAATAAGCTTCGACCGGACGCAAATAGTATTAAGATAAGGAATTGTGTAAAAAATACCCAGTGTTAACTTCTCTAATCGGCGATGTGCAGACATATTGTAAATTGTAAACGAATGGTGATTTGATAACAGACAACATGAAGCTTGACGAGCGGAATGGTAAAGTTTGATTCAAACTTAACTGACTGGGATGGAACGAAAATAGGAAGTTTTGTTCAAAGTTAAGGGTATCCCCATATCAATGGGGATACCCTTAACTTTGCTAACTAAAAAGAATCGTCTTTTTTACAGACCGAATTTACAAAGTGTGTACATACATAAGCCCAAGCCTGTATCCTTGCCCTGTAGAGGGGTAGGCAGAGACCAGGGAATACCACTTGTCATGATCCAAAAGTGTGTATAATCTCTCGATCATATTTTTATGACAGCGATTTTTATGACCCACGACATAAATCCTGAGATCACGAACCCGGGATTAGTTAGCATTTGTGCTAAAAACATCAGTTTTTGCTATCTAGGCCTAGGATTTTGCCTTATGTTCACAGCCATGGATCCTTGTACTTAAAAATCACTATTATTATGATTGAGAGACTGTACATACACTTTTTGCAAATTTGGTCTGTGATTAATAGATATGATTTTTTTTCCTGGGTGGCGTACTGTCACTCAGTGGATCCTAGGAAGAAACGATTCAAACTTAAGTACGAAGGAACAAAATGGGAAGTTTGACTAAAATTAACTAGTTAGGAGTGACACTAGAAGTTAGCACCTAATTTATCTGGGAAGCAACAAAACTTGGAATTGAGAGAAACTAGAAGATTGAAGGTTGACGGATGGAAACTAGGAAGTTCTATTAAGTTTAGCTACGAAAGAACGAAACCCGAATTTAACTAGGATAGGAAAATATGAAGAATCCGCACATAGTGTTTCTCACGTTCCTCTCGTCAAAGTTCATGCCACCTTGGATGGGTTTTTGGTCTAGTTTATTGTTATAACGGTGATTGTAATTTACAGTAAAACATTCCTTCGATAAAGACGTAGGCGCTGAAAAATCCGTCTAAAAATCTGTCCCAACCATCTGAGCATCTGAGTATGAGTCATCTATATATTGTATTGGAGTCTCCAGCAATATGCCGGCAACATTGATATAAACAATGCCAAGCAGCTTGGTTCTATTTCTGACCAGTACTACGTTTTTTACCCTAGCTTCACGGCCATTGGGTCTAAAATAAACTATTAACTGAGATTGTACAGACACTTTTCGCAAATTGTTTTTTTTTCCTCGGTGGCGTTACTTTGACTCAGAGGATTGATTCCCTTAACCAGGCTAGGATAGAATATGTTATTAATTTTGTACTTTATGTCATGGTGTTAGAGCTCTGACACACCACTTTTTTTTCCGGTGCCGGCGACGTGCGTTTTGTTATTGCGCTTTTGTTATTTTACATTGGCATCATAAATTAGCTGACAGCTGACAGCGAGCTATATATCTTAAGAGCAATATTTAGAGCCCATATTTGAGTTATATTATTTTTGCCGGGTGGTAGCAGAGTCGTGTAAGTGGGCTATGACCTTACTTGCGATAACATCGCGTTTGCAGCGCGTTACAGTTGCGTGCAACGCGCGTCGGCGACGCCGCAAAAAACGTGGTGTGCAAGAGCCCTTATGATTCAATTTAGAGTGAGATCTGTTACAGATCAATTACACCATTACCAGTTTAAGGATTACGTTTTCGAAACACTAAGTATTTAGACTTAATGATATTTCCTTCCTCCACCAATCCGGACTTGGCCCCCGTGGTGGAGTATGGCCTATACCTTCCTCAGGGAAGAGGCCCGTGCCCCTCGGTGGGGACATAATGGGTTGATGCAATTTCCTTTAACAAGTCAATATTTCTGACATTATTATAATAAAATAACGCCGTTTGAGGGTTGGTACCAAGGTAAAGCGAAGTGATATTCAAGATGCACCGAATGATGATCGACGCAAGCAACGAATGATGGTGCTTTATGAAAAACAGAAATGAAAATGACTGTGAAGTTAATTCGACTCCTCGTCGTGTATTCATCAAGAACTGAGCCGCGCGGCGGAAATGTCCGTAGTAAGTAGCTACCTAATTATTACATTTGCCTCGATAAAAATAAATAACTAAAACCATTCAATATCAACAGATAGCCCTGTAATCGGTGATTGATAAGACTCCGTTAATATGTAATATTGGGGTAATTAGTGGACTCTGGTATTCAGTGTGTCTCCGAACGTTCAACATGAAGGGTCTAGCTTTGGTTGTACTCTGCTTCGTGGCCGTACAGGTAAGAGCAATAATGGTCTTAAGGCCTGCGCAGACGACGGACTTCTCCGCGGCGGAGAAAAAAGTACGCTCCGCGAATAAAAAGTCCTCCGCGGGCTTACCGCGAACTCAACGCAATCGAACTGGATATTTCAACGCGGACTAAAGTTCGACGTGTGCGTTGCTTCACCTAGTCACACAAGCTCTATTTTTTTCGGGGACTCCCTCGTACTTTTGTCCGGTCCGCTCTCTGCATGTCCTCTGTTATTCGGGACACTTTTTGTACGCGGTACTTTTAATCGCTCATTTGCGTTACTCGATACAGTTGTAAGCGATCTATTTTAGCGGATAAAAGTCCGCGGACAAAAATCCCTCGTCTGCGCAAGCTATTATACACGTTGAAATCTGGGCGTTTTGAAAGTCTCGTTTTTTTTTTTTTTTATGTGATGAGTAAGCTCTTGACCTCAAACTCGCCTGATGGTAAGCGTAGTTGAGGTCGACGGTGGAGCGAGCTTACTCATTAGGTGCCTATTTACTCTCGTTTTGAAGGAGTCGAGGTACCTAATTAATTCGTAATTAAAAATGTAATCTATTTAGACTCGCTTTTAAGTAGATACGTACATAGGTAAACTAACGCCTGTATCCCAGAGGGGTAGAAAGAGACCAGGGGCTTGATTCTGCTAGTGCATTACAGTTGAATTACAGTAACATGGTCGGGTCACGTGACATGTTTTTTGAAGCGGCAATGAAATGAAATTGACGCGTTCATGCAACTGTAATTGTACTACAATGTGTTAGCAGAATCTAGGCCTATGGATTGTCAATTGTACATTTTGATCCTGACATCACTTTCGTTTCACCTGCATTCATTAGTCGTGCACGCACGACTTATAGACGAAAAATATTTTTGGAAACCTTGTTTCAAAAAAATCGCAAATAATTAGTGCCGCCCAAGATCGTCTACAAGATCAATGACCCGTGTCCCGCGCGCATGGCTCTGGATGGCTACTAAAGTTTCTTGCAGACTATAGTTCGTTCTATATTGTTCTATATTGTATTTGATAGCTACTGGTAGGTACGCTCATTTTGCTCTGGCTCCCAAATAGCCCATAGTAGGCTATTTGACAGATTACTGAAAACCATCTCATATTGTTTGTTGGTGTACATGAAGTCCTCAGAAAGGGTTATTTTAAATTCTTTCGTATACTTCTTCTAAAAAAAGCAAACGAAAATTAACGCTATCTTGGGCAATATGGCGTCGCACAGGTTTTATGACGTCACTTCCCAGTAAATCAACCAATGAACGTATGAATGAATGACAGACGCCATTTTTACTGACATGTGACGTCATCATAGAATCGGCCAATCCAGGCCGTTTTCGATACAATGGCCGCAGATACATAATTATAAAATTGTATCTTTGTGGTTTTTTAAAAATTATAATTGTATTTTTAGTTAAAATGGCTTAAAACGGTTTTGAGACTTTATACGGAATTTATACGAATACGTATAAATCTGTTTTTTTCATACTGTCAACCAGCCTATTGATGGTGTAGAATTACCAACAACGTATTTGTAGAATACATAGCAGACGAGGAAGTCTTTAGGAGCCACCTTTACTAACTACGATAACGTAACGGTCTGCTCCAATACCAATCTTAAGTTCAAATTCAAACTTTTTTGCATTTTTTTGCAGGAATGTATCTACATGTGTATTCAAAATGGTTAGCAATATCTTAGACGAATTAAGTAGTCTTCATCTTGATTAACAAATAAACTTATAATCTTAATGTAATGGAATAACATTTTAGTAGATGACTTTATTTTCGGCGTTAGACCAGTTGTAAGTTGACAGGACCTGCACTATATGCGTGAAGTACGTATATAATATATAACGTGTGCGATGTGATCCTAACGTACAATTATGTACCACATCGCACACGTTCGTGCTTTTTCATACCATTGATGGCCAGTCTTACAAGCCTCCACCAATCCGGACTTGGCCCCCGTGGTGGAGTATTGCATATACCTTCCTCAGGGAAGAGGCCCGTGCCCCTCGGTAGGAACATAACAGGGTTGATGATGATGATGATGGCCAGACGTTTAGATAATGTGACCACATAGACTTGAAGCGACAATGAAATGAAATGCACTCACGCCGGTTTTGCGTACTTTTTATCTTACCGTTTGCTAATACAACCCCTATTTGGTCGTACCTATGGTCGGCTGGGACGTCCTTTAGTGGCCCTTCCACCCACATTCGCTCGACATAGGTATTGTTTCGATAGTCTTCATTCCTTCATCCTCTTCAAATGTCCAAGCTAACAATAATCGAAACCTGTGTGTCTGCATACAACGACAAATTAATTAATGTCGATGAAGCGAAAGTGATCTGTCAGGATCGCGACAAGTGGCAGACCTTTGTCTCTGCCTACTCCTCTGAGAAAGATAGTATCAGCCTAGGTCTTACTTAAAAACATGCTGATTATGATAATTATGATGCTGATTATGATAATCATGTTAATTATGATGACTTAAATTAACAATAGTTACGGAAAAACAATGGTTCTGGCAAAAATTGTGTTTGGTTGAATCGGGAGGGAACCCGAGTACTTTAGAATTATAAACTACTTAACTTACAATATTCAGGAGGATTTCTGTCTCATTGTACGTCAGTCTTTGCAGGAAATTTTGCAACGTAATTTTGCACAGTCGTGAGTTTAATAGGACCGAGGAAGACAATCGCTCGTAGCCTGGGCTGCCTGAGTGTTCTTAAACGATCACTAACGTTAAGCAACATACGGCTCGTTCAGTCCATGGATGGGTCACCGTCGCTGCCGTCGATAGATGGCAGTCGTTAAGCCAAGTCAGAGGCCTTAGGGCGGCTTGAAAACTTCTGACAGTAAGACCAGCCACTAGTCTTACAAGCCTCCACCAATCCGGACTTGGCCCCCGTGGTGGAGTATGGCCTAACCTTCCTCAGGGAAGAGACCCGTGCCCCTTGGTGGGGACATGATGGGTTGATGATAGAGGAAGACAAATTGCAATGAAACTGAATTCTTTAGAATTCAGATATCATATTTCAACATAAAGAATAGATATAGGTACATTCTGTTGAATGGTGTATTTATATAGTTATTTTTAGCCGCTGTCTTGGCACCGAATGTCTCCACTACATTAAGGCAGCAAAAAAAACGCCACTCTAACCATCTTTTCTCAAATCAAACATAAGTTTGTATGAATGTCCATCTACCTAATGAAACACAAATTAAACTCTATTTAGGCTATTTGACCGATTTCTGAAAACCATCTCATATTTTTTGTTGGTGTTCATGGAGTCCTCAGAAAGTGTTCATTTTAAATTCTTTCGTGTATTTCTTCTAAAAAAGGCAAACGATACTTTACTTTTCAAATAAACCGCCAAAACGCTATCTTAGGCAATATGGCGTCGCACAGGAATTATGACGTCACTTCCCAGTAAACCAACCCATGAACGTAAGAATGAATGAATGACAGACGCCATTTTATTTGACATGTGACGTCATCATAGAATCGGCCAATCCAGGCCGTTTTCAATACAATGCCTGCAGATACATAATTATCAAATTTTATCTTGTTTTTTTTACAAATAATAATAGTTTTTTTTGGTTAAAATGCCTTAAAGCGGTTTTAAGACTCATAATTTATGCGAATACGTAAAAACAATACTGTTTTTTCTTCAACATTGCCAAATACCCTTATTAGAAGAATCGTCTTTCATATTTTTTTATACTCTTAGATTTTGTAATAACAATAAATACCCAAAAACAGCCACAAATCCACTCAAGATTTCGCATAATCCTCAGGAGCTGTTATCTAATCAGTATCACCGACATTTCGTATTAACTGTAATTAGGTATTGATAGAGCTAATCTGGATCCATACATCATCATTACCGGTGTTGATCCCGCTCGCATTAACTGCTGGTTACGTAGGTACATTCGGCTTAGGACTGTGACGTCATAATACCCTTGCATCCATTGACGGTGTGAGCTTGCTTGTATCTACAGTAGACCCTAATTCATAGGGCTACAAATCATTGCGTACTATTTAGGACAATTAGATGTACAGCCGACAGCACTTCATCGTATACACCCATGCACTCTACTCCGTTGCATTACGGGCGACTTTGCAACTAAAATGTGAAGGTTGATGTGCTGTCGACTGTACAAATGTTAAAGTCGCTTAAGCCTCAAACTAACAGGTAGACCCAGGTACGTACTGTACCTTTACCGTAACTTTCACACTATCGGGTTAAGCATTTAGGCAATTCGAAAGAGTCAAAATAAGAATGTATATGACAGTTCGGAGCAGGATATGAGATACTACCTACTGGGAAAAAAAGTCCCAGAATGTAACAGTGCGACGTAAGGTGGTCACACCACCCTTTTGTTCCCGGTATGTCACACATACCGGGAACAAAAGGGATAAATGAGACAACTTTATACAGTGGATAATC
Source organism: Yponomeuta plumbellus (assembly GCA_947310845.1). NCBI lineage: Eukaryota > Metazoa > Arthropoda > Insecta > Lepidoptera > Yponomeutidae > Yponomeuta > Yponomeuta plumbellus. The sequence continues at coordinate 3,210,844 of OX371204.1, forward strand.
CTTATACTTCATTCCACGAGACTAACTCCGAAAGAAAATCGTCCAATGCGCCCATTGGCGCGATCCCTTCAATAGCATGTAAACCTTATCTCGAGCCGCGTGCATTGATCAATGAGTTGCGAGAATTTTGTTCCCTAAGAGTTCGACTCGTGGATCGCAGTATAGCCCTTTCAGATCTGACCTTGAAAATAACAATTGAAAACCATTGATATTTTCAAGGTCTGGTCTGAAAGGGATATCTACGTTTTTGTTGCAGTCTTCATTGACGCGATCAATTAGGCTGACATTCAGAGACGAAAACTAAGCAAAGACTGGTCTCTGAAATGTCAAAATCACGTACTTAAAAACATTTCGTATTCAGAATCGAATCTTAGCAAGTTTAGTATGAAATGGTGCTTAGCTAAGTGTAAGTAGTCAATATCGGTGACTTTAAGTGAACTTAGAACTGTCACTTCTAAGCCTCTCGTTCACAGACTACTCCAAACGTCATTTCACTGATGTTCTACGAGCATTATATGTGGGATTTTTTAATTCACTTTGACATGTATAAAATTGTATGATGTTGTCCTGCTCTCGTGTAGCAATGTAAAATTTAAAAAACCGTTAAGAACTACATCACTAAAAAATGATAGACAATATATACTCTGATTTTTAATTTCGTGTACTAAACTGACAGCTGCAAGCGCTCTTTCTTTTTTAAAATGTTGCTAGCTCAAGGAGTCTCGACCGAGTTCTCGGTCTCGGTCTCGATTTCGACATTGTCAGCTAAAATTTTACTTTTTATTTGCTTATTGAGAACTAGGTACTGCGTTGCAAACTTATCGTAATGAAAAAAATAGTATCGTATCAGCTGAGTGATAAAGTCGTTTCTTTTTTAAATTTACTAAAATAAGTAATTTTAGAATCTTATTTACGTTGATCAGTAATAAGAGTAGCGTTGATTTCTATCTACAGTGTCATTTTCAAAATGATTAAATTAATTTAAGGAAGAAAATCATAAATGTAACATGCAACTTTTTTTTCAAATCACCAAACCGAATACTAGTTTGGCTTTCGAATCATATCTCGTTTCAATATCTCGATAGTCTTCGAGTACTTTATTGTACAACAAAATCCAAAACTGGCAACCCACCAAATGTCAGTTTGGTATAGATGACTTTCATTTAGGGACTGTGAATACGAAAATTACGGCGCTTTACTAAGTACGACTTTAGTTTACTTTGCTAAGTCTGATCTAAGCGTCAAATTAGGATTCGTCTCTGAATGTCAGCCTTAGAGTCGAATAGAGCCCAATTTCGTAAAACTCCAACTCGTAGTTTATTATTCTAATTGATTATTTATAAAAAAAAAGCTTATAAAATTTGATATGTATCGGCGAAAACGGCCTGGGTTAGCCGATTCTGATGACGTCACAGGTCAGTAAATATGGAGTCTGTCATTAATGTCGTTCTTACGGTCATTGGTTTTGTATACTGACCTGTGACGTCATATTCCTGTGCGACGCCATATTGCCGAAGATAGCTTTTTTGCGGCTTATTTTAAAAGTAAATTTGTTTGCTTTTTTTTAAAAGAAATATCTACACGAAGGAATTTAAAATTTAGAACACCAACAAAAAAACTGAGATTATTTTCAGACACCTCTTTAAGAAATTATTCTCCTATTCTATCTTAGGCTGGCACCACACTTGGTTATTCGTATTCGTGTATTTTCCCCGATTCAGAATACTTATATTGCCGGTTTAACAAAAATCTGTGCATAAGATTCGCCAGGATACCTAGCAATGGATGATGAATATTTGCCAAATACGCAAATACGAGTGGCCAAGTGTGGTGCCAGCTTTATAAATAGGCCCCTGGACATCAACTATTAAGGCCTCGCCAAACAGAAAGCGTAATTAGTGCGCGTCAGGGCGCTAACGCTAAAGCGCCCTAACGTCGCAGACTTTGTGTGTGACAGCTTCGACGCTAATCAGTAGCCGTTAACTAATATCTATATATCGCACCTCCAGAACTAAAGTGACCTAACTCAAAATTTGGGTAAAATGAGTTAAGTACTCAGAATGACTCAAAAAGGTATACTCTTTCATGCCTATATGAAAAAGCCGACTTTATTTGGTCAGAGAGAGATGGAGGAATATTGCGGTCTATTTTTTCTTGAGCAACTCGCTCAGAGCGCCGAATGCATTTTTTTCATTTCCCAGAAGTTGCAAATTTTGAGTTAGGTCACTTTAGTTCTGGGGGTGCGATATATAAAACGAGAAGCTGACTGACTGACTTAGAATCAACGCAGAGCCCAAACTACTGAACCTAGGGGGTTGAAATTTGGCATGGGAGTTCCTTAGGGAGCCTAGGGGAGCACTAAGAAAGGATTTTTGAAAATTCATCCCCTAAAGGGGTAAAATGGGGGTTCAAAGTTAGTATGAAACTTTGCCGTTTTTGAAGTTATTCGAATGAAATTTGGTACGAAGGTTCTTCATTTAAAATTATGAAACACGTGTAAAATAGTTTTTTAAAAATCATCCCTTAAGGGGGAAAAAGGGGGGTGCAAACTTAGTATGAAACTTAGCAATTTTTGAAGTTATTCGAATGAAATTCAGCATGAAGGTCCTTCATTGAAAGTCATGCAACACAGGTAAAATATATTTTCAAAAATCATCCCTTAAGGGTGTAAGAGGGGGTTGCGAAGTTAGTATGAAAGCTCTTTCGCATGCGCTAAAAGTATCCCTATCTTATTTTCAAGCTCTTTACTCAACTAAAGCCCACGCGGACGTAGTCGCGGGCAACAGCTAGTTCTGTAATAAAATACAACGCGACGTCATGGTCATGACGCGGCGCTAGAGCGTCGCGTACTGGTAGCGCGCCAGCGCTGTTTGACAGGTTATAATCGTTTTAGTACAACACAACGCGACTCTATAACGCAGGACGCTTTAGCGCCCTTACGCGCGCTTTCTGTTTGGCGAGGCCTTTATGTACTGCTGACTGTATCTGGATGTGAATGCAATGAACGCCAAGACGGAATGCATGTAGTACTACCCCATTTACATTGTATTGTTTAAAATTTGTTGGAATAATTATTTGAATTTTTCAATTTTTCAGGCCCGATACACCGGCTTGGTTGACAGTAAGTGCCCTTTCAATATTCCCTCTTAGTATAAGGAAGCTAAGTATGACGACTACCGTGGCGATGGGGCAGCGGTAGCGTATCGCCTACCATGCGAGAGGTCCCGGGTTCGAATCCCGGCTGGGGATAAAAAAACCCAGGCCTTGGATGTTTACATGTTTGTGATGTCGCTGTTTCTGGTACCCACGACTAAAGACGGCCAGAAGCAATGTATGTTCCTATATGTAAATGTTTATAATGTTAATATACAGGCTGTTTGGAAGCTGGATGCAAAGCCTTAAGGGGGTGTTAGTATAGAGACCATCTTCTAGAACATTGCCCTAACCAAAGTCTGATTGTTTTTTTAGGGTACTTTAAATTTAGGTCTAAAATATTTTTTTCAGCAAGAAAAGAGCTTTAAAATGACTTAGTATCATTCAACACAAATCAGACTATTAAAACACAATAGAAAAATATGTCTACTTATGCGTTATTACGAGTAGCTGACACGAGAATTTTACATATTAGAGAGAAAGAGAAGACTAGCCTACCAGGCAAACGTTGTTTTCCCGGATAGGGTGAAAAACAGATAACAACCTAATCTCAGACCTACCGAATATACAAATAAAATTTCATCAAAATCAGTGAAGCCGTTTCGGAGGAGCGCACTAACTCTGTGACACGAGATTTTTTATATTAGATTTGGGGTTATCTGTAACTTCATCATCATCATCATCATTCAGCCACAAGTAGTCCACTGCTGGACATACGCCTCCTCCATGGATTTCCAAAAAGACCGGTTGGAAGCGGCTGTACTTTAATTTAATTTGTCCATTAATTTGTCCCCAAACAGGGAACTTGGGCGTCGCGGCGAGTCTCGGCGACAACCCGTGGGTGGTGCACCTCCGCGTGGCCGTCGGCACCAGTGGCCTCCTCAACTCCTGCGCCGGCTCCCTCATCGCTCCATCCTGGGTCCTCACCTCCGCCTCTTGCGTGAATGAGTAAGTCACGAGATAGAGGGAACTATGGACGTAGTTTAGCAAAAAGGTTCCAACCCACACAAAGTTAATTTTGTGATAATCGCACCTCCAGAACTAAAGTGACCTAACTCAAAATTTGGGTAAAATGAGTTAAGTCCTCAAAATGACTCAAAAAGGTATACTCATTCATGCCTATATTAAAAAACCGACTTTATTTGGTCAGAGAGAGATCGAGGAATATTTCGGTCTGTTTTTCTTAGCAACTCGCTTAGAGCGCCGAATACATTTTCTTCATTTCCCATAAGTTGCAAATTTTGAGTTAGGTCACTTTTGTTCTGGAGGTGGGATATTTGAGTTCTCTATTTCTCCATTAATACGGTACGAATTTGTGTTGCCAAAATTTGAAAACGCTTAGCGACGCGCGTCTGCGCGCTTCTTCGCCTGCAAGGGTCGCTGAGCGTTTTCAAATTTTCGTAACACAAATTCGTACCGTATTGTTAGAGAAATAGACATGAATTTAGAACAGTTGAGAAACGTGACGCTTCACTTCGACTCTGCGCCAGTGGGAATTGAGCCTAAGCTGATTTACGCTCTCCTTACACTTAATAATAAAACGCATTATTACAAAATTTTGCGTTTTTGACCTTTTATCATAAAGTGCATTAACTTTGCAAGAAGAATATGCGCGCTCCGACAGCCACTTCGATACGAATTAAATAAGCGCGATGGATGTTCATCCATCTCTTTTTTATTAACGATTGCTGTCATTCAGCAATAATCAAAACGACGAATTCAGTGATGTGCCGGCACTGGTCAGGGATACGCCCCAGTTTCGTGATATGAAAACGTAATAAAATGAAATAATTCGTTGTTTGACTAACAGGTAAGACCTTTTTTGCCGTTTTGCTTCGTCATAAAGTGACTGTTATAAGTTTTAATGCACTTTATTAGAAAAATGTTTGCAGACATTTTTGTATCATTGCGATGAATTTCATTTTATTTTTAAAAATATTGCAGTTCGTACGAATGATTTCAGGTTAATGCAGTTTAATATTAAAATGTTATCTTATTACTTGATAGAATGTGTTTTGTTGCATTGTTGTATACAATTTGTATGAAAACGGTATTCTAATAAGTTTTACTGCTGTTTATGATTAAAATTCAAGCTTTATATTAAATTTTTTATGTTTATTGTTTTATTTATTTTGCTTGCTACGACATAACAAATCTAAATCTTCTTTTTAATTTTAGGATGGATTCAAGGGCTAATAAGATATTTAAATTAATAGCAAGATTGATCCGACGACAATTAAAAGGCGACAATTAATTTAATATTTTAAAAATCTTTATGCAATCTTTATGACTAGGTGAGTTACATTTTTATAAATACTATTTGGCTTTCGTATTTCAGGTAGGTACCTACTTTGTATTGTTAAATTAAACATAATATTTTTTTTAGTTACAAACACAAAATAATGGTCCGGGTTATATGGAAATAGACAAAGAATTACTTACGCAGGAATCAACATGCTGCAACAATGCAACTTATGAAGAAGTGAAAGAGGTATGGAACTCAAATAATGGTATATAATTTTAATCCATTGCAGGTTGTTGCTAACCTGCAATTATTTAATGTAGTAGTCATGTAGGTTTGTCTATCTGTCAGTTTGTGATTGTCTGTTTGTTTCATGAGATCTTGCTGGAAGCCCAGAAAAGAATAAACATATTCATTCAACATAAACATATTTTCATAAAAATATTCTCCTGAAAATAGTACTAAGCTATATTTATGATCTAGTAGTAGGTGGTAGGTACTGCTAGTTTAATGAAAGGTGTTTAATTTTTATTACAGACTTACCACTTGGAGGGTACACAAATTAAAAGTAGTTTGGTGCCTTATGAGGATAATGACACTACGATAGATGACTACTTTGAGCGATGATGATAATAATGCTTTAATAGCAACTAAGCGAGTCTCCGAAGTTTGCAAAAATGTAAATAAATTTTCCTCAAATTTGGATTATTCTAGCTCGACCTGAATTTTTACAGCTCTTCGTCGAGCACTAGCACTTCTTCTGACTCTGGAAGCTCTCAATCTCCAAAAGTACCGCCTCGGCCATTACCATCAACTAAAAACAATCATGACCTTTATGAAGCGAATGACAAAAATAATTTATAGAGTTATAGAAGAATCTCCGAGATCTCCGGAACAACAAAATGATGAAAGAGTAAGTACTTACCTGCTTTTTAAATTATCAGTTATTAGACAAACTTGAAATTCTAATGAAATATTATATTTTTAGGCTACTGGCACGCGTCAATCAAGAAAGTTTCAGGACCCTCAAGATTATCAAATATCTCCAGTTTATTCTGATGAAAGTAAAGCTGATTTAAGTGATCGCGATCCTACTTACGTGAGCGATGAATCTGCACGAAAAAGAAACTGTATATTTGCGGCATATTCTTCTAGCAATTCATGTACTTACTTCAGAAAGTACGCCCCAAAATAGAGGCCCCGAGCGTACAAAAATCCTGAGAAATAGAAGCAAAACAAAGCTAGACGCTTATGTCCAATACTAACAAAAAAATTCAACCTCGTTGCCTCAAGCCTCCTTGCCCAGATACATGCCCACAAGCCATCTATCGTGCCTTGCAAAGCCCGGAACCGCTCGGAAATATGCTACTAGCGTTAGCCATAGAACGGTCACCCATTCATGCACTGAACGCGCCCTATGTTGTTTAACCTCCGTGATCGTTGAAGATCACTCGGCGGCCGGGGCTATGAGCGATTCTCGACATAAGTGTTCTACGAAAATTAATAAGGAGACGAGGTACTACATTTTAGCCGGTTTTGGGACTTGGGAGACATAATGGGGCATCAGTGCAAAAGGAAAAGATCCCAGCTAAGTTTCGTATCATTTTATGATTTTAAATTACTTCAGGAAGAGTGGCGGTATAACTTTTCAAATAACACAGAAGGCGTATTGGAACGACATAAAAAGCCTCAAAATAACCAAATAGTAAATACTACAAGATTTTTCTACAAGACATAGTATCTGGACGAAAGTTACAAGGAAGTAAACGACAGAAATAAGAGAAAGAAACTGCAACCCGTCATTGCTATAAGGCTTAGAGCAGCACATACAGAGAAACAAAAATTGAGCGCGAACAAGACTAAAGACCTAAAGGAGCTTATTTCAAAAGCATTGATACCTTCCTTCTATACATTCAATTCCTTCCTATTTCCTTCTACGATTCAATTTGTAGGCTTATCTACAATATAAATAAATAAATATCGAACCTACTAAAGATTTTTAATTAGTTTGTGAGTTTCCATTGATTTTTAAGTTAGGTTGGTACGCCCGAGCTGTAGCAGATTTTTAATACTGTTTAGTATCTACTTTCTGTTCGATGTCAAGTTTTAATTAGAGCCAAATAAATAGGCCTAAAATTATTCTGTTGATTTTGTGATAATAATTGTGCCTTGAAATATTTTATAAAAATAAAAGTTCCTATAAAAATATACTTAATTTAAAACAGAACCTTAAATTCAGTTCCAACAGTAATCATTTAGAGACTACGAGTATTTAGTAACAACATTTAAATTTTACTAGTTATTTAAATTTGTGTGCAAGTAATATTGAAGTTATATAGTTTTTTTGTTAGTTACGTCTTTAAAACTGTGACCTAACCCATTATTATATTATTATTTAGAAAAACTACAATAATTATTGACATTCAAAATGAACGCTGCATTTTATTTGAAAATTAATATATTCAACTGATCATGTGATTTACTAAAACACTAAATCATATCAAAATATCTCGCTAAGTTTCAAAAATAATTAAAAATACATTGCATTATTTGAAGTTAATACGTGAAAAAAATTTATTTCTGCATGATAATTTTGTCATAAAGTGCATTAAAAACGATCTTTTTTGTTAAGTATTAATTTAAAATACTTGCCTCAATAAACAACAATAATAACACATACGACTATGTTGCCTTTTAGTCAAACTAGCCGTACCTACAATTAAAAGTTTCCTGTCTCCTTTATTTTTTTTTATAGATTTTCGAAGTATGATGTTCAAGGTTCACAAACTTTGAATGCGATTTCCCGCAAACTAAAAATTTCGAAATAATGCATTTTATTATTAAGGGTGCGACAATGTGTTGATAGACTACCATGTGTCATAACTTTGCACATACTCATCGGATCGCTACGCAAGTCTTTGATTCTTAAAGTATAGAGCATAGTGACCATTTTGGTATATTTAACTAAAAAATGACCATGTTGTGGGTTGGAACGGTTGGAACCTTTTTGCTATACTATGTCCTAATGTCTAAAAGTTGGGTTGGAAATTAGGTATACGGACTTGCATTTAGCTCATTTCGAATTCGTTATACGAATCGCTCGTGGCCCCGGCTGCCTGAGTGATCTTAAACGATCACGAAGGTTAAGCAATATAGGGCGCATTCTGTGCATGGATGGGTGACCGGTCTGTGACTAACTCTAGTGACATTTTTCCGAGCGGTTCCGTGCTTCGCAAGGCACGTTAAGCAGTTGGTGCCGGTTGCCGTCGATAGATGGCAGTCGTTAAGCCAAGTCAGAGACCGTAGGGCAGCTTGAACACTTCTGTAAGACCAGCCACTAGTCTTACAAAACTTGCAAGCCTCCACCAATCCGGACTTGGCCCGCGTGGTGGAGACCTATACCTTCGGGTAAGCGGCCAGTTTCCCACTTGCCGTCCAGATTTTTTTTTAGCTGAATCAACATTATAACAGGTTTATTGGCCCCTGAAGATTGTATTGTAATGTATTTGTAGGTTTTGGTGGCAACCACTACAATATATTGTTACTTTTTATTGAGTTAAGTACCTGGGTGACCGAGCTTTGCTCGGTACTTTTTTTGTAATATAAAATATGTAATATAAAATTAAAATAATCCTTCTTCAACAAAAAAAGAACTTGAAAAAAAACATCATGACTCGAACCGTGTCTCTTCAAATCGGCCCGAAACGGGTCGCCCGTTTTTCCGTCAGAACTATCCCAACCTTGCAAGTAGACGCGTTTACCTCTGTATGTTATCATAGCAAATTTCAATTGGCTTAAAACACGGATAAAACAACGTTTTCTAAAAATGTAACCTAGTTAGAACAATTAAACGCCCCCGAAAGCATCTGCCTACAAAATTTCGTGAAATTCGTTGGAGCCGTTTCCGAGATTCTGATTATATATAAATATATATACAAGAATTGCTCATTTAAAGAGATAGATTAGATAGACATGAAAAAAAGTGCGCCAAAGAATTTATGCAGTTCTGAGAATTACCCCCTTAATTTCGCAGTTCCCGATTCGTCTGGATCCGCTACGGAGTAGTGAACGTGTTCAGGCCCGAGCTGGTGACGGAGAGCAGCACTGTCTCTCAGCACCCCAACTGGAACCCGCAGACCGGCGCCAACAACGTCGCCCTTATTAGCGTCAACCGCGTCGTGCAGTCCACCGGTAAGTAAAATCATCTTGCGGTCTTCTCACACTTCGCCCTGAGGAAGGTGGAGCGTCGGGGTCAGGGCGTGGCCCTCTTCCCGACTGATCTACCGCTGCCCGCGGCTACGGACAGGTCAATGGGAGGCCTTCCAGGCGGTGGTCTTCACTGGGGGTGGCAGGTGGTCTTCTTTAGACCGAGTTGGCCGTGGACTCGACCAGGCTTCGGGGGACGGGCTTGGCGCGGCTGTCGGGCGGTCGCGCGTGCAGTGGCGCCAGTGCACGCGCGACCGCCCGACATTATTAGCGTCAACCGCGTCATGCAGTCCACAGGTAAGTACAAGACAGGGCCACGGAGGGGCACAGAATAGAGCAGTGTTTGCTCTACGGATACATACTCTTCCTGTGTCGCGTTGTAACCTACTACTTACGACTGAGATCTGTTTAAAGATGTCTGGAATGGATCCTGTGCGGGCTTCTTCATTTTGTACATTTTGTATGAAAGTGCTTTGGTAAGAAGAAGCGTTTTTTCCGAGCCCCTCGCCCCACATCTTTTCGGAGTGGACTGGGGCTAAGATATTTTCTCAAACATGCTTGGGGCATTATTTCGACAACCTTCTTCGAGATAAATCGAAATTGCTGTACTGGCCAATTACACATGAGCAGCGGCCGGAAAAAGTTCTATGAAAATTCATGACTGTCGTGTTTTGCGGCCAAATAAATTACATACTACAGTTTATTACTGTGTAATCACCTGTGTAATCTCCTTTTTTATGTACAATAAAGTGTTCTCTATCTATCTATCTATCTATCTATCTATTTACTGAAGCGAACGATTAAAGGTAAACAAAGACACAGCATCTCTCAAACTTACATGTCACTCAAACTAGCTCATGCACGCAGCTTTGCTTGCATCGTATACCCACATAGGTTTAGGTAGGTACTGTTTAAGGAAAACAGACAGACGTCCAACCAAGACAAGACGCACACTAAAGAAAATAAAATTGCTGTTGTTGTTACACTTTATTGCACAAAGTAAATAGTAGATTAGTAGCAAAGGGCTGTAAGGCATCAATTGCAGCCCGAGATATTTAGGCGCACGAGCGCAGCGAGGGCGCCTATAGTTCGAGGGTGCAATTGATGCTTACACCCGAGCTAACTACTCTGCTTTACATCTCGATTGTGAGGCAAGTAGAAAAAAACCGAAGTTACAAGAATAAAACATTTACTCGTTTTTCTTTTCGCCACTTCATGAACTCGTCGTAAGTTTTCAAATATCTCTCTTTAAAACTTTCAGGCAAAATATTGTTAATTGCTGCTTCAGCTTCCATTTTCATTGAATCGGGAGTGCAGCTTATATCTTTATCACTTGCAGAACTCATGTTTTTTCTTAATTAGCACGTAATTATAAAAAAATCCCAAAAACAAACAATATTTAAAGTAAAAGTTTTCTATTCCCGCCTTTTTTCATCTTTTTTTTTAATTATTTTTTTCAAGAACGAAATTGAGCTTCGCCATTCGATATTTAAAATTGATGACTATTATACTCATGAAGACAAGGCTGAATAGCGAAGCGACCTCATTTGTCATTGGGCTGAATGCATGATGTCTATTGCCAGTATGATGGTAAGATGTACCTACGCGAACTTTTTGAAAGACTGAAGAGTTTTATTAAAAATTACTTACCGCCCTAGGGCTTTTCTAGCTACATTATTACCCTAGAGCGCTAATTGGTCACCTACAAGCCCCATTTGGGGGTAATAAGGACCTACTTACCGAATATGAGAGATGTAAAATACATAAAATGGCTAAATAAATTAAATGAATAAATAAATGATAAATTGCAGAAGTTGCACTCGCATCAACAACGTCAATCGTGAGTAAATATGGTGTCGGGGTGGCTATCTTACTTTTTTTGCCTTTAATTAAAAAAGAGGTTCGTAGTCAGCTCTCCATACTTCTTCCTACACTTCGCGTAGCGCATTAGCATAAAATAATCGATCATAATCGGCCTTCAAACAAAATTCCTACATCTTCTCTAGTTGCGAACATATTTGACAGCAGTAGGATCGCTTTTATCTGAGGACCACTGAAATTTTAGTTATTTTTTGGGGCATAGATCTCTTAAGCAAATGGTATTTTCATGATAAAAATAAAATATTTACTTAAATAAACTGCGAGTGAGGGATAAATCAAGTAATAATAGTGTTATTGTGTTTATTGCTTATTGTCATTTATTAGCCATATCGTTTTGTATAACTTTGCTAAATATTATGCAGTGTTGTAAATGTGGCATATTGAAAAACCAAATTTTTGACATGTTGACACTTACTCGTTCGCTTCATTACATAGGGTGTAAGTAAACTCATATCTATCGTGTTATTTAAAAATGGAACGATCTTTTACTCCCAACAATGACAACCAAGGAGGTAACTTATCAGAGGTTTTATTTAAATTTCGAACTGGCTTGCGATAGAAAGCTGGATAATACCCATTGAAAAAAAAAGAACACTAACGCGGCAAAAAATATTGTTGTTCGTTCGTGCCATCGTGGTTCGTCTGATTTTGAAAGCTTATTGAATTTAACAGAATGAGTTCATAGTTTTAATTTCCGCGTATTATTTGAAAAAAATCATATACAAGCCTTGGCCACAACTAGGCATTGATGGACTCACGAACGTATGTGTGCCTCGGCTTCGCCTCGGCCCACATTTCCAAGTTCGTCCATCAGTGCCTCTTTTGCTGGCCGCGGCTCTTTTAAGGGCCAGACTTCCCCGCCCTCTGAAAAATAACCCTAGATAGTATAGCCTTTTTCCTAGAAAAGAGGCACAACAATAAAATCGATAGAGTCGTAACGTAGCCCCCACCGCGGACGCCAACTTTCAACAACTCTTTAATTAATGGAGCAATCGGTTCTCTCCGAAGCTTCGAAGGGGCGGCAAATGCATTCTATCTATATTGTGCAGATGGTCGACTGAATACTGAGAGAGGTAACTCTCTTTCTTCGTTTCTACCTACTAGTAACTTGAGATAACGTCAATAACCTTCAACGCCAGTTTCTGACTTGATAATTTCGCTGAGTACGAATAACTACGTATGTACCTACTTGACTGTAGTGCTGTCTCGTAAAATTGACCGTGACAGAAAGTTACTTAAGTGTTTACTTATTTAAGTTCTCAATCCGTAAGCCAGCCCTAGGTCGTGAAAATTGCCTCAATGTCATCAGGGTAGAGAAACGGTCTGAAAAAAACTCTGTTTTTCAATTTTAGTTACGTTTATTTAGTCTGCTTTAAAAACCTCAATAAATATGTAAGTAATCCATAATATAAAAATGAATCGCTGAATATGTTGCTAAGCGCAAATCTCGAGAACAGCTGAACCGATTACGCTAATTCTTTTTTTAGAATATTCCTTGAAGTACGAGGATGGTTCTTACGGAGAGAAAAATAAAAAAAAATGCCAAAAAAGGAGAAGGTTTAAATGGTGAGAAAGAATAAAAAAAAAACTAAAACTGGCGGTACGAAGTTTGCCAGGACAGCTAAGATAGAATCCATAATTCGAGATACCAAATTGACAGTTCATTTCGCACAAGTGTTGCAATAATCAGGCTAGTGCTGTTCTTGTCGATAAGCCAATTAGGCTTTGGTATCGATATCGGCTTTGGTAACCATTGGTATTTATCCATTTGTTATGATGACTTAATGAAATTAATTTAAAATTTACATGAGATAAAGGCTTTTGGCATATGTGGTCGTTTAGCGATCAAGTCTGTATGTAGTTCTGGTCGTTTTGATACCGACCCTAAATTTTTAACCTACTCATATTATTAGTAACATTGTGTAAAGTGGTTTAAATAAATAAAAAATAAGATAATAAATTGATGTATCATTAAATAATTAGCGTATAATGTCCCATCGCAGGACACAGGCCTTCCCTCAGAGATGAGTATGGGGCTTAATCACCACGCGACTCGTATGAGTTGCAAATGTTCTCCGCAATAAATTTATATAACGCAAAATTAAATTTTTATTAAGTTTTTTTACTATCAAAGTAATTTTGGACGATTCGAAAAGCTTCTACCAAGAACGACAAAACAAACACATTTTATTTTTCCTTGTTATATTGACCCTACATTTGTTATACATTTTTGAAAAGTTCTATTAAATACCTTTAATTTGATACCCATGACAATGGAATGCGATAATTTTCATTTTTGAAGTCCTCACTATAGAACCCCACGGCCTACATATATAATTTTTTGGCTAATTGAGAGAAATTAAACGATCCTTGAAACGAATTCTGAATAAATGGTACTTCCAATAAAACATCGTTGCGTCTCCGCTTACTCAAACTGCTTTATTCTTTCTAACCTAGTACTTAAGGATCTATTAAGAGGAAGGTGGCTTTCAGACTTAAAAAAAAATGGTACTCCTTTGATCGATAGATGGCGTTGACGCAACCCCTATCTGAATGAAAAAAGGCCAGCCGAAGTTATTCAAACAATTTCGTGGTGGATACGCTGTGTTCCTCCTTGCTTCTTACTGTTCCCAGGCGGTGGTTGCGTACAGCGCCATTTGACAAAATTTGGTGAACCCAACTGACAACTGCCAAAAAAGCTTACCTTACTTACTTAGTCGATATTTATTATCGATATTGGCTACGTCACTATTTAATTTTCTTTAACCCTGGTAACCCTTTGTCCGTCAAACAGTTGTCAATTTAGTCTCTCGAATTAAAAATCTGACCTTAGTAGGTAATATATATTTTTCACAAACTAGAAAAAAAAAAAAAAACTCACGCCCGTTATCCCCGAAGGGGTAGGCAGAGGCACCAGTCTCTAGAACTGGACCCACGTTTTGCCGAGTTTATTAGGTCCCAAACGTGACAAGTGGCAAGCCTGAAAACTAGAAAAATGATTCTATAAATTATAAGTAGCGAGTGGTAGTCTAGGATTAAATATCCATATATTTCACACAATCTCGGCCGGCTCCTTTCGTACACCAACTGCTTTAAAAGACGGAATGTCGTTAATTATTATTGTGTTAATAAAAACTTCTGTAGTGATTATTTCTCGGCTGGAATTCACAATCCCTGCATCAGTACCTACGTGCCTACAAACAGGGAAAACGAATTGGAACGCAATTTGGTCACACTTGTCTTTTCGAATTCGACTGCCTATCTTTATTTTCTACGCAGAAAAGTTCATTTGCGAGATGGCCATAGCACTTATATAGGAGATAAATGACTGCGGACAACAGGGTAGGGTGCAGATATCATGGGCTGCTTCGTTGTTAGAAGTCTTCACAATATACATACAAACATAAGATGACGCCTGTATCCCAGAGGGGTAGGCAGAGACCAGGGACTGCTACCTGCCATGATCGTGATAAAATGTACTTACAAGGTGTGAAAATCACCATAATGTCTGCCCCACCCCAATGACTACAGCGTTTTTGGGTAGATTTTCCTTATTTGGTTTATTTGGCTGGAAATATGTCCTTCTCCTTGATTAAAGCCTCATCCGGATATGCGTATTATATCCGGTATAGGCTATTAGACAGTGTGAAAAAAAGAGCCTTACACCTGCTGGAATAAGCACTTAAGTCCTCAGACGTTCATGGGCCTGGTTGATGTCATGTCGGTCATTCAAACTTAAAAATTTATTGCAATTTCAGCAGCGATAACAAGCACCTAACTAACTAACCACTTATAACCTTCTACCTCTACTGTAAAATTTTGCCATCCATTTCTTTTTGAAAGAATTAAAAAATACCAGTTTCTGAGCACTCAGTAAACATTAACAAAGTAACTGAGATGGTTTTCGGAAACCTGTCAAATAGCCTATTCTCCACAGTGACACTCCATTCAGCTTTGGTATAGTAAATAGGTAGCTTCCTTTCTCTCCTCCGAGACATCCTCGCTTTTGTGGATTCCTGGCCTTAGTAGGTACTTTTGCTAAGTAAGCTTCCTTGTCCGCAGATAACGTCAGTCCGATCAGCATCTCCGACAGCCAGCCCAGCTCCGGCACGTTCTGCGGATGGGGCAGTCTCAGCGCCGGCAGCAACGGTCAGTATCTTTTATGGTCTTGGATGTTTACAAGTTTGTGACGTCACTGTTTCTGGTTCCCACGACACAGGGTATCGTAGTGTGGGGCCAGAAGCAATGTATGTGTGTTAAATCTTTATACAGATATGTCTTATACAGACGTCGTTAAGCCAAGTCAGAGGCCTAAAGGGCGGCTTGAAAACTTCTGACAGTAAGACCAGCCACTAGTCTTACGAGCCTTCACCAATCCGGACTTGGTCCCCATGGTGGAGTAAGGCCTATAGGTACCTTCCTCAGGGAAGAGACCCGTGCCCTTCGGTGGTGACATAATGGGTTAATGATGAGACAGACACCTCTCACCCAACCCTCCTTCGTAAGATGATCAAATACGGTCTCAGTAATAAATCTTTAGAACTTCTTAGATCGTATTTAGCTAATAGAGTGCAGAAAGTTGATATTAATGGAGTTAAGTCACCCGGATCTAATGTTAAAATAGGAGTTCCTCAGAGTTCAATTTTAGGGCTGTTCCTTTTCTTAGTGTATGTTAATGATCTGCCCTACCTAGTTGAGAAATTGTCACAAATAGTATTGTTTGCGGATGACACTTCTCTAATTTTTAAAATCAAGAGAGGTCAATCTAATTTAGACGATGTAAACAATGCTCTTTCTAAAATTCTGAACTGGTTTAACGTAAACAATCTTATGTTAAATGCCAAAAAAACAAAATGTATTAAGTTTTCATTGCCCAATGTCAAAAAAGTGGACACAAGTTTAACAATAGCTGGTGACAGACTAGACTTAGTTGAGACAACGGTGTTTTTAGGCATTACAATAGACTCAAAACTACAATGGGATCAACACATGGAAAAGTTTGCGGGTAGGTTGAGTTCAGCTGCATTTGCAGTTAGAAAAATTAGACAACTAACAGATGTAGAAACTGCGAGGCTAGTTTATTTCAGTTATTTCCACAGCATTATGTCATATGGTCTGCTACTATGGGGGCGGGCGGCAAATATAGAAACAATTTTTATTCTCCAAAAAAGGGCTATTAGAGGTATTTACAATTTAAGTGCCAGACACTCACTACGTGAGTTTTTTAAGGAAATAGGAATTCTTACGCTAGCTCGCCAATATATATTCGATAACATAATGTATGTACGTAAAAACATAACTACATTTAAGCTAAACAGGGATATACATAACGTTAACACCAGAAATCGAAACAAAATTGCCTCATCTAGATTCAGATTAGCCAAGGTAAATACATCATTTGTAGGATATAGTGTACGTTTTTATAACAAAATTCCTGAAAGTATTCTATCCCTGCCAGGAAATAAATTTAAATTTGTTTTTAAAACTGCGCTGTGTAAAAAGGCATACTACAGAATAGATGACTTTATAGATGATAAAAACCCTTGGCAGTAAACCAATTCCACGAGCTAGTTATTGGTATTCTAATAATATATAGGGTTTAATAAATTTCATACATATGTACAGACACTGTGATTGCATATTAAAACTATGCTATTATTATAGATAACTGACAAGAACTTTATCACACAAGTTTGCCAAAGGCCATGCGAATGGTGGCGCGGTGGCCGGGTCGCCTATCTCGCTCTAAATATGGTTGAGACTGGTGATGGCTGACCTCTGCGTTACGCTCGTGAACGGGTGCCGTCCGTGTGTCTGGCCGCAGCATTGGTGTTTTATTACCTTTTAAGAATATTAAATGATGTTTGACTTTGCAAGTATTGATTGCACTCATGGATCTTGAGATTCTTGGTATACTACGAACACTCATACCTAATTTGTATTAGCTTTAAGTTGATTTGAGAAAAGATGGTCAGAGTGGAGTTTTTTTTTCGCTGCCTTTTTCTCCACTACAGACGGCCCTAAGGCAGCGGCTAACATTATACATAACTGTATGTACATTGACATTCAACAAGCAGAATGTAAATTCTTTACGTTGAAATAGAAATTTTTGAATTTTTGACTCTGCTATCCTGGAGCTTACGGTGACTTCTTCAGACCGTTCGGTTAGGCTGTGGTACGTACTGCCACAGAAAATATGTGCGTGTCGCACAATTGGTATATTGAAGAAGTGGCTGAAAAAACGATTCGTATTATTGTTATAAACTTTTATTCGTATTAAAAAACGATTCGTATAATTTTGAGCTATACATGTATTTATGTAGGTACTGTATACTAGGTATTTCAGATGAGATTAGAATTAATTATGTGGCCTGGTGCTAAAAGGGCCAAAGTCAGATTTAGCCCAAAATCAGCTTTTGATGCCAAAGTATTGAAAAATGTATAAAGTTATTTGTGCTAAAAGGGCGTAAGTGCAAAGAGAATATTTTCAAAAATGAGATGTAAAGAGGCCAATGTATGACTTTCTACCGGTAGGTATACAGACTGTCAAGTATAAGTTGGCGTTCCTGTGGCGGCGCCTCCTACACACTAAATGTGAGACCATCAAGCTTTGAAAACTGTCAACACAACCGACAAAATTAGTACGTTTTTTTTTGCCACACGCCAACTTACACTTGACGCGCTGTAGTAGAAATTGTTAGTTTTAAAAGGGCTGCAGTGAGGACGGGGATTACTGACATTGGCCCTATTAGCACCAGGCCACAGAGTTATTGTAAACACCAGAGAAACAAATACATTAGAAGGTTTACGTAATTTCCAAGTTAAGATAAGAATTCTTTATTGTACACGAGAAAAAAATCACAACATAAATTTATTTACAAGGTAACAGTACAATTGGCGGCAAAGTTTTGCCGTATGCAATTGGCGGTCTTATCGCTAAAAGCGTTCTCTTCCAGACAACCTTAGAATGGATAGAACCTAGAAAGTAGGTGGAGGAGTACAATTGAGAATATGTACATAAACTAACTGGATTACAAATACTATTCATACATATTTAATAAAATACTTAAAGTTACCATCATCATCAACCCATTATGTCCCCACCGAGGGGCACGGGTCTCTTCCCTGAGGAAGGTATAGGCCATACTCCACCATGGAGGCCAAGTCCGGATTGGTGGAGGCTTGTAAGACTAGTGGCTTGTCTTACTGTCAGAAGTTTTCACTGACTTGGCTTAACGACTGCCATCTACCGACGGCAGCCGGCACCAACTGCTTAACGTGCCTTGCGAAGCACGGAACCGCTCGGAAAAATGCCACTAGCGTTAGTCATAGATGGTGACCCATCCATGGGCTGAACGCACCGTATGTTGCTTAACCTTAGTGATCGTTTAAGATCACTCAAGCAGCCCAGGCTACGAGCGATTAGGTTACATTAATGTTCCCTTTTGTTGTCTAGTTCCCGGCGAGAATCTTATCTGCAGCAACGTCAATGTCCAACAGTCTGGCAATGTACTTCAGACCAACCTCCAAGCCACCCAAGTAAGAATCATAATAATATCTTCCACACTACACAATCACTTCACCAGGGCCTAGATTCTGCTAATGCATCGTAGTACCTACAATGGCAACTGTATGATCATGGCGGTTTAGTTTCATTGCCGCTTCGAGTTTACCCGCGCACGCGTATTCCTAATAGGGTAGTTTCCAGGGTCAAAATAATTAAATTCTATTTAGTCCATATTATAGATTAACAAAAAAATTTTGGAAACGTATTTTTTCTTTTTTTGATTAAACAAAAAATAACAAAGATATAGCCCATTAAAGTTACGTCTGACGTCACTCCGTGCTAAAAAAATGCGGCACGGAGTGACGTCACACGTAACTTTAATGGGCTACATCTTTGTCATTTTTGGTCTAATTTACAAATAAAAAAATACGTGCCCCTTATTTTTGAATAACCTAAAAGACGGACTAATAACATTTTTTAGGGCAACTAGCCCATTGTAGGCGTCAACGGAATTAAAAAACATGGCACGTGACCCGACCATGTAAGTGTCATTGAACTATAATGCACTAGCAGAATCGAGGCCCTGGTCCCCAACCAGGATACCCTGTACTATGGTAACCAGGCAAGGACATTACAAACATGGAAAAACACCCAGACTGAGGCCATGTTTACGGTGTCCCCCATTGGGAATCAAACACATGTCATTACCTCTGATTTGGTATCGTAACTAGATGGACTACAAACATGGGAATACGCCCAGGCTGAGGCTGGCCAGTGGGAATCGAACCCGACCTCTGTCGTGGCAGTCATGACGTTATCGACAAGGCAGTCAATAATTTACTGGTTTCTCTGTGTTTTTCTTTTCTTTGGGAAAAGTCAACTATTGTAAACATTTAATCCGGATCAACGGGTGTTGTTTTATCGGACGAGTCGAGTTTTAAAGTTAACTATGCCCAACAGTGGGCAGAGGTGGGATGATGATGATGATGATGGTTCCTCAGCTGCATCGACGATTTGAAGTAGCTTGCTGGCTTTGGCTGGATGAGGGAGGATGAGGGGGAACCTAAGATTTTTGGGGACTAGTCTCATTTCGGATATTATCCATCACTGTCTCCGAGCATAGCCCGAAAACAGGAGTGATTTATACAGGGTGTTGATTTGTACAGTTTCGTCTGACTTAGGGGTGGTTATTTACATGACACTGAAACAAAAAAATATTTAAAAAATAATATTTTTTTTTAGTGAAAATCACATAATAAATCATGAAGTTATGTGCGTTGGCGGCTAGCGCGCGGGCGCACTCCCCCGCCCCGCCCCGCAAAGCCCCCGCCGGACCCGTCAAGTGCAAGCGATAGAATGATTTTTAGGTGATTTTATTATATATTAAATATATTTTTTTTTAAATATTTTTCTTCATTTTCATGTAAAGAACCACCTCTGAGTCGGACGAAACTGTACAAATCAACACCCTGTATATTAGAATATTCTCATCTTATCTTATGTGGCGCAGCGATTAGCGAATCTGCCCACCATGCGAGAGGTCCCGGGTTCGAATCCCGGCTGGGTACAAAAAAATAAGAAACCCACGTCTTGGATGTTTACATGTTCGTGACGACGCTGTTTCTGGTTACCACGACACAGGGCATCCTAGTGTGTGGCCAGAAGCAATGTGTGTGCCTGTATGCGAATGTTATGTGCACTCA
Source organism: Yponomeuta plumbellus (assembly GCA_947310845.1). Taxonomy (NCBI): domain Eukaryota; kingdom Metazoa; phylum Arthropoda; class Insecta; order Lepidoptera; family Yponomeutidae; genus Yponomeuta; species Yponomeuta plumbellus. The sequence goes on from OX371204.1 coordinate 3,231,536, forward strand.
ATCACTCAATCAATTTGCGTACCCACAGTTCGACGTCGGAGCTCCTCTGGTGAGCGACGGCGAGCAGGTCGGTGTTCTCGTCAGCGCCGACGGTGGTAAGTCATCCCCAACATACAGAGTGTATACAAAAATATGCAGCCGTTATGCGTCTCACTAGGCCACAGGCCTTCTCTCAAAGAGATAGAGTATGGTCTTAATTATCACGCGTATTGTAGCGATTCCTCTTTGAAGTAGCTAGAGCCGTCTAGGATGATTTTAAATGATGGAAATGGAATCGCTACGTTTTTGCTTATATGTCAATCGATCCCTAGCTAGGCTAGGCGATTCTTGACGACAAGATAAAAATAAATAATATAAGGTCCTTACATATGAAATTGGCGTTTCGTCGTACTGGCCACTTTGACCTGAACCTGAATCACCTCCTCTTTGGTTAAGAATTCCAAACTCAAATTTACGAATATATTTAGCTGGTATATTTGAGTTTCGAAAACAGTCATTAATTTGTTTTTTCTTTAGCGTCGTTCATTTCGCACAATGAAAAACTTGAAATATAGCGTTATTTACGAGTATGAATTCCACCGTGGCACCAGTGCTGCAGAAACGGCTCCAAGGTTTAATGATGTGTATTGCGGCGAAGTCGCAAAAGTGCACAGTGAGCCGAGGAATAGGCGATCAACTTATAAAAATAAAACTTGTACAAATCAATTGAAAACTATATTGATGAAGTTTTAAGTTCTAGCAGATACCATATTCAGGATAAAGACATCCTCTTTCGACGGAAATGTACGTCCCTACGGTCTGACACGCACTTGGCCACTTTTTAAAAAAAATTAAAAAAATCTGACATTTCAAAAGTGTTGCTACTAAAAAATCTCTCCGAAAAAGGGGGAAAAATGACCCCTTTAGGGGGCAATAAAAATGTATCTCCGATATGTCAAAAAAACAGCTGCCACAATTCTACGGAATAAAAAATCAGAGTACCTATTGAATACCCCCTTAAAAACCGTCAATCGAATTCAAAGTCACCCTGTAGTGAAATAAACTACGAATTATTTTGTCTTCGCAGATTTCCTGCGGCCCGCTCTGTACCAGAGCTGGATCGACCAAGTCACCGGCAGTAGCTAAGGCCTGGATCGTCACATCCGAGACGCGTGACGTCACCTCACGCTGGAGGGTCTATAATAATGAGCTGTGGATTGATGTTAACATGTTGTTTTCTTAAAACATGTTTTATTTCTTTACCCTCTTAATAAAATCAATTCATGGTTTACTATTGCGTTTATTGGCTTACGTTGTACATTGCATGTTAGTGAGCTTAGCAGGGGTGCAATTACGTAAGACTCCACTGTATGGAGATGTCTCCTTTTGTTCACGGTATGTCACACCATCTTATGTCACACTGTTACATTCTGGGACTTTTTTCCCAGTCGGTATCTCATACTCCTACTCCGAACTGTCTTAATACATTCTTATCAATGAAAGCTTGCTCATGCGTAGGGCCATATTACACTAGTTCATAGGTAGGATCCTATGCGATATCCATTGCTGGTGTCGACACGTGTCTTGATCTTTATTGTGTTAAAACATAAGCCAGCAATGTACATCACCTATGATCAAAGTTCTATGATAATGTAATATGGGCCTAGGACATTTGCGAACTAGATTGGCCACTGTTGAAACAAAAACCACATTTACTTAGCCCAAGTAACCACATTTCGCATGCCTGCTTAGATATCTAGCAACTATTTCGCGGACGCTAATTTATAGTCTTGGGCATAATGCTTAATTTATTTTCAAGCGGTTTCGACTTCCAGTTACTTGAAAGCCGAACACACACCAAGCAGCATTTGGTACCTACTTACGTGTAGGTACTTCAGTTGTATTAGCGAAAATCACGATATTATGTTAAATCGTCAAGAGTCAAACTGTATGCTAATAAACTCTGTAACTTAGCGAGCATATCGGCTTGGAACTGAACACGTAAATTGTGTACCATTCCGGACCCGGATAGACTCGGTGCATTTATATTCTGCAGTATCAGAATATGCCGTGACGTTCAATATCCGCCTTTTTAACCAACTTCAAAAAAGTAGGCGGTTCTCAACTCGACTGTATTATTATTATTATCTTTATGTTTGTTACCTCAGAACTTTTGACTGGGTGAACCAATTTTGACGATTCTTTATTAGAGTTCCGTACCCAAAGAGTAAAACGGACCCTATTACTGAGGCTCCGCTGTCCGTCTGTCCGTCTGTCACCAGGCTGTATCTCAACCGTGATAGTTAGACAGTTGAAATTTTCACAGATTACGTATTTCTGTTGCTGCTATAACAAAAAACAATAAAAAACAGAATACAATAAATAATCGTACCTAAGGTGGCTCCCATATACACCAAACGTGATTTTTTTTGTTCGTTTTTGCTCGATATTGATAACGGCAACAGGTAGACGCTTTAAATATTCACAAAATATTTGTTAGGTATTCGAAAATTGAAAAGTTTAGTTTTATATTTAAGTTATATTTATTTTTATTTATAGTAAGTTAATTATTAATATTAATGTGATTTTAAGCTTTTAATATTTAGTTTAGTTTTAATATTTAGTTTGTCATTGTTATTTTAAATATAGTATAGATAAATAAATGGATTACACTTTCTCATCATCGACCCATTATGTCCCCACCGAGGGGCACGGGTCTCTTCCCTGAGGAAGGTATAGGATTACACTTTGAAAATAAATAATTAAATTAAAATTAAGTAAATATTTAAGGGGGCTCCCATACAACAAACGTGATTTTTTGCCGTTATTATAAATAATGGTACTTTATTTTTTATTTTTTATAAGCTCATGTGGTCCCATTTTAATTTAGTCCAGTTATAACAATGGCATCCATGAGAAAACTATATAAGTCTTAAATTTGCATCAATTATTTTTAACTTTTTAGTGCATATAATTGGAACATCTAGTTTTTTTGTTTGAAGTCTTTTTTTTTGTTAAAATTTTAATGTTCGAACCGCACAACAAGAGGTATCAGCGTGCTTCGGGACGTGGGTAATCCCGCACGCACGTCGTTCAATGGACGGCGAGTCTCGTGTTTGAACTTTCTTGTCTGGCCGCCGATGCCGTTGCGTAGCGTTGCGTCAGCCAGTGCACGCAACGCGGAGCCGGAGGTATGGCGACCTCAAAACTCAAGATGAATGGGCCAGCGAGTGGGGCGGATGATCATCGAGCTCGTCCATTATCGAGTTGTGCGTGTAGAAATCGTCCATCTTTGCCTTTCGTAAATATGCAAATAAGACATTTTGTACTTGCCAGTACTTAGATAATCTAATCATCTAATCACTTTTCCTTTCAAAGTTTTTCCTCGACTTTGCAAAGTAATTACCCCATTAGGTCAGTGGCGGCGTAGCGTAGGTGTCAACCCGGGACAGTTTTCTATTGTGCACCCCCAAAATAAAACAACAAATACTTACTAAACATGCTTATGTGACTCTATTTTAATGAAATATTCAATAACTTTAACAAAATTTACTTTCCTGTCCTTTTGGATGGACCGTATGGAAAGATTGGTAGGTCGCGCTTAGCTCATTGTAGATCGTATTTTTTTATTAATTTTTGTTTAGAGAAACTTAGAATCCACTGAAACACAAATAGTGAAAAAAAAATCTGCGGCATAGCGCTAGACTTGGAACAAACTCGGAATAGTCCCATTTTATATTAAACTAGCTGTTGCCCGCGACTTCGTCCGCGTGGGCTTTAGTTGAAAAAAGTTTTTGCAAATAAGTTACGGATACCTTTAGCGCATGTGAAATAATATGAAATACCTAATGATTAGGTTATCACCTAGAATATGTTGAAGAAAATCCTATGTCTACAAAGTTCAAAATTAGATATGTATGTATTTACAGGGCCCGAATTTAATTTATCGAGGCTGAATTGAAATGAGATCAAAACAGCCGTTCCATAAATCCTCATCTCCTGAAGGTACATGCTGTAACTTTTACCGTATTTAGCTTCTTCATACAGCCAAAAGTAGTTACTATTATCATCATCAACCCATTATGTCCCCACCAAGGGGCACGGGTCTCTTCCCTGAGGAAGGTATAGGCCGTACTCCACCACGGGGGCCAAGTCCGGATTGGTGGAGGCTTGTAAGACTAGTGGCTGGTCTTACTGTCAGAAGTTTTCAAGCCGCCCTAAGGCCTCTGACTTGGCTTAACGACTGCCATCTATCGACGGCAGCCGGCACCAACTGCTTAACGTGCCTTGCGAAGCACGGAACCGCTCGGAAAAATGCCACTAGCGTTAGTCATAGGCAGAAACCCAACCATGGACTGAACGCGCCGTATGTTGCTTAACCTTAGTGATCGTTTAAGATCACTGAGGCAGCCCAGGCTACGAGCGATTCACTATTATACCTACATGTAACAAAACCATTAGTATGTTGGTAAGTGTGATTTGTTGTGTGCAATCTTGTGTGAGCAGTAACAAGGAACGTTTTCTACCACGTAGTTTAGACTTAATTGCATAGTTTCAAAACCTCGGATTGTAACACAAAAAATTTTGACTATGAAGCAATGCGGCTCTGCTAGGATTTACGTCTATTAGTGATGTTCTAGTTGGTCCCACGCAAGTCTTGCATGCGGAGACGCGTTAGCATGTAAAAGTAATAAATATATAGGTTACAGTGTCGCTGACCGGAGTTTCGAGGACATTTATGTAATATCAGACCTTCAACGCTGCGCAGGGGCGGAGTGAGGGACCGAAATTATTAAAGTGTTTTTATCGGTCAATCATTTAGTTTATTACGTCAATTTATATCAGCTTTCCAACAAAAGGGTAATGGAAGTCAAAATGAATAAAATAGTTATGCCTAAAAAAAAAAAATCAAAGGAAAAGGAAAAAAGCAATTCCAAGGAAAGAGCTATTCCTGAATGAAATTCCTATATCTATCGGTAGATACTTTCATCCAACGCCGCATAAAGAAATAACTCAATCAAGTCAAACACCTATTCACAATCAACGTCAGCTGACCGCGTGACAAATGGACAATCAAAATGAGTCAACAAAAACGATCGCAGTCCACCTCTGCGGCAACTTTCTCTCTTACAGCATCTACGATTGCGCACCCGCACCGCAGCCTCTTGTTAGCGCATTCGGCGGCTTTGTGCGCCGGCGCTGCTGACCAAACACGCATGCGCGGGCTCACGTAGTGTTCGGAGTGGTGGTCTGACTCTGAATTTAGTGCGAGCTAAGTTTGGACCACTGCTGCACTGACAAGTTTCGGTGATGAGTGGAACTGGCGCTTTTGAGGCTTCAGTTACGATTGTGGAAAAAGTTATGGATTGAACTTAGATTTTTGGACTATTCAAAAGTCTTAAACAGTGTAGTGCTTCACATACTCATAAGTTGTTTATACCTACATAAAGAACGCGTTAATATCCGTGTGTGTGACGAATATGGATTACATGCTGGTGTACGATCTAACATAGAACTGGAATACTACGATGCATTTTAGTGAGACAGAAATCATGATTTGGACGTGACTGAGTGTCGTAAAAATTAAACAAACCAACAATGTTCGGCTTTAAAAGATCTTTGGTCCAAGTGGTGGTCTTACTCGTATGGTGTACGCAAAATTGTACCTTCGACTCTGCAGTCTTATGGTACGTTTTGGGTTCTATTACCGGTTGTGCGATACTGCTGGCATTTTCTACTTATGACCATGACTACTGGTTGGAGAAGGGGGTATTCTCACCCCCTGCTTTACCATTTGTGGGTCATATCAAGACTATGGTCACGATGAAGGAGCAAGGAGGCATCTGTTTTCAAAGGATCTATGACACTTACAAGGATGTTCGGTTTTTGGGTAAGTGAATGTAAATTATTTTCTGTACTTTGTTATTACGGATAGATATATAGATAGAATATTCTTTATTGTACTCATAAATAACATATTTCTTAGAGCCAATTTCTGAATTGAGAATTTTCGCTAAGTAACTACTTAATAAATTGTAGTGCTGTCTCGTCATATCGCTCAGAAAAGAGCGTGATAGAACGTTGCTTAAGTATTTACTCAGTGAATATTCTCAACTCAGAAGTCGGCCCTTAGCCTATTTGGGCCAACCAACCAATTCAACGCCAAATACTTAGGTATAACAAGATTTTTGGGAAGTGAAAAATCTTAAAAGAGTGAGAACGAAATTAAGAACTAGATATCTAGATGCAAATTAGATACTTATGAACTAGGTAGGTATAAGTTTTGTAGAATTGTTCTACTATACCTACAAAACAATTACTGGTCCTGTTAGCAAACCATGTAGTAGGCTATCAGGCCAGACCGAAAATAGTTAAGGACAAACAGATACACACAGACAAACAGGCCATTTATGAAAACCTACTACGGTGCGCAGTGATCTTCAGCGAGTATCAAGCCCACAATCTTTGTTGTAATTAATTAGTATTGAATGAATTGCTGGTCTTTGATCAGAACATTTGGTTCGATCCCTAGCGTCACCACACTTTTAACGTTCTACACCGACTAGTTTTAGACATTTCATAAATAAATCTAAGGGTACATCAGGCTTATCGGCTGATAAATAATACCTAAGTAACATTTTTTTAATTAGAAAATAATAATTGTAACATCATTTAACAATTACGCAGTGATTAAACCTATTTCATAATAATTTAAGGACAAATTAAAGTAAAATAAAAATCAGCACATTTATAAACGTTTAGCTTGGGCTGTATTTTCCGACGTCACTCCTTGGTTACCGTTTAGATGCACTAGTTATTCATCATACATACGTAGGTATAAAGTGATTAGTTATTTAAACAGTAGGTAATCGATCAACAAATAAACAATCAGCTCACACTCGTCTAGTGCTATCTATAGGCCTCCGAAAATGTACCCCACTTCCGTCTGCCCTCGACTATCCACATCCAGCTGTAATCATCACTAATCTGTCGTCATATACCCGTCTCTTTTCCTTCAGAAACTTTTCATCATAGGCTTTTCTAGAATAAATCGGAACTCGGATTCTGTAAGTGCATTGCAGTACAATTACAGCTACCTGGTCGGGTCACGTGATATGTTTTTAATTCCATTGACGCCTAAGATCATTTATACGCGTGCTCGCGTTGACCTAAAGGGGCAATGAAATGAAATGGACGCGATCGTGCATCTGTCTTTGTACTACAATGCATTAGCGGAATCTCGGGCGTGGTGTACTTACCTACTATAAAGAATATTATTATCTGCTTTAAGAGGTAACGTACCTATCTCCGTGCCAATTACAGGACTCCACCAGTTCTTCCAGCGCTCCCTGCTCGTCCGGGACCCAGCGCTCATCCGCCGGATCTGCGTCACTGACTTCCAGTACTTCGTGGACCGAGGGTTCTTCTTCAACAAGGCTGTCGACCCACTGGCGGACTCAGTGCTCTTCCTGAGGGGGAACAAATGGAGAAAGCTGAGGACAAAGATATCGCCGATTTTCTCGTAAGTCTAAAGATTTGTCAGGATCGTGACAGGGGGCAGGCTCTGGTGAGCTTATGTATGTATGTAAAGAAAAACGTCCGGGCCTAGTTGACGTATTGATTCGCCTTTACTGTGGATTGAGCCGACTAAGCTGAAAGGATGGCGCAAGTGCCGACCCATGTAAATTGTCCTAGGCACAAAGTCGTCTGAGGGGTCACTTCACCTACCTAGAATGGGAATGAGTGGCCGCTAGATAATTTTTAAATTTTCTACGTAATTGCAAACAAAAGGATTCTTATAAAGGATAACTTTTTTACTTTCAGTAAATACTCAACTCTAGTAACAATAACATGCACTTAAATATGAAAAATGTAGGTACCCGAGTAGTGTCTAATTTGAAGGTATGGCAAATACTTAGAATTTCCCTGACGGCATATGTTTTAGTTAGATTAAGGAGCTTATATGAATGAAAGTCAAACAATTTTTTTATTATTTCAGGGTTCTTACCCTGTTAAGTTTATAAAAAAATATATGTGCTCCATTTCGGCGCACGGATTCAGATTCTGGATTGTTTGCAGCCTACTAACCATAGGCTTGAAATTAGAACCGGTGGAGCGTTGAATAGAATTACGGGCCGGCACCTGTGACCGGCATTGGACGTGGGCACATACGAGTGCGGTAATCCGCGTGTTAGCTCCAACAGAGGCGATGACATAGTTTTGGTCAATTTCCACATAACATATTGTGTTCGTTTGGAAATCTAGGCTTGCTGTGCCTTGCTAGTTGGGGAAAACTACTAGATGTGTGGTGATGGATGACACAGGAAGATTATTGTAACTGATGATAAATCAAAGTGACAATGACGCCTCTTGATGAAGTTCAGATTTCTTCGGAAAAAATGCTTAATAATAATCAGTTTAGATATTTGTTTACATTTGTTTACAACATTAGTTGGATTGTCCAAGTTTGACTATAACTAAATGTCTAAATTAGATGGAACTTATTGCAGCATAAATGTACAAAATTAATAGTGATTTTAGGTAAACGTTTTTTTCACACTGCCTATTTTGTTACGTGCCATCAAGGCACGCGTGCCTCCTTGCCTACCTAAAAATACAAATACTACCTACAAACGTAGCTTCACCATATTTTAACCATAGTTTTTTTTCCCTACTAATGTCCCGACATATTTTTTCAGACAAAACAAGCTACGCGGGATGCTGCCACTGATCGAAAACACTGCCAATGAATTCGCAATCAGAGTCGAGAATCGTATGAAGCCGAAAAATACCCACCATCCAGATCGAACACCCACAGACAATGGCATAGAAGTAGACTCAGAGAAACTCGTAGGAGGGTATACAGCTGATGCAATAGTGCCGTGTGCTTTCGGCCTCAAAAGCAGCGTGATGGACAACGAGGACGACCCGTTTGCGGTAGCCCTTCGGGCGTTTTACGAAACATCTCTGTACAATTTGGTCGAAAAGTGAGTCCTGCTTTTAAAAATATTATATTCGCTATCGACAGTTCAATTAATCAAGCAGCAAGAAAAATTGATTTAAAAAAAATGGCCAGTGACGATTTGGGGGCTCAAAATGAGCAAAAGTTACATTTTATTTTATTTATCGTACAAATTGACCACATGAAGTGTCAAGATGAAACAAAAACAAAACTATTACCCAACAAAAAAATTACACTCTTTGGCTACGAAACCTTAGTAATAATGGAGAAATATATAGGTAATTAACATGTCAAATAATGGAACGCCTGGGGCATTACATACGCTATTTTGAAAGTGACCAAAGTTTGAGGATAAAGGAAATATTTTATTCCTTTTTGTTAGAACAGGTTGACACTTGACCCAAGTCACGCACGCCCTGTTGGTAAGCGAAGACTTGGTCTAAGATATTAGGTACGTGTTACTTGCTATGCTAGGTAAATGCCGGTTGACTCTAGCTTTAAAGACGCCAATTATTGGCCTGGGGCACCTGATATTCCTAGACACCCTAGAGTCCGCCTCTGTCAAATGCTCGACTGAACTGACAACATTGAATGTCCATTGGAGAGGAGTTCACCATGGACGTTAGCTGTTACACACTGTGCCTGCCGCCGGCACGTTTAGGCCGCCGGCGCACTTGCTACTGGCTGCCGCAGAGCATCATTGGCATGATTTTCTAGCACAATACTTTCAATCGAATGCCGGGAGCGAACTGCCGCCGGCTTGCCGCGAAACCCGCCGGCACGACCCGCCGGCCTGCCGGCGGCTCGGCTTGTGCCTTGTGCTGTGCGGCATTGCCGGCGGCTTTCTACCCTCTGGCAGTGCCGGCGGCCGTGCCACTATGTTGGCGGCATGCCGCCAGTGTGTAGGAGCCATAATAATAATAGAACGTCCTTTGAGTTCACTGACTGAAAATCATAATTTTCTTTTTTTCAGAACGATGCGTCAATTCTGGCCAGCATTCGCTTTATTCTTTCGAATGAGGATTATACCCAAGAAGACTCACGACTTCTTCTACAATATCGTGAAAAGCGTTTTGAAAGCGCGGGAAAATGGTAAAAACATTTATTTTTATTACAACTTGCACTGTGAAGTGAATACTTTTTTATTTCACAGATTTTTTTCACAGTTTCGGGCAATGTGAACATGTTTGTATTTTTTACTGTCGCTTACACGCGTGGTGGTTTAAAAAAATAAAAAAAATACGGCATGTTCATATTTCCATCCCATAGTCCTAGCTCAGTATCTACACCTATAGCTAAAAATATAGAGCTATGATCGCTCAAGAAATGTTGCTTGAAACGGAAAAGTGGTAAATTCTTTTTTTTTTGTTATTGTAAATTATTTATTTCACATTATAAAAAAAAAAACATTACTTACACAATCAAAATTTACATACCTACCTAAAGCTTAGTCAAAAATAACATGAAGAATGATTTTTAGCGCTGAACTACAAACAAGTTAAATTTTTATAACTGCTAATTCAGTAAAGTCAGGGAACTTAATTAGTTGTAAGTATGTATTTGGTGTGCAGTAAATGCTTATAACTATTTCTATATTTTTTTGAGACAAGAAGTTCATTACATTTAATTTTGTGTTTTGGATATACATACAATGAGAGGTTTTCTTTTTGAGTAAAAAAAAAAACGTAGTTTCCAAGAACTCGGTAGATGGCATTGAACCGACTACGTTACTGGGTGCCAAAGCCAAAACGCTTTAAAAAAAAATTACTTACACTTTCGTTTGCTTATGCTTCCAAAATGTAACCTAGATTTCTCGCGCTTTGTTAAAATTCAGTTTTCTTTGTTTGTTGTTTTCGTAAGTTTTAGTTTCGTTGTTTTATCTTTTACACAAATCCACGAGCCAAAGACTTCTCTTCTTTTTCTCTTGGGAAAATTTCTTTCGGGCGTGAAAAACCAATAAAAAACTGGTAAATATTTTCTCTTTCTCCTTGCTGTTATTATTTATTTATTTTCAAAATGTCATTAAGATGTGATGTGACAATGAATGACATCAATTACTTTTTTATATACGTTTCGTTTTACGATCTAATAATGAGCGTTTTTCCTTACGTCAAATTTAGTTTTAAAAGGATCCCTAGGTGACGCTGCCGTATCGTAATAATAAACGTCAAAGCAAAAAATAATACTATGGTTCTGTGGAATTTGTGATGGTTGGTTACCTAGAAGGAAAAATGCTGTTGTCGTTTGGTGATACGTGCGCTTTTGGATACTTTGGAGTCTTTGCTATGGATTGCGGGTTTGAATTTTTATTTTTATTACGAGAAACCTCGTCCGAATAGCAACCCTGGTTCCTTCTCTTGTTTAGTGATCTATGGACTGACTTTGACATTGATTGCTACGAATCACAAATTCGTATGAAGAAACGAATGACGCCATCTAGTGTATCTCAAGGAACTAAGAAAAAAAAGAAAGGAAAAACGCCCATTACATCCAAGTGAAATAATCAAAAAATGATGTGACGTTCCGTTCCTTGCAGTAACTTACCAAGGTCAGCGCCATCTATCCAGCGAGAAGGGAAGAGTTTAAAAAAAGAAAAAGAAAATCCCTCATTATGATGCTTGCTTGCCTAATATAATACGGTATTTGACACTATCAACAAAAAAATATTTGAGATGCTCGATTAAAATAATAATTACAAAATGTTTCGGAAAATGTATCCTTTTAATCATTTACTAGTTATTCCAATTTTTAAATAGATGAAACATAAAAAGAGTGCTCTGAACTGTGACGTCACAAGCAAGTATTTTCATACAAAAATCCGTTTTAAAAGTAACTCATTTGACATTTTGTCAAATACCCAATTAGGTGCAATATAAAATCAGAGTGGCTGTTTTCCATGCATAAGTGCTGTTCTACGTTCGTATTTTGATGATGATAATAAAACTATGACCTACGTACTGATTTTATGTAGGTACCTACTGAAGTACACATTAAACGTAGGTATATTAAATTTTGCCTATTTATGCACTTTGCCGATTAGTCAGTTTTCTCTGCCTAACTCTCCCGTCATTGCTTTGGTCGCTGTCCCACTGAATAATTATTCTCAATTTTACTTATACATATGTACCTACTGCACACGTACTGCATAGAATATAACTCATAGAAGTAATCAAAGATACCACTCATAAAGTGACGTGAGCCCGAATGTTTAGGTAAACTTTCACTGGAAATACCTAGATGCGGAAATTCGCTTGGAAATACCGGGGCCGCTTCGGGCAACACGAATTGGATTGGGTTTTCTATTACAGACTAGGAAAAACAGAATGGCAGTTCTGGGGCGCTACTACGTAAGGCATCCACTCCACTATATGGAGTGGTCTGATTTAACCTACCACGAATTGTCAAACGCTCGCTCGTAGCCTGGGCTGCCTGAGTGATCTTAAACGATCACTAAGGTTAAACGATCACTAAGGTTAAGCAACATACGGCGCGTTCAGTCCATGGATGGGTTTCTGTCTATGACTAACGCTAGTGACATTTTTCCGAGCGGTTCCGTGTTTCGCAAGGCACGTTAAGCAGTTGGTGCCGGCTGCCGTCGATAGATGGCAGTCGTTAAGCCAAGTCAGAGGCCTTAGGGCGGCTTGAAAACTTCTGACAGTAGGACCAGCCACTAGTCTTACAAGCCTCCACCAGTCCGGACTTGGCCCCCGTGGTGGAGTATGGCCTATACCTTCCTCAGGGAAGACACCCGCGCCCCTCGGTGGGGACATGATGGGTTGATGATGGGAATTGTCAAATAAATCAAAATTTTAACATTTTGAACCGTCAAAATGGTTAACCTATAATAATAGAGTGAGCAGTTACTTCTATCAAGAAGGGCTGAACTACGATAGTGAGGTCTGTAATGCACGCGTTCACATTGGACGATAAATTAACTGTATAGGTAATGATTTTATTTTAAATTTTCAACTTTGTTTTTTTATTTATACAGGGTGTCCCAAAAATAGAGTCGAGCGGAAGTCCAGAGATAGAGCACCTCTAGGGGTGCCCGAATCACCCCCATGTATGCTAAACTAAAAAAAAAATCGCGGAATATTTTATGGGGGTGATTCGGGTAACCCTAGGGGTTACCTGTGGTAGTCTATCTGGTAGTCTATCTAAGGTAAGTCTATCTCTGGACTTTCGCTTGAAATTATTTTTCGGGACACCCTGTATAAAGCGTGTCGTTACGCCGTATTAAAAATAAAACATGAAACTATAAAATATGTGCGGATTTCGACGTCTGCACAACATTCATTTTAGCATGTTATTCAACATTCATTCATTCATTATAAATTTTAGTTGCAAAGTCGCCCGTAACGCAACGGAATAGAGTGCATGGGTGTATAGGTTGATGTGATCTCGACTGTACTAAGCCCTACCTAGGTATTACGATGATATTAGGCAACGTTGGGTAAGCGCGGTTTTGTGGTAGGCAGTGTCGAAATATTAACTGTACAAAAGCGAGATTAATATTAGCGTGTATTTGTGGCCACTTAGGGAGAGAATTCTATTTCTGTGGTTTGAGTGAGACCGCACCTAATTTATACTCAGTTTTGCGGCAGCTATGTTGTCGATCGTATACAGAGTGCTTAGACTGAGTTTTTCCCTTCACTTTCGATAGCGAGAGCGTTCGCAATTTGTATAGGAGTGACAAAGCGCGCCACATAGTTGTCTCTTTGTCACTCCTATGCAAATCGCAAACACTTTCGCTATCGAAAGTGAATGAAAAAACTCAGTATACGCACTCTGGTATGAATTCGATTTAAAAATAAAAAAAATCTGGGTCGAACGTCTTATGGTCGGCGCCAGCCATCTCAGTTGTTTTTTTAGTTAGTGGTTTACCTGGTCCTACGTAGGCGAGGATAATGTTTATATGTGAGTGGTTGACCAAAAAGGGACCTGGAGGAATTGGAAACCGTTATTTTTTTATTTGATTTTTTTAATCTGTGGTATTTTAGCTTTGTTTTGGTCTAACCAGAATATTTTTAGGTGCCGTAGTTATTTTTTTATGATTTTTTTTGTGAGCCGAGCACGATTCGAAACCTATAGAATCACGAAACTTCAAACGCGATTTTCGCGAAATCAATTATTTTCCCTTGAGGTCCCTTTTTTTTGGTCAACCACTCACATATTTGTTTTTCTGCATTTCTATAAAAACAATCTGCAAATAGGTATATAGATTGGTGACTTAAGAAAATCATGACCCATTAACTAAATTTTCAAATACAAAATATTAGTTTGCTAAAGCTTTGAAAGTACCCAAGATGTATGGTGTTTTTAAATTAAAATTAGTACCTACATGTAGGTACAGTGGACAGATGTAATAGGAGGGAAGGTTATGCGTTATTTTTTTTTAATATTATCGGTACTGATATCGATTGAGCGTCTCTTGAGTCTAATCAGTTTATGTTTCGTCACCAGGTGAGCAAGAAAAGCGAGGGGACTTCATAGACATGATGATGGCTCTGCGGAACGACGATAGAAACAACAATAGCAAATCCATTGCACACGACGAGGATGATGTTGAAATCAGTAAGTCGACGACGCTTGGACTCTGTCTATTAAAGTAGACAGTTTAACACGAAGTTGGTATAGGTACTCAAATTGCAGATTCGTTTATTTTATTTTTTTTGCAACTTCGCAAAATTTCTTACAGAAGTCCCTCTTCATCTTTTTTTCCCCGAAAAAGAAACCCACGATGACGTTTTTTCTTGTCGTTTAAAAACAACCTTGCAAAAATACACTTACGTTCGGCAATCAATCAACCCATTATGTCCCCTCCCCACCGAGGGGCACGGGTCATTTCCCTGAGGAAAGTTTAGGCCATACTCCACCACGGGGGCCAAGCAATCAATAGAACAATTAATTTTCTTTAAAAACCATTGACAATTAAATCAAACAATTTTTAAAAAACACAACCTTACACTACTTCAGAGCTCATCGTAGGTTATTGTTCACCCCTATTTTTTATTCTAGAAATCGAAAATATAGACTAACTAGCTGACCCCGCGAACTTTGTTCCGCCTTAGACGCCATAAATGAGCAGATTTTTGATTTTATTATATTGTTTATCAATAAAATAAGATTGACAGAAGAATCCGTTTTAAACGTAATTTTTTTTCATCCTCTTTGACTATATTTGCAGCACGCATTCAGTCAATTCTATGTCAAATGTCTTAAGGTTACATTAAAAAAGTTTAATAATTTTATATGCTGGTTAAGTAATTTTAAATTTTCTAATTTTCCGCGCAATTTCCTTAATTTTTTCTTTCATAAGAACCTTCTCCTGATAATAACGAACAGAACAAAAAAAGAATTAGCGAAATCGGTCCAGCCGTTCAGGCGTGATGCCGTGACCAAGGGAAATAGGGATTCAGTTTTTATATATATAGATAATAAAATAAATAAAAAATAAATAAACTCACGCCCGTTATCCCCGAAGGGGTAGGCAGAGGCACCAGTCTCTAGAACTGGACCCACGTTTTGCCGAGTTTATTAGGTCCCAAACGTGACAAGTGGCAAGCCCACTAGTTATATAGATATAAGAACATAATAAGCAATAAGCAAATAATAAGAAATTAATAAGCGGTGGTGGCGTAGTGGGGTTGACCCTTGCTTCTCGATCATGAGGGTCTGGGTTCGAACCACGCATGTACCAATGACTTTTAGTTACGTACATTTGTTTGTACAGCCACACCATTCGCTGATAAATTGTGCCCGGATAACGGCGACAGGCTTGCCACTTGTCACGTTTGGGACCTAAACTCGGCAAAACGTGGGTCCAGTTCTAGAGACTGGTGCCTCTGCCTACCCCTTCGGGGATAACGGGCGTGTGTTTATTTTTTTAATTTTTTATAAGAACATAATTTAAATATTTTCTTGATTTTCGACGCCATTAATTGTTTATTAATTATTTAAAATTTCTAATAGCTTAGTAAAAATGACGTCACCACTGGCATAATTATGTAAGTTTCTTTGCCTTCTTTCATGCTTTTTTAAATTTGACACATTTTACAGGTGTTGAACGAACGAATGTATTTTTTTATATCTGGAGGCAATGGAACTACTGCATTAGTGCCAACGATGACAAAGAAGAAGCAATGTATGTGCCTGTATGTAAATGTTATGTTATGTCATGACGTATTTGAAGGACAAATAATATTTTTTTTAAATTTTTTGCGATATATATTAATAATACGTCTTTATTTCACATATTTAAACACCTAATAGTAATCAGTATCCCAATTCCCCGAAATGATTATAATTTTACGACAATTGATGCCTCCTTGAACAATGCCCATTATTCTCTATTATTTATCAATATATTATACAGTCGACAGCACATCATCCTATACACCCATGCACTCTACTCCGTTCATTACGGGCGACTTTGCAACTAAAATGTGAAGCTTGACGTGCTGTCCACTGTCCGTACCTACATTTCAACTCCTTTCCAGCCGACATGATAATCTCAGCCAACGCTTTCATCATTTTCCTCGGAGGCTTCGAGACGACCTCGTCGACGCTGGCGTTCCTCCTTCTGGAGCTGGCTGCTCATCCTCACGTGCAGAAGAAGATGAGGAGCGAGATCCTGGAAACCCTGGCGAGGCACGATGAGAGGGTTTCCTATGATATGCTGCAGGAGCTGCCTTATATGGATATGGTCATAAAAGGTCAGAGATCATGCAATGGGCCCCGGTTTCTAGTACATACACTAACAAAGCTGTTAATATACTGTTAATAGCTGTCAGTTGGCCAAAGTGCATACGAAAAAAACGTTTGGCAGCTCGGCTGTCCCAAAAATAAACACAGTAAGGGACAAAATACATTTTTTACAGGAGAGCGAAAAAACATATTTTTTGCCAGCCGTAAAAAAATACGTAATATTTTAACAAAGTAACTATTTTATGCAATAGATAAGATTATTGCCTGCATTTATGTATACTCAAAACATGTATCAATTCTCAAAATAAAACACAGCAACTAAATGCGGCTTGCTGTGTTTTGATTTGGTAACTGACCCTTGCTGTTTTTTCAAGTTGGAGATTGTGTAGCAACCCGTGCCCTTACTGTGTTTTATGATTTTGTATCTTTGAACTACTGCGTCTTTTTGAAGTAGGGTCTTTGCATATTGTGGGGAATTACTTGGTTATTAGCGTAGTGTAAAAATATCGATTTTGAAAAAAATGCCCATTACTGTGTTCACTTTTGGGACAGCCGAGCTGTTAACAGTACCGTCCGGCCGCTGGGAGAATACGATCCTGACAGGTCATGTTAGAACGGACGACGTAACCTTGAAGTGGCGTTAAATTTTCGATTTACCCTACTAGCAAATAATTGTCATTGAAACTATATCATTGTGTAAACTTACAATCAATGTTATATTTTGCACAGTGATTTAAATCTATATATATATAAAAGAAGAAGCCGACTGATTGACTGACTGACTGACTGACTGACATATCAACGCAGGGCCTAAACTACAAGGGTTAGAGACTTGAAATTTTGCACAGGAGTTTCTTTTATAACGTAGGGGAGCACTAAGAAAGGATTTTCGAAAATTCACCCCCCAAGGGGGTAAAATGGGGGTGCAAAGTTAGTATGAAACTTTTCCGTATTTAAAGTTATTCGCATGAAATTCAGTATGAAGGTTTTTCATTGAAAGTTATGAAACATGTGTGAAATATTTTCTCGACAATCATCCCTTAAGGGGTTAAAAGAGGGTACAAAGTTAGTATGAAACTTTACCGTTTGTGAAATTATTCGAATGAAACTCAATATGAAGGTTCCTCATTGAAAGTCATGAAACACGTGTAAAATATTTTTCCAAAAATCATCCCCTAAAGGGGTACATGGGGAGTGCAAAGTTAGTATGAAAGTTCTCTGATTTTCAAAGTTATCTCAATAAAAAGTTGTATTTGGGTTATAAGTTCCTAATAATGAGTATTTCCGATATCTCTTTTTGTGAATTTTCCCCCTAAGGGGGTTAAAAGGGGGTACAAAGTTAGTATGAAACTTTACCGTTTGTGATGTTATTCAAATGAAACTCAATAATGAAGGTTCCTCATTGAAAGTCATGAAACACGTGTAAAATATTTTTCCAAAAATCATCCCCTAAAGGGGTACATGGGGAGTGCAAAGTTAGTATGAAAGTTCTCTGATTTTCAAAGTTATCTCAATAAAAAGTTGTATTTGGGTTATAAGTTCTAAAAATGAGTATTTCCGATATTCCTTTTCGTGAACTCACACCCTAAGGGGGTTAAAAGGGGGTACACAGTTCGTATGAAACTTTGTCGTTTGTGAAGTTATTGAATGAAACTCAGTATGAAGGTTCTTCATTGAAAGTCATGAAACACGTGTAAAATATTTTTCCGAAAATCATCCCTTAGGGCCCTCGCCCACGGCGGCTTTTTGTAGCGCTACGGCCGCGCGACGGTGGCGCGTTCGCCGCGCTACAGCCGCGATGCGGTCGCTAGCTGTGTGCCCTCGCCCACGTAACCACGCTTCTGTCGCGATGCGAACGCGCCACCGTCGCGCGGCCGTAGCGCTTCGAACGCGCCACCGTCGCGCGGCCGTAGCGCTTCGAACGCGCCACCGTCGCGCGGCAGTAGCGCTTCTGTCGCGATGCAAACGCGCTACCGTCGCGCTTCCAATTGCCACAGTTGCAAGATGGACTCAGTTGAGGCAACATTAGTCACGTTGTCTTTGGTGCTGCTTTTACGTAAGCAGCCGAAGCGCCGACAACGACAGCGACGTCACGTAGCCCCGGCTGCCTGAGTAATCCAGGGCCCTCGCCCACGACGGCTTTTTGTAGCGCTACGGCCGCACGACGGTGGCGCGTTAGCAGCGCTACAGCCGCGTGGCTGTAGCGCTACGGTGGCGCGTTAGCAGCGCTACAGCCGCGCTACGGTCGCGCGTTGCAAAAGCGACCTACGCGCGTTAGTAGCGATGCCGTCGCGCGTTTACGAAGCAAATTTGGGGAGAAGCTGACTAACTTAATTACGGACATAGCAGCGCAGTGTCTAAACTATAAGGGTTAGAAACTTGAAATTCACGCACAGGGGTTCTTTTGATAACGTAAGGGTCACTAAGATGGGATTTTTGTGAATTCACCCCCTACGGGGGTAGAACGGGAGTGCAACGTTATTTTGAACGTTGGCCGTTATTGAAGTTATTCGAATGAAATCCAGTATGAAGGTTCCTTATTGAAAGTCATGAAAGTGGAGTATTTTTTTTATAATCATTCCCTAAAGGGGAAAAGGGGGTGCAACGTTCATATGTAAGTTCTCTAATTTTGTAAATTATTTAAAAAAAAATTGATACACAATTTTTTTGTTTTGATTATTTCACATGCTCTGAAAGTATACGTGACTTATATGCAAATTTTATACTTTTTTCAACCAAAGCCCACGCGGACGAAGCCGCGGGCAACAGCTAGTGTTAAATAAGAAGAAAACAATGTGCGTAAAATCCTTACTACGTTGTCACAAGGTTATGTCAACCGTTTTGATTATTTCACATGCTCTGAAAGTATACGTGACTTATATGCAAATTTTATACTTTTTTCAACCAAAGCCCACGCGGACGAAGCCGCGGGCAACAGCTAGTGTTAAATAAGAAGAAAACAATGTGCGTAAAATCCTTACTGCGTTGTCACAAAGTTATGTCAACCGTATTTTTTTGTAGTGACGTACCAAAAATATCGAAAATAATAACGGTCGTTTTAACGATACGAAGTTGCTGAAGAGGCTTTAGAAAAAGATCATTGCGTTCTCAGAATCTCTACGCATCACTGCCGTACAAAGCGATTGAGTTGATCTGGGCTCAAATAAAAGGTCGCACAGCTCACCACAACACTTCACCGACAAAAAAGATGATGACCCTTCTAAAAGTGGAGTTTTTTTTCCTTTTTCTCCACTACAGACGGCCCCAAGGCAGCGGCTAACATTATACATAAATGTATGTACATTGACATTCAACAAGCAGAATGTAAATTCTTTACGTTGAAATAAATGTTTGATTCTGATTCTGAAAATGCCTGCGAAAATGTCACAAGAGATGACTGAGTGAAGGTCGTCTAAAAAACAAAACTACTTAATCGTGAGTCAGTAGCAACAGCTATAACGTAAGGAATGATAACGTTGATTATCTCCCATCACTAGTCATATGAAACAGACATGTGTCAGGATCGTATACTCCCAGCGGCCAGACAATAGATTAACAGATTGTAATGCTAGGGCCGCAATTGCGTGTATCGGCACGCAGCAATGCGGTGCGAAGACTCGTATGTTTCCCTCGCTAAAAGTTATCGTGCTTAAACGGTGGTCAGAATAGTCCGCAGCCCGAACTATCGTGACAATAGCCGGTAATGGACGGTTACATCTACGTAGACCGTGTTATTGCGTGAAGCTTTGTCACGATAGACGCAGGTGCTGCCCCAGCATTCTGCCCTCGTAAGGAAGAACGCAGTAATAACCATTACTGCGTTTTTACTTTGGATGCAAAATTGAGCTCCCTGGTGGTACAATGGTACATAGGTGAAAAAATAATGGTGGCTGTAGGTCTACTAGAAACCTAAAATTTCAGTAAGAAAATATGCAGTTATCTCATGAAATGATGTGTTTGTGATATGTTTTTCGCTATTTACTCAAAACTGCGTTTTTACGATTAACTACGAGGGCAGCATTACGATCATACGAGAAACCGGGGGTTTGTCTGTGGTCAAGACAGATTAATCCAATATATAAAATCTCGTGTCAAAGTGTTTGTTATCGAACGACTTCACCGATTCTTGAACTAAAACTTTCTTAAGAACTACACGTTGGTCCGGAGCTCCGTCTCTGCTCACCAGCTCTGCGAATCGGAGCGAAACCAGAGCCCCGATTCCGTTAGTGCATTATAGTCCAATTACAGTTGGTCGGGTCACGTGACATGTTTTTTAATGAGCGTTTTTCCTTATGTCAAATTTAGTTTTAAAAGATTCCCTAGGTGGCGCTGCCGTACCGTAGTTATGCCGTACCGTAGTACGCTCATTCCATTGACGCGTAGAATTATGAATATGCGTGCGCGCGTTGATTTGAAGCGGCAATTAAATGAAATTGACGCAGTCATGCAACTGTCATTGTACTACAATGAATTAGCAGAATCTAGGCCCTGGTCGGACTCGTCCGATAAAAAGCCACGTAAGTTGATCCGGACCAAAAACTTACAAGGCTTCACCGTTTTTTTTTTTGTGTGTAGTTAGGAGAATAGGTCGTAAGATAATTAATACGATACAAAACAACATTTGCCGGATCCACTGTTAATACTTAAATAAACCTTTGTACTTCGATAGGAATTAGGTATGACGTTTCTGTAACAACTGCTGGATCGGTATAAATTCGATACGTTGTTTATACAGTTAACGAGCTCGAGAGCGATAACTAGGTAGGTACCTAATTTGATCGGGCGCGGTGTGTGATGAAGTACCTATCAAGTTAGGAATGCTGAACCAGCTAAGTAGGTACACTGTATTTATGTAATGTTGGTTGCAAAATAAGCTACTCTGTCGATGTACAAAAAGTTGCAAAGAATGCTCAATAATTGCTTGAGCTGGCTGGTATTTTTATGAATAAAATTGGTTGCCATTAAATCAAATTAAAAAGAAAAACAATGACATTTCTGTAGGTAGGTACCTACAGCGCCACCAAGTTATCTGTTCAGGTGGGAAAAATTGTAACTAACTAATTAATTGTAAATCATGTTCCCCATTTTTTGTTTTATTTATTCACTTACTGAGATTTATAGATATATTTTCATTAAAATTGAAAGATGGGTTAAAATATTCTCATTTTTTTGGATAAATTTCTTAAATGTTACTCCTAAATTCTCCACTAGCGCCGCTATTAACTGAACAGATAAGATGATGGCACTGTACATTTAGGGCGAGCTGGCCTCGGACGTGAATGGATCCGTACCATTATCTTAAACAACATTTGAACATTTGAAGCGGCAAAAAAATCACGTTTGTTGTATGGGTGACCCCCTTAATTATTTATTTTAATTAAATAACATAACATTTACATACAGGCACATACATTGCTTCTGGCCCCACACTAGGGTACCCTGTGTCGTGATCGCCTCCCGCATGGAGTCGACGGCTCGCGACGCGACAATAGTACTCAGCCTATCGCTATTCAGCCCATCCGAAAACCGCTTAATAGCTATCTTTTCGTTTATCGGTTTCAGAATAGCGTGCGATGCTGAATTACCATCCGCTTGCGCTAAAGTCAAATCCGTTAATAATTGTTCTATCTCTTCCCCAAACTCGCTTACACTCCTATTACCTTGTCGACAACTTTGTAGCCGGGACAGAATAGCTGTGTATGACTTTTTCGGCAACAAATACCTACGAATATCTTGAATTAAATCTGAGACGGATGAGTAAGCATTCTTGAGTTTTAATTTAGCCTTATTAGAAAGACGAGTTTTAATTACAAAGTTTGCTAGTACTGACTGATCATCCTTCTTTAGGGTACTGCTATAAAAATCCAGACCGTCAATCAATTGATTAATTTGTTTTTCATCCACATCTACTAATGGCAGCAAAGAGAAAGCAATCTTTAAGTCAAAGTCGGCCATTTTTGTTTCGTTAATACTCGTGCTTACCAATTCCTCGATTTCATTAAAACATTGGTCGAACTGCCGCGAAACACGATTGGCAAGGTCCAAATCCGCAGCTTCAACGTCTTTATTACTAACCTCATCTAACAATGAGTCAAAACGTGACTTAATACTCCGCGCTGCTAATAACTTATTGCTACCTTGCGACGACACACGTTTAATTTTACTTAGTTTAATAATATCGCTACGAATAACCCGCAATTCTTCTAATATACTGGTGAGACTCGACATCAACGTAAATGTTCACAAATAATAAAAAGTTATAACAACAAAACATTACACTCACAAAAAAAAAAATTTTTACTGCACGCGAATCAAACAGTCTCGCCACGGATCGCACGGCGAGCAGCCTGCTGCTCCCAACTGGCATAGAGGTATTCCTTTAATTTTTTATATAGTCGGGACAGAGCATAGGCCGAGAGGAATCCAACTACGGCCATGAGTAGTATCTCTGACAGTTCCAGAGCCGTAGATGGAGTTGATGATGGCACCATACTGCTGCTAGGGGCGGACACAATAATATTATCTTTGCTTTCCTGGCCGCCTATTGTCACTGGAAATCGGGGACTTGTTCCCAACACAAACAATAGCACCTGCACAAGTCCAAAAACTCACGCCCTCTGCTGACGCCTCGACATCACGGTCACGCTGTCACGGTCGCCATGAAGTATGCCCAGTGGTGGGGGAAGTGGTTTCAGGACGGCGGCGCAGCAGAGAAACAACTGGAACGGTTGATCACATTTTAATTAATACATCGTTAAGACTCCAGTCTCTTAACTCTCTTATTCTAGTCTTACACTAGCTTATATATAATAATCCTACGTGCTTTGGGAGGAGTTGTCTATATTTCAGATACGTGAAGGCATGTGGCGTGATGATGTTATTTGCCTATCACACGTGGGAACAAGAAACAGCGACGTCACAAACATGTAAACAGCCAAGACCTGGGTTTCTTTTTCTTTTTTGGTGACAAGCTTGCGAAAATGTAACTTACTTTTTGTTTTAGAAACTTTACGCCTTTACCCGCCCTTCCCAACCATTCAACGGATGTGTACCAAAGACTACGTGATACCGGAGACCGACATCGTCATAGAAACCGGCACCTTCATCCTCTTTCCCACGCTGGGCATCCAGAGAGATAATAAGGTGTGTAAACAAGTTGTTACAAAATAAATATTGTCTGTGGTTTTGTTGTACCTATTTCGCTTAATCTTTGTTGGAGAGTATACAGTGAGAGTGACATAATGCGAGAGTGTGTGTATGTGTGTGTGTGTGTGTGTGTGTGTGTGTGTGTGTGTGTGTGTGTGTGTGTGTGTGTGTATGTGTGTGTGTGTGTGTGTGTGTGTGTGTGTGAGAGAGAGAGAGAGAGAGAGACAGAGACAGAGACAGAGGAAGATTGTGCGCGAGAGATAGTGAGATATAATATACAGAGTGTTGATTTGTACAGTCCGACTCAGTGGTGGTTATTTACCTATATGATACTGGAGCAAAAAGAAATAAAAAAAAATGAAATCATAAAGTTATATGGTTTAGCTTATATCTTTTGCACTTGACGGGCCCGGCGGGGGTTTCGCGGGGCGGGGCGGGAGAGTGCGCCGGCAAAACCGGTGATTTTTACTAAAAAGAAAATTTTTTATGTCTTTTTTTTTGCTTCAGTTTCATGTAAATAACCACCCCTGAGTTGGATTTACCTGTACAAATCAACACCCTGTATAGATTTAGAGCGAGTGATGGAAAGTGAGACAGTGAGATAGATGTAAGTTTATGAGCCAGAATAATCTCTGGATATTATTGCCTCTGGCACATAAAATATTGTCTCAAACTCAAATTAACCGTGTTACTGATAAGTAGTTAATTTCTTTTGCTTAAATTTCAGTACTTCGAAGACGCGGAATCTTTCATCCCCGAAAGATGGTCGGAAGGCCGCCCGCAGCCTCCGCCAGGCGCCTACATGCCCTTCGGTGACGGCCCCCGATATTGCATTGGTGAGATTTTATCACATTTTAGCTTCTGGTTTTCATATTGTATTTAAGGCTGTTTTTATCTTGGATATTGTTCCTATGGGCGTGCGTACGTGCATGCGTCTGTGTGTGTGTTTGCGCGCGCGTGTGTGTGTGTGTGTATATATGAGTGTATGTGAATCGCTCGTAGCCACGGCCGCCTGAGTGTGAGTGATCGCGTTCGGTGCTCGGTTCTATGACTAACGCTAGTGGCATTTTTCCGAGCGGTTCCGTGCTTCGCAAGGCACGCTAAGCAGTTGGTGCCGGCTGCCATCGATCGATAGATGGCAGTCGTCAAGCCAAGTCAGAGGCCTTAGAGCGGCTTGAAAACTTCTGTCACTGAGACCAGCCACTAGTCTTACAAGCCTCCACCAATCCGGACTTGCCCCCCGTGGTGGAGTATGGCCTATACCTTCCTCAGGGAAGAGACCCGTGCCCCTCGGTGGGGACATAATGGGTTGATGACGAGTGTGTGTGTGTGTGTGTGTGTGAGAAAGAGAGAGAGTGAGAGAGAGTGTATGTTTTGCGTATGTGTTAGCTTGTAATTTAAGATCAAAAGAATATGAGGGGGCGTCCATTTACGTGAGGTATTTAGGGGAGGGAGGGGGTCGAGCCGAGTCTTGGCAAATATTACGTAAGTTTTTTTAGCAGAAAATTGTGTAATACTGTAATCTAAGATTACAGCAATATTCGCCAATACTAGTCAGCCTTGCTCGTCTTAAATAAAAGTAATTAAACAAATTGTGTTAGGTATGTTTTTTAATAAATCCAATACTTTTGTACCCAAAGTACAATTTTTGAAATACCTTACGTGAGATTTTGGCAGGGGGGAGGCGGCAAATCCTTAAAAACGCCTCACGTCATTAATGGACGCCCCCTAACATGTAACGTAACGCATAGTTTTTCTATCCAGAGTGCGTATGTAGGTGCTTAGTTTTTAAGGTGGAGAAATATTCGTACTTACTTACAAAAATTAACAGAAAAGTAACTTTTCTACAACTAAGTACAGAAAACTGAAATGTGTTTAAAAATTAAGATAATTATGTAAGTATTTTATTATGTACCAAAGTGTAAAAATATTTTTTTTTTTACAAAAAAAAAAGATGAATGTGCGAGCCAGACTGAGGCTACCTATTTGTACATTTTGTACAAATAAAGTAGGTTTCCAGGGGGAATCGAATCCACGAACTCCAGCTTGGGAGTCCAGCGTATTAGATTATGGGCCGGTTTCAGAATTGAGAATTTCACTAAGCAAATAGGTACCTAGCTACATAAGTAACGTTTCTGTCAAGCACGCTCTTTTCTGAGAAATTTTACGAGACAGCACAACATTTCAGTAGCTATTTCGCGAAATTCTTAATTCAGAAACTGGCCCTTTGTCTATTCTCGCTGGAAAAGAGATCATGGGGGGCTGGTAATCATATATTTATGGTGTATTATCCATACATACATGGATAGCGAAAGAAAACCAAAACATGAATGATTTTTATTATTAAATCTTTATTTTACAGGGCCTGTACGAAACTTTAGCCCTAACTGATGTTCGGGAAACATTTGTTACAAAAAAATCGAACTTTACGCCATGATGGCTGAAAGCGGAATCAAAACATGAATGAAGTAAAAATAGGGTCAAGTTCCAGTAAGCGACACTTGATCAAGATAAAGCAAATTTTGAAATTCTAGAGCGTTTGAAATTCTTTTTTTGTTTTTCAGGAAAGCGCTTCGCATTGATCCAAATGAAGTGCTGCCTAGTCCGTCTACTTCCGTGTGTGCGGGTGTCTCCCGCGCCTCTCGCGCCCCCCCGCCGCACCCCGTTCCCCGCGGACCCGCGGTCCCCGCTCACCTTACATCCTGTGGACTCGTTGGTGACGCTGAGCGCTTTATGAAAATGACTCTTGCGCGCGACTGCACAAGGGTGCTACGAAGGTTGTGCGTGTGATTGTACATAATTATTGTAATTAGACGTCTTTTGATTTTACTTAGAGTAATACGACCTCGTTGCGATGATAAAAATGCAAGGTTTGAAAAATTTTTGTTTCCACAGAGGTTTTTGTCGTAAGGAGGTATCATCGTCTTTAACACATGTAGAGTATTTACAGCTTTACCATATTATAGTAATGAAAAACAGCCTAATGAACTAGATTGAGATTAGCCGTTTTTTTCGTTTTTCATAAAATTACGCCTTTACTTACGTACATCCGCGCAGTCTATTGAATTAGTACGATACATCCGGCTAAATTTGCAAGTAAAATGTGCTTTTGACTGTACCTATTGTTTTCTTATTTACTTAGTACAACGTTTATTTTAGTTTGTAATAAAAACGATTATTTTTTCGTTCTTTTGTTTTACTCTTTTGCGAAAACGATACTATAAAGTTTCTAGTTTGTAGCTAGGTGCTTAAATAATATTCATCACACAGACTGACCACTGTTTGCCTTCGAGAAAACGTATTCCACTGCAGTAGGTTAAAATAGTACAAGAAAATAATATAAATGTTATTATAAATACAATTCTGTATTGCAGTTTTAAAAAACCGAAACAGCTTCGCCTCTCGCATGTTGTATGTACCTATAATGTAAATGTTTGTGTTATTTTTATGTTAATTAATAAGATGTATATTTTGTTAGGTCTGAGAATTGGGCGTAGGCTTAATAAATATGGCAATATGACTTTTACCGAGTCAGCTAGCTAGTACATAAATAAATATATTCATATCGAACGAAAAATCCGTAACCAATACTTACATATTCACAGCTGAATGGTCGATATATTTACTTGATTTTTCTACGGAGGAGTCCAATTTCGTAAGATGATTTCAGTACTAAGATTGAGTTTTTAATATTCAATGGTTTTAATAAGTACAGATATAAGTAGGTATGACGGCGAACGGTAGGTAAGCACAATTTAAAAGAAATCGCTGACTGTGGCAGGGCTTCAGATTACGCCTCGAATCCTTATCTGAATTCTCTGAAGTCATTTCGAAAGGTGCATAGCATTAAGTACCTATAAAACTACTGTCAACACCAGTAATTCGATAACTTTGTATAAAATTTACTAACCCTAGTATCTTATTAAGCTGGGTCCATATTATTACATGTAAGAGTAACTGTCGTAATGCCTTCCACACACAAAATTCGCTTTAAACCCGTCTGGAACTGACTTTATGTAGATAAGTTTCCAGCTTTACGAGATAGGAAAATACTAGGGATGTGAAATTGAACATAAAAAATAGATTTATCTCAGCAAATTAATCGAATTTTTTTGCAAAAATCTATTGTCGAAAAAAAAATGGAAAACTTGAAAAGAATCTGTGTTTTTAGGTGAAACGCATTTAGCAGAGTCCTCCTAAACATACAGCAACAGTAAGAGGTAGCGTAGTGCGCTTTCAGGGCCCTATTTCATAGAACTATGTTCATTTCATTTTTCATTTGCACCAAAGCTGAGAAATACTTTAAAGATCAATGTGTTGAGATTTTTATAGAACAATAGAGTAACAGACTCTTTCAAGTTCAATGGAAAGGGTCCCATTGTTATCACAAAAACTTTCAGAACACGTGATCGAGAAATAACTCATGCTCCGGAGAGTTCGTAACCACCCCAACCAATTACGGATACCTACATGGAAACCAACCGGGTGAGCGAATTGAGTTTTGGGTGACGTCATTACAAATAACAAATCGCTTGATTGCTCTAGTCTAGCATACAATGTCCCACCAGGCAGCCATGCTCAGTATGTAACACCTAACAACTTATAGTCCAAAAAGAGCCAAGTCTCACTTTTTAAGCCACCAAGTTCTTTCCTCAGTTTTTTCCGCTAACAGTTTCCATTCACGCCCGCCAGTCTCGCCACTATCGTAATTACAATCAGACGCTGTGAATGGCAGGCAAGGATAAAAACTGTGTTGATGACATCTTATGTCTTGCTCCTTTGATCAAGTCAAGAATAAGTCGGAACTGCAGCAAAAATATGTAAGTAGGTACTCGCTCTAATCGTACTTATCGCTTATCTGGTGCAAAATTCTTTTTTTCCAGTGTTTTTTCAGAAGGGTCCAGTAAGTGGGTAATTTACCTCCTTTGTAAGAAAATACTCGCTGGTTTGCCGGTTGTCAGGTTAGCTGTCAGTCACAAAAATGGCGGGTAGGTGTCAGGAACTTGTTCAGAAATTGAATAAAATTGCAGGGAACAATTATTTCTTCAAATTATTTTAAACTTACCTATTGTAGTTTCACATACTCACTTACGTAATTATTGCGTTAAAACATATTTATCTCCTTTTTGAATTGATATCATTGGTTTGCTCTGAGCTACTGAGCATGTTAACGGCGCGTGCGTAAGTGTAGCAAGTTTTTTTTAGTGTTTGAACGTACTCAGTCCAAAAACGTCAAACATCAGACAGACAGAACGACGCTATGTTTTGTTTTTCAAAAAAGTTTTGCTTCTGTGTTTGAATTTGAAAATTTGGGTCCGAGAAAAGTCGATCGCTCCTAGTCTTTCAGACAGATGTTTCTTTGTTACTTCCCTTGTCAAGTCCTGACTGAACTGATGACTCAAGGACACTTAACAGTTCTGCAAAGTGAATGTTGAATACTGTTTGTTTACATGCTAGGTACCTAATCAATTACTTACGCCGCGCAAAGAAAATATCACTGGATATCTAAGGTACGTATAAAACATCTTACTGTATAAAACACTATAATAAGTTCGCTGATGCGGAGAATATTTCTTCAAAATTACCTTTCAGCATTTAGTATTGTCTACAGTGTAGGTACGTAACAAATACGCAACAGCGGTTTCACCAACGTACCGTGATCTTGTAATGATCTTGCAGATAGAATAGAAGTAGGTATGTAAGTACATACTACATAGGTATAGTTAAACCTACTTAGTCAAAATGTATTTTTGAAAAACTTACACATTGCGCCACTAAGTTATGTGTTCAGGTGGGCAAAATTGTAACTAACTAATTGTAAATCCTGTTCCCCGTTTTTTGTTTTATTTATTCACTTAGGTACTAAGATTAATATATTATCATTAAAGTTTAAAGATGAACCGTTTCAATCAGTTTCTCGTTTTTCTAGATAAATTTCTTAAATGTTACTACTATATTGAACAGATAAGATGGTGGCACTGTACACCATTCTAGATATTTATTAGCTTAAACTTTGTAAAGTAAAGGAGCCTAATTGGTACACCTAATTACTTAATAAGTTAAGTTCATTAACTTCACTTCTTAAATAACTAACTGTGGCTTCATAGAACTGCAATAAATTCATGGTTTGCTATGCCAATTCAATGTGCATGGCAAAGTAGATTTACCCACAGATTCATAAGTAGAAACAATGATGTGCAGTGAAGGTACCTTCAATTCTCATATTAAACTATGAACTGTAGTTTTATGAAAAACCATGTCAAACATTCTATTTTTATTTCGACCATAGTTACCTAAATGAACAGATTTTTTCTGTGCCTAAATGTTATAGTTTTTATGACCTATCCTCAAATTGATTACTTACAATTTTATGTTTATTGGATATGTTGGAATAGGTACATGGAGATTATCCAGTGGCGGCCTGGCCCCTAAAATGAGACCAAGATTGAGGTGGGCATGGCCCTACCCAAAATAAAAGAACTACCATAAGATCTGCAATTTTGATAGGCCACATCTTTATCTACATTTAATTTTGTTTCATTCAGCTTTATTGTAAGCATATTTTTATTTCAGGAATCTAAGGTAATAATAACATTTTACCTAGTAAAAATTGTGTTTTAACACATTTAATATAGCTTTCGGTGAACATAGCAAGCATTAACAAATACTATTAAAGCAAGAAATTGATAATAGGGCTTAATGATACATTTAGGGGCTGTCTCATACGTTATAACCACTTAGGGCACAGCAATTTCCAAGTTGCTACTTGGAAATTGCAGTATTTGAAAAAGAAAGAACTTTGACAATAATCGAGCAACAGAATTATTATTAATCTCATACATAACTATTAGATTGGTATTTACAGAATAATAGTATTGAAAAATTCTTTTACAATGTCAATAAATTAAAATTTGTTTGTTTGTACAGCTACACCATTCGCTGATAAATTGTGCCCGGATAATGGCGACAGGCTTGCCACTTGTCACGTTTGGGACCTAATAAACTCGGCAAAACGTGGGCCCAGTTATAGTGATTGGTGCCTCTGCCTACCCCTCGGGGATAACGGGCGTGAGTTTATTTATTTATTTTATAAATTAAAATGTCAATAAATAAAAAACTATTTAAATTTAATTTATTATACCCTGTATAAAATTTCATTAAAATTAAATGAAATAAAAATATAGTTTTCTGGTTAAATATAGGTTAATAATAATAATTAATGTGTGCATAATTTTACTGCCTATAACTTGTGAGTCACATAATGTAATTTATGGTAGAAATGGTTCTAAACAGTTGATTCACTTTTAATATTCCTATCGCCTAAGTACTCGTCCACAGAATAATAGCTCTTAGTAATGAGTAAGTTTTTCAAGTTAATAATGAAGTCTAAATCTTGAGTTATTTTTTTTTATATAATTTAGTACTTTATTATACAATTGAATTGCAGTGAAATTGGGACTATTATGATACATTTTTAGTTTGCAATGTGGTAGTGTTAGTTTATTTTTATGTCTTTTATTAAAATTGTGTTTATCTTTCCTTTGTGGAAAAAGGTCCAAGTTATTGCTTACAAAGGTGGTATGAATATGATGGCAGAGTTAATATTTTGTATTGAGAGAAATGGGGCTTACAACTATTTGGGCTATTAGATAAATACCTATCATTAAAACATAAACATTTACACACGGGCACATAATTATATTGCTTCTGGCCCCACACTAGGATACCCTGTGTCGCGGGGACCCGAAACAGTGATATATCACAAAAATCCAAGGCCTGGTTTTTTTTTGCCCCCAGCCGGAATCCGAACCCGGGACCTCTCGCATGGTAGGCAGATGCGCTAACCGCTGCGCCACAGACGTCGTCGTAAACGGGAACATTTTTTTTGTAATATGGATAACTCGTCTGCTGTGGTACTGTTTCCCCATAGGATAATACCGTGTTTGAGCCAAGAATAAGCGTAACTAAACATAATAATATTATGCATATTATGCGCTAAGTGCCGTTTTTAAATTGTCGTTTTGCGAATGACGCATTTTGGATGTTCATTCTAATTTATATTACTATCTATTAGTCCCAGGACCTAGATTCTGCTAATGCATTGTAATGCAATGACAAATGCATGAACATGGCGATTTAGTTTCATCGCCGCTTCAAGTCTACGCACGCACGTATATCAACAATGTAGGCGTCTTTTTTGAACTAAAACTTTCGTAAGCACAACACATTATAAACCATATTAAGCTCTGCGAATCGGAGCGAAACCTGGTCGGACTCGTCCGATAAAACAACACCCGTAAGGCCTTTTCTCCACTGCTCCGGTCCGGCGTCGGAACCGGAATCAGTCATGAGAAAAATATCGGATGCCGGATTATGCTTCTCCACTTCATCCGACTATAATCGGCAATGGACGTGACACAGTGCTTTATTAAAATTCCTCGGTTTTTCTATTCGAGGCATTCTATTAAAGTAAATAAAATAGTATGGGAACATTTTTGGGTTGTATGCGCGGTGCTAAAACGTGTATTGTTTTTGTACGTCGATCACTACGGACCAGTAAAATACCGTTCCGATCTAGCAAATTATCGGACCGTTAAGAACCGGATGCCGGAGTAATTCGGTAATTATAATAAATGAGTAATCAGGATGTCGGTAATTAAAGTTTGCCGGACCGGAGCAGTGGAGAAAGGCCCTAAGTAGATCCGGACTAAAAGTTTACAATGTAGTGTCAATGTCGTAACGTCAATGACCAATAACGTCAATGGTATGAAAAACACGTCACGGGACCCGACCGTGTATCTGTGATCGTACTATAATGCACTAACAGAATCGAAGCCCACGAGTGTAACGAAGGTTACTTCTTCAATTTTAGCTTCCCTAATTTGTAGAATAATGTCGAGGGGTAGTTTTCGACAAGGTTGGAATTGGATTAGACATTTATTAAATTTATTTGTAGTCGACTATTTCAAACCTACGATAATTCGAACCTCTCTTTCAAAGTTATCACGAGTTTCCTAGAAAATCTCTTTATATTTCGAACTAAATCAATACATTTTTATACACTTAGTAATTCAAATGAAAAAATCATCGCTGCGTAACAAAACGACGCGTTAATTCGAACTCATCGGCGTCGAACATTCGATAATTCAAAGTTGCAGAACATGTTCAAATAAGCATATCATCGTACACTATCTTTTGTTTTTGTGATGATTAGTTTGGCTCACACTTCCGCACGAATTGGTTTGTTTAAAAGTTTAGTAAATAACAGTTAATAAGCAAATAATAATCGGTTACATTTCAACACTCAATAATTCGAAGTTTTATTTCTTTTCTGTCAAAAATTTAAATTTCGAACCATTTGATATTTCCAAAATTCGATAATTCGTAATAGAGTCCCTCCAGTTTCCGGCACCAAGTGCTTAACGTTTATATAATGATATGCAAATTGTATCAGATGACCAGCTTTCATAGGCAAAATTTATTGCAGGTTATTCCAGCGTGATCTTTATGATGCTACCTTCTGAAGAAGACTTGGATGATCCTATTTCCCTGATGGATATCGCAACTGAAAACGAAACTATCGATCTGGCCCCCACAATTGTGTGTAAGTGCATCAACAAATATTTAAGTATGGTCAACTTGTCAAAAATGGAAAATGATGATACTTAAAGTCTGATTTTTTATTCCGTAGAATTCTGATTTCACGAGTGTTGCTACTGAAAAAGTTCTCCACCGAAATAGAGACAAATTTAACCCATTTGAGGGCATTAAAAAATAAAATGCTACGTATTTTTTACGTTTTACCTACAAAAAGGATAATCTAAATATTTACTTACTCAAGTGACCTAATACAAAAATAACAAATATTTCAATATCACGAACTATATATCGAATTAACTTTAATGACTTTATTTTATTCTTTAGCTGGCATCACTGCACTAATTCAAGGTTTCGTAAACCTTTTTAGAATAGTAAAGTATGCCGCTGTTAGCTCTCCTAATAATACATGTCAGCGATGATGATGATGACGAAGACAGTGATATTAGATGATATTAGTATTAATGATGATAAGATATTTTAATAAAAATATGTTTTCTTTACTTGTACTTTTTTACTCTTTGTGTGATGAAAAGGGACGCAATTGTCACTCGCCTTAAATTCTCTTTTAATTTGGAGCTCCACACTTCATGAAATGGATACATTCACTAACAAATTAAATGTGTAGACTCGGATGTTCACACTCGTATTGACATTGAAAAATTTGCCCGGCCAAAAAAGGTTTCTAGTCTCTGACATGTCAAAAAATTATAACTGTCAGTACACTGTATTCTACGGAATTAAAAATCAGACTTTACATAAACAGTCTACAGGGTGGTCCAAATATCATGGATCAAATGTAATGGGGAGTTAGCCAAGGTCATCTTCTACCAATAAAGTCCTATACAGGGTGGTAAAATTCTCAACGGTTTTGAACTTATGATTGATTTTCGGTTTTTTTCAAGAAAAGAGTTTCTACTACTTATTAAGAGCAATAAAAAAAAAGTACTTACTTTTGGTGGTTGTTTGGTTTTTTTTGAGAGTGACGGTCCATGATGAGAATGTAGCAAAAAAAAATTCATCGTCCCTGTCTTTATGGATCATGAGAAATTAATTATTTTTTTACGGATCTCGTATCATAATTGTTTGATCCAACATTTTCGTCATTAATTAAAAAAAAAAAAGTGTACTGCGGAAACCTGCCCCAGTAGTAGAAAAACTGGACCATTTCATGAGGATTGTAAAAACATACAACTCAAAGCCGTATCTCTCCTGAGTCTTTTATTATTGACCTTTATTCTCAGCAAAGTTGCATTTTTTTAAATCAACTATTGGTCCTAACTAATTTGAGTTACAAAGTACTGTTCTAGGACATAAAAATAAGTCGCAAAAGGATAAAAAAATTAAACCAGATAATTAGAATAGACAGTTTAATCAAAAATAAAAAAATAAACTTTTTCATAGAAGATGTTCAAAATTTCTACCTCTCACTCGGAGGCAGAGTCGACATCTTCTAATAAAATTTCTTTTTAACAATCTAAAGGCCCGGTGATTATTTTTCACCTGGTACCCACCAGGCCGCTGATATTCGTCGTCAAAGCTCCTGCTCCGTGTTGCACTCCTTTTCGTATACCACTTCCTTGAAGTAACCCCAAAGAAAAAAATCTATGAGGTTTAAATCGGGTGAGCGCGGTGGCCATTGAATAGTTCCACCGCGACCGATCCAGCGATTTGGAAATACTTAATTTAAGTGACTCCTCACGTCACGAGCGAAGTGCGGAGGTGCGCCGTCATGTTGCAGCCACATAGCGCTTCTAGTTTCAAGAGAAACGTCTTCTAATAATGGGTCGAGTTCCTTTTGTAAGAATGACAAATAAATTTGACCATTCACTCTTGCAGGCAGCTCGTGTGGTCCTATTAACTGTCCTTCGACGATCCCGGCCCACATGTTGACTCCGAATTTGTGTTGGAAGTGGTCTCGTCGAATAATGTGAGGATTCACATACTCGTAGTGGTGCAGGTTGTGAATATTAAAAACACCAGTGCGTTGAAACATACTTTCGTCCGACCACATAATTTTATTTAGAAATTCGGGATCTTCTCTGTAGCGCCGGAGCATCTCTGTGCAAAAAAGTTGTCTTTTTTCGTAATCAGCCGGCAGCAGTGCTTGCATGCGCTGGACATGATACGGATGCATCATGTTCCGTTTTAAAACGCGTTGCACAGTCGTTTTCGGGACACCTAATGTTCTTGAAATTCGCCGTTGACACGTCGACGGGTCATTCGATATTTCTTGAAGAATTTGATCTTCCATTTCCAAATCATGTACCATAGGGTGCCCGGTTCTCGTCGCGCTACTTCCAGGAATATGGCCCTCCACGTAAGCGTTGTGTACACGCTGGAATACTCTGTAGTCGAGATAGCGATCACGATTCAGAAAACGTCGCCGATATTCTCTTGCTGCTTCACGAGCGTTTCCGTCACAAAAACCGAACACAAAATGCATGTTAGCATAGTCACGGGCTGAGTAAGCCATTTTTAATAGTCCAAATTCACTAATACACAACTGAGTCCAGTAAGAAATGCCAAGTTCATAGGTGAAAATCCAAAACAGAGTCCAGTAAGAAATTCCAAGTTTGTAGGTGAAAATCCAAAACAGAGTCCAGGGAGAATGCTAAGTTCGAAGAGATAAAAAAAAGAGCAGCGCAAAAAGTGACAACCGAATAACCGTGTTAAGTAGCGAACAGCAAGCAGAACACTAATTAAAAGTTGCTGGAGGCGTGTAAAGGGTCACTAGCAGGTAGCTAGCGCAGGTAGTAAACCTCTCTTTGTTCCTGGGACCCCATGTCCAACCGGTAAATTCTCAGAATACAAACAAAGCTTTTGTTTAGTGTTATTTTATTAACTGGTGGTACCACAAGAAAAGTGACACCGACGGGACAAGAGCTACGAAAAAAGATCGTAACGACCTGTCCGTTGAGAGAACTTAATTTTTAAATCCATTTTTGACTTATTTTTATGTCCTAGAACAGTGCTTTGTAACTCAAATTAGTTAGAAACAAAAGTTGATTGTGGCAGTGGGCTGGCCATATTTCGCGAAGAACCGACAACCGCTGGGGTAAACGTGTTCTTGAGTGGAGACCGCGACTCGGCAAACGTAGTGTAGGACGCCCTCTAACCAGGTGGGATGACGATCTGCGAAGGACTGCAGGCAGATGCTGGATGCGGCAAGCTGAAGACAGGGCGCTATGGCGCTCATTAGGGGAGGGCTATGTCCAGCAGTGGACTAATATAGCCTGATGATGATGATGATGAAAAGTTGATTTAAAAAAATGCAACTTTGCTGAGAATAAAGGTCAATAATAAAAGACTCAGGAGAGATAGGGCTTTGAGTTGTATCTTTTTACAATCCTCATGAAATGGTCCAGTTTTTCTACTACTGGGGCAGGTTTCCGCAGTACACTTTTTTTTTAAATCTTACATTTACATTCTCATCATGGACCGTCACTCTAAAAAAAAAAACCTCCAAAAGTAAGTACTTTTTTTTTATTGCTCTTAATAAGTAGTAGGAACTCTTTTCTTGAAAAAAACCGAAAATCAATCATAAGTTCAAAACCGTTGAGAATTTTACCACCCTGTATAGGACTTTATTGGTAGAAGATGACCTTGGCTAACTCCCCATTTCATTTGATCCATGATATTTGGACCACCCTGTATACAGGGTTATTTGTGAAATGCGCATATCATGATATTATTATGGTTAGGCTCAGTCAATCATGTTCTATAACTTTTTTTACAATTTTCCATTTACATTTTAGTTTCTTATTTTTAATTCTTATAAATATCGATTTTACATTAATAAAATAAATGTGATTGAAAAATTTTGTTACATTTAGTTTTTCATGAAACTATAATCTTAATCGTTTTCTAGGGTGTGACTAACTCATATTAACTTTATTTTCAAATGTTGAGAAAATATTCTTATTTTAAGGGGGTACCCCTTGGTCATTAAAATCACTTCTAGACTTTACTACGAAAATATATTTCACAGAGAAAATGATTATTTATGTTTAAATGTGGCATCTGCTGAGATTACCCTAGAAAACGATTAGATGGTCAGAGTGGAGTTTTTTTTCGCTGCCTTTTTCTCCACTACAGGCGGCCTCAAGGCAGTGGCTAACATTATACATAACTATATGTACATTGACATTCAACAAGCAGAATGTAAATTCTTTACGTTGAAATAAATTTTTGAATTTGTATTTGAATTTGAATTAGGACATTTTTACGCAAGCTTTCCATTCCAGTAAATCGGGCTTTACCCATTTTAGAATAACCTTGTATACAATTTTGCATTGTATGCATAGACCGTGTGTCAGAAAGAGATTATGATTATTATTATCACCACGCGAGCTTACCAAAATATTTTACAATATAGGTACTTAGCTTTCCATTACTTTCATGTTACTTGTTTAGATTTAAATAAATTACTTAATAACATTTTCGGCGAGCATAAGAAGCTTCTGTGGTTATCTGGTTATGTGACAATTGCATATTTAAAGTAGACTAAAACTCATACTAATTATAAAAAATGTATCATTTCTAGTACACAACCACAACAAGGAAAAACCGAAAATGTCACCAGACAAACGTAAACCTAGAGGCAAGTTCTTGAATCTACCAACAACGTTTTTCGACAATCCTCGAAACATGCACCTCTTGCGCCAATGTCGACAGATGACTGTAGGGGTGGTCAAATGCGACGACCACGCTTGGTACCATAGGAAGTTAATTGCAGCACAAAAGCTGGATCCAACTGTCTCTTTGCCCCTGAAACAGTATTTAGATGCAACAGAAATGAGTGATGACGTGGTTGATGAAACTAGCTTACAACAAGATAAAGTTGAAATCGTTGGAGGCGCTGGCGTGCCATCTCTTAAGCAAAATGAGGTATCTGGTGAAACCTATTCCAAAGAATCTGTTAATGGAAAAGGTTTGGAACCTGTCGGTAATTTTATTGTAAGTGATAATAGTGTGTTGACAAAATCAAACGAATGTGGGATTACAAAGAAGCAGCCTGTGAAGTTAAAGATAAGAGAAATACTGTCCATAAGCGAGATGTCCCTCAAACGATTATCTCAGATAAATTTCAAGAAAAACAAGGGCTTGGTAGGCTTGAAGATATCGCGAACATCTCTGGATGAAGATGATTTCGACGAAAGTTTGCTTATAAGGAAAAAACCAAAAGTTAATACTCCCATGAAAATGACGAAGCACATAAAAAAAAATGAGAAACGAGGTCCTAAACGATCAAAAACAAATTTATCTATAAAAAATGGCAGTATTAAAAATAATAATGTTGCTCATAAAAGTAATAATAAAGTAATGAAGTCTCACATACAAATTAAAGAAAACACGATTAAGACTGGTGCACAAAAAGACCTTGAAAACATCGTTATTGAAAGTAAGAAAGACCCAAGTGTATCAAAACAAAACGATTCACCGCGAAAAGATTTTGAAAAAGACAAACGTGATTCGCATGATAATACACTTTTGGCTGTAAATGCACCAGTTACTCAAAACACAACAGTACAAGTTCGCAAAGATTTAGAATGCGAGGTTCCAAACAATCCGACCGTAAATGAAAGTAACCAACTTATAACAAAAATAAAAACCGAAAACGAAATAAAAAAAGAAGTACCTGTAGATGTAAATGAAAACTCTACGTTACCTGGTTCGCAAGGATCTTTGCCTTCACAAGCTGCACATGCTGCGCCTGCACCGAAACAGATGGAACCAACGGTGACTCGCGTATACAATAACGTTAATTCGATTATACCTCCTTTCGTGGATGGCGAAATAAGACCTACGTTTCATCAAGTGCAACACCACGGATCAAATATGAACAATAATCAGTATCTGTACAACAATGGCTCGCTTCCACGATTTTCATCTTTCCAACATCCTACACCTGAAATGGCACAAAACTATTGTCAAATTCAACCCGATTCACAACAGTACCACCATATGAACACTCACCATCAACTCCAAGAAATAAATGGATCGATTGCACACCAATATCAAGAACCCAACATGCAGTGGAATAACGTTCAGCATGCCATGAATGTAAACGCCCCTTACCAGGGCTATCCGGGTTTTCAAAGCCACCAAAGGCACGTGATAGCCCCAGCATTTACACAAGTTAGTGTAAATAATGCAATACTCACGGCTCAATGTGTCCCTAATTCTATGATGCCCCCTCCACCTCAGAGCAATGTTAATACACCAAGTGTAGTGCAAAATGAGCTGGTTAACAGAAAAATTGCACCGGCCACACCCCAAGGCATCATAACATATAATATGCAACCTCCACCCCCTCCGCCACCTTATGCAGGAAATAGGATTTCTGTTCCTGACTCCGTTTGTGGTGCTGTAATGAACGCTTCGTCATATTTTCACGGTAACAAGGCTATGCCACCAAATTTGTACGTAAGCAATGCAATGAATACAAATTCACCAATGCTCTCTCAGAGTAACTCAAATGAAAGTAAAAAAAAATCCAAGGTTAAAACAACTAAAATACCTTATGGGGACCAAAACTTGCCTCAAAGTACAACGTCAACTTGGACTAATGCTCCAATTGCGAGCGCTACCATAGCAAATTGGGTAACTCCGCAAAACTGCCATCGATTTTTTCTACATATAGACAACTAAGGGAACAATACATAAAACACAAAATTATAAAACCCGATTTTTATCCTAAATGGTATTCCGCAGCCTTAAAAAAGGCAATGAAAGAGAAAGAAAAATATCATAAAAAATATAAGATCTATGGCAACATATCCGCTTATAATTCATTTGTGTTTCAACGTGACAGGGTTAAATACCTCGAGAATCAGTGTTTTCAAAAGTTTATAGAAAGTACAGAAGATGCTATAGAACGTAATCCCAAGCGATTTTGGGCATTTTTGAAATCCCACTCTGATTCTAAAGGTATACCTAACTGCATGAACTATGATAATACGCAACTAACTACCGGTAATGATATATGTAATGCTTTTTCGTCTTATTTTAATTCTAACTTTCTACATACACGGTCCGACTCAAACTCTTTGATCAAAGAAACAGTTGAGCCTAACACATCCTGTCATATAACATCAATTGAAGTCAGCGTTGATGTATTGAAGCACATGCTGCTAAAACTAGATCCTGCCAAATCAGCTGGCCCGGATGATCTACCAGCGCAGTTTCTAATTAAGTGCGCTGACACTTTGTCTAAGCCGATTTTATTATTATTCCAAAGATCTTTCACAGAATGCGTGGTACCGTCCATTTGGAAAACCGCCTTTATTACTCCCGTCCACAAGAAGGGACCCAAGACCGACGTCACTAATTATAGACCTATTTCTAAATTATGTGTGCTATCAAAGGTCCTAGAGAAGTTTGTCCACCGGCAGGTCTATGATGCTCTAAAAACATCCTTCAGCAATACCCAGCATGGCTTTCTGCAGCGTAGGTCGACAGTATCCAACCTTATCATCTTAAATGAGTTTCTCACAAATTCGATGGGTAATGGTCAACAAGTGGACGTAATCTATACTGATTACAGTAAAGCCTTTGACAGGATGGACCACTCTATACTATTGAAGAAACTATCTAATGCGGGAATCAGGGGTGATCTTTATAGATGGTTTTCATCCTATATAAGCAACAGGTCTCAGGCAGTAGTGATCAGACCTTTAAAACGTTATAAAATATAGCGTTATTAAGTGTTACGTAACGTTTAAATAACAAAACTCTACGAGAAACTTAACGAAATCATAACTAAATCATCAACAGTATAAAAACGTTATGAATAAAGTTATGGCGCTGTTGCCGCTCCGCTCTACCGGGAGGCGTTGCGTGGTCGCGGGCGGCGGAGTTGCTGCACTGAACGTGGCGGGGAACCCGGAGCAATACTCGTAAATAGCACAAATAAGCTCGCGCGCAGTGTGAGTAGTGTGATCCATCGCGAGATGCCGACGGAGGTATCTAACTTGCGTAAGTTGCATGCAAATATGAACTACTAGCTGTTGCCCGCGACTTCGTCCGCGTGGGCTTTAGTTGAGTAAAGTGTTGCGTTTGCAAATAAGATTGGGATACTTTTATTTATTTATTTTATTATAGCCATTTAATTTTTCCCAAGCGAAATTAGCTTCATTTTTTTAAATTTCAATCAAATGTAAAATTTAAGCTAATTGGGATACTTTTAGCGCATGCGAAATAATTAAAACCATACTACTCTCTCTGAGAGAAGACCTATTCCCTGCAGTGGGACGTATACTCGTATAGGCTGTTGTATTTTATAGGTTGTATTTTAAAGAATTGAACTTCGATACAAAAAAAATCTTTTTACTTCCTGGCACCTTTAAACTATATGTAAAAAGGTCAGATAGGCTTTTTTGTGCTCTGGCGAAATACTGTCTCAGGTGTTCAGGTGCCTACCTATTTCAGTATTTCTTTTTTAGATTATTCTATCTATCTATTATTTTTGTGTTAGTCTGCTCGTGTGATTCTTCCGTGGTAGATGAGTTCAGTTATGTAGGTACTACCACTAGAGCCTACGCAAATAACATTATTTTAAAATTTCATGCACATACCTATTAAATGTTATACCTTTTTGAATAGTTAAAGAATCGTAGAAGTTTTTAAAATTATTTGCAGAATAAGTTCCATACGTAATTTTTTTTAAGAGCTTCAATGTGAAAAATATTTAGAGAAAAAATATTTATTTCTAACCGTTGCCGAGCAGTTTTTTAAAGCTCTTAGTAGTATGTGCAGCGTTTGCTGATATTTTTTATCAATTGATATGCCTTCTAACTAAATACATTAAAAAAACCACTTTACGAGCTCTATTCTGAGAAAAAATCAATCAAAAAGCAAAAAAAAAAT
This sequence comes from Yponomeuta plumbellus, assembly GCA_947310845.1. Taxonomy (NCBI): domain Eukaryota; kingdom Metazoa; phylum Arthropoda; class Insecta; order Lepidoptera; family Yponomeutidae; genus Yponomeuta; species Yponomeuta plumbellus. Next base: position 3,273,798 of record OX371204.1, read on the forward strand.
TATATTTTTTTTAAATCTTTAACAGACAATATCTCCATAACGGTTAACTTTCGGACCCTATATAATAGAATAAAATCCATCAGAAATGACCTAAATAATAACCTCCCTTAATATTGTGTACGACTTTCCCTGTAACCCTGTACATATACAATGTGTCCCGGGGATAAGTGACCGCCCGAATTTTTTTGAATATTTGTACAAAATTAAGGATAATTTCTTTTATATTTGGAACTTACCGCCTTTGGTTTTTTTTTAATGATTTTTTTAATTTTGTAAATACGCGTGACGTGCTGCAGTTTTTTTAAGATATTTCCTAAGTTTTTACATCTTTTTTCATTCTTTTTTCTTTATTGACTAGCCGACATCATAGTTTATCAATTAAAATTATCAAACATAACTAAAATGTAATAAAACATTTATTAAAAAAAAAGAAAATAAAAATTCAAAGAAAATAACGCCTTTTTTTTCAGTTTTTTCAAAATAAGTCTAATAAATGCCCCCTTAATATCACTTTTTTTAATTTATTAATAAACTACATGATATTTCCTACAATAGCTCAGAACAATGTTTGCTGCTATTTCAAACATGCACCAAATTGCAAACTCTTGAATCTGACCCTTTTTTCGTAACAAAACACAAAAAAATAACGCAGGTAAAAAAAAATCGGTCTTTATTATCTACCACGATGAGCGCGCGTCCCTTTTGTACTTTCGGCTTTGGTTTGTTTAGTCGATCGTTCATTGTGCTCGTGACGCTACGCATTTCGTGATCTCTCAAGTTTTAAAGCATTGTGAGAATTTTTGTGGCTTTGGCTTCAAAATGTCTAGACTTTCTAATTTGGAACCTTCCCATATTGCTGACATGCATTTTATGTATGGATTTTGTAACGGGAACGTAAGACGGGCTGCAGTGGAATACAGACGACGATATCCTAATAGGGTTGCCCTTGGATATCGCTCATTTATTGCGATACATCGCCAAATCAGCGAACTGGGTTTACCTTCAAGACGACGAGAACCCGTACTACCTGCTCCCGCTGTTCGTCAGGATATCGATGAAGAGATACTACGTTTAGTGACAGCTGATCCAATGTTAAGCGTTCGCCGAATAGCAGTCAGGCTGGGTATTTCAAAAATGAGAGTCTGTCGTGTATTGAAAAAAGAAGGTCTTCACCATTACCATTTCCGACGCGCTCAAAATTTAAGAGATGAAGACAGTGTGCCTAGGTTGGTGTTTTGCACATGGATCTTACGACAGCACAGACTTAATCCAAACTTCTTAAGATAGATTTTGTGGACGGACGAAGCAACGTTTACAAGAGCGGGAATAACGAATCATCGAAATTTGCACATTTGGGCTGCCGAAAATCCGTACGCTGCCCGAGAAACAACCTTTCAACACGAATTTTCGATAAACATGTGGGCTGGAATTATTGATGACTTAATAATTGGACCTTTCGAATTGCCAAATCGGCTTAACCAAGAGGTAATGCTCAATTTTTTACGCAACGATTTGCCTCTGTTGTTGGAAGACGTCCCTTTGTTAACAAGGCGAAACATGTACTTTCAATTAGATGGAGCCCCAGCACACTACGCGCTAACTGTTAGAGAGTACTTAAACGAAAACTACCAAAGGTGGATCGGCAGGGGTGGTCCAGTGGCATGGCCCCCAAGGTCTCCAGATTTAACGCCACTGGATTACTATTTTTGGGGCTACATGAAACAAAAGGTTTACGCTGTGCCGATAATTTCAAGAAACCAATTAAAAGAAAGGATCGATGCAGCTGCGGCAGAGATTTCGGCAAACCATTCTGAAATAAGAAGGACAACACAAAGTATGTCATTTAGAGCTCTGGCGTGCATTACTGCTAATGGCAGTCATTTTGAAAACTTAATTAATTAATCATCTGTTTCTTTTTAATAAATAATAATTTGATTGTAACTTTGTTTTAATTAATTTAATTTTAAAATAAAACAGGCCTGACAGTGTCAACAGCGGGTTTAGTTAGCTATGAAGACTTTGCTCTTTTTTTACCGAGTAGGAGTCAAATTTCAACTGACTGTACTTTTGCATTTGTTTGAAATAGCAGCAAACATTGTTCTGAGCTATTGTAGGAAATATCATGTAGTTTATTAATAAATTAAAAAAAAGTGATATTAAGGGGGCATTTATTAGACTTATTTTGAAAAAAACTGAAAAACAAGGCGTTATTTTCTTTGAATTTTTATTTTCTGATTTTAAAAAAAATGTTTTATTACATTTTAGTTATGTTTGATAATTTTAATTGATAAACTATGATGTCGGCTAGTCAATAAAGAAAAAAGAATGAAAAAAGATGTAAAAACTTAGGAAATATCTTAAAAAAACTGCAGCACGTCACGCGTATTTACAAAAAAAATTAAAAAAATCATTAAAAAGAAACCAAAGGCGGTAAGTTCCAAATATAAAAGAAATTATCCTTAATTTTGTACAAATATTCAAAAAAATTCGGGCGGTCACTTATCCCCGGGACACATATAAAATTCAAAGTCATGACTGACTGACTCACTCATCAACGTCCAGCCCAAGCCGTTTGACCTAGGAAGCTGAAATTTTGCACAGAGGATCTATATATAATGTAGGCAAGGAATAAGAACGGATTTTTTGAAATTCAACCCCTAATGGGGCGAAAAGGGATGCCAAAATTTGTATGGGAGGTATAAAAAATTTTGTCTGATTTTCTTGAAACTTGAAATGAATACTCTTCAACACAATTGATTGAACACGTGTTTCACCGTTTTTCGAAATTCAACTCTTAAGGGAGTGAACGGGGTGGCAAAATTTTGAACTAAAGTCCACGCGGATGGATTCGCAGGCGAAATTATCTATATATATAAAAGGAGAAGCTGACTAACTGACTGACATATTATTATCACCGCAGAGCCCAAACTATAAGGGTTAGAAACTTGAAATTTTGCACATTAGTACCTTTTATAATGTAGGGGAGCACTAAGAAAGGATTTATGAAAATTCACCCCCTAAAGGGGTAAAATGGGTGTGCAAAGTAGTATGAAACTTTGCCATTTTTTAAGTTATTTGAATGACATTCAGTACAAAAGTTTTTCGTCAAAAATTTTAAAACACGTGTAATTTTTTTTTTAAATCATCCTTTAAGGGGATAAAAGGGGGGTGCAAAGTTAGTATGAAAGTTCTCTGATTTTCAAAGTTATGTCAATAAAAAGTGTTATTTGGATTATAAGTTCTTAATAATGATTATTTCCGATATCCCTTTTTGTGAACTCAGCCCCTAAGGGGGTAAAAAGAGGGTGGGGTTGAATTCTGATTTTTTTTTATATATTTATTTTTACAGGGCCTGTACGAAACTTTAGCCCTAACGGATGTTCGGAAAACATTTGTTACAAAAAAATGAACTTTACGCCATGATGGCTGAAAACGGAATCCGTTGAATTCTGACATTTCATGAGTGTTGCTGCTGAAAAAGTTCTCCAGCGAAAAAGGGACAAATTTGACCCATTTGAGGGCAATAAAAAATAAAATGCTACGTAATTTTTTAGTTTTACCAACGAAAAGGTTAATCTAAATATTTACTTACTCAAGTGACCTAATACAAAAATAACAAATATTTCAATATCACGAACAATATATCGAATTAACTTTAATTACTTTATTTTATTCTTTAGCTGGCATCACTGTATACTAATTTAAGGTTTCGTAAACCTTTTTAGAAAAGTGAAGTATGCCGCTGTTAGCTCTCTTAATAATTCATATCAGCGATGATGGTGTTGATAAAGATAGTGATATTAGATGATATTAGTATTAATGATGATTAAATATTTTAATAAAAGTATGTTTTCTTTACTTGTACTTTTTTACTGTTTGTGTGATGAAAAGGGACACAATGGTCACTAGCCTTAAATTCTCTTTTAATTTGAAGCTCCACACTTTATAAAATGGACACATTCATTAACAAATTAAATGTGTAGACTCAGACGTTCCCACTCGTATTGAAATTGAAATTGTAATTCTAGTAACTTATTGCTCACGCAATCGTTAAAAACAAAATAACTTCCACTTAATCACCTGCCTTGATCGCAAACAAACACATTACGGACTTAACTACATTCAAAACCAATTTGGACCAAATCAAGCAACTGCAATTCGTCAACAACCCATTATGTCCCCACTGAGGAAGGCATTTAAAACCTATTTGGAGCAAATCAAGCAACTGCAATGAAGACTGATAAAATATGTGGTAGACAAAAATACAAAACTTAAATACAAGAACGATTATCACAAGTTATTTATAGCCTGTAAAATTATTCCAGTACATATTAAAGTAAAATATTTACGGACTTATATTTAGAACCTATTTGGACCAAATCAAGCTGCAATTAAGACTGATAAAAGATGTGGTAGACAAAAATGTAGAGCCTAAATATAAAAATGTTATACCTTTTTGAATAGTTAAAGAATCGTAGAAGTTTTTAAAATTATTTGCAGAATAAGTTCCATACGTAATTTTTTTTTTAAGAGCTTCTATGTGAAAAATATTTAGAGAAAACTTATTTAATTCTAACCGTTGCCGAGCAGTTTTTTAAAGCTGTTAGTAGTAGGTGCAGCGTTTGCCGATATTTTTTATCAATTGATATGCCTTCTAACTAAATACATTAAAAAAACCACTTTATGAGGTCTATTCTGAGAAAAAATAAATCAAAAAGCCAAAAAAATTTTATATTTTTTTTAAATCTTTAACAGTCAATATCTCCATAACGGTTAACTTTCGGACCCTATATAATAGAATAAAATCCATCAGAAATGACCTAAATAATAACCTTTAATATTGTGTACGACTTTCCCTGTAACCTTGTCTAGATATATACAGTGTGTCCCTGGATAAAGTGCAATCCCGAAAGGGGATGAAACTAGACCATGAATCATTGACTAGAAAAATATAAAAAAAAATTATAAAAAAATATTGTAGGATTTATTGGTATTTTAAGATTTTCATGTTTCATTAAGGACTCTATGTACAAAAGTATTGATTTCTTCCAAAATAATGGGTCTATTTCTTTGAAATAAAAAAAAACAGTATGCCTAATACCTGGCGATGACCATGAAATAATAAATAGTCCGCAAAAAAGTAACTATCTTGGGTAAAAAAATGTATTTTTATGAAAAAAATGATTTTTTTAGACGTTTATTTTAAAAAACTTCAAATTACTAAAAAAATGTGCCCTATAACTATGTAATTTTATAGCTTACTTTTATTCTTTACCATTTTAGCTTCCAAATAAAAAAAAACAATGTTCTAACTAAAAAAACACGCTATCTACGAACTTTTAAAGTGGAGCCTAATCGTGTTACCGTGCAGGTAGAGACCGTTTTTTCCATTGTTTCCGTCCTACTCTGTGCCCTTCGGCAGTCGCAGTCCTTTTGTTCTACACTCAGGTAGAGGGAAGGCGAGGGGAGGGGAGGCAGGGGGTTCGAAACAGGACTTACACAGTCGCTCCGATATTCTCGCCGCTGCTACTACTGTTCTCGTTCTCGCATTGTGTTCTCGATGATTTGTTATTAAGTTTTTGTTACATTGTTGACTGTTACGTTTTCTACTGTTCGTTACGTTTGGACTGTTCCTGTTCTGCTGTTAAGTGTTGACGAAATGCCGCGATTGACAGAGCTCTCACCTCGAGAAATAGCCGACATGCATTATTATTATGGCATGTCACATGGTCGCACAACAGTCGCTCGGACTGCATACATAAATGCTTTCCCGGGCAGACTCATACCCTCAGCTCGAAATTTTCAAGAGATTCATAGGAGGCTCTCCAACATTGGACTTGGTTTGGCACGAGATCGTGGTGAGCAACCAGCTGTCGTTATTGACAATGCGATAGAAGAGGCCATTTTAAACGATCTGTTTGCTGACCCTACAACAAGCATAAGACGATTAGCGTTGCGTCATGGCATATCGAAGACGTCTGTCTGGCGAATTTTGAAAAAGGAGGGATTGCATCGTTTCCATTACCAACGAGTACAACATTTACACGAAAATGTAGATAATCGTCCAAGATGCGTAATGTCGACGTGGATTCTAAGAAAAATTTGAGCTGACCCAAATTTTCCCAAACGCATTTTTTGGATGGACGAAGCGACATTTACCCGAGACGGCATTACAAACTGCAGAAATTTGCACCAGTGGTCTCACGAAAATCCACGATTGAAGCGGGCATCTACTTTTCAAGTAAAATTTTCAATAAACGTATGGGCAGTCTTAATCGACGACATTTTAATTGGTCCAGTCATTTTACCCAGAACCCTAAATGCTGAACGTTTTTTAGAATTACTACAAAATTTACCCATGTTGATGGAAGATGTTCCCCTGGCTACGAGACGGCGTGGGCGTATGTATCTCCAAATGGATGGATGTCCTGCACATTATGGGCGGGAGGTGCGGCGATTTTTGAACGAAAATTACCCGAACCGGTGGATTGGCCGAGGAGGGCCAGTAGGCTGGCCAGCGCGTTCACCTGATCTGACACCCCTAGATTATTTTTTATGGGGTGTCATGAAGCAAAGAGTATACAGCACGCCAATAAATACCGAGGCACAGTTGCACGACCGAATAATTCAGTGCGCAAATGACATTAAAAACGATCCAGGAATGATTCGCAGAGCCACTAAGCAAATTAATATTCGTGCAGTAATGTGCTTGCAAAATCGAGGAGGCCATTTTGAACATTTAATGCATTAAATAAAAATGCAAAATTGTAAATTACGGATAATTTTATTAATAAAGTTATTGTGATTAAAGTCTGACTTTTATTACCTACTAAAATGTAAATAACTTTTTTAGTTAGAACATTGTTTTTTTTTTATTTGGAAGCTAAAATGGTAAAGAATAAAAGTAAGCTATAAAATGACATAGTTATAGGGCACATTTTTTTAGTAATTTGAAGTTTTTTAAAATAAACGTCTAAAAAAATCATTTTTTTCATAAAAATACATTTTTTTACCCAAGATAGTTACTTTTTTGCGGACTATTTATTATTTCATGGTCATCGCCAGGTCTTAGGCATACTGTTTTTTTTTATTTCAAAGAAATAGACCCATTATTTTGGAAGAAATCAATACTTTTGTACATAGAGTCCTTAATGAAACATGAAAATCTTAAAATACCAATAAATCCTACAATATTTTATATAATTTTTTTTTATATTTTTCTAGTCAATGATTCATGGTCTAGTTTCATCCCCTTTCGGGATTGCACTTTATCCAGGGACACACTGTATATAATAAGAAGATGATCGCGGAATGTGTGTGAAAGAGATGCCATATAACTTTATGTTACGTTACGTTAACGCTATTATAGCGCTATTTATAAAGTTAAATCGGGCGTAACGTTATTGGAATAGCGCTATTCGACCAATATAATAACGTTATAACCGTATAACGTTTTGAAATAATAACGTTTTAGGAACCTTTTCATAGCGTTATGACGCATAGCGTTAGGAGCATAATAGCGGTATTTCAAGGTCTGGTAGTGATCAACAACTTCACATCCAGTTGGGTCACTATACCCAGCGGTGTGCCACAGGATCTCTCCTGGGGCCCTTGATTTTTGCCTTAATAGTCAATGATATTGATAAATGTTTTCGTTTTACCCGACTTCTTAGCTTTGCTGATGATATGAAGATCTTCGCCAGAGTAGCATCAACTGCTGACATGACTGATATCCAGTCTGACCTGTCACGTCTAGATGATTACTGTCAGTTGAACAAATTAGACTTGAATCCTAGTAAATGCACTGTAGTCACATTCACGCTTAAGCAGAATATTATCCCTACTTGTTATACACTTAAAGGTCAAACATTAAATAGATCGTACCATGTCAGAGACCTAGGTGTCGAACACGATGCTAAGTTATTATTTGACAATCACGTAAATAAAATTATAACTAAGGCATCTCGGTCACTGGGTTTTGTCATGCGCAGTTCCTCATGTTTCCATAGGGCAAAGACCTTGAAAATCTTATATTGCACTCTCGTTCGAAGCAACCTCGAATATGCTTCGCAAATTTGGAACCCCAGATACCTATCTATATTGACAGAATTGAAGCTATTCAAAGAAAATTTATGAAGTTTATGTGCTACCGGTTGAAATACCCATACAAGTCGAGTAACTATCTGGCGCTATGTAGAAAATACCATCTCTTACCCCTAGAAATTCGGCGCAGAGTCGCGGACACAATATATTTACTAAAAATCATTGCGGGACTAGTGGACTGTCCCGAGCTCTTAGGTAAATTATCATTTACGGTGCCTACAAGATCTAGGCGCTTCGTTCCCCCACTTTTTATTCCACAGGTGTCAACCAATTATGAGCAAAATGCATTTCTTCGGCGGGCTTGTACTAGCGTACATCAAATCTCATACGAATTAGACCTAGATGTATTCAATTGCAGTATAGCGGCTGTCAGGCGACACATTAATGGTATTTTTTTTTTGCAGATAAACAAAAAAATTAATTAAAAAATTTATGCATATCGCATTGTCATTAATGGTACGATAGCAGGGCGTCTCATTTAGTATCTATCAGTAACTAGATGAGACGCATTGCTATTGCTTACCTAGGTTTCTAGGTTACCCAGGTCTTGCATTGTATTCTATAGATACATCTGCCTAATTTACTGAGTGATATGAGCTCTGCTGTTTGTGCAGCGAGCGACGTTGTATTATTTTAAGTTTAAGATTCTTATTTTTAAATTGTTTACTATAAGTGTGAACCTGTAATTGGCTTTCTGTATCCCTACACTATATACTATTTTATTGTAATAGCTGTTGGTTCACCATAGATCTCTAAATAAATAAATAAAAAAACCTACACACATTTTCAAAGCCGTATAACAAAGACTTAAATTGTTCTCAAATTAACGCTTACGATTGTACAAACCCAAATTATGTAGTGTATCCTAGTAACGTCAAAAGGGTTCTAACAAAAGATACGGGCGAGGTTAAAAAGGTGAACCTGGTTACCATTCGAAAGAATCTATTCGGTGCACCTAATCCAAGTATCCTAGATAGTTTGGGAGAGAAAATAAAAGCAAGAAATAAGGCCAAGGCAAATCCCCTTAAAATGGGAAATACAAGAGAAATTACTGTGCCTACAGAATCAGTTCAACAAATACAGCCAATTAAACGAGGAGCAGAAGTTAAGAAGGGTACTTTACTGAAAAAGGTAAAAGTTTTCTCTGGTGTAAAGTTGCCAGATCAAGCCGGCAGTCCAGAGTGTCTTCCTAAAGGCTATTCTCCACCCATATTGCCCATACCAACCGTCCGCAAAACTTACGAGTTACTAATGAACTCGCAGCAGTTCAGAATGTGTCGGAACACCCTGTCCCCAGCCACGATGGAAATTATGAAAAATAGCGGTGGAAAACCATGGGGCTCCGCTAACCTTAACGTTATGGACAATAAATGTGAAAGAGAGAACGCTGCCAAAGATCTGAAGAAGATTTCGCTGGACGAATACAGAAAGCGTAACTCGAAACCTGATGGCACCTTTATCGATTTGACAGATGATGACAGAAAATCTGTTAAGCCACAATATGAAACTTCTAAGCTATATGGAACAAATAGAAACAGTGAAGTAAATAACTTGAGAGGAGAAAACAACGAGAGACGTAGTGTAGACTAGCAAGATCTAGGATACGGCTCCGATAGTACTGTAAAACTTTGATCTGTTGTTAAGCTACTTTAGGCCGATTTCTGAATTGAGAATTTTCGCTGAGTAACTACTTAACTGTAGTGTTGTCTCGTCAAATTTCTCAGAAAAGAGCTTGACAGAACGTTACTTAAGTATTTACTTAGTGTAAATTCTCAATTAAGAAATCGGCCCTAAATCATATACGGGTATATGGAGCTAAAAAGAGTATTATGTTTATTGAATTATAATTTGTTAGTTGTTCATTGAAGACTGCTTCAATGCAGGCATATATTAAGCTAGTTATTTACGGTTTTCTCATTCCTTTGACGGAATGTAAGAGATATAAGATAAGGAAAAACTTTTAAATGAGTTGTTTTCCTTTGTTTCCTTGTGATTTATCGTTGAATGTTATTGTTGATATGTTATTTGTTTATATTGTTTGAAGTGTGTTGGTTTAACTCAAGTGCCAGCCTGACAGCACGTTAGACCTTATTATTTTCGTCTATTCTAATCTACAGACCTTTCAGGCAGTTTGCTGATATTGACAGATTAATTTTACTGGCATTGCAGTTTCATTAGGCTTTCCAGTATTACCTACTAATAAATTTACCATTTAAGGAAAATTTAAAGGTCGAAAATTTATTGTAAGTTAGAGAAAACATAATTTTGTGAGTTACGTAGACTGTTCTAAGTGTAAAGGCTCCATTAAACAAGAAGAGTTTCTCGGTAGCGAGCGGCGAATAATCGTAAGCGATTATCCCAAGGCAATACTCGCTATACGATTCCCGCCTTCGGTTGTTTACATTTTGACAAAAAATCGTATTATTCTAGTTATTCTCGAATGCGAGTATCACAGGCGAGACTCACTTCTCTTAATATGTTTACACTACAGGCGAGTTATCGAAGATCTATACACGCATACGAGTCTCGACCTGTATACAGATAGCTCGTAAGATAAACTCGTATAGTTTGTTTACACAGGCTCGCGGCCTAGGAGAGTTTAAGTAGCGATAATTGTATCTGAGAGGCGAAGCTCGGGGCATTTGTTTACACTATTCGACCATATTACTGCCTAAAAGAAATCGCTGCTCGCTACCGAGAAACTCTTCTTGTGTAATGGAGCCTTTAAGAAGTACAAAGTACAAAGAGTTGAAGTGAGCAATTAATCCTGTGTTGGTAATAATAGTATTAAAACAAATTTTTTCATCCATGTGACAAATAAAAGATTGCATGTTTTTGGAGTTTATTATTACCTCCTACAATATAAAATCAGTAAAAACAGTGGTGTGTCAGTATTGCTAGATGAGGCGAGTGTTAGTTATGTCGGCCAAAAAAATGCAATTGCACGTACTCTTTTCTTCGTCTTTACGAGGTTTTCAATTTTCCATCGTTCCATTTAAAAAAAAAGCCGCGGAAAACTGTGTCAATGAGGGCTTTTCAATGTCAGCTGTCAGTTTTTTTTACGTAGCCTCCATTATTGTGTCCCACTGCTGGGCAAAGGCCTCCCCCAGTTCACTCCAAAGCTTTTGGTCCTGGGCCACCTCAGACTACTGCCTGCTGTCAGTTGATTTCATAAAAAAAACTAGATGGCGCTGCAAGGAGAACCAATGTCATCATAAGTTTTAATTGTTGTACATCTAAACATCTTTTTGTAGTCTGTGATCTAAACTAGACTGTTTCGAAACTGTTAAAACTTGAAAGTTATCGAAGTATTTTTACTTTGTTCATTACATACGTAGGTACGAGGGCGGTTTGATAAGTTCGTGACTTTAAGCTTGAATACATTGTTTTTTTGAAATTCAATTTTTGTTTCTTAATTAGGAACTCCTTACCGAGTTTATGTTGTTCCATTTTTAAAATTGGCGCGAAAGAAAAAAAAAATAGAAGCCTTTGTGTAAGCGGAGTCGGAATATTGTTTGAAAATGGAGAAAAATGAATTTCGTGTATTAATTAAACACTACTTTTTGCGTGGTAAAACCATTAAGGAGACGGAGGACAGACTGAAAAAATATTATGGGGACTCTGCTCCGTCTCATGGAATGGTTCATAAGTGGTTTACTGAATTTCGTTGCGGTCGTACCACCACAAATGACGCCGACCGCCCAGGAAGGCCGATTGAGGTCGCCACTGAAGATGTTATTAGCAAAATTCACGACATTGTTATCGAAGACCGTCGAAAGAAGATACGAGAGATAGCTGATGCTATTCACATCTCTATCGAACGAGTTTTTCATATTTTGCACGATAAACTCTGCATGAAAAAGCTTTCTGCAAGATGGGTGCCGCGTTTGCTGACGCATCGACTCGACTCGTTGCCCACTCGTCGGCAATCGCAACATCAAAACTAGTGGAATTGCGATACGAATTATTGCCACACCCCCCACATTCACCAGATGTAGCTCCGTGTGACTTCTTCCTGTTCCAAAACATGAAGAAATGGCTTGGCGGACAAAGATTTTCATCCAATGAAGAAGTATTTGCTGAAGTAAAAGCTTATTTTTCAAGGTTTGATAAAAAATACTTTTTGGATGGGTTAAAGAAGCTGGAATATCGCTGGTTGAAGTGTATAAAGTAGAAAGGAGATTATGAAGAAAAATAAATAAAAAATTTCCTTAAAAACTTTTTTCTTTATCTCAAAGTCACGGACTTATCAAACCGCCCTCGTACCTATATGAATTGTGTCTTTAATCATGGCAAGCCCATGAATTAGACATTTTTGTAAAAAAAAAAACAGGACAGAAACCACAGAGAAGGTACAGTGATGTCACGTCAATTTTGATATATTATATCCTGGGACGCGATTTATTTCGATTTCTTCATATGGCCACACTCTGACTGTCAAACTTAGGTATTTCAGCTGCAAGTAGTACAGCCCAAACAGTTTGATACTCGTCATAGAAAAAAACTTTTGTTTCTATTCAACATAATTTTACCTATGTTTTAGTATGTACATACGAGTAATAATGTTTTAAAGCAAACATGAATTATTTCTTAATAGACGAACGAATAAACGAAAATGTTAAATGTCAGATCGAAGACTTAGTCAAAGAACTCAAAGATGTTGAGAAAAAAGATATGAATCAGATTTTGAGTATGGTTCAGCATTAATAAATGTTTATAAGTTTATGTGGTGCATCTTTCCCTTTTTTTTTTTTTTTTTTTTTTTTTCACGCTGGGAAAAATGCGTTACGCATCTCCTCCCGTCGGGGGACGGAAGGAGTATGTGGGACTCCCCGGGAAAGTGGTTCCCGGTATACTCACTAAACAACCCAGCGGCACTCCCTCTTCGCCTTGGTGGCGGGGTTCTGGGAATCTGGCACTTCTTCCAGTCCCCCGCCGGTGATTGCCCGCCTAGACACGGCGGGCCCTTCGCCTCCCTCCCTTCACGGGGAGGGGCCCGGGGACGACCGGGAGTGCTCGGTCGTCCCCATACGGCGCGGTGATGAGCAGTGCAATGCGGACGAGGGCGCCCCCGCACCTGTCGCCCGCTGCTCATCACCATGGGGCGAGAGGGGGCGGTTGCGAATCCGCCCTCTCCTGCCCCTCCTTCGTTGGCGGAGCGGCGGCGCGAGAGGATCGTTCTCCCGCGCGCGCTCCGCCTCCTCCTTCTGTGCCATCACGTCCTCACAGAAGAAGGCGACCGCCGTCCACGCCTCCTCGCTCCCCAGCATGGCATTTACCACGCCGGGAAGCGAGAGGTCCGGCCCAACCACGGCGACAAGACTGCGGCGCCGCTCGGACAGCGACGGGCACACCTCAAGTGTGTGCTGCGCCGTGTCGTCAGCCGCGCCGCAGCCGTGGCACCCCGGGTTCTCCTCTCTCCCGATCCGGTGCAGGTACGATCCGAAGCATCCGTGCCCGGACAGCACCTGCACCAGTCTGAAAGAGAGGAAACCGTGCGAGCGCTCGAGCCAGTCTTGCAGGACCGGCCCGAGCGCGTCCAGGGTTCGGCGGCCGAAGGCTGCGGTGGCGAGGTCCGCCGTCCAGTGATGGACTATTGCCTCCCTCGCCTCCCGCCGAACGGCCGCCCGTACCTCAGGGGTGGGGCGCTCCCCGAGCGCCTTTCGCCCCGCCGTCCATTCGTACACTCTGGCGAGCACCCACGCCTCTAGCTCCCAAGGCGGGGTGCCCGCCAGAGCGCACGCGGCCGCGAACCCAACCGTCCGGTAGGTTCGCGCCACCCTCTGGGCGATGGCCCTTTGAGGCGTCCGAAGGGCGGTGGCATTCTCTCTCCTTTGGAGGGAGTCCGCCCAGATGGGCGCCCCGTACAGGGCCATGCTCTTCAGTATGCCGGCGTACAGCCGCCGGCATCGCCCGCTCGGCCCTCCCAGATTCGGCATGAGCCATGAGAGGGCCCTCGTCGCCTTCAGCAGGCGCGACGACAGTCCGCTGAAGTGCGGACCGAAGCGCCACCTGCTGTCCAGCGTCAGGCCCAGATACTTCATCTGGGCCTTCACCTCAATCCTGACGCCCTCAACAAAGATATGGGCGTCAGGCGGGGGGCGCTGCCTAGGACCGTGAAAGAACACGGCCTCGGTCTTGTGCAGCGCCACCCTCAGCCCTAGGCGGCGGATCCTCCCGGCGGTTAAGGATCCGCCCGCCGAGGCCAGACTGGCCGCCTCCCTGAAGCTTCCTCCCCGGGCGGTGAGGAGAGTGTCATCTGCGTAGCAGATGACACTCGTGCCCCGGAGGAGGGCTCCCCGCAACAGCCAGTCGAACCCGATGTTCCAGAGAAGGGGCCCTAAGACCGACCCCTGCGGAACACCGGATTCGACGCCGTATCGCCGGAGCCGGCCAGTCTTGTCTACGAGGAGGACCACTCGGTCCTCCAGGTAGTCCGCCAGAAGGCCCCGCAAATACTCCATGAAAACGGAGTGCCTCGAGGATGGTGGAGTGGGGAACGGAGTTGAAAGCGTTGGCTATGTCGAAGGACACAGCCAACACTCCGTCCCCAGCGTCCACGGCCTCCTTCACCTGACCCTTTAGCAGGGCCAGGGCGTCCACTGTCGAACGCCCAGTCCGGAAACCAAACTGAGCGTCCGACAGGTCCGGCCCGACCGCCCGCAGGTGGTCGTTAAGGCGGGCGGCGATGATCCCCTCGAACGTCTTACCGACCTCATCGAGCAGAACGATGGGCCGGTATGCCGAGGGGGAATCGGCCGGGCGCCCTTCCTTACGGAGGAGGCACAACTGCCCCTCCTTCCATGGTTTCGGGAATCTCCCCGACGCAAGACACGCGTCGAAGAGATCCCGAAATCTGCCCACCATCCGGGTGGCGGCTATTGCCACCACCCTCGCGGGGACGCCATCTGGTGCATCTTTCCCTGTCCCATCTATCCTTGTTTTTGGTGGAGTGGAAATGTTCGTTTTGATGTATAGTTAATGTTTTCGTTTTGCTTATATTTATGTTTGGAAAAAAATATTTGGAGACTCCAACCAAACTAATTAAACAAATAATCAAGTTAAGCAAAAGTATCACGATGGTTTATTCAGACATTATGCAGGGTTATCAACTAAAAGATTTTTAAATTTCCCGCCAAAGGCTTGTGCCAGGACTCACTTGTCGCACTCTACGAGGTAGTAGGTGAGGTGAGATGCGACCTCCACGCTCCGTGGTCGTATGCGATCTCTATAGGTAGTGCTGTCAATGACAATCGTGACACTCTGTCATAGTGTTATCATATCTTTGTATCGTGTTATTATTTGTCTAGTGGAATTCTTTCAGTTAAATAAAACCAATATTCTCTTGGTATTTCGTCTATTATGCTACAATTTATTTAACTGAAAATGCCTGACGAAAAACTAGACAAGTCTTCGCTGTCAAGATATCTACGACCCGATAAGTTTGACATCGAGCCTGATGTCGCGGACGCCGATGCAAAATGGTTACATTGGAGATCGACATTTGAGAGCTTCTTAGCTGAAGAGATTACTAAAGATGTACCAGACTCCCTCAAGCGTAAGCTGCTAGTCAATCACTTATCGGCATCTCTTTACAAACATATCAAATCATGCTCTACTTATCAAGAATCTATGACAGTTCTGGAAGACATCTATGTCAAACCTAAAAATACTATTCTAGCTCGACACATCCTATTTAATCGCAAACAACGAGCCGACGAAACGATTACTGACTTTGTTAGGGCTCTTCGACTTTCTGCGAAAGATTGCAAATTCGAAGACGTCAAAGCCCAAGAGCATGAAGACCAAGCAGTCCGTAGTGCTCTTATATCCGGCCTACTGTCACGAAGAATTCGCGAGCGATTGCTAGAAAATTCCAAACACTCTCTCAGAAGCGCTTAATCAAGCCGTTGCTCTTGAAACGGCCGAGAAGGATGCAGCTACTATTGGTAACAACTCTCTGCAACTCACCGCCATATCGCAAGGTCATTCGCGGGACAACGAATCCGAAAATCTAGCGACAGCTTCATCGTCACGAACTTTTCAAGCTGCCCCGAGCGCACCACCTCCGACTAAACCCTGTTACTTCTGCGGCGGTGGCGTTCATCCAAGGTTCAGATGCCCAGCCAGCAAAGCCACCTGTAAAAAGTGCTCCAAAAAGGGACATTTTGCAAGCGTCTGTATATCGGGAAATATAAACTTGAACACGACGACAGTTGAAGATCCTACGACCTCTAGCAACGAACAGTTCCACAGTGGAGCCATTTCTGCCGCCTCTCCTTCGTGTCTTAGGAGTGCAACAATTTCAATCATGGTCAACGAATACAAGGCTGACGCTCTTGTCGATACAGGGAGTTCGGTCAGTTTTATTAACAGTAAAGTCGCTCGCATAATGAAACTACGCAAAAAACCCAGCAAGCAGACAGTCAATCTAGCTTCTCTCAATCAAGTCTCGTTTGTCGAAGGTGTCTGCTTTGCTACTATTACGATGAATAAACATACCTACAAGCAAATACCGCTTCTCGTTGTCGACAATCTCTGTGCCGACGTCATCGTGGGCCATGACTTGCTCAAACATCACTCGAGCATTCATTTCAATCTTGGTGGGCCTGCCAAACCATTAGAAATATGCAACGTGTTACAAGCTTCGGTACCACCAGCCTCGGTGTTCACAAATCTATCACCAAACATTCAACCGATCGCCGTGAGAAGCCGGCGCTACAGTAAGGAAGACAAGTAGAACAAGAAGAAAGTAAAAAGTAGAAGAAGAAGAAGAAGTAGACAAGAAGACAAGTAAGTAAGGACATTTTAATTTCATAAAATATTATATTATCTTTTACATTATGGCTGACACATTTTTGTGAAAAAAAAAACGTTAATAGGTACTTGTAAAACAGAAGTCAGGGATAAAAAACATATACATTATAGTAATACGTGTTGGTTTCTTCTCTATTGAGCTGCAGCCTGCCACTTTTTATGTGAAAAGCTTGAAACTACGTACTTTATTTGATGCCAAATAATCTTGTACCAATAAATCTGATGATGTTATTACAACGGGTGCCTTGAGTGGTAGGTATTTATTGGAAACAAATACGTAATCTATTAACACGACACAGGGTATCCTAGTGTGGGGCCAGAAGCAATCTATGTGCCTGTGTGTAAATGTTATGTTATGTTATTAAATAGTTTTTCCTATTTTGGTCTTGTTTTATTCATTATACTTTCTTACAGTGCCACCATCTCATCTGTTCAGTTGATAGCGGCGCTAGTGGAGAATTTAGTAGTAACATTTGAGAAATTTACCTAGAAAAATGAGGATATTTTAACCCATCTTTCAATTTTAATGAACATATATCTATAAATCTTAGTAAATGAATAAATAAAACAAAAAATGGGGAACAGGATTTACAATTAATTACTTAGTTACAATTTTACCCACCTGAGCAGATAACTTGGTGGCGCTGTATATGGTGATTATTGATGATTTGCAAACATATTTAAAAAAAGTTTCTATATTCGCCGTACATATACATTTTGCCATGTTACCACATAACTCGGTAAAATCTTTCTTCGATTCGCTATAGCCCTATTAGTCCCATTTATATTATTGAAAACCTGATGTAGAATTACTTACTGTTACTTATGAATATTTATTGTAACTTATATGGTATGTACCACACTTAGCACATAATAACATAACCGGGTTCCAGCTGGTTCACTAGCACCACCAAGGGAAAAATGATATTTTTTAGAGATAAATATGTACATTGATAATTAGATAAATAGATAATGGTGATAATAGTGATTATCATGGGCCCATGACTGTAATTTAAATTATTGGAATAGGAATAATGGAATTTAGTCGTAGGTTTTTTGGTACACAGCCATGGGTCCGAAAAATCACTATTAAACATGGTGATGGGATTGAAAAGATACTTTTTGCAAATTGTGTAAAAGAGCTATGATTTTTTTATCATTTAATATTAATACTTAATTACCAACATTAATTTTAAAAAATACACAGATTATGTAGATCGGAATAAATAATATCGACATCTTTATGGTGTTTGTCCCAGCCCTATCGATTTTGGCTTTGTTCAGTAATCTGTGGCAACCGTGTACGATTGTAACATTTTTAGTGCATGAGTAGGTACACTACAGCTGTCTTTTTCTGGCGCAGAGATTTATCGTAAGAGTAACATGGACAGCTATACAACTGTTACTTTTTATTTTATTCCTCCTTCTATGGTACTCCATCTTCTGAGGTGCTCGGTTCTATGCTAATGCCGGCTACACACGTAACGATAGATTTTCGTCATACACACGATCGATAAATCTGCGCAAATCGGCTTGCGCAGTTTAATCGCTACGATATATCGTTACGTGTGTAGCCGGCATAACGCTAGTGGCATTTTTCCGAGCGGTTCCGTGCTTCGCAAGGCACGCTAAGCAGTTGGTGCCGGCTGCCGTCGATCGATAGATGGCAGTCGTCAAGCCAAGTCAGAGGCCTTAGAGCGGCTTGAAAACTTCTGTCACTGAGACCAGCCACTAGTCTTACAAGCCTCCACCAATCCGGACTTGCCCCCCGTGGTGGAGTATGGCCTATACCTTCCTCAGGGAAGAGACCCGTGCCCCTCGGTGGGGACATAATGGGTTGATGACGAGTGTGTGTGTGTGTGTGTGAGAAAGAGAGAGAGTGAGAGAGAGTGTATGTTTTGCGTATGTGTTAGCTTGTAATTTAAGATCAAAAGAATATGAGGGGGCGTCCATTTACGTGAGGTATTTAGGGGAGGGAGGGGGTCGAGCCGAGTCTTGGCAAATATTACGTAATTTTTTTTAGCAGAAAATTGTGTAAAACTGTAATCTAAGATTACAGCAATATTCGCCAATACTAGTCAGCCTTGCTCGTCTTAAATAAAAGTAATTAAACAAATTGTGTTAGGTATGTTTTTTAATAAATCCAATACTTTTGTACCCAAAGTACAATTTTTGAAATATCAAAGCAAATCCTTAAAAACGCCTCACGTCATTAATGGACGCCCCCTAACATGTAACGTAACGCATAGTTTTTCTATCCAGAGTGCGTATGTAGGTGCTTAGTTTTTAAGGTGGAGAAATATTCGTACTTACTTATTTGTAATTAACTTTTCTACAACTAAGTACAGAAAACTGAAATGTGTTTAAAAATTAAGATAATTATGTAAGTATTTTATTATGTACCAAAGTGTAAAAATATTTGTTTTTTTTTACAAAAAAAAGATGAATGTGCGAGCCAGACTGAGGCTACCTATTTGTACATTTTGTACAAATAAAGTAGGTTTCCAGGGGGAATCGAATCCACGAACTCCAGCTTGGGAGTCCAGCGTATTAGATTATGGGCCGGTTTCAGAATTGAGAATTTCACTAAGCAAATAGGTACCTAGCTACATAAGTAACGTTTCTGTCAAGCACGCTCTTTTCTGAGAAATTTTACGAGACAGCACTACAGTTCAGTAGCTATTTCGCGAAATTCTTAATTCAGAAACTGGCCCTTTGTCTATTCTCGCTGGAAAAGAGATCATGGGGGGCTGGTAATCATACAGGGTGGCCGGGGGATTGACGTCAAAAAAAAAAAAAATAGGTCCCTCTTGTCATGGGGTATCCGAATCACCCCCATGTATGTTCCGCGATTTTTCATAGTTTCGGAGTTATGATTTTTTTTCTGAATTTTCATGAATTTTCGCCTTATCAATTTTGAAAATTTCTAAAAAAAAAACTAGAAACTTTTTTCAATTACTTTTTTTTGTAACTGAATCTTCACAAGTTGTTCTTCTATGCATAAAATAATCAGCTTCGTAACTTTGATAAAAGTTATTAAAGTGTTGGTCTAAAGTCAAAATTTTCGTTCGGTAAATTATGACTTGAATTTTCAAAAATAAATTAGAAATCCAAACAGATGTTTTAATGGTTTCTTAGTTAGCCTCAGAAATGCGCAAGACTCTCAGATTTCTTAATCATTAAAAAAAAGTACTGCTTAACGAGCTACTTTGTGTACATTCGGCCTTCGAAGACAGCGAGGTGAAGAATTATTAAAATTATCAATTTTTTTTTCTGCCATTTCATCTTTTCTTCACCTACGTAGGAAATTATCTTTTAATCGTCTAAAAGCTGCTCTGTTTTCCTTTACAACACGTTCGGCTTCTGTTAATTTCTGCCTCAGCTCTTGTTCACTCCCACTTTCTCTGGCGTATGCTATTTCCTTAAAATAGCCCCAAATAAAAAAATCCATGGGGTTGAGGTCAAGTGAGCGTGGAGGCCACGATATTGGTCCGCCGCGTCCGATCCATCTATTGGGGTACGCCTCATTTAAATAATTTCGGACTTGCGTTGCGTAGTGACATGGAGCGCCGTCATTTTGAAGAACCATGGTTCGTCTTAGTTCAATATTCACGTCTTCTAGCAACAATGGAAGTTCATGTTCCAGAAAGTGTTCGGTATCTTTCTCCATTTAATCTGGACGGCAATTCAAATGGACCAATCAGTTCGCCATTGAGAATACCAGACCACAAGTTAACGCTGAAACGATGTTGAAACGTCGACGCTCTCATTTCGTGTGGATTTTCAACCGCCCACGTGTGGTAATTATGAATATTGAAAATTCCAGTGCGCTCAAAACATGACTCATCTGACCATAAAACTTTATTGAAAAATCCAGGATCTTGTTGATCTTTTTGTAGCATTGTTTGGCAGAAATCAATGCGCAATTGGTAGTCTGTAGGCAGTAAAGCTTGGACTCGTCGGATATGGAACGCATGATATCCTTCATCGTGAAGGTGATGTCTTGGATAGAAGTTCTTGGGATGTTCAGAGTACGAGCCATAGCTCTGGTACTCGTGGAAGGATTTCGTTGAACTTCTTCGAGCACAACTTCTCTGCGATCCGGGTCAACTCTAGGGATTCCTTCCCTATCGCCTCGTTGGCCAGGAATGCGGCCTGCCATTAAGGTATTGTGCGTGTTAATAAAAACGCGATGGTCGGGATAATGCTCAGGTTGCGGCCCACCACGACGTTGAAGTTGTTCGCGATACAGTCGCGCTGCTTCAAGGCCGTTTCCTTGTGCAACTCCATAAAAATAGTGCATTTCTGCGTATTCACTTAACGTGTAACTCATCTTTTACACTTCCAAGTAAACAAAGTCCAAATCAGTATGCAAGACACAGTCCAATTAACGAGCAAAGTAGTCAAATAAGTAGGCAGCGGAATCCGCGGACAAAGCGAGACAGTGAGGTAAAACAAAATGAAGACACGTGTAGCAGTAAACACAAAGTAAGAACGACTGAGGTACAAACTTGTTTTGTGTTCGCTTCTGCTGCGCTGCCCCTCTCACTCTTACCGCTGAGAGTGAGAGAGATAGCAATAGTTCGGCGGCCTCCTATCCTCAAAGACTATTGTTATTACAGGTAAAAAGTTGCGTCTGCATTTACAACCCATGACCCACGAGAACGGACCGCGCAAAATTAATTACTGTAAAACGGAAAATGCCTCCAAATTTTTTAATCTGTGTTTTATTGACAAAACCACTTTTATTCATCATGATGATGACGACTCGTTCATTAATAACCTAAGAAAAGACGAAATGGCAGAAAAAAATAAATGTTAATTTTAATAATTCTTCACCTCGCTGTCTTCGAAGGCCGAATGTACACAAAGTAGCTCGTTAAGCAGTACTTTTTTTTAATGATTATGAAATCTGAGAGTCTTGCGCATTTCTGAGGCTAACTAAGAAACCATTAAAACATCTGTTTGGATTTCTAATTTATTTTTGAAAATTCAAGTCATAATTTACCGAACGTAAATTTTTGACTTTAGACCAACACTTTAATAACTTTTATCAAAGTTACGAAGCTGATTATTTTATGCATAGAAGAACAACTTGTGAAGATTCAGTTACAAAAAAAGTAATTGAAAAAAGTTTCTAGTTTTTTTTTTAGAAATTTTCAAAATTGATAAGGCGAAAGTTCATAAAAATTCAGAAAAAAAATCATAACTCCGAAACTATGAAAAATCGCGGAACATACATGGGGGTGATTCGGATACCCCATGACACGAGGGACCTAATTTTTTTTTTTGACGTCATTCCCCTGGCCACCCTGTATATTTATGGTGTATGGATACTTGGATAGCAAAAGAAAACCAAAACATGAATGATTTTTATTATTAAATCTTTATTTTACAGGGCCTGTACGAAACTTTAGCCCTAACTTATGTTCGGGAAACATTTGTTACAAAAAAATCGAACTTTACGCCATGATGGCTGAAAACGGAATCAAAACATGAATGAAGTAAAAATAGGGTCAAGTTCCAGTAAGCGACACTTGATCAAGATAAAGCAAATTTTGAAATTCTAGAGCGTTTGAAATTATTTTTTTGTTTTTCAGGAAAGCGCTTCGCATTGATCCAAATGAAGTGCTGCCTAGTCCGTCTACTTCCGTGTGTGCGGGTGTCTCCCGCGCCTCTCGCGCCCCCCCGCCGCACCCCGTTCCCCGCGGACCCGCGGTCCCCGCTCACCTTACATCCTGTGGACTCGTTGGTGACGCTGAGCGCTTTATGAAAATGACTCTTGCGCGCGACTGCACAAGGGTGCTACGAAGGTTGTGCGTGTGATTGTACATAATTATTGTAATTAGACGTCTTTTGATTTTACTTAGAGTAATGCGACCTCGTTGCGATGATAAAAATGCAAGGTTTGAAAAATTTTTGTTTCCACAGAGGTTTTTGTCGTAAGGAGGTATCATCGTCTTTAACACATGTAGGGTATTTACAGCTTTACCATATTATAGTAATGAAAAACAGCCTAATGAACTAGATTGAGATTAGCCGTTTTTTTCGTTTTTCATAAAATTACGCCTTTACTTACGTACATCCGCGCAGTCTATTAAATTAGTACGATACATCCGGCTAAATTTGCAAGTAAAATGTGCTTTTGACTGTACCTATTGTTTTCTTATTTACTTAGTACAACGTTTATTTTAGTTTGTAATAAAAACGATTATTTTTTCGTACTCTTGTTTTACTCTTTTGCGAAAACGATACTATAAAGTTTCTAGTTTGTAGCTAGGTTCTTAAGTAATATTCATCACACAGACTGACCACTGTTTGCCTTCGAGAAAACGTATTCCACTGCAGTAGGTTAAAATAGTACAAGAAAATAATATAAATGTTATTATAAATACAATTCTGTATTGCAGTTTTAAAAAACCGAAACAGCTTCGCCTCTCGCATGTTGTATGTACCTATAATGTAAATGTTTGTGTTATTTTTATGTTAATTAATAAGATGTATATTTTGTTAGGTCTGAGAATTGGGCGTAGGCTTAATAAATATGGCAATATGACTTTTACCGAGTAACCAATACTTACATATTCACAGCTGAATGGTCGATATATTTACTTGATTTTTCTACGGAGGAGTCCAATTTCGTAAGATGTTCAGTACTAAGATTGAGTTTTTAATATTCAATGGTTTTAATAAGTACAGATATAAGTAGGTATGACGGCGAACGGTAGGTAAGCACAATTTAAAAGAAATCGCTGACTGTGGCAGGGTTTCAGATTACGCCTCGAATCCTTATCTGAATTCTCTGAAGTCATTTCGAAAGGTGCATAGCATTAAGTACCTATAAAACTACTGTCAACACCAGTAATTCGATAACTTTGTAAAAAATTTACTAACCCTAGTATCTTATTAAGCTGGGTCCATATTATTACCTACATGTAAGAGTAACTGTCGTAATGCCTTCCACACACAAAATTCGCTTTAAACCCGTCTGGAACTGACTTTATGTAGATAAGTTTCCAGCTTTACGAGATAGGAAAATACTAGGGATGTGAAATTGAACATAAAAAATAGATTTATCTCAGCAAATTAATCGAATTTTTTTGCAAAAATCTATTGTCGAAAAAAAAATGGAAAACTTGAAAAGAATCTGTGTTTTTAGGTGAAACGCATTTAGCAGAGTCCTCCTAAACATACAGCAACAGTAAGAGGTAGCGTAGTGCGCTTTCAGGGCCCTATTTCATAGAACTATGTTCATTTCATTTTTCATTTACACCAAAGCTGAGAAATACTTTAAAGATCAATGTGTTGAGATTTTTATAGAACAATAGAGTAACAGACTCTTTCAAGTTCAATGGAAAGGGTCCCATTGTTATCACAAAAACATTCAGAACACGTGATCGAGAAATAACTCATGCTCCGGAGAGTTCGTAACCACCCCAACCAATTACGGATACCTACATGGAAACCAACCGGGTGAGCGAATTGAGTTTTGGGTGACGTCATTACAAATAACAAATCGCTTGATTGCTCTAGACTAGCATAGAATGTCCCACCAGGCAGCCATGCTCAGTATGTAACACCTAACAACTTATAGTCCAAAAAGAGCCAAGTCTCACTTTTAAAGCCACCAAGTTCTTTCCTCGTTTTTTCCGCTAACAGTTTCCATTCACGCCCGCCAGTCTCGCCACTATCGTCATTACAATCAGACGCTGTGAATGGCAGGCAAGGATAAAAACTGTGTTGATGACATCTTATGTCTTGCTCCTTTGATCAAGTCAAGAATAAGTCGGAACTGCAGCAAAAATATGTAAGTAGGTCGACTACCTACTTACATATTTTTGCTGCAGTTCTAATCGTACTTATCGCTTATCTGGTGCAAAATTCTTTTTTTCCAGTGTTTTTTCAGAAGGGTCCAGTAAGTGGGTAATTTACCTCCTTTGTAAGAAAATACTCGCTGGTTTGCCGGTTGTCAGGTTAGCTGTCAGTCACAAAAATGGCGGGTAGGTGTCAGGAACTTGTTCAGAAATTGAATAAAATTGCAGGGTACAATTATTTCTTCAAATTATTTTAAACTTACCTATTTTAGTTTCACATACTCACTTACGTAATTATTGCGTTAAAACATATTTATCTCCTTTTTGAATTGATATCATTGGTTTGCTCTGAGCTACTGAGCATGTTAACGGCTCGTGCGTAAGTGTAGTAAGTTTTTTTTAGTGTTTGAACGTACTCAGTCCAAAAACGTCAAACATCAGACAGACAGAACGACGCTATGTTTTGTTTTTCAAAAAAGTTTTGCTTCTGTGTTTGAATTTGAAAATTTGAGTTCGAGAAAAGTCGATCGCTCCTAGTCTTTCAGACAGATGTTTCTTTGTTACTTCCCTTGTCAAGTCCTGACTGAACTGATGACTCAAGGACACTTAACAGTTCTGCAAATTGAATGTTGAATACTGTTTGTTTACATGCTAGGTACCTAATCAATTACTTACGCCGCGCAAAGAAAATATCACTGGATATCTAAGGTACGTATAAAACATCTTACTGTATAAAACACTATAATAAGTTCGCTGATGCGGAGAATATTTCTTCAAAATTACCTTTCAGCATTTAGTATTGTCTACAGTGTAGGTACGTAACAAATACGCAACAGCGGTTTCACCAACGTACCGTGATCTTGTAATGATCTTGCAGATAGAATAGAAGTAGGTATGTAAGTACATACTACATAGGTATAGTTAAACCTACTTAGTCAAAATGTATTTTTGAAAAACTTACACATTGCGCCACTAAGTTATGTGTTCAGGTGGGCAAAATTGTAACTAACTAATTGTAAATCCTGTTCCCCGTTTTTTGTTTTATTTATTCACTTAGGTACTAAGATTAATATATTATCATTAAAGTTTAAAGATGAACCGTTTCAATCAGTTTCTCGTTTTTCTAGGTAAATTTCTTAAATGTTATTACTATATTGAACAGATAAGATGGTGGCACTGTACACCATTCTAGATATTTATCAGCTTAAACTTTGTAAAGTAAAGGAGCCTAATTGGTACACCTAATTACTTAATAAGTTAAGTTCATTAACTTCACTTCTTAAATAACTAACTGTGGCTTCATAGAACTGCAATAAATTCATGGTTTGCTATGCCAATTCAATGTGCATGGCAAAGTAGATTTACCCACAGATTCATAAGTAGAAACAATGATGTGCAGTGAAGGTACCTTCAATTCTCATGTTAAACTATGAACTGTAGTTTTATGAAAAACCATGTCAAACATTCTATTTTTATTTCGACCCTAGTTACCTAAATGAACAGATTTTTTCTGTGCCTAAATGTTATAGTTTTTATGACCTAGCCTCAAATTGATTACTTACAATTTTATGTTTATTGGATATGTTGGAATAGCTACATGGAGATTATCCAGTGGCGGCCTGGCCCCTAAAATGAGACCAAGATTGAGGTGGGCATGGCCCTACCCAAAATAAAAGAACTACCATAAGATCTGCAATTTTGATAGGCCACATCTTTATCTACATTTAATTTTGTTTCATTCAGCTTTACTGTAAGCATATTTTTATTTCAGGAATCTAAGGTAATAATAACATTTTACCTAGTAAAAATTGTGTTTTAACACATTTAATATAGCTTTCTGTGAACATAGCAAGCATTAACAAATACTATTAAAGCAAGAAATTAATAATAGGGCTTAATGATACATTTAGGGGCTGTCTCATACGTTATAACCACTTAGGGCAGTATTTGAAAAAGAAAGAACTTTGACAATAATCGAGCAACAGAATTATTATTAATCTCATACATAACTATTAGATTGGTATTTACAGAATAATAGCATTGAAAAATTCTTTTACAGTGTCAATAAATTAAAATTTGTTTGTTTGTACAGCAACACCATTCGCTGATAAATTGTGCCCGGATAACGGCGACAGGCTTGCCACTTGTCACGTTTGGGACCTAATAAACTCGGCAAAACGTGGGCCCAGTTATAGTGATTGGTGCCTCTGCCTACCCCTCGGGGATAACGGGCGTGAGTTTATTTGTTTATTTTATAAATCAAAATGTCAATAAATAAAAAACTATTTAAATTTAATTTATTATACCCTGTATAAAATTTCATTAAAATGAAATGAAATAAAAATATAGTTTTCTGGTTAAATATAGGTTAATAATAATAATTCATTTGTGCATAATTTTACTGCCTATAACTTGTGAGTCACATAATGTAATTTATGGTAGAAATGGTTCTAAACAGTTGATTCACTTTTAATATTCCTATCGCCTAAGTACTTGTCCACAGAATAATAGCTCTTAGTAATGAGTAAGTTTTTCAAGTTAATAATGAAGTCTAAATCTTGAGTTAATTTTTTTTATATAATTTAGTACTTTATTATACAATTGAATTGCAGTGAAATTGGGACTATTATGATACATTTTTAGTTTGCAATGTGGTAGTGTTAGTTTATTTTTATGTCTTTTATTAAAATTGTGTTTATCTTTCCTTTGTGGAAAAAGGTCCAAGTTATTGCTTACAAAGGTGGTATGAATATGATGGCAGAGTTAATATTTTGTATTGAGAGAAATGGGGCTTACAACTATTTGGGCTATTAGATAAATACCTATCATTAAAACATAAACATTTGCACACGGGCACATAATTATATTGCTTCTGGCCCCACACTAGGATACCCTGTGTCGCGGGGACCCGAAACAGTGATATATCACAAAAATCCAAGGCCTGGGTTTTTTTTGCCCCCAGCCGGAATCCGAACCCGGGACCTCTCGCATGGTAGGCAGATGCGCTAACCGCTGCGCCACAGACGTCGTCGTAAACGGGAACATTTTTTTTGTAATATGGATAACTCGTCTGCTGTGGTACTGTTTCCCCATAGGATAATACCGTGTTTGAGCCAAGAATAAGCGTAACTAAACATAATAATATTATGCATATTATGCGCTAAGTGCCGTTTTTAAATTGTCGTTTTGCGAATGACGCATTTTGGATGTTCATTCTAATTTATATTACTATCTATTAGTCCCAGGACCTAGATTCTGCTAATGCATTGTAATGCAATGACAAATGCATGAACATGGCGATTTAGTTTCATCGCCGCTTCAAGTCTACGCACGCACGTATATCAACAATGTAGGCGTCTTTTTTGAACTAAAACTTTCGTAAGCACAACACATTATAAACCATATTAAGCTCTGCGAATCGGAGCGAAACCTGGTCGGACTCGTCCGATAAAACAACACCCGTAAGGCCTTTTCTCCACTGCTCCGGTCCGGCGTCGGAACCGGAATCAGTCATGAGAAAAATATCGGATGCCGGATTATGCTTCTCCACTTCATCCGACTATAATCGGCAATGGACGTGACACAGTGCTTTATTAAAATTCCTCGGTTTTTCTATTCGAGGCATTCTATTAAAGTAAATAAAATAGTATGGGAACATTTTTGGGTTGTATGCGCGGTGCTAAAACGTGTATTGTTTTTGTACGTCGATCACTACGGACCAGTAAAATACCGTTCCGATCTAGCAAATTATCGGACCGTTAAGAACCGGATGCCGGAGTAATTCGGTAATTATAATAAATGAGTAATCAGGATGTCGGTAATTAAAGTTTGCCGGACCGGAGCAGTGGAGAAAGGCCCTAAGTAGATCCGGACTAAAAGTTTACAATGTAGTGTCAATGTCGTAACGTCAATGACCAATAACGTCAATGGTATGAAAAACACGTCACGGGACCCGACCGTGTATCTGTGATCGTACTATAATGCACTAACAGAATCGAAGCCCACGAGTGTAACGAAGGTTACTTCTTCAATTTTAGCTTCCCTAATTTGTAGAATAATGTCGAGGGGTAGTTTTCGACAAGGTTGGAATTGGATTAGACATTTATTAAATTTATTTGTAGTCGACTATTTCAAACCTACGATAATTCGAACCTCTCTTTCAAAGTTATCACGAGTTTCCTAGAAAATCTCTTTATATTTCGAACTAAATCAATACATTTTTATACACTTAGTAATTCAAATGAAAAAATCATCGCTGCGTAACAAAACGACGCGTTAATTCGAACTCATCGGCGTCGAACATTCGATAATTCAAAGTTGCAGAACATGTTCAAATAAGCATATCATCGTACACTATCTTTTGTTTTTGTGATGATTAGTTTGGCTCACACTTCCGCACGAATTGGTTTGTTTAAAAGTTTAGTAAATAACAGTTAATAAGCAAATAATAATCGGTTACATTTCAACACTCAATAATTCGAAGTTTTATTTCTTTTCTGTCAAAAATTTAAATTTCGAACCATTTGATATTTCCAAAATTCGATAATTCGTAATAGAGTCCCTCCAGTTTCCGGCACCAAGTGCTTAACGTTTATATAATGATATGCAAATTGTATCAGATGACCAGCTTTCATAGGCAAAATTTATTGCAGGTTATTCCAGCGTGATCTTTATGATGCTACCTTCTGAAGAAGACTTGGATGATCCTATTTCCCTGATGGATATCGCAACTGAAAACGAAACTATCGATCTGGCCCCCACAATTGTGTGTAAGTGCATCAACAAATATTTAAGTATGGTCAACTTGTCAAAAATGGAAAATGATGATACTTAAAGTCTGATTTTTTATTCCGTAGAATTCTGATTTCACGAGTGTTGCTACTGAAAAAGTTCTCCACCGAAATAGAGACAAATTTAACCCATTTGAGGGCATTAAAAAATAAAATGCTACGTATTTTTTACGTTTTACCTACAAAAAGGATAATCTAAATATTTACTTACTCAAGTGACCTAATACAAAAATAACAAATATTTCAATATCACGAACTATATATCGAATTAACTTTAATGACTTTATTTTATTCTTTAGCTGGCATCACTGCACTAATTCAAGGTTTCGTAAACCTTTTTAGAATAGTAAAGTATGCCGCTGTTAGCTCTCCTAATAATACATGTCAGCGATGATGATGATGACGAAGACAGTGATATTAGATGATATTAGTATTAATGATGATAAGATATTTTAATAAAAATATGTTTTCTTTACTTGTACTTTTTTACTCTTTGTGTGATGAAAAGGGACGCAATTGTCACTCGCCTTAAATTCTCTTTTAATTTGGAGCTCCACACTTCATGAAATGGATACATTCACTAACAAATTAAATGTGTAGACTCGGATGTTCACACTCGTATTGACATTGAAAAATTTGCCCGGCCAAAAAAGGTTTCTAGTCTCTGACATGTCAAAAAATTATAACTGTCAGTACACTGTATTCTACGGAATTAAAAATCAGACTTTACATAAACAGTCTACAGGGTGGTCCAAATATCATGGATCAAATGTAATGGGGAGTTAGCCAAGGTCATCTTCTACCAATAAAGTCCTATACAGGGTGGTAAAATTCTCAACGGTTTTGAACTTATGATTGATTTTCGGTTTTTTTCAAGAAAAGAGTTTCTACTACTTATTAAGAGCAATAAAAAAAAAGTACTTACTTTTGGTGGTTGTTTGGTTTTTTTTGAGAGTGACGGTCCATGATGAGAATGTAGCAAAAAAAAATTCATCGTCCCTGTCTTTATGGATCATGAGAAATTAATTATTTTTTTACGGATCTCGTATCATAATTGTTTGATCCAACATTTTCGTCATTAATTAAAAAAAAAAAAAGTGTACTGCGGAAACCTGCCCCAGTAGTAGAAAAACTGGACCATTTCATGAGGATTGTAAAAACATACAACTCAAAGCCGTATCTCTCCTGAGTCTTTTATTATTGACCTTTATTCTCAGCAAAGTTGCATTTTTTTAAATCAACTATTGGTCCTAACTAATTTGAGTTACAAAGTACTGTTCTAGGACATAAAAATAAGTCGCAAAAGGATAAAAAAATTAAACCAGATAATTAGAATAGACAGTTTAATCAAAAATAAAAAAATAAACTTTTTCATAGAAGATGTTCAAAATTTCTACCTCTCACTCGGAGGCAGAGTCGACATCTTCTAATAAAATTTCTTTTTAACAATCTAAAGGCCCGGTGATTATTTTTCACCTGGTACCCACCAGGCCGCTGATATTCGTCGTCAAAGCTCCTGCTCCGTGTTGCACTCCTTTTCGTATACCACTTCCTTGAAGTAACCCCAAAGAAAAAAATCTATGAGGTTTAAATCGGGTGAGCGCGGTGGCCATTGAATAGTTCCACCGCGACCGATCCAGCGATTTGGAAATACTTAATTTAAGTGACTCCTCACGTCACGAGCGAAGTGCGGAGGTGCGCCGTCATGTTGCAGCCACATAGCGCTTCTAGTTTCAAGAGAAACGTCTTCTAATAATGGGTCGAGTTCCTTTTGTAAGAATGACAAATAAATTTGACCATTCACTCTTGCAGGCAGCTCGTGTGGTCCTATTAACTGTCCTTCGACGATCCCGGCCCACATGTTGACTCCGAATTTGTGTTGGAAGTGGTCTCGTCGAATAATGTGAGGATTCACATACTCGTAGTGGTGCAGGTTGTGAATATTAAAAACACCAGTGCGTTGAAACATACTTTCGTCCGACCACATAATTTTATTTAGAAATTCGGGATCTTCTCTGTAGCGCCGGAGCATCTCTGTGCAAAAAAGTTGTCTTTTTTCGTAATCAGCCGGCAGCAGTGCTTGCATGCGCTGGACATGATACGGATGCATCATGTTCCGTTTTAAAACGCGTTGCACAGTCGTTTTCGGGACACCTAATGTTCTTGAAATTCGCCGTTGACACGTCGACGGGTCATTCGATATTTCTTGAAGAATTTGATCTTCCATTTCCAAATCATGTACCATAGGGTGCCCGGTTCTCGTCGCGCTACTTCCAGGAATATGGCCCTCCACGTAAGCGTTGTGTACACGCTGGAATACTCTGTAGTCGAGATAGCGATCACGATTCAGAAAACGTCGCCGATATTCTCTTGCTGCTTCACGAGCGTTTCCGTCACAAAAACCGAACACAAAATGCATGTTAGCATAGTCACGGGCTGAGTAAGCCATTTTTAATAGTCCAAATTCACTAATACACAACTGAGTCCAGTAAGAAATGCCAAGTTCATAGGTGAAAATCCAAAACAGAGTCCAGTAAGAAATTCCAAGTTTGTAGGTGAAAATCCAAAACAGAGTCCAGGGAGAATGCTAAGTTCGAAGAGATAAAAAAAAGAGCAGCGCAAAAAGTGACAACCGAATAACCGTGTTAAGTAGCGAACAGCAAGCAGAACACTAATTAAAAGTTGCTGGAGGCGTGTAAAGGGTCACTAGCAGGTAGCTAGCGCAGGTAGTAAACCTCTCTTTGTTCCTGGGACCCCATGTCCAACCGGTAAATTCTCAGAATACAAACAAAGCTTTTGTTTAGTGTTATTTTATTAACTGGTGGTACCACAAGAAAAGTGACACCGACGGGACAAGAGCTACGAAAAAAGATCGTAACGACCTGTCCGTTGAGAGAACTTAATTTTTAAATCCATTTTTGACTTATTTTTATGTCCTAGAACAGTGCTTTGTAACTCAAATTAGTTAGAAACAAAAGTTGATTGTGGCAGTGGGCTGGCCATATTTCGCGAAGAACCGACAACCGCTGGGGTAAACGTGTTCTTGAGTGGAGACCGCGACTCGGCAAACGTAGTGTAGGACGCCCTCTAACCAGGTGGGATGACGATCTGCGAAGGACTGCAGGCAGATGCTGGATGCGGCAAGCTGAAGACAGGGCGCTATGGCGCTCATTAGGGGAGGGCTATGTCCAGCAGTGGACTAATATAGCCTGATGATGATGATGATGAAAAGTTGATTTAAAAAAATGCAACTTTGCTGAGAATAAAGGTCAATAATAAAAGACTCAGGAGAGATAGGGCTTTGAGTTGTATCTTTTTACAATCCTCATGAAATGGTCCAGTTTTTCTACTACTGGGGCAGGTTTCCGCAGTACACTTTTTTTTTAAATCTTACATTTACATTCTCATCATGGACCGTCACTCTAAAAAAAAAAACCTCCAAAAGTAAGTACTTTTTTTTTATTGCTCTTAATAAGTAGTAGGAACTCTTTTCTTGAAAAAAACCGAAAATCAATCATAAGTTCAAAACCGTTGAGAATTTTACCACCCTGTATAGGACTTTATTGGTAGAAGATGACCTTGGCTAACTCCCCATTTCATTTGATCCATGATATTTGGACCACCCTGTATACAGGGTTATTTGTGAAATGCGCATATCATGATATTATTATGGTTAGGCTCAGTCAATCATGTTCTATAACTTTTTTTACAATTTTCCATTTACATTTTAGTTTCTTATTTTTAATTCTTATAAATATCGATTTTACATTAATAAAATAAATGTGATTGAAAAATTTTGTTACATTTAGTTTTTCATGAAACTATAATCTTAATCGTTTTCTAGGGTGTGACTAACTCATATTAACTTTATTTTCAAATGTTGAGAAAATATTCTTATTTTAAGGGGGTACCCCTTGGTCATTAAAATCACTTCTAGACTTTACTACGAAAATATATTTCACAGAGAAAATGATTATTTATGTTTAAATGTGGCATCTGCTGAGATTACCCTAGAAAACGATTAGATGGTCAGAGTGGAGTTTTTTTTCGCTGCCTTTTTCTCCACTACAGGCGGCCTCAAGGCAGTGGCTAACATTATACATAACTATATGTACATTGACATTCAACAAGCAGAATGTAAATTCTTTACGTTGAAATAAATTTTTGAATTTGTATTTGAATTTGAATTAGGACATTTTTACGCAAGCTTTCCATTCCAGTAAATCGGGCTTTACCCATTTTAGAATAACCTTGTATACAATTTTGCATTGTATGCATAGACCGTGTGTCAGAAAGAGATTATGATTATTATTATCACCACGCGAGCTTACCAAAATATTTTACAATATAGGTACTTAGCTTTCCATTACTTTCATGTTACTTGTTTAGATTTAAATAAATTACTTAATAACATTTTCGGCGAGCATAAGAAGCTTCTGTGGTTATCTGGTTATGTGACAATTGCATATTTAAAGTAGACTAAAACTCATACTAATTATAAAAAATGTATCATTTCTAGTACACAACCACAACAAGGAAAAACCGAAAATGTCACCAGACAAACGTAAACCTAGAGGCAAGTTCTTGAATCTACCAACAACGTTTTTCGACAATCCTCGAAACATGCACCTCTTGCGCCAATGTCGACAGATGACTGTAGGGGTGGTCAAATGCGACGACCACGCTTGGTACCATAGGAAGTTAATTGCAGCACAAAAGCTGGATCCAACTGTCTCTTTGCCCCTGAAACAGTATTTAGATGCAACAGAAATGAGTGATGACGTGGTTGATGAAACTAGCTTACAACAAGATAAAGTTGAAATCGTTGGAGGCGCTGGCGTGCCATCTCTTAAGCAAAATGAGGTATCTGGTGAAACCTATTCCAAAGAATCTGTTAATGGAAAAGGTTTGGAACCTGTCGGTAATTTTATTGTAAGTGATAATAGTGTGTTGACAAAATCAAACGAATGTGGGATTACAAAGAAGCAGCCTGTGAAGTTAAAGATAAGAGAAATACTGTCCATAAGCGAGATGTCCCTCAAACGATTATCTCAGATAAATTTCAAGAAAAACAAGGGCTTGGTAGGCTTGAAGATATCGCGAACATCTCTGGATGAAGATGATTTCGACGAAAGTTTGCTTATAAGGAAAAAACCAAAAGTTAATACTCCCATGAAAATGACGAAGCACATAAAAAAAAATGAGAAACGAGGTCCTAAACGATCAAAAACAAATTTATCTATAAAAAATGGCAGTATTAAAAATAATAATGTTGCTCATAAAAGTAATAATAAAGTAATGAAGTCTCACATACAAATTAAAGAAAACACGATTAAGACTGGTGCACAAAAAGACCTTGAAAACATCGTTATTGAAAGTAAGAAAGACCCAAGTGTATCAAAACAAAACGATTCACCGCGAAAAGATTTTGAAAAAGACAAACGTGATTCGCATGATAATACACTTTTGGCTGTAAATGCACCAGTTACTCAAAACACAACAGTACAAGTTCGCAAAGATTTAGAATGCGAGGTTCCAAACAATCCGACCGTAAATGAAAGTAACCAACTTATAACAAAAATAAAAACCGAAAACGAAATAAAAAAAGAAGTACCTGTAGATGTAAATGAAAACTCTACGTTACCTGGTTCGCAAGGATCTTTGCCTTCACAAGCTGCACATGCTGCGCCTGCACCGAAACAGATGGAACCAACGGTGACTCGCGTATACAATAACGTTAATTCGATTATACCTCCTTTCGTGGATGGCGAAATAAGACCTACGTTTCATCAAGTGCAACACCACGGATCAAATATGAACAATAATCAGTATCTGTACAACAATGGCTCGCTTCCACGATTTTCATCTTTCCAACATCCTACACCTGAAATGGCACAAAACTATTGTCAAATTCAACCCGATTCACAACAGTACCACCATATGAACACTCACCATCAACTCCAAGAAATAAATGGATCGATTGCACACCAATATCAAGAACCCAACATGCAGTGGAATAACGTTCAGCATGCCATGAATGTAAACGCCCCTTACCAGGGCTATCCGGGTTTTCAAAGCCACCAAAGGCACGTGATAGCCCCAGCATTTACACAAGTTAGTGTAAATAATGCAATACTCACGGCTCAATGTGTCCCTAATTCTATGATGCCCCCTCCACCTCAGAGCAATGTTAATACACCAAGTGTAGTGCAAAATGAGCTGGTTAACAGAAAAATTGCACCGGCCACACCCCAAGGCATCATAACATATAATATGCAACCTCCACCCCCTCCGCCACCTTATGCAGGAAATAGGATTTCTGTTCCTGACTCCGTTTGTGGTGCTGTAATGAACGCTTCGTCATATTTTCACGGTAACAAGGCTATGCCACCAAATTTGTACGTAAGCAATGCAATGAATACAAATTCACCAATGCTCTCTCAGAGTAACTCAAATGAAAGTAAAAAAAAATCCAAGGTTAAAACAACTAAAATACCTTATGGGGACCAAAACTTGCCTCAAAGTACAACGTCAACTTGGACTAATGCTCCAATTGCGAGCGCTACCATAGCAAATTGGGTAACTCCGCAAAACTGCCATCGATTTTTTCTACATATAGACAACTAAGGGAACAATACATAAAACACAAAATTATAAAACCCGATTTTTATCCTAAATGGTATTCCGCAGCCTTAAAAAAGGCAATGAAAGAGAAAGAAAAATATCATAAAAAATATAAGATCTATGGCAACATATCCGCTTATAATTCATTTGTGTTTCAACGTGACAGGGTTAAATACCTCGAGAATCAGTGTTTTCAAAAGTTTATAGAAAGTACAGAAGATGCTATAGAACGTAATCCCAAGCGATTTTGGGCATTTTTGAAATCCCACTCTGATTCTAAAGGTATACCTAACTGCATGAACTATGATAATACGCAACTAACTACCGGTAATGATATATGTAATGCTTTTTCGTCTTATTTTAATTCTAACTTTCTACATACACGGTCCGACTCAAACTCTTTGATCAAAGAAACAGTTGAGCCTAACACATCCTGTCATATAACATCAATTGAAGTCAGCGTTGATGTATTGAAGCACATGCTGCTAAAACTAGATCCTGCCAAATCAGCTGGCCCGGATGATCTACCAGCGCAGTTTCTAATTAAGTGCGCTGACACTTTGTCTAAGCCGATTTTATTATTATTCCAAAGATCTTTCACAGAATGCGTGGTACCGTCCATTTGGAAAACCGCCTTTATTACTCCCGTCCACAAGAAGGGACCCAAGACCGACGTCACTAATTATAGACCTATTTCTAAATTATGTGTGCTATCAAAGGTCCTAGAGAAGTTTGTCCACCGGCAGGTCTATGATGCTCTAAAAACATCCTTCAGCAATACCCAGCATGGCTTTCTGCAGCGTAGGTCGACAGTATCCAACCTTATCATCTTAAATGAGTTTCTCACAAATTCGATGGGTAATGGTCAACAAGTGGACGTAATCTATACTGATTACAGTAAAGCCTTTGACAGGATGGACCACTCTATACTATTGAAGAAACTATCTAATGCGGGAATCAGGGGTGATCTTTATAGATGGTTTTCATCCTATATAAGCAACAGGTCTCAGGCAGTAGTGATCAGACCTTTAAAACGTTATAAAATATAGCGTTATTAAGTGTTACGTAACGTTTAAATAACAAAACTCTACGAGAAACTTAACGAAATCATAACTAAATCATCAACAGTATAAAAACGTTATGAATAAAGTTATGGCGCTGTTGCCGCTCCGCTCTACCGGGAGGCGTTGCGTGGTCGCGGGCGGCGGAGTTGCTGCACTGAACGTGGCGGGGAACCCGGAGCAATACTCGTAAATAGCACAAATAAGCTCGCGCGCAGTGTGAGTAGTGTGATCCATCGCGAGATGCCGACGGAGGTATCTAACTTGCGTAAGTTGCATGCAAATATGAACTACTAGCTGTTGCCCGCGACTTCGTCCGCGTGGGCTTTAGTTGAGTAAAGTGTTGCGTTTGCAAATAAGATTGGGATACTTTTATTTATTTATTTTATTATAGCCATTTAATTTTTCCCAAGCGAAATTAGCTTCATTTTTTTAAATTTCAATCAAATGTAAAATTTAAGCTAATTGGGATACTTTTAGCGCATGCGAAATAATTAAAACCATACTACTCTCTCTGAGAGAAGACCTATTCCCTGCAGTGGGACGTATACTCGTATAGGCTGTTGTATTTTATAGGTTGTATTTTAAAGAATTGAACTTCGATACAAAAAAAATCTTTTTACTTCCTGGCACCTTTAAACTATATGTAAAAAGGTCAGATAGGCTTTTTTGTGCTCTGGCGAAATACTGTCTCAGGTGTTCAGGTGCCTACCTATTTCAGTATTTCTTTTTTAGATTATTCTATCTATCTATTATTTTTGTGTTAGTCTGCTCGTGTGATTCTTCCGTGGTAGATGAGTTCAGTTATGTAGGTACTACCACTAGAGCCTACGCAAATAACATTATTTTAAAATTTCATGCACATACCTATTAAATGTTATACCTTTTTGAATAGTTAAAGAATCGTAGAAGTTTTTAAAATTATTTGCAGAATAAGTTCCATACGTAATTTTTTTTAAGAGCTTCAATGTGAAAAATATTTAGAGAAAAAATATTTATTTCTAACCGTTGCCGAGCAGTTTTTTAAAGCTCTTAGTAGTATGTGCAGCGTTTGCTGATATTTTTTATCAATTGATATGCCTTCTAACTAAATACATTAAAAAAACCACTTTACGAGCTCTATTCTGAGAAAAAATCAATCAAAAAGCAAAAAAAAAATTATATTTTTTTTAAATCTTTAACAGACAATATCTCCATAACGGTTAACTTTCGGACCCTATATAATAGAATAAAATCCATCAGAAATGACCTAAATAATAACCTCCCTTAATATTGTGTACGACTTTCCCTGTAACCCTGTACATATACAATGTGTCCCGGGGATAAGTGACCGCCCGAATTTTTTTGAATATTTGTACAAAATTAAGGATAATTTCTTTTATATTTGGAACTTACCGCCTTTGGTTTTTTTTTAATGATTTTTTTAATTTTGTAAATACGCGTGACGTGCTGCAGTTTTTTTAAGATATTTCCTAAGTTTTTACATCTTTTTTCATTCTTTTTTCTTTATTGACTAGCCGACATCATAGTTTATCAATTAAAATTATCAAACATAACTAAAATGTAATAAAACATTTATTAAAAAAAAAGAAAATAAAAATTCAAAGAAAATAACGCCTTTTTTTTCAGTTTTTTCAAAATAAGTCTAATAAATGCCCCCTTAATATCACTTTTTTTAATTTATTAATAAACTACATGATATTTCCTACAATAGCTCAGAACAATGTTTGCTGCTATTTCAAACATGCACCAAATTGCAAACTCTTGAATCTGACCCTTTTTTCGTAACAAAACACAAAAAAATAACGCAGGTAAAAAAAAATCGGTCTTTATTATCTACCACGATGAGCGCGCGTCCCTTTTGTACTTTCGGCTTTGGTTTGTTTAGTCGATCGTTCATTGTGCTCGTGACGCTACGCATTTCGTGATCTCTCAAGTTTTAAAGCATTGTGAGAATTTTTGTGGCTTTGGCTTCAAAATGTCTAGACTTTCTAATTTGGAACCTTCCCATATTGCTGACATGCATTTTATGTATGGATTTTGTAACGGGAACGTAAGACGGGCTGCAGTGGAATACAGACGACGATATCCTAATAGGGTTGCCCTTGGATATCGCTCATTTATTGCGATACATCGCCAAATCAGCGAACTGGGTTTACCTTCAAGACGACGAGAACCCGTACTACCTGCTCCCGCTGTTCGTCAGGATATCGATGAAGAGATACTACGTTTAGTGACAGCTGATCCAATGTTAAGCGTTCGCCGAATAGCAGTCAGGCTGGGTATTTCAAAAATGAGAGTCTGTCGTGTATTGAAAAAAGAAGGTCTTCACCATTACCATTTCCGACGCGCTCAAAATTTAAGAGATGAAGACAGTGTGCCTAGGTTGGTGTTTTGCACATGGATCTTACGACAGCACAGACTTAATCCAAACTTCTTAAGATAGATTTTGTGGACGGACGAAGCAACGTTTACAAGAGCGGGAATAACGAATCATCGAAATTTGCACATTTGGGCTGCCGAAAATCCGTACGCTGCCCGAGAAACAACCTTTCAACACGAATTTTCGATAAACATGTGGGCTGGAATTATTGATGACTTAATAATTGGACCTTTCGAATTGCCAAATCGGCTTAACCAAGAGGTAATGCTCAATTTTTTACGCAACGATTTGCCTCTGTTGTTGGAAGACGTCCCTTTGTTAACAAGGCGAAACATGTACTTTCAATTAGATGGAGCCCCAGCACACTACGCGCTAACTGTTAGAGAGTACTTAAACGAAAACTACCAAAGGTGGATCGGCAGGGGTGGTCCAGTGGCATGGCCCCCAAGGTCTCCAGATTTAACGCCACTGGATTACTATTTTTGGGGCTACATGAAACAAAAGGTTTACGCTGTGCCGATAATTTCAAGAAACCAATTAAAAGAAAGGATCGATGCAGCTGCGGCAGAGATTTCGGCAAACCATTCTGAAATAAGAAGGACAACACAAAGTATGTCATTTAGAGCTCTGGCGTGCATTACTGCTAATGGCAGTCATTTTGAAAACTTAATTAATTAATCATCTGTTTCTTTTTAATAAATAATAATTTGATTGTAACTTTGTTTTAATTAATTTAATTTTAAAATAAAACAGGCCTGACAGTGTCAACAGCGGGTTTAGTTAGCTATGAAGACTTTGCTCTTTTTTTACCGAGTAGGAGTCAAATTTCAACTGACTGTACTTTTGCATTTGTTTGAAATAGCAGCAAACATTGTTCTGAGCTATTGTAGGAAATATCATGTAGTTTATTAATAAATTAAAAAAAAGTGATATTAAGGGGGCATTTATTAGACTTATTTTGAAAAAAACTGAAAAACAAGGCGTTATTTTCTTTGAATTTTTATTTTCTGATTTTAAAAAAAATGTTTTATTACATTTTAGTTATGTTTGATAATTTTAATTGATAAACTATGATGTCGGCTAGTCAATAAAGAAAAAAGAATGAAAAAAGATGTAAAAACTTAGGAAATATCTTAAAAAAACTGCAGCACGTCACGCGTATTTACAAAAAAAATTAAAAAAATCATTAAAAAGAAACCAAAGGCGGTAAGTTCCAAATATAAAAGAAATTATCCTTAATTTTGTACAAATATTCAAAAAAATTCGGGCGGTCACTTATCCCCGGGACACATATAAAATTCAAAGTCATGACTGACTGACTCACTCATCAACGTCCAGCCCAAGCCGTTTGACCTAGGAAGCTGAAATTTTGCACAGAGGATCTATATATAATGTAGGCAAGGAATAAGAACGGATTTTTTGAAATTCAACCCCTAATGGGGCGAAAAGGGATGCCAAAATTTGTATGGGAGGTATAAAAAATTTTGTCTGATTTTCTTGAAACTTGAAATGAATACTCTTCAACACAATTGATTGAACACGTGTTTCACCGTTTTTCGAAATTCAACTCTTAAGGGAGTGAACGGGGTGGCAAAATTTTGAACTAAAGTCCACGCGGATGGATTCGCAGGCGAAATTATCTATATATATAAAAGGAGAAGCTGACTAACTGACTGACATATTATTATCACCGCAGAGCCCAAACTATAAGGGTTAGAAACTTG
Source organism: Yponomeuta plumbellus (assembly GCA_947310845.1). Lineage (NCBI taxonomy): Eukaryota > Metazoa > Arthropoda > Insecta > Lepidoptera > Yponomeutidae > Yponomeuta > Yponomeuta plumbellus. Next base: position 3,315,114 of record OX371204.1, read on the forward strand.
AAATTTTGCACATTAGTACCTTTTATAATGTAGGGGAGCACTAAGAAAGGATTTATGAAAATTCACCCCCTAAAGGGGTAAAATGGGTGTGCAAAGTAGTATGAAACTTTGCCATTTTTTAAGTTATTTGAATGACATTCAGTACAAAAGTTTTTCGTCAAAAATTTTAAAACACGTGTAATTTTTTTTTTAAATCATCCTTTAAGGGGATAAAAGGGGGGTGCAAAGTTAGTATGAAAGTTCTCTGATTTTCAAAGTTATGTCAATAAAAAGTGTTATTTGGATTATAAGTTCTTAATAATGATTATTTCCGATATCCCTTTTTGTGAACTCAGCCCCTAAGGGGGTAAAAAGAGGGTGGGGTTGAATTCTGATTTTTTTTTATATATTTATTTTTACAGGGCCTGTACGAAACTTTAGCCCTAACGGATGTTCGGAAAACATTTGTTACAAAAAAATGAACTTTACGCCATGATGGCTGAAAACGGAATCCGTTGAATTCTGACATTTCATGAGTGTTGCTGCTGAAAAAGTTCTCCAGCGAAAAAGGGACAAATTTGACCCATTTGAGGGCAATAAAAAATAAAATGCTACGTAATTTTTTAGTTTTACCAACGAAAAGGTTAATCTAAATATTTACTTACTCAAGTGACCTAATACAAAAATAACAAATATTTCAATATCACGAACAATATATCGAATTAACTTTAATTACTTTATTTTATTCTTTAGCTGGCATCACTGTATACTAATTTAAGGTTTCGTAAACCTTTTTAGAAAAGTGAAGTATGCCGCTGTTAGCTCTCTTAATAATTCATATCAGCGATGATGGTGTTGATAAAGATAGTGATATTAGATGATATTAGTATTAATGATGATTAAATATTTTAATAAAAGTATGTTTTCTTTACTTGTACTTTTTTACTGTTTGTGTGATGAAAAGGGACACAATGGTCACTAGCCTTAAATTCTCTTTTAATTTGAAGCTCCACACTTTATAAAATGGACACATTCATTAACAAATTAAATGTGTAGACTCAGACGTTCCCACTCGTATTGAAATTGAAATTGTAATTCTAGTAACTTATTGCTCACGCAATCGTTAAAAACAAAATAACTTCCACTTAATCACCTGCCTTGATCGCAAACAAACACATTACGGACTTAACTACATTCAAAACCAATTTGGACCAAATCAAGCAACTGCAATTCGTCAACAACCCATTATGTCCCCACTGAGGAAGGCATTTAAAACCTATTTGGAGCAAATCAAGCAACTGCAATGAAGACTGATAAAATATGTGGTAGACAAAAATACAAAACTTAAATACAAGAACGATTATCACAAGTTATTTATAGCCTGTAAAATTATTCCAGTACATATTAAAGTAAAATATTTACGGACTTATATTTAGAACCTATTTGGACCAAATCAAGCTGCAATTAAGACTGATAAAAGATGTGGTAGACAAAAATGTAGAGCCTAAATATAAAAATGTTATACCTTTTTGAATAGTTAAAGAATCGTAGAAGTTTTTAAAATTATTTGCAGAATAAGTTCCATACGTAATTTTTTTTTTAAGAGCTTCTATGTGAAAAATATTTAGAGAAAACTTATTTAATTCTAACCGTTGCCGAGCAGTTTTTTAAAGCTGTTAGTAGTAGGTGCAGCGTTTGCCGATATTTTTTATCAATTGATATGCCTTCTAACTAAATACATTAAAAAAACCACTTTATGAGGTCTATTCTGAGAAAAAATAAATCAAAAAGCCAAAAAAATTTTATATTTTTTTTAAATCTTTAACAGTCAATATCTCCATAACGGTTAACTTTCGGACCCTATATAATAGAATAAAATCCATCAGAAATGACCTAAATAATAACCTTTAATATTGTGTACGACTTTCCCTGTAACCTTGTCTAGATATATACAGTGTGTCCCTGGATAAAGTGCAATCCCGAAAGGGGATGAAACTAGACCATGAATCATTGACTAGAAAAATATAAAAAAAAATTATAAAAAAATATTGTAGGATTTATTGGTATTTTAAGATTTTCATGTTTCATTAAGGACTCTATGTACAAAAGTATTGATTTCTTCCAAAATAATGGGTCTATTTCTTTGAAATAAAAAAAAACAGTATGCCTAATACCTGGCGATGACCATGAAATAATAAATAGTCCGCAAAAAAGTAACTATCTTGGGTAAAAAAATGTATTTTTATGAAAAAAATGATTTTTTTAGACGTTTATTTTAAAAAACTTCAAATTACTAAAAAAATGTGCCCTATAACTATGTAATTTTATAGCTTACTTTTATTCTTTACCATTTTAGCTTCCAAATAAAAAAAAACAATGTTCTAACTAAAAAAACACGCTATCTACGAACTTTTAAAGTGGAGCCTAATCGTGTTACCGTGCAGGTAGAGACCGTTTTTTCCATTGTTTCCGTCCTACTCTGTGCCCTTCGGCAGTCGCAGTCCTTTTGTTCTACACTCAGGTAGAGGGAAGGCGAGGGGAGGGGAGGCAGGGGGTTCGAAACAGGACTTACACAGTCGCTCCGATATTCTCGCCGCTGCTACTACTGTTCTCGTTCTCGCATTGTGTTCTCGATGATTTGTTATTAAGTTTTTGTTACATTGTTGACTGTTACGTTTTCTACTGTTCGTTACGTTTGGACTGTTCCTGTTCTGCTGTTAAGTGTTGACGAAATGCCGCGATTGACAGAGCTCTCACCTCGAGAAATAGCCGACATGCATTATTATTATGGCATGTCACATGGTCGCACAACAGTCGCTCGGACTGCATACATAAATGCTTTCCCGGGCAGACTCATACCCTCAGCTCGAAATTTTCAAGAGATTCATAGGAGGCTCTCCAACATTGGACTTGGTTTGGCACGAGATCGTGGTGAGCAACCAGCTGTCGTTATTGACAATGCGATAGAAGAGGCCATTTTAAACGATCTGTTTGCTGACCCTACAACAAGCATAAGACGATTAGCGTTGCGTCATGGCATATCGAAGACGTCTGTCTGGCGAATTTTGAAAAAGGAGGGATTGCATCGTTTCCATTACCAACGAGTACAACATTTACACGAAAATGTAGATAATCGTCCAAGATGCGTAATGTCGACGTGGATTCTAAGAAAAATTTGAGCTGACCCAAATTTTCCCAAACGCATTTTTTGGATGGACGAAGCGACATTTACCCGAGACGGCATTACAAACTGCAGAAATTTGCACCAGTGGTCTCACGAAAATCCACGATTGAAGCGGGCATCTACTTTTCAAGTAAAATTTTCAATAAACGTATGGGCAGTCTTAATCGACGACATTTTAATTGGTCCAGTCATTTTACCCAGAACCCTAAATGCTGAACGTTTTTTAGAATTACTACAAAATTTACCCATGTTGATGGAAGATGTTCCCCTGGCTACGAGACGGCGTGGGCGTATGTATCTCCAAATGGATGGATGTCCTGCACATTATGGGCGGGAGGTGCGGCGATTTTTGAACGAAAATTACCCGAACCGGTGGATTGGCCGAGGAGGGCCAGTAGGCTGGCCAGCGCGTTCACCTGATCTGACACCCCTAGATTATTTTTTATGGGGTGTCATGAAGCAAAGAGTATACAGCACGCCAATAAATACCGAGGCACAGTTGCACGACCGAATAATTCAGTGCGCAAATGACATTAAAAACGATCCAGGAATGATTCGCAGAGCCACTAAGCAAATTAATATTCGTGCAGTAATGTGCTTGCAAAATCGAGGAGGCCATTTTGAACATTTAATGCATTAAATAAAAATGCAAAATTGTAAATTACGGATAATTTTATTAATAAAGTTATTGTGATTAAAGTCTGACTTTTATTACCTACTAAAATGTAAATAACTTTTTTAGTTAGAACATTGTTTTTTTTTTATTTGGAAGCTAAAATGGTAAAGAATAAAAGTAAGCTATAAAATGACATAGTTATAGGGCACATTTTTTTAGTAATTTGAAGTTTTTTAAAATAAACGTCTAAAAAAATCATTTTTTTCATAAAAATACATTTTTTTACCCAAGATAGTTACTTTTTTGCGGACTATTTATTATTTCATGGTCATCGCCAGGTCTTAGGCATACTGTTTTTTTTTATTTCAAAGAAATAGACCCATTATTTTGGAAGAAATCAATACTTTTGTACATAGAGTCCTTAATGAAACATGAAAATCTTAAAATACCAATAAATCCTACAATATTTTATATAATTTTTTTTTATATTTTTCTAGTCAATGATTCATGGTCTAGTTTCATCCCCTTTCGGGATTGCACTTTATCCAGGGACACACTGTATATAATAAGAAGATGATCGCGGAATGTGTGTGAAAGAGATGCCATATAACTTTATGTTACGTTACGTTAACGCTATTATAGCGCTATTTATAAAGTTAAATCGGGCGTAACGTTATTGGAATAGCGCTATTCGACCAATATAATAACGTTATAACCGTATAACGTTTTGAAATAATAACGTTTTAGGAACCTTTTCATAGCGTTATGACGCATAGCGTTAGGAGCATAATAGCGGTATTTCAAGGTCTGGTAGTGATCAACAACTTCACATCCAGTTGGGTCACTATACCCAGCGGTGTGCCACAGGATCTCTCCTGGGGCCCTTGATTTTTGCCTTAATAGTCAATGATATTGATAAATGTTTTCGTTTTACCCGACTTCTTAGCTTTGCTGATGATATGAAGATCTTCGCCAGAGTAGCATCAACTGCTGACATGACTGATATCCAGTCTGACCTGTCACGTCTAGATGATTACTGTCAGTTGAACAAATTAGACTTGAATCCTAGTAAATGCACTGTAGTCACATTCACGCTTAAGCAGAATATTATCCCTACTTGTTATACACTTAAAGGTCAAACATTAAATAGATCGTACCATGTCAGAGACCTAGGTGTCGAACACGATGCTAAGTTATTATTTGACAATCACGTAAATAAAATTATAACTAAGGCATCTCGGTCACTGGGTTTTGTCATGCGCAGTTCCTCATGTTTCCATAGGGCAAAGACCTTGAAAATCTTATATTGCACTCTCGTTCGAAGCAACCTCGAATATGCTTCGCAAATTTGGAACCCCAGATACCTATCTATATTGACAGAATTGAAGCTATTCAAAGAAAATTTATGAAGTTTATGTGCTACCGGTTGAAATACCCATACAAGTCGAGTAACTATCTGGCGCTATGTAGAAAATACCATCTCTTACCCCTAGAAATTCGGCGCAGAGTCGCGGACACAATATATTTACTAAAAATCATTGCGGGACTAGTGGACTGTCCCGAGCTCTTAGGTAAATTATCATTTACGGTGCCTACAAGATCTAGGCGCTTCGTTCCCCCACTTTTTATTCCACAGGTGTCAACCAATTATGAGCAAAATGCATTTCTTCGGCGGGCTTGTACTAGCGTACATCAAATCTCATACGAATTAGACCTAGATGTATTCAATTGCAGTATAGCGGCTGTCAGGCGACACATTAATGGTATTTTTTTTTTGCAGATAAACAAAAAAATTAATTAAAAAATTTATGCATATCGCATTGTCATTAATGGTACGATAGCAGGGCGTCTCATTTAGTATCTATCAGTAACTAGATGAGACGCATTGCTATTGCTTACCTAGGTTTCTAGGTTACCCAGGTCTTGCATTGTATTCTATAGATACATCTGCCTAATTTACTGAGTGATATGAGCTCTGCTGTTTGTGCAGCGAGCGACGTTGTATTATTTTAAGTTTAAGATTCTTATTTTTAAATTGTTTACTATAAGTGTGAACCTGTAATTGGCTTTCTGTATCCCTACACTATATACTATTTTATTGTAATAGCTGTTGGTTCACCATAGATCTCTAAATAAATAAATAAAAAAACCTACACACATTTTCAAAGCCGTATAACAAAGACTTAAATTGTTCTCAAATTAACGCTTACGATTGTACAAACCCAAATTATGTAGTGTATCCTAGTAACGTCAAAAGGGTTCTAACAAAAGATACGGGCGAGGTTAAAAAGGTGAACCTGGTTACCATTCGAAAGAATCTATTCGGTGCACCTAATCCAAGTATCCTAGATAGTTTGGGAGAGAAAATAAAAGCAAGAAATAAGGCCAAGGCAAATCCCCTTAAAATGGGAAATACAAGAGAAATTACTGTGCCTACAGAATCAGTTCAACAAATACAGCCAATTAAACGAGGAGCAGAAGTTAAGAAGGGTACTTTACTGAAAAAGGTAAAAGTTTTCTCTGGTGTAAAGTTGCCAGATCAAGCCGGCAGTCCAGAGTGTCTTCCTAAAGGCTATTCTCCACCCATATTGCCCATACCAACCGTCCGCAAAACTTACGAGTTACTAATGAACTCGCAGCAGTTCAGAATGTGTCGGAACACCCTGTCCCCAGCCACGATGGAAATTATGAAAAATAGCGGTGGAAAACCATGGGGCTCCGCTAACCTTAACGTTATGGACAATAAATGTGAAAGAGAGAACGCTGCCAAAGATCTGAAGAAGATTTCGCTGGACGAATACAGAAAGCGTAACTCGAAACCTGATGGCACCTTTATCGATTTGACAGATGATGACAGAAAATCTGTTAAGCCACAATATGAAACTTCTAAGCTATATGGAACAAATAGAAACAGTGAAGTAAATAACTTGAGAGGAGAAAACAACGAGAGACGTAGTGTAGACTAGCAAGATCTAGGATACGGCTCCGATAGTACTGTAAAACTTTGATCTGTTGTTAAGCTACTTTAGGCCGATTTCTGAATTGAGAATTTTCGCTGAGTAACTACTTAACTGTAGTGTTGTCTCGTCAAATTTCTCAGAAAAGAGCTTGACAGAACGTTACTTAAGTATTTACTTAGTGTAAATTCTCAATTAAGAAATCGGCCCTAAATCATATACGGGTATATGGAGCTAAAAAGAGTATTATGTTTATTGAATTATAATTTGTTAGTTGTTCATTGAAGACTGCTTCAATGCAGGCATATATTAAGCTAGTTATTTACGGTTTTCTCATTCCTTTGACGGAATGTAAGAGATATAAGATAAGGAAAAACTTTTAAATGAGTTGTTTTCCTTTGTTTCCTTGTGATTTATCGTTGAATGTTATTGTTGATATGTTATTTGTTTATATTGTTTGAAGTGTGTTGGTTTAACTCAAGTGCCAGCCTGACAGCACGTTAGACCTTATTATTTTCGTCTATTCTAATCTACAGACCTTTCAGGCAGTTTGCTGATATTGACAGATTAATTTTACTGGCATTGCAGTTTCATTAGGCTTTCCAGTATTACCTACTAATAAATTTACCATTTAAGGAAAATTTAAAGGTCGAAAATTTATTGTAAGTTAGAGAAAACATAATTTTGTGAGTTACGTAGACTGTTCTAAGTGTAAAGGCTCCATTAAACAAGAAGAGTTTCTCGGTAGCGAGCGGCGAATAATCGTAAGCGATTATCCCAAGGCAATACTCGCTATACGATTCCCGCCTTCGGTTGTTTACATTTTGACAAAAAATCGTATTATTCTAGTTATTCTCGAATGCGAGTATCACAGGCGAGACTCACTTCTCTTAATATGTTTACACTACAGGCGAGTTATCGAAGATCTATACACGCATACGAGTCTCGACCTGTATACAGATAGCTCGTAAGATAAACTCGTATAGTTTGTTTACACAGGCTCGCGGCCTAGGAGAGTTTAAGTAGCGATAATTGTATCTGAGAGGCGAAGCTCGGGGCATTTGTTTACACTATTCGACCATATTACTGCCTAAAAGAAATCGCTGCTCGCTACCGAGAAACTCTTCTTGTGTAATGGAGCCTTTAAGAAGTACAAAGTACAAAGAGTTGAAGTGAGCAATTAATCCTGTGTTGGTAATAATAGTATTAAAACAAATTTTTTCATCCATGTGACAAATAAAAGATTGCATGTTTTTGGAGTTTATTATTACCTCCTACAATATAAAATCAGTAAAAACAGTGGTGTGTCAGTATTGCTAGATGAGGCGAGTGTTAGTTATGTCGGCCAAAAAAATGCAATTGCACGTACTCTTTTCTTCGTCTTTACGAGGTTTTCAATTTTCCATCGTTCCATTTAAAAAAAAAGCCGCGGAAAACTGTGTCAATGAGGGCTTTTCAATGTCAGCTGTCAGTTTTTTTTACGTAGCCTCCATTATTGTGTCCCACTGCTGGGCAAAGGCCTCCCCCAGTTCACTCCAAAGCTTTTGGTCCTGGGCCACCTCAGACTACTGCCTGCTGTCAGTTGATTTCATAAAAAAAACTAGATGGCGCTGCAAGGAGAACCAATGTCATCATAAGTTTTAATTGTTGTACATCTAAACATCTTTTTGTAGTCTGTGATCTAAACTAGACTGTTTCGAAACTGTTAAAACTTGAAAGTTATCGAAGTATTTTTACTTTGTTCATTACATACGTAGGTACGAGGGCGGTTTGATAAGTTCGTGACTTTAAGCTTGAATACATTGTTTTTTTGAAATTCAATTTTTGTTTCTTAATTAGGAACTCCTTACCGAGTTTATGTTGTTCCATTTTTAAAATTGGCGCGAAAGAAAAAAAAAATAGAAGCCTTTGTGTAAGCGGAGTCGGAATATTGTTTGAAAATGGAGAAAAATGAATTTCGTGTATTAATTAAACACTACTTTTTGCGTGGTAAAACCATTAAGGAGACGGAGGACAGACTGAAAAAATATTATGGGGACTCTGCTCCGTCTCATGGAATGGTTCATAAGTGGTTTACTGAATTTCGTTGCGGTCGTACCACCACAAATGACGCCGACCGCCCAGGAAGGCCGATTGAGGTCGCCACTGAAGATGTTATTAGCAAAATTCACGACATTGTTATCGAAGACCGTCGAAAGAAGATACGAGAGATAGCTGATGCTATTCACATCTCTATCGAACGAGTTTTTCATATTTTGCACGATAAACTCTGCATGAAAAAGCTTTCTGCAAGATGGGTGCCGCGTTTGCTGACGCATCGACTCGACTCGTTGCCCACTCGTCGGCAATCGCAACATCAAAACTAGTGGAATTGCGATACGAATTATTGCCACACCCCCCACATTCACCAGATGTAGCTCCGTGTGACTTCTTCCTGTTCCAAAACATGAAGAAATGGCTTGGCGGACAAAGATTTTCATCCAATGAAGAAGTATTTGCTGAAGTAAAAGCTTATTTTTCAAGGTTTGATAAAAAATACTTTTTGGATGGGTTAAAGAAGCTGGAATATCGCTGGTTGAAGTGTATAAAGTAGAAAGGAGATTATGAAGAAAAATAAATAAAAAATTTCCTTAAAAACTTTTTTCTTTATCTCAAAGTCACGGACTTATCAAACCGCCCTCGTACCTATATGAATTGTGTCTTTAATCATGGCAAGCCCATGAATTAGACATTTTTGTAAAAAAAAAAACAGGACAGAAACCACAGAGAAGGTACAGTGATGTCACGTCAATTTTGATATATTATATCCTGGGACGCGATTTATTTCGATTTCTTCATATGGCCACACTCTGACTGTCAAACTTAGGTATTTCAGCTGCAAGTAGTACAGCCCAAACAGTTTGATACTCGTCATAGAAAAAAACTTTTGTTTCTATTCAACATAATTTTACCTATGTTTTAGTATGTACATACGAGTAATAATGTTTTAAAGCAAACATGAATTATTTCTTAATAGACGAACGAATAAACGAAAATGTTAAATGTCAGATCGAAGACTTAGTCAAAGAACTCAAAGATGTTGAGAAAAAAGATATGAATCAGATTTTGAGTATGGTTCAGCATTAATAAATGTTTATAAGTTTATGTGGTGCATCTTTCCCTTTTTTTTTTTTTTTTTTTTTTTTTCACGCTGGGAAAAATGCGTTACGCATCTCCTCCCGTCGGGGGACGGAAGGAGTATGTGGGACTCCCCGGGAAAGTGGTTCCCGGTATACTCACTAAACAACCCAGCGGCACTCCCTCTTCGCCTTGGTGGCGGGGTTCTGGGAATCTGGCACTTCTTCCAGTCCCCCGCCGGTGATTGCCCGCCTAGACACGGCGGGCCCTTCGCCTCCCTCCCTTCACGGGGAGGGGCCCGGGGACGACCGGGAGTGCTCGGTCGTCCCCATACGGCGCGGTGATGAGCAGTGCAATGCGGACGAGGGCGCCCCCGCACCTGTCGCCCGCTGCTCATCACCATGGGGCGAGAGGGGGCGGTTGCGAATCCGCCCTCTCCTGCCCCTCCTTCGTTGGCGGAGCGGCGGCGCGAGAGGATCGTTCTCCCGCGCGCGCTCCGCCTCCTCCTTCTGTGCCATCACGTCCTCACAGAAGAAGGCGACCGCCGTCCACGCCTCCTCGCTCCCCAGCATGGCATTTACCACGCCGGGAAGCGAGAGGTCCGGCCCAACCACGGCGACAAGACTGCGGCGCCGCTCGGACAGCGACGGGCACACCTCAAGTGTGTGCTGCGCCGTGTCGTCAGCCGCGCCGCAGCCGTGGCACCCCGGGTTCTCCTCTCTCCCGATCCGGTGCAGGTACGATCCGAAGCATCCGTGCCCGGACAGCACCTGCACCAGTCTGAAAGAGAGGAAACCGTGCGAGCGCTCGAGCCAGTCTTGCAGGACCGGCCCGAGCGCGTCCAGGGTTCGGCGGCCGAAGGCTGCGGTGGCGAGGTCCGCCGTCCAGTGATGGACTATTGCCTCCCTCGCCTCCCGCCGAACGGCCGCCCGTACCTCAGGGGTGGGGCGCTCCCCGAGCGCCTTTCGCCCCGCCGTCCATTCGTACACTCTGGCGAGCACCCACGCCTCTAGCTCCCAAGGCGGGGTGCCCGCCAGAGCGCACGCGGCCGCGAACCCAACCGTCCGGTAGGTTCGCGCCACCCTCTGGGCGATGGCCCTTTGAGGCGTCCGAAGGGCGGTGGCATTCTCTCTCCTTTGGAGGGAGTCCGCCCAGATGGGCGCCCCGTACAGGGCCATGCTCTTCAGTATGCCGGCGTACAGCCGCCGGCATCGCCCGCTCGGCCCTCCCAGATTCGGCATGAGCCATGAGAGGGCCCTCGTCGCCTTCAGCAGGCGCGACGACAGTCCGCTGAAGTGCGGACCGAAGCGCCACCTGCTGTCCAGCGTCAGGCCCAGATACTTCATCTGGGCCTTCACCTCAATCCTGACGCCCTCAACAAAGATATGGGCGTCAGGCGGGGGGCGCTGCCTAGGACCGTGAAAGAACACGGCCTCGGTCTTGTGCAGCGCCACCCTCAGCCCTAGGCGGCGGATCCTCCCGGCGGTTAAGGATCCGCCCGCCGAGGCCAGACTGGCCGCCTCCCTGAAGCTTCCTCCCCGGGCGGTGAGGAGAGTGTCATCTGCGTAGCAGATGACACTCGTGCCCCGGAGGAGGGCTCCCCGCAACAGCCAGTCGAACCCGATGTTCCAGAGAAGGGGCCCTAAGACCGACCCCTGCGGAACACCGGATTCGACGCCGTATCGCCGGAGCCGGCCAGTCTTGTCTACGAGGAGGACCACTCGGTCCTCCAGGTAGTCCGCCAGAAGGCCCCGCAAATACTCCATGAAAACGGAGTGCCTCGAGGATGGTGGAGTGGGGAACGGAGTTGAAAGCGTTGGCTATGTCGAAGGACACAGCCAACACTCCGTCCCCAGCGTCCACGGCCTCCTTCACCTGACCCTTTAGCAGGGCCAGGGCGTCCACTGTCGAACGCCCAGTCCGGAAACCAAACTGAGCGTCCGACAGGTCCGGCCCGACCGCCCGCAGGTGGTCGTTAAGGCGGGCGGCGATGATCCCCTCGAACGTCTTACCGACCTCATCGAGCAGAACGATGGGCCGGTATGCCGAGGGGGAATCGGCCGGGCGCCCTTCCTTACGGAGGAGGCACAACTGCCCCTCCTTCCATGGTTTCGGGAATCTCCCCGACGCAAGACACGCGTCGAAGAGATCCCGAAATCTGCCCACCATCCGGGTGGCGGCTATTGCCACCACCCTCGCGGGGACGCCATCTGGTGCATCTTTCCCTGTCCCATCTATCCTTGTTTTTGGTGGAGTGGAAATGTTCGTTTTGATGTATAGTTAATGTTTTCGTTTTGCTTATATTTATGTTTGGAAAAAAATATTTGGAGACTCCAACCAAACTAATTAAACAAATAATCAAGTTAAGCAAAAGTATCACGATGGTTTATTCAGACATTATGCAGGGTTATCAACTAAAAGATTTTTAAATTTCCCGCCAAAGGCTTGTGCCAGGACTCACTTGTCGCACTCTACGAGGTAGTAGGTGAGGTGAGATGCGACCTCCACGCTCCGTGGTCGTATGCGATCTCTATAGGTAGTGCTGTCAATGACAATCGTGACACTCTGTCATAGTGTTATCATATCTTTGTATCGTGTTATTATTTGTCTAGTGGAATTCTTTCAGTTAAATAAAACCAATATTCTCTTGGTATTTCGTCTATTATGCTACAATTTATTTAACTGAAAATGCCTGACGAAAAACTAGACAAGTCTTCGCTGTCAAGATATCTACGACCCGATAAGTTTGACATCGAGCCTGATGTCGCGGACGCCGATGCAAAATGGTTACATTGGAGATCGACATTTGAGAGCTTCTTAGCTGAAGAGATTACTAAAGATGTACCAGACTCCCTCAAGCGTAAGCTGCTAGTCAATCACTTATCGGCATCTCTTTACAAACATATCAAATCATGCTCTACTTATCAAGAATCTATGACAGTTCTGGAAGACATCTATGTCAAACCTAAAAATACTATTCTAGCTCGACACATCCTATTTAATCGCAAACAACGAGCCGACGAAACGATTACTGACTTTGTTAGGGCTCTTCGACTTTCTGCGAAAGATTGCAAATTCGAAGACGTCAAAGCCCAAGAGCATGAAGACCAAGCAGTCCGTAGTGCTCTTATATCCGGCCTACTGTCACGAAGAATTCGCGAGCGATTGCTAGAAAATTCCAAACACTCTCTCAGAAGCGCTTAATCAAGCCGTTGCTCTTGAAACGGCCGAGAAGGATGCAGCTACTATTGGTAACAACTCTCTGCAACTCACCGCCATATCGCAAGGTCATTCGCGGGACAACGAATCCGAAAATCTAGCGACAGCTTCATCGTCACGAACTTTTCAAGCTGCCCCGAGCGCACCACCTCCGACTAAACCCTGTTACTTCTGCGGCGGTGGCGTTCATCCAAGGTTCAGATGCCCAGCCAGCAAAGCCACCTGTAAAAAGTGCTCCAAAAAGGGACATTTTGCAAGCGTCTGTATATCGGGAAATATAAACTTGAACACGACGACAGTTGAAGATCCTACGACCTCTAGCAACGAACAGTTCCACAGTGGAGCCATTTCTGCCGCCTCTCCTTCGTGTCTTAGGAGTGCAACAATTTCAATCATGGTCAACGAATACAAGGCTGACGCTCTTGTCGATACAGGGAGTTCGGTCAGTTTTATTAACAGTAAAGTCGCTCGCATAATGAAACTACGCAAAAAACCCAGCAAGCAGACAGTCAATCTAGCTTCTCTCAATCAAGTCTCGTTTGTCGAAGGTGTCTGCTTTGCTACTATTACGATGAATAAACATACCTACAAGCAAATACCGCTTCTCGTTGTCGACAATCTCTGTGCCGACGTCATCGTGGGCCATGACTTGCTCAAACATCACTCGAGCATTCATTTCAATCTTGGTGGGCCTGCCAAACCATTAGAAATATGCAACGTGTTACAAGCTTCGGTACCACCAGCCTCGGTGTTCACAAATCTATCACCAAACATTCAACCGATCGCCGTGAGAAGCCGGCGCTACAGTAAGGAAGACAAGTAGAACAAGAAGAAAGTAAAAAGTAGAAGAAGAAGAAGAAGTAGACAAGAAGACAAGTAAGTAAGGACATTTTAATTTCATAAAATATTATATTATCTTTTACATTATGGCTGACACATTTTTGTGAAAAAAAAAACGTTAATAGGTACTTGTAAAACAGAAGTCAGGGATAAAAAACATATACATTATAGTAATACGTGTTGGTTTCTTCTCTATTGAGCTGCAGCCTGCCACTTTTTATGTGAAAAGCTTGAAACTACGTACTTTATTTGATGCCAAATAATCTTGTACCAATAAATCTGATGATGTTATTACAACGGGTGCCTTGAGTGGTAGGTATTTATTGGAAACAAATACGTAATCTATTAACACGACACAGGGTATCCTAGTGTGGGGCCAGAAGCAATCTATGTGCCTGTGTGTAAATGTTATGTTATGTTATTAAATAGTTTTTCCTATTTTGGTCTTGTTTTATTCATTATACTTTCTTACAGTGCCACCATCTCATCTGTTCAGTTGATAGCGGCGCTAGTGGAGAATTTAGTAGTAACATTTGAGAAATTTACCTAGAAAAATGAGGATATTTTAACCCATCTTTCAATTTTAATGAACATATATCTATAAATCTTAGTAAATGAATAAATAAAACAAAAAATGGGGAACAGGATTTACAATTAATTACTTAGTTACAATTTTACCCACCTGAGCAGATAACTTGGTGGCGCTGTATATGGTGATTATTGATGATTTGCAAACATATTTAAAAAAAGTTTCTATATTCGCCGTACATATACATTTTGCCATGTTACCACATAACTCGGTAAAATCTTTCTTCGATTCGCTATAGCCCTATTAGTCCCATTTATATTATTGAAAACCTGATGTAGAATTACTTACTGTTACTTATGAATATTTATTGTAACTTATATGGTATGTACCACACTTAGCACATAATAACATAACCGGGTTCCAGCTGGTTCACTAGCACCACCAAGGGAAAAATGATATTTTTTAGAGATAAATATGTACATTGATAATTAGATAAATAGATAATGGTGATAATAGTGATTATCATGGGCCCATGACTGTAATTTAAATTATTGGAATAGGAATAATGGAATTTAGTCGTAGGTTTTTTGGTACACAGCCATGGGTCCGAAAAATCACTATTAAACATGGTGATGGGATTGAAAAGATACTTTTTGCAAATTGTGTAAAAGAGCTATGATTTTTTTATCATTTAATATTAATACTTAATTACCAACATTAATTTTAAAAAATACACAGATTATGTAGATCGGAATAAATAATATCGACATCTTTATGGTGTTTGTCCCAGCCCTATCGATTTTGGCTTTGTTCAGTAATCTGTGGCAACCGTGTACGATTGTAACATTTTTAGTGCATGAGTAGGTACACTACAGCTGTCTTTTTCTGGCGCAGAGATTTATCGTAAGAGTAACATGGACAGCTATACAACTGTTACTTTTTATTTTATTCCTCCTTCTATGGTACTCCATCTTCTGAGGTGCTCGGTTCTATGCTAATGCCGGCTACACACGTAACGATAGATTTTCGTCATACACACGATCGATAAATCTGCGCAAATCGGCTTGCGCAGTTTAATCGCTACGATATATCGTTACGTGTGTAGCCGGCATAACGCTAGTGGCATTTTTCCGAGCGGTTCCGTGCTTCGCAAGGCACGCTAAGCAGTTGGTGCCGGCTGCCGTCGATCGATAGATGGCAGTCGTCAAGCCAAGTCAGAGGCCTTAGAGCGGCTTGAAAACTTCTGTCACTGAGACCAGCCACTAGTCTTACAAGCCTCCACCAATCCGGACTTGCCCCCCGTGGTGGAGTATGGCCTATACCTTCCTCAGGGAAGAGACCCGTGCCCCTCGGTGGGGACATAATGGGTTGATGACGAGTGTGTGTGTGTGTGTGTGAGAAAGAGAGAGAGTGAGAGAGAGTGTATGTTTTGCGTATGTGTTAGCTTGTAATTTAAGATCAAAAGAATATGAGGGGGCGTCCATTTACGTGAGGTATTTAGGGGAGGGAGGGGGTCGAGCCGAGTCTTGGCAAATATTACGTAATTTTTTTTAGCAGAAAATTGTGTAAAACTGTAATCTAAGATTACAGCAATATTCGCCAATACTAGTCAGCCTTGCTCGTCTTAAATAAAAGTAATTAAACAAATTGTGTTAGGTATGTTTTTTAATAAATCCAATACTTTTGTACCCAAAGTACAATTTTTGAAATATCAAAGCAAATCCTTAAAAACGCCTCACGTCATTAATGGACGCCCCCTAACATGTAACGTAACGCATAGTTTTTCTATCCAGAGTGCGTATGTAGGTGCTTAGTTTTTAAGGTGGAGAAATATTCGTACTTACTTATTTGTAATTAACTTTTCTACAACTAAGTACAGAAAACTGAAATGTGTTTAAAAATTAAGATAATTATGTAAGTATTTTATTATGTACCAAAGTGTAAAAATATTTGTTTTTTTTTACAAAAAAAAGATGAATGTGCGAGCCAGACTGAGGCTACCTATTTGTACATTTTGTACAAATAAAGTAGGTTTCCAGGGGGAATCGAATCCACGAACTCCAGCTTGGGAGTCCAGCGTATTAGATTATGGGCCGGTTTCAGAATTGAGAATTTCACTAAGCAAATAGGTACCTAGCTACATAAGTAACGTTTCTGTCAAGCACGCTCTTTTCTGAGAAATTTTACGAGACAGCACTACAGTTCAGTAGCTATTTCGCGAAATTCTTAATTCAGAAACTGGCCCTTTGTCTATTCTCGCTGGAAAAGAGATCATGGGGGGCTGGTAATCATACAGGGTGGCCGGGGGATTGACGTCAAAAAAAAAAAAAATAGGTCCCTCTTGTCATGGGGTATCCGAATCACCCCCATGTATGTTCCGCGATTTTTCATAGTTTCGGAGTTATGATTTTTTTTCTGAATTTTCATGAATTTTCGCCTTATCAATTTTGAAAATTTCTAAAAAAAAAACTAGAAACTTTTTTCAATTACTTTTTTTTGTAACTGAATCTTCACAAGTTGTTCTTCTATGCATAAAATAATCAGCTTCGTAACTTTGATAAAAGTTATTAAAGTGTTGGTCTAAAGTCAAAATTTTCGTTCGGTAAATTATGACTTGAATTTTCAAAAATAAATTAGAAATCCAAACAGATGTTTTAATGGTTTCTTAGTTAGCCTCAGAAATGCGCAAGACTCTCAGATTTCTTAATCATTAAAAAAAAGTACTGCTTAACGAGCTACTTTGTGTACATTCGGCCTTCGAAGACAGCGAGGTGAAGAATTATTAAAATTATCAATTTTTTTTTCTGCCATTTCATCTTTTCTTCACCTACGTAGGAAATTATCTTTTAATCGTCTAAAAGCTGCTCTGTTTTCCTTTACAACACGTTCGGCTTCTGTTAATTTCTGCCTCAGCTCTTGTTCACTCCCACTTTCTCTGGCGTATGCTATTTCCTTAAAATAGCCCCAAATAAAAAAATCCATGGGGTTGAGGTCAAGTGAGCGTGGAGGCCACGATATTGGTCCGCCGCGTCCGATCCATCTATTGGGGTACGCCTCATTTAAATAATTTCGGACTTGCGTTGCGTAGTGACATGGAGCGCCGTCATTTTGAAGAACCATGGTTCGTCTTAGTTCAATATTCACGTCTTCTAGCAACAATGGAAGTTCATGTTCCAGAAAGTGTTCGGTATCTTTCTCCATTTAATCTGGACGGCAATTCAAATGGACCAATCAGTTCGCCATTGAGAATACCAGACCACAAGTTAACGCTGAAACGATGTTGAAACGTCGACGCTCTCATTTCGTGTGGATTTTCAACCGCCCACGTGTGGTAATTATGAATATTGAAAATTCCAGTGCGCTCAAAACATGACTCATCTGACCATAAAACTTTATTGAAAAATCCAGGATCTTGTTGATCTTTTTGTAGCATTGTTTGGCAGAAATCAATGCGCAATTGGTAGTCTGTAGGCAGTAAAGCTTGGACTCGTCGGATATGGAACGCATGATATCCTTCATCGTGAAGGTGATGTCTTGGATAGAAGTTCTTGGGATGTTCAGAGTACGAGCCATAGCTCTGGTACTCGTGGAAGGATTTCGTTGAACTTCTTCGAGCACAACTTCTCTGCGATCCGGGTCAACTCTAGGGATTCCTTCCCTATCGCCTCGTTGGCCAGGAATGCGGCCTGCCATTAAGGTATTGTGCGTGTTAATAAAAACGCGATGGTCGGGATAATGCTCAGGTTGCGGCCCACCACGACGTTGAAGTTGTTCGCGATACAGTCGCGCTGCTTCAAGGCCGTTTCCTTGTGCAACTCCATAAAAATAGTGCATTTCTGCGTATTCACTTAACGTGTAACTCATCTTTTACACTTCCAAGTAAACAAAGTCCAAATCAGTATGCAAGACACAGTCCAATTAACGAGCAAAGTAGTCAAATAAGTAGGCAGCGGAATCCGCGGACAAAGCGAGACAGTGAGGTAAAACAAAATGAAGACACGTGTAGCAGTAAACACAAAGTAAGAACGACTGAGGTACAAACTTGTTTTGTGTTCGCTTCTGCTGCGCTGCCCCTCTCACTCTTACCGCTGAGAGTGAGAGAGATAGCAATAGTTCGGCGGCCTCCTATCCTCAAAGACTATTGTTATTACAGGTAAAAAGTTGCGTCTGCATTTACAACCCATGACCCACGAGAACGGACCGCGCAAAATTAATTACTGTAAAACGGAAAATGCCTCCAAATTTTTTAATCTGTGTTTTATTGACAAAACCACTTTTATTCATCATGATGATGACGACTCGTTCATTAATAACCTAAGAAAAGACGAAATGGCAGAAAAAAATAAATGTTAATTTTAATAATTCTTCACCTCGCTGTCTTCGAAGGCCGAATGTACACAAAGTAGCTCGTTAAGCAGTACTTTTTTTTAATGATTATGAAATCTGAGAGTCTTGCGCATTTCTGAGGCTAACTAAGAAACCATTAAAACATCTGTTTGGATTTCTAATTTATTTTTGAAAATTCAAGTCATAATTTACCGAACGTAAATTTTTGACTTTAGACCAACACTTTAATAACTTTTATCAAAGTTACGAAGCTGATTATTTTATGCATAGAAGAACAACTTGTGAAGATTCAGTTACAAAAAAAGTAATTGAAAAAAGTTTCTAGTTTTTTTTTTAGAAATTTTCAAAATTGATAAGGCGAAAGTTCATAAAAATTCAGAAAAAAAATCATAACTCCGAAACTATGAAAAATCGCGGAACATACATGGGGGTGATTCGGATACCCCATGACACGAGGGACCTAATTTTTTTTTTTGACGTCATTCCCCTGGCCACCCTGTATATTTATGGTGTATGGATACTTGGATAGCAAAAGAAAACCAAAACATGAATGATTTTTATTATTAAATCTTTATTTTACAGGGCCTGTACGAAACTTTAGCCCTAACTTATGTTCGGGAAACATTTGTTACAAAAAAATCGAACTTTACGCCATGATGGCTGAAAACGGAATCAAAACATGAATGAAGTAAAAATAGGGTCAAGTTCCAGTAAGCGACACTTGATCAAGATAAAGCAAATTTTGAAATTCTAGAGCGTTTGAAATTCTTTTTTTGTTTTTCAGGAAAGCGCTTCGCATTGATCCAAATGAAGTGCTGCCTAGTCCGTCTACTTCCGTGTGTGCGGGTGTCTCCCGCGCCTCTCGCGCCCCCCCGCCGCACCCCGTTCCCCGCGGACCCGCGGTCCCCGCTCACCTTACATCCTGTGGACTCGTTGGTGACGCTGAGCGCTTTATGAAAATGACTCTTGCGCGCGACTGCACAAGGGTGCTACGAAGGTTGTGCGTGTGATTGTACATAATTATTGTAATTAGACGTCTTTTGATTTTACTTAGAGTAATGCGACCTCGTTGCGATGATAAAAATGCAAGGTTTGAAAAATTTTTGTTTCCACAGAGGTTTTTGTCGTAAGGAGGTATCATCGTCTTTAACACATGTAGGGTATTTACAGCTTTACCATATTATAGTAATGAAAAACAGCCTAATGAACTAGATTGAGATTAGCCGTTTTTTTCGTTTTTCATAAAATTACGCCTTTACTTACGTACATCCGCGCAGTCTATTAAATTAGTACGATACATCCGGCTAAATTTGCAAGTAAAATGTGCTTTTGACTGTACCTATTGTTTTCTTATTTACTTAGTACAACGTTTATTTTAGTTTGTAATAAAAACGATTATTTTTTCGTACTCTTGTTTTACTCTTTTGCGAAAACGATACTATAAAGTTTCTAGTTTGTAGCTAGGTTCTTAAGTAATATTCATCACACAGACTGACCACTGTTTGCCTTCGAGAAAACGTATTCCACTGCAGTAGGTTAAAATAGTACAAGAAAATAATATAAATGTTATTATAAATACAATTCTGTATTGCAGTTTTAAAAAACCGAAACAGCTTCGCCTCTCGCATGTTGTATGTACCTATAATGTAAATGTTTGTGTTATTTTTATGTTAATTAATAAGATGTATATTTTGTTAGGTCTGAGAATTGGGCGTAGGCTTAATAAATATGGCAATATGACTTTTACCGAGTAACCAATACTTACATATTCACAGCTGAATGGTCGATATATTTACTTGATTTTTCTACGGAGGAGTCCAATTTCGTAAGATGTTCAGTACTAAGATTGAGTTTTTAATATTCAATGGTTTTAATAAGTACAGATATAAGTAGGTATGACGGCGAACGGTAGGTAAGCACAATTTAAAAGAAATCGCTGACTGTGGCAGGGTTTCAGATTACGCCTCGAATCCTTATCTGAATTCTCTGAAGTCATTTCGAAAGGTGCATAGCATTAAGTACCTATAAAACTACTGTCAACACCAGTAATTCGATAACTTTGTAAAAAATTTACTAACCCTAGTATCTTATTAAGCTGGGTCCATATTATTACCTACATGTAAGAGTAACTGTCGTAATGCCTTCCACACACAAAATTCGCTTTAAACCCGTCTGGAACTGACTTTATGTAGATAAGTTTCCAGCTTTACGAGATAGGAAAATACTAGGGATGTGAAATTGAACATAAAAAATAGATTTATCTCAGCAAATTAATCGAATTTTTTTGCAAAAATCTATTGTCGAAAAAAAAATGGAAAACTTGAAAAGAATCTGTGTTTTTAGGTGAAACGCATTTAGCAGAGTCCTCCTAAACATACAGCAACAGTAAGAGGTAGCGTAGTGCGCTTTCAGGGCCCTATTTCATAGAACTATGTTCATTTCATTTTTCATTTACACCAAAGCTGAGAAATACTTTAAAGATCAATGTGTTGAGATTTTTATAGAACAATAGAGTAACAGACTCTTTCAAGTTCAATGGAAAGGGTCCCATTGTTATCACAAAAACATTCAGAACACGTGATCGAGAAATAACTCATGCTCCGGAGAGTTCGTAACCACCCCAACCAATTACGGATACCTACATGGAAACCAACCGGGTGAGCGAATTGAGTTTTGGGTGACGTCATTACAAATAACAAATCGCTTGATTGCTCTAGACTAGCATAGAATGTCCCACCAGGCAGCCATGCTCAGTATGTAACACCTAACAACTTATAGTCCAAAAAGAGCCAAGTCTCACTTTTAAAGCCACCAAGTTCTTTCCTCGTTTTTTCCGCTAACAGTTTCCATTCACGCCCGCCAGTCTCGCCACTATCGTCATTACAATCAGACGCTGTGAATGGCAGGCAAGGATAAAAACTGTGTTGATGACATCTTATGTCTTGCTCCTTTGATCAAGTCAAGAATAAGTCGGAACTGCAGCAAAAATATGTAAGTAGGTCGACTACCTACTTACATATTTTTGCTGCAGTTCTAATCGTACTTATCGCTTATCTGGTGCAAAATTCTTTTTTTCCAGTGTTTTTTCAGAAGGGTCCAGTAAGTGGGTAATTTACCTCCTTTGTAAGAAAATACTCGCTGGTTTGCCGGTTGTCAGGTTAGCTGTCAGTCACAAAAATGGCGGGTAGGTGTCAGGAACTTGTTCAGAAATTGAATAAAATTGCAGGGTACAATTATTTCTTCAAATTATTTTAAACTTACCTATTTTAGTTTCACATACTCACTTACGTAATTATTGCGTTAAAACATATTTATCTCCTTTTTGAATTGATATCATTGGTTTGCTCTGAGCTACTGAGCATGTTAACGGCTCGTGCGTAAGTGTAGTAAGTTTTTTTTAGTGTTTGAACGTACTCAGTCCAAAAACGTCAAACATCAGACAGACAGAACGACGCTATGTTTTGTTTTTCAAAAAAGTTTTGCTTCTGTGTTTGAATTTGAAAATTTGAGTTCGAGAAAAGTCGATCGCTCCTAGTCTTTCAGACAGATGTTTCTTTGTTACTTCCCTTGTCAAGTCCTGACTGAACTGATGACTCAAGGACACTTAACAGTTCTGCAAATTGAATGTTGAATACTGTTTGTTTACATGCTAGGTACCTAATCAATTACTTACGCCGCGCAAAGAAAATATCACTGGATATCTAAGGTACGTATAAAACATCTTACTGTATAAAACACTATAATAAGTTCGCTGATGCGGAGAATATTTCTTCAAAATTACCTTTCAGCATTTAGTATTGTCTACAGTGTAGGTACGTAACAAATACGCAACAGCGGTTTCACCAACGTACCGTGATCTTGTAATGATCTTGCAGATAGAATAGAAGTAGGTATGTAAGTACATACTACATAGGTATAGTTAAACCTACTTAGTCAAAATGTATTTTTGAAAAACTTACACATTGCGCCACTAAGTTATGTGTTCAGGTGGGCAAAATTGTAACTAACTAATTGTAAATCCTGTTCCCCGTTTTTTGTTTTATTTATTCACTTAGGTACTAAGATTAATATATTATCATTAAAGTTTAAAGATGAACCGTTTCAATCAGTTTCTCGTTTTTCTAGGTAAATTTCTTAAATGTTATTACTATATTGAACAGATAAGATGGTGGCACTGTACACCATTCTAGATATTTATCAGCTTAAACTTTGTAAAGTAAAGGAGCCTAATTGGTACACCTAATTACTTAATAAGTTAAGTTCATTAACTTCACTTCTTAAATAACTAACTGTGGCTTCATAGAACTGCAATAAATTCATGGTTTGCTATGCCAATTCAATGTGCATGGCAAAGTAGATTTACCCACAGATTCATAAGTAGAAACAATGATGTGCAGTGAAGGTACCTTCAATTCTCATGTTAAACTATGAACTGTAGTTTTATGAAAAACCATGTCAAACATTCTATTTTTATTTCGACCCTAGTTACCTAAATGAACAGATTTTTTCTGTGCCTAAATGTTATAGTTTTTATGACCTAGCCTCAAATTGATTACTTACAATTTTATGTTTATTGGATATGTTGGAATAGCTACATGGAGATTATCCAGTGGCGGCCTGGCCCCTAAAATGAGACCAAGATTGAGGTGGGCATGGCCCTACCCAAAATAAAAGAACTACCATAAGATCTGCAATTTTGATAGGCCACATCTTTATCTACATTTAATTTTGTTTCATTCAGCTTTACTGTAAGCATATTTTTATTTCAGGAATCTAAGGTAATAATAACATTTTACCTAGTAAAAATTGTGTTTTAACACATTTAATATAGCTTTCTGTGAACATAGCAAGCATTAACAAATACTATTAAAGCAAGAAATTAATAATAGGGCTTAATGATACATTTAGGGGCTGTCTCATACGTTATAACCACTTAGGGCAGTATTTGAAAAAGAAAGAACTTTGACAATAATCGAGCAACAGAATTATTATTAATCTCATACATAACTATTAGATTGGTATTTACAGAATAATAGCATTGAAAAATTCTTTTACAGTGTCAATAAATTAAAATTTGTTTGTTTGTACAGCAACACCATTCGCTGATAAATTGTGCCCGGATAACGGCGACAGGCTTGCCACTTGTCACGTTTGGGACCTAATAAACTCGGCAAAACGTGGGCCCAGTTATAGTGATTGGTGCCTCTGCCTACCCCTCGGGGATAACGGGCGTGAGTTTATTTATTTATTTTATAAATCAAAATGTCAATAAATAAAAAACTATTTAAATTTAATTTATTATACCCTGTATAAAATTTCATTAAAATGAAATGAAATAAAAATATAGTTTTCTGGTTAAATATAGGTTAATAATAATAATTCATTTGTGCATAATTTTACTGCCTATAACTTGTGAGTCACATAATGTAATTTATGGTAGAAATGGTTCTAAACAGTTGATTCACTTTTAATATTCCTATCGCCTAAGTACTTGTCCACAGAATAATAGCTCTTAGTAATGAGTAAGTTTTTCAAGTTAATAATGAAGTCTAAATCTTGAGTTAATTTTTTTTATATAATTTAGTACTTTATTATACAATTGAATTGCAGTGAAATTGGGACTATTATGATACATTTTTAGTTTGCAATGTGGTAGTGTTAGTTTATTTTTATGTCTTTTATTAAAATTGTGTTTATCTTTCCTTTGTGGAAAAAGGTCCAAGTTATTGCTTACAAAGGTGGTATGAATATGATGGCAGAGTTAATATTTTGTATTGAGAGAAATGGGGCTTACAACTATTTGGGCTATTAGATAAATACCTATCATTAAAACATAAACATTTGCACACGGGCACATAATTATATTGCTTCTGGCCCCACACTAGGATACCCTGTGTCGCGGGGACCCGAAACAGTGATATATCACAAAAATCCAAGGCCTGGGTTTTTTTTGCCCCCAGCCGGAATCCGAACCCGGGACCTCTCGCATGGTAGGCAGATGCGCTAACCGCTGCGCCACAGACGTCGTCGTAAACGGGAACATTTTTTTTGTAATATGGATAACTCGTCTGCTGTGGTACTGTTTCCCCATAGGATAATACCGTGTTTGAGCCAAGAATAAGCGTAACTAAACATAATAATATTATGCATATTATGCGCTAAGTGCCGTTTTTAAATTGTCGTTTTGCGAATGACGCATTTTGGATGTTCATTCTAATTTATATTACTATCTATTAGTCCCAGGACCTAGATTCTGCTAATGCATTGTAATGCAATGACAAATGCATGAACATGGCGATTTAGTTTCATCGCCGCTTCAAGTCTACGCACGCACGTATATCAACAATGTAGGCGTCTTTTTTGAACTAAAACTTTCGTAAGCACAACACATTATAAACCATATTAAGCTCTGCGAATCGGAGCGAAACCTGGTCGGACTCGTCCGATAAAACAACACCCGTAAGGCCTTTTCTCCACTGCTCCGGTCCGGCGTCGGAACCGGAATCAGTCATGAGAAAAATATCGGATGCCGGATTATGCTTCTCCACTTCATCCGACTATAATCGGCAATGGACGTGACACAGTGCTTTATTAAAATTCCTCGGTTTTTCTATTCGAGGCATTCTATTAAAGTAAATAAAATAGTATGGGAACATTTTTGGGTTGTATGCGCGGTGCTAAAACGTGTATTGTTTTTGTACGTCGATCACTACGGACCAGTAAAATACCGTTCCGATCTAGCAAATTATCGGACCGTTAAGAACCGGATGCCGGAGTAATTCGGTAATTATAATAAATGAGTAATCAGGATGTCGGTAATTAAAGTTTGCCGGACCGGAGCAGTGGAGAAAGGCCCTAAGTAGATCCGGACTAAAAGTTTACAATGTAGTGTCAATGTCGTAACGTCAATGACCAATAACGTCAATGGTATGAAAAACACGTCACGGGACCCGACCGTGTATCTGTGATCGTACTATAATGCACTAACAGAATCGAAGCCCACGAGTGTAACGAAGGTTACTTCTTCAATTTTAGCTTCCCTAATTTGTAGAATAATGTCGAGGGGTAGTTTTCGACAAGGTTGGAATTGGATTAGACATTTATTAAATTTATTTGTAGTCGACTATTTCAAACCTACGATAATTCGAACCTCTCTTTCAAAGTTATCACGAGTTTCCTAGAAAATCTCTTTATATTTCGAACTAAATCAATACATTTTTATACACTTAGTAATTCAAATGAAAAAATCATCGCTGCGTAACAAAACGACGCGTTAATTCGAACTCATCGGCGTCGAACATTCGATAATTCAAAGTTGCAGAACAAGTTCAAATAAGCATATCATCGTACACTATCTTTTGTTTTTGTGATGATTAGTTTGGCTCACACTTCCGCACGAATTGGTTTGTTTAAAAGTTTAGTAAATAACAGTTAATAAGCAAATAATAATCGATTACATTTCAACACTCAATAATTCGAAGTTTTATTTCTTTTCTGTCAAAAATTTAAATTTCGAACCATTTGATATTTCCAAAATTCGATAATTCGTAATAGAGTCCCTCCAGTTGCCGGCACCAAGTGCTTAACGTTTATATAATGATATGCAAATTGTATCAGATGACCAGCTTTCATAGGCAAAATTTATTGCAGGTTATTCCAGCGTGATCTTTATGATGCTACCTTCTGAAGAAGACTTGGATGATCCTATTTCCCTGATGGATATCGCAACTGAAAACGAAACTATCGATCTGGCCCCCACAATTGTGTGTAAGTGCATCAACAAATATTTAAGTATGGTCAACTTGTCAAAAATGGAAAATGATGATACTTAAAGTCTGATTTTTTATTCCGTAGAATTCTGATTTCACGAGTGTTGCTACTGAAAAAGTTCTCCACCGAAATAGGGACACATTTAACCCATTTGAGGGCATTAAAAAATAAAATGCTACGTATTTTTTACGTTTTACCTACAAAAAGGATAATCTAAATATTTACTTACTCAAGTGACCTAATACAAAAATAACAAATATTTCAATATCACGAACTATATATCGAATTAACTTTAATGACTTTATTTTATTCTTTAGCTGGCATCACTGCACTAATTCAAGGTTTCGTAAACCTTTTTAGAAAAGTAAAGTATGCCGCTGTTAGCTCTCCTAATAATACATGTCAGCGATGATGATGATGACGAAGACAGTGATATTAGATGATATTAGTATTAATGATGATTAGATATTTTAATAAAAATATGTTTTCTTTACTTGTACTTTTTTACTCTTTGTGTGATGAAAAGGGACGCAATTGTCACTCGCCTTAAATTCTCTTTTAATTTGGAGCTCCACACTTCATGAAATGGATACATTCACTAACAAATTAAATGTGTAGACTCGGATGTTCACACTCGTATTGACATTGAAAAATGTGCCCGGCCTTATAAAATTATAACTGTCAGAATTCTACGGAATAAAAAATCAGTCTTTACATAAACAGTCTATACAGGGTTATTTGTGAAATGCGCATATCATGATATTATTATGGTTAGGCTCAGTCAATCATGTTCTATAACTTTTTTTACAATTTTCCATTTACATTTTAATTTCTTATTTTTAATTCTTATAAATTATCGATTTTACATTAATAAAATAAATGTAATTGAAAAATTTTGTTACATTTAGTTTTTCATGAAACTATAATCTTAATCGTTTTCTAGGGTGTGACTAACTCATATTAACTTTATTTTCAAATGTTGAGAAAATATCCCCTTCCCCCTCGGACGCGAATAGTTTCGGACGTGTTTCCTGTGGTGTCGATTTATTACAAATTAAATAGAAAATATATCCAAAAATTAAACCTGCAAGTATCAGGCGAGCATCAAGTAGCAGGAGGTGAGAAATCCAATCGCACGTCACTCACGCACACTGAGCCTTACCTGCGTATACCTCGCACACTAAGTAAGCAGACGGAAGGACCAACCAAGTCAACTGCCACCACCACTTGTCACCAGTGCCATTGTTTAATTAGACCAATAGCATAATAGCCAATTCTAGACACGCCCTTCAACGGCCGCACGGGCAGTGGAGGGACCAACAACTAAAAACCTGTCCTATAACTTGTCACCGCATCCGATCGTCACTTTACTTATCGGCCGTGCAAATAGGCCTACGGTGCTACCGACGGTACCTAATATGTATCGCTCACCTAAATCGTCTCAAATAAACACCCCTTCACGATCAGAAACTGACTTGGTAAATTTAGATAACGACCTATCTAGCCAACTACGTTCACATGAGACCCTTATAACGCAAAGAGCCAAGCGTCCCCGGGACTCTTCTGATACCAATCCTCCCGATTTTGCCGAGTTAAAGGATATGATCCTCCGTATGATGTCCAGCCAGTCAGAACGAATGGACAAGTTAGAGCAACATATTTTGGAGATTAAAGGACAAACATCGAATATAGAATCTACCAATTCAGATATCGAAAAGTCTATGACCTACATCTCTGATCAAATGTCCTGTTTGGAAGTTCAAATTACGAAGTTGGAACGAGAACACAAGTCGACGGCCACCGAGATCTCTGCAATGAAAGAAAAAATCTATTCTTTCGAGCGCTACGTCTGCAAAACGTCAATTGAAATACGTAATGTTCCAAAATGTGATGGGGAGACCAAGGATCACTTGTATGAGATGATTTTTCATTTATCGAAATTCCTAAAAGTTGAAATCAACCGCAGTGATGTTCGAGACGTTTCGAGATCCCCCTCACGAAGAGAACAAAAGTCATCAACGCTAGTCGTCGAGTTTTCGAGTACCTTGATTAAATCACGGTTTCTCACTATGGCCAAAGACTTCAACAAAAAGAACGGGAACAACAAACTTAACAATACCCATCTAGGACTACCTGAGCCAAAATCCCCGATTTACATAGCGGAGCTGCTCACACCAGCCGCCAAAAAACTGTATTACCTGGCTAGAACTTTTATTAAACAAAGCCACTATAATTTTTGCTGGACGTCAAACGGAAAAGTGTTTATAAAAGAAAACAATAATACTGCCTACTTTCAAATTAATGACGAGTCGCAGCTTTTGGCTCTAAAGAATTCTAGTTCACAATGACTAGCAAACCTTTATTTTAAGTTGCATTCGCGGTTTTTATTAGTTACTTATTCAAGCCAATGTAAAATTATTTTTAAGTCAACATACATTCTACACACATACTCAACACAAACAATTATACCGTCAAGTTGCCTCACAGTTACATTAAAATCCTATAACCAAATTTTAAATAGAAAAATCCAAAAAACAACAAACAATAAACCATATTTAGTCTATCTATCTATGTACAGGTACTTATTATTACACTTTTTGGCACAGCTTTATGAAGAATTAAAATACGAATACAACCTTTTCAAAACCACCATTACACACCTAACTAGTTACATTTAAAAAAAAAAAAAAAAAAGGTAAAGTAAAAGTAAAAAAAGATGTCTATTAACGAAGAACTTGCCAACAAACTTGACCTTTTCAATCTCTCAACTGTCTCAACTTGCTCCCCAGAACAGTGCCATACTATAATAACCGACGCAAATAGGAAGCTTAAAATACTGACGCTAAATATTCGCTCTATTAATCGCAACTTCTTAAACTTTCAAACGTTACTTACACGTATTAATCTACAGAGTGACATTTTAGTCCTTACGGAATGCTGGCTTCCTTGCCTATCTAACTCTATCCTCCCTACACTGAATCATTACACTCCAATCTCAACTACCATTCACCAAAACCAATGCGACGGCGTAGTCGTCTATGTAAGGTCGGATCTTTCATATTCATCAGAGGAACTTGACCTTCAAGGTACGGCTTCTGGGCTCCTTATAAAATTAGAAAAACACACAGCTATTTTGTGTGTATATCGATCTCCATCCACTATTAATATTGATCCATTCCTACAAGCAATTGACCGTATTATTCCACTCCTTGCTACGTACAAGTCGGTTGTACT
Organism: Yponomeuta plumbellus; assembly: GCA_947310845.1. NCBI lineage: Eukaryota > Metazoa > Arthropoda > Insecta > Lepidoptera > Yponomeutidae > Yponomeuta > Yponomeuta plumbellus. The sequence continues at coordinate 3,344,906 of OX371204.1, forward strand.
AACCGGCGATATAAACATAAACATAGCCCTTTCCTCCATGGAGCCTCGCGCTCATGAGTATCTTAATAGGTTAGCTTTTCACGGTTTGCTTCCCGCTCACGATTTACCCACCCGCGAAAATAGCTGTCTCGATCATATAATTCTCAGAACACGTTCTCCTTCTCATACTATTATCTTGGATACCTATACTACAGATCATTGCCCAGTAATTTTTACACTCGATTTAAAACCTAAACGAAATACAACTTATTCTACAACATCCACCGTAAACTATAAAAACTTAGATAATGACTTTAAAACCCTCGACTTAAACTCAATAAAATCATTTTCTGACCCAGAGGCCGCCGTAAATACATTGATAAAAAATCTGTCTGACATAATTACTAAAAATACAGTTACAAAATCCACTCCAAAAAAATATAAAATCCTAAAACCTTGGATCACACCTGGTATTTTGAGATGTATACGTAATAGAGACCGTCTACATAAGCAGTCAAAAGACAATCCAAACAACAACACCTATAAAACCACTTACACCCGGTATAGAAACTTTTGTACTAAATTACTGAAAAAACTAAAAAGACAATTTGACACCGATGAAATTAAAAAAGCTGGTTCAAATAGTAAACTACTCTGGGAAACTATCAAAAGGATTTCAAACACTTCCAAATCTAAATCAGTCCCTACTCAACTTTTGTCACCCTTAATTTCTCCTAAACTTTGTTGCAATAACGTCAATAATTTTTTCGTTAACATAGGAAAGACCCTCGCCGATAAAATAACAAATCAACCATCGTTGGCCCAAGACCAACCCTACAAAACTGTACCTAATTCAACTTCTTCCTTCGTTCTACTAGACACCGATCCAGACGAGATCTATACATCTATTAACTCTCTTAAACCATTTGCTGCTACGGGTTGGGATCACATTTCGCCTCATATACTTAAAAGATACGCGTCATCTCTAGCTCCTATTCTTAGCCACATCTTTAACTTATGTTTTCGCGATGGTGTTTTCCCTACAGCATTAAAAAGAGCAATAATTCATCCAATTCATAAAAGTGGAGATAGATCATGTCCAACCAACTATCGTCCTATTGCTGTACTCACATCACTTTCTAAAATTTTGGAACGACTCATCAATAATAGACTACTTAACTTCCTTGAAAAGCACGGCTTACTCTCTCCGAACCAATACGGCTTCCGTAGAAAGAAATCCACAGTCGACGCAGTCCTAGGTCTAACAAATAAGATAGTTAACCACTTGAATCGTAATAAAAAAACACTTGCAATATTTTTAGACCTAGCGAAAGCGTTCGACACTGTGCGCATCTCTACCTTGCTCTCAAAATTACAACATATTGGTGTTAGAGGATCCCAACATGATCTTTTCAAATCATATCTCACGGGTCGAACCCAGACAGTCAAAATTGGTCCTCATTTGAGTGATGAACTGGTAATCAATTATGGTGTGCCCCAGGGCAGCATATTAGGGCCCACGCTATTTTTAATCATAATTAATGGATTATGTGACCTATCCTTAGAAAATTGCTCTATCACCACCTACGCTGACGACACCGTTCTTCTCTTCCACGCAGACTCTTGGGCGTCACTTCAAAGTATTGCTCAAAGTGGTTTCAATACAACTTACAACTGGCTTACTATGCACTCCCTTACGCTCAATACCACTAAAACTAAATTCATTCCGTTCTCTGTCACCACAGCAAGCAAACCTAAATCTCCCATAATCATTCAAGCCCATACCTGCGCAAATCTTTCACCATGTAATTGTCTTAAAATAAGTCAGGCTGACACTATTAAATATCTCGGTGTAATCCTCGATAAAAACCTTACTTATAAACCTCATATTGATAACCTAACATCAAGGACTCGTAAACTGATGTACATATTTAAATCCATCCGAAATGTCGCTCCTCCCCACGTCATAAAGACCACTTATCTAGCCCTGGCCCAATCTATAATTTGTTACTGCATTATCTGTTGGGGAGGAGCTGCCAAAACTCATTTAAAGTCACTTGAAATAGCACAACGAGGTCTACTTAAAGTTGCAACTAAAAGGCCTATTTTATTTTCTACCTCTGAGCTGTACCGTCTCTGTGACGTCCTAACGGTGAGGCAACTTTTTGTCCTAAACACTATCATCTCACAGCATACAATTACTCCATACAAACAAATACGTAAAAGGCGTATTGATCTGATTTGCAAAGTGCCTATGCCTAAGCTATCATTCACTAAGCGCCACTACCTTTTTCTCGGTCCTTCCCTGTATAATAAACTAAATAGAAACCATTACGTATATCCCCTGTGCACATCCCAATGCAAAATTATTACAACTAAAATTCTAAAACGTCTTTCCTATGATGAAACCGAAAACCTTTTGACCTCCACTAATCCCTTCCCGTTACAATGAGTCGTATATCATAATAACATTAACTGTTATATATATATATATATATCACGTCAATTTAAATTAAATAATCCAATAATATCCTCTAAATGATGGCAAAGTCTATCCCTCACGCATATACTCACACACGCACTAACTCACTCACCTATTCACACAAACACACACACACACACACACACACACACACACACACACACACACACACACACACACACACACACACACACAAACACTAACGTCACGCGCGCATGCGATGTTCTGCGTGCGTGCTTATTGCATGTTAGTTTATAATTTATTTTGTTTTATTTCACACCACCTCTGTAAATTTCTTAATAAGACAGACTCGCAATGAGGAACGGGCCTGTGTGTTATAAATACAGGTTAGATGATAACCTAGCTATAGCACCAGATACCAACTAATATCATTTGGGTTCTTCTATTCACACCGAATGGTTGAACTCTATGTTATTTCTATTTTTGTAACCACTACTTTGAAATAAAGAATTTATTTATTTATTTATTTATTATATTCTTATTTTAAGGGGGTAGCCCTTGGTCATTAAAATCACTTCTAGACTTTACTACGAAAATATATTTCACAGAGAAAAAGATTATTTATGTTTAAATGTGGCATCTGCTGAGATTACCCTAGAAAACGATTAGATGGTCAGAGTGGAGTTTTTTTGCTGCCTTTTTCTCCACTACAGGCGGCCTCAAGGCAGTGGCTAACATTATACATAACTATATGTACATTGACATTCAACAAGCAGAATGTAAATTCTTTACGTTGAAATAAATTTTTGAATTTGTATTTGAATTTGAATTAGGACATTTTTAGGCAAGCTTTCCATTCCAGTAAATCGGGCTTTACCCATTTTAGAATAACCCTGTATACAATTTCGCATTGTATGCATAGACCGTGTGTCAGAAAGAGATTATGATTATTATTATCACCACGCGAGCTTACCAAAATATTTTACAATATAGGTACTTAGCTTTCCATTACTTTCATGTTACTTGTTTAGATTTAAATAAATTACTTAATAACATTTTCGGCGAGCATAAGAAGCTTCTGTGGTTATCTGGTTATGTGACAATTGCATATTAAAAGTAGACTAAAACTCATACTAATTATAAAAAATGTATCATTTCTAGTACACAACCACAACAAGGAAAAACCGAAAATGTCACCAGACAAACGTAAACCTAGAGGCAAGTTCTTGAATCTACCAACAACGTTTTTCGACAATCCTCGAAACATGCACCTCTTGCGCCAATGTCGACAGATGACTGTAGGGGTGGTCAAATGCGACGACCACGCTTGGTACCATAGGAAGTTAATTGCAGCACAAAAGCTGGATCCAACTGTCTCTTTGCCCCTGAAACAGTATTTAGATGCAACAGAAATGAGTGATGACGTGGTTGATGAAACTAGCTTACAACAAGATAAAGTTGAAATCGTTGGAGGCGCTGGCGTGCCATCTCTTAAGCAAAATGAGGTATCTGGTGAAACCTATTCCAAAGAATCTGTTAATGGAAAAGGTTTGGAACCTGTCGGTAATTTTATTGTAAGTGATAGTAGTGTGTTGACAAAATCAAACGAATGTGGGATTACAAAGAAGCAGCCTGTGAAGTTAAAGATAAGAGAAATACTGTCCATAAGCGAGATGTGCCCCAAACGATTATCTCAGATAAATTTCAAGAAAAACAAGGGCTTGGTAGGCTTGAAGATATCGCGAACATCTCTGGATGAAGATGATTTCGACGAAAGTTTGCTTATAAGGAAAAAACCAAAAGTTAATACTCCCATGAAAATGACGAAGCACATAAAAAAAAATGAGAAACCAGGTCCTAAACGATCAAAAACAATTTTATCTATAAAAAATGGCAGTATTAAAAATAATAATGTTGCTCATAAAAGTAATAATAAAGTAATGAAGTCTCACATACAAATTAAAGAAAACACGATTAAGACTGGTGCACAAAAAGACCTTGAAAACATCGTTATTGAAAGTAAGAAAGACCCAAATGTATCAAAACAAAACGATTCACCGCGAAAAGATTTTGAAAAAGACAAACGTGATTTGCATGATAATACACTTTTGGCTGTAAATGCACCAGTTGCTCAAAACACAACAGTACAAGTTCGCAAAGATTTAGAATGCGAGGTTCCAGACAATCCGATCGTAAATGAAAGTAACCAACTTATAACAAAAATAAAAACCGAAAACGAAATAAAAAAAGAAGTACCTGTAGATGTAAACGAAAACTCTACGTTACCTGGTTCGCAAGGATCTTTGCCTTCACAAGCTGCACATGCTGCACCTGCACCGAAACAGATGGAACCAACGGTGACTCGCGTATACAATAACGTTAATTCGATTATACCTCCTTTCGTGGATGGCGAAATAAGACCTACGTTTCATCAAGTGCAACACCACGGATCAAATATGAACAATAATCAGTATCTGTACAACAATGGCTCGCTTCCACCATTTTCATCTTTCCAACATCCTACACCTGAAATGGCACAAAACTATTGTCAAATTCAACCCGATTCACAACAGTACCACCATATGAACACTCACCATCAACTCCAAGAAATAAATGGATCTATTGCACACCAATATCAAGAACCCAACATGCAGTGGAATAACGTTCAGCATGCCATGAATGTAAACGCCCCTTACCAGGGCTATCCGGGTTTTCAAAGCCACCAAAGGCACGTGATAGCCCCAGCATTTACACAAGTTAGTGTAAATAATGCAATACTCACGGCTCAATGTGTCCCTAATTCTATGATGCCCCCTCCACCTCAGAGCAATGTTAATACACCAAGTGTAGTGCAAAATGAGCTGGTTAACAGAAAAATTGCACCGGCCACACCCCAAGGCATCATAACATATAATATGCAACCTCCACCCCCTCCGCCACCTTATGCAGGAAATAGGATTTCTGTTCCTGACTCCGTTTGTGGTGCTGTAATGAACGCTTCGTCCTATTTTCACGGTAACAAGGCTATGCCACCAAATTTGTACGTAAGCAATGCAATGAATACAAATTCACCAATGCTCTCTCAGAGTAACTCAAATGAAAGTAAAAAAAAATCCAAGGTTAAAACAACTAAAATACCTTATGGGGACCAAAACTTGCCTCAAAGTACAACGTCAACTTGGACTAATGCTCCAATTGCGAGCGCTACCATAGCAAATTGGGTAACTCCGCAAAACCTACACACCTTTTCAAAGCCGTATAACAAAGACTTAAATTGTTCTCAAATTAACGCTTACGATTGTACAAACCCAAATTATGTAGTGTATCCTAGTAACGTCAAAAGGGTTCTAACAAAAGATACGGGCGAGGTTAAAAAGGTGAACCTGGTTACCATTCGAAAGAATCTATTCGGTGCACCTAATCCAAGTATCCTAGATAGTTTGGGAGAGAAAATAAAAGCAAGAAATAAGGCCAAGGCAAATCCCCTTAAAATGGGAAATACAAGAGAAATTACTGTGCCTACAGAATCAGTTCAACAAATACAGCCAATTAAACGAGGAGCAGAAGTTAAGAAGGGTACTTTACTGAAAAAGGTAAAAGTTTTCTCTGGTGTAAAGTTGCCAGATCAAGCCGGCAGTCCAGAGTGTCTTCCTAAAGGCTATTCTCCACCCATATTGCCCATACCAACCGTCCGCAAAACTTACGAGTTACTAATGAACTCGCAGCAGTTCAGAATGTGTCGGAACACCCTGTCCCCAGCCACGATGGAAATTATGAAAAATAGCGGTGGAAAACCATGGGGCTCCGCTCACCTTAACGTTATGGACAATAAACGTGAAAGAGAGAACGCTGCCAAAGATGTGAAGAAGATTTCGCTGGACGAATACAAAAAGCGTAACTCGAAACCTGATGGCACCTTTATCGATTTGACAGATGATGACAGAAAATCTGTTAAGCCACAATATGAAACTTCTAAGCTATATGGAACAAATAGAAACAGTGAAGTAAATAACTTGAGAGGAGAAAACAACGAGAGACGTAGTGTAGACTCGCAAGAGCTAGGATACGGCTCCGATAGTACTGTAAAACTTTGATCTGTTGTTAAGCTACTTAAGGCCGATTTCTGAATTGAGAATTTTCGCTGAGTAACTACTTAACTGTAGTGCTGTCGCGTCAAATTTCTCAGAAAAGAGCTTGACAGAACGTTACTTAAGTATTTACTTAGTGTAAATTCTCAATTAAGAAATCGGCCCTAAATCATATACGGGTATATGGAGCTAAAAAGAGTATTATGTTTATTGAATTATAATTTGTTAGTTGTTCATTGAAGACTACTTCAATGCAGGCATATATTAAGCTAGTTATTTACGGTTTTCTCATTCCTTTGACGGAATGTAAGAGATATAAGATAAGTAAAAACTTTTAAATGAGTTGTTTTCCTTTGTTTCCTTGTGATTTATCGTTGAATGTTATTGTTGATATGTTATTTGTTTATATTGTTTGAAGTGTGTTGGTTTAACTCAAGTGCTATCCTGACAGCACGTTAGACCTTATTATTTTCGTCTATTCTAATCTACAGACCTTTCAGGCAGTTTGCTGATATTGACAGATTAATTTTACTGGCATTGCAGTTTCATTAGGCTTTCCAGTATTACCTACTAATAAATTTACCATTTAAGGAAAATTTAAAGGTCGAAAATTTATTGTAAGTTAGAGGAAACATAATTTTGTGAGTTACGTAGACTGTTCTAAGTGTAAAGACTCCATTAAACAAGAAGAGTTTCTCGGTAGCGAGCGGCGAATAATCGTAAGCGATTATCCCAAGGCAATACTCGCTATACGATTCCCGCCTTCGGTTGTTTACATTTTGACAAAAAATCGTATTATTCTAGTTATTCTCGAATGCGAGTATCACAGGCGAGACTCACTTCTCTTAATATGTTTACACTACAGGCGAGTTATCGAAGATCTATACACGCATACGAGTATCGACCTGTATACAGATAGCTCGTAAGATAAACTCGTATAGTTTGTTTACACAGGCTCGCGGCCTAGGAGAGTTTAAGTAGCGATAATTGTATCTGAGAGGCGAAGCTCGGGGCATTTGTTTACACTATTCGACCATATTACTGCCTAAAAGAAATCGCTGCTCGCTACCGAGAAACTCTTCTTGTGTAATGGAGCCTTTAAGAAGTACAAAGTACAAAGAGTTGAAGTGAGCAATTAATCCTGTGTTGGTAATAATAGTATTAAAACAAATTTTTTCATCCATGTGACAAATAAAAGATTGCATGTTTTTGGAGTTTATTATTACCTCCTACAATATAAAAGCAGTAAAAACAGTGGTGTGTCAGTATTGCTAGATGAGGCGAGTGTTAGTTATGTCGGCCAAAAAAATGCAATTGCACGTACTCTTTTCTTCGTCTTTACGAGGTTTTCAATTTTCCATCGTTCCATTTAAAAAAAAAGCCGCGGAAAACTGTGTCAATGAGGGCTTTTCAATGTCAGCTGTCAGTTTTTTTTACGTAGCCTCCATTATTGTGTCCCACTGCTGGGCAAAGGCCTCCCCCAGTTCACTCCAAAGCTTTTGGTCCTGGGCCACCTCAGACTACTGCCTGCTGTCAGTTGATTTCATAAAAAAAAACTATATGGCGCTGCAAGGAGAACCAATGTCATCATAAGTTTTAATTGTTGTACATCTAAACATCTTTTTGTAGTCTGTGATCTAAACTAGACTGTTTCGAAACTGTTAAAACTTGAAAGTTATCGAAGTATTTTTACTTTGTTCATTACATACGTAGGTACGAGGGCGGTTTGATAAGTTCGTGACTTTAAGCTTGAATACATTGTTTTTTTGAAATTCAATTTTTGTTTCTTAATTAGGAACTCCTTACCGAGTTTATGTTGTTCCATTTTTAAAATTGGCGCGAAAGAAAAAAAAAAATAGAAGCCTTTGTGTAAGCGTAGTCGGAATATTGTTGAAAATGGAGAAAAATGAATTTCGTGTATTAATTAATATTATGGGGACTCTGCTCCGTCTCATGGAATGGTTCATAAGTGGTTTACTGAATTTCGTTGCGGTCGTACCACCACAAATGACGCCGACCGCCCAGGAAGGCCGATTGAGGTCGCCACTGAAGATGTTATTAGCAAAATTCACGACATTGTTATCGAAGACCGTCGAAAGAAGATACGAGAGATAGCTGATGCTATTCACATCTCTATCGAACGAGTTTTTCATATTTTGCACGATAAACTCGGCATGAAAAAACTTTCTGCAAGATGGGTGCCGCGTTTGCTGACGCGAAGACTCGACTCGTTGCCCACTCGTCGGCAATCGCAACATCAAAACTAGTGGAATTGCGATACGAATTATTGCCACACCCCCCACATTCACCAGATGTAGCTCCGTGTGACTTCTTCCTGTTCCAAAACATGAAGAAATGGCTTGGCGGACAAAGATTTTCATCCAATGAAGAAGTATTTGCTGAAGTAAAAGCTTATTTTTCAAGGTTTGATAAAAAATACTTTTTGGATGGGTTAAAGAAGCTGGAATATCGCTGGTTGAAGTGTATAAAGTAGAAAGGAGATTATGAAGAAAAATAAATAAAAAATTTCCTTAAAAACTTTTTTCTTTATCTCAAAGTCACGGACTTATCAAACCGCCCTCGTACCTATATGAATTGTGTCTTTAATCATGGCAAGCCCATGAATTAGACATTTTTGTAAAAAAAAAAACAGGACAGAAACCACAGAGAAGGTACAGTGATGTCACGTCAATTTTGATATATTATATCCTGGGACGCGATTTATTTCGATTTCTTCATATGGCCACACTCTGACTGTCAAACTTAGGTATTTCAGCTGCAAGTAGTACAGCCCAAACAGTTTGATACTCGTCATAGAAAAAAACTTTTGTTTCTATTCAACATAATTTTACCTATGTTTTAGTATGTACATACGAGTAATAATGTTTTAAAGCAAACATGAATTATTTCTTAATAGACGAACGAATAAACGAAAATGTTAAATGTCAGATCGAAGACTTAGTCAAAGAACTCAAAGATGTTGAGAAAAAAGATATGAATCAGATTTTGAGTATGGTTCAGCATTAATAAATGTTTATAAGTTTATGTGGTGCATCTTTCCCTGTCCCATCTATCCTTGTTTTTGGTGGAGTGGAAATGTTGGTTTTGATGTATAGTTAATGTTTTCGTTTTGCTTATATTTATGTTTGGAAAAAATTATTTGGAGACTCCAACCAAACTAATTAAACAAATAATCAAGTTAAGCAAAAGTATCACGATGGTTTATTCAGACATTATGCAGGGTTATCAACTAAAAGATTTTTAAATTTCCCGCCAAAGGCTTGTGCCAGGACTCACTTGTCGCACTCTACGAGGTAGTAGGTACCATAGCTATTTAGATTGGTTACATCAATGAAGTCATGCTTTACGTTTTTCAGGTTTTTCAATCAACAGCCACTTACGCTGTCGCCAAATCAACGCTCACGTCAAGCATGGCGCACAGAATTAATCAATTGCAGAGTGATTTATTCTGCAGCGTATCTTGCGCTCAATTCATTGGTAACTTCATTCATTGGTACTGGAGCCCTTTAGTGTGTACGTTGTAAGAAGAAGTACTTCTATGGTTTTTTTAAATCAAGGTAGGTCCGTAAGTACCAACGCAGCTCTGAAAAGCTAAATGGGATAGAGCTGCCACCTTGAAAAGGTCAGGGATTTAAGATTTGTATTGTAGGAGCCCTTTACCAGACATTCCTTTTATTTTTAACGAAAAAATTATTTAATATAAATATTTTTATTTTTAATATCGGAAAAACTATTTTCGATACTTTTTATTCTCTTACACTAACTCTATAGAGTGTCAGAGGAGGATACGACAGTGGTTTATAATGATTTTTGAATAGTTAGTAATTCAAAGAAAAAAGACTAAAACATTTTTTTGTAAAGACTTTTCTTAAATCGGCAAAACGTGGGCCCAGTTCTAGTGATTGGTGCCTACCCCTTCGGGGATAGCGGGTGTGAGTTTATTTATTTATTTTATTATATTTTACTTTTCTTAAATGTCATGTGCATGAGCATGACGCTAGACCAACTTGTTCTTAGCGGGTCTTCAGTTGACGTACTGAGGCTACAAACTACCAGGTGTACATACTCCTTGGTAGAACTAGTGACCCAGATTGAAATTAGACTGGTCTTTCGATGTCACTTCAGTCTGACTAATCAATCGTGCTAGAGAGAAGTGGAATATTAGAAGTTTTGAGTTATACTTAGTTTTAGACCTACTTTTCCCGGAAGGTTAACGCCACGCTGAGACGCGATCTAATCCACTAGATTTACGGCAAAGGCCTTGCGTCTCAGCAGCCCCGCCCGAGATTGGCAACCTCTGTGTCCGCTAGAGTTACAACTTCAACCCAATTTGCTCGTAGATTCGCTTTATTGGTCCAAGGAAAACAAATGCGGTAGGTTTACAATTTGGAATACCTACAGTATGTTAGCTTTTAGAATATACCTCGGGCTCTAGAGTAGGCTTCGGTTTTCGCCGAAAGCACACGAGTGTAATACTACTTCCTGCTCTGTATACCTAAGTGAAATTAAGTGTCATATTAGTTCCGATTTTGAAATTAAGTGTCATATTAGTTCCGATATTTCTATTACACGAATATATCCGATTCTATCCGATAGTAGCCAAGGTATATTCTAAAAGCTAACAGACTGTAGGTACAGTCTACGGCACGTGTTTTCTAGTAATTTACGTTCGGAGCGGCTTTCCATCAAAAGTGAAGGTTGATATCATTTGCTTTCCATCCGGATGGATGGACGCACAGACATACCGTCTAGGCTAATAAGGTCACGTTGGCACCCTTCGGATACGGAAAATGAAAAAGGAGACAAAATTCGGGTTACGCCTGACATGGTACGCATAGCAATATAATAATAAATAATAATAATAATAAACTCACGCCCGTTATCCCCGAAGGGGTAGGCAGAGGCACCAGTCTCTAGAACTGGACCCACGTTTTGCCGAGTTTATTAGGTCCCAAACGTGACAAGTGGCAAGCCTGTCGCCGTTATCCGGGCACAATTCATCAGCGAATGGTGTTGCTGTACAAACAAATGTACGTAACTAAAAGTCATTGGTACATGCGTGGTTCGAACCCAGACCCTCATGATCGAGAAGCAAGGGTCAACCCCACTACGCCACCACCGCTCATAGCAATATATCACACATAACGATTACATAAAAAGTTTGCCAAGACAAAACGTAGATGAAGTGTGCAATTTATCACTCGCCGAGTTCGGGAAGATCCGCGAACAAGTTGCGAGGTTAAAAAGTATAGTTTGAGAAGGCGGCATTAATATTCGGCTCTCGCCGCGGCGCGATGTGGGCATTAGCTTTACAAATGGCCGCCAGTAAAACTACAGTCAGGCAGGCAACGGAACGTAACTTCGAGGGCAAGATACATTATCAGCATCACGTTTCTTGCGTTATTAATAGACACTTTCGCTTAGTTGTTTTTGTTTCACGCTAGTTTTTTTCGTGGTGACCTCGAACCCCTTTTCAAGTTCTAAAAGACCTTTCCGGAGCTGAACCGCCATTGTACCCGACCCGTCGGCCAAAAACGTTTGTGTTTTCTGTTCCGTTATCTCGTGGGCAAGCATACAAAACTCGGGCCCCGTTTTGTGAAAATAGCGGTGCGGTGAAAACTTTTGTTCCCTTCACCGAAAATTGTTTTTAAAGTTGTCCAGTGAAACAAAAGCGGGGTGTTTTTTCTGCGGGCCAACCGCGGGCGGGCGAATGAAAAATGCGAAACGAGGGTGGTATTTAATAACGTACGAGATACCTAGCAGTCGGACAAAGACTAGTTGAATGATGAAGTAGTTTTAGACGTATAATGAAATTCATGGGAATGAAATTACTTTTCAGCGTTAAGAAATTACGTTCTACCTAGCTTAAAGGGATCCAGCGGGCTAACTAGCGCTACCAATGAATAAAAAAATCTGATCTTTTTAAATATAAATATTACCTATAGAATTTGCAAAAACTTTTTTACATAATGGTAACTTGGATATAAGTAGATAATCTTGAGTGTGAGGTTTGTTTGACACACTCATAAAAAAGTAACTTATTTTCGAACATTCCGTTTTTTTCTTGATTGCTTGCCGTGTTTTCTTGTGATTTCGACAATTTTGGCTAGTTTTTTGTAGTCCACATGAATAAAGTAACATGTAAAAGAGATTTTGGTTGTAACAGACTTTTTTTGGCATTATTTTATTGGAACCTTAGAGTTACAGCCGTCGCAGGACGGCATTAATGTTAACTCCATGGTGTGTGCGACATCGACACCATGGCATCCAAGAAGGTCACTATAGTCTGTGTCATCTGCGAAGGAACAGTTAATCTGTGGTGTTCATTGTTTTGGTGGGAAGTTTTCCCTTTTGAACTTTTGGCGGTTCTGGAAAAAAAGGCGGAAGAAGCCGAAGAAGTGAAGAATAAAATTGAGCTCTATTGTTTTTCCTTTGTTAATATTACTGATGCGATATTTTTTCCACACAATATTATTATTTAACATGCAATCCTCGTCCACACCGACTATGGTCCGATTTAGGTAATAAAAAACAAGACATCGCGCGATAATAATTATATTAATAAATTATAGCTTTCATCTTAATAAAATAACTTGTGTGATGGCTTCATAGACGTAATATATGGCTTAGGTACGATACTGGCACATGTCAAAGTGACGGTATTTTTTGGATCAAATTAAAAACAGACTTTAGTCGTAGGTTTTCAGCCCTAGGTTGATTATATGATGGAGAGATTTTACAGACACTTTTCGCAAATTCGATCTGTAAAAAGAGATGATTATTTTTCCGGATGGGCGCTAGTGTTACTCAGTGGATCCCCTTTAGCGGTAGTTTTCATACCAACGGAGTTAGGTTTTAATTTACAAACGACAGGGCCGGCTCGCGGCAAAACTTTACCGAAATGTTTAGAGAACAGTAATCGAGGTTTATCTTGCTTTGGAATTGTAATAAATAAACTGATCCAAAGAAGACCCTTGTGAAAAGTTTTTATGATAAAGCTCATGAGACTCTAATAGGCACGTTTATTCACATTTTATTTTATTCATTTTACTAGTTTTAAAATGCGGCTTCGCCCACATGAGAAATTATGCCTCGGTAACGTATCACAGGGATATAAAGTATCCTATGTCTCAATTCAGATTTTTATCTGTACGCCAAGTTTCATGTAAATCCGTTCAACCGCTATTGCGTCGTTGAGAAACAAACATCCCAACATCTTCACAAACTCTCTCATGGATTCTCAACTCCAAACACGATTACACCGCGATTCGAAGTCTTTTTTTTGGTTTGAAATCGCCTCGTGAAGTGCCCTCGTGACTCGATATTTTGAAACATGATAATGATGGTCCCGACCGATTTCGGTCACGGCGACTACTTCAGCTCCTGTTTTGGTGGCGTTGTTGGTGCGCTCTCATATGGCTCGCATAGCCAACCTTTTTATAAAGGCTCTGCCACACTGCAGACACATTGTGAGCACACCGTTAACGTAATTATAATTGATCGCAGCAGGTGGACGGGCTCTGCAGGCATCTTTCTTCGCGTCCAGCTCCGATCGCCTAAGAGTTTCAAACTCAAAGACATTGGACTAAAGCCGGGTCCGCTGCTCCATGTTACGCGTGTTACAAAAAATGTAACATGTTACGGTTATCGTAACAGCCCGTCTGCTGCGACTTTCTAGTTCTGTTATGTTACAGTTTTTGTGACAAAAACAAAATGAGTTCCGACGAAGCAGACGTGTCTGCTATTTTGTCCCTTTAGGCTTATCCACTTTGTATTCACTTGTTCTTTTGAAATTCCTATTATTTCTGCTTTATCACTACATGAGGCGTCCCAAAGCACTTGTCTGACTCGAAATAATCGTATGATAAACAAGGTCTCTCTTTTTTCCACTCCATCACCGAATCGCGAGACGTGTACGTCCGGTGAGCGCTAACACAAAATGAATGACTTCACCCCCCGCAGGCAAACGCGGGGGATGTTATCCATTCGCCGCGGCTACCGTGTTAAGCCGGGTCCGCTGCGCCATGTTACGCGTGTTACAAAAAACGTTACACGTAAATATAATAAAAATGGGGCTTGGTATAACACGTTACGTGTTACATAACGTTACGTTACGTGTTAAGTAACACGTAAAAAATTAATAACGCTCCCCATTTTTGTTTTAATAACGTGTTACATTTTTTGTAACACGCGTAACATGGCGCAGCGGACCCGGCTTTACGTGTTTACGTAACACGTAACATGTTATACCATGCCCCATTATAACGTGTTACATTTTTTGTAACACGCGTAAAGCCGCGTCCGCTGCTCCATGTTACGCGTGTTACAAAAAAGGTAACATGTTACGGTTATCGTAACAGCCCGTCTGCTGCGACTTTCTAGTTCTGTTATGTTACAGTTTTTGTGACAAAAACAAAATGAGTTCCGACGAGGCAGACGTGTCTGCTATTTTGTCCCTTTAGGCTTATCCACTTTGTATTCACTTGTTCTTTTGAAAATTCTATTTTTTCTGCTTTATCACTACATGAGGCGTCCCAAAGCACTTGTCTGTCTCGAAATAATCGTATGATAAACAAGGTATTTCCTTTTTTCCACTCCATCACCGAATCGCGAGACGTGTACGTCCGGTGAGCGCTAACACAAAATGAATGACTTCACCCCCCCGCAGGCGAACGCGGGGGATGTTATCCATTCGCCGCGGCTACCGTGTTACGTGTTACGTAACACGTAACATGTTATACCACGCCCCATTATAACGTGTTACATTTTTTGTAACACGCGTAACATGGCGCAGCGGACCCGGCTTAACATGGCGCAGCGGACCCGGCTTAAAAGACTAAATCTGCGAAGAGGCTAATTTAAAAGTTGTTATAAAACACCAAACTCTAATCGCGGTTCCCACGAATTTCGCATTTTACAAATTTTATCTCATTGCACCGTGGTAAGGACCCTGATGATATCTTTGGGAATAAGAAAGGCAAACTTATTTCTATGCCCCAGTTAACCTTGAAACTTTCCCATAGTATCCCAGTAGCTATTTGCCTTCACGCTGGGTAACTTTCTGCCATCGCGCGCTCAAACCAAAACGGGTCAGGGCTTATTGCAAGCTTACCGCCAGCGCCATGACGTTTCAAGAACTTTTTGTGTAGTAATTAATATTTTGCAGGTCGATCTCAGGTCGATGAAGAAAAGAAAACCGCTTTACGTAATAAACAGATAATATAGGTACTTAGGGTACAAATAGTATACCAATCTGAACTTGGGCCCCGTGGTGGAGCATGGTCTATCTATATCTTCCTCAGGGAAGAGACCCGTGCCCCTTCTGTGGGGACATAATGGGTTGATGATGATACTTAGGGCCGATTTCGGAATTGAAAATTTAGCAAGTGATTACACATACATAAGCTCACGCCTGTATTCCAGAGGGGTAGACAGAGACCAGGGACTGCCACCGTAATTTTTTTATTTTTTTATTTCAGATGCACTGAAAAAACTCGATCCCAACTAAGTTGTCTTTTCTCTTAGTTGACGCTAAAATGGTTGGAAGAAAGCTGCTTTTGTCTATTCTAAGCAACAAAATAGTAGCTGCAACAAGAGTGTAATTGGTGCAGCAACCAACTTAATTTGCTTAAATCTATTTGGTTGCAATTCCTTGTTATGATAAACATTCTCTTTAAAAGTGACAAATTCTTATTTGACCCAAAATAGCTCTTTATTGAATACATGTCTTATTCTTTTTTGGGTTTACTAAGATGCAGTGTTTGTATTTACGTTTATATGTTAATTAAGTTACAGAAGTGCAACGTTAGAATAATTAATGTATATGTTGCAATAAACAAACTTGTATGAAAATTGAATAAAGTAGGACTGTTTACTAATTTTACGTTTTATCATTATAGATATAAGCATCCAAAAATATTTGGTTCAATGCATTTATCAAATCATAACAAACAATTTTATACTTTAATTTGAATAGGACTAGTAACTAATTTTACATTTCATCATTATAGATACAAGCATCGAAAATATTAAAACGAATCATTTATTAAATTATTATATTAACAATGTTCTTAGTAGCAACAACAATCAGCACTTGGTAGATCTAAATAAGCAAAGTATCAATTCAACCGTGTTTATAGTTGACGCTAAAAAGTGCGACACCCCTCGGACCCCGTGCATCCCGCGCCACCCCGCCCGCCCTTCATTAGCTCACTTTCATTCGTTTCGCGACGTTTGGGTGACAGTGTTTTTGTGGTTAAGAGAGTGAACACCAGCAGGTATGCTTGAAAACAATTCTTAGCTAATAAGTAGCCTATAAATCACTTTGAAATTGAAAATTTAAATTCATCTAAATTTCTAAGGAGGAGAAATTATGTCGATGTTAACTTTTTGCAGCCTACCGCCCAAAGAAGAGACCAAAGTAGAAAATCAAGAAAATCTTATCGGCTCTAACTTCGGAAGACCTAAAGGACTTGATTCCCCACACAGGACCAAGGGTCTTGTTCACAAGGTGTTGGCGTACCTGGAAAAATGAGCTTATTACAACTACAGAAGTCTCTTTCTCGGTAAGTGGTTGTGAATTTCATTTTTCAAGTCTTAAGAAGCCGGTGTACGCCAGAGCGTATTATAAACCTCATCCTTGCTCTTCCCACCTAGAGCGGAAGAACCCAGGGTCCGCTTTTTGTGTGCGATTCGTTAGGTTGCTATTTACCGGGGCGACAGCCGTCTGACCCCTAACTCCTAGGGCAGGCCTGAGGGATAGCCACGCCAGAGCCTTCTGGTTGTCAGAGTTTCTGAACCGTCCACATGACCTCACGACCACCACAGACGTAGCCGGGACCTGTAGTTTAAGGTGCCATCCAAAACACCGAGCAAGTGATAATCTAATTAGGTAAGATCCATACACGAATTATAAGCTCAGTGGTACGAGCCGGGATTAGGACCTTTGTAATGAGAGGACATCAACCAACACGACTATCGCTACTGCCAGAATTTATAAATAAAGCTAAAAAATGTAAACACTGGCATTCTTATATGAAGACTTATTTGGAATACTCGTAATACATGGTGGCCAATCGGGTGACGTTATTTTTTTAGATAGCCCGTACCGAGACCTACCCAAAACACCCCCATGTACCTATGTTCAGCGATTATGGATAGTTTTCGAGTTATGTATTTTTTTTGAAAAATTCGAAATTTTCCAAGATGTCGTAAAAAAAAACAAAAATGCTTTTTGGCTTTTATTTTTTCTGTAATTATTATTAGTACTAAGCCTATTTTCATGTACAATAAAGTAAACCTGTACATCCGAACAATAATTAAGTACATTCTGAGCCCAAAGTTTTTAGTCGGGAGACCAAAAATTTCAAAATAAAATTAAAAATATTCTGGCTGGTTCTGGAGCTCCAAACTAATCTTAAAAACTTTGCAAGACATTACACTTTCGAAATAATAAAGAAATAATAGCACTTATGGGGGCGTTATGCGCCTTACGTGACTAACAAAGGTAAAAAAGTGATGATTCACGAATTTCCAAAATGATTTAAAAAACTATTATTTTATTTTATTATGACAAATTTAAGAAAAATAACTCGTAGCAACTAATAAACACGATAATCATTGCTGTTATAATAACTTTAATAAAATAAACTAATACCTAAGTTGTGATTTTTGATATTTGTCATAATAAAGTAAAATAACAGTTTTTTAAATAATTTTGGAAAGTGAACCATCACATTTTTACCTTTACCAATCACGTACGGCGGAAAATGTCCCTAAGTGCTATTTTTTCTTTATTACATCGAAAGTGTAATGTCTTGCAAAGTTTTTAAGATTAGTTTGGAGCTCCAGAACCAGGCATATAAGTATTTATATTTTATTTTGAAATTTTTGGTGTACCTAAAAAAAACAGTGATTTCAAACTTTGGGCTCAGAATGTACTTAATTATTGTTCGGATGTACTAGTTTTCTTTATTGGATATGAAAATAGGCTTAATACTGATTACAATTACAGAAAAAATAAAAGCCGAAAAGCAGTTTTGTTTTTTTTTGACAATTTAGTGGAAAATCTCTAAATTAAAAAAAAAAATATTACTCTGGAACTATCAATAATCGCTGAACATACATGGAGTTGTTTTGGATAGGAAAAAAAACCGTCACCCGATCGGCCACCCTGTATAATTTCTATTTTCGATGTATTTACCCTGTATTTACCTACTTATTTTTGCTTTATTTTTGTTCACAGTGCCTGGATTGGATACGAGAATAATATTGGTACAATAAATAATTATTATGAAATTTGAGTCTCCAAATAAGTGTCCGGTCGAAAAGGAGATTTGAAATGAATGTGATTTTTTTAACACTTGTTTTATTAATTGGCATAAGTGACTAATAATACATTTTCATGTAATAATGTAGCCTAACGTAACACATGTAACATGAATACTCTCAGTACTTAACGGAAAGTTATATGTTACTACTCTAAGATGTAGTGTATAAGAAAAGTATAATAGTTAGTGGCAAGTTTAAAATAAATGTGATTATCTTACAGTGTTGTTTTATTAATTGGCATAAATTATTATTTAATATAATTATTATGTCACTTAATAAATTCAACTATGGCACATTTAATGTACATGATCCATTGTCGTATTTACTTAGCTAGTTTAGTAGGTACCTATTCAAAAGTATTTTGAATCTTCAGGATAGTTTTGCTACTCATGCCCAACCATTTCACCCAAGGATCTCGAGTCCTGACCCATGTTCCTTGGGTGAAATAGTGGGCATGAAGAGCAGAATAACATTCTGAAGATTCAAATTACTTTTGTACAGCCTGTATAGGTATCTACTAAAGTAGCTAAGTAAATGCGACATTGAATCTTGTGTATGATAAAAAAGTGTCAGTTTAATTTATTAAGTGACATATGTAATTACATCAACAACCTTTTTTGGTTCATATAATAATCACCTTGTCAAATATAACCTAGACACTAAATCAATACAAACAATTAACTTTGTTGAACGAAATGACGTAGTATTCAATATAACTGAATTGATTTAGTGACATAATCAAATCCATAACCCTTCGTAGTACCAACAATAATCACCTTGGTAAACATATCCTAGACACTAAATAATTGCAAACAGGTACCTTGGTTTAGCTAAATAATATAATATTAGGTTAAATGAAGTTTAATAATCAAATGAAACAAGAAACAAAACTGGAAGTATTAACTTGTATGGTGGAACCAACTTTTATATTTATTGATAGTGAATAAGGGCTTAGTTAAATCCACCATCAAACTTTACTATTTTAATAAAATTTCGTGCTTAACTTGAATTAAAATAATGTTATTACGACCATGTATCTTTATAAGGCCAGCACATTCCTTATTTAATGCAACTAGATAGCATATTTTATATGACAGTGTTAGATGATTGCGTTGGATGAGAATGACTACTAATAACTATTCACTTGGTTAGCTCAACAATTTCTTTTTGTAACATCGATTTATTACATTGTTTTCACTCGACAAGAATAGTCTTGAATATACTAAGGAGCCTTTGTAAAATAAGCAATGTACTTGGTAGATATAAACAACCGCAGATTAACAAAGTTCTCTTAGTTAATGAAATTAAGATCTTGACAGGCTCATATGGAGTCATGTTGTATAATACGATCAAACAAGATCTTTGTTGAAATGACTTTTTTTTTTTTTCAGTGTGTCGTCAACCTTGCGATAGGCCCACGGACGACTCGCTCCAGCGCCGACCTCTGCGTAAAAAGGAAATGCCCTAAAATCACTCTTTGCCTTGCCAACTTTAGACTGCCATGCAATTGTCTATTTAGCCCCGGCTTATAGCAGGCGTCGCTGCCAAATCGCGACATTACCTCTAATACCCGCGATTTTATTGCGCGGCCGACGGATTCAGTTACTCTGCTTTTAAGACCTATCTACCGTGGTAATATTGGCTATCTAGCATTGTTTTTAGTTTCGTGTTTAGATAGGTAGATAACACTTTATGTTATAGTAGGTACATACCTACATGAAACAAAGTCGGGTTTGTTTGAACACTTGTAACTCGAGAACGGCTGGACCAATTTTCATGGTCTTATTTTTTTTGTATCTGTCACCTTCCCGAATAAACATGCACATACATTGCATCTGGCCCCACACTAGGAGATACCCTGTGTCGTGGGAACCAGAAACAGCGACATCACAAACATGTAAACGTCCAAACCTAGGGTTTATTTTCGTCTTCAACCGGGGTTCGGACTCGCGACCTCTCGCATGGTACGCAGATGCGTTAACCGCTGCGCCACAGAGGTCGCCGGTAACTATAAAAATATCTAGTATTAGGAAAAAAACTCACGCCCGTTATCCCCGAGGGGGTAGGCAGAGGCACCGATCACTAGAACTGGGCCCACGTTTAGGAATGAAGGAATAGCAGAATAACTTTTAAAATATCTGAGAAGTGTACCTACATAAAAAAGAAGATTACACAGGTACCTATTTCATAATCAGTACAGACCGCGGCCTTATCACTAAAAAGTGCTTAGTGATAGTTTAGATAGTTTTAACTGTTTAGTGTATTTATAGTGTTGGTAAGATGGGTTCGAATCCCGGCTGGGGACAAAAAAAAAGAAACCCAGCTACAGGTCTTGGATGTTTACATGTTTGTGACGTCGCACAGTGGTCCGAAAATCGAATATGGTGGACTTAGGGTTCAAAGTTGAGATATCACGCTGATTTTTTTTTTACTTACTGTTTGTAACAATAGCAACAACTTTTTTATTTAGCGTTTTTGGTTAAAAGTGCGTTTTCATAGTGAAAAAAAATATTGTATTTTTTTTTGTATGGAGAAAAAGTTATAAACGCGAAAATCTTTCAAATGGTAATACTGTTAGGCAAAGCGGCTAGTAGGCGTTATAGTACGCATAATTTTGAGTATTTCATGCCTTGATACCATGTTCATAAGTCTGCCGCTTTGGCTTCCACAGCACTTTGCATTTTTCCATACTAAATATTATTTTAATATGTATAATGTGTGAAGCATTTGAAACCTTTTTACCTTAGCTTTTGCACTAATAATAGTTATGAACACTAGTACTGATTTGTAAAACAAAGAATTTATCTTTAATATCTCATGGCTCTAGTTTTAGCGACCATTTTTCATGACCATTGACTCGAGCTACGTGTAATTTAAGTCCTTAGAATCTTGACTATTTGATTAACAACATAACATAACATTTACATACAGGCACATACATTGCTTCTGGCCCCACCACACTAATATTGTAATAATATTGTAGCTATAACGACATTGGGTATACCGAATTCCTCGAAATGTAATACGAAGTAATTACCTAAGTGTTTGTTATTTATCATACTATCAAAGCGACTGGATGCGCGATAATTCCCACTACCCATTAAAATCTTTAATCGATTCTCAAAGAATAATACAAAATGAAAGTAGACAAAGAAACATACATATATATGATAGCCCTGAAAAGAGCTGTTGCTAAGCTCTGATGAGCTGTATAGAGCGGTAAAGCTGTTGTGGTAATCATGCCAAAGGATCTGCCATTTCTACTGAAACTTCATGGATATCCATTGCTACTTCTTCCTCAACCGCTTTCTCTAGTAGGTCAATAGCTTCAGCAAATAAATTGAGCTTCTTGAATTTGGTATACTTTGGCCTCATGTGAGATAAATAGGCATCTGAAGTTATTAAAAAGTTATGAAGAATATATTCATTATTTTGGATCCTCCCTATTTTCCGAGTGTGTTGCTCTCTTGCATTTCTGAACTCCTTGTTTCTTGCTTCAGATGCTTCCTCAGACATTATTCCGATGGGAAGACATGAGAAATGTCTGCAAATATCCGCCCCATGTATGAGCAGTTTGTGTACGCTAGCTGGCATATTGTTCCAGGGATAATGGTGGACAAAAAGCTCAGCTGTCTCTCTGCAGTATTCCCGAAAACTCTCAATTTTGATTACTTCCCGGAAGATATTACTTGCAAGATAACAGCGAAGTGCCTTATGAGATTCTCATCAATTTTCGTGATTTGTGCACTCTTCTCGTACTCTCAGAAAATTTTCTGACTGTGTTTCCATCGTTGGTAGTCCCGAATCCCTGTTTTACGATGTCAATCAAGAGTCCCATCTGTTCTTTGAATTCCTGTTGGGTTAAATTCTTTCTTGCCTTCTTAAGAACTTTGTTTTCACCTCGTGCACTCCACATCTCAAAGTCCAAATTATATGATATGTGCAATAGACACTCCATGCTTCTGATCCACATGTGAAGTGTAGAGAGTCCATACTGGTATACCTCATCCCGAACAGGTCTTGAGAATACTTGAGAGAGATTATTCATATCACTTGGCCTTGCCAGACATATAGGGCAAGTCGCTGCAGATGGAGTATCGGTGATAATTGTAGCTATCTTGCCGTCAATCATTGTCATGTGGAGATCATGACTTATCTCGAATTCCCCACATCTGGTTACTGTAAGGTTTTGGATCTCTTCCTTCATCGCAGCTTCTTCTTGTTTGACGAAATCGCTGGTTTCTTTTGCAAACTTAAACTGGACAGGCCTGCAGTAAAACGTAGACGACGGTTTCGGATTCTCCCATATTACCAACAAACCAGACTCCAGCTTCAATTTTACAAGGCTCGTCATAAACACAGATGAGTCGTCAAAGCCCGGCAACTCGCTTTTCTGTTTGTAGTTGCTTTGTGCTGACGATCCGTCGAATCCCCATTTGCTGGTCATCTTCAATTCTCTAGTTGATAGATCTAGAGGTTCGCCAACCACTTGCAAGATCCTCTGTACAGTCAAATCAAGTAACCCTTGCAGTTTAACCTTTGCACCATCTTCAGTTATTTCAATATTAGATATATCCGGATAGCACTTCTTTTTAGCTTTTAATAACTTGTAGTATGAAGGAAGCTGTCCTGAATCCTTGATTTCTGACAAGGTAGACCTTGGTGCCAAATATTTCCATTTTGAGAAGTCCAGTGAAGTAGCAAGAGCCAAAGCTTGATCTTCTTGAATAGCTTCCTTCTTCTCCTTATTGAACAACAATGATTGAACTTCATAAGCTTGGTCAGGATTTTTCATGAGGTGTTCAATTACTTAGGCAAGGTCACTTCTTCCTTTTGACTTAAGATTAGAAACAAGAGCAAAAGACAACTCATCGTCCGAATATTCGCTCAATGTAGTTGACCGCCTTTTCTTTTGCTTGTTTCCCAAATCTGCAAATGGTTTTCTGGCTGAACTTTCTGTAGAAGTGCACATATCATGTGTGGTTGTTGATGTAGATGGAGTGGCGTAAACAATCGACTCAGGTAACTGATTTTCTTCCTCTGCAGTCTCTTCAAAAATCTCCGCAAGATTCAGATTATTGCATACAGGCCACTTGATTCTTTCCTCCAACCAATCCATTTGTTTGTTCATGAATGTCTTCTGAGTTCTGTTGGCCAAGGTCCATCTGCGATTCAAGTTCACAGTGATGGATCTTGAAAACTTCAATATTTCTTCCGAATCTTGGTCAGAAACATTGAATGAAATGCAGTCCAAAATTGCTTGATATAACCTCTTGTAATCTTTCAAGTCTCCCTCTCGTAGAAATATGTAGAAAACCAAGTTGGTTCCAAATCTAGACATGATATCCAGATTCTTTCAGCGCAATAGATTTATTTGTAGATGTAGCTTCTTCAATGAATGAATTTGCAATGAAGAAAAATATCGTACGCGGCACTTAAATGTAGTTTCTACTATTCATACGTCACTTGACTCGACCAATGAGAGTCGGCTAAAGGCTTTAATGGGATGTGGCCATTTAAATATCTAAGTGATTAACTAAGTACCTACCGTACAAAGGTGGTACGGTGAGTACTTAGATAATTTCTTAGATTTGTAGGAATTCATTCATAATGAATGAACTACTCGTGACGAAAAACAAATTTGTGAGATATTAGGTAAATCCATTGTATTTTTTTTAGAAAATGATTTTGTATTTGGTTTTAAGTTCATCGTTTTACAAATAAAAAATAATGTTTATAACTATCACTAGTGCTAAAGGCGGTGTCAAATAGTAAACATTAAACACATTGTTATATTTAGTATGGAAAAATGCAAAGTGCTGTGGAAGCCAAAGCGGCGGACTTATGAACATGGTGTCAAGGCATGAAATGCTCAGAATCATGCGTACTATAACGCCTACTAGCCGCTCTGCCTAACAGTATTACCATTTGAAAGATTTTCGCGTTTATAACTTTTTCTCCATACAAAAAAAATACAATTTTTTTTTTCACTATGAAAACACACTTTTTAGCAAAAACGCTAAATACAAAATTGTTGCTATTGTTACAAACAGTAAGTTAAAAAAAATCAGCTTGATATCTCAACTTTGAACCCTAAGTCCACCATATTTGATTTTCGGACCACTGTGCGTCGCTGTTTCTAGTTCCCACGACACAGGATATCCTAGTGTGGGGCCAGAAGTAATGTATGTGCCTGTATGTAAATGTTATTCGATTAAACAAAACAAAAATAAATTATTGTTTCGCGAAGTAAATTACACGCATTTGTCGCATTTTGTTGATCTTAGTGAAGGTTTGAATACTATGTTCTTTATTCTTCTTGTTTTTAGAAGTCAGTTCGAATTAATCGTATTTGTTGATAGAAATGATAATGTGCATTGCAGGGACGGCAATATTTGTTGTATGAGCGTTAGGAAATTAGTAGTCCAATCGCTTATACTTAAAAAAATAGTCATTTCACTACCGACGTAGAAGAAAATTGAAAGAACATGTGGGCATGTTATTATGTAAGTATTATAGAAGTAGGTACATTTTGGAGTAAAGTAAGTGGTTAATTATTACTTTTCTATGACCGACAAAAGCGCGTTTTTTAGTTTGCAAAACCGTAATTTATTTTAATATTTTGCGGTCTTATTTAAAAAAAGTTGATCGCGTTAAAACCATCTAAAGACGGAGTTAAATCTGGCTTACGAGAGGAATCCCTGTTATAAACTCGACTTAGTCGGCTCTAGGGGTAGCACTAGCACCATCGAGAAAAAAAATTACACACTGAATTTGTAAAAACTGCCTCTATAAGTACCTGTACCTGTACCTGTAATAATTTTAGTAATTATTGAATGTATTGTCGATTGGATTTGCTTAGGTTTTGGTGAGCATAATCAAGCCCCAGGATAGCACAGGAATGATAGTTGACGAATTCCACTATCCGTTCCTGGCTTCATAATAGGCCTGCTCGATAATACCACATTATTGTACCTACCTGTTGACTTTGTTTTATCGAATTGGTTTCAAATCTCTCGTACAACAAAGTGGTTGTTATCAAGGTGGTAATGAGGGCTTTTCAATGACAGTTGTCAGTTGATTTCATTAAAAAAAACTCGATGGCGCTGCAAGGAGAACAAAATGTCATCATACGTTTTAAATGTTGTATATCGTTATTAATCTGTGATAATCTAAACATCTCTTTGTAGTCTGTGATCTAAACTAGACTTTGTTTTGAAGCTGTTGAAACTTGAAAGTTATGGAAGTATTTTTACTTTGTTAATTTCATACGTAGGTACGTGAATTGTATCTTTTTACTCATGCTAGCCCATGCATTGTGCATTTTTGTAAAAACATAGGACAGAAGCCACAGAGAAGGTACAGCGATGTCATGTCAATTTTAACATATTATGTGACGTCAGCACCACCTATCGGTGACTTGCGGTACTGTATTTTTTTTTCAATGACGCTTTGAAAAGCCCTCATTAGTTGGTGGTAACTATCCGAAGTGGCAAGAGAGAAAAATAAATGCACACTTGCGAGTCTGGCTAGCCCACTGAGGGTTCCGTACTCGCAGGTTGTGTACTGTTTAACATATCCAGGAGTAGATAATAATTTTTAAGTTTGTTAATTAGGCTAAAACTCTTTCTCTCGCAGTTTTTTTCGAAATTGATCAACCAATTTTAGCATAATTTAATCCTAAATGCATATTTTTAATTTTTTCCGTATTTGTAGTATAATACGATACAACATGTCAAATTTCATAGTTCTATGTCAACGGAAAGTATCCTATTAATTCTGATTCCCTTGAGCGTCGAAATATACTTTTATTTGGCGGCATGAAAGACCGTATCGTTTTTTTACATTAACTGAGAAAGTTTACTTTTTCGCAGCTTCAAGGGATCGTAGGTGCTCATTTGTAGATGGTTTTAATTTCAACTCGATACGTTCAGGCATTCCCGAGATGAAGGATTTTGACAGACGAACGGACGGAGAACAAAGCGATCACATAAGGGTTCCGTTTCATTAATTTGGGACACGGAACCCTAACAATGTCACGCGAAGTGTCTACAGCGCAACCAAGTTATATGCTCAGGTGGCCAAAATTGTGACTAAGTAATTAATTGTAAATCCTGTACCCCATTTTTTGTTTTAAAGAAATATTTAAATTTTAAATAAATATTCACTTGCTAAGATTTATAGATATAATGTTCATTAAAATTGAAAGACGGGTTAAAATGTTCTCATTTTGTAGGTAAATTTCTTAAATGTTACTACTAAGTTCTCCACTAGCGCCGCTATCAACTTAACAGATAAGATGATGGCACTGTACCTTTACAGAAGTGGCTTTTAAACTTTTTCAGTAAAATTACGTTGTCAAAAGCCGCAACGAAAACTAATGGCCTTCTATTGACTTGTCGTCTGAGGTTACGCCAGTGTTCTAGGGTCATAACTTTTCGCTAACCATTGACCCGCTTGCGTTGTCTGTACACCGGCCGAACTAAAGCGAACAAACGCCATCGCCACCGTGCATTTGGTTCTGCAGCTCATATTAGTATCAATGAGGAGAATAGCAGTTATAATGGCGCTATCTATGATTACATAATTATATTGGTGTTCTACGAACAATTCACAATATTGTTAACATGAAACTGTACTCTATTGTTTGAATTTAATTGAAAATCGATTTAACCATCTCAGTTAGTACTTATTATTGTCAATTGTAATTTGTTTCCTTCTGTTTAACTACACATTGAAGCCATAACTTGTAGGTACTAACTTTTGGTCTTCACAACACTTGACCTAGCGTGGCGACCTCAGTTAATTGTCTCTTGTATGTATGTTATAAAACATTAGATACAAACATTTATTAGTAATACAAAGAAAGAAAGTATCGATTAATATTGCCACAAAAGTACACTTAAAAATATATATTTACACAATGAAAAGCAAAACATAACCAAAGGACAAGCAGCGCTGATTACAGCGCAAGTTTTTATCCGAGAAGGGCGTACCTCCCCCCCCCCCCCCCCCCAACCCCTCTCCTGGCCAAACGGTGGACTGCACAAAATTCAGAGTAGGTATCTAGTACATAACGGTCGACAGCACATCATCCTATACACCGATGCATTCTATTCCGTTGCATTGGGAGCGACTTTGCAACTAAAATGTGAAGGTTGACGTGCTTTCGATTGTACACAACTTAAAGGATACCTATCACGGGTAATTAGGCTTTAAAAGTTAACGTGTAATAGGCGACCAACTCAAAAAGTATAACAACGTACGAAATCCATTAAAAATAAAGTTGTTAGTTCTGTAAAATAGATAAATTCCCCTCTTTGTACTGAACCCTACACTGCGTGTGGTCCGACTCGCACTTGGCCGAATTTTACCTCTTACTCTTGTACACTATATTTTCTAATAATAATATTGTTTTGATAAATAACACCAATCTTACAAGCCTCCACCAATCCGGACTTGGCCTCCGTGGTGGAGTATGGCCTATACCTTCCTCAGAGAAGAGACCCGTGCCCCTCGGAAGGGACATAATGGGTTGATGATGATGATGATGATGATAAATAACACCGTGCCGTTGGTCTTCAGATTGTCTGTTCTGAAACTTTTTATAGGTTGGCTGGCTGGGTTCGTTCAGTCTAAGCCCAACTCGAGGCGATGAGAGTGGGGGCACCGCAGGCGAGTCGGGCACCACGTAACATCTCATCTAACTCCTGCATGTTATCCACCATCTCTCATAAGCTGGCTTTTATGGGGGGTTCATTTTTCACGTCGACAACTGGAGTTTCTGAGCGCCGAGTTTTAGACAAAAGAGGTCGCGCTATGAAGGGCGCCCTTGTGACCTCCTTTGTGGCAAATTGCGATTTAAACAAGAGGTTAATACTGCAGTTTCTTTTTGCACTTTCGCTTATTAGGACCGAGGGAAAAATGCGAATAAATCCTATTTTGTTGGGAGCGGGATTGGCGTGGAATGCGCACAGAAGCGCAAAGTTGATTGGCATTCCGCAGACAGAGAGAAGTTCCGCAAAAGAACCGGGGTTACTTTATCTGGAGTGCTGGCAATTCTCCATGCATGGTAAGTCATGCACGCCTCAGATGTCTACCAGGGCGATATCACAGCAAAATGACAAAATGCACCCATCGGTATGCGGGCCACGATTTTTACACTTGAAATAGGATCGTCTGAAGTCTGAGAAGAATATTTTTGAATTTTCTTACGAGTATAAAGTATTGTTCCTCTCTTGAGCAAACTTGTCATGTTACCGTGCCTAATTGGGAAAGCTTTGTTGGCAAGACGTACTTATGAGAGTATGTTACATAATGGTATTACTGCTCATTATAAGAGGGTAGATACATACATAGTTAGGTGAAAGAAAACTGGGTGGCATAAAACACGTGGAAATAGGGAGGGTCTACAAAGAAGAGGTCCTTCGGTAGGGTTTCAAAGGCGCTGTTTTAATTATTAAAGCCTGATTTACATTTGCTACATTTTCATGCATTTTAAGCATATTTTGCGTATAGGTAGAATATTATATTCGACGAGAAAGGCGTACGCCGATTCCTGGTTTTTATTGCGCACCATACATTATAAAAGTACCGACATGTAAATAATCTTAAATACATGGTGGTACAACTATTACTGATTTATTATTTACTTATGTACTTATAAAAGGGATAATTTGCGTCTCTGGAAATACATGAAAATACACAAATAAATAAATATCAACATGTTGTTGTTACATGTTGTACATAATTCCTGATGAACACTGTGACAGAAGATTAGATAACATTTTTGACTTTGACTTAATACCTCTATGCATCAAATCAATAATTAACCAGCTTCAGCGAGGTCTCTGTATTCATTGTGCCGATAAAGAAGTTCTCAACAATGGCTGGCTCGTCTATCATTCAGCCCTTCTCTTGTGGAGTCGCGTTAAGTGGTTAGCAACATGCTGACGATAAGGCTCTCTGGACATTTGCGTTCGTAGTTTGCTACTTTGACGACCTCTGTGGCGCAGCGGTTAGCGCACCTGCTTGCCATGCCAGAGGTCCCGGGTTCGAAGCCCGGCTGGGGACAAAAAACCCCAGGACATGGATGTTTACATGTTTGTGATGTCACTGTTTCTGATTCCCACGACACAGGATATCCTAGCATGGGGCCAGAAGCAATGTGTGTGCCTGTAAGTAAATGTTTTAATTTTTGACTTGAAACTTGACCACGCGGCCAGATATTCACTGTTAGTTTAATTAATTGAAGGGTAATTTATCGAACTTTTATTCTACAGGGTTTTCCTATTGCGAATAAAAAATAAAACAAATTTTTGCCTAGATATCGTATTTCTTCCAGGCATTCACACTTTCGTTCTACAAGTTTTCTTATCGCACAAAAAATAAACAGATTGTAAAATTGTATTACTACTAACATTGTTTCCTATTGGCAGTAGGCTTTATCGTTGTCCGTGAGCCTAAAGATTTGTTAAGTCGCAATCAAACCAGACGAAAAGCCAATTGGCCATGCTACATTTTTGAACATAAACGGAAATTTCAAAACCATTTCGTGAATAGGGTAGTTTCCAGGGTCAAAATAATTTAATTCTATTTAGTCCGTATTTTAGATTATAAAAAAATATTGGATACGTATTTTTTCTTTTTTCGATTAAACAAAAAATAACAAAGATATATCCCATTGAAGTTACGTGTGACGTCACTCAGTGCTACAAAATGCAGCACGGCGTGACGTCACACGTAACTTTAATGGGCTATATCTTTGTCATTTTTGGTCTAATTTACAAATAAAAAAATACGTGTCCCTTATTTTTGAATAATCTAAAAGACGGACTAATTACATTTTTTTGGGAAACTAGCCTATTATGTTTTCAGTACCATTTCTATTTTAAATTACTTTTCTATGACGTCAGCAAAGACAGTATGAGTATATGTAGACAGTATGAATCCTTTGCATTTAAAAAAAAATTGAATAGAAAAAATAGAATAAAAAGAATAGACATTTGTTTTTTTTTGTATGCAGGCAAAGACTATCTCTTTGACCATGCTCTGATGACGTCACAAGCACCAAAATTACAGAAAAATAGATATAATAAATAAAATTGAAACATCCCGAAATTAGTTTCTTAAAATGGTTAATATTCTCAAAATAAATTATTAAAAACATGTATCAAAAATAAAAAGCATCGCCAATTCTACGGTAACCCCAAATACACCCCAGTATTTAGTCAGCCATCATACTAATTGCTTGTAAAGCCAGCGCTGACTCAAGTTACGACCTCTCTTAAGCAAGACGATTGTTGCGGGCCTGTCGTCGGTGTGAAGCCACCCTAAGGCCTAGAGATTAATGGCGACGCATTTATTTTCTTCGGAGCTTTGAAAGTGAAATTTCTTATTTACCTAAAAGCAGCTGGCTTAGAGCAAGTGTTGGGCTCATACACTCGGTCTCATGTGAAAGTTCTATGCAGTAGGGGAGAGCGGGGCTGAAAGTGCCGATTTTGACAAATCCTTTTAAGATTCGGATAAAACAAGTACTATGTCTGAAAGTAGTGATTCATCCTAAGCCAAATTTAATCTATTTTACGAATTTAACTTCAGATTTTGCAAATTTTTAATAGTTTTTATGAAAATGCGATTTTTTTATACAGAGGCGGCAAGGCACTACCAACCCCAATCTGGGGCAAGTTGTGCCGTAGCTGAGGTCGGTTGTGCCGTTGATAATGCTGGGAGTTTTATATGAATGAAAATTAATTAGGAAATTAAAACACATCAGTTTTATAATAATATATTTATTCGTTATATTTTTTAATATAAATCAACACTTTTAAAGTTTAATTGTATAATACTAAGTATTATAATAAAAAAAAAACAAGGAACCTTCTTATGTAATTATTCAAACATAAAAACGTATTTTTAATCAATAGTTTGTACTTATTTTTATGCAAATGAGATCAATTATTAAAAATATCAGTCTATACGGACTAGTAAACTACCTGCTATAAACAGTAAAGATTTCTCTTTCATTACTACGTTCCAAAATTATTAACTTTTTAATCAGTCTCGAGTCTTTTTAAGAAATAAAAAATATACCAAAACTAGTTACTCTCCAGGTGATTGATCAGAATAACAATTAGGACATACAAATGCTTGGTTTTCTTCATCTTCAATACATTGCAAATGGGCCCAATTCTCACATTCTCTGCATTCAATCCATTGTTCTCCAGGGGCAGAGTTAGAATAGGCATCACAACAAATGATACAGAACCATTCTTGTTCGTCATCAGAACTGTCGTCATCTTGCAATACTCTTCTCTTAGCGGGGTTTTTAGTCGGCTTTTTTGTTTGTTTACCCTTTCCCTTGCATCTTCCCGTCCCTTTTCCCTTAACCTTCTTTTTAGTTTCGCTTTCTTTTTTCTTCTTTTTACTAGCCTGTTCTTCTGCTAAAGCATTTTTCTCTGGAGTGTCCGTAAGAACAGCTGTCTTTCTTTTACGTGCTTTAGTATGTCCAATTAGTCGGGGAGGTGCTTTAGGCAGTGGTCTTATTAGCTCTGGTGAGAAAACTGCTGCATTTTTATCTCCTGTGTTATTATCAACTGATTGAGGAGGCTGGAAACTGCAGCAAGGGATAGGTTCCGGAGAGCACTGACGTGTCTCTTGCTCTTGATTACCTGATGGTGCTCTTGTACACTCAACGCTGCAGTCGCTTGGCCCAGGAACATGCTGTAGTATTGATGGACTAGTCTCAATCTCAATATTGCTGCCCACATAATTTGACTCATCAAGATAATTCACGTGCAACAGTTTTTAATTTACGTCCATCCTTGATGACTGCATCAGCAGCCCTTTGTAAAAGATCCTGAGATGTAGTTCCCCTTTCAGTTTTTCGCTTGTATGTCCTCATTCTGTCAAAGAAAATAAATGTAGTATAAAGTATCATGTCCAAAAGTATTTTCTTTCTTTCATAATTGCTCGCGTAAATATAAACAATACTGAAACAATATAGGTTGGTTAGGGGTTGGTTGTGCCGCGGCACAAGCAGCCCCACATGAACGGCACATTTTACCCCGTTTATGATAGTGTGATATTTTGTCTCACATATAAAAATCACTGTACACAAAGCATTAAAATTACACTGCATAACAAACTAGGATAAATAACAAACATTTTACAAAAACTCACATATTAAAAGCACGAAAAATGCTAGCTTGAGACCAAAAAGTATTGAAAAGAAAATATTTACTTACGTGGCGCTGGAGGACCCTCGCATGCAGTGCGACTCGGTCCGCGTCGCTGACGCAACTAAAATGGCAGCCGCGTGTGCGCGAGTGTTAGGCCTTACGCGACACAATACGATCGTATATCTATCTCTTTCTGTTTTTGAGATATTCGCGTCGGCACAATTTACCCCCGGTACTTTCAGCCCCGCTCTCCCCTACTTACATAATATGTAAGGTCGCGGCTGTACCCCAAAGGGGTAGGGAGAGACCAGGGACTGCCACTTGCCACGATCCTGAGAGATCACCTTCGCCTCACCGATACGCATTAGTCGCTGCATGCACGCACGCTCGAGTACTTTTATCTCGTTTCGAGTACTTTTTATCTTGCCCTTTGATAATACTTATCTACATCCCCTATTAAGTCGAAGTATACAGGGCGTCCCAAAGTTATAGGACACGAAGGGAAAGTACCTTAAATATCGTATTTAAGGTACTTTCAAATTCTGCATTCAAAGATTTTCTAAAAATTACTTGCCTCGACTGGGAATTACTAGCTTTTAAAAATAACATAAAGTCTCCTTTCAGCAAAATACCGTATCTACGATATTTAAGGTACTTTCCTTTTATACCCCATAATTTTGGGACGCCCTGTATACGCCGCACAGTGGTTCGTCTCCATACAAGAGGTTGGACATAGGATCCTTAAAAAACAAAATGCGTTATTTTGGAAAAACAAAACCACCAACGCATTTTATAATTAAAAAAAAATAACAAATACAAATTGACTTTTTTTGATATGACCCATAATTTATGAGTAAATAATTAAAAACCATTTCTTTAGTATGGAGAGTAGCATAAAAATATTGATATCTCATGATTCCCTCCTGTTTTCGGTTTACGGTTTTCAAAAATAGTATTGACATATTATTTACTACATTTCATCCTTTGACACATGGTGCCCCTAACGTGCCCCTTAAGAGATATGGATGATAAAGGAAAAATAATACCACGTTAGCGGTAGATGTACGTAGGTACATACATAAGTTCACGCCTGTATCCCAGAAGGGTAGGCAGAGACCAGGGATCGTTTGGAAGAATGAGCGGCCATCATCCACTGCATACTACCGGCCTTGGTCTTTCAAGTTCATACGAGATACAGAATCCAATGTGAAGAACAAAATGGCCGCGTTTGAAGCAGATATTACTCCACTCACTCAAACTACTTACGGAAACACCACGATCAACCACAATCTAATGTTGACAATTGTCATGATTTTATTGAAATATATCTAACTTTATACGTAAATACGTATATTTAAGTAAGTTTTATCATAAGATTAGTCCCATCCGTCACCATTTAATTAGAGAATCGTGAATCGTGGGGTATGTGAACATTACATTGACAAGCATTAAATAGTAAAAATGGCAAAAAAATAGTAAAAAAGAGCGGTTTGCAAATGGCTTCACGTCGCACGCTGGCGGCGGGAGGCCATTGCGTTCCGGAATATGGTGCTGATCGGATCTCCCGGCCAAAGTTTCTATTACAATGATAGATGGCAAAATACATTCGATTATTTCTGAGACTTCGGCTGCAGTTTTTGATCATTGCAAAGCTCATCCAGTTGAAATCAACGATTTACAAGAGGTTAGAGCCAAGCCAGTCTGACAGGACTAGATGTTCATATAATAAGAAGAATGGCCGTCATTGTGCAGTGCCTTGTGCGAATGCGGTCAGGCCGATGGAACTGCGGATCACATCTTCTTGGAGTGTACGAAATACAATTCCTCATTATAAAGTTATCTTGCACTGGATCTTCCCCTTCCCGCCGATCTCTGTTGCGTACTACCGTTTGTATTCTCCTCATTTGCAAGTGTTATGTTCATATTATTATGTAGAAACTAACAAAATTAGATTGTAGTTTGTGTACTGTACCGACTAACATCATCAAAATGTATATATTGTGTACGTCTTTTTTTACAGCTTGACAGAGTTATAAAAAAAACTTGTGTTGTCATCACCAGAGTTGCTACTTTTCCTTAACTCAGACATTGGCAGAATCCATAACAACCAAATTAATTCTGCAGTGTATCTCATTTGGCGACAAAATAAATACCTACGGAAAAGTTTCAGCTGTATTGCAGTGAAACATCACTTATATGTATAACATTGTTCGATACATCTCTCATAAATGCAGGTAGAATAAGTAATATTTTTAATTTTGCGTGCGGTAGTTGATTCCGACAATTTCATTCTCGTCTTGTCTGGCGTGCGCGGCTCGGTTCGGTCTAGCTGTGAAGCGACTTAGCATATTTTAGGAAATTTTCGTAAAAGTCGGTAAGTGCAATAGGCATTAAGTTTATGTACTGTTTATTGTGTGTGTGTGCTCTTCTGTGACGTGCAAAAACTATACAGACACCTAAAACGCAAAGGAAGCAAATTTCAAGGGGCCCCTTCGCCGTGAAACTTCTACGTGCTTGCAGCTAAGGTACTTCTTCCAGATTTATTTTTATTATATCTACGAGTATTTCGAACATTTGGTAGCAGAGCGTGGTTAGGGTTTCATATTAGTTAGGAAGAACTTAGTAGCTAGTGCGTTTGAAGAGGTTAGGTTTATCAACCATTGGTCGTCGTGGCCTGGCTACTTCGGTACTTAGTCGAGTAATAATTGTGTGCATTCGTTTTTTTTAATTTGGTCGGTTTAACTACTTGTTAGTTAAGGCTAAGGTGTCCCCAGTTCGGTATTTACTTATTATTGCGTATTACGTACGTACGGTTTTCTTTATTATAGGTACATTCCTACTAAACTGGTTCAGTATTTGTTTCGGTGAAGATTTAGGAATATACATAGATTAGAATAGTTATTGTTTAGTTACAGCAGGTAGGTCTGTATATCGGATCGGTAATTATTTACATTCTGCTTCAATATACGACCCGCTTCGGTGGATGAACTTGTGGTTGTAACATAATATTTATACCTCAAAGGTACTATTTCGTTTTGGTGATTTTTGTTCGGTCGAACAAAACTTAAATACGTTATAGGTTAAACATTATTCGGTAGGTTCCATCTTTCGGCGTTCGTGAGTCGGTTTTGTAGGTTTGCCCTTAATTAACTAATAAAATATATACTTTGTTTGGTCGGAACCTTTTACTTTGTTTACATACCTGCCAGTCCTGATAACTTGTTGGAAAATGGCCCTAAGAGCATCTTTTGCGGTTTTTAAAGTTAAACTACAGTGGCTCATCGACAGCGCTGACTTAGTTGATCGGCCTGAGCATGTAAATCGTGTCGCCGTGCGTTTGTTAACGGCAAATAACGAATTGTTGTCATTGGAAGATTCCTATCAGCGGATTATTGAACACGCGGACTCGGAAAATCCATTAGAAAAACAGATTGTGGATGCGGCTCGGAAGGAGTATGTTAGGGCCTTGGAAGCATTTGATAAATTGATGATGGAAAAATTAAAACAAGATGCGAGGGGTAATGACGGCTCGGCGGAATCAAAGTCTGAAGGTAATCGGTTCGAGTCCGATGCCTTAGTATCGAGGCTACCTACACTTCAATTGCCAATTTTTGCGGGGGATATGGATCAATGGGTCTGATTTAATAATTTATTCGATAGTTTGGTCGATTCTCGGATGGACTTATCGCCTTCACAGAAGTTAGCCTACTTAATGTCGTGTATTTCTGGTGAAGCTCGCGGCCTGATACAACACATTAAAATATCGGATGCCGGTTATAAGACGGCTCGGGATCTCCTTATGAGGAGATATCAAAACACGCGGCATTTGGCGGACGTTCACGTAGCCCAAATAATGAACCTCCCAAATGTTCCCGCGAATTTATTCGGATTACGCTCACAGTTTTTGAATCCCATGATAATGGCAATTAACTCTTTGGAACGTCTTGGGTTTCCTGTTGCACATTGGTCATTTTTGCTTTTGCATATTGCGCTTACTAAATTGCCTGCATCAATTAAAACTCGGTTTGAGCAAAAATACGGAACGGAAACGGATGTGATACCAACTTTTTCGGAATTGATTGAATTTTTAGAGACGGAATGTAGGTTATTTGAATGTGCAAAAAGGGAACATAATGTTTCACATAACAATAACTATCGTGATGATGCGCGCGCACCGCGGCGCCCTCAGCACTATGCGACTGCGCAAATTACGTGCTGCGCTTATTGCGGTGATTCATCGCACTCGGTTGTCAATAGATGCTCGCGTTTTAAGGCGCTTACGCCCTTTGCACGGAAAGACTTTGTTACTAGGCATCGTCTATGCTATTTTTGTTTGGCGAGTCCAGCGAGCGAAACCCCTCAAAGCGATGGCTGCGGTAGTCAGAAGCACCATCCGTTGCTATGTTTTAATCGGGCAGGCACGGCGCAGCCTCGCGTAAACGGCAACAGGCGATCACCTCCGCGCTCGGGCGGTCGCGTAGAATACTACGCGCGCGTCAAGGAGACCAGAAGAACCCAGTCACCTCGATCGCCGGCTCGCCCGGCTCGTACTCCAACCCCTGACCGTCGACGTGGGAATGTCGAGTGGCATCGGCGTGCGCCTAATGTAGGCGGTTACGGACAGCGCACTGAACAAGATGGCGAAGGTCAGCGGGACCAACCACGGTGCGATCGTGGCGCACCGCAGCGATCTTATAATGATCCACAAAAGGATACGGTTCCTACCCACCCATCGGGTTCACTAGCTCAGCCAAAAATTATTTTACTCCCTATGGCTATTATACGTGTGTACGGTAATACCTTGGATGATTTCGATGAAGTTCGGGCTTTATTAGATGCGGGATCTCAAGGCTCTCTTATAACTTTAGATTTGGCTAACAGATTAGGACTAATGTTGGAACCTACGGATGAGCTAGTGAGAGGGGTAGGGGGATTAGAACTCGGTAATATTTTCGGTCGATCTTGTGTTTCATTTTCACCTTCGGGAAAGCGTTTTCCGGTTATTTCGACGCCGGTCACGTGTTTACGGAATCTTATCGGTAATCAACCAAGTTTTAATTTAAATAAATCGGTTTTAAATTTAAGTGAGGGGCTTTCCTTGGCTGATCCTGAATTTTACTTGCCAAAACCGGTAGAATTATTGCTCGGATGTGATGTTTACGGTTTGTTAGTCGGCGGTGATAAAATAATTTTAAGTACGGATGGTTTAACGGCATACAACTCAGTTTTCGGTTACGTTTTGTTAGGACCTATCAGTCAAGGTTTTGATATAAATTCAGAGCTTTCAGAAGATATTTTTGCTCTTTCAATTTCGGATGCTTTGCAAAGATTTTGGGCGGTGGAGGAACCCCCAGAGGTGGTCTCTATAAAACCTCTTGATGAGGAGTGTGAAAAGCTTTATAAGCAAAATACCCATCGGCTTGATGACGGTCGATTTTCTACTCGGCTTTTATTTCTTTCTAATCGGCCAATCCTAGGCGAATCACGTTATAGAGCTGAAAAGCAGTTTCGGGCATGAGAACAACGTCTATTAAAATATTCGGTTTTGCGGGAACAGTACATTAGTTTTATGAGGGAATATGAGGAGTTAGGGCACATGTAGGTTTCAAATTTTAATTATAGATCGGGAGAAGAACATTATCATATTCCACATCATGCTGTTTTTAAACATTCGGGTGATAATCAAAAGATTCGGGTTGTGTTTAATGGGAGCTGTGTGACGTCCACGTGGGTTTCATTAAACCAATGTCTTCACACTGGGCCTAAATTACAACGAGACATAACTGACATTTTATTAAATTTTCGGAGACACAAAATAATTTTTATTTGTGACGTTAAACAAATGTTTCGGCAAACACTTATTGATAAATCGGATCGGAAGTATCAGTTGATACTGTGGCGGGAGTCCCCTGATCAGCCTATTCGCACCTACGAATTAAATACGAATACGTACGGGTTACGGTGCAGCCCATATATAGCTAATCGGACTATATTGGAACTTGCTGAGCAGGGCCTCAATTCTGCTAGAGCATTACAGTTCAATGACAGACACTCGGCCGGGTCACGTGACACGATTTTCTATACCATTGACGCCTAGAAGGTTTGGTAAATGTGCGCGCGTAGGTTAAAAGCGGCAATGAAATGAAATCGCCGCGTTCATGCAGTTGTCATTGTACTACAATACATTAACAGAATCTAGGCCCAGGAGAGTGAGCGGTGTCCGCGCGCGGCGGCTGCATTGCGATCGGACGTCTACGTCGACGACGTCATAACTGGCTCGGACTCTGAAGCTGACGCTCTAAGCCTTCAGCTGGAATTAATCAAGCTTGTGCATTCGGGTGGATATGAGCTTCGAAAATGGATCTCAAATAGCTCGGCTCTCTTACAATGTTTACCTGACGATCACAAACAATTACCATTGTTATTTGAAGATCCAGAGAATCCTCTTGCGGTTGCGGTTCTCGGTATTTTATATGATCCACTTCGGGATGCATTCTCTTATAGTTTAGACCTCGGAACATCGGATTCAAACACTAAGCGGTCGGTATTATCGGTTGTGGCTCGGATATTCGATCCTAAGGGTTGGATTTGCCCAATAGTATATTGGATAAAATGTTTATTGCAGCGGTTTTGGCTAAATAAACTTGGATGGGACGATCCCTTACCTTCGGATTTATCGCGTGAATGGCAAAATTATCGGGAAGACATACTTAACATTAAGAAACTGGCTATTCCACGTTGCATAATGAATAAACCTGCAAAAAGCTACTCATTACACGGCTTCAGTGACGCCTCGGTGTTAGGTTTTGCGGCAGTAGTTTACTTGAGATCAAGTAATTTAGACGGTACGGTTTCGGTACACTTGCTATTGGCTAAGAGCAAGGTCGCCCCTCTTAGAACACGACCAACCATTCCTCAGTTGGAATTGTGTGGAGCCGTGCTCCTAGTTAAACTCCAAATTAACGTTTGAGGAACTTAGCACCGTTTTCTGTAAAATTGAGGCCGTACTGAACTCTAGACCCTTGTGTCCGCTTTCCTCAAGCCCGGATGACCTGGAGGTATTGACCCCTGGTCATTTCATTATCGGTCAGCCCCTGGATGCTTTACCAGAATATCCATTGCAGGATGTGAAGATGCATCGATTAAGTCGGTTTCAGCTGTTACAGCAAATTTCTCAAAGTTTTTGGCATCGGTGGCATTTAGAGTATCTTCACACCTTGCAACAGCGGGTCAAATGGACGGATATCACCTCTCCTCCTAAGGAGGGTGATTTAGTTTTACTGAAAGAGGATAATGTCCCTCCTCTACATTGGAGTCGCGGTCGGATTATAAAACTCTACCCAGGTTCGGATGGTGTGGTCAGACTAGCGGACGTTCGGGTTGCACAGGGAACAACACTTAAGCGGGCTATTGGTAGGCTTTCTCGGTTGCCTATTGACTAGCTTGGATGTTTTGATGAGATTTTTTTTTTCTTTTTCTTTAGGCGGGAGAGTGTTCGATACATCTCTCATAAATGCAGGTTGAATAAGTAGTATTATTAATTTTGCGTGCGGTAGTTGATACCGACAATTTCATTCTCGTCTTGTCTGGCGTGCGCGGCTCGGTTCGGTCTAGCTGTGAAGCGACTTAGCATATTTTAGGAAATTATCGTAAAAGTCTGTTAGTGCAATAGGCATTAAGTTTATGTACTGTTTATTGTGTGTGTGTGCTCTTCTGTGACGTGCAAAAACTATACGGACACCTAAAACGCAAAGGAAGCAAATTTCAAGTGGCCCCTTCGCCGTGAAACTTGTACGTGCTTGCAGCTAAGGTACTTCTTCCATATTTATTTTATCTATTTCGAACAACATAGTACGCAACGGAGGTTGGTGGGAAGGGGAAGATCCAGTAGATGATAGTTTTATAACGAGGAATTGTTACAGTCCAAGATGTGATCCGCAGTTCAATTGGCCTGACCGCATTCGCACAAGGCACTGCACATTGACGGCCATTCTTCTTATTATATGAACATCTAGTCCTGTCAGACGAGCTTTTAATTCATATTATACATGTCTTCGTTGACTGGCTTGGCTCTAACCTCTTGTAAATCGTTAATTTCAACTGGATGAGCTTTGCAAAGATCAAAAACTGCAGCCGAAGTCTCAGAAATAATCGAATGTATTTTGCCATCTATCATTGTCAACATTAGATTGTGGTTGATCGTGATGTTTCCGTAAGTAGTTTGAGTGAGTGGAGTAATATCTGCTGCAAACGCGGCCATTTTGTTCTTCACATTGGATTCTGTATCTCGTATGAACTTGAAAGACCAAGGCCGGTAGTATGCAGTGGATGAAGGCCGCTCATTCTTCCAAACGATCCCTGGTCTCTGCCTACCCTTCTGGGATACAGGCGTGAACTTATGTATATACCTACGTACATCTACCGCTAACGTGTTATTATTTTTCCTTTATCATCCATATCTCTTAAGGGGCACGTTAGGGGCACCATGTGTTAAAAGATGAAATGTAGTAAATAATATGTCAATACTATTTTTGAAAACCGTAAACTGAAAACAGGAGGGAATCATGAGATATCAATATTTTTATGCTACTCTCCATACTAAAGAAATGGTTTTTAATTATTTACTCATAAATTATGGGTCATATCAAAAAAAGTCAATTTGTATTTGTTATTTCTCTTTGATTATAGACTACGTTGGTGGTTTTGTTTTTCCAACATAACGCATTTTGTTTTTTAAGGATGTCCAACCTCTTGTATGGAGACGAACCACTGTGCGCCGGCCCCAAGGCAGTGACTGACATTATAAGTACAGTGACATTTAACAAACAGAATGTAAATGTAAATTCTTTACGTTGAAATTGATATCTGATTTCCTGGGGCGTTCGATGCTGTAAAGTCCTAAAATAGCGTTTTCTAAAATTTCTCTATTTCATAGTTTG
Organism: Yponomeuta plumbellus; assembly: GCA_947310845.1. Taxonomy (NCBI): domain Eukaryota; kingdom Metazoa; phylum Arthropoda; class Insecta; order Lepidoptera; family Yponomeutidae; genus Yponomeuta; species Yponomeuta plumbellus. The sequence continues at coordinate 3,386,886 of OX371204.1, forward strand.
CCTCGAAGAAAAGTTGTGTCCGTACTGTTGGAAAAATTTGAGCAAACCGGGTCTGTAGTGGCAGTGTACCTCCGATTGTACGCACATTTGGACGATTAAATTGACCGAAAAAATCACAAAGTGTACGATATGCATTTTGATTTGAACGTCCATTTTCATAATAAACCTGAATAACTTTAACGCGTTTCTCGATTGTGTATCTTTCCATGGTTCAAATTGAGTTAGTCTGAAATTGAGAAATGTCAAATGAAATGCAGAAAAAAACTTGACGTGTAGGTGTGGTTTACATTCAACATCGGCCCTTACAATTAACCATCCTTTAGAAAACAGCAAACGTTGAAATAACATCATTGTGAGACGCTCCATGTGTGTAATATAAAATAATGTCTAATATTATTCTGTAATCATGTTTGTTGCAATAAATCATTCATTCATTCAAACATTTTATTGTAGTTCTATGAAACAAGTTTGAACTTGAAACAGACACAGACTTGAAAATTTATTTAAAAGTGAGGAATAGAATATCACAAACACAAACATTTACCTACAGGCACATACATTGCTTCTGGCCCCACACTTGGATACCCTGTGTCGTGGGAACCAGAAACAGCGACGTCACAAACATGTAAACATCCAAAACCTGGGGTTTTTTTGTCCCCAGCCGGGATTCGAACCTGGGAACTCTTGCATGGCAGGCAGAGGCGCTGACCGCTGCGCCACAAGGTGCCTCTCGGCGGGGACTTAATGGGTTGATGATGATGATGATGATGATGTAAATCGTTTTGTAAAATTTTGGCCACAAAAGAATAAGAATTATACTGGCCAAAATTTTGCAAAACGTTCAAACGCAATCCAGTATTATCGGTACCCTAAAATACTGGATTACGTTTTGTACGTTGTGTAAATTTTTGGCCAATGTACCCCAAAATACTGTGAAAACTCTTATAAAAGCCACAGGAAACTATAGCGAAGCCGCAAATGTAATCTAAACGGTTTTTGAACCAAATGCAATTTGCAAGCCCGTGTGGAGATAAAACAGCTTTGCCTCTTGACGCGCTTCGGCGATACCGCTAACTGGCGATGTAGAACGTAAACAAAAGGGATATATTTAAATAAATAACAGTCTTATTTATAAAAATATGATTCTTTAAAAGACCCCTCAGAGACAGTTTAAATATTCTGTGACTAGCTGTGTCGGCAACTTCGTTCGAGTCAACTGATTAGCCCAGCCTATGCCCGCCGGACAACTGCCCTCTAGATTACGTTACGTGTTATAAAAAAGAAAGAAAAAAAAATGTTAAGCATCAACTTATACAGGGTGGAATTTTGTAATGCCACCTGAAGGGGAAGTATTCTTAATACTGTAGATAGAAAATTTTACTCAAAGGAAACATTCCTTTATTTTTGAAAAGAAAGAAAACTGCATTCAAAGATTTTTAAAAATTCGCTTGCCGCATCCGGTGATCGAACCGACTAAAATCTGGAAAGTGCACCCTGTACTTTTATAGCATCGATCGTTAGGGTCAATTATAAGCATGAAATCTCTCTAACAAATTTCATAAATTAAATGAAAGGAAAACAATGAAATCTGTAAATTCTTGTATAGTAAATTCGACAATAAAATTGTAAATTCACCCTGTATAGTGTAAATTCTTTTTTTTTAATCTTATTTATTTAGGGGCTTTGTTCGCAGTACGAGCATATCAGCCCCATCGTAACCTAATAATACAATAATATCCACGCTACAGAGATCTTAATACTAAACTATCCTTAACAAAAGAGAATGCTCAATAAAAACCCAGGCCCGGCGCAAAAGAAAAATAACTGTTTTTACTGGTAAAAATAAGTAATTAAATACTGCATAGGAGGCATCATCGAATCAATGGCTATATGTGGTTTTTTTTTGTAATTTTTTAAATCAATGGCTATGATATGTATGTGTGAAAGCTATTCGTATTTTTATAAATATGGGCCTCATATGTCTCGGCATTGAAGCCGAGTGTAAATGCGCGGCTTCTCTCTGTCTCATTCACACGTTGTCATCAAAATGAGCCGTTTTCAGAAGAACTAAAAAAAAATCTAACGGCTGTCAAAAGAATGCAATTTTGGACCTCAGCCCAATAGCCATGTGTGATACATTATAAAATAGGTCTCAGCGAGCTGAACAAAAGTTACTTTGACGCCAATAGCCAAATGTTTGTTCTTTCGGAGTTATATTGTATAACATTTATAACAAAAAAACTAACATTTTCAATAAAATATTACTCCGAAAGGACAGACATTTGGCTGTTGGCGTCAAAGTAACTTTTGTTCAGCTCGCTGAGACCTATTTTATAATGTATCACACATAGCTATTGGGCTGAGGTCCAAAATTGCATTCCTTTGACAGCCGTTAGAATTTTTTTTTTTAGTTCTTCTGAAAACGGCTCTTTGTCATCATTTGGGATTCGATCATTTTACACGGAGTAAAGTCATCGAAAGAAATAGATTGCTACTTAACCATATTTTTGGGAATATTAAAGCACTTAAAGCTATTTTAATTGTGATGGTACATACATTTTTATCCAAAAAAGTTCGAACTTCCTCTTTCAAAGAAAGAGTTACAGCATGCATAAATACCAAAACTTAGTCAAGCCGTTTATGTTGGTCTGTGGGGATGGATACATTGTAGACGTTACAGGACTTTACGGCGCAACAACCTCAGATGCATCAATAATGCAGCAGATTTTACAAAACCACGACGATCCTATGGAATAGGCCCCGATTACTTAATAATTTTTTGGAAGAAGGTGACATTTTTAAATTGGACAGAGGATTTCGCGACAGCATTCCTCTTCCACATACACCCCTGTCTGTAACTCGCTGTGAAAGTCACAACTGATCTATCACGAAGAGTCACATTATGCAGGTCGGTCGTAGAGACAATTAACGGTCGATTTAAGCGCGACTTTAAAATATTACACATAAAGTATTTTATCGCGCTTTACCAAACACCGTGAGGGGTTTTAAGATAGCAGCTGCCAACATGAACTTATTTTAAGAGCCCTACGAGGACAGCAGGTACACAGACCAATTCATTGAAGTAATAGATCATGTAAATAATCAGAATTATTTATGAGCGTTTTATATTAGTTACGGTGGGCTAGACATTTATGTAGTGTTTTTTCTTCTATCTGACGTTATTTTTAATGATTTACTTGGAAAAGTAAGTAGTAGAGAAGTTAGTTAAATATGTATTATATAAATACCTACGCTTTTAAACCGTAACTGTATCTGTTTATTACTCCTTTTACTGATACATTATGTTACCCCTGTAAAAATACAAATAGCAATTTCACACATATAGCCATTGATTTCGATGATGCCCCCAATGCAGAATTAACTTACGTATTTTTACCGATATTTTGAGTTACTTTTCTTTTCCGCCGGGCCTGGGTTTTTTTTCATACTTCGTGAGCATTCTCCTTTATCTTCTTTTTGGGAATAAATGGCTTAATAATAACAATAAAGTCTATGCCTATGCATTGCATTAACGAACGTACTAGGTCAAAAGCGTATCAAGGAAGGGAGTGACACAAGTACGAGACTCATGTAGACCCGAACTGAGTCCTATCCAGGAATTTATATTTCCGGCGGAGGTCCCGATTTTGCAGCAAATTTTGGGTTACCTTGTGGTCGTGTTTTCCTTGATTTCCTGACAAGGGCCCCGACAGGGGTGAATACCTAGCTTAACAGGTCAGCCGTTTTCCCTCTTGTTCGAACAACAACTTTGCATATTGCATTTTAATTGTTACGCAATAGAGTCCATAGTCCATAGTACTGCGACTGACTGCGAGTTATTAATTATTCTGTTGGTACGATTGTGCATAAAGTAGCCTCGTCGTGTGTGCATTTGTTTGTGCGTGTGCATTCATTTTTTCATATCATTCGAATCGAAATTGAAACGAATGGTTGGGGGTAAAGTTGGGTATGGGGATGAAAATGACGAAATACCAGGAGGAGCATCCACTCCAAAGAAAAAACGTTTGAATAGAGGCGACATGGTCGAAAAACAAAAATAACTATAATTTTGTACAAAATACTATCTTTTTTGTTTTTTTGTGCTCTCCGTTTCAACGTACCTAAATCCAACTCTGAGTACTGCTCAAAACAATAGGGGAATAAGTTTTCAAAGTGATCACGAGTGCCAAAAACTTTTTGCTTAGGTTTTTAATTGTAACTGGCCACTAAATAATATAGTGTCATTCTTTACGTACATTAAAAAACAAAAGAATATAGGTATGTAGGGTTTTTACTCACATTCATTCTGAGGGTTTTTATGAGGAGTTCAGGTGTTCTTAAGGTCTTCATCTGCGATCGGCAGAGCAGAAATTGAAATCTGTGGTGGAGGCCTCATGAGGAATAATTTAAAACTTCTTTGAGGAGTGTTGTAAGGAATCGCGCTTCAATAAACTAGACTGATTGACTGAATATGCCATAGTTAGAGGGCTGATAGATAATTATTAAGTGTGTCTTTAGTGTAAATATGCACGACAAACAACTTTACGTTGACTTTATAATATGCACGTAGGTATTTCAGATCTCATTGGCGGGGGACGTGAGATGTGACATCTTCTTTTCGGATTTTCGCTTAGTCAAAAAAAATATTGCTGGTTCAAAATTTGTCCAACGCAGACTTAGCCCGTTGTTTTGTTCAAGTTATGGCATCAGGCGTGTTTTTACGAAATTACTAAACTGAGACTTACCACCGGTTTCTCGTACGCTAACAATCTATTGATTGTTAGCGTAATGAATTTAACAATCATATTTTTGGTACAGTGTATGAATCGTGCACAAAAATTACCAAAATCTACTGCTACGATAAATAAAAGTCGAATCATGTATGAATGTTTATCATCCAACTACAACAAGAAGAGTGAAAACCATTAATTTCACAAAACTTTCATAGCTTCATAAAACTCTACAAACATCAACATTTCACTGCCACTTCGCTTTTTCTTGCGAAACGCGGGAGTTTAGTGGCGCCATCTTGTTTTTGCGATTTCATCTTAGTCAACTAACCTCCTAAACTAAAACAAAGCTAAAAAATACAACTGACAGCTGTTAACAGTAAATTAACAGACAGCGTTCGAGAAACCGAGGGTAAGTTAGTTTCTTCTCCATGTAATCTATTAATTGTGAAATTAACAACTTTGACGTTCATAAACTAAATATTCTATTTGTACTATGAATAAAATATTTGACTTTGACTTTGACTTTAAGGCGAGCAGAGCAGAGAAAAAAAACTGTTTTCAACCGAGTGGCATTGTACTCAGATCGCCGGTGTACCTACACGATAGGAGTAGCTTCCTAGTAGCAAAAATTGGTCACTCGGTCCGTGTGTTCAATGATCATGAAAGTTGCTTTATTATTATGACCTTGAAAATATAATTAAAAACCATTGTTATGGTGAGCCGGTCCGCCAAACAAAAATTCTACAGGTTAAAGTGCTTTTTCAAGTTTCGCATAGATTTAAAGATAGGTAGTGATTTTTCAAGTTTGCTTTTAAGTACGTGATTTTCCCTGTCTCGCGAGTGTCAAAGCCAATACGGGCACAAGAACGTTCTACGTCCACACGGCGTTCGTTACGCATTCATGAGAGCGGCGACGTCGCGACGCCCGTTTTCTTTTCCAATCGGAAATAATTCCGTGTTGACAAAACCCATGCCGACGACTCCACCGCGAATTAGAGAAGTCCTTTTACCTGACTTCGATAGTAAAAAAGAATGATTATTTTCGCGCGTGATTTTTACTTCATGACCAGTGTAAGGGTAAAACTTGTAATAATATCGGTGGGGATTCTTCAATTTTTTTTTCAAAAATCCCCACTATAGGCTGTGGTTTTAATACGGTGAGGATTTCAGGAAAAAACTACAATCCCCACTGGTGGGGCTTTGTCAGTGGGGATTTTTGGAATAATTCAAATTTTAGAGTCTCTAAGATCCATATTAGTTCAACAGGGTCTTGTCAGTATGGTAATGTATAGTTGTTCCATTGATATATTGGTAGTGATGGTGTACTTACCAATGTTAAGTAGGAGCCTATACTATGCATTCCAATGGTATAACTCGTGTAAGTGCGTGCATACTTTGTTTCGGTATAACATAAATACTTAGGTACATACGCACACATAAATTGCTTCTGGCCCCATACTAGTATACCCTGTGTTGTGGTAACCAGAAACAGCGACTACACAAACATGTAAACATCCAAGACCTGTGGGGGTAGTACGGTTTAAATGACAAAAGTCGCGACTTTACAGTACATTAGTTGTCAATGACATGAACGCGCCACAAATCGCGTGACTTGTGGCATCGTACTACCCATGCTGGGGTTGTTTTCTTTGTTTCCAGCCTGGATTCGAACCCGGGACCTCTCGCATGACAGCAGTTGCGCTAACCGCTGCGCCTAAGGCCCCTGCTGAAAATCGGTGGTGTGGGTGCAAGCCTTCAGCTAATACTGAGCATGGCGCCTTTTTTTCGCAGCATGGATTCAGCTTGCAGGTAGGTACTGTAATTTTAGCTCTAACTTGTCTCTGTAGTTTCACTTTTTTCTGCTTTCGTTGGTTTTGTTTCAGCTTTTTTCTTTATTTCCTACTTCTATAGTAAAAAAAAATATTTTTTTGTATTACGTTTTGTATATATTACTTTTCTTTATTTAATTTTCTTCCTTCTGTTTAATAAAATTAAGTTGGGCGGGCCCCTTTAAATTGCGACTCGATGTTTGCGAGAGGTGCCTCAACTTGCGCGGAATGAACAATTGAAATATACCACTTTAAAACTTTTCGATAGCTTGTATCCTGTAGCAAAAAAAAAAGTCATGATGACCTATAATATTTTTGTTGACACGGCTTATCTAATGAGAAAAAAAAAGATTGTGTTCTCCATTTTGTATGGGAGCCAACAGTTACACTTCCAAGGTCCGCATTGGGTTGCTATGCCAACAGACTGAACTAAAAAATAAATTCAACCCATAAAAGTCAGGCTAAAACTGTCGCCTTAGTGGAAGTGGCCACATAAATAACAAAGTTGAATATGGAATAAAGCCCGAAGTGATTTAGATGACGAAGTGTAAAGTTATTGTTTTAATTAAGCGGCTTAAGTTTAAGACGGAGCGAACTTTGAAGAGCTGACTCAGGACAGAAGCACTGACTCATTCTTCTTTAATGTAAGGAACTAATCACTGTCAAATATTTTATTCATAGTACAAACAAAATGTTTACTTTATGAACGTCAAAGTTGTTAGTTTCACAATAGTTAATAGAATACATGGAGAAAAAACTCCACATTTATTCTTTTCTAAACAATTTTAACCTAATTAACAAATTTTCAAACTTAAAAAATATTCTTTTGGATGTGTTGAACACTAGTCACAGTTATCCTCTGATTAAATTTAGTGACAGTCGAAGACTATTATTATTATTATTTCTTGTTTTGATGGCAACCAGCCGATGTCGAAAAATTCTGCCAAAGCCAAGTCTTGACACGAAATGGGAATTTTGAATTTTTATTCTAAAGCTACATAAATATAACATCATTGCAGTAACAGCAAAAAAATATACAATAATTAAGAAGGTACACATTTAATACTACTACACGAAAAACAGTCGAAACTAATTCTACCTACATTGCGTGGCAACCTAGACACACCACAGACTACACGTATGATTTTATTTTTTTCGTCTGTTGCGTTGCATATAATTATTATGTTACTTGTCTGTTTATTTTGTTTTTGTGATGTGTCTTGTTGGTATCATCATCGACCCATTATGTCCCCATCGAGGGGCACGGGTGTCATCCCTGAGGAGGCCATACTCCGCCACGGGGGCCAAGTTCAGATTGGTGGAGGCTTGTAAGGCTAGTGGCTGGTCTTACTGTCACAAGTTTCAAGCTGCCCTAAGGCCTCTGATTTGACTTAAATGTTACTCTAATAAATATTTTTTCTTCTTCCATAATATGTGCGTGCGGCTAGACGATACTCCGCGTAATTTATTTAATTTTCAAAATTCTTTAATGTCTTTTTCAGATGTCTTTAGAAAGAAAGAAGAATTTTATTAGAATTGTCACAGAAACACAATGTAGACAAGTAGGTACAGTGCCACCATCTTATCTGTTCAGTTGATAGCGCCGCTAGTGGAGAATTTAGTAGTAACATTTAAGAAATTTAACTAGAAAAATAAGAATATTTTAACTTGTCTTTCAATTTTCATGAAAATATAATCTATAAATCTTAGTATGTGAAGAAATAAAACAAAAAATGGGGAACAGGAATTACAATTAATTAGTTAGTTACAATTTTGCCCACCTGAACAGATAACTTGGTGGCGCTGTACGTATTAACAAAGTATACCAAAGTCAACAAGACAAAAAAATAAAATAAAAACAAAACAATTATGAAAAGAACATGACATGTGAGGCATGTAAAATCGAAGGCAGCTGGGCTCCACACTGTAGTACCACGCCACCTACTTGGTATTAAAGAGCAAAATGTACCTATTGAGGAGTTTAATAGATTTTGGGGTAATGGGTTATAAAATAACCCAGCTTCAAGGAACGGAAACGATAACAATTTATTGATTTGGCACAGCGAGTATTTCTGTATGAATGTTTGCGAAATCTACCTACATTTTGAACTTTCCACAAGAGCGGAAGGTTGGAAAATATTCTGTTTTAATTTCTTTTTGAGGACTTTCGCCCAGTTCTTAGTACCTAAACAAACTCTAGTTATTTACTTTGTCGTAGCATTTCAATTTGCTCTTGTACTATTTTTCACTTTCTTCACTTATTCATGGCTCTTTAAAAAAGGTTCTAGTTATTTAAGAGTTTATTACACGTCGCGAGATTGCGCGTTCGAATTTTGGTACGTAGATTGTTCGCTTTTATGATTCGCCGCGGCACGGCACGGTTTTACCGTCACGGTAAAATAGGAAAGCAATATGTATGGAACGGCAAAGCCGTGGCCGTTAAATTAAAAGCGTCTGCATACGATTCCATACTATTTGCTTTGACGGTATAACCGTGCTGCCGTGCCATTATAAAAGCGGCCTTTAGATTATAGTTCGATTTTTAATTCCGTAGAATTCTGACAGTTATAATTTTTTGACAGGATTAGGTACAAACCTTTTTGGCCGGGCACATTACAATACGAGTGTGAACATCTGAGTCTATACATTTTATTTGTTTTTTATTATCCAAACTAAAAGAGGATTTACGGCGAGTGATAATTGGGTCCCTTTTCATCACACAAACAGTAAAAAAAGTACAAGTAAAGAGAACATATTTTAGTGGGTGGGTTTTAGAGTGGAGAGTGATGCCAGCTAAAGAATAAAATAATCGTGATATTAAATATTTGTTATTTTTGTATTAGGTCACTTGAGTAAGTCAATATTTAGATTTATCTTTTTCTAGGTAAATATCAAGCATTTTTTTAGCACTCAAATGGACCAAATTTTTCCTTTTTCTGTTGAAGAGTTTTTTTAGTAGCAACTCTTATTGCATGGTGATAAAGATATACAGTCACTTGCCTCAAAACATTTCAAAAATGCCTCTTGCCAAATGTATTGTGTTTTATGTGTAGTGTGGGGCCAGAAGTAATTTATGTGTCTGTATGTAAATGTTATGTTATGTTAAATGTTATGTGTCTTAAACACAATTATTGAAATTTCTATTAGAAAATATATACATAAATACGAGAGTTTTAAGAAAAAAGAGTTCCTAATAGTTTAATTACAATGTTTGTCATAATTACAATGTTTGTCATAATTACAGTGTTTGTCATAATAGTGTTAAGTTGTTTTCTGTCATATTTGTAACCTGTTTTTAATATTTATTCTAAATTTGTTATTTAGATTATTCAAGTTTAATATTTGCACACCTTAGCCGGTAGAGCATGCATGTTCTTTAAGTTACTTTACCACCTACTGTAATGTATTTACGATACAGCAAATAAAATGTTTAATCTCTCTTTATCTTTATCTATTCTTTCATGAGAATGCTTGTGCCCTGCAGTGGGATGTACACTGTACAGTCTGTTAGCTTTTAGAAAGCTCACGAGTGTAATAGGTACTACTTTCTGCTCTGTCTAAGGGCCGGTTTTTCAATAGTCAGATAAAACTTAACTGGAGAATAAAACTGATGTTGTCACTGTCTTGTCGTATGATTTAGACAGTGACAGCATTCAATTTATTCTCCAGTTAAGTTTTATCTGACTATTGAAAAATTGGCCCTAAGTGAAATTAAGTGTCATATTAGTTCGATTTCGAAATTAAGTGTCAATTAGTTCCGTATAGGTATTTCTATTTTTTTTTTAAACTGACCAACGATTGACCCCGATCTCACCTGATGGTAAGTGAAGATGGACCCGACGATGTCGCTCGTTGGTTCAGTAAGAGCCTATTCACTCTAGCCTTAAAGGCTATATATTCTATAACACGAATATATCCGATTCTTGAACTAAAACTTTCGTAAGCACAACACATTGTAAACTTTTAGTCCGGATTTACTTACGGGTGTTGTTATATCGGATTCCGATATAACAACACCCGTAAGTAAATCCGGACTAAAAGTTTACAATATCCGATTCTATCCGATATTAGCCGAGGTATATTCTAAAAGCTAACAGACTGTAGATAGGGTACACAAAAGAACCTCAGGAACTCTACAATCGCACTCAATTACCTTAAAATCGTGGATCTTATCTATCGGTCGCGATTTCAGAGCGATCGGCTGGCGACCCCATTCGGAGCAGCTTCAAAACTCAATTCCCAGCCAAGTGGTGAAGATAAAAGCAGTGGGAAACACGTCTTCCAACATCGTTGCCCATTTCTCTTGATAAAACACGCGGAGGGGCCTACCCAGGATCTAATCTTGCACACACAAATTAGAGTTTCAGAACCCAGCATAGTGGAACGGATTCATTAAACATAACATTTACCCCACACTAGGATACCCTGTGTCGTGAGAACCAGAAACAGCGACGTCACAAACATGTAAACATCCAAAACCTGGAGTTTTTTTTTCTCCCAAGCCAGGGATCGAACCCGGGACCGCTACGCCACAGAGGTCGTCATTCATTGAATCGAAAATACCAATTAAGTTACCATCAGATTAGATTTTTGCAAGCAGTCTATGTATGTCCCACGGCCCCACCGTCCCCGCCCCCACAGGCGTTCTCTCAGAAAAAGAGAGCATGGGATTAATCAGCATGCGTGCCCACCGCCCATTGGCGATTTCCAGCTCTGAGGTTTTTGTGTAGCTCAGACACTGGTTTTGTCATGATGTTTTCCTTCACTGTTAGCGAGTGGTATTTCACGAGTCTCTTCATGAGTCACATAACCATGACGTCACATATTTAGAACCGTACTTTCTGTGACAAGAGAGTAGGGGCCCTCAGTAGGTTTCAGTAATGGCCCAGTGAATCATGAGGCATTGCTAGGCTTGACTCCACGCACTAGCGCCAGTAGCACGGCCAGAGATTGTCTATATTTTCGGTTTCGCCGCTCGTAAATAGGCTCAAATGTCATTATCATATTTCTTTGGGAATCATATTTCTTTATGGGTGCTAGTGGATGCTGTGGGTCCTTGGTGTACTTAACGAGCGATTCTGGTGTAAACAGACATAACTATAACTGTCTGCTTCTTACGTAACAATTACTAGGAACGGTTAGGGACTAACTCTTTTCATGACTTAGACTTTAAGCTTCCAGAAGTTACTAACAAGGATTGTTTTAATATATATTCTCTCTTTCACGCCTTCAAGTGAGTAGTGATTAAACCGAGGGATATAACTACGGACTTGAAGGAGAGTGACTCTCCTAGAAGCTACGAGAATCTGCGAACTGGATAGGAGAGGCAAAAGCTAGGAGTTGAATTATCTACAATAATGAGTGCCATACAATAAAGTACTATACAACATAGTGTATTGAATTGAACTGAATCTCTAGAAAGAACCGTAATGTAAATGATTTTAATCACTTGCGACTGACCTTGAAATTTTTTATTAAAAATCATTGTTATGGTGAGCCGCTAGACCCCCCAAAAATTGTACAGGCTAAGGGAAGGTTTCTGAATTGAGAATTTCGCTAACTACTTAACTGTAGCACTGAGCAAAGAGCGTCACAGAACGTTATTTAAGTAGGTAACTAAGTAGTATTTACTTAATGAAATTCCCAATTCAGAAACCGGCCCTATGACAGCTATAGTTATTTTGTGAAGGTTGACGTGCTGTCGACTATCCACTACAGCGGTAGCGCGTTCCTTGTGTTATTGTATTAGACAAGATTCGAACTCTTTATTAGAAAAACAAACAAATACATTGGTAACCTCCAATCCGGACTAAGCCCCCGTGGTGGAGTATGGCCTATACCTACCTTCCTCAGGGAAGAGACCCGTGCCCCTCGGTGGGGACATAATTGGATGATGATGATGAGTTGATGACGTTCATAAAGTAAATGTTCTATTTGAATTATAAATAAAAATATTTGAATTGAATTGAATTGACATTGGAAACCTTGTATCAAAGTTTTCTCGTATAAAAATTGGCGGACTATTATTTATTGGTATCTATCTAATCTCTTTAAACGAGCAATTCTTGTATCTATATTTGTATATAATCAGAATCTCGGAAACGGCCCCAACGATTTTCATGAAATTTAGTATGCAAGGGGTTTCGGGGGTGATTAGTCGATTTAGGTAGGTTTCATTTTTACAAAACGTCGTTTTAACCGTGTTTTTAGGCAAAGAAATAACTGCTCCACTATAAGAAGGTAATTTTCGCAATAATATGTCAGATTGCAGTAGCTCAAGTGGGAAGTAAGACGATACCGTAATCAGAAGACCTTGGTTCGAGACTTGACAAATAAATTTTTCTTTTTTTTTTCAAGTTCATTTTTTTGTGTGAAAACCTATTATCAGGAGCCCTTCATCAACGCACTAACTCGTATCCAAGTACCTTTTGTTTCTAAAAGAAATACGAAAAAAAATCAGGACAATGCTAATCAGAGATTAAACTTTGTTATTTAGAACCATTGAATTTAGAAGGAAATTCAATGTTTAGAACAATTTTTATTTTGTTTGTTATTTTTTAAGGCGCTGTTTGATGAACAATGCTTGAAACCATACTTTTTAATCGTGTCACAACCCAAATTATTGTGGCATTTATTCGAAGCAAAACAATCATTTTTTTAAAGCTGTGGCATTGGCGCAAAGCTCGAATTTATCTCGGAAACAGCTCCAACGATTTTCATGAAATTTAGGATACAGGGAGTTTTAGGGCCAATTAATTGATCCATGTAGGTTTAATTTTTAGAAAATGTTCTTTTATCAGTGTTTTGGGCAATAAATAACTGTTTATTAGAATGCGAAGGTAAATTTCTCTGAGCTACAACTTGACACCTAGCGCCATATGTTGGAGATTTATATCAACCCAACAGGACATGTATCGCCATCTATTATCGAAAATAGGAACTAAAAATACCCCTACCTATATCGCTGAGAATCTACAGCGCCACCAAGTTATTTGTTCAGGTGGGCAAAATAGTAGCTAACTAACTAATTGTAAATCCTGTTCCCCATTTTTTGTTTTATTTATTCACTTGCTAAGATTTATAGATTTATTTTCATTACAATCAAAAGACGAGTTAAAATATTCTCATTTTTCTAGGTAAATTTCTTAAAGGTTACTACTAAATTCTCCATAGCGCCACTATCAACTGAACAGATAAGATGGTGGCACTGTACGTTTTTTATAGATACACTACTTGCTTGTCTGTTATGCTACGTTCACACGCGCGCGTTCAACTCGACGTCCAACGTGCACATTCACATTCCCGAGCGTGTAAACGGTACGCCCGAGCCCGTAAACGCGCTTGTGAACGTGAATGCCGCGAACCGGGCGAGTGTCGGTTTTTTGGCAAAGTTCAAAGGATGAATGTGCGGGCGCCCGGTGACTGTTTTCACGCGCGCGGGTAGTCAGTCCAGCTTTGCCAGATTGTTACAAAAGTAACATTTTACGTTACTTTTGACCTTCTTATGTTACCTCCATGTTACACGACTCAATATGTTACTCGTACTTTTGTGTTACTTTTTAGATTTTCTAGCAAACAAAAAAAATACCGTGAAACAAAACGCATCCAAAAATGATAATTTTTTTGTTCGTGATGTTGGCGTATTTGATTTTGTGGACTTTTACCACTAAAAATAAGTTAAGCCAAAGGATATGGCAGCAACAACACCGAGATCCCAAAAAATTTTGTCAAGGCAGAACGATGACGTGAAACTCCACTGAGGCGAAGCCGAAAGTCGAGTTCCATCCAGTACCAGGTCGAAGGCTAAGACGTTGTGAGTTCCAGTGTTAAAGAAACAATGCAAATTTCAGATGGGACAAACTTGCGAGGCCGAAGGCCGAGCCCCGCGAAACGAGCACAAGACACTTTGACAAGGCAAAACGAGGATGTGGTAACTCCACCGAGGCAAGGCCGAAGGCCGAGCTCCATTCAGTACCAGGTCGAAAGCTAAGACGAAGAAACAATGCAAAGTCCAGATGGTACAAACTTGCGAGGCCGAAGGCCGAGCCTGCGAAGCGAGCACGAAAAACTTTGATAAGGCAAAACGAGGACGAAGAACTCCACCGAGGCCAAAGGCTGAGCTCCATCCAGTACCAGGCCAGGTTACGGTGTAAAAGAAACAATGCAAAATCCAGATGGCACAAACATGCGGGGCCGAAGGCCGAGCGATAGAACTTAGTTCAGGCCAAGGCTGAAAGCCAAGACGTCCCGTGTTCCGCCGTAAAATTAACAATGAAAAGCCGGATGGGACAAATTTGCGAGGAGTCAAGCTCCGCGAAGCGGGCGGGCAAGAGAAACTTCGCTGAGGCTCCGTTAAGGCTGAGGCTGAAGGTCGAGACCATACATGTTCCCATGCGTCAAATCTCAATCAAAAGTGTCTAGCGAGGCCCTAGGCCGACTGCAACGGAGAGTGAAACTCGGAGCGGCTGGGGGTTGGCGCGTGAAAGCGTGCAGGGGTTTGCCCCTTAGTCTGAGTGTAATTTCCAAAAAACACGATTTATCAAAAAAATACCGAGCAAAGCTCGGTCATCCAGGTACTTACTTTACTAACATGGAGAGACTTCTCATCTGACCTGGCTAGGAAGGGATAGGTTTGCGATTCACTGTATAATTTATGGCTATTGAATGAAAACGAAAGATTTATATTTAATCTAACGTCGTCTGCCGTCTAGACTTGGGGCGTTTACTTTGATCGTTTTCGTCTGCTATTAAGTGCGCTGGCAAGATGTCTCGGATCTCATCTAGTTTTGTAACGGATCGGAATTTCAAATCGGCCTTGTTAAATATTCTACAAGGGGTCTACCTGGATATGGAATAATCTACAGTCACGAGAAATAATATAATTACACTGTCAAATTTTCTAAAAATCTTAACATAAAACAATCTAGATCTTTCTAGATTGTTTTAAATTCTTACATTACATAACATAACATTTACATACAGGCACATACATTGCTTCAGGCCCCACACTAGGATACCCTGTGTCGTGGGACCCAGTGTACAGAAAGATGTGTACGACAATTTGTCCTAAATTATGTAATCAATGGTTAGATAATTTAGGATAAATTGTCGTATAGATACATGTGCAGTACTAAACAAAATGTGTACGTCGTACGAAATGTGACATAATTAATTACACAAAAAGTGTATATAATTATATTATTTCTTGTGACTGTAGGTACGTATCAGAAAGAACCGCTCTCTGTTAGTGAATAAAATAATAATGCGGCCCCTTCCCCCCGGACCACCGACAGGTGCATACGTGTCCACTGTCTGCGTTAGTTTTATTTAAAATATTAAAATAACTTGAAAACAAAATAAATTCGTACAACTTAATAGGAGTGCATAAAATTGAAGACGTAACGTGCCGGATGATCCTGATACTTTGCGGCGCGGCTAGCCTCCGGTTTTTGCAACAAAAGACTCCAGCGCAGCGGTCAACGAATCCGGCTCGTCCGAAACGGCAACCATCTTGAAGCAGCAACGAAACCACGCCCAGGTGCTACGTGATTGGACCTACCCCACTACTAAACACGCCTACTGATAACGAATGCTACACTACTCACGATTCTCCTCCGCTAAGTCAACAAGTTGAAAGTACTGCGCTCCTAATACACACGATACGATGAAAAGGACCAGCGGTAAGGTTGCTCACTCGCCGCCGCACACTGTTCTATGTGCGCCGCACTCTGATCGGAGTGTGCCGCTAACTCCCAACCCAGACCTCGCTTGCGGCGAGCCGGAGTCGAACTCGACGGCTCCTAGTGTCGCGGAAAAACCAGTGACCGAGTCAACATTCCTACGTGAACTTGAAGCTAACTCGGAATTGCAGCACTACGAGTCGGTGCCGGATCTTCGCCGTATGGCCGAAATGACAAATGAAAGAAAGAAAAGAAAGTTTGAGGAGAGTGACATAAGTGGAAGTGAAGTAAAAGAGATGTTTGCCTCATTATCTAGGGACCAAGCACTACGTTTTGAAAAACTTCAATCAACCATCAAGAACTTGCAGGACCAAAATGCTCAATTAACGCAAAGTGTTGAGCACATGTCAAAAATGAACGACGAGTACCTATTGAAGATATCCCAGTTTGAAAACGAGAGAAAGGAAGACAAAAAAGTTATTGCAATGCTAGAGGACCGGGTAGAATACATGGAGCGAAAATCCCGGGCTTCTGGAGTGGAAATTCGTAATATCCCTAAAAGCACAAACGAAACTAAGACTGAACTGTGCAAAATTGTGTTGAATGTCGGAAAAACGATCAATGCCGGTATTGAAGAAAACTCCATAAGGGATGTATACCGTATTAAAACAAAAGACCCCTCATCAAATCCGATTATTGTTGAGTTTGCCACAGTCCTACAAAAGGAAAAACTCTTAGGCGGTGTGAAATCGTTTAACAAGGCAAAAAGAGCAGGAGAAAAGCTGAACACTAGCCATCTTCATCTTCAAGGTCCCACCAAACCTGTCTTTGTGGCAGAAACCCTAACAAATAAAGCTCAAAAGCTGTTCTACCTGTCCAGAATGTTCCAGAAACAACATCAGTACACGTTTTGCTGGTCTACAAACGGAGCAATCTACCTTAGAAAAGATGAAAACTCACCTTACATCAAGATCAGCACAATCGCGGATCTAGACTCTCACAGGAACGCTAAATGACTAAATTGTAAGTGCGACCGCCAAATAGTTTTGCGGTGTTTTTTTGGTGCTGTTTTGAACACTTCTCTATACTTACACAACTATACCGTACTTATTAGTAACGTTAAACACATTACACACTACACACAAACACTTTCATTTCTAGTACACACTATAAACCTAAACCTACAAACTACCTGTGCCAATACCCACCCCAAAAGTATAATGGTCAAATGCTGTTATTCCACATTTCATGGGGAGTAAGCGCACAGATCATATTGACGATGTCACCTTCCACAAAGCTTTTGAATCCGAAATCGAACTAATTCCCCAAATTATATCTGCTAACGATAAAACAATTACCATTCTTACTCAAAACATTCGTAGCATAACTCGAAATTTACCAGATTTAGAAGTTCAGCTCAGCAAACTTAACATCACTTGCGACATTATTATACTGACAGAATGTTGGCTGTCTTGTACACCAATATGCCCTAATATAAAAGGATACGTCGCTTACACTACAAAAAACAACGGTAACCAGAATGACGGCATTGTTGTATACACAAAAAGTGATAAGTCTTACAATATAGAAGAAACAGCTATAAGTGAAGCAAACTGCCTACTTATATCAAAGGGTCAAGAATTAGCAGTTGTTGGAATTTATCGCTCACCGTCAAATAAAAATAAACAAAATTTTTTTGAATCATTAAATACAATACTGACAAAAATCGCCCACTTTCCGAACATTGTGTTGATGGGCGATATAAACATACCTATCAATGACTCGAAAGTTGACGACGATGGTGACTATTATCTAACATTAAATGCGTTTCATGGTCTAGTACCTGGACACTCTTTTGTCACTAGAGATGCAAGTGGAACTTGTCTAGATCACGTCATGATCAAAACTAAACACCAAGCAACTACAGTTGTATGCCAAACAACGGTAACTGACCACAAAGCTGTCTTGTTGTCGTTAGACTGCAACACAAATCCTATTACTGAATTTGCTTTTCAATTCAAAAAGTCTATTGACGCAGAAGGTTTAGAAAACGATATATTGGCTATAAACTTAGACCCTATATACAAAACTAATGAACCAGATATACAAATGGATTACTTAACAAGTAAAATACAAAGGGCCATAAATAAAAACACTAAAATAATAAAACTATCAAAACGTGCACGAATAATAAAACCGTGGATAACCGCAGGTCTTCTTCGATGTATCAAAAACCGCGATGTACTTCACAAGAAATCTGTAAAAGCACCAGATAATGTTACATTAAAGATTACTTATAGCAGATATAGGAATCATTGCAATAAAATATTACGTAAAATTAAAACAGCATACGAAAGGGATTTAGTCGCAAAAGCGGGAAATGATAATAAAAAGCTGTGGACAGCCATAAAAGACATTACAGGAACTACAAAACTAAGATCAGTACCTAAAGAACTCCTTAACTTAAAAAACTCTCCAAAGCAATCAGTTAATGAAGTAAACGACTTTCTAGTTAACATAGGAAAGAATATTGCTGAAAAAATAAAACTTAACAAAGACGACACAACTTCAATATTTGAAACCACGACAAACACCAATATTGATTCATTTGTTCTTTTGGATACCGACGAAAGCGAAATAGAAACCACAATTCTAAATTTAAAGACTGACTGTGCTACGGGTAATGACGAAATTCCTTCGAGGCTTTTAAAACAATATAAAAAATTCTTAATACCACCATTAACATATATATTTAACTCTTGCTTTCATGCCGGTGTATTTCCTAAGTGTCTTAAGAAATCTATAGTTACACCTATATATAAGAGTGGAGACAGAGATCGTGTCAACAATTACCGACCAATTTCAATACTACCCTCAATCTCAAAATTATTAGAAAAAATTTTAAACAACAGGTTAAAACAATTCCTGGAAAAAAATAAAATCTTATCAGATAACCAATTCGGCTTTCGCAGTGGTAAATCTACTGATGATGCTATACATGCTCTAACTGATCACGTAGTTACAAGCTTAGACAAAGGTAGTAAATGCGTGACAGTATTTCTAGATCTGGCAAAAGCCTTTGACACGGTCTCTGTTCCACTCTTAGTCAGAAAGCTGGAAGCCATTGGTATAAGGGGAAATGAGCTGTGCATATTTGAAAATTATCTTCTCGAAAGATATCAAAGTGTTAGAGTTGATACGCATGTCAGTGAGGAGTCCTCGATTACATACGGAGTGCCTCAAGGCAGTATCCTCGGGCCTACACTTTTCCTTATCTACCTAAATGACCTTCTCTGTATGCAATCATTTCCAGGAAGAGTTATCTCCTATGCAGACGATACCGCCCTTTCCTTTGCTTCTAGTACTTGGCAAAAAACCTTTGAGATGGCACAAAAAGGATTTGATAGAGTATACACCTGGCTTCGTGCAAACCAGCTTACGTTAAATATTGACAAAACAAAACTTATTACTTTTTCAATGAGGCAACAAAAGATAGATAACAAATTAAAAATACTTGTGCACGAATGTCCATTTCAAACTAGGAATTTAAAAAGTTGTCAGTGCCCGGAATTAGAAAAGGTAAATTCTATTAAATATTTAGGCATTATCATTGACCATCACTTAGATTTTAAAGAACACATTAAGCTAACGAGCACTAGAATAAGAAAATTAATTTATATATTTAAAAAGCTTAGACACGTTCTCGATCCCTATCGTTTAAAACAGGTATACTATGCCCTTTGTCAATCTCTACTGAGCTATGGTATTGCCTGCTGGGGCGGAGCATCAAAAACTATTTTAAAAAAGCTGGAGGTTGCTCAAAGGGCCGTCTTGAAAGTCTCAACTTTTAAAAATATTCGTTTCAGTACAAATGAACTTTATAAATACTGTGAAGTTTTGACTGTACGACAGTTATTTATTTTAAAAATTCTATTGCAGCAGCACTCTAAATGTAAACCAAACTCTTCTTTGGCGGATAAAAGGCGTAAATACAAGGTCTGTGAATATGACAGACCATTTAGGACAACTTTCAGCCAAAAATTCTCACCTTTCCTGGCACCTTACATCTACAATAAATTAAATAAGTTGCTGGAATTTCATACCCATGACTATCATTATTGTAAAATTATATTGACAAAATGGCTGCAAAATCTGTCATATGCGGAGACCGAGACTTTGCTGGCAATAACAAAATAAAAACTAGAGTTTTAAAATTATAAATTTACTAAGATAAAGATAAAACCTCCTAAAAAAACCCTTGTTTTGTATGTTCATCCTATCAAGCCAATAAATTATATATAAAATGAAATTACATACATACATATTTCCTTTACAAAACTTAAGGCTGTAGGTTTAAATATTTAGTTTAGATAGTTACACACTAAGGTATATATTAAAATATTCAACATTACACACCCTCTCACACACACTCACTCATAAACATTATTACACAAAGAGAGGTTCCCTACTCACACACAACACACTTTTAAAAGCTTGCTTGATTAATAAATGAATTAAATTCTCTTAAATTTTAAGTTGTTAAGGTACTTTGGAATAATATTACATATTAATGTACAAACACGACCTCTAAATAAACACGCTTACCTACCATACCTTTTGGGATGAGGCGCTGTTTACTGTAATACAGGCAATAAGCCTAGCTCAGTAGCAGATGCTGTATGTTTTTTGTGCTATTGAACGTATCAGTCATATGTAACTTAGAAATATTTTGTACTCTTTTGGCCAATAAATATATTCTTATTCTTATTCTTATTCTTATTATTTCTTGTGACTGTAGGTACGTATCAGAAAGAACCGCTCTCTGTTAGTGAATAAAATAATAATGCGGCTAATATACGCCCCACTGTTGGGCGCAGGCCTCTCAGAGAGAGAGAGAGAGAGAGATTAGATTAGAACTCTTTATTGTAAGATAAGATAAGATAAGATCCAGAAAAACAAACAGTTTTTTTTAAAACATTTACATACAGGCACATACATTGCCCCCATTGGCCCCACACTAGGATACCCTGAGAAAAGGAACTGAAAGGAACGGTAGACCACCAACAAAAAAAATTATTCATGGATCACCTAACTAGCTGAACTGACGAATCACGACGCACACGGGAATTGGCCATTGGCAATTGGGAATTGGCAATAAATTGCCCAACCGAATCAAGTTTTCCATCATACCTACTAAGAGGCCGAAACTCAGGCATTAGAGGGTTGGCTTCTTCCATTGCATATAGCATTGCTATAGGCACATATACCTACTGCATTTGGCAGCAAATCGAATGACAGTAGAATATGTATGAGTCTACGCCATCCATAACTCCCTTGCATCCGGGGGGCTACTGGCGATTTATAGATCTCGTACCCGAAATTGTGCTTTGAACGATAAAGATAATAATAACGAATGGTAAGATAAGAATATTCTTTTTTGCACACAAAAAACAAGAGACTATAATTGAGCCATTACAAACGTGCGAACCAAGTCATAAAAGTGCGACCGAGAGTTCCGATATGCCTGACCTGCCTCCTATATGTGTGAGAGAGAGGTCTGATACAAATGTTTATGATTCAGTTAGCACGTTTGTAACTAATGACTCAAGTATAATACAAGTACAAGTTAAAAAAAGTACAATAGGAAAAAGTACAACTAGAATTTACCTACCATATTCTGAGCTATAAGCTATCTTAATGTCAAATTTTGTCGTTTGAGGTCCTCCAAATACGTGACTCGTATGGTCATGCATGCCCCATCATACCGCAGTACAATACGCATGCAGGAAATACAAAGAGCGTAGGGGCCACATCCCGGTTGGCACAGAGATGTGTGCCGATTTGTATCAGCCAATCCATTTTTCATGTCTGTATTTTCTGAATGCGGCTTCATGCCTCACATGGTGGAACGTGGCTAGAGAATTGAAACAATATTTTGTATATTTTTGAATATTAAAGTTTTTATTGCAAACGTATCTAAATAAGATTATATACATGCCTACAGAGATAGATAGATACCTACTTACTGCGCTGGCTCAGCGACCCGAAGTGGGTCTTGGCCTGGAGCTTGAGCTTGGCCTTGGGCTTGACCTGGCCCGGTGTCCTGCCAGTTACTGGCCTGGAGCTCGCGCAAGTCCTTGGCCACTTCGTCCTTCCAACGATGTCTGGGGCGGCCAACCGGTCTTTGGCCTCAAGCATGCTAGGTACCAGGAAACCAGAACAAACCAGGAAATTGAATACCTCATTTTAGAACCCAACATCATCGGAGAAACGAAATCCCACCGAATCCGTTGGCAAGGGCACATACAAAGGACGAAAGAGGATCGGATATAGCGGTGAAGAGTGATGGAAGCCTATACTTTCCTCAGGGAAGAGACCCGTGCCTCTCGGTGGTTACATAATGGGTTGATGATGATGATGATGATGATGATGATGCACCCACAGCACTGATTTTTAGTAAGGGCCTTCGTTGTTAATTCAGAAACCACACCTAATTTTTATTTTGTAATTTGTAATCCGATCTTACGCAAAACTATCGTTTGCTGAACGTGCTCTACTCAAACCATCTGCTCATGCCTACAATAAAAACAAACAAACAACTTCTCAGCCTCAGGCCCACCTGTGCTAGAGTCTCGACTTAAGCACTGGTGACCCCCAAGTCTGTACCGTTTCCTTCTCAGTTTCGACGACCAACAGCCTCTTCTTAAGTACGCCGCAGCAATACGAAAACACGCAAAGATTTTACGATATCCAAAGTTAGCGAAGTTGCCGTATTCACAATCCATAAACGGGTAGTTAGAGCTTCAATATACGGGGTTAAGTTGTGGAGTTATGGCAGCAATTTCGACGTAGATTCGGTGGGGACTCGTGCCTCTAGTAGCTTCTTGAGGATTAGATGTGTGAGGATACGTCCGAATTATGCTTGGATAGCTGATGTTGAGTTTATGGCGACTGGGCGTGGACTGGTGGATTTATGCAGAAGTTTGTATAAAGGAGTAGTGACACTCCGCGACTACCAAGCCATCCTAGAGAGAGATCTTAAAGCCCGTTACACACGTAGCTATAATATACAGGGTGTCCCGTTATGAGTGGTCCAAACGGTAATTGGTGACCGGTTGAACTATCCTCTATCAGAAAAACAAATATTTGGTTTAGTAAAAGTGTTAAGGTTTTCGGGATATTTGAGATCAAAGATTTTTTTAAATTTTATTTATAAGAATTTTGAAAAAAATATGTTTAACGTTTAGTAGCACGTAAAGTCAGAAATATTCACATCTTTCATTTGTAGATGAAATCATGAAAAGAAAAATCTATTATACTATTATACTTTTACTCAACCGATTTTTTATTTTACAGATATAGGATAGACCAATCCTTCACCAATTACCGTTTGGACCACTCAGAATCAGAAATTTATTTCAACGTAAAGAATTTACATTCTGCTTGTTGAATGTCAATGTACATACAGTTATGTATAATGTTAGCCGCTGCCTTGGGGCCGTCTGTAGTGGAGAAAAAGGCAGCGAAAAAAAAAACTCCACTCTGACCATCTTTTCTCAAATCAACTTATAGCTAATACAAATAAAACTTTCAAAACAATATCTTGGATGTGTTGAACACTAGACACATTTATCCTCTGATTAAATTTAATATTAAACTACTATTTAAAGCCATACGTCCTTGTCTTCTAAATAATCGTTGATTTTATAATAAGCTTTTTTGCAAAGAGTGTGCTTAACACAATTCTTAAATCGCGTTGGAGGTAACTCTAATATATCTTGGGGTATCTTGTTGTAGAACCCTATACCGTGCCCCATAAAGGAAGTATTAAGTTTTGCAAGTCTAAATCGTGGAAATGACAATTTATGTTTATTCTAAGTATTAACGTTATGTTAGGCTACCAAGTGTTTCGAAGTCTTTAATATTTTTCCTAACGAACATAATATTTTCATAAATGTATTAGCTTGCAACTGTTAGGATGTTGATTTCTTTGAAAAAATCTCTTAGTGTGTCCCTAAATAAATCGGATCGCTCTCTTCTGCAATATGAAGATAGTCTCAATGTCTGCTGCCCGGCCCACTAGTAGTATACCATAGGACATAATACTATGGAAGTAACTAAAATAAACAAGCCTAGCAGTTGCAACGTCAGTAATTTCTCGAATTCTTTTCACGGCATATGCTGCGGAGCTAAGTCTATGTGCTAATTTTACAATATGTGGGCCCCATTGTAGTTTGGCATCGATTGTGATGCCCAGAAATACAGTATCTTCAACAAATTCTAGTTTTTCATTTCCAATCACAATGTTATTTTCAACTAATTTTACATTAGCTAATGTAAACTTCATACATTTTGTCTTTTTTGAATTTAACAACAGATTATTTGCTGTAAACCAATCTAGAACGTGCGAGAGAGCATTATTTGCTTCGTCAAGATTATTTTCCTGTCTCCTTATTTTAAAAATTAGTGACGTGTCATCAGCAAATAGCACTATCTCACACATTTTTTGTACCATAAACGGTAAATCATTTACATAGACCAGGAAAAGGAACGGCCCTAAGATAGATCCCTGGGGGACTCCCATTTTTACAAGTGAACCTGGCGATTTAATACGGTTTATGTCTGCTTTTTGAACCCTTCCTTCTAAATATGATTTTGGAAGATCTAAACTTAATTTTTTTATTCCATAGTGTTTTAATTTTG
This sequence comes from Yponomeuta plumbellus, assembly GCA_947310845.1. Lineage (NCBI taxonomy): Eukaryota > Metazoa > Arthropoda > Insecta > Lepidoptera > Yponomeutidae > Yponomeuta > Yponomeuta plumbellus. The sequence goes on from OX371204.1 coordinate 3,411,831, forward strand.
AGAGCAGTGTTTTGTGGTCTACACAATCAAATGCCTTGGACAAATCACAAAATACTCCTATAGCATCAAAATGATCCTCCCACGCACTGAAAATATGTTTAACTAACATGACTCCAGCGTCTGTTGTATTCCGCCCTTTAGTGAAACCGAACTGCTATGGAGGAGTTGGTAATTATTGAAATGAATAAGCAATTGATCTAAGATAATTCTTTCAAATATTTTCTCGTAGGATTGAAACGGGTCTAAAATTTGTTGGGTCTTGTTTATCACCGCTTTTAAATAAGGGCACTAACCTACTATATTTCATGATATCTGGAAATACTCCTTCATCTACGCATTTATTGAAAATCTGTGCCAACGGCAAAGCTAGGATATTTATCACTGAATTAACTATTTTTACTGACAAACCCTATAAGTCCTCGGTTTTTTTAAGATTCAATAATTTAAAATTCTTAACAATGTCATGGGGCTCAATGTAATTAAATGTAAAATCGTGTTCGCACGCGGGGACATGGTCCCTTAATAATGTCGCCGCACGATCTGGTGACGAGTCTAATGGAGCTGTAGTTACGATTGGGACATTAGTGAAGAACTGTTCGAAAGCTGCAGCGATACCTTCATTTGTTGTTATTATTTTGTCATCGATCTTAGTGAAATATCTCGGTCTAATAATTTTGCTTTACCCGTTTCTCTATTTATTATGGTCCAAATTGTTTTTATTTTATTCGGTGATTGTTGGATTTTACCTTTTATATGATCGCATTTAGTTTTATGGCAGACGGCCTTAAATAATTTTGAATATTTTTTTACGTACTGTATGAAGTTGGCATCATATGTATAAGTCTTTTTGTCATATAATTCACTAAGTGTGTCTCTGCTCTTTCGAATACCTAACGTTGCCCATTCACTAAATCCTACTCTATTGTCATTGCTTTTTAGATGGCGCAATTTAAAAAATCGTTTTAAAACTATCTGACACGACTTCGAATAACTCTTTGTAATGAGTATTAGCATTTTCATAATTTGCTTGAGTCTTTATACCACTTTCGAGGTCTGATTTAAACGAAACTAATTTTTTACTTGTTAAGGGCCGGCAGAGGATAACCGGTTCGGCGTTTTTTGTATTTATTTCAAAATGCACAACTTGACCGCTGTAGTCTGACTTTAGACAATTTACTGTGGAATAATCTGAAAAATCGCAATCGCAGTAACGGGATTACTGGACACTACTGGACTGGAACGAAACACTCATAACGGGACACCCTGTATATGTTATAGCAAGGCTCATTACAACATATTTTCTGCACAAATATTCAATTGACCGCACATGCAGCTATAATATATATTTCTATGTATTTAGCAACTTACACCGCAATTTATAGTATCGCATTGGTAGTAATAATAATATATGAAATAAAGGCAAAAATATAAATCTTAAATATTACTAGCTGATTCCGCAAACGTTGTTTTGCCAGATATGTTTCATCTTACACAACGATTCGGCTGAAGTTCCTAATTGTTTGATGAATTGTCTGATGATTGAAAACGGGTTGATGATGATGATGAATCATTATAAAAACAAAAAGGTTATTTTGTGAAAATTGATAGTTTAACACTTAATATATTACGTGGAGAAGAAGTTGAAAGAAATTCCACATTTATTTTTTCCGAAACTAAAACGCTTAAAAACTTAAAAATGATTTTTCATAAATGTGTTAAACACAAGACACAATTTTATTGTCCTCGAATCTGAATAGCTTTACTATGAAGTTACTGTTCATTTAATAATACTGTTCATATTATAAATTTGAATTTTACGCGAGTGAAGCTCAGTTTCCTGCACTTCTACAAATTATGCAATTCTAAATACAGTCAACAGCACATCATCATGCCATTCGTAACATGCAGTCGACTGTACCATTCTAAAACACTCCACGAAACTCCACAAATTGTGAGCAGTTTTATTAAAGCGGCAATTTCTGAATAAAGCAATCAAATAGCGGCTGTAAGTTACACAAAACGTTCTACGTTTTGTTCGAGAGTCTTGTTTTTGTAGTGAGTTCTTGTTGCAAAGATGGCTTCAGAAGACTCGACACGCTCGTTCGGATGATTAACAAGGTAACTATGTTCTTAAATTTCAGTTGGGTAGAACATGCCGTGCAAAGGTGGCCCTTGTCAGTTTGACAAACATCCACACCACCTAAGAGGGCTTTACGCCCCTTATGAATAAATATAATATTACTATCCATTTTATAGGAAATACCTAGGAACGTTTAGGAAACTCGTTAAACGTTTCGTTCACTCACTTGTCTGACGGAACTTTAGTGACTTGATTGAATATCGATCTTTGATTGACTGTCTAGAGATTAAATTGACTCTCTGTTTTAATTACTTTACTGCGACATATGCATGTCCTACACGGTATTCAATTTAAAAAAATGCATAGTAACACCACATGGTACAAGCACTTTCATTATTATCATTTGATGCTACTTACTTTTCTGTACTTCCATAACGTGTTTAAAGTAATTGGACAAAGTGTCTTCATTCTTTTCTGCAAAGAGTAAAACATCGCCATCGATAATGTATTTTTTTATTTACGAGACTCGCCAAAATGTGCTAAGAGAATACGTCAATAGTTTCGGTAATTGATTGATATTTTATTGGAAAATAAAAGATTGTTAAAAAACAGCGATAAACGATTACAAGTAAAGTAAACGTCGTCCATAAAATCCTACACACAAATTCACTAACACTACTTAAAACTACACTAGGCTACATGACTGAGACATTTTATTTCGCATCGGTTTACTTGATCAACAATTTCGATAAATAAATATATTATTAAAGAATTTTAATGTAACCTAATCGAATCGCTCGTAGCCTGGGCTGCCTGAGTGATCTTAAACGATCACTAAGGTTAAGCAACTTACGGCGCGTTTAGTCCATGGATGGGTCACCGTCTATGATTAACGCTAGTGGCATTTTTCCGAGCGGTTCCGTGCTTCGCAAGGCACATTAAGCAGTTGGTGCCGGCTGCCGTCGATATATGGCAGTCGTTAAGCCAAGTCAGAGGACTTAGGGCGGCTTGAAAACGTCTGACAGTAAGACCAGCCACTAGTCTTACAAGCCTCCACCAATCCGGACCTGGCTCCCGTGGTGGAGTATGGCCTATACCTTCCTCAGGGAAGAGACCCGTGCCCCTCCTCGGTGGGGACATGATGGGTTGATGATGAATCTAACCTAATCTAGTCAAATATTCTAATCTAAATCTAAATAATGTAAGTAATTAAAATTTATTGCTTGTTTCATTAATTTGATTGATTGATTAGTTAATGAATTATTGTTTATTTGTTTGTATTGATTTGTCTGTTTGGTTTATTGAATAATTATTTAATTTAATAAAATAAACTAATTTAAACTAGTACTTAAGAACTTACTAACATAGGTTAATGTATTTTATCTGTGTACTAACCGCAAAGGATGAGTCTTTGTTACTTGGAATAAAGAATTGAATTAATGATTAAAAGCTATTTACATAGATATTAAACTAGTTACTTTAATAGTGAGATTTTTTTCTCATTACTTAAGATTGTAAAAATTTAAAACTCTCGATTTATCAAGTTTTTGAATAATGGTTATTAATTTTATTTACATCTCTAGTTTCTTGTGTGCCGCATTGCCACTGTATTATTTAGTTATGTGCATTAAACTTAATAATAACGTGTACTAAAGTACTTGCCTCTCTAATTGTACTAAAGCACTCTCCTAAACACGAAAATAATCTAAACCGGCCTTACTTTTTTTCTGGTGTGCACAATAAAGAGAGTAATCTAATCTAATCTAACACAACCACTGGCCTTGGCCCTAAACCACAGAATACATAATAGTACAGGTACAAAAGATTCACTCCGCAAAATCAATTAAAAAAAAAGGACTCTAGCAGCGATACAATTAGGTGCAATTCAGATCGCACGGTGCTAAAAAAGTTACAGTTATATTCACCTACATGTTGCCTCTCTTTCTACCGCGTAACTCGCGCGCGCGTCACTGCTCGCTCGTGCGTGAGTCCCTACTTATCAGCCACTCTGGAGTGGCCGCCGCCGCATGTAATTACGCGTTCGATATCTACACGCGGAGTGCGTCAGGCCTGCCCAAACTAGGATACCAGTGTGCTCTGGCAACGGGGTGAGGATATCACAAACACGGAAATACACGTTGACTGAGACCATTTATACGAATCTGTTCTCTACTGTACAAAAAATAAATGTTTTAATCGAATAACTTTCTGAGGTAATTTTAAATCGTGGTTTCGTAGCTATTACTCAAATAAAAAGTAGAATGATTCCAAATTGGATTAATTCGAACCTCTCCGAAGTTTTCAACTGTGGTTAATTCGAAAAAGTTTCGTCATAAATTCCTTCAAAAGGGCCACTTAAAAGGGCAACTTTTACGTTGAAGCAAATACTTCTATCTTACGAGAAACATCATGAACCTAGGTACTTTTTTATTACTATTTTTTAATTTTTTTAAGGTCTTCATATAGGATGTAACCAAATGCTCATTTATATAATTATGAAAAAAAAAACTTACAAATTGTGAAAAAAGTATCAGCTGTTCCATGCTGCATTCATCATCATCAACCCATTACGTCCCCACCGAGGGGCCCGGGTCTCTTCCCTGAGGAAGGCATAGCCTATACTCCACCACGGGGCCCAAGTCCGGATTGGTGGAGGCTTGTAAGACTAGTGGCTGGTCTTACTGTCAGAAGTGTCAAGCCGCTCTAAAGCCTCTAACGTGGCTTAGCGACTGCCAGAAGCCGGACAGTCAGAAGCTGACGGAAGCCGCCACCAACTGCTTAGGGTACCTTGCGAAGCAATGCCACTAACGTTAGTGATAGACGGTTACCCATCTATGTACAGAACGCGTCCTATGTTGCTTAACATTCGTTCTATAAGCACCTGACTAGAGAAGAAGTTAGCAGAGAAGTTAATGAGCATTTAGATGTTTTCTACTGGCAGAAATAGTTGCTAAACTAAGCTGAATCTATATGCTTAAATGTTAGAATTTCACAATCACTGTACAGGAAAGTTACCACTATACCAATCCGGACTTGGCTCTCGTGGTGGGGTATGGCCTATACCTACATTCCTCAGGGAAGAGACCCGGGCCTCTCGGTGGGACATGATGGGTTGATGATGATACAGGAAAGTTGCTACTTTTTACAAGTAAAACCCAACGTTTTACTTATCAAAAGTAGCAACTTCCCGTCGTCCTACTGGCCGAGTTAACCTTCTGCTTGTTTAGTATCCCGTTTAGTCTACTCTTTCTTTATTTTTACACGAAAACTCCAACAGTCTTTTATTTAAATCTGACCAGCGACGATGTCGGAACCACCTCTGCCGAAAGACGAATACAAGGATAAAAAACTGGCTAAAACAATCTGTAGAATCATGTATTATAGTGGCTTGGGCGACTGTTGGTATGAGCCCATGGAGAAGTCTAGAGAGAAAAAGTATCTTTACGTAATTTGGTGCATGATATCAAATTCGTACCTGATGTCGGTCGTATTGATGGAGCTCCTGGCGTTTACTGTGGACCTGTCGCCCGCGGAGATGAACGACAACACCCTGCTGTCGATTGGTACGTAAAACGGTGACTTAATTGAACTGTATCATGTGGAAACATCGCATAAGTGGAGAATCGCTCGTAGCCCCTGCTGCCTCAGTGAACTTACACGATCACGAAGCAATATAGGGCACGTTCAGTGCTTGGGTGGGTGACCGTTGGTGACTAATGCTAGTGGTATTTTTCCAAGCGGTTCCGTGCTTCGTAAGGCACGTTAAGCATTTGATGCAGGCTGCCGTCGATAGATGGCAGTCGTTAAGTCAGAAGCCTTAGGGCGGCTTGAAAAGCAGCCACTAGTCTTACTAGCCTTCACCAATCTGGAATTGGCCCCCGTGGCTCCACCACAGGAAGGACCCAGGAAATCGGGTATATTTGGAAGATTTCTCCCCGTCACCAAAAAAAAAGATTAGATTGTATACAACTCTTTATTAGAAAAAACAAACAAAATACCTACATTGGTAACCTCCAATCCGGACTAGATCCCCGTGGTGGAGTACGGCCTATATCTTCCTCAGGGAAGAGACCTATGCCCCTCGGTAGGGACATAATGGGTTGATGATGTTGATGATGTGGAAACATTACACGGTTCATTTTATCACACTTTACACAATGGTTCACCTTATCTTTCGCTGACGCATGCTTAAAGACGCTGTCATTGCATACAACATTATTATAGATAACTGACAAGAACTTGATAACACAAGTTTGCCAAAGGCCATGCGAATGGTGGCGCGGTGGCCGGGTCGTCTATCTCCCTATTTTGGTTGAGATTGACGATGGCTGACCCCTTTTTTTTACATGGGGTAATCCTCGTGGATACCCTGTCGCTGGGAATTGCTGGGGGTTATGCCCCATGCTTCTCACGGGTACGCTTTCGAATTCTTCCGCAACCCCGCCAGTGTTGGCCCACGCGGGCCCCTCCAGCTACCTCTCGTCCGCGTCGCGTCGTTCTCCAACGCTCCTCTAAAAGCAGAGAAGGAAGAGAGAGCGAGCGCGCGGACCCCTCGCTGTGCCGGAAGGCACCCCATGACCTGGGCGCCTTCCGACCCTCCGCCTGCTACCACTCCAATACGGGTCGTTCGTGGTTTTGGCTTCGGCGTGCGCCCCCCACCTGAACCGCCACCCGGGCCCTGCATGGAACAGAGCCCAGGCGACCTCTACTGCCAGATTATTCGCCGCTAGCCAGTAAGATCCCACAAAGAGAAGTTACTGACAAACGCCCAGGGTGCACCGGCCCTTACCACTTGCCTTTCTACCGTATTCAAGAATCAAGTAGAACGGCAGCAGAAGGGCAACGAGGAGGTTATCTGGCATCGCACCCCACGATGGCTGACCCCTGCGTTATGCTCGTGGACGGGTGCAGTCCATGTGTCTTGCCGCAACATTGGTGTTTTATTACCTACTTTGTAAGAATATTAAATCTTGTTTGACTTTGCAAGTATTGATTGCACTCATGCGTCTTGAACATTCATACCATTAAGGTGATTTGAGAAAATATGGTCAGAGTCGATTTTTTTTTCGCTGGCCCTTTCGCCACTACATTCCGTTCCAAGGCAGCGGCTAACATCCAGTCTGTCCTTGATGAGATATGTAATAGTTAATAGTGGAAACTTGACTGGTTTATGTATTTCAAATTGTTTATATGATAAATATGATAAAATAAATAAGTAAATACATTATATCTAAAAATGTTATTGAACATTTGGTTTCCCAAATAAATAAAATACATAACTAAATCATTAACATTATAAGACACATTGACATTCAACAAACATTGTTGTACATTGACATTCAACAAACAGAATGTACATTCTTTACGTTGAAATAAATTTCTGATTTCTGATTTCAGCTCACACAACGATCCTGCTGAAGTTTCTAATTGTTTTCTGCAAAAGAACCAATATAAAGAAAGTACTCAAGAAGCTTCTAGAAGACATCAGAATCCCCTTGAGTATGCAGTCGGAGGCCGAAGCTATGAAGAGGACGAAGAATATGATCTTCATATTGGCTATGTCCATGTTCCTTTGCCTTGTGTCTTTTACAGTGGACGCAGTGAGGTTGCACTTTAAAGAGGGTTTGTAGACATTTTATGAAGGTGGTAAGATGTAATAACCGTGCCACATGTCCACAAGATGGACAGACGATTTCATCCAAGTGGCAGGAAGGCGCTGGATGCAAGCCGCTTCTAACCGGTCTTTTTGGAAATCCATGGAGAAGGCCTACGTCCAGCAGTGGACTTCTTGTGGATGAATGATGATGATGATGATGAAGATGTAATAAAAATATTGTTTACAGTACCTACACTTTCGGCTACGGAGCTGAAGCAGCTTTATGAAATGCGTCCTTCCATTAGTGGACATATTTACGCAGCCAAAATTATCAATTTATTGTTTTAGTTCTCAAACAATTTTGATGTCGAAGGTATCCATTTGTATATGAAAAAAAAACTTTTATGGTCTTATTTATAAGAACGCTAGCTGACCCGGCAAACGTTTTGCCAGATAAAATGTTTCTATTGGACTACCCTTATTATTTAGGGCTATGAAAAATAGATAACTACCTGTTCTCAGGCCTACCGAAAATATATATAAAATTTCATTAAAATCGGTCAAGCCGTTTCGGAGTAGTAAACGCACTAATACAGTGACCGAGGATTTTATATATTAGATAATTCCCTAAAACATTCCTGAGAGGCAGTTTAAATACTTAAATACAGGCTCATGCCCAGTGGCGGATTTGCAGTCTTGGCCGCTCTAGGCCCCAGGCCATGTGCCGCTCCTTTCTCAGCACAGCACGCAGCACCTATCATATAGACTAGGTACATAATGAATTTACGCTAGACTAGGTACATAATGAATTTAGTGGCGCATACCTATAAAGAATGCTATTCGTTGCGGTGCAGTGCGGCCCGCCTTTATTATGCACAGCCTTTTAAATATTTAGGTACTTTGCATTTGAGTTATTTCTTGCTATCGTCAGTGATTTTTTTGTCACGATTTGCCGCCCCTAATATCTGCCGCTCTAGGCTCGGGCCCACTGGGCCTTAGGTCCGCCACTGCTCACGCCTGTATCCCAGAGGGGCTGGCAGAAACCAGGGACTGCCACCTGCTACGATGTTGACAATCACTTTCGCGTCATTCATCGATATTCCTACCACGCACCCCGGTTTTGGGTACTTTTTATCAGTACAGGGCAGTTTAAATATAGTCTGTCCTTAATCGAAAGACGTAATCACAGATTAAACTAGATGCCTCTGACTGAGGAGGGTTTTCAATGGAATCGTAATGTTACAAAGATAATTGTTAAAAAGAAGAAATACTCCTCTTGGATACAGACGTGAGTTTATATTATGTTACGTGCATCATCATTAACCCGTTATGTCCCCACCGAGGGGCACGGGTCTCTTCCCTGAGGAAGGTATAGGCCATCCTCCACCACAGGGGCCTACTCTGGATTGGTGGAGGCTTTTAAGACAGTGGCTGGTCTTACTGTCAGAACTTTTCAAGCCGCCCTACGACATAACACCGTAAAATTCTCTATTCACTAACATCCTCAAAGAAGCTGAAAGGGTTAAAGGTCATAACCCACTTACACGACTCTGCTCCCACCCGGCAAAAAAATAACATTCAAATATGGGCTTCAAATTAGCTCACAGCTGACAGCGAGCTGTCTGCTAATTTATGATGCCAATGTAAAATATATCTAAAGAGCAATATTTAAAGCCCATATTTGAATGATATTATTTTTGCCGGGTGGGAGCAGAGTCGCGTAAGTGGGCTATAAACCTTTGACCTTTAAACGTACGATTCGCCAGCGGAGTCCAGTTTTCCTCTTTTTCTAGGAATCCCGATTCGCACTCTAGTAACACTGTGGCCTCGTGGCACGGATTTGGGGGTGTTAGCTGACATTACCCGGTTCATGTTACAGGTGCACTGGTGGTACCTCATAAACACTATGGTGGCCTGTGACAGGTAGGTACACCAATAAGTATGTATACAAAAGAACGCACGAAAATAAATGTGATCCTATATATACCTGGTATCATCATCATCAACCCATTATGTCCCCACCGAGGGCACGGGTCTCTTCCCTGAGGAAGGTATAAGCCATACTCCACCACGGGGGCCTAGTCCGGATTGGTGGAGGCTTGTAAGCTAGTGGCTGGTCTTACTGTCAGAACTTTTTAAGCCGCCCTAAGGCCTCTTCTGACTTGGCTTAATGACTGCCATCTATCGACGGCAGCCGGCACCAACTTCTTAACGTGCCTTGCGAAGCACGGAACCGCTCGGAAAAACCCCAGTAGCGTTAGTCATAGCCTCGTGCGGCCCGACCTTGAAAATAATAATTGTTTTTGTACTTCTCTGAGTACACTGGGTTTCAGAAAGATAGACGGTCACCCATCCATGCACTGAACGCGCCCTATGTTGCTTATGGATGTATTTTGTAGTTTGTATATAGATGTATGTTTTTACACAAACATGGACGAAGGTACTGTTCAGATCCACCGTGCCTTTGACCACCCCCTGGTGGTGACTCGCCCCGGCTTCCCACGGGTTCTGAGCCTATTCATTACAAAGATACACACAAACAAAAATACAAATCTTTCCTCTTTAAGATATTATTATAGATAAGTATTGATGTTAATAATAGCAATACGGCGGACAAGCATTTGGATTTCGGACAACCTAAATTTTACATGTAAAAAAATTACATTTGACTGAAATTATTCTGGAACTGGACAAGAATAGGCCGACGATGATGATGATGATTTATTGTTATCCTTTCGTGAGTCGACTTCTGTTTTCAGCCTTTGCTTGTTAGCTCTTATCTCACTGCGATATAAGTTCAGGACGCTGCAGCTGTATTTTAAGGGATTGAGGAAGGAATTGATCAGGAACGAACGCCAAAAGAGCAGGGTGGAGCTGGTGGAAGACTATAGAAAGGCGTTTGTGTTTGGGATTAAGCTGCATAGTGAGACTTTGTGGTGAGAAAATCCATTTTAATACTCAGTTCTTTTGTTATTGTAGTAATAATAAAGCCATATATATATATATATATATATATATATATATACTTTATTGCAAACGAGACATTGAACAGAACATTACATAGAAACAGCATGTACAAAGGCGCGCTTATCTCTGTTAGAGATTTCTTCGAGCACACATTAGAGAGTCGGAGCAGCGGTAAAAGAAAACTGGCCTGAAACGACGAAATAGACTACTTAGACCACAAAAATCCTAAACAATAGCCTAGTTTATGCAGAAAATAAATACACTACATAGACTAAATACCTGCCAAATTTAATAAAATAAATAATTAACAATACATAAATAAATATATAGCTCGAAGTTATAATAGAGATAGATAATGCTCTTTCAGCTGCTTTTTAACTATACCAATTGTAGGGCTAGCGCATATATTCTGAGGCAGTGCATTCCACAGCCTTACCGAATGGACTGAATGAGTCACCGTAAGGTCCAGTATTGTGAGCAGGAATGTTTAGTCATAGTAACGTTTTGGAAAGTGACTAGGTATGCCGTCCTTCCGCCTCGCTAAAAGTAAATACTTTTAAACATGTACTTTTGAATCTTTGAGAATCGCTTGTATTGGTGGTCATATTATTTTTATAAACATCCTATATGCATATTTCCTACATTCGTATTAATAAAGTACAATTCGCTAAAAGTTCAAAACAACGGTGTTAGGTATATAATTTAACGAAGCTTTTCTAAAAGAAATACGACGCTAATCTCACCTCATCATTATACAAGTATGACCACCAATACAAGCGATTCTCACTGGTCATATTAGTATGACATGCCAGAATAACCACCAAGAAACGTTCACTTTATCGGGTACATTTAGACAACGCGAAAGAGTCAAAATAAGAATGTATATTACAGTTCGGAGTAGGAGTATGAGATACCTACTGGGAAAAAAAGTCCCAGAATGTAACAGTGTGACATAAGGTGGTGTGACATACCGGGAATAAAAGGGCTAAATCAGACAACTCCATACAGTGGAGTCTTACGTAATTGCATCCCAGGGCAGTAACGGAGGTGGGAAGCGGGCGAAGATCAGTCGGCAGACCAACAGCTTGATGGTCGTACGTTTTTGGAGAACAGCAGGTCGAGTTGCAAATAATGATTTGTGTTTCAGGTGTGCCGGTCACATCCAAAATGCTCTGGGAAATATCTATAGCCTTCAAGTAGCTCAGAGCATTGCCTTGCTCTCGTTGTGTCTCATCAAGTTAGTGGTAAGTGGCTAGAAGGCTTGTCCTAACAACGTGAATCGATCAGAGTTTTTTTCTTTTTTTATATTTGAAGGGCCAAATTCTAAAAGTCCTCAAGTCTACTTTTCATATTTTGAACTGACAACACCATCGTGTTTGGAACACGATTCTGAACACGATGGTTTTGTCAGTTCGAAATATGAAAAAATGGACTTGAAGACTTTTAAGGTCATAGCCGACTAACACGACTCAGCTCCCGACCAGGCAAAAATAATGTAATTCAAATATGGGCTTTACATATTGCTCTTTAGATATATTTTACATTGGCATCATAAATTAGCTGACAGCTGACAGCGAGCTGTATGTCAGCTGTCAGCTAATTTATGATGCCATTGTAAAATATATCTAAGAGCAATATTTGAATAATATTATTTTTGCCGGGTGTGAGCAGAGTCGTGTAAGTGGGCTATGACCTTTAGAATTCGGCCCTTCATTTGGTCTGCGTAAAATATGATCACGTCTCCGAATTTCGTTCACAGCTCAAGTGGCTCCCAATCCGCCTCCGCGGGAATACGCAATACTCTCTCTTCTCTATTGCATACTGTTTAACCCAAGAACTCCTTCCTATCTAAAAGAGCGCTTTGAATTCCTTCACTCTTCTCATATCCTTAGTCTTCGCTCCTCCCAAAACCTTCGCCTAAAAATCCCATCCCATCGCACCACTTTCTGCAGCTGCTCCTTCACAGTGCAAGCAGTCCGCCTCTGGAATGACCTACCGGTAGAGGTGCGGAAAGCCAAGTCACTGCCAATTTTTAAAACTATGGTGAAGGGTCACTATCTCGCTAGTTCACTGTAACACTGTTGCTGTTGTTGGTATTTTATTTATGGCCTGTGTGTATGGATTATAAATTTATGTATTTATATTAAATATATATTTTTACATTATTATTTATTTCTGTATATTATTTGTATGTATCTATTGATAGTTCATAGTTATATTATGTAGTATTTATATAAAGTACAGTTTGGTAAATTAGGCATGTATAATAAAATTGATTATATCTCAGTAATTATTATTTTACTTATTTTGTTAAATCTGCTTCCTTCTCCAATATTTTGCTCCAGTCCATCCGATGGTTGTCTGGAAAAGATTACTTTTCGTGATAAGGCCGCCGTCTGTTCTCTTAGATTAATTTCCTTTTTATGTAGGTACAATAAAGTGTTCTCTATCTATCTATCTACAAATGACAAAAACTGTCTCTTTATCATGCTCTGATGATAATAGACTGAAAAATACCGAAATTAGTTTCTTAAAATGATCAATATTGTTCAAAATAAATTATGAATAACATAATAATAAGTATCGAAAATAAGTAGTATCATGTTGCATTGAACATTACTTGTAAACTTTTAGTTAATCATTAGCAAACTTTGTCAATTTTATTTAAACTAAACTAATTTTCAAAATTAATTTATTGTAATACTGTAAGAAAATTGGGCCGTTAGTTGTCATTAAACGAATTGAATTATTATTATTTAGTCCGGATCCAATTACGGGTGTTGTTTTATCGGACAGGTTTCGCTCCGATTTGCAGAGCTGAACATTACTTGGTTGAAGTTTTTAGTTTCGTAAAGCAGGTAGATACATTTAATAATTAAAATAAAATTCTAATATCAATAAAAAATGCCCTCCTGCTAAGTCCGCGTTAATTGACGGCCACTTACGAAACCCTATAATGCGCGTGGTCCGACTCGCACTTTGGTCTTTTTTTAAAACTTTCCTCAGCTTCATTTTATTTTTCAGAGACAAGAACGCAGCTTTACCATGCTAATGGCAAACGCGGCGTTCATTTTTTGCATGTTGGCTTTGACAGGCACATATATGATGGCAGCGGGGGACATCACACACGAGGTCTGATATATTTCCTCTACGTTTGTCCAGATTATACTTGAGCCATTACAATTGTGCGAACTGAGTAAAAAAAAATTGTATCAGACCTCTCTCTCACACATATAGGAGTCATATCAGGCATACATATCGGAACTCTCGCACGCCTTTTTTATGACTAGGTTCGCACGTTTGTAATGGCTCAAGTATAGCAAATATTTATGTATCTACTAGCAGAATCTGCAAACGTTGTTTTGCCAGATATTGTTTTACCTACCCCCTCGGGGATAACGGGCGTGAGTTTTTTTTGTGTATTTAAACAAATACAAAATAATATAATACCTATAATTAGTGTGCAAATAGTAAGGTTTACTTTCTACATTGAACGTCCACCCATTGGACGCAGTGAATCGACCAATTAGCGCTAAAAACTTTAAAGTATATTAATAGTAGAATATTAATAGTAAAGACATTTATGGAAAGAAAGAAAAAAAGAAGACATTAAAACTGTAGCACAAACATAATGTAAGCCTGAAAAGGAAGAAGAAGAAACGAAAGAAGGAGAAAATATTTCTTCTCTGTCGATAATTGAATACAGTCTGTTAGCTCTTAGAATATAGGTACCTCGGCTACTATTATACCCATTATATTGCAATAAGGTAAGGTTTATTTTGTATTTTTATTTATGAATTTACATAACTTCTCCAAATAGTAAAGAAAAGTTTTATACACAGCAGGAAGTAGTATTACACTCGTGTGCTTTCGGCGAAAACCGAAGCCTACTCTAGGGCCCGAGGTATATTCTAAAAGCTAACAGACTGTACTTCTTGTAAGCAGATATTAACAATTCGCTATTAAAATTTAAAAAAAAAAATGGCAGACATACTCCTTACATAAAAACTCCTCAAAGTCCCACCGAAGCAGCCTAAGGGCCCTGCCTCACCGGGACGCCATGGCCACGTCGCCAGCGACCGTGTCCAAGCAGTTAGTATTGAAATGTATGGTGCCTACCTCACTTGGCGACTGTTGGCGACGTCGCCATTCAATACAAACTGCCTGGATACGTGGCTGCCGACGTCGCCATGGCATCCCAGTGAGGCAGGGCACTAACACCATTTCCTCTGCAGGCGGCGCTGGTGTCTACGGCGATGTTCAACAGCGGCTGGGAGCTATGCATCGCGGGGCGGCGCACGCGCATCCGGCCTCTCCTCGTGCTGGCCATACAACGCAGCCACGCCCCAGTGATCATGACCGCCTTCGGCATTTACGACCTGTCTTATACCAACTTTATATCGGTGAGATTTCATCATCATCATCATCATCAGGCTATATTAGTCCACTGCTGGACGTAGCCCTCCCCTAATGAGCGCCATAGCGCCCTGTCTTCAGCTTGCCGCATGGGTGAGATTTATCCCAAACCAACTTTACATCTATGAATATCATCCAATCAATATCATCAATATCGCCTTCGTATCTCAAAAATCGCTTTGACTTTTTGAGTGACTCGCACAGTCGTTGCGATCCGCTCAGAATCGATTGCTGAAGACACCAAGTCATTCGACAAGGTTCTTCAGCAATTCCTTTACTATCACACCTGTGCGATTGTGGAACGATCTGCCTCTGGCCGTAAGATTTTCTCCTTCCCTTCCAATATTTAAGAAGAGCAGAGTGCAAAACATTTTTTTCCTAACTTAAGTATGTTTTTCTCTCTAGTATTAGTAAGTCAGAGTCAGAAAGCTATCCGCCCATCTTTCATGCCCAGCCAGGTCATGACCGCCTTTTCCATTTACGACCTGTCTTACTCCAACTTCATATCGGTTAGTATGGTCCTGTGATTTATTTTGCTCCAACTTTATATCGGAGTTTCATCCATGATCATGACTGACTCTTCGCCTACCTGGGTACTCCGTGGGGCGCAGCGGTTAGCGCATCTGCCTACCATGCGAGAGGTCCCGTGTTCGAACCCCGACTGGGGACAAAAAAGATCCCAGGTCTTGGATGTTTACATGTTTGTGACTTCGCTGTTTCTGGTTCCCACGAAACAGAGGGTATCCTAGTGTGGGGCCAGAAGCAATGTATGTGCTAATGGTCAGCAATATGTAGTTTTCAGCATTTTCTTTACTTTCACTAATTTATTTTATTAATTTTATTCCGGATACACTTACTTGACTTTTTGTCGAAGACTCCGACCACCTTACGCTCTCACTCGCAAAGCTTAATCATGGTGACTTTTATTTTGCTTGAAAGGGAGTCTTTGTTAGTATCAGTTGACATATTTATAAATACTTTTTAGAATTACCTTCCTACCTTCCTCAGCGAAGAGACCCGTGCCCCTTGGTGGGGACGTAATGGGTTGATGATGATTAAGCTCGCCTATGTAGGTACATGATTTTATTGTGCAATAAAGAATTTTCATATCGTGTCATATTTTAAGTAAACCATTTTGTTTCAGGTGCTGAGGTCATCATATAGTTTCTTTGCTGTAATGTATTGAATGAATACCTAAGTATTGTCAGCTAAGTACATAGTTTGCACAAAAAAGATCCTGCGGTTGACTGGTAGAAAATGCTTATAACATTAAGTCCGCCGCATTGCCACTGTAATGTTTACTTATGCCCAATAAATGTAGTAATAATACAAGATTTTTCTCTTCCATCTGCAGTTTATATTACGTAACTTTCCACTCTATCGGGTTAAGCATTTAGACAACTCAAAAGAGTCAATAAGTACCTATGTATTGACGGTTCGACGTAGGAGTATGAGATACCTACTGGTAAAGAAGTCACAGAAAGTAACAGTGTGGGTTAGTCCAGTTTCCGCCCCCGCCTAAATAGCACCTGAACAAATAGCACCTGGCCTAGTCCAGATTGGGCACCCTCCGCATTATGCTGAGTCAGCTGCCTTTTGCAGCAGCGGTTACACACCGCGATAAAACTGTATAAATGTATTTCCTTATGTATGTTTGTACCTCTTTGTATCTTTGATGTTTTCTTCTCATTTGTATTACGTATTTTTGTTGTGTGTGACTGTTGGTGCAACAAACGTTTCTCTTTCTTTTCTTTCTTACCCATTGATATTTTTGGCAGGTGCTGTTAGTGAATTCAAATGTATTTATTCTGCCAAAAATATCAATAGGAAAGAAACTACAAAACAAAACAAAAATACGTAATATAAATGAGATCTGGGCTAGACTAGGTGCTATTTGCCCAAACTGGACTACCTCAACAGTGAGGTGTAAGTGTGACATAAGGTGGTGTGACATACCGGTAAGAAAAGGGCTAAATCAGACAACTCTTAACTTATTGTCTGGCCGCTGGGAGTATACGATCCTGACACATGTCTGTTTCATATGACTAGTGATGGGAGATAATCAGCGTAATCATTCCTTACGTTATTCTTAACTAGCTTATCTACTGACTCAAGATCAAGTAGTTTTGTTTTTTAGACGACCTTCACTCAGTCATCTCTTGTGACATTTTCGCAGGCATTTTAGAAGGGTCATCATCTTTTTTGTGCCGAATGGCGGTGAAGTGTTGTGGCGAGCTGTGCGACCTTTTATTTGAGCCCAGGGAGCCGATTCTCGCCCATGCGAATTGAAAGCGTAGACGCCAAACATTCGAAGGATTAGACATTTGTCGCATAAAAATCAGTTTCATGTATTCTCACAAAGTCGTATACGCAAATTTGCTAATAATTTTCATTCGCTTTGAGGTGTCATCTTGTCGCATGGTAATTACCATGCGACTCGCAAAAGGCGTATGAAATTTGAACGCATTCATTGATAGTTGAGGGTAGGTGTATTCCGAAATGCGATAAAATCGATTACAGCGCGAACCCACTTAAGTGCAGTAGGCACAAAAACCCTACTCCGTGCGAGATACTTTGGGACTACTAAATTTGGTCGGATTCGCGCTGTAATTGATTTTATCGCATTACGGAACGTAGGGCAAGTCCATTTAATGGACTCGCCCTACGTTCCCTGCGTTGACGTTTCGTTATAAGTAAAATTTCAGTTGAAGATTTTAAGAGTTAAGTGTATTAAACTTTTAAATAACGTATATTTTGTTCCTAAACAGTTTCTTAGTTTATAAAATAATACTCAAAGTAATAATTTGCCGCAAAATGTATCAATTTAAAAGTGAAATTGTAAATGTTTTAAGATTCGACTGACTTTCAATTTACAATCGAGAAAATGGAACGTAGGATTCACAGATTACTGTTCTAGTCGTTAGACATTTCTTTTTTCATTCGAATTCAATGTCGCATGGTGTTCAGAATACAGAATTTGGGTGTCGTTCGACTTTTTTAGGTAGAATTCAAGTCATACGCCTTAAAGTCGTATACGTATTATTTGCTAATGAAGTGAGAATTGGCCCCCTGATCAGCTCAATCGCTTTGTACGGCAGTGGTGCGGAGAGATTCTGAGAACGCCATGATCTTTTTCTAAAGCCTCTTCATCAACTTCGTATCGTTAAAACGACCGTTATTATTTTCGTTATTTTTGGTACGTCACTACAAAAAAATACGGTTCACATAACCTTGTGACAACGTTTTTAAATCACTGTGCAAATCATAACATTGATTGTAAGTTTACACAATGATATAGTTTCAATGACAATTATTTGCTAGTAGGATAAATAGGACTTAAAAATATTTTAATCGAAAATTTAACGCCACTTCAAGGTTACGTCGTCCGTTTTAACATGACCTGTCAGGATCCTATTCTCCCAGCGGCCGGACGGTAACGAAGTTATTTTCTGTTCCGGGGTGCAATTACGTACCTAAGACTCAACTGTATCGAGTCAACATTCATGCGTCGCTCGACGACATTTTTGTATTTCCATGCCCTTTTACCAGAACATTTATATAAGAAAATCACCGGAAAGCGCCTAAGTAGGTATTACAGACTAGCTTTCGCCCGCGACTCCGTCGGCGTGGACTTTAGTTCAAAACTTTGCAACCCCGTTCACTCCTTTAAGGATTAAATTTAGAAAAACGGCGAAATACGTGTTCAATCAATTGTGTTGAAGAGTATGTGTTTTAAATGGTGAAGGTAATCTTCACAGAAGGCTCCCGCGGTGAAATTACGAGCATTTTACTTAAAAAATAACAACAAAACTACCCTCTGGAATACAGGCGTGAGCTTATGTATGTATGTGTGTAAGTAATAACAACAAAATCAATCCATTGTAAAATGCAAAAAAAAAGTTAAAAAGAAAAGTAAAGAAGTGAGAAAAAAAAGTGAAATACCCTTTTTTATCGCTGGGAAAAATGCAATTAGGCATCTCCTCCCGTCGGAGGACGGCAGGAGTATGTGGGACTACCCGCGAACGGTATGGCTAAGAATCCTAGAGGTTTAAAGGTAAGCGTCCACATGTCACATGACGGACGCATTGCACGCAACGGATCGTTGTATTCTTTGTATAGAAACTCATATAAGCGCGTCTACCTGTCCGCATCGTACGCACCGCGTTTCTATACAAAGAATACAACTATCCATTGCGTGCAATGCGTCCGTTGCGTACGATACCGACATGTGGACGTTTACCTCAAAGATTCAAGGAGATCTGTAACTTCTGTGCAGAATTTGTTTCGCACTCCAAAATGTCATGGCACCGGATTGTTGATTTATTTTTCAATATTCGCATTGAGCTATAATTTACGGCCTGCTATTGAAGTGGCGCACGTTTGAAAATTCAATAAAGTTTCCAATTTATTGAATACCTTCAGTAGAACTTGTAACGAATACAGCTTTAATATCCAGACACGCTCGTAGCCCGGGCTGCCTGAGTGATCTTAAACGATCACTAATGTTAAGCAACATACGGCGCGTTCAGTCCATGGATGGGTCACCGTCTATGACTAAAGCTAATGGCATTTTTCCGAGCGAATCCGAGCTCCGCAAGGCACGTTAAGCAGTTGATGCCGGCTGCCGTAGATAGATGGCAGTCGTTAAGCCAAGTCAGAGGACTTAGGGCGGCTTCAAAACTTCTGACAGTAAGACCAGCTACTAGTCTTACAAGCCTCCGCCAATCCGGACCTGGCTCCCGTGGTCGAGTATGGCCTATACCTTCCTCAGGGAAGAGACCCGTGTCCCTCCTCTGTGGGGACATGATGGGTTGATGATGAATTATTCGCCGTTAGCCAGCAAGGGGTGTATCTTAGACTTACTTGCTGCTAAGTCACTTAGTTTTATGATAAGAAAATAAAATAAGTTTATTCTTTATTGTGCACGAGGAAAAAACGCAAACAGAAAATATTTACCAGTACAACTGCTGGCCTCATTGCTTGCTGTTTTAACTTCTGGTCGATGTGGGTGAAAGATATATATAAAATCCTTTGTTAATAGGTAGTAAAAATATCCGTGTGATATGCTGAAAAACGGGAAGGTAAAGCCATTCGAGTACAGTACATTAGGTGAGCCCTTGACTCCTCACTAAGTGGGCGAAAGCTGTCAAAGGGAATTTTAGGCAAAAACAAAGCCGAATTCTCCTTTGATTCATTTCCTTATAAGGCGAGATGCTTTTGAAAAGTTGATTGTTTATCACAGGTCCAGATGGATAAAGTTCAAAATAATATTTATTTATCAACCCCTCAAGTTCTAAGGACCGATGTATGCTACGGCGCATTCTGTTAGGCCCCGTAGACCGGCCGGCACTTTGAATCGAATTTTGAGGATGATTAGACCAAAGTTGTGTGAACATGTTTTATTAATTGAAAATTGTGATAATAGGGTAGTTTCCAGGGTCAAAATAATTAAATTCTATTGAGTCCGTATTTCAGATTATAAAAAAATATTGGACACGTGTCTTTTCTTTTTTCGATTAAACAAAAAATAACAAAGATATAGCCCATTAAAGTTACGTGTGACGTCACTCCATGCTAAAAAATGCAGCACGGCGTGACGTCACACGTAACTTTAATGGGCTATATCTTTGTCATTTTCGGTGTAATTTACAAATAAAAAAATATGTGTCCCTTATTTTTGAATAATCTAAAAGACTAATTACATTTTTTAGGGCAACTAGCCCATTTTCAAATATTCTGTGAATAAATAACTTAGCTGTGAAAGAAAAAGTGTTCTAGGCCTGAGGGGTTAAATACTTGTAAGGAAGAGCGGGTAATCGTGCTCTTCCACTATCAATATGTGGAACGCTCAATTGCTCATGGAACAGGCGCAGACTGAAAATCAGTGCTGAGGAGTGATACCAAGCTGATAAATCATCATGAACCTACTATGCCCCCACCGAGGGGCACGGGTCTCTTCCCTGAGGGAGGTATAGGCCATACTCCACCACGGGGGCCAAGTCCGGATTGGTGGAGGCTTATAATACTAGTAGCTGGTCTTACTGTCAGAAGTTTTCAAGCCGCCTTAAGGCCTCTGACTTGGGTTAACGACTGCCATCTATCGACGGCAGCTGACACCAACTGCTTAACGTGCCTTGCAAAGCACGGAACCGCTCGGAAAAATGCCACTAGCGTTAGTCATAGACCACCATCCATCACCCATTCATGCACTGAGCGCGCCCTATGTTGCTACTAGTATTATTCTATGACTAACAGTATGTTCCGGTTGCGTGCTTCGCTAGGCACGCTAAGCGGTTGGTATGGGCTGTCGTCGATATAATAGCAGTCGTTAAGTCAGAGGCCTTAGGGCGGCTTGAAAACATCTGACAGTAAGACCAGCCACTAGCCTTACAAGCCTCCACCAATCCGGACTTTGCCTCCGTGGCGGAGTATGGCCTAAACCTTCCTCAGGGAAGAGATCCGTGCGCCTTGGTGGGGACGTAATGGGTTGATGGTGATATGCAGTACAGCCATAATTCTGATCTGATTTCTTTTATTATAAACTGTTTTCTGGATAAACTTTCTTGACTTTTTGTTGGAAGAGTCCGACCAAAACATATCCCTCCCTCGAAAAGCATGACTAAGGCAACACTTCGATGTCATCGGTGGAATTGAGCCTCTTTTGAAGTGCCGTAGTTTAATCGGCGTTGGCTATTTTATACGAATTTATTTATTGAAATTAATATTGTACATTATTTAAGGTCCCTGAATAAATAAATTAGGGGTAGGTATGTAAGGAGAGCAATAAAAAAAAATCGGCGTTGGCATCAGCCACAGTGTTATGTTGTACTTGGAGTAATTCCAATGAACAACTGCAGTGTAGAATTATGTGGATGTTTTAAAACACATAAACAGGGTTTTCAATGGATGTGTAGCTTAATGAACCTACCCCTCGGATATCGGTATGAGTTTATGTATGTACTAGCTGTGCCCCGCGGTGTTACCCGCGGTTCATCGATTTTCCCGTAGGAATAAGATATTTCCCCGCGGTAAAACGTAGCCTATGTTTTAATCCAGGGTATCGGCTAACTCCATACCAAATTTTATTAAAATCCGTGCAGCCGTTTCAGCGCTAAAGACTGACAAACATATAAACACACACACAAACTTTCACGTTTATAATATTAGTGTGATGTGGTAAATGTGAATTTCACTGTAAAGGACCTGGCCCTAGATTTTGTTAATGCATTGTAGTACAATTACAACTGCATGACCATAGTGGTTTAGTTTCATTGCTGCTTCAAGACTACGCGCGCACTCAAATCAAGCAATCTGCAGTCTGTTAGTTTTTAGAATATACCTCGGCTACTATTGGATAAGCCGATTATATTGCAATAAGGTAAGGTTTATTTTGTATTGTTATTTATAACTTTACATAACTTTTCAAAATAGTGAAGAAAAGTTTTATACAGAGCAGGAAGTAGTATTACACTCGTGTGCTTTAGGCGAAAACCGAAGCCTACTCTAGAGCCCGAGGTATATTCTAAAAGCTAACAGATTGTATGCGTCACTTGTATGTAAAAACACGTCACGTGACCCGACCATGTATCTGTCATCGAACTACAATGCAATAACAGAATTAGTTCAGGCCCTGAACCATTATGGGAAATATAGTTCTGCTGGGAAATATTTTCTGAGCAATCTTAACCTGCATTACACGATTTTTGAAAAATAATGCGTTCAGCAAAATGGGCAATTTATCACATTTTATTTTTATCACACCAATCGCTTTTACTGCTTTAAAAGTCTGTTTTTTAACGAGTTAAATCAAATTTACTCTGAAACCAAAAGATCTAAGACCAAAGCTAACCAGATATCAAGCGGGCTTTAACTAATTACAGATCAAATGATATAAACCTTCAAGCAATATCTTTAAAATTACGCTGTACTCAAAGAATCAAAAGCAAAGCTACCTATACATCTGCTAGATATTAGCATGAATTAGATTAAAAGGAAAAAGTCATTTCAGTCAAATTTTCTTATTACCACACTGTGAATCGCATGGATAGGCAATATAGACAATAGTACCTGGATGACGGAGCTTTGCTCGGTTTTTTATAATCTGGTTTTTCGAGCTCCCAATAATATTTTTTTTTAGCAAAAGAAGGAACTTGAAAAAAAAATCATCACGATTTGAAACGGGGTCTTTCCTGACTACTTCTGAGCTATTACGCCCTTGCGGATTGATGCGAAAAGTGTTTCATTGCCTAAAACACGCATAAAACGGCGTTTTATAAAAAATAAACTTAGTTGGATCAATTTATCTCCCCCAAAACCACCTGCATAGTGATCGTGATCGTGCATCGTGAAAATCGTTGATTTTGAAAATCGAAAATACAAGAATTGCTCGTTTAAAGAGATTAGATAGATAGATATATCTTTAGAAATGTATGTATGTAAGTGTGGATATAAGCTTTTTCATGGGAAAAAAACTGTCTGCAGCTTCTGGGAAAACGCGGCTTGAGCTGTCGCTCTGAGGGGTGTTCTAGTGAAATTAAATGTGAGATTTCCGCACTTAGCCTCATAGTGGGCCATTATACGTAGCAAGCTGAGGTATGTAAGTACATCAGACACCAGGGTTTCAGCGCGATGTTTTCCTTCACGGCTAGCGAGTAAAAATCAAAAGTCATTGGTCCATGTCGGGATTCGTGCCACGAGCTCCGGAATGAGAAGACGCGTTCTATCATTGCTTACCGCTTTGAGGGATATCTGAATTAAGAGAAAGTGTAAGTGTATCTTAAAAAAGATATCTCTGGTTGAGAAAACTCAGAAACGTAGCAACTGTTACGGTTAAGGACTTTTGAAACTTGACGATGAAAGTGATTGAATTTCATCGAAAAAAAAAAACTGTCAAAATGTCTGCAAAATGTCATCAGAATTAGTAAACATAATTTTACAGTAGAAACTAAAGTGTGTATTGTGTATCTCATATTACTGAACCAAAATGTTAATTTTACATTAAATTTTTGAATTAACAAAAAAAAAAGTTTTAATTAGCCTGACTTTTCTCGCTTGAACGAAGTCGCAGGCACAGCTAGAGCTCCATAATTACGTCGTCTCCCGCCATTCCAAAGTCTGTAAAGTATTCGCGTCTCCAGACGACGCCCAGAAAGCGTAAGAAAGGGCCCGAAGATAAATAAGACCCCTTTACCGGGGAAAGGACTTTGGCCCTCCGTGGAGAGGTCCGCAAATATACAAAGGGCTATCGGGATATACACAAAGAGCCTCTGATTAGTTGTCGCGGGGACGTAATAGGCCGCTTGACGGTACATTTTGTTGTTCACTTTTATTTGTCTTTATACTATGTATCGAATGAACAAAGTGAAGTCCTTTTTGAACTAAAAACTTTCGTAAGCACTACACATTGTAAATTTTTGATCCGGATCTACTTACGTGTGTTTTATCGGACGAGTCCGACCAGGTTTCGCTCCGATTCGCAGTACTTAATCATGGTGAGCAGAGACGGAGATCGCGTCGTCGGTTGCTTGTCTCAAACTGCGGACCTGGTCGGACTCGTCCGATAAAAATACACGTAAGTGGATCCGGATCAAAAATTTACAATGTGAAGATCCACTATCGTGAAAAATGTACATTTACGTATTGATCAAGTAACGTCCATTAGCCCATATTCGTCCACTGCTGGACATCATTTTTGTGCCTCGTTAGTCTAGCGGTCCCCGGGTCTTGGATGTTCACATGTTTTGATGTCGCTGTTTCTGGTTCCCACGACACAGGGTATCCTAGAGTAGGGCCAGAAGCAACGGATGTGCCTGTATGTTAATGTTTATTTTTTATGTTTAGGTATATATCAAGTCTGATTGCTATGTCATGCGTTCCGGGCCGCCGTATATATGTACAAATGTCCAGAAATTTGTTTGAAAGAGTCTGTCCATTGAGCTGATTGATATTCTACCCGGGTTGCTTAATTTGTATCCGCATTTTTGTTAGTACCTAATAGTTCAATGATAAAAACACGATCGGGTCGCAAAAAAAAAAAGTGAACTGAGAATGTAGCTTTTTTTGAAGTCTGTTAAAACTGAAGAAAATTGAAGAATAAATGAATAGTCCATGGTTTGGGCTATTAGTTTGTTATTTTTCGAGAGTATAAAAGGGAGATCTTTTGGACATCAGTCAAACACCCCATAATCGTGGTGAAGCTATTGGCATTCGTTCGAATAGATGCTATTATTAGAGTCCTGTGGCTATAGAGCTAGGACACTCGTTATTTCAGGCTTATTTGAGTATTCACAGCTGGATATACCTTTGCAGTAAATAAATGAAGCAGCAGGAGCAACTACTTCAAGCGTTGTATTGAAATACGCTTTTGGGTGACCACGTCTCATTTTATGAGGCAGTTAAATGTATTTTAGGCAGTCAATTAAATTAATTCAATATGATTTTATTTCAGAATACACAGTTCCAGATTACAAAATAGACAATAATAATACAATAGGGCAAGTGGTATTCTCGGGTCTTTGCATAACCCTCTGGGATATAGGTATGAGCTTATGTATGTATTTTAACACGAATTTAATCAGAATTTTGCTTGATTTGCTTATATATATATATATATATATATGCATCTTCTATTATATATATATCGTCTAATATATAAAATTCTTGTGTCTCAATATTAATGCGCATACTACTCCGAAACGGCTTGGCCGATTTCAATGAATTTTTTTTATATAGAATCAGTAGGTCTGAGAATAGGTTGTTATCTATTTTTCATAGCCCTAAGTGAAAAAAAAATATATATGGGGAAACAACGTTTGCCGGAACAGCTATATTCTATTTACTGAAGCGAACGACTAAAGGTAAACAAAGACACAGTGTCTCTCAAACTTACATCCAAAATAGCTCATGCACCGTGCACGCTGCTTTGCTTGAATCGTATACATAGGGATCCGTCGATTGAGGTTTGGCAGAATCAGCGTTGGGTCCCGGCTCGCCCATATTTTCCGTTTCGTAACAACAAACACAAAAGTAGAACAACAACTGGACGATGGACCAAAAGACTTTACCAATGGTACCTTATTTACAATGATGAACGGACTAAAGAAAATAAAAAAGCTTAGAGAAGTTGCACTCGCATCAACAACGTCAATCGTCAGTAAATATGGCGTCGGGGTGGCTATCTTACTTTTTTTGCCTTTAATTAAAAAAGAGGTTCGTAGTCAGCTCTCCATACTTCTTCCTACACTTCACGTAGCGCATTAGCATAAAATAATCGATAGTAACCCGCCTTTAAACAAAAGTCCGTCATCTTTGCTAGTTGCGAACATATTTGGCAGCAGTAGGATCGCTTTTATTTGAGGACCACTGAAATTTTAGGTACTTTTTGGGGCATAGATCTCTTAAGCAAATGGTATTTTCATGATAAAATAAAATATTTAGTTAAATAAACTGCGAGTAAGGGATAAATCGGGTAATAACAGTGTTGTAATTGTGTTTTTTGCTTAATGGTATTTTTTAGGCATATCGTTTTGTATAACTTTGCTAAATATTATGCAGTGTTATAAATGTGGCATATTGAAAAACCAAATTTTTGACATGTTGACACTTACTCGTTCGCTTCAGTAAATAGAGTTTAGTAATATATAAAATATATTTAATATTTTGTACACAGGTAAAGTTTTAATACTATTTTTCATTGTCTTGAAACTTCTGACACTAAGACCAGCCACTATAAGCCTGGCAAGCCTCCACCAATCCGGACTTGGCCCCCGTGGTGGAGTATGGACTATGCCTTCCTCAGGGAAGAGACCCTTGCCCCTCGGTGGGAACATAATGCGTTGATGATGATGATTCAGTCTTGCAAACAGGCCGCTAAGTATTTTTTGTGAATAATGAGATAAAACGTAAATTATTCAGCAATTAAATTTGATAATGGCATCTTGAAGAGAAGCAGATTGCTGTCGACTGTGCGTAACATGACTGTCTTGTTAGTGTAGCGGTTAACACTCGTGACTACAAAAATAGAGGTCATGGGTTCGATTCCCGTAATTGATTTGTGCAAATTACCCTAGTCTGGGCGTATTTCCTTGGCTGTGATGTTCTCGTCTAGTTACCACCGCACATGGTACTCTAGCTTGGGACCCAGTGATTGTGCTGTGTGCTAGTTATTATTTCTATATACTCAAGTTAAGTTTAAAATAATTGGTTTGAAAGCTTGAGGGCGCATCTGTACTCGCATATATCCGGGTTTTTTCGCTCGTATAGCGTGAGATAGGCTGCATTGGACAGAAAAGCAGTCGGCACGAATTCTGTGGTCCGCTCCTGATTTTAAATGTCCAATGCAGATGAATGCTGTTTTTTGTCAGCTCATAAAGCAGGTTAAAGCAAGCAGGAACGTTTTTTAATGAACATAACATAACACCGTCTCAAATGTTATTGTGTTTGGGTGTGTGATGTGATTAGAATGTCTATTTTGAACCTAATTTTATCCGACTGCGGCGAAGCCCAAAAGGAGGGCAATATGCCTGTAATTGTGTGTAAGTGTGTGTGTGTATGGGTGTGTGTTCGTGTGTGTGTGGGCGCGCGTGTGCGCGGTTGCAAAATAAAATACGATAAACAACTATTAGCTTGTAACTGTAAACGCGTTTTTAATTTATTTCCTGTGAAAAAAGTTTAGAAGATGTTTAACAATGCTGTATGCGTTTTTTATAGTGCAGGAATGTTATTGATACAAAGCATGCGTAAAGCAATTAATTTACTCAGGTAGTTTCGGACAGTTTATTTATATGTTGCACTGTATCCACTGTATACAGCGGAAGAGAATAAATTCCTTTTAATTTTCATTTGAATAGTAACGCCTGGTGCCAAGTTTAATTTGTAAAACGTAAAACTACCGCTAGATCTCGAGCTCAGGCGCTATAACGTTTCTCGATCAGAAAACTAAAATATACCATAAATTCTAAAATATTATCCCGTTACATTTACTTGATTGTTCTCGGAAGAGTCCGACCAGGTTTCGCTCTGATTCGCAGAACTTAGTCATTGCCATAAATTTGGTCGAAATTCTGACGTTAATATTTCAATTTGTATGGAATGTGACAGCCAAGCAATTGGAAGCGTTCAGGATTTGGTGCGGGGAATATACAGGCAGAAGCATTCATTTACTGCCTTTGTGCATGAAAACTTCGTATGCTTTGTTGTATACCTATAAGGTATAAAATCTATTTAAATAAAATTCAAAGTCCTGACTGACTGATTCATTCACTCATCAACGCCCAGCCCACGCCGTTGAACCTAGGAAGCTGAAATTTTGCACAGAGAGTCTATATATAATGTAGGCAAGGAATAAGACGGGATTTTTTTAAATTCAACCCTGAAGGGGGCGAAAATGGTTGCCAAAATTTGTATGGGAGGTATAAAAAATGTAGTCTAATTTTATTGAAACTTAAAATAAATACTCTGCAACACAATTGATTGAACACGTGTTTCGCCGTTTTTCTAAATTTAACCCTTAAGGGAGTGAACGGGGTTGCAAAATTTTAAACTAAAGTCCACGCGGACGGAGTCGCGGGCGAAAGCTAGTAGGAAGTATTTTTTTCAGCGGCTTAGCGGCGCTAGTAAACATAACATAACATAACATTTACATACAGGCACACACATTGCTTCTGGCCCCACACTAGGATACCCTGTGTCGTGGGAACCAGAAACAGCGACGTCACAAACATGTAAACATCCAAGACCTCTAGTTTTTTTTTCTCCAGCCGGGGATCGAACCCGGGACCTCTCGCATGGTAAGCAGATGCGCTAACCACTACACCACAGAGGTCGTGTATTTAATATTCCCCCCATTAACACTCAGATTCAGATTAACTCCGCATGTCACATTCAGTTCCTGTAATTTGTTATTTATTTGTTCCTGGCTCGTGGTAAAAGAGTGCTTTCGGCATCGGGAATACAAGAAAAGCCTAATGTGCTAAAAAAGCTTACGCTGGAGAAAATTCTTGATATTCTGGTTTTGGACCTGTCGGTACGAGGCCGTCAGCCCGGGATCTACGATTTTCTGACCTAGGTCCATTACGCCTTCGCTTCCTCTCCAAAATCAGCTTGACATAATAATATATACACTGGACGCTGTGGTGAATGAATTAAGCTCGTATGTTTTTATCTACTGAATATTTAAATATAAACCAGTGGACTTCTTGTGGCTGAATGATGAATATTTAAATAAAAAGTCTCCACTTATAACATAACATTCACTTACAGGCACATACATTGTTTCTGGCCCCACACTAGGATACCTGTGTCGTGGGAATCAGAAACAGCGACGTCACAAACATGTAAACATCCAAGACCTGGTTTTTTTTTGTCCCCAGCTGGGATTCGAACCCGGGACCTCTGATGGTAGTCAGATGCGCTAACCGCAGGTCGTCAATAAGGTCAGTATACGCAGAGCCACATCAAGGTAAATAATACCGGTCGGTCGCGTCCCAGCCCTGGAGACAGGCTGGCTTGCCCTTGTGTAAATCTACGCGCCGGCAGCGTGCCGGCGATTAATTACGTTGGGGGCCATTAATCTTAGTCAATTGGGATAAAATCCGCCTGCGACTACAGACTCTTTTGTACCGGGGCTGCGGCCGGCGACTTGGCCTGGTAAGGTGCTGAGCGCCTTTCGGAACACATTTGGGTGATTATCAGAAAATGACTAAAATTGCATAATTTCTTTGGCGCTTTTTTTTTTAAATGAAATGAGTATTTATTGTGGTATTGCCTCCAGGTATTGCCTTAAGGGAATAAATTTTTACAACAGTTATTTAAACAATACAGAAGTTATCATGATCAGTTGAAAAATTTAAAGGACAGTCATTTAATTTTTCGGCGATTAGTAAATTAGTGAGCCAGAAAAACATAAGCAGTAAGTAATAAAAATATTGGTCTGTTATTTCATCATTCAATGTCAGTGCAAAAATTACTCAAGTAGTTTAATCGTTGATTGAGTAGAACCATAGATCAAGCCACAGTGTAACCGGTTTTGCGTCGGTGAATATTATTTCTTTGTGTACGTGAATGTTGCCAGAGTAAAGTGAATTTGCCATAATGTGTGGTAAAATATTTCAGTCGTTCGTAGGACGTGAATAAAAATGCAATTGTTTTGAACATTATTATTCATACAATAAAACACGTCTAGCAGTAGAGTTGTCAATTAAACGTCGGCTAACATATTCGTATTATTAAATACACTTTTCTCACTGATTTACGGTAGTTTCGTTTACATTTTACAGGTTGCATTTTAATAATTTTAAAATGAAATGAAAACTTCAGAAATGTCTAATCTGTTCATGTGGGTACAAGAAATGGAAAGAAAAGTAATTTTTTTTCTTAACATTTTAATTTCCCTAACACCTGAAAATACTATTGTTAAATAACTTCACGTTCTGGTGTCTAATTTGTTTGCCGTGCGTTTACTCCCTAGATGCCGCCTGGCAAAACATAGAATAATTTGTTAGGTACTTGAAGACTTGTAGCAACTTTAGTTGAAATGTACAGAGCATGTTCGAGCTTTTGATGTGGGTGACCAGTTCTCTCTTCCACATGCTAGCAAACATTTTTATCCAGAACAGGAGTATTATGAAGAAATCTGGAATGGAAACATTGTGAAATGTCATAAATAATGTAATACATCAAAATATAATAATATTATTGTAACTGAAAAACTGCTGGCAGATGCTGGATGCGGCAAGCTGAAGACAGGGCGCTATGGCGCTCATTAGGGGAGGGCTATGTCAAGCAGTGGACTAATATAGCCTGATGATGATAATGATGATGTGTGTCATTCCGCGGGAGCGGCCGGCGAGTGCTAGGAAAATTCTATACATTTCACTAGGAATACATTTTACAGTCTAATAGTTTATAAAACTGCTTAATATAAAATTTATTACTGACCAATTAAGATTTGTTAACTGTACGCGCCTAACCGCCCAGTTCAACTATTCCACTGCTCAGTATTTATTGAACTGCCCGTTTAAATTATTTTATGACTCATTTATATTTAGTTTACTGCTCAGTTTTTACTGCTAAACTAGTATGCAAACATGCGTTTTTTATTTTTTTACCTACCATAAATCAAATTCTGAACTGCCGCTTTAATTCTATGCCTTACCTTAACACGTGTATTCACATTTTATTTTCACAGTAATTGCTAAAATTGGTTTTATCTTAAAGTACCTATAATGAAATAAAATACCTAAACTTTAAAAATTACATTTTAACAAAATTAAAGATCTTACTTAAATTACTTATATTAAAAAAAATCTTTTAAACTATAAGAACAGTGTTCTAATAGCCATACCTTAGTTATAATTTTGAAGGTATTCATTTTTATATTCGACTCTTTGAAATGGTTTGGTAACTGATTATAAATGTCTACACACATGGCAAATTAATTTTTTGATACAATAGATAAATGAATAGCGGGTTTGTGAAGTTTATGTCTGTGTTTTGAGTGGAGAGTACCTACGTGTCGAGACTTCTTGCTTGCTTTGGAAGAGGTATCAATGTTTAAATACGAATATTTCAAAAATTTAACACGCATGCTAGGGGTAGAATCTGGAACTTTTTAAAGTAAGGACGGCACGAGTCAAACTGTTTTTTATTAGTTAGTTTTAGATAGATATATCGTTTATTGATGCCGACAATCTTAAATTTAAAATAAAACAATACAGGCATGCTTAGTATAGGAAATAATAATTGATGGCAAACAAAAGGCTCAGCATGTGCTGCACATAATGCTTGGAGGCATTACGCCAGCGCTGTTTTTCAGTCTGCTCCTATTTCACTTAAAACTTAATACGAGAGGTATTAAGATTATAAAAAATTAAACAAAAACTCTATACACAGGTACACGCACGCACGCACACACACGCACACACACACACACATACACACTCACACACACACACACACACACACACACACACACACACACACACACAGAGACACAGACACAGAGATACAGAGACACACACACACACACACATACGCGCATACACACACGAATCTCAAATCGGTATTCGGCATGAAAAATTCCAGCTTCTCTGTTTATCAAAGCAATACGCAAACGATACTCAGAAAATAGCAGCATGTTTAGATTAATTCGAGAAAACGTAACATTATATTGTGGGTTTATTGGCCCCTGAAGATTGTATTGTAACATATTTGTAGGTTTTGGTGGCATCTACTGCAATATAATGTTACTTTTTATTGAGTTAAAATGAAAAAAAAATGCGCTAAAGAAATTATGCAGTTCAGAGAATCACCCATTTGCGTGTCGTTAAGGCTCCGTTTTGTAGAACCACTATACTACTATTTAAACTCTCAGGCCAAGAACACTTTTTCTTTCACAGCTAAGTTAGTTATTCACAGAGTAATATTTATAATTTATCACAGTTTTCAAAGATAAAAACATGAGAGGTCCCGGGTTCGAATCTCGGCTGGGGACAAAAAAAAAGAAACCCAGGTCTTGGATGTTTACATGTTTGTAACGTCGCTGTTTCTGGTTCCCACGATATCCTAGTGTGGGGCCAAAAGCAATCTATGTGCCTGTATGTAAATGTTGTTATGTTAAATGTTATCCTCACTACTGTGGTACATCAACTTCAAAATATTAGACCGGTCTACAGTATACATCGGACCCGCCGGCGGGTCCTCGGGGCTTGAGGGGTGATGACCGCCTCTGCACTGTCACCTTTAGGGCCTTTCTCCACTGCTCCGGTCCGGCAAACGTTAATTACCGATCCAACTTAGAAACACACATGAATACTAATAAGCTTCCCCGCTACTCCGGCATCCGGTTTTTAACGGTCCGATAATTTGCTAGATCGGAACGGTATTTTACCGGTCTGAAGTGATCGACGTACAAAAACAATACACGTTTTTGCACCGCGCATACAACCTAAAAAATTAATATTGTCGCGTGTCTAGATCTACATTAATAAAATGTGTGAAAAACGTCCCCTGCCTCGAATAGAAAAACCGAGGAATTTTAATAAAGCACTGCGTCACGTCCATTGCCGATTATAGTCGGATGAAGTGGAGAAGCATAATCCGGCATCTGATATTTTTCTCATGACTGATTCCGGTTCCGACGCCGGACCGGAGCAGTGGAGAAAGGGCCTAATGGCTTACGGCAGTAAGCCACGGCATTCGAGTGGTAAGAGCCTATTTGACCGATTTCTGAAAGCTATCTCATATTGTTTGTTGGTGTTCATGGAGTCCTCAGAAAGTGGTCATTTTAAATTCTTTCGTGTATTTCTTCTACAAAAAGGCAAACAAAAATTTACTTTTCAAATAAGTCACCAAAACGCTATCTTAGGCAATATGACGTCGCACATGAATTAGAACGTCACTTCTCGGTAAACTAACCAATGAACGTAAGAAAGAATTAATGACAGACGCCATTTTTGCTGACATGTGACGTCATCATAGAATCTGCCAATCCAGGCCGTTTTCGATACAATGGCGGCAGATACAAATTATCAAATTTTATCTTGTGTTTTTTTACAAATCATAATTGTTTTTTTAGTTAAATTGCCTTAAAGCGGTTTTTAGACACATAATTTATAAGAATACGTATAAATAATACTGTTTTTTTCACACTGTCAAATAGCCTATTGAATAAACAATAGCCCATCCCTATCCTGGATGTTCATTCCACTTATACTGGTGAAAGAATTGTTGAAAAAGTGATTTCGGAGAATACAGCCTACATACAAACATAAAAAACTTTTTCTCTTTATATAATATTAGTAAGTATAGCTTTAAAAACTTATTAACTTGAGAATACTAATAAGCGGGTGTAGGTCTCCTTCATCTAATTTCCAGGTGTCTCTATCTCAAGAAATGCGCGTCCAGCGTCCGCCTTACAACGTTCAACCCACTATGTCTCCACCGAGGGGCACGGGTCTCTTCCCTGAGGAAGGTATATGTCATACTCCACCCCGGGTCCAAGTCTGGATTGGTGGAGGCTTGTAAGACTAGTGGCTGGTCTTACTGTCAGAAGTTTTCAAGCCGCCCTAAGGCCTCTGACTTGGCTTAACGACTGTCCTCTATCGACGGCAGCCGGTACCAACTGCTTAACGTGCCTTGCGAAGCACGGATCTGCTCGGAAAAATGCCACTAGCGTTAATCATAGACGATCACCCATAAATGGACTGAACGCGCAGTATGTTGCTTAACCTTAGTGATCATTTAAGATCACTCAGACAGCTAACGTAAAATAAATAACGTAAAGTAATACGACGGGAAGTTTGTAAAAACTTTTTCGTACTTTTTCGGCCAGTAATTTTTGGTGAGTTAGAAGTAATTATATTTTTTGTTTTTGTGATTCTAATTGCCAAAAGTTGGGCAATAAATTAAGTACTCGCTCCCAGCGTTTTTTGTACTTCCCCGAGGAGGAGATACTAAATTATGCTCTGTGATGGTTGTAATAATAATCCGTAGTGTGCCTTATTGAAAGTGGTAATAAGCCATACTTTGATTACTAGTTTGAAGGTTCCCGGGAAGGTTTATTGTAGCTCTATATGAACTATAGAATAGAATAGAAATAACTTACTGTCATATTAAGACAAAGGGTCGAGGCTCAGTCTCAAATCTCACTTAGACTGTTGTCTAAGTATAGCTACTTTATCAATGAGTTATAATGTAGGTAAGAGGAGGATAGAATTTAAGTTAAGAAATAAATATGCAGTTCTTTTACTCTGTTTGAAAATCTTTTTCGTAATCAACATTCCAAGCAACCGAAGACGCACAGCGAAGACGGTCACAGCCAGTGATGTCACAATAAACGTCTCCCTAAAGGAATGAGGAATGATTTCCGTCCCATCCATTTTCGCCGTGTTGCACGCCACTAGTAGTAAATACACGATCCGACCTGTGCTGTGCACATGTCTTTTTGGAATGCACGCCCTGTAGCTTAGCGCAACGGAAGCCATGAACGTTGCAATATAATGGAGTAATGTGTTCTTATTATAATATAAAAATAGTATAAGAGGAGGTAAAAGAGGAGGCACCTGCATCTTAGTGAGAAGACCAGATGAATGGAAAGAGTTAAAAAACATAGAAAATTATGTCAGTTGATTCTGTGTTTGAATGTTGTGCCGCGGAGTCAGCCAGCAACAACACAATAATTGTATGTATATATGGAGTCCCTAAAAATAATAATTTACAATCATTTTTCTCTAAGTTAGAGCAGCTACTAAGCGTGGTTAGCAATAATAATTGCAGTAAAAAGAACATTATTATTACAGGCGACTTCAATATTGACATTTTAAAATCTAATTCTGTTACCAATGAATTTGAATGTTTGTTATTAAATTTTAATTTTAAATTGAGTATAAGGCAACCTACCAGACTTGAATCTATGACTTGCATTGACAATATTATTCACAACTTTAAGAAAAATTATAAAGATGAAGTAATAGAATAAGCGTTGTCAGATCATACAGCACAGATTCTTAGATGTCCCATAAAAATGTCGCACAACTTAGAGAGCTGGCAAATCAAACGACGGGACTATTCAGCTGAAAATATTGATACTTTTGTGAAGAGCGTTACATCTTATCCATTTACAGATGTTTATGAAGCACGAGATCCTAATGATCCTAATCCTAAATTTATAGAAACATTTACTTTGCTGTACAGTCTATGTTTTCCAAACGTAAATATAAAATTTAAAGCCAAACAAAAACCAAAATGGATATCACGAGGAATCAAAATCTGTAGCGAACGGAAAAGAAGTCTTCTCTGGGCATATAGATTAAAACCTACTCTTTTAAATAAAAAAATACTGAAATCATACTCAAGTAGACTTAAAAAAATTATAACACTTACAAAACGAGCCCAAAATGACTTTCACATAAAATCCTCTGACAATAAAAGTAAAGCGACATGGAATATTATTAATGACATAAAATATAAAATACCTAGGACATCGATATCGGCAATAGAACATAATAATCAATTAATTAGAGACCCGCAAGAAATTGCTAACTTATTCAACGATTACTTTGTGGATAGAATTGAGCCACTAAATGATATCGTACACAACAATGACTACATAGATACTTATGTTAATTCAATATTCATGACACCTAGCACCCTGCATGATATTGCCAAGATAATAAAGTCACTAAAAATACAAATAGTGTTGGTTATGATGACATCAACAGCAAAGTCATAAAATCTGTTGGTCCTCAAATATGTGAGCATCTCTGTTATATTTTAAACTTATGCATAGAAAAAGGTACATATCCAGATAATCTTAAATAGACCGTCATTAAACCACTATTCAAAAAAACGAACAAACTTAAAATGGAATTCTATCGCCCAATTGCCATAATTCCCATTTTCTCAAAAGTATTTGAAAAATATATTAATAATTCTATTTATACTTGCTTGGAAAAATATAAGATACTTTGCAAAGAACAAAAAGGTTTTAGGAAATGCATGTCTATTAACCGAGCTATATATGAATTCGTAGAAGGCATCATCACAAAAGTTGACAAAAGAGAACCCATATGTGCCATATTTATGGATATGACACAAGGTTTCGACTACGTTGATCATAACTTACTTCTTACGAAACTATACAAGTACAGTCACGAGCAATAATATATATACACTGTCACATTTTACGAAAATTTGTCCTAAATTATGTAACCATTAAACTGTGTCAAAATTAGGTATACATTTAGTACACATTAATATAAATAAAACAAAATCAGAAATAGCTTCACATTTCGACTTATCATTTTGAACTATCCATGAAAATTTCCATAATAATGTATACAATTGTACACGTTTAATAGAAATTGTCATGGATACATCAAAATGATATTTGAAGTGTATACCTACTTTTTCCCGTTTTTGTTATTTTACTCGTTATTTTAGACGAATTCAGTGATGACGACGAATACAGTCAAAGACAAATTGGTTGGTTACTGCAATAAAACAAGAACTTACATAATCAGTTGTAATTATTTTCCCAACATAATATTGATTATAATTAAAATAATTAAATGTAAATAACAAAAAAATATATAATTTATTTTAATTTTAAATCAAACGTTATTTAAATATCAGGTAACAATTTAATGAAGTGTAATTCACTATCGCTATAATAATATATCATAATTGATTTTAAAAAGCAGCCAAGTGCGAGCCGGACTCGCCCATGGCGGGTTCCGTAGCAGCAAGAAGATTTTTTTTATTTTTATGTTTGAGTTGATTGAATGAAAGGTAAATCGCGGTTTACGATTTATGACTTATTAAAAAAAACTACTTACTACATGTCATTCAAACTAATTTTGGGTGGAAGTTTGCATGGTAATGTACATCATATATTTTTTTTTGTTTTATCATTCTCTTATTTTAGAAGTTACAGGGGGACACACACATTTTACCACTTTGGAAGTGTCTCTCGCGCAAAATATTCAGGTTAGAAAAAAAATTTTAGTAGAAACCTCAATATCATTTTTGAAGACCTATCCATAAATGCCCCACACGTATGGGTTTGATGTGAAAAAAATTGTTGAGTTTCAGTTCTAAGTATGGGGAACCCCCAAAATTCATTGTTTTTTTTTAAATTTTGTGTGAAAATCTTAATGCAGTTCACAGAATACTATTCTGCTTTTCAAACAAATGAAGATCTATTTCAATAAGCTAGAGGTAATAAGCGAGCGCAAAGAGGTCCCACTAGAATAGTAAAAACCAAATCAAACACGGCACTAATGACGAAAAGCGTTTGTCACATGGCTCCTACTTTACATAATAAACTGCCTTCAGCATGGAAGGAACTCCCCATAGGCAAATTTAAATTTAAGTTGAAGAATGTACTTTGAACCAAACTGTATTATACCGTCCTCGAATATTTAAATGACAAATTTTGACATTGTGCACTTTTTTAATGTGATTATTATTTTTTGTTATTATGTAATCAATTAAAATTATTGACTGGTTTTGTTTGTACCCATAAATATCACTATTATTTTAAGTTTAAAACATTTGTGGCTAAACATAGCGCGCATTTTATATTTATAAGACCATGCATGTATTGTATACCTATGTTTGACAAATAAAGTATCTGATTCTGATTCTGATTCTATGCCTAATTTGCTACATTAAGTACAAAACTTAACATAGGCATAATTATAACTTTATTTTAAAGACGTTTCGACGACCTCTGTGGCGCAGCGGTTAGCGCATTTGACTGCCATGTAAGAGGTTCGAGTCCCGGCTGGGGACAAAAAATTGTATGTGATTGACTTGGATGTCTACATGTTTGTGACGTCGCTGTTTCTGGTTCCCAGGACTCAGGGTATCCTATTTATGGCACATTCACATAATAAATGACAGAGATATTCTTTACAATTACATTATATTACAATTTAGACTAAATATTTATTTTCGCCATCATGAAACCAAAATTATTTGCATACTAGCTGTGCCCCGCGGTGTTACCCGCGGTTCATCGATTTTCCCGTAGGAATAAGATATTTCCCCGCGGTAAAACGTAGCCTATGTTTTAATCCAGGGTATCGGCTAACTCCATACCAAATTTTATTAAAATCCGTCTAGCCGTTTCAGCGCTAAAGACTGACAAACATATAAACACACACACAAACTTTCACGTTTATAATATTGGTGTGATGGCCAGATCGAATGGCATATGGCAAGATTTAAAACTATTCCTAGCTCCAGGTCGCCCTCCCTCGCGGATTGGAGCTGAAATTTACGGCTGGAGCGGTGTCATGGTCTCCTTAACAGCTGCACTCTGACGGGCGGGCTTTCCAGCTCAGCCTTGTAGATTGCTGTCTTGGGTCTTCTTCTATGATCTAAGGTAGAATCACGTACGTAAAGCTCTAGCTATTGCAAGCAGTGAGTCTGCGTTTAAAATTAAATTGGCGGCAAATCACTCACTCATCAACGCCCAGCCCAAGCCGTTGGACCTTGGAAGCTGAAATTTTGCACAGAGGGTCTATACTTATGTAAGCAAGGAATAAGACCGGATTTTTTGAAATTCAACCCCTAAGGGGGTGAAAAGGGTTTGCCAAAATTTGTAAGTGAACGGGGTTGCAAAATTTTGAACTAAAGTCCACGCGGACGGAGTCGCGGCCGAAAACTAGTCTATATATTATATATAAGTAAGATTTATGTTAGTTTATTATTAAGTATAAATATGTATTATTCGTTTATGCACCAACTAGCCGTCTTTATTTTCTTCGGCAATCTTTCCGTCACAAGGTTGTCTAGAAGAAATTGCTATTAACAATAAGACTTCCTATTGTATATATTTTTGTAATTGTAACTTTTATTTGTCTCATATTTTAATGTGTGCGATAAATAATATTCTTATCTTATCTTACGCTTGAGACTTAGCAAGTCCAAGTCTTGAGGCCAACACACACGAAACCAAATGGAAATGCATTACCGCTTAAGTACGTATGACTGTGAACGCGACACCAACATGAGTTCCCAACTAACTTGTGGACGCCTGACGACTGGCTGCGAACTTCCTCTGGAACCGAAAGTAGCTGAAATGCAACGGGCGGATTACACCCGTGTGGGGAATTGAAACTTGACGGAAAACTTGGGGTCTTGTCAAAAACATCCCAGTTTCAAAGTAGCACGCAGATTCTGAACGTTCAAAGTGGCACATGGAACTTTCTTTCATATTATGTATAAAAATGCATTGCTGTTTGTTCGTCGCACTAAAACTCGAGAACGCCTGGACCGATTTGGCTGATTTCTGGTTTTTTTGTGGGATTCTAGGGAAGGTATAAATGGTGAGAAAATATGGAAAAATTACGAAAAATGGCGGTACGATGTTTGCCGGGACAGCTTGTAGGCTATGAAATATTTAGCCTTACTACCTACGTACATATACTTGCTACTAACATCCCTCAGATGACATTTAAACCATAGATTATTTAAACCGCATTTGAGGAGCGTTTTTGGGAATCGTGTTTTTATAAATGAGACTGTAGAATATCTATGTGAGTATAAACGGGCGGTTTTCGTTTTTCTTTTTTTGCTTAATAGAGCAAAATTCATTTCAGCGCTCTCATTGCATAATAATAATAGTTTGTATTGATGACCAGAATAACTTTGTTACGTTTTACGGGACCTTACTGAAACCAAAGTGTATTGTGTGGGTTTGTTTTTTTTTGTTGTGGTGACCGAATGGTCAATAATAATAATAATAAATCTTTATTAACCATAAGTGACACATTAAAGTATCTAGTGTTGACATCTGTAGAACAGTAGATAAGCAATATTTAGCGATACAATTTTCACTGCAGTCCCACACTAGGCAAGCCTGTATCGTGGGGGCAAGCCTGTATCCTGTAATAAATAACACATCAATATTTCCATGTACCTATAAACTTTGTACGTACCTATACCTATAAACCAAGTAACGATATAGGTAACGAGTAAGGGCGATGCCACACAAGCGCTGCGTTGGCATCGCGTCGACGCGGCGATCTTGATATAAACAACATAAATACTGCGTTGCAGCTGCGTCGTTTTAACGCAGCTCCCTTCCCCGCCTCGTCTGTCCCCTCTCTTTGCGCGTTGAATTGCCGTGCGAAATTTCAACGCATCGTGTGGCATGCCGTTCAAATTTACACGTAGAACGACTGAGTGTCGCCGCTCAGTCGACGCAGCGCTAACGCAACGCACAGGCAACGCCCGTGTGGCATCTCCCTTACTGTGACTTAGCAATAAAAATGTCAACTGCACGGTTATCGTGACATGGATTGTGGTACAATTTCCTACTACTACGCCGTACTACCATTCGTAGCAAATCCATTTTACGTAGCAACCGTAGCAAATTTGTTTGCTACGGTTGGTTGTTACTACGGCGTAGTCGTAGGAGTAGAAAATGGTATCCATGTCAATACTTCTAATTCTTTTTCATAATGGTAACAGTCATTCACTGGTCAGTTGGCAGACCAGCGGTCCGATGGTCGGACGATATTGAGTGGGTGGAGAGTCCGTGGACGTGGATAGTAAGGGACTGTCAGGGATGCCATTTTGTGTAGAAAGACTATACAGACAATGGATGCCAATGGCCAGCGATGACCTGACAACGGCGACGAAGAGAAACAACATTTTACCGTACCACACGCCACCGCATACGTCAACAAACCGCAGTCTGTGAGTTTCTTTGTCTTCAAGTGTAGAATACATTGCTCTTTGCTGTCGCTTGAGAGTGTATTGTGTAAGAAACTCCCTTCGAAGAAACTGCTTTTGCCGAACGTTATTATTATACGGATGTATTGTTTTAGACAAAATCAATTGTTTGTTTTTCTAATGTGGGATTTTTTTTATAATTTTCTAAATATAATTTTCATTATTATTAATTTAGTCACTAAAAATAATGCAAAATAACAATAACATTAGTTTACCGTTTAATGTAATGCAGTTTATCGGCAAGCTCTTGGTAACATTTCTTATTTAGTTACTTAACTAACATTACATTCTACACAACTAACATTATCTAGAACTTCTATTTCTAGAATTAATC
Source organism: Yponomeuta plumbellus (assembly GCA_947310845.1). Lineage (NCBI taxonomy): Eukaryota > Metazoa > Arthropoda > Insecta > Lepidoptera > Yponomeutidae > Yponomeuta > Yponomeuta plumbellus. The sequence goes on from OX371204.1 coordinate 3,453,468, forward strand.
CATAGAATTTTGGTTTGTCGATTGGCTCACCAAAACAATGGTTTTTAATTGTACTTTTCAAGGTCACAACGCAACAAATTAAGTTACCATTTTGACATTTGTAGATGGATATTTATTCAACACCAGGAAATAATATACAGTGAACATTATTGGCTGTATGTGGCCAGGCAGAAATTGCATAATATTTTTATTCAGAATTTAATTAAACTAGATACTTACACAATTTCACGGCTATATCCCAGAGGGGTAAGCAGAGACCAAGGCCTGCCACTTGCCACCTGCACGCTCTGTTTCAACAAGGCACGCCGCTAAAAGACAGACAAATTCAAAGCAAATACATTTTGTAAACTTTCGTAGATCTCGTTGCCGACCAAATAAATAACTGTAGTAAACATTTTGTCTACAAGATAAAGCAAGTGCACACAATAGAAAGATACGAAACTCCCACCTGAAAGAAAGATGTTTATAACCAGGTAAATAAACCAAGCCTTGTCCTAAACAAATTAGATGTATGGGTACGTATGTGTGTGTGTGTGTGTGTGTGTGTGTGTGTGTGTGTGTGTGTGTGTGTGTGTGCGTGCGCACGTGCGCGTGTGTGTGTATGTGTGTGTTATGTATGGAGCAGCCCTGTTTCCTTCAGTAAAGTGAATCACAGTGTTATTGTGCAACCCAGTATTGCAGTTTACATAAAACTAAAGTGTCGCTCAGTGTCGTGGCCTTTTCTCATTCAAACATTGAACAGAAGGGACAACCCCTAGTTTAATTAGCACCTAAGACTTTTGTAGAACGTAAATAAAGCTTTTATAAAAATAAATAGTTTTTTAAAACGTCCTCCGCTGCCGCTCACACATAATTTGTGTGTATGTGTGTGTGTGTGTGTGTGTGTGTGCGCGCGGATGTGTATGTCCTTATTGTTCACAAGTAAAACACAATAACATAACATTTCACATGCAGGCGCATACATTGCTTCTGGCCCCACACTAGGATACTCTGTGTCGTGGGAATCAGAAACAGCGACGTCACAAACATGTAAACATCTAAGACCTGGGTTTTTTTTGTCCCCAGCCGGGATTTGAACCCGGGACCTCTCGCATGGTAGTCAGATGCGCTAACCGCTGACATCTGACCGCTGACGCTCGACAATGACGATTAGCGGCCTTATTTCTAAGAGCAATTTCTGCGTGTGTTATTTCACGCATTTTGTAGAGCTACAGAAAAGCCACGCGTGAAATTAACGAGAGAGCAATGTAGTTCTTACTTGTCTCCTTGTTCAGCCTGCAGTTCAACAACTGCTTTTCCAAGGGAGTGGTCGATTGTGTCCATTCGCGCTATCATGCTGTGAAATATTGCGTCTAATAAAGTGTTATCTGCAGACATTATATTATAAAGATTGTCCCGAAGAGTACACTCACGCGAAAAACCAGAGGCAGAAAATCCCAGGGCTAACCAAATTGCCCTCAAGAACTTTCCGCGAATTTTCGTAGCTTACGAGTTTTGTGGGAAAGACCGCGAGAATCGGAGATCCCTACTAGCCCTATGTGCCTGATAAGAGATGAGAAGAAATCTTCATCATCATGAGTATTGTATCTTTGACAAAACTTATGACGCAGAAATTATGCGGCTTGAAAACTTCTGACAGTAAGACCAGCCACTAGTCTTACAAGCCTCCACCAATCCGGACTTGGCCCCCGTGGTGAATTATGGCCTATACCTTCCTCAGGGAAGAGACCCGTGCCCCTCGGTGGGGACATGATGGGTTGATAATGATGACGCAGAAGATTTTTCGAACTTAGGCCCGATTCGACCAAACTTCAGTAAGTTTTTACTCTGCAGTAAACTACTTCTTATCCTAGAATAAGCAGATTTTGCATTTTACCAACCACTAGTCAAAGAAGAAGGCGACGATAACGCTCAAAAAACGCTAGGGTGAGAGGTCTTTTACGCCCGGTTCCTATAATATACGCCTATCGCTACGATCCGTTTTCCCTACAATTTTATAGACGGTTCGTAGGAATTTCGTAGGAATTATAACCGATCGTAAGCTAAAACGAAGCGTTTTGTGGATATTGGAACCGGGCATTAATCTGCGAATCTACATGACAAGACTTGACATTTCACTAATCTCCGACTAAATTAAGTTGTTGCTGTATTTCAAGTCATATTTAGATTTAAGTTTCCGTTCGCGAAATAATACGCTTTATATCGCAAATTTTAGACCAAATATAACGACCTCTGTGGCGCAGCGGTTAGCACATCTGACTACCATGCGAGAGGTCCCGGGTTCGAATCCCGGCTGGGGACAAAAAAAAAGAAACCCAGGTCTTGGATGTTTACATTTTTGTGACGTCGCTGTTTCTGGTTCCCACGACACACGGTATACTAGTGTGGGGCCAGAAGCAATGTATGTGCCTGTATGTAAATGTTATGTTATGTTATATAACATACCCTAAAATAAATAAATAGATTATATTTTTTAAATTTTAGAAACGTAAAAATAATGAAAATTTTAGCATATTTTAAGAACGTAAAAGGAATGCTCTCACGGTTCTCTTGTAAATAGGCTTTACAAGAGAACAAGTAATAGGCGTTGTTCGAATAATAGGCATTGTTCTAACAAAAGGAAAACTTCGTACAAAATCCATGAAAACGTATTTAATTAAGTCGTTAGTTCATTAAAGCAGATAAAACACTCTTTCTACGGAACCCTAAACTGCGCGTGGTTCGAGACACTTTTTGTTTTATTCATCATCAACCCATTATGTCCTCACCGAGGGGCACGGGTCTCTTTCCTGAGAAAGGTATATGCCATACTCTACCACGGGGGCCAAGTCCGGATTGGTGAAGGCTTGTAAGACTAGTGGCTGGTCTTACTGTCAAAAGTTTTCAAGCCGCCCTAAGGCCTCTGCCTTGGCTTAACGACTGCTATCTATCGACGGCAGCCGGCACCAACTGCTTAACGTGCCTTCCGAAGCACGGAGCGAGCACGCATCCATGCACTGAACGCGCCCAATGTAGCTTAAACCTTAGTGATCGTTTAATATCACTCACTGAGTCGGGCCTACGAGCGATTTGTTTTATTACAATATCAAAATAGCTTCTTAACTAAAAGAGGGCCTTGCGAGTATTAAAACGACTCAGTCGGCTGCAAGTTTGAGTGAAATTCGTGACAACAGCCGGCTCGGTTAGCTCCAGGAAACGGAAATCGCTTCTAACGCAACGGGGGAGTATGATCGTATTTCGCTCTCGGCACTTTATCTCCTGAACTGTTTATTTGCACGCCCCTTCAGATTTGTCAAACGTGTCGGCTGTGCTGATGTCTTGCTAAACGGGCAATGAATAACAAATGAGACTTTTATGTGCAGGGTTGCTTATGAAATTAGTGAGCACCTCAATTGGAGTTTGCGATTTGCAGGAATAGCAAGAAGGAGTTCTATGTGTTTCTTCATGATTTTGTAATAGGGAATGGATGAAAGTGTCAGAATAGCTTGATTTTTTTTTGGTGATAGGAATAACCTTCATTAACCTTTATTAAATTATATAGAGAACACTTTATTGTACGTCAAAAAGAAAATTAGATATGTATTTAAAATATTTAGGTATAGAGCGGAACAAAACAAAACGATACTTACAGTAATTTTGAACCCTTAGTTATATATTAAACGGTTATAATAGCGATTAGATTCGTTTAATATATATACATATATTAAGTAAACAGAACATCTCTCCTGACTTGAAGCTTGTCAATTTATGCAAGATATAAATTCATTGTCCTAGGAGAACGTTTATTCTATTGAACTCGTTAATTGAAATCAGAGCAATATTCCGACTTTTTATTAAGACAAACAGTAAACTACTAAGCAGTCATGGTATTTTCGAACTTCAGTTTGAAACTGTGAATCCAAATCGAAAGTTGTAGAAAGTTCCACCTCGTAAGGCCCAATATACTAAAAAAAGTATGAAGACACAATTGTCTTCAATTGTGAAGACACAATTATTTTCAAGGTGGGGCCTTACGATGTTATTAACGTATCGGAATTAGAGATGCTCGAAAAAATCGAGTTCTCCGGCGAAACAAAAACATCTTCTCGATCTGAATATTCGGGCAGAATAGGTTTTCCCCGGAATAGCCGAATATCTAAACACAACAGAGAACGTCAAGGAAAGCCTTGACCTAACACAACAACCACAATCTTAACCCTTTTCCGAAGAAGCCCTCTCAACTCCTCCGCTCCCCAATCAATTGCGGTGGAAAAAGGACAGGCAAACAGAATCCGCGGGCTGAAGCGACGGGCACAATGAGCGGGCGTGTGACAATAGACGGATCGTCACAAAGGCAAGCTCGCGTACATTGATTGCGACACGGGGGCCTATACTGGTATCGACTGAGAAATTTCTAAGTCCGTTTTTCGATAATTTTTCTTTTCTTTAATTATTTTCTCATTAGAAAAAAAATTACTGAAATAAAAAACGTCAAGTTTTTTTGTTTATTTTTTTTTATAATAACTGACCAACGATTGACCCCGATCTCACGTGATGGTAAGTGAAGATGGAGCCGACGATGTTCCTCGTTGGTTCAGTAAGAACCTATTTACTCTAGCCTTAAAGGCACCCAAATTAAACCTTTCCGGAAAAACAGAGGAAGGGAGCGAATTCCATTCCTTAGCGGTGCGCATTAGAAACCACGAGGCGAAGTTAAGTCAAGTTAAGTCAGAATATTTTGACGACTAACTACGGCACCTTGCAGTGCGCGTGGCACGGCACGGATCGGACAGTTTTACATTTATCATCAACCCATTATCTCCCCACCAAGGGGCCCGGGTCTCTTCCCGGAAGAAGGTATAGGCCATACTGCACCACGGGGGCCAGGTCCGGATTAGTGGAGGGTTATAAGACTAGTGGCTGGTCTTATTGTCAGAAGTTTTCAAGCCGACCTAAGGCCTCTGACTTGGCTTAACGATTACCATCTATCGACGGCAGCCGGCACCAACTGCTTAACGTGCCTATCGAAGCACGGAACCGCTCGGAAAAATGTCACTAGTGTTAGTCATATAACGGTCACCCATCCGTGCACTGAACACACTCTGCGTTGCTTAACCTTCGTGATCGCTTAAGCTCACTTTAGATGGGCGGGGCTACAAGTGGGTCTAATCGTTTATTTATATACAAATCTCAAATCACAGCTATCGAACTCCTGCGAAAAGGCTTTACCGGTTTTTATGATTTTTTGGTGTTTATTTGGTAACTCTGAGAGCAGATCTTAGGTCTATTAAAATGGCAAAACTATGGTCAGCTAGCAAAATATATTTTTTTTCTGAGATTATTGGCAAGTTGCTGCAAGGGTGGTTCATCATCATCATCATCATCAGGCTATATTAGTCCACTGCTGGACATAGCCCTCCCCTAATGAGCGCCATAGCGCCCTGTCTTCGGCCTGCCGCATCTAGCATCTGCCTGCAGTTTTTCGCAGATCATCATCCTACCTGGTTGGAAGGCGTCCTACACTACGTTTGCCAAGTCGCGGTCTCCACTCAAGAACACGTTTACCCCAGCGGTTGTCGGTTCTTCGCGAGATGGCCGGCCCAGTGCCATTTCAGCTTGCAATTCTCTGAGCTATATCGATAACTTTGGTGCTCTGTCGGATGTATTCGTTACGAATTCTATCCTTCGGAGATACTCCGAGCATAGCTCTCTCCATAGCTCGCTATGGCTTATAATTATTTTCGAGTGACTGTTAGAATAGCCCGCCAGTCCAAACACAGCAGCGGGCATTACGTCTGTATTTACATTCACTCGACGATACGGTGAGGGTGGCAGCCAAGAAAAGAGTGAATACAGCACCGATCCCCATATATTGAGAGTATTGGGATGGAAATCAGCGGGATTACCACAAGACAGTATTATGATGATGGAAATGTAAAGCTTGAAAACTTCTGACTGTTAGACCAGCCATTAGTCTTACAAGCCTCCACCAATCCGGACTTGGCCCCCGTGGTGGAGTATGGCCTATACCTTCCTCAGGGAAGAGACCCCTGCCCCTCAGTGGGGACATAATGGGTTGATCATGATGATGAAATGTAAAGCTAACTGCTAAAGAAATCGTGAGGAAGATAGAGTCACAAGTAAAATAATGGTATTAGTGATTAATGGTAAATTAGATTACAACTCTCTTCGTATATTCCAAATAACACTGGTTAATTTGGTAGGATGGCCACCAATTTCCACTTTTTTTTATTTTGCGTCACTAAACTGGGACTCATTTTCTGTTAGGGCCGCCCGTCTGTGGAACGATCTGCCGGTTTCAATAAGGCTCTCTTCTTCCCCAGCTATCTCTAAAAGCAAGGTTTATGATTTTTATTTCTAATTTATTAAATAATTTTATTATGGTTTTCCTGAATGTAGGCATGTCTTTTCTTATATCCTCTGGTAGAACTTTATAGTATATAATGTAACTTAATGTATATTGTTTATAATCATTATGCGTATAGAAAAGAAAGAAAGAAGAAAAGAAAGAAAGATTTTATTAGTATGTCACAGAAACACAATGAAGACAAAAGTACATAATAAACAAAATACACAAGAGTCAACAAAACAAGAAAAATAAAATAGAGACAAGGGGAAACAAACAACCGTTTTTTAAATCTACGGCAGCAGGGCTCCACACAGTAGTGTAGGTATGGTGCCCAGCCACCCCCAACTCCAAACGCCTCAGGTGCTCCTGTGACAATAAAAAAGGGCTCCAACTCAGCATACTTTACTGGTGTGTGCTATGGATAGCACAACACCAGTAAAACTGATTTTCAGTTGGGACCATAATTTTTTTTTTTTTTACCCTATAGCGGGTACGATTTTGGCTGATTTCTACTATGAGATAAGAAAATATCTTTATTACACGCCAGAATAAACACAAAATATTTACAAAGGTGCATAGTACGACTGGCGATGGCAGCCTCTCTGCTAAAAGCAATTTCTTCCAGACTACCTTACCTTAGTATAAAGGTTTCGCTTAGCACGGTTTGTTAGATCGAACCCTTACATATCAATCACTTACGTCGCTATGTAAAGATGTCGCCAAAAAGTACTGAGGCAGAAAATTGGAGTACACACATCCTGGGGCGTCCCATGGGATATAGGGGAAAACAGGCCTCTCCTGTTTGGGATACCCCTGCTACCCCTGTCTGGGAGGCCAATTTTTTACACTATCTTTTGTGCAATAAATAATTAATAATAGTTTTTTTTTTTAAATTGTAATTGAGACCAAGGTGAATTAATTTATTTACATAAACAATTTACATATGTAATAATAGTAGCAAAATATTAATAATGAACTGACTATAAAAAAGAATAAATATAACTTAAATATAAAACTATGCTACCTACTTATATAGATATCTTCTATTAAAATATATTCACAAACAAAATACCTGCCCCAGGTCACGGCAATGAATCCAGAACGCTGGCGACGTTGCCTCTTTGGATGGCCAGGCATCCTTTGGCCGAGGTAATATTTTTACAAAAGATTTTTAAACAGTGTAATTTTTAAACTGACCTAAACGGGAGGAGTTCGTTCATATACCTTTATTAGCTGTCCCAGCAAAATTCGTAGCGCCAAATTTTTGGTAATTATATAAAAACAAATATACAAAACCAAAAATTAGCCAAATTTGTTCAGCCGTTCTCGAGTTTTAGTGAGACTAACGAACAGTCCTTTTTTATATATAAAAATGTTTTTAATATATGTACAGCGATAGTGAGCATCCTTAATATTGACAATAGTGTTAAGTGACGTGGTATTTTAAAGGTATGATGGTATTTTAGTAATGTGTAATGTCCTTGCCGGCTTATTATAGTACAAGGTTATCCATTCACAATTCGCTGATAAATTGTGTGCTGATAACGGCGATAGGCTCGCCAATTGTCACGTTTGGGACCTAATAAACTAGGTAAAACGTGGGCCTAGTTCTAGTGATTGGTGCGTCTGCGTCTGCCTACAGCTTATTAATTTATTAATTTTTTATTTTAAGGTATCCTAGTTCGGGACCAGATCAAGTGTTTGTTTTGTGTGGAGGTTTTTTTTTTCTTTACTTATTGTAAGAGGTTTTATTGTATTTGTATAAAAACACCAATAAAATTATATCTCTGTATTCTGTAAAAAAAACGTAACTTCTCCTACATTTGGATTAATTTTTAGGATTCTTTTCAGTTCAGCTTGTTTTCAGTGCATGACGTACTTTCGGTTTCGTAAGCCGAAATTAAATTTAAGGTTAATTAGACATGGACTCTCTATGTGACAACTGAACTTATTGCTTAACGTATTTTATTCCGGTTACACTTACTTGATTTTTTGGCGGAAGAGGCCGACTAGGTGTCGCTCTGATTCGCAGTACTTAATCATGCTGAGTAGAGACGGAGCTCATGACGTCGGTGCTCGTCGAACTCTTTCGATAACAAATTCAGTGAGTGTATCCGAAATAAAGTTAATAATAATAATATGTAGTGCCCACGAAAGTTTTAGTTCATTAAACATTATAACATTAAACATTTACATACAGAAACATTATATTGCTTCTGGCCCCACACTAGAATAGCCCTGTGTCGTGGGAACCAGAAACAGATATCACAATCTTATAATATAAACATCTAAGACCTGGGGTTTTTTTTACTTCCCAGCCGGGGTTCGAACCCGGGACCTCTCGCACGGTAGGCAGATGCGCTAACCACTGCGCTACAGAAGTCGTAAAGTTCCAAAACAAAGTAGTTATTAGCTATGTCAGTTGGATCAGAGCGGAATGCACCTATGTCGGGGATAAACTTCACTATTAAATTGACAACTTTATCTCCTCTCCGCAACTCCTATACGATATTGACTCTTTTTTTTTACGGTGGTGTAGCGGGGGTCCGATTTTTATAATTTATTTTAAGAATTTATGACAAAATACCTAGTGACATGAAAGTAAGGAATTTGTCGAAATTAAAAATCGCTCGTAGCCCGGCTGCCTGAGTGATCTTAAAACGATCACGAAGGTTAAGCAACATAGGGCGCAGTCAGTGCATTGATGGACGACCGTCTATGACTAACGCTAGTGGCATTTTTCCGAGCGGTTCCGTGCTTCGCAAGGCACGCTAAGCAGTTGGTGCTGGCTGCGTTCGATTCAGAAGCCTCAGGGCGGCTTGAAAAACTTCTGACAGTAAGACCAGCCACTAGTCAACCTGGGGTTTTCTTTTGCCCCCAGCTGGGATTCGAACCCGGGACCTCTCGCATGGTAGGCTGATGCGTTTTTTTACGGTGTTATGAGGATTGACGACCTATGTGGCGCTGCGGTTAGCGCTGTGCCACAGAGGTTGCCAATTGTCATAACGTTAATGTAGATTGATTGGGTTAAATTACATCGACAGTTTGCGTGGTGGATAGTGGATATATTGAAAGCGGCAGATTTTGTTTCCTGTTTTGAAATCGATATTATCGAATCTATTTACAAATAGACGGCATTCATAATTTTTTTTGTATAGATTATTGTTTTTCTAAAACATATAATTTGAGTACAGATGTCAAATAATATCATTACAATTCAATATGTTCCAAACTCATCACCTGCCATCACTTAGCAGTGGGCGTGAGCTCATTGATGTGACATTTTTCTTCAAACTGTTGAATAACAAAATTGACTGCATAACGCTTTTAGAAAAAATAACATAACATTTACATACTGGCACATACATTGTTTCTGGCCCCAGACTAGGATACCCTGTGTCGTGGGAACCAGAAACAGCGACGTCACAAACATGTAAACATCCAAGACCTGGGTTTCTTTTTTTTTGTCCCCAGCCGGGATTAGAGCCCGGGAGCTCCCGCAGGGTAGGCGTATGCACTAACCACTGCGCCACAGAGGTCGTCATGATTTAGAGTTCTGGTCAATAACTTTATAAAGTAATTGACCAGAACGTGCCGAGATGCGAGGTGCGGTACTCGGGAGCTCCCGGGTTCTAATCCCGGCTGGGGACAACTCATATAGTTTGCACTGAACATGCTTATAATAAACTCTTCAGACGCAGCCCTAAATGCTTTAACGATTTCTTGCAAGATATTGACATATTTAAAGTTACAATAAACGAATTTAAAATAGAGACGGATAGCCTACTGCTTAAATACAATTAAGTTGAAATGTCTCATATTTGACCGTATCGTTTAACTGCTTAAGATTGCATGCTTACTTCATTATTATTTTTGTCTACTAAAGGGACCTCTAGGTCTTTTTTTTGTTTAACACACTTTTATTATTTGTCTATATGACTTTTTGTGTCCTGATGAAAATAAAATAAATAAATAAATACGACATAGAGCAAGTATTTTTAGATTTTAAAATTCTTTTCAGACTTTTATTAATTCATAAGTTTCCCAGCCGGCCCGGTTACCGAGCTGGCAGTGGCTCTACGGATATCCCGGTGACATTTGCAGGATAGTTGTACTCGAGGGTCGGATTCACTGACGAATTTTGGCCTTCATACACACATAAGCTTACGCTTGTATCCCAGTGGGGTAGGCAGAGACTAAGGCTTGAATTATATGCGTCCGCGCGACCGAGCGGTTTGGCCGCAGATTCCAGCGACCGCGGCCAAGTCGCTTTTTGATTTATATGAAGCGGCCCGAGCGGCTCCGCTCTCCACCCGTTCTCAGAAACAACAAAAGAGCGTCCCGTCCGCTTCAAATGCACCGATACAAGTGAACACGTTGAAACTCTCACGAGCGGCCGGGCCGCGCGACCACGCCGATCGAAGGCACGACCGCGCCGCTATTTAAATAAATCGTTACACACAAATGCTTGTAATTTGGTGTAGCGGCCGGGCCGCTCAGTCGCGCGGACGCATATAATTAGAGCCTAAGGACTGCCACTTGCCACGATAGTGACAGATCACTTTCGCTTCATCGACATTCATTAGTCAGTGCATGCACGGTTTCGGATACTTTTTATCTTGCGTGCATAGGGCAGACAAGGGGCAGCAAGGGAGTCCGACATCTAAATCGGTTCAGAGGCTTAAGCATGTAGAGGAAACAGACAGACCCACTTTCGCATTTCATCATCATCATCATTTCATCATCATCATTGTGTCCCCACCGAGGGGCACGGGTCTCTTTCCTGAGGAAGGTGTAGGCACGGGGGCCAAGTCCGGGTTGATGGAGGCTTGCGCATTTATAATTAGATAACATTTATTTAGTTACAAAGTTCTGGCAACATAACAGTAAAAACAAAATTATTACATAACTAAATCTCAAAAAGATATGCTACAAGGACCTGTTATAACATTAATCTTTTATCAGTAGTGTTTCTATTATTATCTTTATTCCGGATACACTGATCCATCAGAGACGAGCAACCGATGACCCGAGCTCCGTGTTTGCTCGCCATGATTAAGCTCTGCGAATATTAGTATGGATGCTTATACGTTTGCCTATGAAGGTCATCCTTTTGTGTGTATTTGCGCAGTGGCACCGCATGGAGGTACACTTCAGTCCCAGGTATAATGGCGGCAGACAAATGCATTTGCATTTTCGCCGGTGACGCGCTGTGTAAGCTTTCGGGGATCCCAGGGAAAATTATTACTTTTTTGTGAGGTGCTGGTGTAGGTGTAGTGAAGCAGAAGTTACAGCGAGATTATGTTTTTTAGACCAGAGATTTCCACAGGAAGCCATGTTGGACCATTGTTCGTAGTGTTGTTGTGACTTACGTTTTTGTATTAAAATTCCAGTTGGACTTTAATCTTTTGATTACAATAAGAAATATGATTGCCAAAATAAGGAATGATTTCGAGTAGATTTTCGTTTTTCAGTACAAAATGTATGAAAAAAGTTTCTGGCCATTTCTGCCATTTATAGTACTCAAACCTTAAATGGTCCCAAGGAGTCTTTTGATCCCTACACAAAATAGGATCGATTGGCATAAATATATATTTTTTTTGTATTTCAGCATTTTTTTCGCTGACATTTTCTCCAAAATATGTGAATGCAGTTCATAATATCTTAAAAAGTTGGGCATGGTCTCCTTTAAACGTTTTCCTATAACTATAAAGGTTAAGGTACCTGTTTTTTTTTGTTTTTTGTTTTTTTTTGTTAACGGGGTGAAATGCTTTGTGCACCATAACCGCCACCCTTGGGGGAGGGCGACGGCCGTGTGTCGGACTCTCCTCTCCTAATAATAGGAGAGGCATACCTCCTAAAACACCCCGGGGGCCGTCCTGTCGCTCGTGCAATGGGGCGCCGCCGGATCTCGCAAGTGGTGTAGCCACAACGCGAATGCAACAGCGGCGCCCCGGCGACGTCGACCCGACTCGCAAGGAGTCGGGCCCACCCACTGGAGAAGGGGCATGGGCCCCCCGCCACCTTCTCCCGTCACGATATCGGACGGCAGGTCCCCCAACCTGCCGTCTGTGACCCTCTCTCAACCGCAGCGTCCCCCGCGCCACCGGCTCTCCCGGCGGAGAGGCGCGAGCTCCCCAAGCCTCCAGCTACCGAGGACCCGTTGTGGCCCACTGCCCGGATCCTCGGCCCATCTAAAAATCCCTCCCAAAAGAACACCCCTCGGCCAGAGACCATATGGGGTGCCGAGTCCCTGGTCCCTGGCTTACCGCCTGCAGTATCCCTCCCTTAGGCCCGGCTTGTGGATCTCGCGCCCCTCCCCGCCCCTCCAGCCCTCTTCCATGCCCTCTGCTGGACAGAGGGACATAGAGAGGACCCCCACCGTGTGTTTTTTATAGAGGTTGTCTCCTCGCGGCCCGAAGGCCGCCGGCCCCGCTCAATGTGGGGTTACGGGTGCGGGGCCCATGGTGGACCCCGCGGGACATCCAGCAGCGCAAGCCACTGGACGTCCCCCTCCCTCTGGTTTTGGTCCGCGCCGGCCGAAGCCGGCACCCCCCATATCTGGAGGGCGTTCCCCTATCCGCCACCCGGGGGACGCGTCCGATGGAAGACCAGAAACTCCACACGGAAAAATTTATTGGTCAAGTCTCGAACCAGGGTCTTCTGATTACGGTATCGTCTTACTTCCCACTTGAGCTACTGCAATCTAAGGTTAAGGTACATGCCCTTACTGACCCGTCTCAAAAATTCACCCTGTATTATTATGTTATTTCATTAATTATTTGCCGTTATTTTTACAAACCATAAATGAGTGCTTACATGGACATACCATATGTATAGATTTTTATAGGTAATCATACAATACATACGTTTATTTATAAACTCACTGTAAGCCGGAGGGGGTAGGCAGAAGACCAGAATCTGTTAATGCATTGTAGTACAATGATAATTGCATCATCATCATCATCATCATCAGGCTATATTAGTCCACTGCTGGACATAGCCCTCCCCTAATAACTGCATGAACGCGGCGATTTCATTTCATTACCGCTTTGAATCCACGCGCGCACACATACTTATCTTCTAGGCGTCGATGGTACAAAAAATCATGTCATGTGACCCGACCGAGCATCTGTCATTGATCTACAATGAGCTAGCAGAATTGAAACCCTGGAGTAGCCACTTGCCGCGATCCTGATGTACTTCTTTCGCTTCATCAACATAATATATTGGTCCCTGAATGCGCGCTTAATCATGGAACAATATTCAATGCTTCTATTTGACGAAAAACCCAATTTCCTCGCCCTTTATTGATGAAAAACAGAAAACAATGACAAAATCCTTGGAGAACCGGCGCGTCTCAAATATTCATTCAGTAATTTTAAACTCGTCTTCAGATTTCAATATATTTTACGGACAAAAGGCCTGATATTCTTTGAGATAAATAAAATATGCCTCAAGAAAACAATACTTAATTATATTCTATTCTATTCTATATAGGTTTAATAGTAGAGAGGTTTTCACACTAAAGCGTGTCCTTTCAATGGCTTGTGAATGAACTAAGACTTTCGTAAGCACTAGACATTATTATAACTTTATTCCGGATACACTTACTTAATTTTTCGTTGTAAGAGTCCGACCAGGTTTCGCACTGATTTGCAGAGCTTAATCATGATGAGTCGAGACGAAGCTCGCGACGTCGGTTGCTCGTCGCTAATGCCTGGGCCGCACTCATAGCGATAACCCGAAGATTCGGGCTATCATGATGTGTGTAGCCAAGTATTCGCGTATACTTCGGAGCTTCGTCCGTAGTCGTCAGGACTTCGCGTCGCTGTCGGTATCCTTTCACAGATCAAAGAGTTTTATCGCGATGAACTTCGCTTGAGCGGCCACACTTCAGTCAGCGTGCACCTGTCAAACGTAGCGGACGTGTTATTTCACAGAGTGGCTAGGTGCATAAGCTGAAGTGTAACATGGATTGGAGTAATGATAAAATTTTAGAATTTATTGCAAACTACGAATAAATAAATAATAACTGCGACATAAATCTAAAAAAAATAATATTTGCTGCCATAAAATACAGAGCAACCGTGGCGTCCATTTTTTTTTTTGCATTTGACATCGCTTGCACATCGCGATAAACTTTACATCGCGCATTGTGTGGCCACGAGGATTCGCTGTAGACCGAAGACGAAGTTTACCCAATCAGCAAAAACCAGTCTTAAAACAGTCTCATGACTACTATTTTTTCGCTCTAATATTGATCCTAAATCATCGTATAAGCCTGCATTTGGGCACGATTATAAGCGTTCTTGATTTAATATCAATCTTATTGAATGCTGTTCACCATTATAGTAATCTAGCCAAAACTAATTTAAGCTGCTTTAGGCTAATATCGCTTTTAGCTAAGTATCTTTTAAGACTACGTAGGCTAAAATTGGTCTTACTTAAGAAGATTCTTAGTATCATCAATCTTATTTTAGTTTGACGTAAGACCAGAAAGTCTTCGCGAAACAATTCATTGTAATGGGTGCTTGTGTGATAAATGCAGCGTGACAATAAACGTAGCAAATAATAAAACTGTCTTTATCGTCTGGTGTTTGTTTATATTTAATAGTAAATATTCTCGTGGGAATAATTATTTACTGTAAACTAGACCCTGTTTTACGCTTCAAATTTCGTGCGCCTTATCAAATATTACATTTTGTATATTAACATAACATAACATAACATTACATACAGGCACATACATTACTTCTGGCCCCACACTAGGATACCCTGTGTCGTGGGAACCAGAAACAGCGATTTTAATTAATTATTATTTTATAATTTTCTTTTTTGGGACCTAATAAACTCGGCAAAACGTGGGCCCAGTTCCAGTGACTGGTGCCTCTGCCTACCCCTTCGGGGATATCGGGCGTGAGTTTATTTTTTTATTTTTTTTTTATTTCTTTTTTTATTATACTGATATTTGCGTCCTCCTATATTTGCATTATCCTAGAGCACTATTAGACTACATTTGCATTCTGGATACCAATGGTACGGCCATGTTGTATTAATTAGGGTTCCTTAGGTACTCGTAATAATAAAACCTTAAATTGTTTTTTTTTTGCAACTTAAGTAAATGTATTTTTATTTAAGCGACAAGGTTACTGATGTCAGTGGGGATGGATAGGATAGGTATGAGAATGGGGACGGGGACGGGGACGGGGACGGGGACGGGGACGGGGACGGGGACGGGGCGGGGACGGGGACGAGGACGGGGACGGGGACGGGGACGGGGACGGTGACGGGGACGGGGACGGATACGGGGACGGAGAAGGGGACGGGGACGGGGACGGGGACGGGGACGGGGACGGGGACGGGGACGGGGGCTGGGACGGGGACGGGGACGGGGACGGGGACGGGGACGGGGACGGGGCCGGGGAAGGGGACGGGGACGGGGACGGGGACGGGGACGGGGACGGGGACGGGGACGGGGACGGGGACGGGGACGGGGACGGGGACGGGGACGGGGACGGGGACGGGGACGGGGACGGGGACGGGGACGGGGACGGGGACGGGGACGGGGACGGGGACGGGGACGGGGACGGGGACGGGGCTCGGGGTGGGGGTGGTTGCCTGTTTTAAATAAATAGCAATTCATTTTCACTGAGATCAGTTATGTCACACACTTTCATCAATATCGTATATAAGCAAAACCTGCAGAACCCTCACTAATATTTTTGTCCCCACATGCTTGTCCTGGCAGCAACCGAACATTTCAATTATTTATCATTTCGTACTTCTTCTGAACTTGCCACCGATACCCACAAGGACTTGTGCGTTTTTTTCCAATTTTTGTAACAAAATTGAAAATTGCTCTTTCACTTGACCAAATAAATCTAGCTCTTACAATTGTGTTTCCAGGATCGATGTAAGATTAAACCATCTTATATTGATCTTGTGTATTGTATTGTAAATGTATTGATCCAATATCACTCTTATATCTTACTAAACAAGTGCTGTTAATCTTATTATAGGATTCTTTAAGATCAAAAACAATCATACTAACAATACTGCCGCCGCACGGAGAAAGGCCGTAACTTAGTTGAAACTAGTTTTGAGTAAATTAAAATCTTGTTTGAATTGAAGTTTGAAACATTAATATTAACTTAAAGCCTATGATAGTAGTTTTAAAATTTATAGAAAAATATGCTACATTTTTATGGTTTGTGTTTTGTTTCCGTATAGACTAGCCTTTCTAATAATTTGCAGATAAGTAAAAAAAATATTTTAAGTAATATAATGTTAAGCAAGAAAGCCATTATTAGAAAGTTAAGGCTTTACTTGTTAAATTTATCAAGTCATCAGTAGTATAATTTTGGATATTTCTTCAGTTGAAAAAGCCCTAATTTCATTTTTTCCAAAGAAAACTATCTATTAAGAAAACTAACTATTAATTATGGCATGAAATTTAATTTTATGGAAAAAAGGTATCAAAATTAAAACAAAAATGATCGAAATGAACGCTATGAACCATAAAAAAAGATTTAATTATTGCCAGTTATTCGAATGTTTGTTTTTATTGAATGTTATAAGCAAGGAGGTTATTTTAATCTTTGTACTTTAATCAATTGTTTATTTTAATCAAATAGGCTATTTGACAGTGTGAAAAAAACTGTATTATTTATACGTATTCGTAAAACCGCCTTAAGCAATTTTAACTAAAAAAATATTATTTATAAAATAGACACAGGATAAGTAAACTTTTAGTCCAGATCAACTTACGGGTATTTTTTTTATCGGACGAGTCCAACCAGGTTTCGCTCCGATTTGCAGTACGAAGCACCCGTAAGTTGATCCGGACTAAAAGTTTACAATGTGTTGTGCTTACGAAAGTTTTAGGATAAAATTTGATAATTTTATGTATCTGCAACTATTGTATCGAAAACGGCCTGGATTGGCCGATTCTATGATGACGTCACAGTTCAGTAAAAATGGCGTCTGTCGTTCATACGTTCATTGGTTTGTTTACTGGTATGTGACGTCATAATTCCTGTGCGATGCCATATTGCCCAAGATACCGTTTTGGCGGGTTGTTTCAAACGTAAATTATTGTTCGCCTTTTTTACAAGAAATCCACGAAAGAATCTAAAATGACCACTTTCTGAGGACTCCATGAACACCGACAAAAAATATGAGATGATGTTCAGAAATCTGTCAAATAGCCTACTGTGTAGTGATCGATACATTTTCCTATAATTTCCTTAAGTGTGTAGATGATTTAGTAATGTTAAAGTTAAAGATACTCATTATTATTACTATTGAAATTACTGAATTATAGTTATAAGATTTTTTTTTGTTTGTTTTGCTTGAAAAAATATATCTTATAATTTTATAAAGTTTAAGATATCAGATATGGAAATAACATGAAAAGCCGCAACTTGGAAATTACGGCTTTTCACGTTAAGGTTTGTTGTTATTTAAAAATCTTTGGATTCAATTACGGCCTTTCATACTAGTCAAACGTGATTTATAATGTGAAAAGCCATAACAATCAAAATGCGGCCTTTCATTTTAAAATTAAAGCGATTTTTGTTGGAAGATGGCTTTTTACGCCCTGTTATTTTCGCCTAGGTAGGAGTTAGACCTTATTTACATAGACCGAACAATATATTTTTCTTTGCTGATTCCAAATTAGTACTTAACTAAATTTTGCCAAAAACTTGAGTTACGGCCTTTCTCCGTACGGCGGCAGAATACTCTTATGCAATGCTGATATTAGACATCTAGCTCTTACAGTTGTGTTCCCAGGATCGATGTAAGATTAAACCATCTTATATTGTTCTTGTGTATTGTATTGTAAATGTATTGATCCAATACTCTTATGCAATGCTGATATTAGACATGAAAATTTTGTAACATCATTCGTCAAGTCCATTATAAGATCAAATGAGCTAGAGGCTTAAAATAGTTTTATAAAATGCTCTTATATATGTATATAAGAGCAATCAATAAGACTGAGTGTTCTTGAGTATGTAGTGACTTGTTCTAGACTGATATAAGAACGAAGACATTTTACAAAACAATTGTAAGAGCGCTTTAAGCCTACCACTCTTATAAAGTGCGCACCCTGAGACTATTTTGCTGGTTGGGTATCGCCCGTATGTTATCGCGATGAGTGCGGCCCAGGCATAAGCGAAACCGGGTCAGACGCTTCCGACGAAAAATAAGTAAATGTATCCTGAAGGAAATTTGTATTCGTAGAAAAAGTAGGTTTACACTTTTAAATGAAATATTTTTGAATTCTTTTCTGCAATAAGTGTCAGTGCCTATAATGGACGAGACTAATGAGAGGACCGCAAATTCTTCCGCCCCGGGCGGCTGATACCCACGCTACGCTACGATACCCATTGCCTGTATGTAAATGTTATATTATTATTATTAATATTATTTATTTATTTACATATCACTACCATTACAGACTTACCTAATTCGATAGTGTAGGAACATGAAATCACAATAGCTAATTTGTCATTACTAAAATTTTAAATGTACACTACTAATTAACACTTAGTACCTACATCAATACAACTTATTGCTAATAAAAATATTAATATCCTCCTCAGTCCTGACCTTGAAAATAACTATTGAAAGCTACCCTACTAAGCGAAAGTGTACCCCGGGTCTTAAGAGGTTAAAGGTACCTATTTAACGTTATACATATAAAACTCTGCGTATATATAAACAACTATATTATAACAATACCATTAAGAATAACATAAAACTCTGAGAGTGGCCTCTGTGAACTCTCTCAGGGAACAGTTGAACATATCGACATGTGTGGCAACAATGTTGAGCGTGCGCACGGCGCGCGTGAGCGGCGCGTCGCGCAGCAAGTTGGTGCGCGCGCGCGGTACGGCCAGCAGCGGCGGCCGGCGGCGGCGGCACACGTATCCGTCTGGCACGCATAGCTGTATCTGCTGTAGTACTGCCGGGTTTATTATATCTCCACGCAACAGCTTGTACAGATATATTGCGAGGGAGAGATTTCTCCTAACTTCTAATCTGCAATAACCTACCATACCCAAAAGGAACAATGTTGGGTACAACAGTGGATATCCTGGGTATACTCCATACATCTTAAGGAAAACAAATCTCAAAAACTTGTTTTGAATACGCTCCATCATTTGCACATATTTTGCCTCCTGTGGTGCCCACACTATAGCACAGTATTCTAAATGAGCCTTAACTAATGCTTCGTGTAGCGCTCGTAAAGCACCGATGTTGATAAAGCCGTTTGCTTGACGCAGAAAAAAACCTAAATTTCTATAAGCCCGTTTACACATATCCATGATGTGATTCCTGAAGGTGAGGTCGCTTGAGAACCGCACACCCAGATCCTTGATCTCTATAGTGCGCGGTAGCAACTCGCCGTCCAATCTGTACTGGTGGATGCGCGGCACGCGCTTTCTGCTGTACGACACCACACTACATTTCCTCACATTGAAGTGTAATTTATTTTGCTCGCTCCATTGTTGTACCCTATCTATATCACCCTGAAGACTGTAATGATCTGACTCATTCTTAATTTCGCGTGCCAGTTTCAAGTTGTCTGCGAACAGCAGACACGTCGAATCTTTAATAACCGCTGGCAGATCATTCACAGTGAGTATAAATAGCAGAGGTCCTTGGTTACTGCCCTGACTCACCCCGGATCTAGTGAAATAGGGCTCGGAGCGGTGTCCGGTGCAGTCGACAAACTCGCGGCGGTCGCACATGTAACTTGCAAAGTGCAACCCACGTTCGCTAGCTTCGACAGCAACAAGTCATTGTCGACCGTGTCGAACGCCTTCCGAAAGTCAAAATATGTCACGTCTACTTGACCTCCGGCGTCCTCCACCGGAACCAGCTCCGTCATTAGATGTTATGTTATATGTTATGTTATGTGAATTATCACATCACAGAGAGACTCTATTTTGTACTGTAAATACAAATACAGTTTTTTCTGCGCGGGTAGTTAAGAAAACTAGCAAGCTTTTTACTGCTGAGCTTTAATTATAGATTTAAATTAGTTAAGCTCAAGATAATTATATGTACAGTGACTAATTAACACTCTTACATTACCTGCCAGCTGTTTCATATTAAATTTCCTGTAAGAAGTAAACACAATAACACTATCATCACTTCACTATGGAGGACATTAAGAACTCGATTGCGGAGCTTTCCAACTTGTTTGGGGAGAGGATGGCATCGTTCCAAGAAGCTCTGGATAAGGGAGCCAGCACAGTCCCATCCTCAAGTTCAGGTGTCCAGGCTGAGTTCAGCTCCTTCCGAGGATTTGTCATTCTCGCTCTCAACACGTTGCAGAAGCAGGTCGAAATGCTGGCATACCACATTGACGTGATGGAGATGCGAAGCCGGAGAAAAATTCTCCTTATTCACGGCATCCCAGAGACTGACAAGGAGGCCTTACCGGCTGCAGTCGTCAGGACGCTCGGGAAACACTCCATTGACATTAATACACACAATATCAGCCGATGTCACAGGATGGGGCGCTCCGTCGCAAGTAGAATAAGGCCTATCCTGATCAAGTTTAGTTCCTTGGAGGCGCGAGACACAGCTTGGAGTGCCAAGACGAAACTCAAGGGTACCGGAATCACTCTCTCAGAGTTTCTCACTAAGACTCGACACGAGGCGTTCATGGAGGCCAGGCAGCAGTTTGGAGTGTCTAACTGCTGGACAAGGGAAGGCTCCATACATATACTGACGGCAGACGGCACGCGTCATAAGGTGCATACAATGGCGGAAGTCTGCAAGCTAATTCCTACGGACAAGGCTCCAGCGGCAGCCTCCGCCAAACAGAGCATCGCCAAGCCGAACGTCGCAGTCCGCTCAAAACGCAAGGCGGTAAAATAAGTCGTCAGTCGTGGTGAAATCTTCATCTTTCTTCTAACGTCCAAATGTGTAAGCAAACCAATCCACCATTTTAGTTTTACCATTATAACTTGTTCCTTTCATGCATTAATTCTATTTCTTCGAATGTAAACATTGTAAACAAGACGACAAGCACAGACTAATTCGATTACGATGAGTGACATCTTCTCGGACATAGACTTTTTCTTTTTAATGTCTCCCGTGCGTTTCGTTCACTCAACTCTATTATGAGATAAAGTTTTAGTTTTGTGGTTATGATTGTCTTTGTATAATTTTATATGGGTGGGATTGGTTTGTACTCTTAATAATTTCTATGTGTATGTTTTTTATTAAGCATTAATTTGTACAGCTGGTGGGTAGTCGGACACTATATTTTTCGTGGTTGGACTATCCATTTATTTTATTTATTTATTTATTTTGTTATATTTATACCTACGTATTAGAATTTTATACTTTACTTACCTATGTCTGATGCTGATTGCAGCGATTATCTATCTTTTTCCTCTTCTGTGGACGGATTGAACAGTAATGATTGTAGCTTCCATAGCATCCCCTCTCTCTCGGAGAGCCTTAACTCTCATCTTTCTGACTCACCTAAAAATTTTAATGTCGTTCATATTAATGCACAGAGCATTCCTGCTCATTTCCCCGATATGCTGGCCACCTTTGATTTAAAAAATTTACATGCTATCCTTGTTTCAGAATCTTGGCTTAAGCCTTGCCTTCCATCCACGTGTTATTCACTTCCAGGATTCCAGCTGATTCGCAACGACCGTGTGGGTGGTGGTGGCGGTGGAGTAGCAATATACCTACGTACTCACATTTCCTTTTCGATCATTTCTTCTTCCATCCAGCCCCCACCACCAAATTCGGGAGAACACTTGTTTCTGGAAGTAGTCCTCTCTCACACCAAAGTTTTGCTCGGAGTATATTACTGTCCTTCCTTACGTATTAATTTCTTTTCTTCCTTTGAAGCTCTCCTTGAAAAATTTTGTCCTTCCTACAGTCACATCATTATTATGGGAGACTTCAACACGTGTCTGCTAAAAAATGATCATCGCTCTTCTAGCCTTCAATCATTAGGGGAAGGTGGGGCCCCTTCGTACGGTTTTCACATTTAGTTTTTTTTATTTTTTATTTTTTCATGAATCAATCACCTGAAAGCTTAAATTTATTGTCTAACTATCCGCGGTTCATATAAAAAAATTACAGATAATTTCATCAGATGTTTCAACCATAATTATGATTTAAACTAAAACTGGAATACGTACGAATCTGCCCCAACAACGGGGCACCTATGTACAGTGTTGGGGGTACCTTCATACGCTGTGGAGTAGTTCCGTACGTGCGATTAAAACGACACATTTAAATCAAAATTCTTTTATTAAACACAAAAATAAAGAATTAACTTCTATTAAACAAAAATAAAATACTTTTCTTATATTTAACAAAAATTACATACACATATTCTTATGTAAAACAAAATTTAAATGACTTTTCATAGAATGAACGAAAATTAAATTACTTTTCTGTAATAATAAGCCATGAAATTTCTTCATTGTCTACGTAAATTAGTTATTTTAATTTACTATCACATTTTTTAATCATTTTACGAATTAGCACTACTAAAAGTTGTTAATTAACAAGATAATAAAAACTTTAAACAGTAAAATTAGAAAAAATTACTGAAAAAGTGAAAAGTTTTGATGTTCTAGAAGTACAAACTTTTGGAGGCTTTGGTTCAGGAAGTATCATTTCAACATCAGATAAACAGTATGAATATCTTCAACATTAAGGAAATCGACTTGTATTTTTTGGTTTATAAGTCCGCACCATGTTTCTGTAAAAAAAAAAAAAAGAAATAGGTATTAAACTATATACACGTGTATCGACGATGGAAAAACACAGGACAAAGTTAATGCAAAAATTAGCAATTACACACTAACACAGTAAATTGTATCTATCTACCAGTTGGGGGCACATTCGTACGCGTTCAAACGTGCCCCATTTGGTTCCGTCCGAAAGTACCCCACTAACTAAATATTAACAAAATATAACCTCTTTCAATATCTATAGGAAAACGTCATAAATTAAGTATTGAAAACGTATCTTAAGTATATTTTGCTAGTTACTGATAGAATACTCTACACGAAAACTTATTTTATCTACGGTAACAATAGACAAAAACATCGATCAAAAAATTACTTACCGAGCGAGAAAACACCTTTCTGCCTGTCACTTCACTCTCATCGGTGCGAGGTGCGCGATATTACGTTGACGTAAAGTTGGTACCTAGACTCACGCCCACATACAAAAGCAAGACCGTACGTTGTTTCGTTCAAATTTTATTTTGACTGTATGAATGTGCCCCGCGTACGAAGGGTAACGATCTTCCCCTACTTACTGCAAGCAACCTAACTATCCTCCCATCCGCTGCGACTCATAATTTTCCTAACTGTACACCTTCCCTTCTTGATCTCATGATCGTTTCTTCCGTCCAACACGTTTCAGCGCATGGTCAGCTTGCAGCAGACTCCTTTTCTTATCACGACTTGCTGTTTGTGTCTTATAAAATACGTCCCCCCAAAGCCAGGTCAAGGATACTTATGCAACGCAATTTTGGTGGCATGAATCTCGAACAACTTAGAGAGGACGCGCTGAGTACCGACTGGTCTGTGGTGGCTGATGGCAACACTGTAGATAAGCAAACTGCCGTTTTCACTGGCCTTCTCACTGATCTCTACGACAAACACGCACCAGTAAGAGCCGTTAAAGTCCGTCACCTGCCTGCACCGTGGCTTACAGACGCCGTTAGGACTGCCATGCGTCATAAAGCAGCGGCCAAATATAAATACAGGATCAGGCCAACAGACTACAATAAGGAGCGTTATATAAGTCTGCGAAATCACTGCAATAAGATGTGTAGGGATGCACAACGACGCCATATCCATGAATCTGTTGAAAATGATGATCCAGCCAAAGTTTGGAATTTTCTCAAATCTTTAGGAGTTGGAAAACCACGTCAAGACTCAATTTCTAAGGACCTCGATGTCAATGCTCTCAATCACCATTTCACTTCTGTGCCCAACTTCGATGGAACTATTAAAACTAACACTCTGAGTAATCTTTCTTCACTTCCAACTCCTGACTTCCCACCATTTCGTCTTAGTCAATTCTCCGATTGTGATGTTGAGAAGAGCATAGTATCTATCACCTCCAGCGCCGTGGGTACTGATGGAATTAGCCGAAAAATGATTCTGCCCATAATCGACATCATTACCCCCGTCATCACACAAATGCTGAACTACTCTGTCGAGGTTGGTGTCTTTCCTACTGCCTGGAAGGAAGCACAGGTCACTCCCTTGCCCAAAAAGGCTCATCCTTCCTTATTCTCCGACTTCCGCCCTATTTCGATTCTCCCTTTCCTCTCAAAAGTCCTTGAGCGCCTGATCCATCATCAACTGAGTAACTTCCTAAACAAAAACCATCTCCTAAATCCCCTCCAATCTGGCTTCCGACCAGGCCACAGCACGGTCACGGCACTGGTTAAAATTACGGATGACATCAGGCTGGCCATGGAGAGTGGTCAAGTCACTATCCTCACGCTGTTAGATTTCAGCAATGCATTCAACACAGTGGACTTTGATATCTTGCTGGGTATACTATGCTCGCTTAACATATCTCCTAAGGTGATTGACTGGTTTCGTAGTTACTTGCATGGGCGCCGGCAACGCATACGTATTGATGAATCCTTTTCCGCTTGGTCTGATACGACTGCCGGTGTCCCGCAAGGTGGCGTGTTGTCTCCTCTTCTGTTTGCCATCTTCATCAATAGTATCTCTCAAAACCTTTCTTCTTCTTACCACCTTTATGCAGATGATCTCCAG
This sequence comes from Yponomeuta plumbellus, assembly GCA_947310845.1. Lineage (NCBI taxonomy): Eukaryota > Metazoa > Arthropoda > Insecta > Lepidoptera > Yponomeutidae > Yponomeuta > Yponomeuta plumbellus. The sequence goes on from OX371204.1 coordinate 3,478,623, forward strand.
ATTTACGCGCATACCCCTGTAGATAGTCTGCCCTTGGCAATTGCTAACACCAACGCTGATCTAAATAGTATTTCAGAGTGGAGTATGTCTTATGGCTTGAGGGTCAATCCCTCCAAGACACAGGTGATTATTGTCGGTAGTCCTAGGATGATATCGAGGATCAATTGGGAACAGCTGCCACGCGTGGTGTTTGACGGTATATCAATTCCGTTCAGTGAGAAGGTTAAGAACCTGGGGGTTATTATTGACAGGTGTATGTCTTGGTCACCACAGCTAGCGGAAGTGAGCCGGAAAATATTCGCTTCAGCGGCCTCTCTGAGAAGGTTAAGGAATTTCCTTCCGACTGTAACCAAAATTGCGCTTGCGCAATCTCTGTTGCTCCCTATCCTTGACTACGCTGATGCCAGCTATCTTGACTTGACCGAAGAGCAACTAAATAAACTTGAGCGCCTACAAAACTTCGCAATCAGGTTCATATTTGGACTACGCAAATATGACCATGTCTCCGATTTTCGCACTAAGCTCAAGTGGCTCCCCATCCGTCTTCGCAGGAATGCTCACATAACTTCTCTTCTCTACTCATTGCTGTTCAATCCAGCCACCCCTTTATACCTTAAAGAGTGTTTTGTCTACCTCAGTGACTCCCACAGCCGAGCACTTCGGTCTGACAGGAATCTGATGCTGAAGATTCCAAGTCATTCGACGAGGTTCTTTGGCAACTCATTTGCTGTCAGGGCCGCCCGACTGTGGAACGATCTGCCGGTTTCGATAAGGCGCTCTCCTTCCCCAGCTATTTTTAAAAGCAAGGTTTATGACTTTTATTTATCTTTGTAATTTATTAAATAATTTTATTATTATGGTTTTCCTGAATGTAGGTAGGTATGTCTTTTCTTTTATCCTATGGTAGAACTTTATGTTATATTATGTAACTTTATGTATGTTTATAATTATTATTATACGTATAGAATGTAAAGGTTTATGTATGTATATTAGTATTAAGTATAAGTATTTATTCTATGTTCTTATTTGCACCGACTACCCGTCTCTCTCTTTTCCGTCAGCATCTTTCCATCGTCGGTTGCCTGGAAGAAATTGCTTTAAGCAATAAGGCCGCCTCTTGTACTGCATCTTATTGTTAATGTTCTGTATTAATGTTTTTCCTGGTACAATAAAGAATATTCTTATCTTATCTTATCTTACATAGAGATAGAGAATAAACGAATCATGTACATAAGAAAAGAAGAAAAGTTATTTCGTTCGCTCCTACCTGAGTGCTTAGTGCGAGTTTTTTTAACTACTCGATCGCGTTAACGTAAATTAATATTATATAGGAGTGTCTCTGTAGTTGTCTCTTTGTCACTCCTATACAAATTGCAAACGCTCTCGCTATCGAAAGTGAATGAAAAAACTCGCACTAAGCACTCAGAACTACTGACATAGAAAAAATATCTTTTGCAATTTTGGATAACAAACGCCATTTCACAGATGGCTTTACATACTGGATAAGTATAATATCGTTTTTTTTCGATTCCATTACCTTCTTTTAGTCATTAAAAAAGTCATATTTCTAATTATTTCATTGCAACTAATGGCTGTCTGGTAACCGATCGCATCCCAATGGTATAATCCGTTTTGCAATTTAACTCAACCCCTCGTGCACTTAGTTCTTCTTCGCGAGATATGCCTATTTAATCTATGTTATTATACTCGTGAATCGCTGCATGCATGGATGGGTCACCGTCTATGACTAACGCTAGTGCTTCGCAAGGCGCGTTAAGCAGTTGGTGCCGTCGATAGATGGCAGTCGTCAAGCCAAGTCAGAGGCCTTAGGGCGGCTTAAAAACTACTGACAGTAAGACCAGCCACTAGTCTTACAAGTCTCCACCAACCCGGACTTGACCCCCGTGGTGGAGTATGGCTTATGCCTTCCTCAGGGAAGAGACCCGTGCCCCACGGTGGGGATATAATGGGTTGATGTTGATGATGATTATACTCGTACCAGTGGCATGACACTGTACCTACTACTATTGTGCTCCCGCGCAACAGTTGTAAATCATTAGGAATATTGCTCAACATTTCTCGCATTGTTATCGTTGGATTTGTTGTTTAAAAATATTGTGGGTTTAGGAATGTTTCGATTTAGATTTCCGTTTGCGAAATATTAACTTTTAAAGCGCATTTATTTGCAAAAGTAGGGTGTATCTATAAAATCAGGGCAGTAGAACATAAAGCGAACTTAATAGAAAACTATTACGGGTAAGTAGGCTTCACAAGGTAAATGGAAAACTTCGTACAAAAATCCAATGAAAATTACTCCGATAAAGTTGTTAGTTCTGTAACCCCCGGTTTGTTGTATGCTAACAATCTGTTAATCTACTATTAACAGCTGTCAAACGTGTTTTTCGTAAGCACTTTGGCCAACTGACAGCTGTTAACAGTGGATTTACAGCTTGTTAGTGTACCAGAAACCGGGGGTTAGGCAGCTATCTATCCTAAAGCTAAATCCCATTTTCTACGGAACCCTATACAGCGCGTAGCCCAACTCGCGCTTGACCGCTTTTCCTCCATTGTGTTGCGGAAGTGCGGCTCGCGACCTAGTGAGAGCAAATTCTTATGGCTCCTACACACTATGCCGCCTGGCCGGTGGATTGTGCCGGCGGGGTGTGCCGGCGGGTTGTGCAGTAAGCCGGCGGCAGCTCCCGCCCAAAATCTCATTTTTCTTTTGAGTCTTTTGCAAATTAAAATTAATATTAATGCCGCGATAGTGCCGTCAACCACTTCCTTGTCCATTGGTAAGAACTAGGAACACAAACTTTAAAATGATGCCACAGAGACAATGATGCTCTGCGGCAGCGAGCGGCAAGTGCCGGCGGCCTGAATAACCCGGCGGCAAACCCGCGCGGCAAAAACCCGCCGGCATAGTGTGTAGCAGCCATTAGTGGCAGAATGGATGCGCGACACGTCGCTCAAACCTTTACCGCAGTGGAACTAAAGAGCAGTAACTGTGCCATCTAATGTTAAAAGCTCCACTGCTTGATCGAATCGGGAATGAAGAGATTTGCAGATGAACCCAAGTTACTGATTTTGGGGGTAGATGGCGCTGTCGCCAAGTAAACATTGGCTCCATGGAAAAATATTCCATAATTCGATAAAGTGATTAAAAACTAATAAGTGTTTGACCAGTGCAAAGACCTACGTGTAATTGACTCACACAAATGTTGTTAGAAGAAAATTATGAGTATTTACAGTGATAAATAAAAAACAAATTTGTTGGCGTAAATTGCTTAAATAAACTTGTATACTAATTGACAATGAACAAGTAATGAATAGTTGAATGCGGTGATTATCTTTCTGCAATTAACTCAAAGAAACAGTTTGATTTAGTGAAAAACCCAGGCAAGTTTCCCTAATTTACCAATCTATAAACCGTTAAATATCTAAACGTCTGAACTGTCGATAACACAGAACTATACACTAACGCCATCTAGTGGATTGATGAGACATTTCATATTTGAACACAACAACATATCTCAAATTTCAACCAAGTGTCTACACGTCACGATAGCGAAGCGGCTTAAGTGGCTGTTCTAAGTTGGCTCTGGATAAGGAAGTGAGTTCGAGCCTCGTGTTGTACTGAGCGTGAAGTTCTTTTTGTAACAGTATAAGAATTAAAACCAACACACAATGGCAGCAAAAACCAATAAACCCGCAACTACGAAATGCGCCCACTGTAAAGCAACGGTTGATATAAAAGATACAATTCTTTGTAGCAGCTGTAACCAACGCTATGAATTTGACTGTGCAGGCTATTCTAAGAAACTGTACCTTCTCCGGGACCAAGATTCCCGAAAACTATGGATAAGTAAACACTGTCTTCAACAAGGTCCATCTTATACAACTAGTCAGCAGAGCAACAACAAGAGCAACAAGCAGACACATGAAGTAACAAAAAGCCCGCTGGCTATATCTACACCACAAAAAAACTTAAATTTACTGCCAATAAACGACTCAGAGTTAGCTAATAGATGCACAATACCCTATTCTTCAAAGCAGGGAAACTCAAAAACAGATAACGTCACAATCAGGCGGCCACGAGTCTCGATGTCGTTGAGTGAATGTCCCGACATTTCAAACTCTTCTTCTTTGGACAATACGATGCACAGTCTTCCGAATATTTCAAATGACGACTGTACTACAATAGAACTAAACCAGGAAAACGAAAAATTAAGGTTGGAGCTAGCCTCTGCGCATAGTGAAATAGAACTCTTAAATTTAGAAGTCAGAAAGCTAAAAGTAGAGTTACAAAAATGTTATAAAACTATTGAACTGTACAAGAAAGTTGACTCAGAAAATATTACAATGACAATACAACACAATATACTAAATAATAATCATGACATATCTAATAATAAATACAAATATAATAATTTATTAATATACACTAATAGCAATTCAATATTTATAAAACCTACGACTCCTCATGACATCTATACAACAATCAGACTGCTGAAAAACCCCAATAGTACAGGATATGATGATATTACAACAAAAATAATTAAATACGTAGCAATTAATATATCTCCAGTACTCAGCTATATTATCAATTTGTGTATAGAGCAAGGTATTTTCCCAAGCAAGTTAAAAATAGCGATAGTGAAACCTGTATTTAAGAAAGACGATAAACAAAATATGGACTACTACCGTCCGATCGCACTTTTACCAGTATTCTCAAAGATCATTGAAAAAATAATACACTCAAATCTCTACTGTTTCTTTGAACAAATGTCAATTTTGGCGAAGGAACAAAATGGCTTTCGGAAAAATAAATCAATTAACTTGGCAATATATAACTTCCTACATAATATTATACCAAAAATGGACAAAAAACAAAGTGTGTCTGCTGTTTATATGGACTTAACAAAAGCGTTTGACTTCGTGAATCATAATACGTTATTAAGAAAATTGGAATCTTATGGAATAAGGGGTAACGCTCTATCACTTATTGAATCGTACCTCAAAAATAGAACGCAAATAACACAAATATGTAGAATTTGTCCCAAAAATAAAACAGAAACAGTATATTCATCAAGCTCTCGCACGGTAGAGCATGGAGTCCCACAAGGAAGTGTATTAGGACCTTTATTATTTCTAACATATATAAATGATTTACCGAGAGTAACAAAACATACCTAAACATAAACATAAACATTTACGCACAGGCACATACATTGCTTCTGGCCCCACACTAGGATACCCTGTGTCGTGGGAACCAGAAACAGCGACGTCACAAACATGTAAACATCCAAGACCTGGAGCTTTTTTTTTTCTCTCCAGCCGGGGATCGAACCCGGGACCTCTCGCATGGTAAGCAGATGCGGTAACCGCTACTCCACAGAGGTCGTCAAACACCCTATGATCCTATTTGCAGATGACAGTACAATTGTATTTACTAAAAATAATGAAACAAATTTTGAGAGTGACATAAATAATACGCTAAGAGAAGTTACTGACTGGCTAAAAGCAAATAATTTGACATTAAATATAAATAAAACTAAATTAATGAATTTTTGTAATAATAAATTTAATCCAAATACATTGAGCATAAATATATCTGGACATGACATTGAAAACATTAGCGAATCTAAATTTTTAGGTCTAACTATTGATAACAAATTCCGGTGGGGGGCCCATATCAACAACATATGTAATAAATTAAGTCAATATGCGTATGCCTTATTTAAACTATCTAAAGTTGTAGACAGACGTGCATTATTAACAGCATACCACGGGTATGTTACATCTACACTAAGGTACGGCATAATTTTCTGGGGATATGCTACCGACAGGGAAGATGTCTTTAAAGCTCAAAAACGATGCCTGCGAGCAATATGCAATCTTCGACAAACAGATAGCTGTAAGACCCATTTTACTGGTTTGAGAATTCTCACGTTTCCATGTCTCTACATATACGAAATGGCAGTATTTGCAAAAAGCAACCCACAAATTTTTGAAAAATTAACAAGCAGACGAAACACAAATATTATTAAAGTAATACCACACAAAACTGCGTTCATGGGCAAGAGTTTCTTTGGAATGGTCTCAAAAATTGTTAACAAATTGCCAAAAAATGTCCGAGATGTCGACAACTTGCCTTCCTTTTGGCGCAAATTGTTTAACTGGCTTTTGTCAAGAAACTATTATAAGGTAGTAGAATTCTTGCATGCAATTCATTTTGAGGTTCGATAGTATTTTTGTATATACCTTTTAATTTTGGATGTTTGTTTGATTTGACTTATTAGTACCTATTATTAATTTGAATTGACATTTTATTTTGTACCACAAGTTTGTAAGCCCGAAGGCAAAACATAGAGCGACTTTATTGTTTTCATAACATCATGTACAATTTACCTATGTTTACAAACAAATAAATTGATTGATTGATTGATTGATATTTTATTTTAGACGACCTCTATGGCGCAGCGGTTAGCGCATCTACCTACCATGCGAGAGGTCCCGGGCTCAAACCTTGGCTGGGGTAAAAAACTAAACCCCAGGTCTTGGATGTTTACATGTTTGTGACGATGCTGTTTTTGGCTCCCACGACACAGGCTACCCTAGAGTGGGGGCCAGAAGCAATGTATGTGCCTGTATGTAAATGTTTATGTTTATTTAGCTCGGTTGAAGTGGCACTGGGCATAGCTCACAGAACTGAAGGCCATTGAACTGAAGGCATATGAAACATCTGGATGAAAAAAAAACTCGTGTTTACGCAAATAAATTTATTTGATTTGATTTGATTGGGGCGGAAAAGTTGACGATGTTGAAAGAGCGGACGACCGCAGCGTGGGCAGGCCCTCCCACTAGGGCCTCAATTCTGCTGGTGCATTATATTTTAATTACAATAACATAGTCGGGACACCTGACGTGTTCTTTAAAAGAAGAAGGTTTGAAGGTTATATACATTAATACCGTAAAATTTATAATTATTTAATTAGTTTTTCATTACATTTTTTTTAGTTTATTAGGGAAACTTGCAGCTTACATTAAAAATGAGCACGTATTTGATTTTAGTAAAAGATAAAAATAAGTTGCCGCATATGTTACCATATGCAGAAAGTAAACTATAAGACTAGTGGGTGGTCTTACTGTCAGAAGTTTTCAAGCCGCCCTAAGGCCTCTGAACGGAAAAATGCCACTAGCGTTAGTCATAGAAGGTCACTCATCCATGCACTATACTCGCCCTATGTTGCTTAACCTTCGTGATCGCTCAAGATCACTCAGGCAGCCGGGACTTCGAGCGATTCGTATAAAAATAACGTATTAATATTCGTATAAAAATAACCGGCGTGCGTGCATGCAACGACTAATGAATATCGATGAAGCGAAAGTGGTTTGTCAGGATCGTGGCAGGTGGCAGTCCCTTGTCTCTGCCTACCCCTCTGGGATACAGGCGTGAGCTTATGTATGTATGTATGTATGTAAAAATAACTTCATTCCAATCTTAGTTCGAGGAAGTTCCTAATTGAAATGGTCCATTTATAAAAATAGCTCTGCCTCTGCCTCTTCGGTTTATTGTGTGGAATTAAATAATTCCATTGTTCGAATGACAAAGGTGTTTTGTGAACGCACGTTCTACAATTCCATCAAAATGTAAATTCGCACAGAAATACCTCACTCGACACGAGTTACTGTCAAATTTCTATTTAAGTACCGTTGTCACCCATTTAAACGTGTTGCTTATTATTATTTCTTGGAAATAATTTTGTCTGTCGTCGCAAAATATAACAATGGAAATGATGTTGGAAATAACTTTTTTTTAGGGTTCCGTAGCTAAATGGCAAAAAACGGAATCCTTATGGATTTGTCATGTCTGTCTGTTTGTCTGTCCGTCCGTATGTCACAGCCACTTTTTTCCGAAACTATACTAGTGAAACTTAGTAAGTAGATGTATTCGCTCGTATCCTGGGCTGCCTGAGTGATCTTATGCCCGGTTCCTATAATATACGCCTACCGGCTACGATCCGTTTTCCCTACAATTTATTGACGGTTCGTAGGAATTTCGTAGGAATTGTAACCGATCATAAGCAAAAACGAAGCTTTTTGTGAATATTGGAACCGGGCATTAAACGATCACTAAGGTTAAGCAACATACGGCGCGTTCAGTCCATGGATGGGTCACCGTCTATGACTAAGGCTAGTGGCATTTTTCCGAGCGGTTCCGTGCTTTGCAAGGCACGTTAAGCAGTTGGTGCCGGCTGCCGTAGATAGATGGCAGTCGTTAAGCCAAGTCAGAGGCCTTAGGGCGGCTTAAAAACTTCTTACAGTAAGGCCAGCCACTAGTCTTACAAGCCTCCACCAATCCGGACTTGGCCCCCGTGGTGGAGTATGGCCTATACCTTCCTCAGGGAAGAGACCCGTGCCCCTCGGTGGGGACATAATGGGTTGATGATGATGAAGTATAGATACCTAAAACTCGATAACCTTCCTTTTGGCTAGATGGGCTTAGCTCATTTTTAAATTATTACTTAAAATTTAAGTCAAAAGTTTGACCTTACTCGTATTACTCTTTACCTAATACTGCTACGAGCTATATAGAAATACTACGCAAAAGAAAACAATTTTCCTTTCATTCACGGTTGGAACGAACACAAATCCTTAGGATCCCCTTCAAAATGAGAACTCGCTTGATTAAAGAGTTGGCTTCTAGCTAGAATTTATGTTACGACAATGGAATACTGAAATATTGTGTACAGTTTGTACACTGGAAGCTCGAACAGAAATTACACAGGTTTAAGTCAGTCATTAGTTTCATTCCCACTTTCTATTTACTTTACTGAAACTGACTGATAATAAAGTTATTAAAATTCGCGCTTTATAAGGTCACAATGTATTGTACTGCAATGAAAAGTCTTCTTTCAGACTTTGGACTCGTTTTTTTAACAATATATCGAGGGTATTCTGGCAGAACCGAATAAGTACAAAATAAAAAAAAAAGTTTCTAATGCAGTTTTGACTGAGTATTGAAATTGAGTATACCTGCATTAGAAACTATTTTTTTTTAAATTTTGTACTTATTCGGTTCTGCCATGATACCCTCGATATGTATTAACAATGAATCCCTATTTCCCTTGGTCACGGCCACGGAATAAAGCAAAAATCTGGTCGGACTCTTCCGATATAACAACACCCGTAAGTAGATCCGGACTAAAAGTTTACAATGTGTTGTGCTTACGAAAGTTTTAGTTAAAAAAAAGTAAAAATACTTCGATAACTTGTATCAAGATCAAGTTTCAACAGTTTCGAAACAAAGTCTAGCCTAGATCATAGAGTACAAAGAGATGTTTAGATTATTACAGATTAATATCGATATACCTACAACATTTAAAACGTATGATGACATTTGTTCTCCTTGCAGCGCCATCTAGTTTTTTAATAAAATCAACTGACAGCTGTCATTGAAAGGCCCTCATTGCATGGTTATACAGGGTACGCTAGATTAGAACCAGAAAAAGAGATCAAATATGTTGTGTGAAAGTAATTTATTTATTCAATCACAATCGAATTAACTGCCTTTCAAAAAGATTTTAAGTACTTATCGAGTCAGATACACTAGAGTGAAAATTGAAATAGTTTTTATTCTCATAATCACAATTTATTTATAAAACACCAATAAATTACAAAGATTTGTTCAGCTTTTTTGTTTATCACTAAAACATAATAGTACGTTTTTCTATAAATATCGCCAAACTGCGGTGGATTATGTTGGCGTTACATATACATAAACAAGTCCATACATGCACATACATAACATATAAAACACGCAATGAAATATTTTGCTTCCATGAGACCATCCGTTTATCATTTCCGAGCAGGTATTTCCGCTCTATAGTGTACTTATTCCTACGTCTACAGAACGCAAGGTCCAAGTTGTAGATGAAAAGCGACGGTAAATCATGGCGGGCACTCGCGGAATTAAAGGATTCATAACCGAGTTAAAAGGAAAAATAAATAAGGAGCTTTACCTCTTACATCAAACCGGATTTAGGTCACCTTCTCGTGCCTGCTGTCCCAGTTGGATATGACGTCAGCAACGGACACCGTACCGACTTAACCGACTTCAAAAAAAGACGTGGTGGTAAGGTATGGTTTAAAAACATGGCCAGACAGTCTTTCATTTTTTGTTATGGCCTCATTATATTTAGGTATACAGTTATAGGTAAGTTATAGTTACAGTTACATATATTTGGACTCTGGGGCCATGGGGTCCGGAGGCGCGACTCCTCTTTAAGGAGATCTCGTCGCATCTAGTTGACGCCTCTGGAGATCCGAGGGCTGGTGCTTACTTTGGGGCAATCCCGCCAACCTTCTTGGAACTCTACCGGCCGACAGCAGACGGAAAATAGATTTAGCTTACTTTTTTAAATATTATTATTAGTATTAGTTTTGTAAATACCCTACCTATAACTTTATATGCATACAAACATAAGCTCACGCCTATATCCTAGAGGGGTAGCTAGAGGGGTAGGTAGAGCTAGAGACCAGGAACTGCCACTTGCCACGATCCTGACAGATCCATTTCGCTTCATCGAATTCCATACCTTAAAAAGGATCAAACGGACCCTATTACTGAGACTCTGCTGTCCGCCCACAGACGAACTGTCACCAGCCTTTATCTCGTGAACCGTGATAGTTAGACAGTTGAAATTTTCATAGATGATATATTACTGTTGTCGCTGTAACAACAAATACTAAAAATTTGTATAAATTAAATATTTTAGGGGGCTCTGATACAACAAACGTGATTTTTTTGGTCGTTTTTGCTCGATATTGATAGCGGCAACAGAAATACGCTTGTAATATTCACTGTAAAAATAAATAGTTGTAATAAAATAAAACAAATATTTAATGGGCTTCCATACAGCAGACATAATTTTTTTGCCGCTTTTGTAGATAATGGTACGGAACCCTTCGTGCGCGGGCCTGAATCGCTCTTGGCTGGTTTTAAAATTCATATATCAATTTATAATTTTTTAAAATTGTTACCGGATAACGGCTACAGGCTTGCCACTTGTCACGTTTGGGACCTAATAAACTCAGCAAAACGTGGGCCTAGTTCTAGTGATTGGTGCCTCTGCCTACTCCCTCGGGGATTACGGGCGTGAGTTTATTTTTATTTTGTTTATATCAATTTATTTAAATCTGATATTATTGATGCGCCGCTACATAATAAAATTATGGACATATGCATCATTCATAAATTTTCTTATTTTCAAATACTTAATTAAATAATTTAATACTATAACTTAATTATAAAAGTTGACTTCTAATACTTAATTACTTACTACTAATACTTAATTATACCACCTATTTACACTTATTAGGCCCTGTTTCACAATGTTCAAATAAAGTTCTAGTTAAGCTATCCGCAACCAGGGCTGCCATTTGTTCTAAGTTTAAATACATTTGCCTATTGCGTGTGTTCGTTTATAGCTTCAAATTTAGAACAAACGGCAGCCCTGGTTGCGGATAGCTTATCCAGAACTTTATCTGCAGATTGTGAAACAGACCCTTAGTCTGCAATAAATGATTGATTGATTGTTGATAGACGCAGGTAAAGCCGGCTTAGGCTCTAATTATATGCGTTCGCGCGACCGAGCGGCCCGGCCGCTACACCACGAAATTACAAGCAATTGTGTGTAACGATTTATTTAAATAGCGGCGCGGTCGCGCCTTCGAGCGGCGTGGTCGCGCGACCCGGCCGCTCGGACGAGTTTCAACGTGTTCACTTGTATCGGTGCATTTGAAGCGGACGGGACGGTCTTTCGTTATTTGTGAGAATGTGTGGAGAGCGGAGACGCTCGGGCCGCTTCATATAAATCAAAAAGCGACTTGGCCGCGGCCGCCGGAATCTGCGGCCTAACCGCTCGGTCGCGCGGACGCATATAATTCCAGCCTTACTCTGTTTTCCCCCTCAGTAGCGGGCAGGAGGTTAATAAAATGTTAGTAAAGTCGGCTGCATAATGCATCGCCTGCGACAATTAATTAACATCTTGCTTGCGAAAGTGGTCGGCCACGGCAACTTTATTGGCTGCTCCACTGCACTGCGCTGACTGAACTTTTAAAGAAAAGTGTGGCAGCTTACGCCAGCGTTGTGTGAAATGATGTGATTGTCCGTCGTCTGGTTTCCTCTCAGGTGCAAATTAAATACGTAGACTTCAGTTAATTGATATTATAATGTCAGGAACGTTAGTACCATACAATATTTGTGCAAAATCCGTTAAAAAGGTCGATACAAGAACGCGGGTAAAAAGTTAGTAGTTTCTAGCTTAACCGAAAAGTGACCTCGCTCAGATTTGGCCGTTTGAGGTCCCTTCCACCACCATGTCGCCGTCGTGCCATTGGTCCAGTCCTTTTGCAGTAGCACCATTGGTTAAAGATTGCTCACGTGGTCTACGTGAGCTGCGCAGTCGCAGTAGGTGCCCTTTTGAGTGCCTGTGTATTCATATCGAAAGTTAACGATGAAAATATAATCTTGAAAAACGGAAATGCAAGAAACGATATAAGTAGGTATAATTTTAGCATTTTTAAATTATCCCCCCCTCATAGGTTTTTTAAGAAACTCCTTTAGTATTATAATGTAAGGAGTTTCTACAACGTAGTGCATTAAAAGTTCCAATTTATCTGCCATAAAATAACAAAGTTCCATCGATAGAAGTTAAACAAAAAGTACTTCTATCGCTCAGGGCGTAAGGTGGAAAAACGATTAATCATTAGTTTTCTTTTAGTTGCGGCGAGTTCGAGGTTTTTCTTTCGTAGTTATCGATGCTGCCGTGGAATTTATAAAAACTATAAGGTAAAGTCGACAGCACTTCAAGTTTTACATTAAAGCGCTCTACTGCAATTATCAAACTTTACTTATCTATCTAATATCTTGACGACCTCTGTGGCGCAGCGGTTAGCGCATCTGACTACCATGCGAGAGGTCCCGTTTTCGAATCCCGGCTGGGGACAACAAAAAACCCAGGTCTTGGATGTTTACTTGTTTATGACGTCGCTGTTTGTGGTTCCCACGACACAGGGTATCCCAGTGTGGGGCCAGAAGCAATGTATGTGCCTGTATATAAATCTATCTATTTGTACTTACATACATAAGCTCACGCCTGTAGCCCAGAAGCATAAGTGATTAAATAGAAAGGGTAGTATTTACAAAACTAAAATAAATAATAATATAAAAATAAACTAAATTAACCTATAAACATAATCATTTACATACAGGCACATACATTGTTTCTGGCTCCACACCCTGTGTCGTGGGAACCAGAAACAGCGACGTCACAAACATGACGTTTTGTTGATAATTTCTTATATCAACAAAACATTGGAGCCAGAGCGCTGTCGGCCGGTAGAGTTACGAGAAGGCTGGCGACATTGCCTCGTGTGCCGAGGCTTAGCCTTGGCCAAAGTAGGCACCAGCCCTCGGATCTCTAGAGGCGTCAGCAAGGCGCGATGAGATCTCCCAGATCTTCTTTGTCTATCTATCTGATTATGTTTACATGTTTGTGACGTCGCTGTTTCTGGTTCCCACGACACGGGGTATCCTAGTGTGGGGCCAGAAGCAATGTATGTGCCTGTGTGTAAATGTTTATGTTTATGTTTATGTTACGGAGACTGTACTGAATGTAATAACTAAAATATAAACTTCTGAAAATTCTAAAATTTGCCGTGATTCTTTTGGGTGGCTCACGTGGGACGAGGATTTGAATCCCAACATGACCAATCTTTGTCTTACCCCCGATTTCTCGTCAGGTGTCTTTTGTCCGAACTACAAAGTGTACTTCGTTCAACTGACAATCTGAACGAAAAACAGGAAGAAAGTCACGCGCAATCGTGAATCAATCAATCGTGAATCGCGTCGGGCGCGCCGCGCTTGCCCACAGTTTGAAAGGAGCAACCGGCGACGCGGGCTCCGCCTCTGCTCACCATGATTAAGCTCTGCGAATCGGAGCTAAACCTGGTCGGACTCGTCCGATAAAAACACCCAAAAGTTGATACGGACTAAAAGTTTCCAATAACATGAAGGGTTTCATACATTATATCAACTTAAGAAGCTGCAACTTTCGAGAAGCATGGAGTATTCACGTGAACAGAACACATACCCTGGGTAAAATTAAAATTCATAACATAATGTTCTGAAGTTCTGTGCAACCTCGCACTCAAGAGCTTGCTTAAGAGCCCCCCGCAACTGTTGCCACATCTCGGCGCCAACGCGCCTCGCGCTCGTAATCGAAGACTTGCAATCGATGACGCGAGCTCCGTCTCTGCTCACCATGATTAAGCTCTGCGAATCAGAGCGAAACCTTGGTGCAATTACGTAAGACTCCACTTTGTCTCCAGTTGTCCGATTTAGCCCTTTTGTTCCCGGTATGTCACGCCACATTATATCAAACTGTTACATTCAGGGACTTTTTTTTTCAGTCCATGACCTATCTCAAACTCCTACTTCGAACAGTCATATACATTCGCATTCTTTGACGATCTCTGTGGCGCAGCGGTGGGCGCATCTGACTACCATGCGAGAGATCCCAGGTTCGAATCCCGGCAGGGGACAAAAAAAAAAGAAACCCAGGTCTTGGATGTTTACATGTTTGTGACGTAGCTGTTTCTGGTTCCCGCGACACAGGGTATCCTAGTGTGGGGCCAGAAGCACTGTATGTGCCTGTATGTAAATGTAATGTTATTTTGACTCTTTCGAGTTGTCTAAATGCTTAACCCGATAGAGTGGAAAGTTTAATATAATATAAGCGCATCAAATCGCCAATCCGCGTTGGACAAGCTTAGTCATTAACCACATAGGTACTACCTCTCCCAGAGAAGGCCTCTGCCCAGTGAATGTTAAAAATGGAGTGCTTTAAATAATAACACGTAGGACAATTCTTATAATCTTTGTCATAAAAGAAATTTCTGGACTCGCAATTTTCATACTGAATTTCCCAGAATATTTTAGTCATTGCCGCTGGGTAATTGTTTCATACGATGTTGTTGACAATGCGGCCTGCACTGCAGGTGCCTTTTAATAGGGTTGCCTGTACAAAAGTGAACGTAAAACGTCATCCGTAGATACTGTCTCATAGGAAATATTCCGTGCATAAAAGCAGACTGTAGTGTAGTGCAGTGTACTGTAGTGTAGTGTAATATAGTGTAGTGTAGTTTAGTGCAGTGTAGTGTAGTGTAGTGTAGTGCAGTGCAGTGCAGTGCAGTGTATCTTTGTGTATGTGTAGTGTAGGTGTCTAATCTGTTGTAAAAGGCCGGTTTCTGAGTTTTCGCTAAGTAAATACTTAACTGTACCGTCCGGCCGCTGGGAGTATACGATCCTGACAGGTCATGTTAGAACGGACGACGTAACCTTGAAGTGGCGTTAAATTTTCGATTAAAATATTTTTATGTCCTATTTATCCTACTAGCAAATAATTGTCATTGAAACTATATCATTGTGTAAACTTACAATCAGTGTTATATTTTGCACAGTGATTTAAATGTTAAATAAGAAGAAATCAATATATAATGTTCGTGCGTAAAATCCTTACTACGCTGTCACAAGTGACTGTACTGTAGTGAAGTACTGTGACATGAAAACATCCTCATAGCAAAAATGTAAAACTACGGTAACTAAATGGTTGGCCACCCTAAACTATGATGACACTGAGGCACTGCTAACTATAACTAGATAACGTAACAAACAAAAATATATATACATACATATATATATGCAAAAATAATACATATATAATAAAATAATATACTATATATAATATATATATATATATATATATAACCCTTATCTATCTATACATTGATTTTATCTATATATTTTATATTTTACTAACTAAGAGGTAACCTAAACAGATATAACGAAATCTATGATCTCTATTAAACGCCATGAAACCATACCTAATTTATTTAAGTACCTAGACGATAAGTTGTGTATTATTGCCGTAATATAATACAATATGATAAAACTGGTACCCACGATACGGGGTCTCCTAGTGTGGGTGCCGCCGAAAAATGTATTTACTCTTAAGTTATGAGCAATAAACCATTTTTTACTTTACTTTTACAAGGTTATGTCAACCGTATTTTTTTGTAGTGACGTGCCAAAAATAACGAAAATAATAACGGTCCCTTTAAAGATACGAAGTTGATGAACAGGCTTTAGAAAAAGATCATCGCGTTCTCAGAATCTCTCCGTACCACTGCCGTACAAAGCGATTGAGCTGATCTGGTCTCAAATAAAAGGTCGCACAGCTCGCCACAACATTTCACCGCCATTCGGCACAAAAAAGATGATGACCCTTCTAAAATGCCTGCGAAAATGGCACAAGAGATGACTGAGTGAAGGTCGTTTAAAAAAACAAAACTACTTAATCGTGAGTCAGTAGCAAAAGCTAGTTAAGAATAACGTAAGGAATGATAACGTTGCTTTTCTCCCATCACTAGTCATATGAAACAGACATGTGTCAGGATCGTATACTCCCAGCGGCCGCACAATAGTACTGTCTCGTCAAGTTTATCAGAAAAGAGGGTGACAGAACATTACTTAAGTATTTAGCTACAAACGCACTCAGAGACGTCATTTAACGTAATGTTATAAGTGTTATTTTTCTTTCTTAACTAACCATTAAAGTTGATGAATGTCTCCGAGTAAGTCAGTGAGTGTAAATTTTCAATTGAGGAATCGGCTCTTAGGTAACAATCATCCGGAAGAAACTACCGTACTATGCAGTCATCTCACTGAAGGGCGAGGCTTGAGCTAAATCGAGCGGAATTTTACACAACATTTACTTGGAACAAGTTTGCTTCTGACACAACAAGGCCGCGAGTCGGCCCCTGAGGTCCAATTTATAATCAAACTACCAATACAGTATTAAATACGAAACCCGTAAGGGTGCCCTTCATTTGTTACTCTGGATAAATAATCCCATTCATCATCATCATCATTCAGCCACAAGAAGTCCACTTCTGGACATACCTCCTCCATGCATTTACAAAAAGACAGGTTGGAAGCGGCTTGCATCCAGCGTCTTCCTGCCACTTAATGAGATATTCTGTCCATCTTATGGCTGGTCGTCTTACGCTGCGCTTGTCGTATATGGTCTCCATTCCAACTTTTCGGCCCCATCGGCGATCAGTTCTGCGTGCTATGTGCCCCGCCCACTACCCATCGCATTACATAGATGTAAAGTAAATTTTTTTTGTTTTGTTATTGGAATCCTAATGACATACTAATAACCCTTGAAAATATCGTTACCTAACTTGTAATATACTATTTTAACTAACGTAAAAGCGTGAAACTATTTCTGAAAATGTTAAAGCAAAAGCACTGGGAAACAAAATATTTGAAGTGTTTTTAGTATTGACGGGAGAAACACTCCATTTTCTAATTTACATAAATGAGGTTCTGTTGCACTCTGTACAGTGAGGGATTTTCCTGACAGCTAAGAAAAGTAGTTCCAAATTAGTCAATAGATGGCATTGTTAAGAGAGGGTTTTTGTTTTTGCCAGTTTATTCTGTGGTCTTTCCTCTTTTCTTTTGGCTCTTGCATTTTATTGTGATTGGACTTCGGACAACTGCTACTTGTGCTAAAATCATGGAAAAAACGTTGAAAAAGAAGAAGAAGAATAGGAGAACAGAACATTCGCGTAATCATAATAGAAACCGAATGACGTTGCTCATTTCATCACAGATACCTTCCAGTCGATGAAATCACAGAACCGTAATAAAGTTTTTATCTGTGGCAAGCATTATGAAAAAAAGGTAGGGTAATTCATTCATCCAGTAACTGACCACTGAGCGTCCGTGAACCCTTGTTACATAATTATGTCCTATGGTTGTTGAAATATTTCAAATCTAGTTACTATCTTTAAAAGAAGGTTAGTTCGGCCATATTAACTCATATTAAAAAAATAGAACATAACATTTACACACAGGCACACACATTGCTTCTGGCCCCACACTAGGATACCTTGTGTGTGTGATATAGAAACGAATATTATTTATGCTTAATTACCTATTACTGACCATGTTATTTAACACGTTCCGTGCGACATTCAATTTTGCTTACTTTCAGTTGGTGCTATATCGGGTCGTTTAGACCTGTTGCTAGACTTTGCTGCAGGACGTTATCGGGTTGAAAGGACCTGTTCGCCTTTTTCACTTTGAAGTGTAATATCTAATCATTGTTTATGTTTTATGCACATTTTATAATGTAGTCGCATTTTTAAATAAATACTTAGTATAAAGCTAAGTTCGTCCCTAATTCTGACAGCTACAATATATCAAAATAAGTGTTAAGATTCGTAGGGTCATTGCGACCCAATAACAGCACTCAACGAAACATTTATCGACCAAAATCTAGTGATGTCAATAAAACATCGTCAAACTAACGTAAATATTAGTTTATTTTAGTTGGTACAAAATTACTAAGATGCATAAAGGTAACAATAAAATATTGGTCAAGCCACAACTTTTAGAGATTCAAAACAATTTAACAAAATTATATAGGTACTTATTAAAAATACTAGGAACATGACTTTCAGAATTTCAATGTGTATGTTTCTTGGTGACGACTCTTGTACAGGAGTGATGTTTTGTAGAATTTGCCTCGTAAAAATAGAAAGCGGTCTGTCGTCGCTGTCTTTGGTTAGCACATGCGCTTTCGGAATTCTTACTGTTTTTAGCTATTTCTTGGTCTTTTTGTTGGCTATAATTGTTTGTCCTGTTCTGTGTTGTTTGTGTTGTGTACCTATTATATAAGTAAACAAGGTTATTCGGTGAGTAATAACATTTATTCCTTCGAACATGGATGACAATAGGATTCCCCCTAAACCACCCGATATAGAACCATTCGTCTATAGCCCTGTATGCACAATTTCCCTTCCTCAAGATGCCTCCTCGACCCAGCCGATGGATATCGCTGACGTCGCAAACAGAAAACGCCCAGCAGTGTCTGACTCGCCCGCACAAATGCCAGTCAAAGTGTCTAAAACCACGAGACCTCTTGATGCTAGGAAAAAATACTCTGTTCTAGACAAAGCGCCTTTTATCGTCCATGTTTCCCGCCCAGTCACCGATGAAAAATCAGGAACCACTCTACATCATGTCAAGTTTGGCTTATTCCTGATCCAACACAATATCTCCAACATTCTCACTGATGGCATCAAGCGAATTGGACGCAACAGAGTCTCTGTTGAGTTCAAATCGCCAGAAGATGCTAATGCCTTCTTATCAAACCCTATTTTGGCCAATAACAATTATACAGCAGTCATTCCCCAATTTAATATAACTCGCATGGGCTTGGTAAGAGGTGTACCCGCTGACTTCACTGACGAGGAGGTGATGGACCTGGTCAAGGTCCCATCTGGATGTGGCAACATATTAAAAGTAAGACGTATGAATAGGAAAATCACTAACGAGGACGGGCAAACAGTGTGGAAGCCGAGCCAGACAGTTGTACTAACTTTTGATGGACAGGTACTGCCGAAGAGAGTGTTCTGCTGCTACTCAGCCCTAGAGGTTGAGCTGTACACGTACCCCACAGTTCAATGCTTTAACTGCTGCCGCTTTGGACATACGAGGGTTGCATGCCGGTCGAAACCGAGATGCTACAAATGCAGTCTTGACCACCCTGGTGACGGTTGTTCAATTAATATCAGTGATTTTACTTGCTCCAATTGTGATGGCAACCATACAGCTACTAGCAAGGATTGTCCTGAGTATGGCAGACAAACAGCTATTAAAAGTATGATGGCTGAATACTCAATGTCTTATTTTGAGGCCAGCAAAAAAATCCCGCCTATCTCTCGTAAATATGCCCAGGCTGTGAAGTCCACCCCTCCGCGCCATTACAATAGCCCCCAGTCTCAGTCTGGCCCCTCCCAAAGAACAGCTCAACGCTTGCCCCAACAATCTTTCAGAAAAACTGTCCTTCTAAAACCCAGGCCCCACTCCCCCCCTTCCCCTGGTTATGATAGACATGCCCACCAAGCCTTAACTCAGGATTACTCCTTTTCTCCATCCCAGAATGGGTGCGCCCTCAGCCAGACACAAAACCCGACACCGCCCAATAATGACCCAATGGATCAATTAATTTCCCTTCTCTCTTCCCTTATCTGTTCAAATTCTTTACCGGACCACGTTGCCAATAAACTTAATTTTATCTTCAATATTCTTCAAGATGGCTACTCCCCTTTCACTGCTTCAGTGGAACGCGCGTAGTATAAATAATAAAAAACATGAGTTAATTTATCTCTTAAATAATTTCAATGCAGCAGTTTGCTGCCTCAGTGAGACCTGGCTTAGACCAGGTTTCAATTTTAATGTAAATAATTTTAGTTGTGTACGTAGTGATAGATTTGATAATTATGGCGGTTGCGCCATTCTTGTTAATAATAGAATTCCCTTTTCCCTCTTAAATTTTCCCCTTTTAAATGATATCCACGAGGATATTATTAATATAATAGCTATCAAAGCCTTAGGCATTAATATAGTTTCTATTTATATTTCAGACCCTGAAATTGCTTTAATTCCTTTGCTCATTTCTCTTTTCTCTCAGCTGCAAGGCCCTTCTATCATTATGGGAGTGTGGCGAGCACATGTCAACTCTGCGCGCGCACTATAAACTCCAGCATTTCTGCATCGCGCAATCAAAGTTTACACATGACTTACTATAAATACAACGTCCAACAGATTACAGTTGGACCGGCCGTCCCCAGGCATACGATCTGCCTGGCGGGAAATTTCCCTTTATAGTGGAAGAGCATGATTACCCGCTCTTCCCTATAGTGGTGACCCCTGACAGAACGCTGTCAACCTTCCTTCGCTCTCGCAGCACACTCCACACACCGTCTCAAGCAAGCCAGCATGTACATACTTGTACATATTCTTCCTCTTCCCTCTCACTTCATCAGTTCCACTACAGTCAACGCACCGACTGCTGGTTCTGATGGTGATCTCTCCCTACCCCTCGACATGGCAGCCACACAGCAGCACGCGCTGCCAGTGGTACAACAGCCTTCACCGGTTCCTTCCACATGCGCGGTATCCATAGGTATTGTCGCCGGTAAAGTGACTGTTAGCCGCCGAACACCCCTCAACCGCTAGTCGACTCACTGACACAGCGTCTCCTGGCACTTGCAAGCTTTAGAGCACAGACTTCGAATCCCATCAGACCTAGCTATGCGTAGCTACGGTCTTGAGGGGGAGTGATGTGGCGAGCACATGTCAACTCTGCGCGCGCACTATAAACTCCAGCATTTCTGCATCGCGCAATCAAAGTTTACACATGACTTACTATAAATACAACGTCCAACAGATTACAGTTGGACCGGCCGTCCCCAGGCATACGATCTGCCTGGCGGGAAATTTCCCTTTATAGTGGAAGAGCATGATTACCCGCTCTTCCCTATAGGAGATTTCAATGGCCACCACTACCGTTGGGGGTCAGATCATTGTGATCCTTTTGGGGAGGAACTGGTCGAGGCCATTGACCATGCTGGCCTTTGTGTTTTGAATGATGGAAGACCTACACGCAGAGGCCAAGTTGGAGAAAGAAAGAGCTGTGTAGACCTGACCATCTGCTCATTGGACCTAGGGTCATGTTGTAACTGGGACCGATTAGATTCTACTCACTCTAGTGATCATTTCCCAATTGTGGTAAATTTACCTCACAAGTCCCTTCCGGAGATAATAGCCAAACCCTTACTTAAATATCGTTTGATCAAGAAAGGTTGGGAAACTTATTCTGATCATGTAGAAAAGGAGGTCCAAAATATAGTTACGTCCGACCAAGATAATCTAACTTATGTGTATAATGCTCTCACAGTTGCCATTAATAGATCTGCTGAAAAGGCTTTTCCATTCAAAAAACCCCGCTCTAGGAAGATTCCGTCTCCTCCCTGGTGGGATGAAGAATGCACCCTACTAATAAAAGAGCGTTTAGAGGCCGAAAATAAATGTAATGAATCCCTCACTATTAGTAATCTAATTGAGTACCGCAGAATTCTAGCCAAAACAAAGCGAGAGCTACGTAGGAAAAAGAGGGCAGGCTGGGTTTCCTTCTGCACCTCTCTCTCTCCGGCCACGCCCCCCACTGTAGTTTGGAGACAGATAAATAGATTCAGAAATAGTTTTTCGCCTAAGTCCTCAAACTCTATTGCTGAAGAAGTCGCAGAAGCTTTTTTTACTAAATTAGCTCCCCCTTTTGTTCCTGCTGAAGATGAACTACGGTTTCCAGACCTTACATTATCTAGGCCTCATGACCCATTGGACTGTCCTTTCACTATGGATGAACTGAGAACAGCGATCTCACAAGTAAAGGATACAGCTCCCGGGGAGGATGGGCTACCTTACTCATTTTTAGTTAAATCTGGTCCCCATACTCTAAACTACTTTTTAAAATTTGTAAACAAGTGCTTTGATATTGGCTTCGTCCCAGATTCATGGAAAAAGCAGTTAATTATGCCAATACTGAAGCCCGGTAAAAGCTCTAGTGACCCCAACGGATTCAGACCCATTGCTCTCTCTTCAGCTCTGGCTAAGGTACTAGAACATCTTTTGAAGAACCGTCTCGAGTGGCTTATAGAGAGTAGAAATATATTACCAAAAACGCAATTTGGGTTTCGCAAGGGTCTGTGCACGATGGACAGTGTGGCTGTGTTGGTTGCAGACGTCAGAATAGCGTTGAGCAAAAATGATTCGACAGTAGCAGTGTTTCTGGATATCTCCTCTGCCTATGACAACGTCCTTCTTCCAGTCCTCAGGCAAAAATTGCTACATCTGAGGGTACCGGTCAAGTTGGTCCGATGCATATGCGCGCTGCTCATGTCACGAACTGTGTCACTCCGCGTCCCTGACTACGAAACTGACTGCAGAGTATTGAGTAAAGGCCTGCCCCAAGGATCGGTACTGAGCCCTGCTCTTTTTAACATTTATTCTCACGACATCGGCTCTAGCCTCAATTATAATTGTCAGATTCTCCAATATGCTGATGATGTTACGCTATATGTCTCCGACAACTCCATCGAACATGCAGCATCATCTTTAAATCTATCCCTCAGCTCGCTTGGAAAATGGCTTAGTCGCCATGGTCTCTCTATCTCGGCTCAAAAAAGTTCTCTGATGATCTTCACTAGGAAAAAGCCCAACAATGTGCCCCAAATTGTTGTCAAATTTGACAATGATCCAATTCCTCGTAAAGAAAAAGTAAAATTTCTGGGTGTATACTTAGATCCTAAACTCTCTGGTACCCACCACATAGAACATCTGGCTAAAAAGTGTGAGCGAGTGTATTCTATACTTAGAGTTCTTGCTGGTGTCTGGTGGGGGGCTCACCCATACTGTATGAAGCTCGTGTATAACGCCCTTATTCGTAGCGTAATGGACTATGGCTGTTTTGTCTTGGATCCGATTAACAAAACATCATTGGTCAAGCTGGATCGGATACAGTATAAATGCCTACGACTAATTTTAGGATGTATGCGTTCGACTCCCACTAATGCCCTCCAAGTTGAAGCCGTTGATCCCCCTCTCCATCTGCGCCGTCAGTACCTAGCGGACCGCTTCATGGTCAGGGTCTTCTCCAGATCCTCACACATTCTGCTTCAGAAATTACAGGATCTTGATCTTTTGGTCCGTACAAGCACCTTCTGGAAAAACAGAGAAATTCCGATTATCCTTCATAGTTTACGGCGGCTAAAGCAATTTGAGAACTCTCTGATTACGGCGGTGACGATGCCTCTATTCGAATACAACTTCACCACCCTACATTTTAAACCTAACATAATTATGGACATCGGTATTTTCAAGGACAACCCTGCGGCTAACACCATTTTTAATTCAAAGATAAGTGAACGTTGGAGTGATTGCCAAAGGTTTTTTACAGATGCATCTAAATTATCACAGTCTTCCTCAGTAGGAGTTGCCGTCTATTTAGAAAACTCAAAATTAATGTTAGAATTTAAATGCCCACC
Source organism: Yponomeuta plumbellus (assembly GCA_947310845.1). Classification (NCBI taxonomy): domain Eukaryota; kingdom Metazoa; phylum Arthropoda; class Insecta; order Lepidoptera; family Yponomeutidae; genus Yponomeuta; species Yponomeuta plumbellus. Next base: position 3,502,647 of record OX371204.1, read on the forward strand.
GGAATCCTCTGTTTTCACGGGTGAGTGCATAGGTGTCCTGGAGGCCTGTCTATTCGTGGAATCGCACAATATTAAGAACGCAGTCATTTTCACGGACTCGCTTAGCTGTCTGCAGGCTCTGGACCAGAGCCAACTCAAGAGCAAACTTAATAGTAGAATTATTTTAGATATTAAAAAGACCCTGTATAGCTGCTATTGTAGGGACCTTGAGGTGGCTCTAGTATGGATCCCTGGACACTCGGGTATAGTAGGGAATGAAAACGCGGACTCTATAGCCAAACACGCAAGTAGACATGAAGTGGATCTAAAACATCACGCACACCACGCTTACGATTTACTCTCCTTACCTAAAAAACAACTTTTTGATGACTGGTTGACCTTGTGGCGGGAGAGTAGTCGATGTAAGGGCTCCAAATTTTATACTGTCCAACCGTTTATCAAGACCAAACCATGGTTTTATAGATTCAAGAAGGTAAGTAAGAGGGTAGTTTCTATAATCTGTCGGCTGCGCATCGGTCATTGCTGCACACCCGTTTTTCTAAATAAAATCAGAGTACGCGATTCGTCGCTATGTGAATGCGGGCTCGAGGAGGGTCATCTTGATCACATATTTTTTAACTGTCCCAATAATAATCGCTCTTTATCTATTTACGTATCTCTTCCTTCAATTAATATCCCTCTTCCTATAAACTTTGGATGTTTATTAACCTGTCTATCGTCTTCTACTGATCTGTTTATTTTACTTATAAAATTTATTAGGGAAAATGAAATTAAATTGTGACGTCTTTTGTTCGTCCCTAAATGTTAAATGTCTTTTATGTAAATAGTTTCCAGGGAAAAAAAAAAAAAAAAAAAAATCTTTTATTGTTACAGATTCGCCTGCATGATTTCTGTTGCACGACTTTGCATGATAAGCCCACAAAAAGGAACACTTTTAATTTTGTCTCATTGCGCCATAAATTGTGTTCTCTTTTGGTCCATGTCATATCAAGACACGTGATTCTGGCAGAAATAGTCGACAGCGGCTGGTTGCCATTTCGCTCAAAATTGAATTGAAAATAGAAAGACTTATGACATTTTGACGTTGAAAAACTTTCCGAAATATTTTTTTACTCTTTGGTTTTCATTCTCGAGTTCGGTAGAACCTTCATCGTTTTCTGGGCAAAGCAATAATGCTCTTCTAGAACGCTTCATATTTATATCTAAATACGACGTTACTCGATGACAATACTAAGAAAAGTGACTCGTCATACAGTGCGGATATCGGGTCATCGGGTGTCGGGTCCTTTCGACCCGATAGCCGCATCCAGTGAAAAAAATTTGCTTCCTGGCCGTATCGGATCGAAAATACCCGATATGTTTTTTTTGTCGCTATTAACCTAATTTGACGAGACAATCACAAAAATCTATGTATCTCTTTCCAACTTAAGATATTGCCATATATATGGCTCCCGTCCCGTGAGAAAGACAAGCATTTCTATGCCCATCCCGTAGGACAGAAATGCGTAGGGTTCTTTCGACCCGATGCCGCACTGAACGTGTTAAATAATGTTAACAAGGTAGATTTAAGCTAATAATTAAAGGAAGATGTCCAAAAAGTTACAAAATATAATTTAAAATAAAAACCAAAATAACATTTATTTATAACAAAACAAAATTCTTATAAAAAATTTACAAAACGACATTACAACGTGATAACATAGTTCTATGTATGAATAAAAAACAAAATACTTCTATATAAGATTATCTTGCTTATATTATTGCAATTTTTATTACGTATACACATAAACATAAAACATAAACATTTACACACAGGCACATACATTGCTTCTGGCCCCACACTAGGATACCCTGTGTCGTGGGAACCAGAAATAGCGACGTCACAAACATGTAAACATCCAAGACCTGGAGTTTTTTTTTTTCTTTCCAGCCAGGGATCGAACCCGGGACCTCTCGCATGGTAAGCAGATGCGCTAACCGCTACAGAGGTCATCAGGTATTCGTTTCAAATCCTATTCCTTAACTATATACAGTTTTTGGCTAGACGCAGTCAAAGCACACTTGAAGAAGAGGCAAAGAGGGTGCCTTCTTGTAACACAAGAATAGTGGTAACCGTAACTATTAAAAATAATTTAATACCTAGAAGTCGCCCTTCCTGGCTTCTTCTCGGAACATACTAAAACATTCTTCAGTTGAAGAACCAGATGTATTGACCCGATAACAATGGACATGAATTCGGGATTTTTTTTCCTTTGCTGTATATGAAAAGGAAGCTAAACTGGATAGCCCTACTAAATTCACATACTTTATCTTTGAAATAAAACGTATTATAGGTAAAAAAAAAACAAATAACTTACCTTACACTTACCTTAACGAATCAACAAGCACACCTTCACTCCAAGAGTATCACACCGCGACTGAATTTGACAATTCAATCAATGGCCATCTGCCGTAAAAAAAAAAACTTTTTACCTAATAGTACTGCCAATGAACAAAACAATGCATAAGTACATAGAGCAGGCCTAATATTGCTTGTTTCAAATAATATTATTATTTGTCAGCTGTGTAGGTACTGTTAGTGTGTCTATTATCAATAAATAAATAAATTCAGATATTTGTCTATCTGAAAGCAAAGTTTCATGTCACTTCGTTCAGCAGTTATTGCTGTAGTTATCACGCAGATTTTTAATAAATTGAAAGAAAGAAAGAAATAGAAAGAAATATATTTATTTAACGCCACACAGACATATACAAGACAAAAAAGGAAAAAAAACAGACAAGGCAAGATACAATGCGAGAAATAAAAATAAGAGATTGACACGGGCTATGTCCGTGCGGCGGTAAAACGGCCTCAGGCTCAGTATTTGCTGCAGGTGTATTACCCACAGCACTGATTTTCAGCCAGGGCCTGGTCTAGTGACCCACGGAGCGATCCATCGAGACAGACAAATACAATACAATACAATGCAATACAATACAATACGATACGATACGATACGATACGATACGATACGATACGATACGATACGATACGATACGATACGATACGATACGATACGATACGATACGATACGATACGATAAGATACGATACGATACGATACGATACGATACGATACGATACGATACGATACGATACGATACGATACGATACGATACGATACGATACGATACGATACGATACGATACGATACGATACGATACGATACGATACGATACGATACGATACGATACGATACGATACGATACGATACGATACGATACGATACGATACGATACGATACGATACGATACGATACGATACGATACGATACGATACGATACGATACGATACGAAACGATACGATACGATACGATACGATACGATACGATACGATACGATACAATACAATACAATACAATACATACAATACAATACGATAGTGTGCCACACAGTACAAAAAGTACATAAAACTCAACATACAGGCAATCTCCAGTTGTGTAGGGGCAGGACAAACAGAGAAGGAGTAGCACCTAATGCTGGATAAGAAATGAGGGTTTAGGTTTTTGAGTAACAAACATCCACACATTTTCACAAAATTTCACATTTATAATATTAATAGGGTAGTAGGATATTACTTGGCTAATACAGAAAGTCTCACAGCAGCTGAATTTACCCAGGTGGGCAATTGGTAATACATCAGAACGTAGTGATTCCCGGATTGGATTAATCCGTCACGTCTGCCAACGTGACAAAAATAATCCGATTGTCAACAATTTCTGCTTTCGGTATTTTCAGGAGTTACAAGTTAACGCCCTGTCTACTTTCGCATCCATGTGTTACACTCAAATTGAATATTTTCAGCAATCTGTTGTTCAATTCCATCCGATGTTTTACACTTTTTGTAGATGTGTGATTTAAGTTGTCCCCGTAGTTTTCTCAGTATTTTAATTATTATTTTAAGAAGAATTATTATTTATTGGCCATTCTTTCGATTGGTATCATAAAAGTAGGGGTGTTTTTTTTACATTTAAGTCGGTTCGATTCCCAGACGAGGCAAGTAATTTTTAGAAAATCTTTGAATGCAGAATTACTAACTTTTAAAAATAACATAAAGTCTTCTTTCAGCAAAATACCCTGTCTACGATATTTAAGGTACTTTCCCTTCATTTCTCATAACTTTGGGAAGCCCTGTATATTAACTAGCTGACCCAGCAAACGTTGTTTCACCAGATAGGGCTATGAAAAATAGATAGCAACTGTTCTTAGACCTACCGAATATACATATAAAATTTCATCAAAATCGGTCAATCCGTATCGAAGGAGTTTGTGCATTGACACTGTGACACGAGAATTTAGATTAAAACAATTGTGTAATTGCAAATTTGTATTTCATAGAAAATACTCGCCTAATAATCAATTCACATCACATATTTGCGCGTATCCAGGGCAGGAAAGCAGTGACTCTGGTGTAGACTGAGGGATATCCCAGCTGGCAGCCGCGGCCTAAGCCGAATGATGATACACCAGCCTGCAATCATTTGGATGGATTAGCTGATAACATGTACCAATAAGCTGAATGCACAGTTTGGTATGTGGGTAATTCTTTTAAACACGTTTTTCAAGCGGCATCACCTTAAAAGAATAGAAATCGAAAAGTCAGCAAGACACTTTTTTTTTCGGGCAAACTTTTAATCATCTCTTAACTGGGTCATTGATTATTATTCTATTATCTTTATATTTAATGTCATAAAAAAAATGAAAAACCCGCGTTCTTTGATTTTCGTGGAGTGTCCTTTCCCCCGATCTAGTCACTTAGTTAATTATATATTTTAAACTAAATGGTTTACGCTTACCAAGAACAAACACTTAGTTTTAAGAAGTTGACAATGCTATAAAAAATTACACCGTTGTTCTAAAATAATTACATTATCTAAAAAAAAAATGTAACTGTCCCGGGGCAGTTAATGATTTGCGTGGATCATTATAAAGCCACTTGCACATCCCTAACTTCGCGGCCCAATGCTTCATCATCCTAATTCATGTTACAACTAGCCACTCTCCGTTGGCCAGAGTGCTTGTGTGATAACACGTCGAGTTTCCGAAAAATTAGGGTAAGAACGCCGTTACGTGGGTATGGTTTTTCAAAACTTTGATTTGCGTGGTATAATTTTATCCGTCGTCTGTGAATTTATTTTTTGAGTAAAATATTGTAGCGAACAAATATAAGGTAACGCAACTTATATTCAAAACACAGTTTATTTACTTCAAATGTTTTTGTATATTTTTAGAATAAATGCTTTATTTTGATTTTCGCGGTCGTGATTTGTGTGGTTTATATGGTAGTTTTGACCCACGAAAATCAATTAGAGTCATGCAAATGAAATAACTTCAAGTTTTGTAATAGTAATCTAGGACAAACATTTTTATTACTTAAGTTAAATGTAAATTAGTTTAAAAAATAAAAATTGTGTCAGATTAGCTAAATATATTAATTTTTACTAAAATTTTAATTTTTTTTTTGTCACAAAGACCATAATAATAACTATAAAATATAAAATAACTATAAAATATTGTAATAAAATATTATTATTTTATTACAATATTTTATAGTTATTTCATAATAATATTTTATAGTAATCTATATTAATAATTTCGTTCGGGTCTACGGTAGACTCGAACGATATGCACACCAAATGAAATAGCGCAAAAAAATAGTTGATCTGAGTCGGCAACATATGGGCGGAAAATTCGTATTATCGAGCAGCATCAATATAAAAATTATTAAATTCAACAATGGCGTTGCTAAGTAAACATGTCAATGTCATCATTGTTGTGTTAGTGTCACAAGTTTTCATTGTGAACTGTTATGGCCGGTTTACATTATTTTAGTGTTTAGGAGAGTGCTATAATACAATTAGAGAGGCAAGTGCATTAGTACATTACTGGACGTTCGAGTGAACGTTTATATTTCTTCCAGTAGAGTGTCACTTCGTCGACGTCGCGAAATATGTGCTATCCTACTCAATATACTATGAGTTTTAATGGAACACATAAGTAAGTTTGATAATTCGAGTTAATGAAAACAACACGCACCCGTCACGGGTCACTTGCGCACTCTCCTGAAGTTCTCACTTAATTTTTAGTTTATACACAGATAAGTAACGAGGATAGTAACGCACTCAGGTGTCACTGGATAGAACAATAGAAACCAATTTTATTTTGATTCTAATTGAAAGGCAACTAGAACCGTACTATACCGTAACACGTACTAAAGCAAGTGACGCTTACACGTTTCTACAAAAGCACTCTCCTTAAGAGAGAAAGAAATAAAGAAAGAAAGAAAGAAAGAAAGAAAGAAAGAAAGAAAGAAAGAAAGAAAGCAAGAAAATTTATTTATTTAAGCATAAAAAGCGTAAAAATAAATAAACTGTACAACATGAAAATAATAATAAAATACATTAAGGGTTGAGCCCCCAAAATGGGCCCGATTCAGCATACTGTTGCAACAGAGTGTAAAGTAAAGCACTCTCCTAAACACTAAGATAATCTAAACCGGCCCTTTGATCTAATTTGTTAACTCCATGGTGTGTGGAATACCGTGGCATCCAAGAAGGTTATTATAATCTGTGCCAACTGAGAAGGTGTAGCAAGTAATCTGTGGTGTTTTTCATTGGCGGGAAGACAATAATTGACATTGAGTTTTGGAAGGGTCTGAAAAATAATTGAAAAAGGAAATCAAAGTCATAAATTGATCTTTATTGTTTTGCTTAGTTAGGTACCAATAAACTTATTGAAATGAAAAAGCCACTAGATAAAAAAAATACCAAAAATTAAAATGATGAAGAAAAACATGTGGTCAATACAAAACTAAAAGCTGTAAAGCCAAAGAGAGGGATCTGTTTTTAGTTGATTAGCCAAGTGGATTCTACGTCTCATACGTCACTAGATTCACTAGCTGTTAAGTTTGTGAAGGAAGCTCATTTAGTAATTTGTGATGAGGTACCCATGACAAAGTTATGATAAGTATCCGATTTTTGCCTTGCATTCCTTCGTGAGTAGCCAGAACATGTCCAAAAGAGCAAGATTGGCTATCCGTAATAGTGTGCTGGTTCCAATACTGATGTAAGCATGGTAGCGAGATTTGGGTATGGCAGAAGAATCATGACAGTAGGATTAGTGCAGTACAAATGAGATCCTTAAGAAATATGTGTGGTGTTACTTTGGATGACAGAATACGCAATAGTGTGATCAGAGACCGAGGATGTAGAGAAAGAGGATGTAGTGAGTGACTAGAATTGAAAAAAGGAATGTTGCGTTGGTTTGGAGATGTGGAGAGGATGAACGAAGAAAGACTGACAAAGCAAATATATCGGGCGAATGTGAGTGGAAGGGCCGGTAAGGGACGCCCCAGTTGCCCCCCCGTACCAGCCCCCACCTTCTTCGACCAAATAGGGGATGTATTAGCAAAGGGCAAGATTAAAAGTACCCGAAACCGATGTGGGTACATGCAACGACTAATGGATGTCGACGAAGCGAAAGTGATTTGTCAGGATAGTGGCAGGTGACAATCCGTGGTCTCTGCCTATCCCTCTGGGATACAGGTGTGAGCTTATGTATCTGAATGTATTAAGAGATTTATATCTACTGGTGGTTGATAAATACAGAGGCGTCACCATATAAAAAAACATAGTGGAATATAATTTTGCGTCTACATTTTACCCGAGCGAAGCCGGGTTTTCGTCTAGTTATTATTAATATCGTAATAACTTATCTGATAAAGTTAAATTTAAAAAAAATCATTTACGTAGGGTGTTTTGTGATTTGCGTGGCCCTCATTTTTTGAACCTCGATTATCTCTTTAAGTTTATTGCTCTGAGGTGCCCTTTTTATAAAAAGTACTACTTTTACGCATAGATTAAGATACGGATGTCGATTTAGCAAAAATATTAAATTTGAAAATTGCCACGATAATCACCAAAGAATGACATGCCCGAAGAAGCACCCATGTATCACTAAATAACTTCCATATAACTTCCCATAACACAATAAAAACACTTGACCTAGGATACCCTGTGCTAAGGTAACCAGGCAAGGACATTACAAACATCGAAAATCACCCAGACTGAGGCCATTTGTACGGCGGCCCCCAGTGGGAATCGAACCCATGTCTTCTATCTTGGTGGCTAAGCGCTTTAACGGCTCGACCAACGAGGCAATCTAGTACGAGTACGTAGTAATTTTTTTTATGGCATGTGAATACTAGGAAAAAAACATTAGGAAAGGCTCGCCCTTTTCGTCATTCGTTGAATTAAACATTTACATTTACATACAGGCACATACATTGCTTCTGGCCCCACACTAGGATACCCTGTGTCGTGAGAACCAAAAACAGCGACGTCACAAACATGTAAACGTCCAAGACCTGGGGATTTCTTTTTCTCCCCAGCCGGGGTTCGAACCCGGGACCTCTCGCAGGCCTCTAGCGCAACAGATGCGCTAACCGCTACGCCCACAGAGGTCGTCAAATTAAATTTTTGCTTTCCGATTTCAGATATACTTCCTTCATCAATCTTTCGTCCTAGTCTTTTTTTAAAAAGAGTGCCTCACCAAGATTCTGGCTCCATTCCGCGAGACAGTCAAAGGTCCCCCCGAATCGCCGTCACACGGACCGACCCCACCGTAGCCGCTGGTACAAAGATGGCTGCCGTGGATAGCCACAGCAGTCGCCTGCTGGCAAGCGGCGTTGGTGATGATTCTCAGCTCCACGCTGTGGAGCGTCGCCTGAGCTGGTACGGTCCACTGTGCTAAAAGATAAATAAATAACAAATTATTTATACACTTCACAATCACTTTTATTTTGTACTACGTTGTATTTTGTTCTACTATGTACGAAGGGCTTCCCAATACACAAACACAAACACACACACATACGCACACACACACACACACACACACACACACACACTCACACTATTGCATACAACATAATAATAATAATTAGACTAATCATTTCATTCATTTTTAATCATTACGTCATTTTGAAACTTCCTAATAAGCTCTAGCAAGTTTCTCCGTTTTTGCTTTGTATAAGATTTATAACTCTTTGTTTTACTTTATGTCTGGTACATTATCTAGAACAAATTTGCACCTAATTGTAACACTTAGTTAAGGGAAGACACTTGCTCTTGACGCACAGGTTATCCTAGTTCGAGAGCAAGGGCTTCATAAATAACTGTGGCAAATTGAATTTCTCAATAAAGATATTTCTATTTCTATTTCTATTTTATTAATTGTATTTTATTTTTTTCGAAATCACTTAAACAGAAAATTTTGAGACTGTTTCCTATCGTCGCCAAATGTTAAAATGTCAACCTACTAGTCCAGTCCCCCACTATACAGACTATAGTCTAGTGTGGGGCTCGCCGGTAGACTCTGTCATAGTATTCTTAACATAAACCTATTAATTCTTAGTTTCTCATATTCTACTTAACATTGTGTAAAGTGGCTTAAATAAATATATTTATGTTTTTTTATGTTTAAAACTTGTACTGCTCTTATATTACGTAACTTTCCACTCTATCACAGAATACATAATAGTACGTGTACAAAAGATTCACTCCGCAAAATCAATTAAAGAAAAAGGGACTCTAGCAGCGATACAATTAGGTGCAATTCAGATCGCACGGCGCTAAAAAAGCTACGTTATATTCACCTACATGTTGCCTCTCTTTCTATCGCGTAACTCTTACCTCTTCTGGCGCCTGAATTCCTACCTATTTGCCACCCCGGAGTGGTCGCCGCATGTACTTACTCGTTCGATACCGACACGCGTAGTGAATCAGGCCTGACTCTATCGGGTTAAGCATTTAGACAAATCGAAAGAGTCAAAATAAGAATGTGTATGACAGTTCGGAGTAGGAGTATGAGATACCTACTGGGAAAAAAGTCCCAGAAAGTAACAGTGTGACATAAGGTGGTGTGACATACCGGGAACAAAAGGGCTAAATCAGACAACTCCATACAGTAGAGTCTTACGTAATTGCATCCCTGGTCCCAAACTGGGATATCCTATGTATAAAGACTAGCTTTCGCCCGCGACTCCGTCCGCGTGGACTTTAGTTCAAAATGTTGCAACCCCGCTCACTCCCGGTAAGGGTTAAATTTAGGAAAACCGTGAAACACGTGTTCAATCAATTGTGTTGAAGAGTATTTATTTCAAGTTTCAAGAAAATCTGACAACATTTTTTTATACCTCCATACAAACTTTAACACCGCCGTTTACCCCTTTAGAGGGTGAGTTTCAAAAAATCCTTTCTTAGTGCTCCCCTAGGCTCTCTAAGGAACTCCCATGCCAAATTTCAACCCCCAAGGTTCAGTAGTTTGGGCTCTGCGTTGATTCTAAGTCAGTCAGTCAGCTTCTCCTTTTATATATATATATAGAATAGAAGAAGATATAATCTAGACTGAGGCCATTTGTAAAAATGTACAGTGGCACCCAGTGGTAATGAAACCCATGATTTCCGGCTTTGTGGGCCAGGGACAAGCCTCTGTAACATGATTTTCAGAAACTTGTTAGTTCATCCTCTTTACTCTACAAGGATGGATGCTGATTATATTTTCTTACATTGTAAAAAATAATTCTTGTCCTACTATCATACAGTCAAAAGCACTTTCTTTAGAAATAAATCCGCCTTTGCACGTATTTTTTGTCACAAACATGTTGTTTAAGTTACATTATGTTGTTTTATTGTGCAATAAAGTGTAACAACATTCAAGCTTTATGTTCAGACTAGTCAGTTCGTAAAGAAAACATTAAAACAAAAAAAAATTGACTGGCTGTCGACTAGCTGACGCAGCCATCTATTTCGTGTCGTTTGTTACTAGCGCGAAAAAAAAGTCGCAGTGGTTCCATCATGGAACTCGGCAATGGAACTACTGCGAAAGATTGTTTGTGGAATCAGAATCAGAATCAGAATAACGTTTATTATTTGTCGTTTCTTAGCCTATATTTACACAAGCGCCCGGGCCAGGGACGTTCAAAAAAAGAAGTATGCGTCCTTTCGGATCTTAGCTTCTTGTTATGTTTATCTTAGCCAAAACTTGAGGCCATTTTTTTTCATTTGTTTGTTGAAGATTTTTTTAAATTTACAGAAATATTATAAATTGTATTTCAGTCAAACTGCATAAAATAAATTGTCATTCTGCCACACTGTATAATGGTTTTGTGGCAGATGCATGCATGCATGCACATACATACATTGCTTCTGGCCCCTCACTAAGATACCCTGTGTCGTGGGAACCAGAAACAGCAACGTCAGAAACATGTAAACATCCAAGACCTGGGTTTAATTTTTTTGTCCCCAGCCGGGATTCGAACCCGGGACCTCTCGCATGATAGTCCGATGCGCTAACCGCTGCGCCACAGAGGTCGTCAATCGACATTGACATTCAACGTAATGAATGTGGATGAAGGAATGTAAATTCTTTACCTTGAAATAAATTTCTGATTTCTGATTTCTGCATTGATAGATAGTAGTATACTTAAAAATATTGCTTTTCATTTACCAAGAGCATCCAAGTACGTACCGTCGCTAGTTTTCCCGTAACCGGAAGCGGTCCCAGTGAGTCCGGCGAAGTCGCTGTCCGCGTCATTCATGCTCGGGAGGGGGATGACGTCAATGTTATCTGCAATGCGATACAGGGCATTATTATGTCGCTTCCCGCTGTCTCTCGATCAGACGGCGCGGTGCATATGCGGGGGACCTTTCATACAATCATTCACATTGACTCTGATATAAATTATTTATTAGGCTCTAATTATATGCGTCCGCGCGACCGAGCAGCCCGGCCGCTACACCACGAAATTACAAGCAATACGGTATTTGACACTATCAACAATAAATTATTTGAGATGCTCGATTAAAACAAAAATTACAAAATGATCCGAAAAATGTATTTCTTTTAATCATTTACATTTACGTTATATCAATTTTTAAATAGATGAAACCTAAAAAGAGTGCTCTGAACTGTGACGTCACAAGCAAGTATTTTCATACAAAATTCCGTTTTAAAAGTAACTCATTTGACATCCTGTCAAATACCCAATTGTGTGTAACGATTTATTTAAATAGCGGTGCGGTCGCGCCTTCGAGCGGCGTAGTCGCGCGGCCCGGCCGCTCGTACGAGTTTCAACGTGTTCATTTGTATCGATGCTTTTAAAGCGGACGGGACGCTCTTTTGTTGTTTGTGAGAACGTGTGGAGAGCGGAGACGCTCGGGCGGCTTCATATAAATCAAAAAGCGACCGACCAAAATCTGAATCTGCGGCCAAACCGCTCGGTCGCGCGGACGTTTATAATTAGAGCCTTATCATTATCATCAACCTATTATGTCCCACCGAGAGGTACGGGTCTCTTCCCTGAAGAAAGTTTAGGCCATACTCCACCACGGGGGCAAAGTCCGGATTGGTGGAAGCTTATAAGACTAGTGGCTGGTCTTGCTGTCTTATTTGTTATTTTAAGTTTCAAGAAAATTAGACAACATTCTTTATACCTCCCATACAAATTATGGCAACCCTTTTCGCCCCCTTAGGGGTTGAATTTAAAAAAAATCCGGTCTTATTCCTTGTCTACATTATATATTTCAGCTTCCTAGGTCCAACGGCTTGGGCTGGGCGTTGATGAGTGAATGAATCAGACAGTCAGGACTTTGAATTTTATTTATATAGATAGATAAAGAACTTATAGTTCAGTTAATTAATGAGAAAATAAAACTTAAAATAAGATTCAATTATACGGCATGTGTCACAGTAAGATACATCTTAATTACAGATATAGGGCATGCAGCTTAAGTTAATTTTTAAAAACATTCATATTTTCTATATACCTACAGCGTGTCCCAAAAATGACACGTCACAGTGACACCGGAGGTAGACCTGCTCAAGAGGCGTCGAACCAACCTAACATGACCTCAGTAAAAGTTGCACGGTTTTCGAGATATGGCCAATTTATACTTATTCTAAATTTTCACTTTTTTTAATAACTTTAGTGCTGGCACTAAGTTAGATAGCCCGCGTTCCACTACCTCTTATAACGAGTGGAACTGACAAATCATAGACACTCACTACTAAGCTCCACCGCCGGTATCCTCACCATAGCAATGTCAGACAAAATGCCTTCTGGACTCCAACTAGAGTGCGCGTTCACATTGCTCGTGTCCACCCTTGTCCCTCCGGAGAAAAGCTTTACGGAGCCGAGGACTACGGTGAAGTGTCTCGCCTGGAGCCGGCCGTCCCACCAGCAGTGCGCGGCAGTGAGCACGCGAGTGGTTGAAATGAGCGTGCCGCTGCAGACTGATTGCCAACCGGAGGTCAGGGTTATCAGTATGCCTGCCTGGAAAGTTTTGAAACCTACTTTATAGTTCTTCGAAAACCTTTGTGACGCAGCGATTAGTGTATCTGGGTGGGGAAAAAAACCCAGGTCTTGGATGTTTACATGTTTGTGATGTCGCTGTTTTAAGGCCCCACGATACAATGTATCCAAGTGTGGGGCCAGAAGCAATGTATTTGCCTGTATGTAAATGTTTACGTTTATACTTTTTTAGAATTTCCTATATGAAACCCAATTGCAATCTTTGAGCCCAATTGGAGGGAGAAGGAGAAGAAGGAGATGAGAAAGAAGGAGAAGGAGAACCGATGGTATGTTACGATGTCGTAACGTGTTTCCACGATGTTTATCTTTACTTTTGTTAGTGAGTGAATTTATATATAACTTTGTTTTACAGGCACATACATTGCTTCTGGACGACACAGGGTATCCCCACTCAGGACTCTACCCCACCCCAGGGTATCCCCTGTGTCGTGGGCACCAGAAATAGCGACATCACAAACATCTAAACATCTGAGACCAGGCGTTTTTTTTTTGTCCCCAGCCGGGATTCGAACCCGGGACCGCGAACCCACTCGCATGGTAGGCAGCAGATGCGTTAAAAAATCAACTTCGCGATTCGAACCCACGATCTCTCGAAGGAGAAGACGGCCCTCTATTACTCCGGTACCACCGCTGTATAAATCAATATTAGAAATTAGAAAGAAACGTTTTTCATTTTCACTTGATGAGCTCAATTCCGAGAGTAAAATTAACCCGTATTCCAGCGCGTAAATATTTGAAATCTAAAAAGGTTTCTGATGTAATTATCTTTTATTAGTGAAATTGGCTTTGTTATTTTAACCTTCCATTATTTTTGTCCTCTCTTGCCACTTAACGAACACTCCAACTTGAATATTGTTTACATGTATTTGTATGTTCAATTTAACCTAGAGTGTCACAGTGATTTTTCCGAGCGGTTCCGTGCTTCGCAAGGCACGTTAAGCAGTTGGTGCCGGATGCCGTCCATAGATGGCAGTCGTTAAGCCAAGTCAGAGGCCTTAGGGTGGCTTGCAAACTTCTGACAGTAAGACCAGCCACTAGTATTACAAGCATCCACCAATCCGGACTTGGCCCCCGTGGTGGAATATGGCCTATACCTTCCTCAGAGAAGAGACCCGTGCCCCTCGGTGGGGACATAATGGATTGATGATGATGAGATAGATAGAATATTCTTTAATGTATGTAGACCAGGAGTTTCACATGAGATTTGACAATAACATACCTACTCTGTTCAAGGACCCGAACTCTGGAAACAAATACTCGCATATCATTGGTCAATGCGCGCGGCTAAAGATAAGCAAAACAATAAGCGAAGATAGTCCGCTCCATAGGGTAGAGGTTGTGAAATTGAATCCAGAGCGAACTGAGGTGATTCTTGCATTCTCTTCGCTCGGGCTTTAACTACGAATCGCTGAAGGAGCGAGGGATTCAATACTACTGAGTGCGTATACTGAGTTTTGTCATTCACTTCTCACTCACTCACAACACTCTGCTTTTCACTACCATCTAAGAGGTATGAAAATGAGTACTTGCGTTCCAATTTCAAAAATTTGACAATTAGTTACTTACAAGTTTTGCAGCAAAGAGTTTGGAATTTCAGTAAGTAGTTCCAAAGTCGGTTTTAAAACTTATTACTTGGGTTGGAGTGAAAAAGATAGAGGACGAATCCTCAAGAGTGAAAGAGAAGTCCGATTTCTTAGTAAATGAGTGCATTAGTATATAAATTCAAAATTGGTTTTTGAGTCTATTTACTTAAAGGTGCCTAAAGGTAAATAGATTCAAAACCCAATTTTCAGTATTCACTTTGATGCATCTTAGCTTGAACAACAATAGCGTGTTTTGGGTCCTAAATTTGGGCATCATTTCGAGCAGATGGAGTGAAAAAAATATTCTTTATTTGTACCTACTGTGGTGAACAAATTTATGCAGCTAAAATTAAAATTAGCACTGGTTTTTTCCTCTTTTCAATGAACTTTTTTCACACCTGAATAAAAACAAACTGCACTGCTATCGCTTAGATCTCTTCACCAATACAATCTCCATTTAACGCAGAGTAGGGTGGTGTTCATAACTCAATTCGATCAAAAGTGTAGCGTACATCCCGCTCTGCCGGGGATGCCTGAAAGAAGAGGAAACACCCGCCCACGTGACCATCTACTGTGAAGGCGTGGAGAAATAACGGACCGCGCCGCCATTGGGAAGCTGGGATCCCTTCAGGAGGCCTGCAGTGACATCAGATCACTGCTGGTCTTCTGGAAAGAGATAGGCTCTCTGGAGTAAACTCACAGCCTTGCTACGTACAATGGCCCAACTATGAGGCCAAGTGTGGAAATCTTAAGTCAAACTAACTAACTAACTAAGTGTAGCGTAGCTCTCTTCGCCTTTAAGGCGACGATATAATCCTTATCTAGAAAAACATGTTAATTAATGTTCCTATGTTATGTTTCTATCATCTTGATTTATTGGACATTTCAAAGGTAGATTTTGCCCGATTGTGCTAATGTAAACATTTGTGAAGTAAATAAACTATTTTCGTTTCATTTCAAATCAAAACAAATAAATAATAAAATAAACCTAATGAATATACACAATGATATTCTAAATTATAAATTGAATTCTAAATTGTAAATGGTTTTATTGAGCAGAACAAAACTTAACATACACATGACATGACATTTAAAAAAGATGTCATTAAGAATAGTGACGTTTTACTGCGATAAACCTTCTTATCTTCCTAACCTGTAGCGCTATCTTTCTTTGTGTAACAAATGTTGTTTTGCTTAGCGAGTTGAGGCAAGTCGATAAAAATTAACGTTAAAAAGATGTATGTTTAAGTCGGCCACAAGCAGCCGCAAAGCAGTCGAAATATTGAATCCAAATTCTGTAAATACATCACACATATGCGTTTATCTTGTATCAGAGTAGGAAAGCTAGTATTGAGTTCAGCATAGAAGAAAAGGTGGGGGGTTGGGTTTCTCCATAGGTTTGTATTTTTAATGGCTCGGAATTCCAAATCAATATTTTGAAATTAAATTCTGAAATGGAATTCCCACTTTTTTTAAAGTAAATCTTTCGTAACTTACACAACCGATCTTAAAATTGAGCACTCTTGCTCAGCAAAGCTAAAAAATCCTCTCAGCTTAGTCAATGATCCACGGAAATCACCACAGGTAGGAACGGTAGAATTTGGATTGTTGCGTTGGACGACAAAAAGATTTAAAACAGTCTTAAAAAAATAGTTGTCAATATTTTTTACCCAACACCCCAAAAGCTGGGTAATGTGGTTGGCTCGTATGAATGTATGTGAAGATAACTAATATTAAATTAAAGATTATAAGATATTTGCCATTGACATGCTACAAAAATTTACAATTCTTTACGTGAAATAAATTTTTAAATTTACTGTCTGGGATTTCATTTAGTTCAATGCATGGCTTCTAGGTTTTATAATAATAATAATTTACTCTAAAGGATCAAGTTCGGAGTTTGTTTACGCATATTTTCTCCAAAATTATCTAGATTTTCAAATGGACACCTATTTCAAAAATTATTATTATTAATAAATTAAATTATTTTGTTGGTATCATCAGCAACCTATTATGTCCCCACCGAGGGGCACGGGTCTCTTCCCTGAGAAAGTTATAGGCCATATTCCACCACGGGGGCCAAGACCGGATTGGTGGAGGCTTGTAAAACTAGTTGCTGGTCTTACTGTCCGAAGTTTTCAAGCCGCCGTAAGGCCTCTGACTTGGCTTAACGACTGCCATCAATCGACGGCAGCCGGCACCAACTGCTTAAGGTACCTTGTGAACCACGGAAATTTTGTTTGAGGAAATTTTGTCTGAAATTATAAAATTAGATAAGAAAATGGACAGTTAACTTAACTTGCAACATTCATTACGTCGCAGGATCTGTGCCAGTTTGAACAAAAAAATAATAATTTAGATTTTACGCAGCTAAGCGTGATACTGCAACTAAACAGGATTTAGTAAGTTGTAGTCTTAAATATTGTTCGTAGATTATTTATTAGGTTTCATTTAATTCCCGTTTCATCATCATCATCATCATCAACCCATCATGTTCCCACCGAGGGGCACGGGTCTCTTCCCTGAGGAAGGTTTAGGCCATACTCCACCACGGGGGCCAAGTCCGGATTGGTGGAGGCTTGTAAGACTTGTGGCTGGTCTTACTGTCAGAAGTTTTCAAGCCGCCCTAAGGCCTCTGACTTGGCTTAACGACTTCCATATATGCTTAGCTGCTTAACGTGCCTTGCGAAGCACGGAACCGCTCGGAAAAATGCCACTAGCGTTAGTCATAGACGGTGACCCATCCATGGACTGAACGCGCCGTATGTTGCTTAACCTTATTGATCGTTTAAGATCACTCAGGCAGCCCATACTACGAGCGATTCCCGTTTACTATATAAATATGTCTGATCATCGCGAGTCATTAAAAATACTCTTCGTAGATAAGATTACAAAACTCAAATCTGTACTCCGGACGGTAGATAGGTTTACCCGACATTCATAAGTCGTAATAATTCGTATATCGTTTCAGATAAATCCTAAAAATACATTCTCCTAAGCAGCCCAATAGGCTTCTCGTGCCGTTTTATCCAGTAAATAATGTAAATATACACTTACTTGGTGGTAAAACGATCCCAATTCAGCCTCCGACCCGCCTACGATTCGCGGCGTAGTCTCTTCGAACAACTTTATAGCTTCGGCGAGCGGAATACCAATCGTCTCATGATACCCTGGAAGGTCTTGAGAGGAACAACCGAGAATTAGTGCTAAGAGACACAGTGACTGGAATCGACACATCGTTTTCCCTTTTTCATTGACCTACAATTTGGTACGACAATCCGATGTCCACTGCAAAGTTAATTTACCCACGGATTAACCTCCACAATTCTGGCCTGACGTAATAATAAAAAACCATTGTTATATTCAAGGTCAGGGTAGAATGTTATAACAGGACGATTTTGTTACGGAATATGCATGAACTGTCATAATAAGCTATCATTTGCAAACGCGGCACTGCCGGTTGACGTGTAAACAATGACTGTCTTGATTCGGTTGCCTAATTGAACTGATAAACACGATAATTGGTTTGTTATCGATAGATACCTGTAAAATTTCTAGAGCCGTCGTAGGTATATAGAACATAAACGAACATCATCATCAACCCATCATGTCCCCACCGACGGGCACGATTCTCTTCCCTGAGGAAGGTATAGGCCATACTCCACCACGGGGGCCAAGTCCGGATTGGTGGAGGCTTGTAAGACTAGTGGCTGGTCTTACTGTCAGAAGTTTTCAAGCCACCCTGAGGCCTCTGACTTGGCTTCGCGACTGCCACCTATCGACGGCAGCCGGCACCAACTGCTTAACGTGCCTTGCGAAGCACGGAACCGCTCGGAAAAATGCCACTAGCGTTAGTAATTGACGGTGACCCATCCATGGACTGAACGCGCCGTATGTTGCTTAACCTTAGTGATCGCTTAAGATCACTCAGGCAGCTCAGGCTACGAGCGAAAACGAACCTTGTGACGTAAATAATTAATAATACATTAGGAAATATTTCAGTTCCGAACCGCTTGGCTTTTTTCAATTCGACACAGACGATACCTCTTTAAGTTTACAGTATCAGGATAGTACGTCATCGGCTAGGCGCTTAGGAGTAGACATCTGCGCCCTTTTCGATTGCAGCGGCTCTTCTCAAAGGCCTCTTTTAATTACCTTCGTCAAACCTTTGACACGGAACGTCTTTAAAAGTAATTTTAGATACTTTTACAGATGGGGTATCGGCAAGCGCAGCGAAGGACGACCAGCCACAAGATGGACAGACGATCTTATCCAAGTGGCAGGAATACGCTCGATGCAAGCCGCTTCCAACCGGTATTTGTGAAAATCCATGGAGGAGGCCTATGTCCAGCAGTGGACTTCTTGATGGCTGAATGATGATGATGATGATGGTAGGCGGGGAACAAGTGCAGATTCGTTCGGACCACTTCTTGACTTTCGTCGTAAACAGACGCACAGAGTTAAACACAGCTGTAATACGAGGGCTGCTACTTATGTATGCGGAATAGAAAAAATAAACAAATGTATATGGCTAAATATGCTTTTATTGTTTTTCAAAGTATTCTCCACTATGATCGATGCACTTTTGCATTCGATGAAACCAATTTGTAAAACACTTTTTCCACTCTGATTGAGGTATCTCCAAAACGTGCTGTTTGAACGTATCTACGGCATCTTCACGGGTCGAAAATCGTTGACCACGTAATTTACTCTTTATATTTGGAAATAAATAGAAATCATTGGGAGCCAAATCAGGGCTGTACGGTGGATGACCCATCAATTCTATTTTTTGACCATCCAAAAATGTAGTTGTTTCCTGAGATGTATGACAGCTGGCATTGTCATGGTGAAGTATGATTCTGCGTCGCTGGTTGTTTTGGCGTATTTCTTCAAATACTTCCGGCAAACAAATGGTCGTGTACCACTCCGAATTAACCGTTCTGCGATTCTCCAGTGGTATTGTAGCCACATGGCCATTAATACCAAAAAAGCAGGCCACCATTTGCTTTACAGTGCTTTTTGCACGAGCCACTTTCGTAGGGTTCGGCTCATTTTGAAACACCCAAACTGTTGATTGTTGTTTAGTTTCGGGATCGTACGCGTAGATCCAGGATTCGTCACCTGTGTAGATATTATAAACAGATTTTGAGTCACCTCCGTTGAATTTTTTTAAGGTTTTCTTGCACCATTCGACGCGAGCATCTTTTTGATCCTGAGTTAAGTTGTGCGGGATCCAACGCGAACAAATTTTTTTTACAGAAAAATGTTCATGTAATATCCTATGAATGCTCGTCATACATATGCCAAGAATAGCCTCTATCTCGCGATACGTAACATGGTGGTCTTGCATTATTAGTTTTCGCACAGCTTCAATATTTTGTGGCACAACCACCGATTTCGGGCGAACTTCTTTAACTTCGTCCGTGAGCTTACTGCGCCCGCGATTAAACTCACTAAACCAGTGATACACAGTCGTTTTTGATGGAGCTTCACCACAAAAAGTCGAAGTTAATTGATCTACGCACTGTTGTTGCGTTAAACCACGTCGAAAATCGTAATAAATCATAGCACGAATATTTTCACGAGTGAGTTCCATTTTTTCAGCGATATGACATTTTAAACCGAACAAAAACAAAACACTAAACGCGGCCAGTATTTAAAAAAGGAACGAATTTGACCATGGAGGTCATACATTGCGTTTAAAATTATTGGAGTCCCAGATTCCGCATACATAAGTAGCAGCCTATGTAATTATGGATTTGACTAACGTTTGGAGTTATTACCCACACGGCCACTTAAAGACCCGATACCCCGGGCACAGCGGTTGCATTTTTTTTTGTAAAAAATAAAAACCTACTTGAACACATTATAGCACAAAAAACGCAGAATTAACTGAAACGAATATAACTTTCAAAATCGATGTAGGTACATGTTTGTAAGTACGTATCGTAGAAGTACAATTTGGATTGTACCAAATTATGCCGGTGACAAGCTACACGACCACCACATTACGCTTCGCTTTCTGCAATGTATTTACGTAGTTCGACTTTCAAGGTCATCTAGGGAAGAGGCCCGTGCCCCTCGGTTAGGACATAATAATGGGTTGACCCAATCGTCCTGTACAATCTGTCTCATAAATGTACGTAGCTCGGAAACAAAATCATTCGAAGCCAAAAGAGAAGCGTGCGTTCTACCGCTACCATGGCTCCATTTATTAACAGTATTAGCATCATGGGTCAACAGATCCTGATACTGGAAAAATCAATCACAAATACATACATAAGCTCACGTTTGTATCCCAAAGACCAGGGGCTGCCACTTGCCACGATCCTGACAGATCACATTCGCTTCATCGACATTCATTAGTCGTTGCCATTTTTGCCCCGTGGCAAAGAATTATGATTTGTAAAAAAACGCAACATAAAATTGATAATTTGAATCTGCCGCCATTGTATCGAAAATGGTCTGGATTGGCCGATTCTAAGATGACGTCACAAGTCAATAAAAAAGGCGTCGGTCTTCATTCTTTCTTACGTTCATTGGTTGGTTGACTGGGAAGTGACGTCATAATACCAGTACGACGCCATATTGCCCAAGATAGCGTTTTGGCGGCTTAGATAAAAAGTCAATTTTCGTTTGCCTTTTTTAGAAGAAATACACAAAAGAATTTAAAATGACCACTTTCTGAGAACTCCATGAACACAAACAAACAATATGAGATGGCTTTCAGAAATCGGTCAAATAGCCTAATTTACCGTGTACTATTTAATCACCCGTGGCACTATCACTAACCCCCGAATACCTAGTGTATCGTCACTGGAAATGCGTTATTGCCCTTGACACTACCGGTAAAGTCAAAGGAAATAAAAATTTCCCATGGCACTACAAGTAGTGCCAAACTGTAGTGCCACGAGGGAAAAAGAGTCGTTGCGTGCAGCACGCCGGTTTCGGGTACTTTTTATGTTGCCCTTTGCTAATACATCGAGTATATTATTAATATAATAATTAATACAGGACTTACCTCATGGTTATGTTGTCCAGCGATGCATGCTAACACACTACATTTCTAGCGTAAGGCGTTTTCGGTCCTAAGTTGTAGGATGTAGGTTTTACTGTTGCTATTACCATTAGCGATATATTTGTATAAATATGTTCTATAAAAGACAATATTATTTAGTATTGGTTGCGCTAGAAAGGCGCTTGATCAGTTGCGTTACGACCTTGAAAAGTACAAATGAAAACCATTGTCATGGTGAGCCGCCGCAACACACCCAACAATTTACAGTTTAAGAAGTAAATTCTTGTGAGGTAACCCTTTGAGGCTTTCCTTTCCTTTTCCAACCCTTTAAGAGGAAACACTGAGGCAGTTTTTCCATACAAATATGTCCCCTGTTTCCTCCCTGGATAATGCCAGTAGAGCAATTCTTTTTTTCCATAAAATCTATGGCTACTATAAGCATGTCCCTATGTTTTTATTTTTTTCATAAATCTATTATTAAAAGAGACAGATATATGAACATTCAAAAACCTAAAAAATTGGCCCGATTTTCCGCTGTATTCAAAAAATCAGAAAAGCTATTTTACTAGATTATATAAAAAATGGAAAACATAGGAACACGGCCAAAGCCTTTCTTTAATTATTTATGAAAAAAATAGTTAAATTGGTTAAGTTTTGGAGAAGAAATCAGGGGACTACGAATCGTTGATTTTGTGTATTTTTAATAGCTATTATTGTGTTGTTCGATTGTTGGAAAATAACAAGTAGGTTATAAACCTTTTATATGAAATGCTCAAAGCACACTAATATCAATACTGCCGCGCTAACAGTAAGAGCAGTAAGTCGATTTTTATCAAAAATGTGTTCATCGCCGCGTCATGCTCTAAAAACTGGTCTGATCCCCGTTTTTCTACCTTCACTGGAACCTAAAAATACCATGACGCATAACAGCAGTAAGTCAATGAAATGATTTTGTTTTCATGGCGTAAAAGCAGGAAATATACTTACTTCACGTTAATTACTGTACATCCGAAATCTATATTCTATTTTGCTAATAATAAAAACAGTCTCTGTAAGTGAACATTATTGTTGTGTAAATGGGCTTAATCAAAAACTTTTAACTTAGAATGTCAGCACTAATCACACTTACTGCTTTTTTCTCAAATCAAATAATCTGTGAAAATTTCAACTGTCTAACTATCACGGTTCATGAGATACAGCCTGGTGACAGACGGACGGACAGACGGACGGACCAACAGCGGAGTCTCAGTAATAGGGTCAGTTTTACCCTTTGGGTACAGAACTTTAAAAAGGAAACTCAAGAAGTAGTAATATGGATGGATAATTGTTGCGCCCAAAACAAAAATTTCGCTCTTTTCAGTTTTTTGGTGTACATTATTAAAAGCCAGCATTTACATGCGATAAAAATTTAAATACTTTGAGCCTGGTCCCTCTTTTAAATCAGTCGACAGCTTCCTACACCAGGTTGAACAAGCTATGCAAAGAAAACAAAAACGTATAATTTTTCAGATTTTGTCGATTCAGTACAGCAAGCAAACTCTAAAAGGGTTATTCTCAGAAAATGGCTTAGATTAACTCAATAAAAAGTAACAAATATGGCCGTAATGGCCCCTGAAAATTGAATTGTAGCATATTTGTAGGTTTCGGGACCATAACGGTATTCACTTTAATTACGTACTACTTTCAGAGCCTTCTAGAAAAAAACTGTAGGTAATTTACTACATTTCAATGTTTGTAAGTATAGATGTCTCACTATATTATCTTTTAAATTATACATAGTGATTACTGCTTATTAGTTAACATCTTAGTTTTTTTGTACCACAAAGTGACACGTAATTTCATACAAAATATAGATATCGAATGTATGGAATACTTAGCATTAAAGCAGTAACTAGGGCACTTACTGCGGTTATTCGAAGCAATCAGTACAAATAGATTTAACTCGTACTAGAAATAATAGGAGTTTTCGTCAATTAAATAATATAGTACTATAATAACTAAATAGTAATTTAGTTATTATAATAAAGCATGCATCATGAAAGAACTCCATTTAAGCTACATATTGAAAAATCAGAACTACAAAAACTTATAAGCTAAAGTAGAAGTAAATAAAAATGTAATCCAAAACTTTGTCCTCCATTTTCTCAACTTTGAAATTTCCGACTTACTGCTCTTACTCTTAGCACGGCAGAATAATGTTGAAAGTAAATCTAAAGTTAGGTATAAAAAAACTATTCAGTGGTCAAACCGTTTCTCTCTCTTACTGATCTATAAAAAACTTGTATGTAATGGTCCGGAGCGTGCTAAATTTCGTGGTAGGTTACGACCGTCGCGGGAATGGGAAAATGGGGATAGGTTGAAACGCATATTGAATGAAATGGGAATCAGATCAATAATGAACTTGGATCTAAACGAGCGGATTATTTTTCGATCTGGTAACAGACAATCGATATAAAAAGTTTCTTTTTCTCCCAAAATAAATCGTCTCTTTTAATTTTTTCGTAAAGTAAGCCTGAGATCCACAAAATAAAATAGCGGAAGTCCAGTAAGTAATAGCCAGAGTCAAATAAAATAATAAGACGAAACAACACTCCGCACACGACGAACGAAATCAACTTGCAGACTACGCCCGGCCCGCTCGCGAGCGTGGCGGGCGCAGGGCGCGGCGGCGGCGTGTGCGGCGCGGCGGGCGTGCCACGCACACATTGACAGTCCCATTCACACATTGATAGCTCGTTTCTTCGGGCATCGCGCGACAGCAATAGATTTTACAAATACCTATTTTTCAATTCTCTAACCCGTGATGTTCCCTCTTAAGAGCCTGTCCAGACGGTGCGTTTGTCTACGTTTGTCTTGCTCTAGCGTATTCCAAATTGCGCGTAAAACGCGTGTTATGTATAACGCAGCCCTGTTTCCTTCAGTATAGTGAATCACAGTATTATTGTGCAACCCAGTATTGCAGTTTACATAAAACTAAAGTGTCGCTTAGTGTCGTGGCCTTTTCTCAATCAAACATCGAACAGAAGGGACAACCCCTACTTTAATTAGCACCTAAGACTATTGTAGAACTTAAATAAAGCTTTTATAAAAATAAATAGTTTTTTTAAAACGTCCTCCGCTGCCGCTCACACATAATTCGCGCATCTGGACGGGTGTATGTATGTAGCTCTTGCACCTCGGAAACGCGCGAGTGTGTACGCGCAAGTGCCATCGCGCCTAAAGCGCTTCGTCTGGACATGCTCTAAGAGGGCATTAGAGTTAAGTTGGTAAAAAAATATACTAAATATAAAAAACTAGACCCAATAAAAACGTATAGGGGCATTTCTCCACGGGGTCCGAATTTGACGGCCTGGCGCATAACATGTCCAGGTTATCAAAATATACCCCTGTAAAAAATACTACTGTGTCCTCTAGGTTCTCGCCTACCTGGAGAACATGCAAACTTTGCTGAAAACCGTTTGCAACTCACAGAAAAAAAAACTGAAATGGCTGAAAATGACCTTCGGTGGCTTGTCCCCAACCCAAAACCTGACAATTTATAATTATTTCTATAAAATTCAGACTGTTTTCTGGAAATCTATTTATGTTCACATATTGTCAGATAGTTAAAGTACCTCTTATTTAAATATCATAAGAATCTAATCAATAGTTCACCTACAATAGCAAGATGTTTGAGTGTCCCTTGCTTCTGCCTGAATTCGGTGGCACTTATGAACCAAGCGTTTCCTCGGTCGTAGATTACTCTAGGATTTCACGGTGTGGACCAGCCACTATGTCATTCACCCCGCAGCGCCCGAGGTCAACGGACGGGTGATTGAATGAAAGTCTTGGGAAATATCAGGGTAAGTAATTCATTCTTCAGATTTGGTCCAGGGCACACTTTGACTTCGGTAGAGGTGTTATTAGGAAGAATACTTATTGACTGTAAAATCTAGTGCCTACTGCACAATTTATCTCAGTGACTACTTTCTAGTGCCTTGAGCTGGGGTTGATACGTGGTGTTGTATAACAGTGAACTTGAAAAAACTATCTTTTCTGATTTCGGTGTGCTTGATTTCGGAGGCTTTTTGAGCACCGAAGTCAGAAAAACGTCCACCGAAGTCAAATTTGCCTGATTTCAGTGTATTTCGTTCGACTTTAGAGAACCGAGGTCAGATTCCTTACTTGTAAGTTTCAAGTAGGATATGCGCATTTGTTTTTTTGGGAAAAGTAATCGCTAACTGTGAAAGAAAACATCGTGTGGAAACAAAATATATCACGTTTTACAGTTTTTAGCCCTTTATCCAAAACAATCGATAAAATTCCCGAAAGACGAAAAAAAAAACGACCACCAAAGTCAGCCATTTTTGCCTCTTCTGGAGAAATGCCCATAACTTTCTCGCTACTTTGTCTATAACAATGCTCACTCTGCCTTTCCATGAACGAGCATCCCATTGCCCGGTCACGACACTGCGCTTAGCTAAACAAACATTTTGCGTACAAGCGACAGTGTCTACAAGTTACAAGTCTAAAGCTTGCTACACACGTAACGATATATCGTAGCGATTAAACTGTGCAAGCCTATTTGCGCGGATATATCGATCGTGTGTATGACAAATCGTTGTAGATTTATCGATCATGGTTGGCACACACGATCGATAAATCTGCGCAAATCGGCTTGCAGTTTAATCGCTTCAATATAATTATCGTTACCTACATGTGTAGCGGGCATAAGTGTGACACAGATTAAACATTGAATGATAATAGAAACAAATGTATTTATAATATAAACATTTACATACGGGCACAAACATTGCTTCTGGCCCCACACTAAGATACCCTGTGTTGTGGAAACCAGAAACAGCGACATCACAATCATGTAAACATCCTGGTTTTTTTTTGTCCCCAGCCGTGGTTCGAACCCAGGATCTCTCGCATGGTAGGCTGATGCGCTAACTGCTGCGCCACAGAGGTCGTCAATTTATAACCCTTACCTTGTTTAACTTTGTAATTTATACGTACCTAGAAGAAAATTATTTTAACAAAGTCCGTTCATAACTAGAACAATGTTGCCTAGTTAATAAACTAATCTTTTGATCTGTATTCGTGAGCCAATTACCGATAAATGAATTTGCTGCTCTTAAAATAATATTTTATAAAGGTTTGGAGCAACAAACTTGCGACCAAGATCTCTGACAAACGCTGTCTACCCTTATCGCCAACAAAATAAGGTCTTATTTCCTTTATCGATACAGGCTTTTCTTAATTTGTTGCTGGCGCTGAGGCCCTGTATAGCCTCGGGATAAATAAAAAAACACGAATGGAGAAAACTTAAATTAACGACAACGCAAATTTGAGTTATTAAATCACTCAGCGGAATAAATTTGAATGGGTAAATGAAACAACAGTTGCTAAAACTTGGATATAAAATACGGACATGAAAATCACTGTTTACATTGTAACGAAATTATTTTATTAGGTCTACTAATAGAATCATGTGTTGCTAAAACAACACAAGCAACCATTTTTTCAAATTTCACTTTTCAACGGCATTCGATTGTATGACCATAAAGCCATATTTGCTGCAAATATCACACAAATCGAAATTTCTGCCGCAAGTTTTGATGACTGCCTATCCAGATGGTAAGAAACCATTAAATATTAAAAAAAAAATTCAGAAAATTAAAGATTTACATGCCGGACGAGGACCATATTAAAAACTTCTATGAAGAAATTTTCAACTGGCAAACCACAGAGAAAGACGATGTAGAGGTGTCTTAGATTTTAATTACATTAAGTACATACTTATTTCTTAAGTTATTGTTTCTAGTAAAAAAATTGTGACCTTGTCTTTCAATTATAAGTAGTGTTGTTGCAAAACAACACATATCCAGTTCATAAAATGCTCAAAAAAATACATTTACACTAAAATATTTTTACAAAACGTGACTCAAAATTGTAAGTGGTAGTTACGTAAACGGTTTAGCGACAAAAAAGTAAAAATATAGCACGATTTTGAATCTTATATCTTTTTTTCCTCTTCCCCAAAAATTTGGTTCAATGGATTTGTGTTGTTTTAGCAACACATGATTCTTAATTATTCAGTGTGGAGTTTCTGGTTTTCCATCGGACGCGTCCCCCGGGTGGCGGATAGGGGAACGCCCTCCAGATATGGGGGGTACCGGCTTCGGCCGGCGCGGACCAAAACCAGAGGGAGGGGGACATCCAGTGGCTTGCGCTGCTGGATGTCCCGCGGGGTCCACTATGGGCCCCGCACCCGTAACCCCACACTGAGTGGGGCCGGGGGCCTTCGGGCCGCGAGGAGACAACCTCTATAAAAAACACACGTTTTTCTCCTCTATGTCCCTCTGTTCAGCAGAGGGAGGGTCACAGACGGCAGGTTGGGGGACCTACCGTCCGACATCGTGACGGGAGAAGGGGGTGGGGGACCCATGCCCCTTCTCCAGTGAGGGTGGGCCCGACTCCTAGCGAGTCGGGTCGACGTCGCCGGGGCGCCGCTGTCGCATTCGCGTTGTGGTTTCACACCACTTGCGAGATCTGGCGGCGCCCCATTGCTCGAGCGACAGGACGGCCCCCGGGGTGTTTTAGGAGGTATGCCTCTCCTATTATTAGGAGAGGAGAGTCCGACAGGCCGTCGTCAGGGTGGCGGTTATGGTGCGTTAAGCATTTCACCCCGTTAACAAAAAAAAAGGGGGTCTACTATTATATTGCAGTCTATATTTGTTTTACATTTTAGTTTGTTAGGCATTTTTCCATAATGCCATGGCTGTGCCAAGGCACGTTAAGCAGTTGGTGCCGGCTGCCGTCGATAGATGGCAGTCGTTAAGCCAAGTCAGAGGCCTTAGGGCGGCTTGAAAACTTCTCACACTAAGACCAGCCACCAATCTTACAAGCCTCCACCAATCCGGACTCGGCCCCCGTGGCGGAGTATGGCCTATACCTTCCTCAGGGAAGAGACCCGTGCCCCACGGTTGGGACATAATGGGTTGATTATGATAGGGCACATACCTTCTCTTAGATATAGAGAGGAAGGCTTAATTACCTCGCATGCCCACCGCAGAAGGGCAATATAAACAGCTGAAGTAAGTATGTAACACCACAGGCGACTGCCAGGTTGCCAACCTGACTAGGTTTCCCCACAACGTTTTTCTTATTTTTTGCGAGTGGTTTTGCTACTATGAATTCTTAGTAGTGAAAGACCTCGGGGAGAAACTTCCAGGAAAACAGCGAACTTACTTTTCAACGATAGTATAATCAAAATGATGACAGTTCACACAATACACAGTTCACACGTGTGCGCGTCACAACGGCTGACTGCCAAGTGCCCGCCGCCTTATTGGCTCAACATAGATTAGCTTGGGGACGTTTGACAGTTGTATTGTAAGCCACAGACAATCGGCTACTAGCATCGATACCAAAACAGCACAACACAGAATAACCAGCCGCAACTGTCAGACGTCTACACAGGTTATAGAACACAGACAATATTTACATCAGAATCGAAATGAAATAAATGAATGGTAACTGAGCAAGGAATAATTGATTGTTACAGTCGGCCATCCTTAGAAAAACGAGTCCCTTCGTTTTGTTTACAGTTAGAGTATCACGCAATCATTCCTAATTTAACTGCGTTGCATCAATAATGTTACAAAATCTAAATCAATATAAAACTTATATAACCTTTGATAGATTTTGGAAGGATTTTGATTTATTATTATACAATAATATGATTGACTATGTATATATCTAAATAAAATTGATTTATCAATACTAAAAAAAAAACAAAACAATGAAATCACTTATTTTATAATTAGAATTTATTGCAAATTTTTTTTTTATGTTCACTTTTTCCTATCAAGGTTGCAGTGTGGCGCACCACTCATGGGCGGCAAATTCAAATGCAGCCCATGCCCGATGCGTAACACTCCACTTCGTCACTTTGTCTTAATGTCATGCTTTTCATTTGGGCGGCAAAACATATGCCACTCCTGCCCAACACGTCACTTGAGACTCACTATTTCACTAAGACGGCAAATATGCCTTTGAGCTTACTCTCTATCACCCTAATTTGTCTCCACGGTGTGCTTCTCCTTTGGACGGCAAGACCGTATGCCACTCATGCCCAACACACCACTTCAACTCACTAATCGCTTAAGCGGCAAGTTCATATGCCTCTAACTTACTCCATAACACCCTAATTTGTCTCCATGGTGTGCTTCTCCTTTGGACGGCAAGATCATATGCCACTCATGCCCAACACACCACTTCAACTCGCTAATCGCTAAAACGGCAAGTTTATATGCCTCTAACTTACTCCATAACACCCTAAGTTGTCTCCATGGTGTGCTTCTCATTTGCACGGCAAGATCATATGCCACTCATGCCTCCCGTACCGGCCCACACTCATCTTTTCTAGTGTAGTCAGTGGTATTGCCGCGGCAAGTTCGTATCCCAATCCTTGCGGCAATACCGATTCGTGCGTATTCGTGGGTCGGGCTGTCATTGCCGGCTACTTCCTTCACCGTACATCAGGCTCTAACGTCCCGTACCGGCTCTCACTAGTCTGTAGTCAACTAGTCAGTGGTATTACCGCGGCAAGTTCGTATCCACCAATCCGGACTTGGCCCCCGTGGTGGAGTATGGCCTATACCTTCCTCAGGGAAGAGACCCGTGCCCCTTGGTGGGGACATGATGGGTTGATGATGAAGTTCGTATGCCAGTCCTTGCGGCAATACCGATTCGTGCGTGAGGGTCGGGCTGTCATTGCCGGCTACTTCCTTCACCGTACGTCAGGCTCTAACCTCCCGTACCGGCCCTCACTAGTCTTATTCTGGTGTAGTCAACTAGTCAGTGGTATTACCGCGGCAAGTTCGTATGTCAGTCCTTGCGGCAATACCGATTCGTGCGTGAGAGTCGGGCTGTCATTACCGGCTACTTGCTTAACCATACGTCAGGCTCGAACCTCCCGTACCGGCCCTCACTAGTCTTATTCTGGTGTAGTCAACTAGTCAGTGGTATTACCGCGGCAAGTTATCATATGCCAGTCCTTGCGGCAGTACCGAGCTGCTTCTTAGGGTTGATGCTGCCAGCTACTTACTACAATATAAGAATGACTCCTACCCCTCTCATGTCTACCCTTAAAAATTGAATTGAATGGTTTAGAGGTTATGTGCATGGCCAATTGATCGTTATTCTTATTTCACTTAAGCATGTGCATTTCACCGAACGTTATTCCTAAGAACACGAGAGTTAACGTAACTAGCATAACGCATGAATCATCACTTACGGTCACTCAATTCAGTTAAAAATTATCCCAGCCACTTGAATCATGGTGGCGCTACATAATACAGACGTCACTTACGAACAGTAACATATATGTACTTAATATATCCTCTACCGCATGTTTGTACAATTTTAAGTATTAGACATATACACATCTGGTAATTAAAAGACGATTCTGCGAGAGGTCACTGCCATAGTCATTGCCATAATTGTGAAACGCATGTTAGTCTCATTCTGGCAAATACTTAAAGCTCCATCAAATATTCTCACTCCTCTTATTTTGGCAAATACTGTAAGCTCTGTCAATGCTCTCAAGGACTTCACACTTATTTTATCATTGGCAGATCTTGAAAGCTTTGTCAACGCTTTCTCACTTCTTTAATCATTTTGGCAAATAGGTACTAAAGGTTTTGTTAATGCAATTACACTTCCTTTATCATTTGGTAAGTCATGAAAGCTTTGTCAACGCTTTCTCACTTCTTTAATCATATTGGAAAATAGGTACTGAAAGCTTTGTCAACACTTTCTCAGTTACTGTTCTTCACTATCTTAATGCCTCCAATATTTTCCGTAAGCCGGATATAATAGCTCAACGGTCTCATTTATACACAAAAAGAAGTAATGGCTCCCGTAGAGTTTCTACAAGTAAACTCTGTTGTAAACTTAGTGGTTGTTTTTAACATTTTCTCAATTTAGGTCGGTATAAAAAGAGCTAAAACACTGATGTTGTCCTTTTTTTATATATAAATATGACCACGAGCATACAGTCACCTTTATTGACTGAACCACAAGTATGAAAAGTGCCTCGCACCCATTCTGAACCAACATACGCAGAGTAACAAAATTGCTCTCTTATTTCAACGTCTTATCTCGTAGTCTATGCTGCCTATCAGCTAAGATCCAACCAATGATTCGCTACCATAATGGTGGCTGGCCAAGCGCTCCTACGCTGGTGCTGCCGCTTACTCCACAACGGGTGCTTCGTTGCACGCCGTTGCGGCACGATCTGTCTATAGCGCCGGATCGCGGCGCATCATCCTGCGGCTGCGGCTGCGGCTGCGTGTAGCCCGGCGACGGGGACCATGTCGACGACTGCGACTGTGACTCCGAGAGTTCTCGTCCGGACGCAGCCTTTGTCCAGAATCCCTTGGTGGAGTCGCCAACTGTCTCGAGTGTCTCTCTGGGTCTTTATCACTCATGCTCTGGAACTTGAAACATTTTATTTATTGTATATTTATGGAAAGAATATCCAGTTATATCTAAGCAATCATTCACAATTTTTGGCATAAAACGATGGGTTTGGATAGTACAATGGTAGTAACTACAAAAGCAAGCTATATTTTGGGAAAAACAAGTAACTATTAAAAAAAAATTATTGCAATTTATGGAAAAGAAAATCCAGCTACATCTAAGCAATCGCTCACAGTTTTTGGCTCAAAACGATGGGTTTGAGCAGCACAATGGAAGTAACTACAAAAGCAAGGTATATTTCGGGAAAACCAATTACTATAAAAACAAATACGATATTGTTCACGTGAACCACTGAATCTAGTTTCATCGGGTGTTAACTTAAAGAAAGTAATGTTATTTCCTAGTGCGTGGCTTGTTGCCATTAAGACTGAAGGAATAAAACTAGAATTTGAATGAAATATAGTTTCCT
Organism: Yponomeuta plumbellus; assembly: GCA_947310845.1. Taxonomy (NCBI): domain Eukaryota; kingdom Metazoa; phylum Arthropoda; class Insecta; order Lepidoptera; family Yponomeutidae; genus Yponomeuta; species Yponomeuta plumbellus. The sequence goes on from OX371204.1 coordinate 3,535,601, forward strand.
ACATGTAGAAATTCAATTCACTAAACTTTTTAATCCAATTCCATCTTTGAGATTGGCCATTAAAACAGCTTTCTATCTGCGATTCCTTGGTCACACGTAAAGTACTTACTAAAGGGAATCGATATTTCAGAAATAAAACGATTAGGTACCTTAAAAAAAAAAACTGCTGAAATCAAAAACTTTACCTTCGCTCAATCCGTTGGGCGTACAGTTTAGCGCAAAATCTTTTGCTTTCGCGCGTATACCACTTCTGAGCTGAAAGACCTCGGGGAGAAACTTCCAGGAAAACAGCGAACTTACTCTTCAACGATAGTATAATCAAAATGACGACAGTTCACACAATACACAGTTCACACGTGTGCGCGTCACAACGGCTGACTGCCAAGTGCCCGCCGCCTTATTGGCTCAACATAGATTAGCTTGGGGACGTTTGACAGTTGTATTGTAAGCCACAGACAATCGGCTACTCGCATCGATACCAAAACAGCACAACACAGAATAACCAGCCGCAACTGTCAGACGTCTACACAGGTTATAGAACACAGACAATATTTACATCAGAATCGAAATGAAATAAATGAATGGTAACTGAGCAAGGAATATTATATTATATTGATTGTTACAGTAGGTACATAGGTATTTGCGAGATCCAGCGGCGCCCCATTGCACAAGCGACAGGACGGCTCCCGGGGTGTTTTAGTCAGTATGCCTACACTAGGTAGGTGAGCCGGACACACGGCCGCCACCCTGTGGCGGTGTGGCGGTGTCATGGTGCGTAACTGCATTTCACCCCGTAAAAAAAAGGTAAGTAACTTGGAAAACAAAGGGCCACTTTCTGAATTGAGAATTTCGCTGTAATTACTTAACTGTAGTGCTGTCTCGTCAAATTTCTTTAGAAAAGAGCGTGGCAGCACGTTACTTAAGTGTTTACTTAGTGTACATTCTCAATTCAGAAATCGGCCTATAGTATCGAATCCGATGTCGAATGGATCCAACGCACAAACTCGCCTAAGGGTTTGCTTTTATGCTAAAATAAATTAAGTATGTACATAAATGGAAGAAATTACTTTTAGTAATAAGGCCGCCAATTGTACTGTACTATTTTATTGTCAAATCTCATGTGTAATTCCTGGTGTACATACAATAAAGAATATTCTATTCTATTCTATTCTAAATGGAACTATTTTGTGCAATTGTAAGAATAACACTTAATACTCAAATAAACATAATCATCCTCCATCCTTTTTTCTTTTTTTAGCGCAAAAACAAACCAAAGACGTTTTTTTCTTTTTCTTCAAAAACAACCTTGCAAAAATTCGGTTACATTCAGATATCAATAGTTTTTTTTTAATAACTTTTGTTTCCTTTTTTCTTCTTTTAATAATTTCTTTAAAAATATATTGACAAATTATATCAAACATTTTTAAAACAAAACCTTATACAAACTAAACTAGTTCCATTTTTTTTCATTACTGTCAAAAGCTTTAAATTACAATTCTACTGACATATAATTACATTATAATATAACATGTAATACCCATGCAAATGGCAACAGACCGAAGTGTGGCGTCATCGGGAAAATACCTTTACACATCAGTGGGTACAGATGGGCTGATGATGATGATAATGACATGTATTTAACGTTTTCCAATCAGGCGCGCCTACTTGTAAAAAGGCGTGCTATCATTCTGTGATATTATACCTATAGACACCTAAATTATTATTATATCAATTTATTCACAATCATCATCATCAGCCATCTTCGGCTATTTGACGCCCACTGCAGGACATAGGCCTGCCTCATTCACAATAAAACATGTAAAATCACTATACAGAAGTCAGCCAAACTGCTATGCTACTTTATCGGCAAACTCTTGATTACAAAAAAATGTAAATGTCACGCCAAAACTCACTGGTTATTGATTTGGGATTTTTACAACAACTATAGAAATACTTTCACAAAATTGAACGATTTCTTGCACTCTTGTAAACGCGCGAAGTCAGAAGATTTTCGTTCGAAATTCGTTCACATTCACACGGAAAAAAATCTGCTCTAGCAAAGTACCAATTTGGCTTTGTTAAAAATTACTCGACTACATATAACTAAGATATATTTAAAACGCTCATTGCAGCAACTATTGCTAAATGTTCTTGGTTATTTTAAATAAAGTACTTTTTTATTTTGAAATGAAATGAAATCATTTACAAATAAACAAGCTTACATTGTTAGCTACGGCTAAGCATGTTATTTAACTTATTTAAAAAGTCCCTTACACTTGTTAATCTCCAAATAAGTGGCTCGATTATTAAAGAAGTATACCAAGCACTTGCCAAGGTTTACCAAGCAACTAGGTTGTGTCTACCGATTGAACTTATTTGTAACACTAAAAAGCTTCTTTAAAGTTACCCAACTTTGATGCCCAAGTTTTTAACATACGTATTGGGTTAATGTTACCAACATACGTCAACAAAGTTGAATGGTTTAATTTTTAGCAACAGAGTTTGCAGGCTCCCTCAGAACCAAGTCACTCGGTTAAAAATATACACTACTTATTTACTTTTAGCCGTTCTTTTCCGTGCACTTTTGGCGTAGCATTTAAATAAGTTAAAAACTCATTTGGGATACCACATAACGTCACTGTCTACATAGTCCGATTGTTCGTAATTTGGAAGACACTGACTGGCAGAAGAATACCATATGTATCCCTTATCACAACTCATAGCTATTAATCCACCATTACCAATTATATGTCTCGAACCTGCAAATGTCTTTTCAGTTGATGGCGGCTTGACATATGTAGGGTAACCGTTCCGTTGATTCCTAGTATTCATGTTGTCATTTCTTGAAGATGAGTTGATGACATATTTCCGGGTAACTGAGTTCGTATTTCTTGCCACGCGTCTCTGCAATTTACAGTCGTCCACCACTACGCCACTAATGCGGGAAAGCAACACAGAATGTTCTCCAAAACATTTCTCCTGAGTTTCAGCAAACACTTTTGTAAGCAGCGTCACTAGAAGCACGCTAATTAATGAATTTAGTTTCATTTTTTATTAAGCTTAAACTTTCAACAGAACCGGCCAGTGCTTCTCGTTGAAAATTATACCGATAAACTGACTCAAAACAAATGAATCCGAGTACGATAAACCGAATGACCTGAAGGAGTGGTCAGATCTGATAAGCGGCTAGGGGCTAGCTATGCGCAAATAATTCTGAGCGATCAGACCAACCGATCTAACGAAGTCGGTTGGTGCTGAAAAAAAATATTTCTAAAAGCAAATGCCCATGCCTCTAAAATACACGAATATGTAAAATTTATAATAAAATACAAATACGCAACTGATTAAGACATACTGTCTAGTGTAACGAGTAATCGTTCGTAGCCCCGGCTGCAACATAGGGCGCATTCAGTGTACGGATGGGTGACCGTTCTATGACTAACGCTAGTGGCATTTTTCCGAGCGGTTCCGTGCTTTGCAAGGCACGTTAACCAGTTGGTGCCGGCTGCCGTCGATAGATTGCAGTCGTTAAGCCTTAGGGCGGCTTGAAAACTTCTGACAGTAAGACCAGCCACTAGTCTTACGAGCCTCCACCAATCCGGACTTAGCGGTGGTGGAGTGGTGGAGTATGGGCGGTACCTTCCTCAGGAAGAGACCCCTGGCCCCCAGTGGGGACATAATGGGTTGATGATGATGACTATCTGGTGTGGAGTCCAACGGTAAACTTTTCACCGTCAATATGACTCATTTCCTGAACTTACATAATAATCATATTGTTATGTAATTGTATTATTTAATCATACTGTATTCGCTAGTGGTTTAAATACATTTTGTGTCTTCATATAATCCAATCAAACATTATAAAGATAATGGTTGGTGTCCAAGCCAATAAGACAAATGTGATTATAATGTACCAAAAATCGTTCCGTACATTTCGTAAATTGAAATCGTGGTCCTGCGGTGTCCCCAGCGTATTACGATATTATTTTTTGGAAACATTTAACGTTGAGTGCATTGAAAGAGAGATAATGGTGTACAAAATACCCTAGCTATAATAGTTTCAACCGGCTACTGAACATTTCAAGATTTTCATTAGCTGGGTCCACACCAAACGATCCAACGCGCTCTGATCGCGCGAGGCAGGTCTACACCAGACGCTCCTGTGGAGCGCGCTCCTGCCGCGCGCGATCAGAGCGCGTTGGATCGTTTGGTGTGGACCCAGCTAATGAAATCCCAATCGCGCGAGGTGCGTTAAAGTTGTAAACGTAAAAGTTGCACGGTTTTTGAGATATGGCCAATTTAAATTTGTTCTAAATTTTCACTTTTTTTAACAACTTTAGTGCTATGCTAGCACTTTTTACACTAAGTTAGTAAGTTCCTGACCGAGTACAAATAAAAAAACCAAACACGAGGGCTATCTAACTTAATGCATCTTAATGCTAGCACTAAACTTGTTAAAAAGAGTGAAAATTTAGAACAAATTTAAATTGGCCATATCTCAAAAACCGTGCAACTTTTACTGAGGTCATGTTAGGTTGGTTCGATGCCTTTTGAGCAGGTCTACCTCCGGTGTCACTGTGACGTGTAATTTTTGGGACACCCCGCAATGGACCGAGCCGTCGGCTTCGGTGGGATTTTGTTTCTCCGATAATGCTTTCGGAAATGAGCTCTTCGATTTCCTGGTTCGTTCTAGTTTCCTGGACTCTGGCTTCTCAGGGCTACCAAGTGGCCAAAGACCAGTTGGCCAACCCAGATAACGCTGGAAGGATGAAGTGGCCAAGGACCTGCGTGAGCTCCAGGCTGGCGGTAAGAAACCGTGCAGGACCGATACAAGTGGCTACTTCTGGTAACGGAGGCCAATACCCACTTTGAGTCGCTGAGCCAGCGCAGTAAGGATTTCAAATACAATCCAAAACCTTAGGAGGATAGGAAAAAGTTCCAATGATTTATAGTACTGAGTTGGATTCAAATACAAAATTAAAACCAGTAAAAGAACCGTTTCAACCTTACACAACTTGGATAGTAATAATATTTTTAAGTGTACAACAAGTAGTTTTCAGAGTACCGTACCGTACCTCAAGAGGTAAAACTGAACCCGTTGGAACACTTTTTCGTCTGACTGTCCATTTGTCAAGAGGCTTTTTACGGTCATTATACCCCTTTTAACTTAAAAAGAGGACAAAAGCGGCTTAACTGACCCGAGACCAGTTTTGAGATATGATATTTGACTCCTATCACGTGTGTAAGGATGTAATGATAGGACAAAAATGCAAATAGTAGAAGAAACATTACTTAGGCCATAACTCCAATATAGCGGGCACGGGCCGTAACGACTAATTAATAGAATCTCAGAATAATACATTCTAAATATATAAAAAAATATTTTTTATTTATATTTGTTTTTTATTTATTTCTAAAGCTTACTATTTTAACAGGATATAGTCCTAATACAACAGTGAAGCGCACACACAAAAACAAGGATAATTGAACACTTATAAAAAATAAACATAAACATTTACAAACAGGCACATACAATGCTTCTGGCCCCACACTAGGATACCCTGTGTCGTGGGAACCAGAAACAGCGACGTCACAAACATGTAAACATCCAAGACCTGGAGTTTTTTTTTTCTCCCCAGCCGGGGATCGAACCCGGGACCTCTCGCATGGTAAGCAGAAGCGCTAACCATTACGCCACAGAGGTCGTCAAGAGAGGTCAATACTTACAGCAACTTACTTATAATTATAACAAAAAATAAAAAGAGTGGTCTTTGTCGTCATTCAGAGAACAACAGAAGACATCTATTGTTTCATTGATAGAATTGAGCGTGCGTAGGGTTCGCGTGACGTTTTCATGCAGATTTTGCTACAAAAAACTAGTAATTTATAATTTGCGACCTATGCCCCTGCTTTTGGGTGAGTGTGAACAAATATTTAGTTTTTTACTACTACAAATTGTACCGTTCGCTACATCTTTTATTTCTTGTAATTATCTGTGTAAATATTTTATTGGTGAATGGGCTCTGCATGTTTGTTATATTTCTGTTACTGTTATTTTCCACCGTTCTGCCTAGTTTAGTATACCGCCACATTCAAACTCCCTCCTGGTGTTTTCCGGTTAGGGTGGCGATGCACGGCAGGCGTATTTTGGCCGAATTTTAATGATGGACATGGTTTCCAGGCTTCTTTATCCAGATTTGAAGAATGAAGTCCAGATTGGATATTTTTAAAGATATTTTGGACGAGCTCTACCTTTCCCTCCGTCATCCTCTATTTACGGGCTTCTTGCAGGAATCGACGCCGGCCTGCAGCGACCTTACCGAGATAACACGGCGCGTCATCCTGCCTAATCTAGGAGAGTACCTATGGCAGCTATCCCGGCCTGAACCAATCTAACATGGTGAGGGCACGAACCCAGACCTTTTACCCTTCTCTTAACCGAATCTATAGTATATTTTTTTGTGAATAAACTGTTGTATATAGCATACCTTGCACCCTATCATTTTCCACAGGCGACAATCCATACACTGAACGCGCCCTATGCTGTTTAACCTTCGTGATCGTTTAAGATCAAACAAGCGGCCGGGGCTACGAGCGATTCTTCAGGAGCGCCAATCGCGAATTGGGAATTTTAGTAGCTGAGGTATATGGAATATGGACGTCTCAGACATTCAGAGCTGTCAGTTGTCAAAAGTGCATACAAAAAAAACACAACTGACAGCTGTTAACAGTAGATTAACAGACTGTTAGCATTAGGGAAACCAAAACACGCAGGTTTTCTCACAACATTTTCCACAAAGAAAATAAAGAACGTTTTTCAACAACCTTAATAATTAAGTTTTAGAAATCAAAGTTGTTGCTGTGGTTTGATTGGCGGTTGCGCTTTCCGCTGTCGTCTGGAAAACAACTGTATTTTTCGATAAAAAGGAATAGAACCTTCTATGTTCTCGCTTCTGTATCTCGAGGTTTAAGTTGGGTGTAATTTATAACAATGCCCTAAGTGTGATTCGAGGTGGCATTTCAATTTATTATAACCAAGTTATTTTACACTCCATTCTCAAGAAGTCTGGGAGAAAGTTTGGGATTTATCGCGACGAATTACAACTTGAGGTTTCGTTAGAAAAAGTATTTTATTTGACTACTGGACAGCTCTAATCAGGTCCATATTTATTTATTTATTCAGTTTGGAGAATACTCAGCTTGAACTTACAATGTAACAGTATATCTATCTTTAACAATATATTGCAAAGATAAAGGTCCATATCGAAAATTATCCAGTTGATTTCCTATACAATCTCCTAGACAACTAAACGACTTGAGTGACGGTGTTTTATCGGTACTTTCGCAGTTTCTGTCCACGGGTTGTCTGGGTATCGATACGACTTACAGATTTTTATGATTTTGTAAAGTCTGTTCGCTATCATACTGTCACTTTGATATTTACCGCCTCGGCACATGGCGGCTTGTGACAAAAGAAATTAAAGAAAGCCGACGCGGCGCAAACACGCCAGTGAATTTGGCTCGAGGCTTGTCTCATTCTACTATTATGTAGATGACGCAATTAAAGAACTGAATCAATCAGTACTTTAGAATGGATTTATAACGAAACGATCCTGCATCACTTAGGTAGGTACCTATTCTAAGTTCCGGTGGAGATGGATATTCTGAGGACACTTCGAGTGATGAAGAGTAGTGTTTTATTTTGTGCTTCATTAGGTATATTGTGTACCATGTGTTTTTTCTATTTAAAGTGTTTTGGCCGTCTAAGTTGTATTATTGAAATAAATGTTTTTTTACTAAAACCAAGATTGCCTTCGTGTGTACCGACACTATCTAAGCGAAATATGCGACGGATGTTCAATAAGTAGTGTGAATGAGGTATAAACTCCTTGGTTAGAGAAAAAGAAAATACTGGCAGGCATAGCCCACTTATTTGTCGACATAATGAAATAAAAAAAGTTTGATCCTCTTTTGTTTATTCAATCATAGAAGGTTATTGGGAAGATTCTCGTATATCGGTCTGTAAGTTTGTCACCAGGCTACGTCCTATGAACCGTGATTAGACATTTGAAATCTTAACTGACAGTTTATCATAAAATTGACATTGAAAACATTTACACTGTGTTGTGGGAACCAAGGGAAATAGTGACGTCACAAAACATGTAAACAACCAAGACCTGTTTTTTTTGTCGCCAGCCGGGATTCAAACCCGGGAACTCTCGCATGGTCGTTCATAAATCAAATTTCAGATGCCGCTATAAAATCGAATACTAAAAACAAGATAAAATAAACATTTTAGGAGAGCACACATACAACAAACGTCATTTTTGCTCGATATTAACGAAATGATAACCGCAAATTCACTTTACGCAAATATGTAAGCCATACAAAAAACGTGTATTTTTGCAGTTTTTTGCTCGATACATAATAATATAACATAGTGTCAAATGTTGTGAGACTGACTCGCACTTGGCCGTTTTTTTAACACTAAGTTGGTTAGATTCTATTAAGTCATCGAAAGAAGGCAAATTTATTTAATAGGCTATTTGACAATGTAAAAAAAACAGTATTATTTATACGTATTCGGATAAATTAGTCTTACAACTAAAACTAAAAAACAAATATTATTTGTAAAAAAAACATAAGATAAATTTTGATAATTATGTCTCTGCAGCCATTGTATCAAAAACGGCCTGGATTGGCCAATTCAATAATGACGTCACATGCCAGTAAAAATGGCGTCTGTCATTCCTTCGTTCTTACGTTCATTGGTTGGTTTACTGGCATGTGACGTAATTTTCCTGTGCGACGCCATATTACCCAAGATAGCGTTTAGGCGGCCTATTTCAAAATTAAATTTTCGTTTGCTTTTTTATAAGAAATACACGAAAGAATTTAAAATGACCACTTTTTGAGGACTCCATGAACAGCAACAAAAAATATGAGATGGTTTTCAGAAATCGGTCAAATAGCCTATTGTCCTTGGTTTCTTTTTCTTTTTGTAACAGCAATTAGGCTTGACCTTTTTAAAGGTCTCCTAAAACAGGTCTCTTTTAAATAAATAACGGACCCTGACCCCAAAGCCGGATTTAGTGAGGCAATAGGGAATTCCTACTAATAAAGAAATTCAGTTTCAAAATTACGTGGCAGTTACTTTGTTTTCGCACCGCAAAAAAACATACGATATCTTAAACAACAATGAAAAGTACGACCGCCAAAATATATTACAAAAATATCTTTATACTATATGTATGTATCTCTGATATATAAAATTCTCGTGTCTCAATGTTAGTGCTCATACTCCTCCGACACGACTTGGCCGATTTCGATTAAATTTTATATAGAATAGGTTGTTATCTATTTTTCATAGCCCCAAGTGAAAAAAAAATTATGGCGAAACAACGTTTGCCGGGGCAGCTAGTTTTTTTTTTTTTTTTTTTTTTTTTCATTATTATAGTCGTCTGGAAGAAGTTGCTATTAGCAATAAGGCCGCCAATTGTACTGTTACCTTGTAAATATTTTATATTTGTGTTTTTTTTTCGTGTACAATAAATAATAATCTTATTTTATATTTTGGGATTTTATAATACATTATCTCGCTCTCTAACTATTCAGTAAATTGTTCATAATTCATTTATGGATTTGTGAGACACAAGTACATCGGGGGTAATGGTTGAAAAATATAGTTTCTTTTGTGCTCTACCTAAATAGGCATACAAATCTTATGTCACAAGTTTTAAAACGTTTAAATAATTTTATGCAATTACAATTGAATACAGAATGTAAAAAATTAAAAAATTAACTTAATATAAAAAAAATATTTAAATGTCAATGACGAAAATATACATGTCAGCGTGTCAATGATTACAAACTAAATTAATAAATATTTAAATTACAATTTATGTTCAAAGAACTTAATGTCATAGTAGCATTTATCAGTCAGCATGTTATATAATTTTCTTTTTTTCTGAGGTATTTACATAAATTTGAGGCAAATTTAATCTCTATATTTATTTTCAACAACAAAGTATTTCCTTTCTATCTAATCTGAAGTCTGGCTAACTAACAAAGATTGATCAGCCGTTCAAATTAAGCTGGCCGAAGTATGCGGAACGTGGGCGAACCGCCGTCAGCTATTCTGGACACAAATGTTCACGCTAATGAGGTATTCATACGGACAACTCAGTGGCCCGACGTTGAATGGGCACATTCAGAAGACACAAGCATTAAGTTCCAATAATACCAACCATAAAGTTCCAACAATAATAATACCACATCAACCTCCAGTGCGAGCCATGCTAGATTAGTATTGTAGTATTGGTAGATATAGGTAGTACCGAATGTCATCATCCGTCGCCGGACAAGCCACCTGCCACCTGCCACGATCCTGACAGATCACTTTCGGTTCATCGAAATTCATTAGTCGTTGCATGCACGCACGTCGGTTTCGGGTACATTTTATATCTTGCCTTTTACTAATATATTTGAATGGATGAATAAATGTATATCCGCAAAATAAAATTAAAAGTTAAAATTATCGATTCTGTCGGAAGCAATGACATAAAATCAGAACTTATTTTTTTATGACGATGTCCTCTCATTCGCTTCGAAATGATCTAGCAGTCGACTTAATACATCGCGGACGGTCGACAAATGCGATGATGCAGTATGTAGCAACACCCTTTCTGTTTGTGAAACATCGTGTCTAATTGCTCGACTGTGGGGCGTTCACAAGAAAGGCCTGTAGATAAACACGGAAGTGGTCCTTTCTCGTCTAGTTATTTATTTTCTTCTTCAAGCAACGTTAGCTGTGGTTGGCGGAAGTTTTTTCCGAGAACTATGTACCTTGCTTCTTAATTCAGAGAGCTCGAGTGTATTTCTCAGGACTCTCAATATTTGTAACAAAATGTTCGCGTTGAAAATTGACACCGTTTGCAATCATTTTAGGGAATTTTTACTGTCAGAGGTCTAGGCGAAATAAATCGGTCTCTTGTATGGACATGGGACAGGGTCTCAATAATATATAGACAAAATTATCACCACTCGCTGAGGTGAAGGAAAACAAGGTGAAGAAACCCACTAGAGATGTTTACATACCTCAGCGCTTGAAATTGCCAATGGACAATGCGACAAAAAAAAAATGCTTGCCTTTTTAAAATTATTTTTGAGTAGAGGGGGAAAAAAGAAAAGACCCGTATCGATTTCGATTTCTTCCTGGACACATATTTAATAAGATAAAGATTTAAAAAGAAAAATTATTTAACCGGAAGTGACGTAGCTCTGGGATCTGTATAAATATTGTGTCAATGCCTCACTTTGCCAAGTTAAAAAAAAACTGAAACCAATAGTATGGTCATCTGTCAAACAAACACTGAGGTAACTTGCTAAGTGTCGTCGAGCTGTGACGTCACACGTTGGTTTTGAATTATTATATTTTTTTTCCATAATTATTGAAGTAAACATTTATAAAATATTTTTCCTGTCTCTATATAAATTAATCTAAAAACGATATTTTTTATTTCAGCAACATAATCAAATGTCAACATATTCGCGGTGAGCACGCGTGGTGATTAAGCCCATACTATTTTTCTCGAAAGAAGGCCTGGGCATTTAGGTAGTCTTCATAATAAATAGCAAAATAATAAAAAATATAATTATAACTTTGCACAACTAAGACCAGATTTGTGGCCAAAGACCACCTAGAAAAGATTTATAGGCAAAGCTACCCAATTGCCCACTAGCAACTAGCTGGTCTGAAAAGCTATTTGATAGTGTGAGTAAAACAGTAGTATTTATACGTACCTATTCGTATAAATTATGGGCATTTTACCTAAAAACTTTATTATTTGCAAAAAAACACAAAATATAATTTAATAATTATGATACATAATACGGTAGTTGACACGACCAACAATAAATTATTTGATATGCTCGATTAAAACAAAAATTAAAAAATAATTCGGAAAATGTATCTCTTTTAGTCAATTACTAGTTGTTACCATTTTTAAAAGATGAAACATAAAAAGAGAGCTCTGAAATATGACGTCATAAACCGCTATTTTCATACAAAATTCCGTTTTAAAAGTAATTTATTTGAAATTTTGTCAACTACCCAATTGCTGCAGATATGCAGCCATTGTTTCGAATACGGCCTGGATCGGCCTATTCTATGATGACGTCACACGCCGGTAAAAATGGCGTCTGTCTTTCGTTCTTTCTTACGTTCATTGGTTGGTTTACTGGCGATTGACGTCATCATTCCTGTGCGACGCCATATTGCCCAAGATAGCGTTTTGGCGACTTATTTCAAAAGTAAATTTTCGCTTGTCTTTTAGAAATACACGAAAGAATTTAAAATGACTTTCTGAGGACTCCATGAACGCCAACAAAAAAATTCGAAATGGCTTTCAGAAATCGGTCAAATAGCCTATTGGCAGCTGTCGCGAACGACCGTCAAAAGAGTTAAAAGAAGACATCAGATTTAGAAATCTTAACTATAACACTTCAAAGTTTTTGATTACATAACTAACTCCGCATTTATCTCTACATAGCATGGCAATATTTTCTACACGTTTCTAGCGCTAGGTTTCACGGAATCAGGGCGTCTGACGACGCGGATAATCTCTCACACGAAAAACTTTTATTCTCTCTTTCACGGACTGTATTACCGCTGTGTTTTCAGCTGGAATATCTCTCTCTGGTTGAGAGAACTCGCTATTGGGCAGTGGTGTTAATTGTTCAGGAAATTAGAGGCTTCGGTTAACGTTGCTTAAGAACTGTATCGAGGTTGAAGCGTCGAACTGTGAAAAGTAAATAGTTAAACCTGTGAGACAAGAGTGTTTTATCTGTATTCAGTAGCTGGTATTGTTGCCTTTTATTCTACAGAGATCAGATAGTTTGAAGGTATTCTTTATTGAAGGCAGTTTATTGAACGAAACACTCGTAGTCCCGGCTGCCTGAGTGATCACGAACGTTAAGCAACATAGGGCGCGTTCAGTGCATGGATGGGTGACCGTTCTATGACTTAAGCTAGTGGCATTTTGCTTGTGCAGGAATAGCAAGAAGAACATGGAACATGAACATGGTCGGTATGGATATTTAGGATGTATAAGAAAAAGAGCAGGAAAAACACTTATTATACCAACGAGACATAACAGAAATAAAATATACAGACAAGTAACACAATATATGTAACGCAAGAGACAAAAAAAACCATAGATTAGGTTAGGTTAGATAGGCTGTGGTGCGTCTACTGAGACATTACCCAAAAGGCAACTGACAAAGTTGTGCTGAGGGTGTGATGTAAACCCTCAGTGTTGATACATACATAAATCCGAAATAAACTATTTCATTTCATAAATAAGAAAACATAGATATATTTACAAAAAAACCATAGATTAGATATAGGCTGTGGTACGTCTACTGAGATATTACCCAAAAGGCAACTGACAGAGTTGTGCTGAGGGTGTGATGTAAACCCTCAGTGTTGATACACAAATCCGAAATAAACTATTTCATTTCATAAATAAGAAAACATAGATATATTTACAAAAAAACCATAGATTAGATATAGGCTGTGGTACGTCTACTGAGACATTACCCAAAAGGCAACTGACAGAGTTGTGCTGAGCGTGTGATGTAAACCCTCAGTGTTGATACACAAATCCGAAATAAACTATTTCATTTCATAAATAAGAAAATATAGATATATTTACAACTAGCTGCTTCGGCAAACTTCGTGCCGCCAAAGTTTTCGTAATTGTTCCATAGTTTTTCACCATTTAAACCTTCCCTAGAATTTCAGAAACATAAAAAAACCAAAAATGAGCCAAATCAGTCCAGCCATTTTCGAGTTTTAGTGAGACTAGCGAACAGCAATCCATTTTTATATTTAAGAGGACTAGTTGTCTCGGCAAACATCAAATCGCCAAAGTTTTCGTATTTTTTTTCATAATTTCTCACCATTTAAACCTTCCCTGGAACTCCGGAAATATAAAAAACCAAAAATCTGCCAAATCGGTCCAGCTATTCTCGAGTTTTATTGAGACTAACGAACAGCAATCCTTTTTTATATATAAGAAGAAGAAGAGAAGAAGACAATATGGTCACATCTCAGTTGCCTCAGTCTTTGTATTCGTCTAAAGGCGAAGTACTGATATTCAGTTGTTACTCGCCGAGAATACGATGGACCACAACTCATTAAAGCCCAATAAAGAAAAACGCACAGCGTAATCGAGCAATCGAAACCGTGCGTTCGATATTCGACCTTAGCGCCTATTATTCCGGGCACGCTTTATAGAGAACAATATACGATAGTGTATCGTGTTCTAACGGTACTGAATTAGCTTTAATACACAGCGGGGGTAATCCCCGCGTGAGCCGCAATAACCCGCCGATGAGACGTATCGCCTCGATTAACAGGCGGGCGGCAGGAATGATTGAGAGTGTGACGAGTGAGTGGGTGGCAGAACTGCTGGAAATTGATAGCTGATATTACTACGGTGGTTAGGGAACGCGATCTCGCTTAAATTGTATGAACGGAAATTAAGTTAAAGTATAAAATAAATTCGCTCGTAGACCCGGCCGCCATAGGTTAATGGATGGGTGACCGTTCTATGACTAACGCTAGTGGCATTTTTCCAAGCTGTTCCGTGCTTTGCAAGGCACGTTAAGCAGTTGGTAACGGCTGCCGTCGATAGATGGCAGTCGTTAAGCCAATTCAGGGGCCTAAGGGCGGCATACAAACTTCTGACAGTAAGACCAGTCTTACCGGCCTCCCCAATCTCGACTTGGCCCCCGTGGTGGAGTGTGGTCTGTGCCTTCCTCAGGGAAGAGACCCGTGCCCCTCGGCGGGGACATAATGGGTTGATGATCAATAAACAATCGCTATTAGACCAGCTAATTACTCTTTTGACATACTAACGATCTATGCTTGCTATTGACTGCGACTTGGCTTCTCAGGATTTTTTTCGATACCCACTTCTGATGTTTGTGATGTCTTTACCTAGT
Organism: Yponomeuta plumbellus; assembly: GCA_947310845.1. NCBI lineage: Eukaryota > Metazoa > Arthropoda > Insecta > Lepidoptera > Yponomeutidae > Yponomeuta > Yponomeuta plumbellus. Next base: position 3,550,610 of record OX371204.1, read on the forward strand.
TATTTATCAAACCTACGTAGTCGTGGTAGTTTCCTTTTTAAATTAATTGCGTGTGCTACTAGGTACCCTGAATTTTTGCTTGTTTCAACATCAACCGTTTGGCCAGGATAGGCGTGGAACCGGACGGGACCAAACACAGAACAACTGAAGATACCTAATTGTATCTATTTACAAGTGAGATTCGCTGAAAAGATGAAGTCTGGCTTACAAAGAACGCCAGGAAAATCTGTTTCAATTTCAAATAAACTGGAACTGAATAAAAACTGATTCAAAACGCAATTCACGAGAATATCAGTTTTACTTACGGCAGGTGCTGGAATAGGCTCGATTATTTTACCCAGCTCTCTTGTATAAATTAACTATCGCTTCAACATGAGTCTGACGTCTAGAGTTAATTAATTTACAGGGGCATTCACGTTAGCCGACATTGTTCTTCTATTATTCTTAACCCCACAGGCCTGGAAAACTCTTTCTTTCACAGCTATTCACTGAGTGATATTTGGAATTTATCGCAGTTTTCAAAGAATACTTCAAAATTCGATTCAAAGTGCCGTTACAAGACCGACCCGCCGGCCGGTCTACGGAGCCAAATTTAATGGAATGCGCCGCAGCTTACACCGGACCTGCCGGCGGGTTCTCGGGGGTTAAATAAGATAAATAGATGATTTATTTATTTATATAATGTGTAAGTATGATGTTTAATATGATATGACATTTTTTTTTTTAGGTAGCCTCCATTTTTGTGTCCCACTGCTGGGCAAAGGCCTTCCCCATGACTTGTATAAGTATGATAAAATAATGTGTAAGTATCCTTCCTCCTTCCATAGTAACTTTCCTCAGGGAAGAGACCCGTGCCCCTTGAATGGGTTGAAGATGATGACTAAAGTGTTATCTATCTTTTTTTAACTTTAGCCTTTCAAAAAAGGTTTATTGATTACTTTTTATTGACAAATGACTTTCGTATTTCATTGCAGCTGTCTGCACTGCGCAAAGGGCGACCTTTTGACATTCGATCACTTGAACTAATTTATTATTACTCCTACCACGAGACTAATTAACCTAATGATAACGGGCTTCGATAATTGATTGATAATTGAATCATAACTCGTGCGAGAAATTTTGATTACCCACAGTTAGTTCAATTAACCCTTATTGGGACAATTTCGGCTTGATTATTAAGTCGTAATTAAGTCCTGAGTTGACTTTTGATTGGTAGGAAATTAGCTGTTTAACTTTATGTCAACCACACATTGATTGACAATATAATTTGGCTGTCGATTGGTTGAGTGTTAGATCTCTGTTAACAAAAATATATTTTGCTCATAACATAAGATGTATTTCTTAAACATTATCTTTAATATTTTTCATTGTAAGTAAGATAAGATAATCGCTCGTAGCCCCGGCCGCCTGAGTAATCTTAAACGATGACGAAGGTTAAGCAACATAGGGCGCGTTCAGTGCATGGATGGGTGACCGTCTATGACTAACGCTAGTGGCATTTTCCCGAGCGATTCCGTGCTTCGTAAGGCATGTTAAGCAGTTGGTGCCGGCTGCCGTCGATAGATGGCAGTCGTTAAGCCGAGTCAAAGGCCTTAGAGCGGCTCGAAAACTTCTGACAGTAAGACCAGCCACTAATGTTACAAGCCTCCAAACCAATCCGGGCATGGCCCCCATGGTGGAGTATGGACTATACCTTCTTCAGGGAAGAAACCCGAGAAACTCAAGAGGGGCAATCAATCCAGTGCATCCGAGAAACCATCAGGAGCAAGTCAAAGTCATAACGACATTGTACCCAAATCGGGAAGAATAATTTAATGGAACGAAATTCTACTATAACTCAGGAAATTAATAAAGTGGACTTATGTATTTGTGTATAATAGGAATTCCTTCTAGTAGGTAGGAATTAAACCTACGACCTCCGGCATAACAGCTAAAAAAACGAGGCAGTAAAAAGCAAAACCGTTATTTCCAGACTTTGTTCTTTTATCAAAACCTATTAGATCCCTTGCAGTACTTACACAATATTGTACGCTTAGTACATTATTAGTTGCTTGCTTGTTCGGCCAGCCCCCGCTGGGAACTTGATTTGTGGACAAAAAAGTTCGCACCCGGGGTCAAAGTTTCCGGCCGCCTACACATAACTTACGATAAATATAAAGTCCAACAGATAACAGTTGGATTGGCCGTTCCCAGGCATACGATCTGCTTAGCGGCAAATATCCCTTTATAGTGGAAAAGCACGATCACCAGCCTCTTCCCTATACCTTAAACAAAAGATACGACCATTTCCGCCGCAAAAAAAGTATATTTCGACATTCGAGAGAATCAAATTTCGCAGTGTACTTTCCGTTGACCTAGAACTGTGAAATTGTATACTGATTTCTTTTTTATTTCAATAACAAAAAAGTGAGTATAAATTTCATTGTGATATGTGACATAAAGTTCATCATCATGAACCCATTATGTACCCACCAAGGCACGAGCCCTTTAAGGGCGGTTCTTTTTGTCCCCAGCCGGGATTCGAGCCCGGGACCATTCGTAAGGTAGGCAGGTGCGCTAACAGATGCATGGTTAAACATACAATCTGTCAAGAAAATGTAGACATTAAAGAGTACGGTTTTGCTCGGACTTTTTGTCTGCATTTGTTAATAGTTTGCACTTACAAGCATTATATAAATTACAAACTTGAGCTTTTACATAAATTAAGGTAATGTTCTTCAATAAATATAGTAAATGTTTAGATTTTTCAATAAAACAATTAGTAAACTTTCACTTCCGGTTTCTAGTATTTTTTGACAAACTGTAGTTTACTTTTTAAATAATTTAATCAGGTTTGAATTTTGTCAATAAATCGGGTAAATCACCGGTCTACCTAATGTTATTAAGGTAAATATCGTCGTTGTACTGCGAAAACCCGGTAAATCATTTTTTTATATAAAATGAGTTAGCAATACAGATCGAGTTATTTTTTTTTGCTCTTTCGTCTGCGAAACCCCATTATGTGATAGGTAGCATACTTTGGGAGATACCTACTGAGAAAACGAATTAAATCGTACTCTTCATGCTTTTTTTCTCTGGTAAAAAAAATTAAAGTAACTTAATCATCACTTTTTCAGGTTTGTCTCCAATGATAAAACTTTAAACCTCTATAACTAGTTTTCTTTATAATAACTTTTATAATTTATATAACTTTACGTCCGAAACAATTAAGTAGTTTAACTTAATTGTCAACATTTGAAAAAAAATGTACAGACACGAATCATTACCGACAGTTAAATGGTTCTTCCTGATGGGTTCACGATCATGCCAAACAGAATAATTGTCATGGTAAAACCTGTACGTAGAATTAAATTGTTTTCCTGACGATTTAAATCATCGCTTACGCTTTCGGCAGAGAAAAATCGGTAGCTCGTCGTACGCTTGTATGCCACGCGGCATTGCTGCCACCTGTTATGACCGTATTAACCGTTACTTGTTTCTCTCTAGAAAGAAGTTTTATGCGCGAATGCAACAGTTGTCCATTAAATTCATACTTTAGTCCGTTTATGAGTTCAACACATCCAAATAAGCTTAATGACGATCATGGAAAAGGAAGACTAGGCAGGGTACGAAATTAACCGTTATTATTATTATAATGCCGGTAAAAGTGAGGTTATTTTGCATAAAAATTCATCTGTCTAGTTAGGTCAGGGAGCTACTAGGTAGCTAGACACTGTAAATAAATACCTAAATAGTGTAAAATAGATGCTAAATCCCATTTAAGACGGTCCTCATTTACAGAAGACGATGACGACGATCTCATTTCTCAAGCTTACGATGACTTTTTGGTCGCAGATTTCAACAATATGTACCTATAGCTGAACTACCAGGTTTAGTACATTGTTTCATTCGCTTTGCAGGTCGATTCTATCAATTCTTAAGTTATCGGTGAACAAGTTAAGAGTCCATACATTTTACCAGACTAAAGATGAACTTTTCTAATCAATGGTAATTGAATACTTAGCTGAAAGTTGCGGTTTGAGGCCTACTACGGAACGGATATTTTTCTTCTACAGGATTCTACAGGCAATTTTATTCGAGAGCATTATTTCTACTATCAATACTTACAACTTTTACGATGACTCTAGCTAGAGTATTACTAGTAGGTAGGTAGGTAAATGGCTAACAAATTAAATTGCGTATTTAGCTAATAGAGTGCAGGAAGTTGATATTAATAGAGTTAAGTCATCCGAATCTCATGTTAAAATAGAATTTCCTCAGAGTTCCATTTTAGGGCCGTTCCTTTTCTTAGTGTATGATCTGCCGTACCTAGTTGAGAAATTGTCACAAATAGTATTGTTTGCGGATGAATCTTCTCTAATTTTTAAAATCAAGAGAGGTCAATCTAATTAAGACGATGTAAACAATGCTCTTTCTGAAATTCTGAATGGGTTCACCATAAACAATCTTATGTAAAACCTTCAGGCTGAATTTCATTCACATAACTTCATAAACGGCAAAGTTTCATACTAACTTTGCACCCCCCTTTTACCCCCTTAAGGGATGATTTTCGTAAAACTATATTACATGTATTTCATGACTTTTAATGAAGGAACTTCATATTGAATTTCATTCTAATAACTTCAAAAACGGCAAAGTTTCATACTAACATTGCACCTCCCTTCTACCCCTTAAGGGATGATCTTCGAAAAACTATTTTACATGTATTTCATGACTTTTAATGAAGAACCTACGTACCAAATTTTATTCGAATAACTTCAAAAACGGCAAAGTTTCATACTAACTTTGCACCCCCCTCTTGCCCCCTTAAGGGATGATTTTTGAAAAACTGTTTTACGTGTGTTTCATGACTTTCAATGAAGAATTTTTATTCTGAATTTCATTCGAATAATTTCAAAAACGGCAATGTTTCATACTAACTTTGCACCCAATTTTTACCCCCTTTAGGGATGATTTTCGAAAAAATTTTTTACGCGTTTTTCATAACTTTTAATGAAAGACCTTTATATTGACTCTCATTCGAATAACTTCAAAAACGGCAAAGTTTCATACTAAGTTTGCACCCCCTTTTTCCCCCTTAAGGGATGATTTAAAAAAAAACTATTTTACATGTGTTTCCTAATTTGAAATGAAGAACCTTCGTACCAAATTTCATTCGAATAACTTCAAAAACGGCAAAGTTTCATACTAACTTTGAACCCCCATTTTACCCCTTTAGGGGATGAATTTTCAAAAATTCTTTCTTAGTGCTCCTCTACGTTACCAAAGAAACCTCTGTGCAAAACTTCAAGTTTCTAACTCTTATAGTTTAGGCCCTGCGTTGATATGTCAGTCAGTCTGACTGTTTGCGATGGCTCTAAGAGAGTCTAAAAGCAACGGAGAAATCCTGTTGGAATCCTGACGTTTGTGGTAGCAATTAGTATAGTCTTTGACGGTTAGACGGTTAAATTGTTCAGAATTCTCTGCGCGCAATACATGACTGGATGATTTTCGCACTGACTGTGCGAAATCACTTTCTGACCGACCTGCTGACTGACCTTCAACTGCAAGCACAGGCCTTTTTAAAAAGCTGTTTTATATGCTACGAGCTGACCCGGTAAATGTTGTTTTGCTACATTAATTAGCCTACCCCCTATCACATCTACCAAATATCTATAATTAATCATTTCGTACCGGCACGGTACACCCGAACGAAATGCACATCAAATTGAAGAGCGTACAAAATTAGTCGATCCGAGTCGACAACGTTTTCATCTAGTAAAAAAAAAAACAGAAAAATTTGTGAAGTCGTTTTTGAGGAGTTTGATAATAAACGCTGTGACACGAGAATTTTATATATTAGTAGATGTAGCCTGTGTTATGATGCGCGTGCCTTCTTCATCGTCTTGATAGTATTATAATAAATATACATAATATCTTACTTATGTATCAATGAGTTTAGGGGAAGGCCTTGCCTGAAATTCGGCAGGTAATTGCGCACTGGTATACATTAGTTACAAGCCGAGGCACAAACGTTCTTGTCTTCAAATTCAATGGGTCAAAAAATGTGTCTTAAAACTGTTATTTTAGTTTCGGTATTGTAAGCGATTATTATAGTTCACCATATTTGAAGACAACAAAAAATCAAATGAAATAAATAAAAAATAAAGAAATACACATTTTTATTTGTATTTCTCCAGATTGATTAGCAATACGCTTCAGAAAACAGTGCAACAACAAAAAGGTCCACTTTAACCAACTCTTCAACGTATTTAACGATTTACCTTTATTTTAACTTTATCTCACAAAAAATAATAGTTATATCCTTGCAAAAACCAGTAACAATGTAATAAAATTCTCAGCACGCCTCCCGTGGCCGAAACCGCCTTTTAAACGTCCGTTGCCATAGACATAGGGAGCATAGACAAGCAGAAAAACCCCACCTCTTGGATGTTTACATGTTTATGATGCCGCTTTTGCTGGTTCCCATGACAAGATGATGATAGATCTATCCAACAGCATTATGCTGAGCGTATGTCCAATTGTCATGCATTACGACTCAATACTCAATACTCAATACTTTATTGCATTCCACAAGTTGTAGGGTTGTTACAATTTAACTTAACAGTTATTTGATGAGATCTTTGTGGACCCTGTAGGGCACGCTGATACGACGACGCACGACTGATAGGATCTTATGTAAACCACATTAGTTTAAGTTTGTTATTGTCGAGTCCTGTCTACGAGCTGTAATATAACCACTGCAATACTTGCATGGCAATAAATTACTATTCTTTCTTTCTTTCTTTCATGACACAGGTATCCTAGTGTGGGGCCAGAAGCAATGTATGGGCCTGTATGTAAATGTTTATGTTATTATTTATGTTTACAATAATTGGTGATCATTGCGTGATTGAGGTGATGATTGTGATTATGTTGTGTGGAAGCTATACGACAAGTCTTATCCTGGTACAAAATAAGGATACCCTGTCGTGTAAAAGTCAATTATTTATTTATTAACGATTAACTTTTCTTTCTTGGTCCCTGTAATCATCATCAACCCATTATGTCCCCACCGAGGGGCACGGGTCTCTTCTTTGAGGAAGGTATAGGCCATACTCCACCACGGAGGCCAAGTCCGGATTGCTGAGGCTTGTAAGGCTAGTGGCTGGTCTTACCGTCAGAAGTTTTCAAGCCGCTCTAGGGCCTCTGACTTGGCTTAACGACTGCCGTCTGTCGACGGCAGCCGGCACCAACTGCTTAACGTGCCTTGCGAAGCACGGAACTGCTCAGAAAAACGCCACTAGCGTTAGTTATAGACGGTCACCCATCCATGTACTGAACGTGCCCCATGTTGCTTAGCCTTCGTGATTGCTTAAGGTCATTCAAGCAGCCGGAGCTACGAGCAGTTTCGAGCGATATTGAGCGGTCCCTGTAAGGATGTAGCAAATTTGTATTAAATAAGTAAAGCATGCATGCAATTAATATACAAAGCTTAGATTAGGATCAAAGGCCACTGAGCTCCTTTCAGACCGAATCAGAAATTATGAGATCCGTAGACGAACGAAAGTTGACAAACATAGCCCAGCGGATTAGTTAGTTAAAGTGTCTTAGCACGCAGAACTGATGGCCGATGGGGCCGAAAAGTTCTCAAATGGAGACCACATAAAATATCGGAAAGCGCAGCGTAGGACGACCAGCCACAAGATGGACAGAAGATCTCATCCAAGTGGAAAGAAGACGCTGGATGCAAGCCGCTTCCAACCAGTTTTTTTGGAAATCCATGTAGGAGGCTGTGATGACCGGGGTGTCCTCAAATAATATAAAATGCGGAGGGATGCGGAGACGCCGCATCCCCATATTGGGAAATTAGGAAAATTAAGAAATATAATCTGAAGGGTTGATAATAGTCTGAAAATTTAATTGGCCGGAGAAAATAGTCGTGATCGTCTAGTTATTTAAAAGAAGAACCATACGTTGTGTTATGAATTATCGAAACAGAAAACGGGAAAATTAAACTAAAAATTACTTAGCTTCGGACAGTATTGCAGACGCCCCAGGAAAATCAGCTTCGAGGCTCGAATTAGCCTCAGTGGCCGCGACTAGAGTGAGGGTGAGCTTCTCTATCTACTTCTCTACTTACTCTCTACTCTACTATTCTACTTCTCTAGGAAGGCTTTTACACACGCGCCTAACCGCGGGTTCTAGATTCCCGGAAGAAAATCCAGAAGAAGTTTTGTTTCCCTAGCAATAAAGATGTTGGGCTCCCTTCCAGCCTGCACCCAACCCGACGAGCTTCCACAAGAAACTCGCTCCTGCAAAATCCATCGGGAACAACGTTTCACCCTACTCTTTCAAACCTTCGCGCAACGTTCGAAGACAACATTCACTCTTTAGTCCATCTTGTTATGAAGTAAGCTTATGCAGAAACCCAGCATCCGCGAATGTATTTCTCTTTTAGGGCATAGTGGGCGACATAGTCACTCGTACTAAACACAAGTGTTACACGGCGGACAAGGTGTTCGGAGGCTTAGCCCCGTCCCAGCCAAAGACGTACACTCGAGAAAACCTTTGACGCATCTAAGTCGCGTTGCAAGGTGTGCTGACATCCTAATCTTTCTACTGTGCCTCGTGGAAGGGCCTATTCTAATAAGAATGAACCATGGTACTCCTTTGAATGTATTCCCTTAAACTGATAGGCATAGTGGGCGACATGGTCACTCGTACTAAACACAAGTGTTACACGGCGGACAAGGTGTTCGGAGGCCTGTCCCCGCCCCAGCTAAGAACTTACATCCGGGTTTACTGTAATTCACTACTATAAATAATTAACAACTCAAAATTGCCCAATCACACAATTTTGAAACGACTCTAGGTAATAGTACCTAACGAGAAGTAGAAAAGCTGTAAGGTGGTTCCCGATGATAAATCCATAATGCAAATGGCGTTTTGCCGATGTTCCTGTGATGTTGAGTCCTGCGACGGTAAAGATAGTCCTGGTATGGTGTGATGATCCTGTGATGCTGAAGATAGTCCTTGGATAGGGATTTATCCTGATGTGGCTCCTTCCGTTCGTAGATATGAAGAAAAATAAAAAGTCTACGACATCTCCTTCAAACTGCGGCCTCGTTCTGATAAGACAATGTTAGTAAATTTCTCTTCCCGATGTGCAAAACCCGTCCTAGTCCTAGTTCCCTTGTCGGAAACCTATGGTAAGCCCTAGCTAGTATGGAGTCCGCTGAAACAACGCAGAACCCACGGTGGGAAACACCGCCGCTCCTTCTGCTCTCGCTAGTTAGTGGGAGGTCTATAAATAGAATGCTGAAATGGAATTTAAATTAATGGGATTTAAATAGATATACATATATAAAATATAAAGATAAACATAATTACTTATATAAAATAATTATTTCTCACACGCGGCGCGAAAATCGGAAAATCATTGTTATAGTTCAAGGACGCCCCTCGACGGAAATCTCTTTGTTTAGTGGAAAACGGACCGATGCACTTTTCCCTTCTCTACTTTGCGGTTTCTCTGCTAGCTAGCTTATTATTACACTCACGAAGTCTTCACTGAGGACTTGCCCTAAAGAACACTGTACTGTACGCGGGAGGTCTAGACTGCTAGATCTAGTCAGAGGTTTCGCGCGCGGACGATGTTCCGGTGAACCGGTGAATGTTGGGATAAAAGCAGGCAGGGCCATGCGGTAATGTCGTGAGAAAAAGGCTACAATACTTACTCCATCTGCGCCGAAATTCTTATGGAACTCTTTTCTGGCCGTCATTAACAAACAATATTTATTGTTTTCTGGAATTGTGAAACTCCAAACTTGGGACAAAAGCAGGCAGAGCTATAAGGTGTTGTGATAGTAATGTTGTGATAGGTTCTCGCCTCCACCACATTGGCTTAAGGTCGTCGTTGCTATGGCAAAAATAGAAATGTAGGTTTAGCTAAACTGCACTTTCTGCGAATCTTGAGCTGACATTTATCGGTCCCACTGCACGTGTGTGCACATGAGTATGACATATGCAATCCTATGTTTATTGGTGAAATGTAAGATTGATTCTTCTACATTCTCTGAATTTTCAGCCCCACCCAGTATAGGCGGTGCGTCACTTCCCTACACTGAAAAAAACCCCCTGCTAACGTCGAATAGGTCCTTAAAATCAAAACAGGTGGCGCTACCTGTATCGATTTTAGAAATATGTTGCTGAAAAACTGTAAGGGTGAAATGGTAGACCCTTTCAGCCATTACAAGGCATCCAGCACTGGACTTCTTGTGGCTGAACGATGAAACGCTTTTTATGCGCCGATGATACGGTCCGTCTATCATCTATCATAGTCTATGGTCCGTTAGAGAGTCCGATTGGCCGGCAGATGTTTTTTTATTTACCCTTTATTCTAGGCCCTTTCACTGGCTGAAAGGTCTCTGGTTTTATTGTATTGTGAAAACTTTTGTGTACACAGGCTTATTTTTATAGTCGTTTCACAGCAGCTTTGGTTGAGTTGGTTGTTTATTCCATGTTTCTTAAATGTTTTCTCATTGTTAATGTACGTTGCCCAGTTCGTGGCCACTGATCATTATTTTCTCCAAGCTGTGCATAGAAGTTTTTCTTGGCAAATCGCCATTCAAGTAGCTAAGCGGTTTTTAAGGTTCCGTACCTCTAATGGAAATAGACCTGCCAAGTGCGAGTTGGACTCGCTCACGACAGGCTTCGTACCATTATAAAATTGAATAGCCCACTGGATAAGCAAGTTGAAGTAGCAGTGGGCACATAGCACGAAGAACTAATGGCCGAAAGGTTCTTGAATGGAGAACACACATCGGCAAGCGCAGCGTAGGACGACCAGCCACAAGATGGACAGACGATCTCATCCAAGTAGCAGGGAGACGCTGGATGTAAGCAGCTTCCAACCGGTCTTTTTGGAAATCCATGAAGGAGGCCTATGTCCAGCAGTGGACTTCTTGTGGCTGAATGATGATGATGATAAAATTGAAAAAAAAAAAACACTTTGTTGTATGGGAGCCCCCTTAAATATTTATTTTATTCTGTTTTTAAGGATTTATTGTTATAGGGGTAACATCAATATATCATCAGAAAAAGTTTCAACTGTCTAACTATTACAGTTCATGAGATACAGCCTGGTGACAGACGGACGGACGGACAGCGGAGTCTCAGTAATAGGGTCTGTTTTACCCTTTAGGTACGGAACCTTTGTAGGAGAACTTTGTAGAACACTACAGAAAGACTTCTGTCCGTCCGTCCATTTGTTTGCCAAAACCCTTTAGGCCCTTTCTCCACTGCTCCGGTCCGGCGTCGGAACCGGAATCAGTCATCTGACTATAATCGGCAATGGACGTGACGCAGTGCTTTATTAAAATTCCTCGGTTTTTCTATTCGAGGCAGGGGACGTTTTCCACACATTCTATTAATGTAAATTAAATAGTATGGGAACATTTTTGGGTTGTATGAATCGCTCGTAGCCTGGGCTGCCTGAGTGATCTTAAACGATCACTAAGGTTAAGCAACATACGGCGCGTTCAGTCCATGGATGGGTCACCGTCTATGACTAACGCTAGTGGCATTTTTCCGAGCGATTCCGTGCTTCGCAAGGCACGTTAAGCAGTTGGTGCCGGCTACCGTCGATAGATGGCAGTCGTTAAGCCAAGTCAGAGGCCTTAGGGCGGCTTGAAAACTCTGACAGTAAGACCAGCCACTAGTCTTACAAGCCTCCACCAATCCGGACATGGCCCCCGTGGTGGAGTATGGCCTATACCTTCCTCAGGGAAGAGGCCCGTGCCCCTCGGTGGGGACATGATGGGTTGATGATGAAGTATGCGCGGTGCAAAAACGTGTATTATTGTTTTTGTACTTCAATCACTTCGGACCGGGAAAATAGCTACCGTTCGATCAAGCAAATTATCGGACCGTTAAAAACCGGATGCCGGAGTAGTGGAGAAGCTTATTAGTTTTCTTGTGTGTTTCTAAATCGGATAATTAACGTTTGCCGGACCGGAGCAGTGGAGAAAGGCCCTTACCCAGCATCTATATTCTTATAGAAGCTATGCAGTGCTACACCAAGCTTTGCTAAATAGCTCTATGGAATAAAATAGCTTGCGTATGTGTGACCGCGGAAAAAGATGGACTTATGGCTTGAATTGGAATACTTCCCTTGGCAGCAATCTCTTCTACGTTGGTCTACTGTTCAGATCGAATGAAGCCGATACTATACCGAGTATATCACCCGAAAAGGGTTAATGGCAGGGATAGAGTCAATGTGCTTTCGAAATCACAACTATTAGGCCGAAAGTATTGAGGCTTTTAGCACGATTGGAATGCCTGACGTTTGGGGAAGGAAGTGGGTAATAACGTAGCCGATTTATTACTTTCTTTGCAAGGCAGCGTATACATACTACATAATCCGCTTACATGATGCGCTTGAAATATGGTACGCTGAGATATTCCCTAGACGGTAAGGAGAACCAATGAGTTTACAATTAAAAACCGTACAAGTGCGAGGTGGACTTGACTCGTCCGGACTCCGAATTCCGAGTTCCGTACAAATTTGTAGATACATAATAAATTCAGGAATCGAAACTCACAGTTTTTTCTGACTTTTTTCGAACTCCAAAGACCTATTTTTACTGTAATTTAATTACAAATGTGTAGTTTTCAGATTTTTCCTGTAATTGTTGCATAAAGTTTGCATGTCAATTTTCTAATAAAACAAAAGTGGTTAAGGGTTAACGGAAAGTATCCTAACAATTTTTAAGCCCTTAAGTGTCGTAATATACTGGGTGTCCCTAAAATAGTGTCAACCGGAAGTCCTGAGATAGAGCACCTCTAGAGGTACCCGAATCATCCCCATTGTATGTTCCGCAATTTTTTGTAGTTTTCGAGTTATAGCTTTTTATCGTATTTTTTGTCCCACCTTGACCAACAAGACATTATTGGCCACAGAGCAATGAATTATTAAGATACATGCTTTTTTTTTCTTCAAAAATTGGTGAATAGTTTGCCTTGCAGACACAAACTCAATTGTGGGTCAATTTGATACAATAGTGACATAAAAAAAAATATCGCAAAGTTGGTTAAAATTTACAAATTTTTTAAATGTTTTGAACACTCATCATCATCATCGTCAACCCATCATGTCCCCACGGAGGGCCACGGATCTCTTCCCTGAGGAAGGTATAGGCCATACTCCACCACGGGGGCCAAGTCCGGATTGGTGGAGGCTTGTAAGACTATAGTGGCTGGTCTTAATGTCAGAAGTTTTCAAGCCGCTCTAAGGCCACTGACTTGGCTTAACGACTGCCCTCTATCGACGGCAGCCGGCACCAACTGCTTATCGTGCCTTGCGGAGCACGGAACCGCTCCGAAAAATGCCACTAGCGTTAGTCATAGACGATGACCCATCCATGGACTGAACGCGCCGTATGTTGCTTAGCCTTAGTGATCGTTTAAGATCACTCGGGCAGCCCAGGCTACGAGCGATTCTATATGACTTCCTTTTTTTGTTTTTGATGTAAGCCCCTAAAACAATGGGAGTAACCATTTACAGTTCTTTATCGTCCGCTTCTTTGCTAATATCTTAGCATAGTATTACGTTATGCAATAAGGGAGTCTAATTACGATTAAGTTTTTCTTCATTTATCCCATATAGATATATAAGTAGATTTGTTACTTTTCTATGTAAACTTAATTTAAGGAATTTGTTAGGTATTTTAACCCTTAGCCAGGCATGGGTAGTAAGGATTTTTAGTTGGTTTTGGACTTTGTTTCAAAGTGATAAGGTTCAATTTAAAGTGGTACCTAGTAGACCTTTGCCTGGCTAAGGGTTAAGTAACTATTTTCTAAGCTAAGAGTAAGTCTGCCAACAAACTATCATTTAGTTTAGCGGAAATGAAATGCTGTAAAAATTGTATGTAGATACCTCTATAGATTTTTTTTTCATGTATTTATTTTATCTGATGATGATGATGTCCTCCTCGTCGTCCGACGACGGCGACCTCAAGTATTGGTAGGACTTCTGCGACGGTGGGCTCTGATGTGACTTGCAAAGCCCAGCTTATTTTTTAAGGTTTGGTTACATTGGCCGCAGTGGAGTTCACCGCGGTCATTGTACGAGTACGTATAAGAGTAAGTGGGCTTGGGCTTTTTATTTTATCTACATATATGTCATACAGCAGGAGACCCACGAAACCAAAGACCACCTCATGGTAGGTGAAACCGTGGGTTCTGCAAATCCGCTGTGGGCACGCGTGTTGATTAAGCCCATACACTACCAGTAGGACGTAATAGGCTGTATCATATTTCTAGCACTTCAGATCTGTCAAAGATCGCTCATTCCTTAGCTTTCAGAGCGACTTTTTTTTAGATTAACTTGGCCCAAAGCCAAACCTTCCACCAAAGCCTACCAACGCAAAAACCTTGCCCGAGAGACTGTCATCATTGTAATTGATGATTAATTAGTCTTTGATTACACTTGTCTAGACAGGGTTTTGTTTGGGGCATGTAATGGCCTAAACAGAAAACGTGACGGTGCCATAATGATTTCTGAAGAACATTTTATCGTACGGCTACTAAAATGTTGCTCTACATTAGTCAGTTGCGTTATAACCTGGAAAAGACGAATTAAAAATCATTGTAATAGTGACACAATATTTATGAATATGTTATGTTTCATATTGTTTGTGTTGTATTTTAGTACTGTGCCGTTGAATATATTATGTCTTTTTTTTTTTCGGAGACAACACAGAGACATGCCACTTATATTAAACATAAGTGATAATATTATATACTAGGCATGCATCCAGAACATATGTATCTCACTAAATACTATAAGTATATAAGTTAATAAATAGTGAGGGCGGGATATTATCCATCTATCTCGAAAATAGGTTAACCTTCTTAATTAAATTCTACAAATAGTTTCACCATATTTGCAGCTTCGCTTACGGACATTAACCAACACAGAAGAAGCCTATATCTAACATTGAATTGGGAGAACATCTGAGAGGTCTGAATTGCCGTCAGACCTCTCAGATGTTCTACCAATTCAATGTTCTACCGATATACCATCGCTATCCTTAATATTATATGAATACGTAATAAATGACAAGTCACGGCCACTGGCCCTCGGATTGACATGGAGACTGTTCTGTGGGACATTTGTCAAGCCTATCACTGTTCGAGATGGACTTACGATGTAATCTGCGAGCGAAGGAAATATTTTATTCTTCGTTCTCTGAGTTGACATCATCGAGCTGGAAAGAATGAGTGAAAGGAAAAAATGCGCTAGACTTAAGAAGATAATCGCTCGTAGCCTGGGCTGCCTGAGTGATCTTAAACGATCACTAATGTTAAGCAACATACGGCGCTTTCAGTCCATGGATGGCTGACCGTCTATGACTAACGCTAGTGGCATTTTTCCGAGCGGTTCCGTGCTTCGCAAGGCACGTTAAGCAGTTGGTGCCGGCTGCCGTCGATAGATGGCAGTCGTTAAGCCAAGTCAGAGGCCTTAGGGTGGCTTGAAAACTTCTGACAGTAAGACCAGCCACTAGTCTTACAAGCCTCCACCAATCCGGACTTGGCCCCCGTGGTGGAGTATGGCCTATACCTTCCTCAGGGAAGAGACCCGGTGCCCCTTGGTGGGGACATGGTGGGTTGATGATGATGATGATTACTGTCATAAGCAATAATATATACACGGTGGCCGGGGGATTGACGTCAAAAAAAAAAAATTAGGTCCCTCTTGTCATGACAAGAGGATGGGGGTGATTCGGATACCCCATGGGTATCCGAATCACCCCCATGTATGTTCCGCGATTTTTCATAGTTTCGGAGTTATGATTTTTTTTCTGAATTTTCATGAATTTTCGCCTTATCAATTTTGAAAATTTCTAAAAAAAAAACTAGAAACTTTTTTCAATTACTTTTTTTTGTAACTGAATCTTCACAAGTTGTTCTTCTGTGCATAAAATAATCAGCTTCGTAACTTTGATAAAAGTTATCAAAGTGTTGGTCTAAAGTCAAAAATTTATGTTCGGTAAATTATGACTTGAATTTTCAAAAATAAATTAAAAATCCAAACAGATGTTTTAATGGTTTCTTAGTTAGCCTCAGAAATGCGCAAGACTCTCAGATTTCATAATCATTAAAAAAAAGTACTGCTTAACGAGCTACTTTGTGTACATTCGGCCTTCGAAGACAGCGAGGTGAAGAATTATTTAAATTAACAATTTTTTTTTTCTGCCATTTCGTCTTTTCTTAGTTTATTAATGAACGAGTCGTCATCATCATGATGGATAAAAGTGGTTTTGTCAATAAAACACAGATTAAAATGTAAAAAAAATGTTTATTATAGTAGGTTTTCAAAGTTGCCACCTCCAGCAGCAATACACATTCTACACCTACGTAGGAAATTATCTTTTAATCGTCTAAAAGCTGCTCTGTTTTCCTTTACAACACGTTCGGCTTCTGTTAATTTCTGCCTCAGCTCTTGTTCACTCCCACTTTCTCTGGCTTATGCTATTTCCTTAAAATAGCCCCAAATAAAAAAATCCATGGGGTTGAGGTCAGGTGAGTGTGGAGGCCACGATATTGGTCCGCCGCGTCCGATCCATCTATTGGGGTACGCCTCATTTAAATAATTTCGGACTTGCGTTGCGTAGTGACATGGAGCGCCGTCATTTTGAAGAACCATGGTTCGTCTTAGTTCAATATTCACGTCTTCTAGCAACAATGGAAGTTCATGTTCCAGAAAGTGTCGGTATCTTTCTCCATTTAATCTGGACGGCAATTCAAATGGACCAATCAGTTCGCCATTGAGAATACCAGACCACAAGTTAATGCTGAAACGATGTTGAAACGTCGACGCTCTCATTTCGTGTGGATTTTCAACCGCCCACGTGTGGTAATTATGAATATTGAAAATTCCAGTGCGCTCAAAACGTGACTCATCTGACCATAAAACTTTATTGAAAAATCCAGGATCTTGTTCTTTTTGTAGCATTGTTTGGCAGAAATCAATGCGCAATTGGTAGTCTGTAGGCAGTAAAGCTTGGACTCGTCGGATATGGAACGCATGATATCCTTCATCGTGAAGTATGTCTTGGATAGAAGTTCTTGGGATGTTCCGAGTACGAGCCATAGCTCTGGTACTCGTGGAAGGATTTCGTTGAACTTCTTCGAGCACAACTTCTCTGCGATCCGGGTCAACTCTAGGGATTCCTTCCCTATCGCCTCGTTGGCCAGGAATGCGGCCTGCCATTAAGGTATTGTGCGTGTTAATAAAAACGCGATGGTCGGGATAATGCTCAGGTTGCGGCCCACCACGACGTTGAAGTTGTTCGCGATACAGTCGCGCTGCTTCAAGGCCGTTTCCTTGTGCAACTCCATAAAAATAGTGCATTTCTGCGTATTCTCTTAACGTGTAACTCATCTTTTACACTTCCAAGTAAACAAAGTCCAAATCAGTATGCAAGACACAGTCCAATTAACGAGCAAAGTAGTCAAATAAGTAGGCAGCGGAATCCGCGGACAAAGCGAGACAGTGAGGTAAAACAAAATGAAGACACGTGTAGCAGTAAACACAAAGTGAGAACGACTGAGGTACAAACTTGTTTTGTGTTCGCTTCTGCTGCGCTGCCCCTCTCACTCTTACCGCTGAGAGTGAGAGAGATAGCAATAGTTCGGCGGCCTCCTATCCTCAAAGACTATTGTTATTACAGGTAAAAAGTTGCGTCTGCATTTACAACCCATGACCCACGAGAACAGACCGCGCAAAATTAATTACTGTAAAACGGAAAATGCCTCCAAATTTTTTAATCTGTGTTTTATTGACAAAACCACTTTTATTCATCATGATGATGACGACTCGTTCATTAATAACCTAAGAAAAGACGAAATGGCAGAAAAAAATAAATGTTAATTTTAATAATTCTTCACCTCGCTGTCTTCGAAGGCCGAATGTACACAAAGTAGCTCGTTAAGCAGTACTTTTTTTTAATGATTATGAAATCTGAGAGTCTTGCGCATTTCTGAAGCTAACTAAGAAACCATTAAAACATCTGTTTGGATTTTTAATTTATTTTTGAAAATTCAAGTCATAATTTTCCGAACGTAAATTTTTGACTTTAGACCAACACTTTAATAACTTTTATCAAAGTTACGAAGCTGATTATTTTATGCATAGAAGAACAACTTGTGAAGATTCAGTTACAAAAAAAAGTAATTGAAAAAAGTTTTTAGTTTTTTTTTTAGAAATTTTCAAAATTGGTAAGGCGAAAATTCATAAAAATTCAGAAAAAAAATCATAACTCCGAAACTATGAAAAATCGCGGAACATACATGGGGGTGATTCGGATACCCCATGACACGAGGGACCTAATTTTTTTTTTTTGACGTCATTCCTCCGGCCACCGTGTATATACACTGTCACATTTTGTATGACGTAAACATTTTGTTTTCTATAGCATATGTGTACGACAATTTGTCCTAAATTATTTAACTATTGATTACATCATTTTGGACAAATTGTTGTACACTTCTTTCTAGATTGTTTTGATTTGATTGATTTTTTAGAAAATGTGACAGTGTATATATACGTATATTAGTGCTCGTGACTGTACTACTTTATGTCCAGATAATAGGATCCTTTTGCTTTCAACATTCATTAGTCGCTATATATATTAACTGTTTTCAGTCAGTACTGCGCGTCTTCCGAGCGAAGTTGCGCGTCAACTTTTGTGGATTGTACATAAATGTATATAAGTATCCTTACAGAACTCAAGTTACAAAGTTGTTGTAGGTATAATAAATTTCCTCTTTGAATATCGTTATCAGAATTTTTATAAGTTATTCTCTTCTATGAGCGAGGAAAAGGGATGTGTCTTTGATTTAGTCCAGAGAAAATGCTAGTGGTTGTGTAAATTTATGTTTTTCTAATTATTAATCATATAGTACAATTGTTGTTTTCTCGCAATAAACAAATAAAAATAAAATAGTCACACTCGCCAGAGTTTTTTTTAGCCCTTTACCAAATACATCCTCTATTTGGTCAACGTGTGTCCATCTGGGGCGTCTTTTGTCACCCGTTCCACTCTCATTCACTCAATCCGTTTCATTCTATACTTACACTTTTTGCAAAATATTCAGAATTACTAAAAGTCACGATTCAAAGTATTCCAAGAATAATGTTTGTTCCCCAACGAGCACGCGTACAGAAACTCAAGGCGGGCTAACAAGGCACCTTTTAACATGAAATACAAACGCCTGAAAGTTTTCAAAGCCATATGACGCGCTCTAACTTAGCGCTCGACCATATTTCAGTGTTCCTTTACATTGCCGCTGCACGTGAGGGTAACTTTGAAATGTACAGCCGGAGTAGAAAGTGAGAAAACGCGGATAATAAATTACAACAACAATGAACTTTGTTGCCAGCCAATAGGGTCTTAATCCAAGTAAAGAAAAAAGTACGTACAGAAGCGAGCTTGCCTTTGTAAGTGATTTCTTCCAGCAAACTTTGAGGAGTCGGGGCGGGGAGGTTCGAAACGGGTCTACACACATGCAAATGATTTACTACATAAATATTTGCACAAACGACAGATAGTTAGTTGAGACAGGATTTTTTCATTTTGTATTTAAAAATTAAAAATAAACAGACTCACGCCCGTTATCCCCGAGGGGGTAGGCACAGGCGCCAATCATATTTTTTATAAAATGAAAGGGAAATCTACAGTGATATCAGAACAAAATATTTAACACTTATTATTAATCATCATCATCATCTTCAACCCATTATGACCCCACCGAGGGGCACGGGTCTCTTCCTCTTATTATAAATAACATTGCCAAATGTTTTATCTATCTATCTATCAATTACAGATTTCCACGTAATTGCTTATAATTTTTTTTCTTATCCTATATCACAATATTGTTACAAGAATTAACTTAACCAATCCGGACTTGGCCCCCGTGGTGGAGTATGGCCTATACCTTCCTTAGGGAAGAGACTCTTGCGCCTCGGTGGGGACATAATGGGTGATAATGATGATGAATTTACTTAAATTATTATATGATCAAACCTGATAGCCTTCCTTCACTAGTGGAGAGGCACTGTATAAGAAGATTATAAAGGTTACTATACAGCCGTTTGTAGTAGAGCCAAGCGAAGAAAACTAAGTTAGAAGGAGTAACAAAAGTGTGACCGCTTTGATTGCGGCTCCCAGTTATGTTGGTAAACACAAAGTATGGCTTAGTTACTCAGTCCGCAAAGCGAAAACATCGTAATAAAAGTTTTAAAAGAAGTTTTAGTTTAGTTTGAAATCACCAATCCGCGGTGAGCTTGCGTGCTGAAACTCGACAACTTCTTCAACTGCCTGAGTAAACTATCTGAATACATTAAAGTTGATACTAAACAACTGATTTTCACAAAAAAAAAACTATAAAAAATAATAATAATTTGGACGATACAAACAAAACATAATATCATCATCACCTTCCTCAGAGAAGAGACCCGTGCCTCTTGGTGGGGACATAACGGGTTGATGAGGATATTATCATCATCATCATCATCATCATCAACTCATTATGTCCCCACCGAGAGGCACGGGTCTCTTCTCTGAGGAAGGTGATGATATTATGTTTTGTTTTTCCTGAGGAAGCCATAGGCCATACTCCACCACGGAGGCCAAGTCTGGATTGGTGGCGGGAATTGGCTTCTCTCTTCCATTCCACCTCTACGTAAAGCATGCTTAAAAATCATGAAAATTAAGCAAAATGTAAAACAGCGTTCGGAAAACAAAAAAACAATTTTGGAAAGTTTTTATTATTATAATTTAGAAGAATTATCAATTTACGAAAATAAAATATGAAACTTATGAAATAAAAAGTTGTCACCGAAACTCATGTTCGTAAAGTGTTCTCAGCATGAAACCTAGACTTAAGATTATAGAAATGCACTTTTCGCCTTGGGAACATAGTATTTTTCTTTGAGAGCGCAAATCAAGTGCGGGGCAACAGCTACCTGTTTGATGTATTATTCAAGGAGTGCAGATTGAAATTGGCATTTGAATCAGTGCGCTCTGTAAGGCAGCTGTGAGTGTAAAATGAGATGACGCGACCATAGACGCCATCGTTTTGGTGTGATCAGTGTTGCCAACCCTACTGTTTTAACAGTAGATTTAATGTTTTCGCTATGACACCACTGTTTTCTGTTTTAGCTCGTATTCCTACTGTTTTTTGTTGATGTATCGAATTTAAAACTGCGTAAAAAATAATTCATTCCAAATCACAATAAAGCCACATCCAACATGTCAAAACGGAATAATAACAGTTTAGGAAAAGCAATAAAGATAGTTTTTGTATACGTCGGTCAGGGTGCTAGCGGGCTTCTTGCGGCATAGAGGATTCCCCGTTTACTGACACAAATCTTTTCACATACAGTAAAACAGAATAGTCAGTTAGTTTATGTACATACCCCATCACTCTATTTCATGTACATTTACCTACCTTTTCTCTAATCTCCTTCTTTCTATCCATCCTTCATCGCTTTTAGTGATAAGACCGCCAATTGTATACGACAAAACTTACATATATAAGGCTTTTAATGTATTTATTTCTTTCTGGTGTGTACAATAAAGAGTTCTAAATAAAAAAACTACTAGCTAGGTTTTTCTCATTCCTTATTTCGTTTCGCAAGTGCGGTCAAAGTTCTTAGTTTCAAAAAATTCTCAGTTTCATAAATTTGTGTTAGATCTACGAGTAGTCGTATTTCTCCAGTCTATAAATGTTATGTGTCAGATTCGATTTGCGATTTGATATTAGGAAATTACTATTTTACTGTTTTCTACTGTTTTTTTAAGTTCTATTTGCTGTTTTTTGCTCTCCTGAGGTTGGCAACAGTGGGTGTGATTCTAACACATTTGCAGTAAAACTGCTTTATATGAGTTTTATTGCCAAAAGGAGACGGATACGCTTTCATACATTCTTGGGCCCAGATGTAAAAAGACGAGAGTGGTGTGTATAAACAGCTTATATATTGTCAAACCATCTTTGAAAATTTTGCGGATTTTGGCAATCTGAAAGCAAAGTTAAAAGAGATTTAGTAAAAGTGAGGCTATGCAACAAATTGACCATAACCTATACTTAACAGCTGATTTTATAACTATGATCATATGATAGAGAGTTATTTATTATATTAACTCTAGTTCTTATTGTATTGAATGGGAGAATGTAACGTAACTCACAAATAGATTAAAAGATAGGGAAGACCAGGATTTGTGTCATTTCATCCTCTAAAACTCGCCGGCCGGCCCAGTGTATTACATCGATTATTCGCTATGCCACAGTCGTACAAGTTAAACAATATACTATGTAGAAGTCCGTAGAGAGAAAGCACTGGTCGAGGAATATTATTGAAATACGCAAACGGTAACGAATACAAGACGAGTAGGTAATCCGGTTCGCTCCGGTCCGGTAAGCTCTGGTTTTTGCAGAGACAGAAATTTAATTTCTGAAGCCATCTTAAAAAAATTAAGGGTACTTCAGTAAAGAGTGGGTAGCTAAAATAAACCTTGTTGGGTATTTGCAAACAGCTAGTTACTTAAATACTAAAGCTAAAATACTCCGCCCTGTTACAAAACATAGAAAAAAAACAAGATTTGTTTTTTAAAGTGAAGCACAAAAAAAATAAGCTTTAAAAAAACAAAAATGGCAACCAAAAATAAAAATAATTAATGCAACTGGTGTGGATTGCTAGCTTACAAACAAAAAAAAAATTTGCTACGGAACCCAAATTACGAAAACATTTAATTCACAAAAAATAATTAAGTTGCCGTTTTAAGGAATGTATACAATACACCTAATTTGCTAAGCACACAAAATAATCAACATACAAAAAAAAACAAGTCTTTACAAAGCACACGCACACCAAGCAAACTACGTAGTGACAAATACAGAGAGACCGAACCTTTTGAACACGTTATGGCGCCAATGTCGCAGCTAGCCTTGAAGAGGCGGGAGACATTAATTAAAAAAACAGTCGGATAGAACAAAAAAAGGAATTTAATAAACAAACCCAGCTATTACATAGGGTACTAGCTAGTCGTGCGGTTCAGCCCTACACACTGGTTACGGTCTTTCTATAATTATCACCACGGTCAGGTACTTCCCTGAGCCGTCCGGAAACAGGTGAACGTCCTCTCGAGGCGGCGACCAAGCGTAGGTGGAGTAGTCCAAGTCGTCACGGGAATAGAACGCCGCGCGCCGTGGTCTCAGTCCTGACAGGATTTGGGTTCGTGGCCCAGTAGGGACCGCGATGGTTTTGTGGCCCGTAACTTGGACCCCAAAAAGTGTGGGGAACGTAAACACAAATATTTATTAATATTCAGTTAGATTAACTGTAAATCTTGGAAACAGTTCGCTACGCTAATATCAAAGCGTTATTTATAAGTAAAGACTCCGGCCGTTAGCGACGGTGAGCTGGCGATGCAAGAGCACTAAGCACACGCAGGCTCGCCGATGGTCCAGAGACAACTGATGTGGAAGTAGTAGCGCGAAGCGCGGCGCGTTCGAGTCGAGAACGTTCGCCGGCTGCCCGCGCGCAAGACCAGTTGTTTTAGGGTTCAGCAGTGCGAAAAACTAACGAACCCTTTCACAGTAAGGTTTTCATTTAGAATGTAGTGTATTTTAAATATTATAGTTAAGTATTGGTTTTATAGTTGTAACTTGTTTGTAAATATAAAATACTTTGTTTATGTAATTATTTCAGAACAGAAACGATGTTCTAAAATAAATAACGTTACAATCATGATCATAGATTGAAAGTCCGGTAGCTGTCACTGTCAGCACAGATTAAATACATTTGACAAACATAAGTAATAAATCAATCTGTAAACGAGAATCTACGAGAATCGATTTTAAAGTTGATATTATTTTTTATTGTAAACCCTTGACAATATAATAATTAATTATGTAGATTTTGTTCACTTTGATGGAATCCATCATCAGATGCGAGTGTTTTTATGTTCAATAATAATTGTTGAAATCATTCACAGTAATCGATTATAGTAATCGATACTTTATTTCATCAGTGCAATAAACTTGTTTTTAGGATTTCTCGTCTCCCAGATTGTGAACTGAGCAGATTTTTTATATTTTGAAACAGAAAAAAATACCGCTCTTTTTAAACCATATTTCACCTTATTACAATTGGGCCCAGAGATCCCCGTCACCTTTGTATTTATTGTATTTTTATTATGTATCTTCAGTGCTGCTAACTTAGCCATATTAGTTTTGATATTATTTCACACATGGGCGTCTTTAGTGGGCTGTACATATACAGGCTGTCCTGTTATGAGTGGTTCAATCGGTAATTGGTAACGGGTTTAGTAAAGGTGTCATGATTTTCGAGAATTTTATAGGATATAGGTAGATAGATAGGACATAGGTATAGGGTACCTACGTTGGGGAAGAGACCCGTGCCTCTCGGTGGGGATATAATAGGTTGATGATGATGATGAGGTAAAGGGTGATTTTGAAATCGTCAGCTACATTTTGAGATAATGTTATTTTCATTGTGACAAATAAATTAAGTATTATTAATGATTTATCGGTGATGGGACAGCCTGATCGTAAATATTAGTGATTTCCCACCTTTTGCTCAAAACTGTCAATCCGAATTCGAAGTAGAAGGAAGTACCATGACGTTGAAAAATGTTTTCTAATTCGTGAAAGGTATAAGAGTCTGGCCTCTGATACGCGTGATTAATTAAAAGAACATAAGTGTCTACGCCACACTCCCAACACTGGCAACACTACTACTGTCACTCACTCAACGACTTGCTCGCGCGCATCGCCTTTGTAAAATCAACTAATAATATAACTAAAAACCCTTTTCTTTGTTCTTTGCCTGAACAAAAGTGGCGACCGTGACAGGACTTCGAAAAAGTCCAACAAAATCAAAAATCACTAAAACGTGTGTTGGGGCGTGACGCCCTCGCTTCGCTTCGTTCCGCCATTTTTTTTCTTCGCGACGCAACGACGCAATTACTTCGTGTGAACGACGGGCAACCGCATCGTCACTTCTGAAAGCTATCTACGCTACCGCAAAGCGAAGCATCACCTAAGGACATCGTTTCGTCGATTCAACTGTGACTAGCAAGCGGACTACAGCAAAAAACTGCAAGAAAGGACACCCCGTCGCGGCACGTGCACAAGCACGCGCCTACGACGCCGAAACGTCGAAGCGTGGGCGAAGAAGATTGCGTCAGCCACCGAGAAGGAGCAGCAGCACAGCAGTCCGACACGCAGCATCGTGCTGCGCTACAACGCCGGCTGCACTACAAGCCTGCCTTTCTAATTGTGAGCCCGTTCCTTTACCTTCCGCTACCTATTTTGTATTCCTCTTTGATTTGCCCGGTCAGTGGATTCGGTTCCTCAAAGGTTTATGTGTTTTTCTTCTTTCTGGGTACGCTACCTGGCTAGCAAAGCATCCATGCAAGATTTTTTTCAACAAGCAACTAGCACTAAGTAACCTGCAAGGCCTACGCACTAACTCGCCTACGTACCTACAAGGAGCCGACTATTTCCATGCACCTAGCAACATACCTTACTTTTCAAAGAGGCTATTATACGAAATAATCCATACTTTTCTAATTTGCGAGCAAGTTCTTCTTTACAAAGTTTCTGCATATTTGCCTATCAAATAAAAGTAATTGTCACTGCCCAAAGCCAACCTTCAAAACATATTTACATATAACTATTTGTATTTAGTGGTGGCAAACTATCTATTCCAGCGTCTCGAAACGCTTCGCTCTCCCGCTTCGCGCCTACTGCTCGAGGTCAACGACCGGCGTGCACCTAGCGGCCTACCTTCCTCGCGGCCGGCCCCGAGCATCCATCAGCTGGTTGGCGAAGTGAGGAGCGTATCGTATGCAGTTTTCAGTACCTACTTTCTAATTTAATTTGGTGGAAATCAGTGCAAGTTATAATGGCTCTAAGTAAAGAAAATATTCAAATGGAAAAAGAATCAAGCGATGCAAGCAAGCTTAAAACATTAGTTGCTCAACGGGGTGCCATTAGGCAACGAGTCACTAAATTTAAAAACAGCCTTAATGTTTTGAGCTGTCTTGAAACAATTTCATCGCTTGAGTTATCCAAGCTTGCACTAAAGTTAGCCAAGTTTGAAGCCGTGTTCATTGAATTCGACGGACTGCAGAGTGAGATAGAAGTATTAAATTCTGAAGCACAAGAAACTGAAATCATAAACCGTGAGTTCATTGAGCAGGATTTCTATCATTGCATAGCTACAGCCCAAAGTTTACTTGAGACTAATGCCCCCCCAAAGCCTACTGCTATTCAAGCGGCTCCGTCTAACTGTGGTTCTTCACAATGTCAACATGACATTCCAAACATGCTCGGGTTCAAATTGCCAGTTATAAAAATACCTACTTTCGATGGATCATATTATAAATGGCTCGAGTTCAAGGAGACCTACACTTCATTAATCCATGACAATGCCCAAATAAAAGAAATATATAAATTTCACTATCTTAACTCGTACTTGGAGAGTGAGGCAGCTCGAGTAGTATGTAACTTAGAGGTTTCAGAGAAAAATTACTCAAAGGCTTGGGAACTTTTAAATCAAAGGTATGACAATAAAAGGCAATTAATAAATAACCATCTAAAGGCACTTTTCTCATTTGACACCGTGCTAGAAACAGACAAATCTCTTAGGTTCATCATTGATCATGTGACAAAAAACTTGAGAGCTCTCGCTACGCTAGGTTTACCCACAGACAAATGGGACATTCTAATAATTCATTTTGTCTCAGCCAAGCTCGACAACAACACTTATTTAAAGTGGGAAGAGCATCGTAATTCATGGCCTGATATTACAACAATTGATAGCTTTTTCAATTTTCTCAAGGGCCATGCTGATGTAATTGAAACTGTACAGTGAAACAAACTTGATAGGCAACCATTCAAACCCAATATTGTGCCACCCTCTATTTCACAAAAATCACAAAGTAGGGCTATGGTAGTCACTTCTAATTCCAAAGACTCTTCTGACCTTAAGTCAACTCTTGAATGCTCGATCTGCAAGGGCGATCACCGCCTCTATGAGTGCTCTACATTCAAGGCCAAGACACCACAGGAGAGAATGTCTATAGTGACCACCCTAAATTTGTATCAAAACTGCCTACGAAAGGGGCATCAAATTCGCCAATGTAGGCTACCAGGTAGCTGCAAATATTGCAAACGACGCCACAATACTCTTCTACACCAAGCTGAAGAACAATCGGTTGTAGAATCCACAAAAAACAAAACCGAGTCTGTGACCATGACTGCAGTGTCTTCTTCAGAAATTCTACTATGCACTGCCATGGTTAATTTGTCCAATCCAGTCACCGGTCAAACCGTAACGGTCCGTAACATTGACGCCTAGAAGGTTTGATATGTGTGCGCGCGTAGACTTGAAGTGGCAATGAAATTAAACCGCCATGTTCATGCAGTTTTCATTGTACTACAATGCATTAACAGAATCTATGGCCTGGTCGTGATGTTTCATTTCTTATAACTCAAAGTTGCGCCCCTGGCTTAGACATTTTGTAACGCGTCACTTCTAGGAAATTTCTCTAAAAGTAATATTCCAATCAATCTTAGGGACTCCACACACGACAGCTATAAGGTAAAGATGTATATTATAGCACGATATATCTCATTACATCTTTCCATAGAAATCGTCAGGAGACCACACACGACAGCTATAATTACATCTTTACATCTTCGTACCTGGAAGGTACTGAGCGATACGAAGATGTATATTTACCTGTCGATACATTTTAATATATCTCAATAACTTTTCGTATATTACGATACATCTTTCTTCGAACAGGGTGTTCAAAAAGTTTCTTGGTGATTCAAAAACTCCACTAGGAGTCTTATGTCGCTAAACGACATAGGTATTCAGAGTCCTGTCTCAAAAAAATAATTTGCTCCACATCACTTGTAGTCCTATCTGTAATCACTAAATGGTCTCGCTAAAGGCCGGTTTCCAAATTGAGAATTTCACTTAAGTAAATATTTAAATAACGTTCTGTCACGCTCTTTTCTGAGAAATTTGACGAGACAACACTAGAATTAAGTAGTTACTTAGCGAAATTCTCAATTCAGAAATCGGCCGTAAGCTACGTTTCGTAAGCCTGAGGAAGGTACAGGCCATACTCCGCCACGGGGGGCCAAGTCCGGATTGGTGGAGGCTTGTAAGAGTAGTGGCTGGTCTTACTCTATGGCCTCTGACTTGTCTTAACGACTGCCATCTATCGACGGCAGCCAGCACCAACAGCTTAACATGCCTTGCGAAGCATGCAACCGCTCGGAAAAATTCCACTAGCTTTAATCATAAACGGTCACCCATTCATGCACTGAACGCGCCTTATGTTGCTTAACCTTCGTGATCGTTTAAGATCACTCAGGCGGCCAGGGCTGGGAGCAATTCTTCGATTCAGTCGATTGATGACCTATGATTTTA
The DNA here is from genome assembly GCA_947310845.1 of Yponomeuta plumbellus. Classification (NCBI taxonomy): domain Eukaryota; kingdom Metazoa; phylum Arthropoda; class Insecta; order Lepidoptera; family Yponomeutidae; genus Yponomeuta; species Yponomeuta plumbellus. The sequence goes on from OX371204.1 coordinate 3,579,132, forward strand.
TAGATATAACATAGCAAGTTACAAATTATTGATGGAATATAAAATTAAAGTTGCCTTTAACATGAAGGATAGTAACAAAAATCAACCTACCTCAAGAAAAGAAAAAAAAGTGTAGCAACACAGTGGTCATCAATTTTGTAATAATATCATGCCTGTTCACAAGGTGGCGATGTCTGATAATTCCACATATAATTTAAACTCTTCGGAATTTTCCTTACTTTATATGATGTTCAATCCACATCGTTCTATTTTTGGCACATGTGCCAACGCATACGCGCATCAAAATCTCAATCATCTTCTGATGAACTAGCTATCTATTAAATCTAGTAGTAAGTAATTCTACAGATCCATAACAACACCCTGTATAACGCCTTAGCAGCCGGAACGTGTGTCGGTCGAGACGTATGCCAACGAAATGAAGCGAAATATATATTACGTTACCTGTTGCGTGTGTAATACTTTAATATAATGTAAAGCTATATATCCCGGGATGTAATGTATATTATAGCCGTCGTGTGTGAAGTCCTTTTTTTGGTGATGTAAGCTATCCAAATATGCCTTTTACTCAATCAACCATCTACAAATTGGATAGACTTTAGCTCTACGGTTGTATCGTACTCGTACGTAGTATTGCTTGCTACGTGCTACGAAATTTCGTAGCAGGAGCTACGCGATTTGGTAGCAGGTGCTACGCGATTAGGTAGCGCGTGATACTTCATCGTAGACTGTTTATAATTATGCACAATTCAGCCACAAGAAGTCCACTGCTAGACATAGGCCTCCTCCATGGATTTCTTTCCTTCGACAACGGTAAATTGCTGTCAGCAATAAAGCCACACATTGCATCGCTGCCCTGTCCGGTCCACGGTCATTATATGGTATTTTTTTCGCCCCAACGGCCATTAATTGACAGAGCTATGTGCACCACATACTTTCACTTCAACTGATCAATTCTTTGAGCTATATCAGTAACTCGGGTTCTTCGGTGGCATTTATTTACGTATTTGACATTCTGTAGTTCAGTCCGATATGAGACAGCGCAAAGGGCTGCACGTACAATAACGCTTCCGTATTATTTTTATATCATCAATGGCATTTTGCCGATGATTGATGCTGCATTCTTGTGCATTTAAGCTCGTGGCTTTTACCAACCAGTAAAACGGATGTGTAAAATTATGCGCGAAATCCTGAATTTTATTGAATAAAAACTAAAAACCTACTTCAAAACTTTACAGCAGTAAAAAATAGAGAAATAATTAAAACGAATAATAGTCATATTATGACTTTGCAGACAGGTCCTATACATAAAACAGTACGGTCTTTGGTTTTTATGTTATGTGCATTTGTGAAGTTACATTTATGAACAATGCCACTCGCTAACGGTGAAAGAAAATCTTGAGGGAATCTGAGTGTCTTAACTGTTCACATACCTGCGCACTTTAAATTGCCAATTCGCAATGGTCATGCATAGTAATTATGTCTATAGGTACATTCTCTCGGTGAAGGCTTGTGCCCTGTATTTATTTATTTATTTATTGATGCGTTTATTGGGACATATACGTTTTCTATAGTGGGACGTATAAGCTGCTTACAAAAATGACCTTTAATTTCAATGCAGGTATTGGACAAATATAGTTTGGAACCGGTTGCGAAACCAGCACATACATTTTGGGCACTGAATATAGTTCATAATATATTTCTACAAAACTTACATCAAATTTAAAGGTGATTTTATTGATTGTTTCATAAAAACCAAAGAAATATTTCTGTTTCAGTTCTACAAAGTTTTGAAGTAGGTTGTTATTTTAAAAAAAACATGATTTTCCGAAGGAAAATGCACGAAATTACTTCGAAAGCGAGAGAGAAAAGCCAATCTCGATCAACGCGTTTGACGCCTTGCCAACTGCATAAAACCAAATTGCACACAAAATGTTGTTGGTAACCTTTTCACTAGAGCAATCGAGTCAGTCTGCCATAAAGGTCAAAGCTCAATTAAAGCCATTAAAAGGTCGCCAAAGAATATTCGTGCCAGAAAAGTGCTGGCAAGCATTGCTCTTTTAAAAGATACTAATGATGAATTTATTTTCACGTTCTCTTTTTCTCAGCGTCGAGATAAATAGAAGCCTAGGTCTTACAAAGATGTAATAATATTATCATACGTATCAAAGGTCTGCCCTGTTTTACGCTCTTCAAAGCCTGAATAAATCCAGTCGTCTCACTGTCAAATTTTATAAAAGGAAATTAAATTAAAAAGAAATGACATAAAATTTATTTGGCAAGGTGAAACGTGTTACGTTGTTTTAATACGAGTATCTTATAACATAACATAACATTTACATACAGGCACATACATTGCTTCTGGCCCCTCACTAGGATACCCTGTGTCGTGGGAACCAGAAACAGCGACGTCACAAACATGTAAACATCCAAGACCTGGAGTTTTTTTTTCTCTCCCCAGCCGGGGATCGAACCCGGGACCTCTCGCATGGCAAGCAGATGCGCTAACCACTACGCCACAGAGGTCCTCAAAGTATCTTATAGATTTGAAATCTTAAGACAATAACATAAAATAATTATAAGCGTTATCATGTATGCTAGAGCTGTTATTTAAGCTAGACTGGGTCTGTAATATAATAATCAACTTCCATAAATTCCAAAATTATGGGGTGAGACTACACTATTGTAGAAGATTTGTGAGATGAACGTCACTTTCGCGATTCGTCACATGAGACATAGACCACCTTAGCGAGAAGTCACAAGAGATATAGGTGACATTCGTTATTCGTCACATTATGACGTAGTCACATACTGCATTGGTCACAATATGAAATTGACACATTCGTATTAACCCACATCATTTTGTCAGAGCGAAACCCGGTCGGACTCTTTCGATAAAAAGTCGAGTAAATATATCTGGAATTAAGTTAATAATAATTATAACAAGAAAAATACTCTAAATTTATTCTATGGGCACTCGACTAAGCATCAAATTTTACGTGCGTCACTCTAGCTACTTAACGGGTTGACTATCTATTCATAATGTAGCTTAGAATACATTAATTAAGCATTTTTTATTACGTACATATTCTCTTTTAATGAGTTACAATTACTTAGCAACTTGCCCTTAAGTAAACTGTGAATAATGTAGTGGAATACATACAATTATTCATTTTTGTAATATTTTAATATTTAGTTCTTTGTTATTCCATTACATTAGGGTCTGTTTCACAATCTGCAGATAAAGTTCCGGATAAGCTTTATAGAACCAGGGCTGCCGTTTGTTCTAAATTTGAAGCCATAATCGAACACACGCAATATAGGAAAATGTATTTAAATTTAGAACCTGATGACCAGAAAATGCAGCCCTGGTTGCGGATAGCTTATCTGGAACTTTATTTGAACATTGTGAAACAGGGTCAGTTAAATAAAATGTAAACGTCCCAAAGAGAAGCCTAAGCCCATGCCTTTGCAGCGTCGTCGTGTTCGTAACCCAATCTAAAAATAAAAATAAATAAAAATAACACGACAATAACAATTCTCTGTTAATTCTGTAATATGCAAATAACACGCACACTAATCGAATTCGCGTTACAGGAAGATAGTTAACACATTAACCAGTCAACTGAACTAGAGTCATAATTGCTCTCAATTACTCAGAGCTGCGGCCGGTATCAGTGGAAATATGCAAAAGTTTCGGCCCGGGGCTATTAAAACTTGGCCCGGTTAGACCACGCTCGTTATAGAAACTAGCAAAAGGTCCACCGGTCTGGTAGCCGGTCGTACGAAAGCCGGTGGAAGTGAAAATGTAAACTGATGATCCAAGAACGAAGATATGAACAGATGCTTCAAGAACGACGATGTCGTGAGGGGAGTCTGCGCTTTGATTCTTTGTGACCACCAGGAAACTGCAACCTCCACAGCGGGCGTGCGCGGGAGTCCCCCGCAGTTGCTTGCGGCGACTGCCCCCCCGCGACTGCCCATTCTTATCTATGCTGCCCATATCTCGGGGACCCGCATGCTTGCCCGCAGTCAGAGACGAGCGAACGACGTCACGAGCTCCGTTTCGACTCACCATGATTAAGCTCTGCAAATCACAGCGAAACCTGGTTGGACACTTCCGACGAAAAATCTAATAAGTGTACAGTTACGAGGAATAATATATAAACACTATCACATTTTGTAGAACGTACACATTTTGTTTTGTACTGCACATGTGTACAACAATTTGCCGTAAATTATTGTCTAACCATTGGTTACTTAATTTTGAACAAATTGTCGAATACTTTTTTCTAGAATGTTTTGAGATAAGATTTTTAGAAAATGTGACAGTGTATATACTATATTATTGCTCGTGACTGTAGCCGAAATAAAGTAATACAGAAGTGCTTTCTGTCTAAAGCTGTCTCCTCTAGATGCGCGATAGTCCGTGGAGCGAGCCAAGCTACGGTCATGCATTATATTTCACCAACTAAACTAGACTTTCATCGCTTACGTGTCAATTTTCAAGTCGGGGACTTGCTCCAGAGTATGGTCAAGTAAAGGGCGGCAGAACTAAAATTAAAGACTGAAAAAAAACTGAAATACGCATTGAACAATGACCAATATGCAAGCTTTTGGCTCCAAAAGAGTTCTACTTGCGGAACGAAGTGTAGTATATACTTAATGTTCAGCTGTCAGTTTTAGCTTAATTAAAAAAAAACGAACTTAAAAATGATTACTCATGGATGTATTGAAGACTTCAGATCCTCTGAATACATTTAATACTACTCGTAATACTGTACACACCAGACATAATTTTCTCATCAGTTTCTGTAGCTTCGCAACTTTTTGGCCTCGCCTTTTGCAAAAGCCATGTGCCACATGAATCATTTTTGAATTCTTTCGATTCTCAGCATATGTGTAGCGTAATGAGATCGCCAGACTACTGAACCATACTCGAGACTGCTACGCACTAAGGAGTTGTACAGTAATATTTTGGTATTACAATCACAAAAAGTCCCAGAACCCAGAGTTCCAGATGCTTTTTTGACGATTTCCTCTATGTGAGGGACAAAAGTAAGTTTTGTGTCCAGTAAAATTCCCAAGTCGCGAATAGTGTCTACTTCAACCAGCTTTATGTTATTAATATTATACGTGAATGTGATTAAATTTTTAATTTTTCTAGTAAAGTTAATGTGAAAACACTTTGTGGCTTTGAGATCCATGATAGTTTTCTTTAAACTATGTGATCCAAATCATTTTGCAGATCTTCTGCATCAGAAATTGTCTACTATTTTCAATTACATTACATTAGTTACATGAAGGGATTCGAACCTCAACCTCCTTATCGTGTGCTCAACGATTTACTGGTGCGCCACCACCGCTTGCTAGTGAGTGGTACAGTCACTATAAATTCCAAGCATCATCATCATCAGGCTATCCTAGTGCACTGCTGGACATATCCCTCCCCTAAAGAGCGTCACAGCGCCTTTGTTTCAGTTTGGCGCATCCAGCACTTGCCTGGAGTTTTTCGCAGATCGTCATCCCACCTGGTCGGAAGGCGTACCTACTACACTTCGTTTGCCAAGTCGCGGTCTCCACTCAAGAACACGTTCACCCCAGCGGTTGTCGGTTCTTCGCGGGATATGGCCAACCCACTGCCACTTCAGCTTGCTAATTCTCTGAGCTATTCGATAACTTTGGTTCTCTGTCGAATGTTTCGTTACGAATCCTATCCTTCAGAGAAACTCCGAGCATAGCTCAGTCCATAAGTTGCTGAGCGACTTTGAACTGGTGGACCAACCGCATCGAAAAAATACCAAGATGCAGATGGTACTCTTAATTTAATTATGCTTAATCCAACTAAGTATTCAGTGTGTTGAAAAAACGTTCACAGCTTTGTTGCAAAGCTACACGCACACCGTGGTGAAATGTAGGAAATTAAGGAAATTGTTGTAATCGGCTTAGCTGGGCCCCGTGTGTGGATGCGCGGAAGACGAGAAATTAGAGGAGATGGCTTTTTGCAATAAGCCCGGTTGTTGCTAGTTGCTGCGTTATTGTGGTAGGGTAATTTTATTTTACTTTAATTGTATGTGATATTAGGTATGTTGCACTTCTTTTGTTCGAAAAATTTAAACTGAGAAGAAGATATCGAGGCAGAAATAGTGCGGTCTCGGTCTCGTGTGTTTCTCGTGTGGTCTCGTGGGGAGCGAGCGTGGAATGAAATGCGAGACTTCTGGCGTTGCGATTTTGACCATTGTGAAACGATTTGTGAGGACTGCATCAGGCTAATGGCATTTTACTTAGTAAATCGTATTTATTTCCATTTGGCCATTGCTTTTCGGGATACCGTTGTTTTGAGTTACGCATAAAAATTGAGGTTTTTTTTGGTACTTAATTCAACCTTAATATCAAGCCCAAAATGGGCGATATTTTTTTTAATCTTCAATCAGAAAGTCTACGTAGCATGTATCAAAAATATCACCCATGCCGGGAGCTACGGGTTGAAAAATCATCTCATATGTCAGCGAGGAGATCCGCAGATTTTATTTCAAAGAGAAAATATAAATGCGTCAGTTTATTCCCCGAGACGCACATTTGCCTACGTTCTTGGGTCGGCTGATTTTTTCCACTCGACTCATTGTGTAGGAAAAATATGCCTTTCGATCGGGAGAAGTATTTTCTATTTTGCTAGGCCATCTTGCATTGTTTTGTCAGATTTTATGAATAACATGTAGAGTGCCATGTTTTGACTTTGTACCATGACATGAAACTAAGGGAAAAAACGGCCGAGTGCGTGTTGGACTCGCGCACAGTGCGGGTTCTGTACTTTATAACATTTTTCTTACATGATATGTATTTAGGACTCCTATGAGAGTACTACTTACACTTGGACGGGTTTTAGGGTTAGTTTTTTGGTTAGTTATCGTAGTCACCATAATGAAATGAAATGAAATGCAATGAATGAAATTAAATGAAATGAAATGAAATTGTTTATTTGCACGAAAAGTGGTACATTAAGCTGGTACTAATAAATAAGTTTCTTCACAATAGGGTAGTTTCCAGGGTCAAAATAATTTAATTCTATTTAGTCCGTATTTTAGATTATAAAAAAATATTGGATACGTATTTTTTCTTTTTTCGATTAAACAAAAAATAACAAAGACATAGCCCATTGAAGTTACGTGTGACGTCACTCAGTGCTACAAAATGCAGCACGGCGTGCCGTCACACGTAACTTTAATGGGCTATATCTTTGTCATTTTTGGTCTAATTTACAAATAAAAAAATACGTGTCCCTTATTTTTGAATAATCTAAAAGACGGACTAATTACATTTTTTTGGGAAACTAGCCTATTCAACTATTCAACTTCTTAGGCATGCAAAAATTAAATTAAATATGTCAAATGTCAAAATATATAGTTTTTCAGGAGATAATCATAAAGTACGTGATAATAGATTCCACACAACACAATCACTCGCTCTGGTTGCGAACTAGGATACCGTATATTTTGGAAACCAGGCATGGACATCATAAAAGTGCTAATACATCCAGATTGAAGGCATTTGTACAAATATACGGTGGCATCCAGTCAGAATCGAGCTAGTGATCTTTGTCTCGGTAGTTACGCATCTTAACGGCTACAGTCTGTTAAATATAGCTTGAGCTCCGCGACAGCTGTCATGGAGATTTGCGTCCATGAAGTTTTGAATTTTTCACAGAATATTTGCACTGTGAAAACTAAGTACTTACTGTACACTATTCGATGGCAGTAAGTACGGAGTTTTCACAGTGCAAATATTCTGGGAAAAAATTCAAAACTTCATGGACGCAAATGTCCATGACAGCTGTCGCGGAGCTCAAGCTATATTTTACAGACTATAAAACAAAGAGGCACTCGTAGAATAGGCTATTTGACAATGTAAAAAAACGGTATTATGTATACGTTTTCCTATAAATTATGAGTCTTTAAACTAAATTCACAAAACATTTTAACTAAAAAACAATTATTATTTGTAAAAAAACACAAGATAAAATTTCATAATTATGTATCTGATGCCATGGTATGGCAGGCCTGGATTGGCTGATTCTATGAGAGAGAGAGAGAGAGAGAGAGAGAGAGAGAGAAATAATTTATTCAACGGCACAATACTCAAACATAACAAAACAACAAATACATAAAATTTATGATGACGTCACATGTCAGTAAAAATGGCGTCTGTCATTCAGTCGTACTTACGTTCATAGGTTGGGTTCATAATACCTGTGTAACGCCATATTGCCCAAGATAGCGTTTTGGCGGCTTATTTCAAAAGTAAATATTCGTTTGCTTTTTTACAAGAAATACCGGAAAAAATTTAAAATGACCATTTTCTGAGAACTCCATGAACACCAACAAAACATATGAGATGGTTTTCAGAAATCTATCAAATGGCCTATTGTTACAGACTCGTGTCCATCAGTCTAAATGTATGTCTGTGGTCCGCCCAGTGAACGCTGAAATTTAAGGAAGTAACATGCTGAGATTAACGGCACCTTGTTACCCACGGAACCCTAAAACCGTAATAGAAATCAGTTTCTTTCTCATTTTGGGATCCTCAGAAAAACTCCACTAGCACAATTCCAGGGCAAAAACTGCGAACAGCGTAGCGTGAACAAAAGAAAGAAGCAATTATACAATGGATTCTGAAAGGACAGATGCAATAACAATAAATAGGAATTCTCATTTTGGAATAGCTTCTTATTAAATTAAAATTGCTCAGGGCGATTTCCTCAGGACTTCTGGCACAGGACAGTTGGGCACACAATCTTGTACGATAATCTGAGGAGGAAGAGTTTCACATGCGCCTGGTATATTTTATATTTCATGATTTTATTTCATTTCATATTACCTTAATTCCGGAATCATTTGCTTGATTTTGTCGGAAGAGTCCAACCAGGTTTCGCTCTTATAGAGACTGTTAACAGTAGTCAGTAGTTAATTATGCATCAATTCCTCATTAATCTATGAGCGATTCATTAATCTATGAGCGTTATAAACAAAACGGTCTTTTATAAATTTAGTTAACATTACAACAGTAATGATAACTTTTCCGCACATTTTTGTAATCGGTAGATACAAAATATGTTACAAACGTGAGATCTCGTAATAGTTCATAAAAGGTAACAGTATGGCGAGTTTGTACTGTTATTTTATTTATTTGAAATAAAATAAAAACACAGAATTTCAAAGAAATTTCACGTAAGTAAATACTTAAGTAACTTTCTGTCACGCTCTTTTCTGAGAAATTTGACGAGACAGCAAGTAGTTACTTAACGAAATTCTCAATTCAGAAATCGCCCGATAGTGAGTAACTTTTCAAGCTGATTGTACGGGGTACATATCTACGTTGTGAGACGGAATATAGCAATCTCTAGAAAGGTTCTCGTTTTAGGCGAAACATTTTAGGACAATTTGTTCAGTCCTTCAAGAAAATACTCAGCTTGACCAATGTCCGACATTTGTGCCATCTCTACACTTTTAATAGATTAATATTATTTTTATACTCACTCGTTCGACTATACGCTTTTTACTCTCTCTTACGCTCGCTCGAATCGCTCGTAGCCACAGCTGCCTGAGTGATCTCAAGCGATCATGAAGGTTAAGTCAAAGTCAAATATTTTATTCCTAGTACAAACAAAATGTTTACTTTATGAAAGTCAAAGTTATTAGTTTCACAATTAGTAGATTACATGGAGAAGAAACTAACAAAGAAACTCCATGAAGCAACATAGCGCGCGTTCAGTGCACGGTTAAGTGACCGTCTATGACTAACTCTAGTGGCATTTTTCCAAGCGGTTCCGTCCTTTGCAACGCACGTAAAGCAGTTGGTGCTGGCTGCCGTGCCGATAGATGGCAGTCGTTAAGCCAAGTCAGACGCCTTATGGCAGCTTGAAAACTTCTGACAGTAAGACCAGCCACTAGTCTTAGAAGCCTCCACCAGTCCGGACTAGGTCCCCGTGGTGGAGTATGGCCTTTACCTTCCATAGGGAAGAGACCCGTGCCCCTCGGTGGGGACATAATGGGTTGATGATGATGATTGTCAAGGTAATCTTGATGGCAGTCATGGAATTTTATCATAACATACGTAGCAACTGATCTATTAGGTTTAATGATTTGAAAAAATATAGTCAGAGAGAAGTTGTTTTGCCCGCTGCCCTTTTTTCACTACAAATACTTACGGTCTAAAGGCAGCGGCCAACATTGTACATTGACATTCAGCAAACAGATTGTAAATAGTTTACGGTCGCGGAGGTCAAGCTATATTTTACAGACTGTAACTCTGTTGTAAATAATTCCAGGTATGGTAAACAAAAAAATTCGCCTTCGGTGAGGTCGCGGGGGGTGTGGTGCTCTGCAGCAGAGCCACCACCTTAGAATCTGGTCATTTATATTTTAAAAAGATGTACGTCAAACGAACATAACGTACGTATGCCGTACGTGCCTAAGGTATTAAAATAGACTTTGATTGTGGCTCTGCTGCGGAGCATACTCTCTATCAGAGCCACAAAGAATATGTACTCACGAAAGATAAACGCTCCCGTTTTTGGATTAAAACTGTTGTACGAGTACCTAGTTTTTATTGCGTACCGAGTTAAAAATATCCATAGCTGACAGAGGGGAATAGTCTCATTTACAGAAAAGAGGTTTAACACGGCTCGCTCTCATTTTCATTTCTAACGTCCTTTTTGCTGTCCACTTTCAAGGAGTTATTTACCAAAGAGTTTTGCTACATAGTGGCGTCAATGACAGTATCTAATTACAGTATTGGTACGTACAATAAACGCTAGGATTAGTAAATAGCGTTGATTGGTTTTACTCCCTCCACGGTAAATAGGCTCTGATAGTCCGCATCAGTCAACCGCACAGCTCAGTGACATAACTGACGAGACGCAGACGTACCTATTATAAACAGAACTTTACGATGCCTTCGGGACAAACTATGGCCTACTCCAGGGGACAGTTCTTCTTCCAGAGAGAGAGACAGAGAAAGTAAGCAGGGCTTAAATTTTGCTAATGCATTGAGGTATAATCATTGAGGTAGGTCGCTGTTTCTGGTTCCCACGACACAGGGTATCCTAGTGTGGGGCCAGAAGCAATGTATGTGCCTGTATGTAAATGTTATGTTATGTTATGTTATAATGACAGTTGCATGACTACGTCGATTTGATTTCATTGCCGTTTCAAATCACCGCGCGCACGCGTATTCGTAATTCTACGCGTCAGTGGAACTAAAAAACAAGTCGCATGACCCGACCATGTAGCTGTAATTAAACTATAATGCACTGACAGAATCAAGGCGCTGGTTGTAATAAACACACGCACCCATTGCGGATGTAACATATCTCAAAAATACCTAGTTATATTTTTGAGTACTATGACTATGATTTTGACCTTCGATTTCCCATATACTAACAACTTATTAATTAATCTACTGTTAACAGCTGTCAGTTAGCCAAAGTACGTACAGTCGACAGCACGTCAACCTTCACATTTTAGTTGCAAAGTCGCCTGTAATGCAACGGATTAGAGTGCATGGGTGTATAGGATGATGTGCTGTCGACTGTACAAAAAAACTCTGGCTGCCCTTAAGGCTGCTCTTACTTAGAACACGCTCTCTCGCTCGCACAATCTAACAATTTTATTTATTGCAATGGAATCAGTGAACTTTCGATGAATGTGGTCTGAGGGTTTGATGCATAATTAAATTGCAAATATTAAATTCGATGCCTTATTTTCCTTATCTCGTACTTAGTTTTTGACTGAGAAAAATTTATTCCAAAATTGATAATTTTGAAAACAACTTTTCGTTATTAAAAACTACGTATGGGAAAACAAAAGTACATTATTTGAACTGACCGTAATTTAACTATGCTTTAAAACCGCAGGCGACAGTTATTTAAAGTTTACTAATTTAATGATAATAATTTTAAATTGTGCGAGCAGGACGTAGACGAGAGCATGCTGCTCCACGTAAGAATAGTCATAATCTTCATTCTACACATTGAACTTGAAAAGGGAATTAAAAAGCATTGTTACAGTAAGCCAATCGGGCCACAAAAAAAATTCCAGGTTAACAGTAGTCCTGACCTTGAAAATATCACTTGTTTTCAATTTCAAGGTCATAAGCCAAGACTAAAGATATGAAAAGCTGAAAGGAAAAAGTGATACGAAAAGCTGCAGTTTAATGTACAAACGTTATACATGTATTATCGTCGTGTAGTTTGCGATAAGTCCATCGAATTAGGCCCGGTAATTAGGTGGAAATTGACTTTCCTATCACGTAATCGGACCGGACGAGGTCATATTGCCAGGGTTATGAAATTAGGGCACATGATGTCTCATACTTCGTTGTGTATTATGTATGTTATCCTCTTAGATCGTTAAGGAGTTTTCGACCTTCAACCAAAGAGGTCATCCCAAACCAATTTTGTTTCAAAATTGCAGTGAAATATCTGCAAGTCGTTTGTAATATGAAGAACATATTTTACACAGTTTGATTAAAAACGACGCCATCTATTTTTGTCAAGTCCAGTAATCCCCCATATGCTGTATTGTAAGATAAATCATGCCACTTTGATCTGTAGCATTTTTGGTAGGCATCGGCTCACCATTTATCAGATTTTCTGAAATTCAATCAAATTCCTTGACCTTAAATGACGTTTCTATGACGTCAACAAACACTATACGAACATGAATCACTTGCCTAAGGGACTTCACACACGACTGCTATAATATACATTACATCCCGGGAGGTATAGCTCTTCATTATATTAAGGTATCACACACGAAACAGGTAACGTAATGTATATTTCGCTTCATTTCGTTGACATACGTCTCGACCGACACACGTTCCGGCTGCTAAGGCGTTATACAGGGTGTTATGGATCTGTCGACTTACTACTAGATTTAATAGATAGGTAGTTCATCAGAAGATGATTGAGATTTTGATGCGCGTATACGTTGGTACATGTGCCAAAAATAGAACGATGTGAATTGAACATCATATAAAGTAAGGAAAATTCCGAAGAGTTTAAATTATATGCGGAATTATCAGACATCGCTAGCAAGTGGACAGGCATGATATTATTACAAAATTGATGACCACTGTGTTGCTACACTTTTTTTTCTTTTCTTGAGGAAGATTGATTTTTGTTACTATCCTTCATGTTAAAGGCAACTTTAATGTTATATTCCATCACTATATACAAGTTGTAACTTCCTATGTTATATCTATAAAATCATAGGTCATCAATTATTATTATTATTATTATTAATACGTTTATTGCACATAAGTAAAAATTACAATGGCAACGCGGCGGACTTAATGCTACAAGCATTTTCTACCAGTCAACCGCAGGAGGTGTATCAATCGACTGAATCGAAGAATTGCTCGCAGCCCTGGCTGCCTGAGTGATCTTAAACGATCACGAACGTTAAGCAACATAGGGCGCGTTCAGTGCGTGGATGGGTGACCGTTTATGATTAACGCTAATGGCATTTTTCCGAGCGGTTCCATGCTTCGCAAGGCATGTTAAGAAGTTGGTGCTGGCTGCCGTCGATAGATGGCAGTCGTTAAGCCAAGTCAGAGGCCATAGAGCAAGACCAGCCACTAGTCTTACAAGCCTCCATCAATCCGGACTTGGCCCCGTGGCTGAGTATGGCCTACACCTTCCTCAGGCTTACGAAACGTAGCTTACGGCCGATTTCTGAATTGAGAATTTCGCTAAGTAACTACTTAACTCTAGTGTTGTCTCGTCAAGTTTCTCAGAAAAGAGCGTGACAGAACGTTATTTAAATATTTAAGTGAAATTCTCAATTCGGAAACCGGCCTTTAGCGAGACTATTTATATGGAGCAAATTTATGTCGAGCAAATGATTTTTTTGAGATAGGACTCTGAATACCTATGTCGTTTAGTGACATAAGACTCCTAGTGGAGTTTTTTGAATCACCAAGAAACTTTTTGAACACCCTTTACGAAGGAAGATATATCGTAATATACGGAAAGGTATTGGGAGGTATTGAAAGGTATCGAAAGGTAAATATACATCTTCGTATCGCTCAGTACCTTTAAGGTACGAAGATGTAAGGATGTATATTATAGCTGTCGTGTGTGGTCTCCTGACGATTTCTATGGAAAGATGTGATTTAATTGTTGTAAATACATTTTACTATATTCTATTTACTGAAGCAAACGAATAAAGGTAAACAAAGACACAGCATCTCTCAAACTTACATGTCACTCAAAATAGCTCATGCACGCAACTTTGCTTGCATCGTATACCCACATTGGTTCAGAAAGGTACTGTTTAAGAAAAACAGACAGACAACCAAACAAGACAAGACAAACACTAAAGAAATAAAATAGCAGAAGTTGCACTCGCATAGACAACGTCAATCGTGAGTAAATATGGCATCAGGGTGGCTTTTTGAATTATATTAAAAAAAGAGGTTCGTAGTCAGCTCTCCATACTTCTTCCTACACTTCGCGTAGCGCATTTAGCATAAAAAAAAACGATTATAATCGGCATTTAACCAAAAGTCCGTCATCATTGCTAGTTGAACATATTTGGCAGCAGTAGGATCGCTTTTATTTGAGGACCGCTGAAATTTTAGGTATTTTTTGGGGCATAGATCTCTTAAGCAAATGGTATTTTCATGATAAAATAAAATATTTAGTTAAATAAACTGCGAGTGAGGGATAAATCAGGTAATAACAGTGTTATTGTGTTTATTGCTTGATGGTATTTATTAGGCATATGGTTTTGTATAACTTTGCTAAATATTATGCAGTGTTATAAATGTGGCATATTGAAAAACCAAATTCTTGACATGTTGACACTTACTCGTTCGCTTCAATAAATACAGTGTAGAAGTAAATTTTGTTGTGTCTCGGCTTAGCCAATATTATGCGAACGTTTCCTCTCTCGTAATTTAACGAAATCACCAATACGTGACGCGGAGGGCACAGATAAGCCGGCGGCCTGTGAACAATGTACACTTCTCGAGATATTTAGGGTTCCACTGGTACAAAAGAACCGAGATATAATTTGGCTAGACTGAATCCTGGTGTGTAACCAACTTCAAGCAGTAAAGTTATAGTTTAGTTGGTATCTTGCCTTCTAAGCAGTTAATGCTAACAAGTTCTCTGCTTCATAAAGCTACAAATCATGATAAACTTACAATTGAAACAAATAATCGTCGGCTATAATCATCATCATCAACCCATTATGTCCCCACCAAGGGCCACGGGTCTCTTACCTGAGGAAGGTATAGGCCATACTCCACCACGGGGGCCTAGTCCGAATTGGTGGAGGCTTGTAAAACTAGTGGCTGGTCTTAATGTCAGAAGTTTTCAAGCCGCCCTGAGGCCTCTGACTTTGCTTAACGACTGCCATCTATCGACGGGAGCCGGCACCAACTGCTTAAAGTGCCTTGCGAAGCACGAAACCGCTCGGAAAAAAGCCACTAGCTTTAGTCATAGACAGTGACCCACCCATGGACTGAACGCGCCGTATGTTGCTTAACCTTAGTGATCGTTAAAACTTAAGTATGGATCAGCAAAAAAGCTCGAATCCTCGGATTACAGGATGGCGGCGGCCATTTTTGTTATTGTTTTAATATTAGCTACTTTTGAGTAAATTTTATGACAACTCGCGCCAGCTGTTGCGCCAGCTGACAATAAATAAAACTTAAGTATGGATCAGCAAAAAAGCTGGAATCCTCGGATTACAGGATGGCGGCGGCCATTTTTGTTATTGTTTTAATATTAGCTACGTTTAAAGTATATAAAAAAGTGTTCTGGGTGGTAAAATTAAAAAGCGCATTTTAATGTAGACACTGTTAAACGCACAGCAAAAAACCTTATTGAGTGAAATGTCAATTCTTTGATGACTTATGAATGTTGAAAAGCAATCTGTCAGGATCTCTGGTTCCTCTGGATCCTTGATCTCTGCCTAACCCTCTGGAATACAGGCGTGAGCTTATGTTATGTTTTTACGTGTGTGTTATGCTGCATATTTTGTTTGTGATGTCGCTGCTTCTGGTTCCCACGACGCAGGTTTTCCTAGTATGTAAATTTTATGTATTATTTTTGTCTTCTTGGTGAAAAAAGGCCACATCTCTATACTTCCACAACCACAGTGCTGCCAAAAAGGCGCGAGCCCTTTTAAATTCGAAGCAATTTGCTCTTGGCCTCTTATGCTAAACTCCTAAATAGAGTTAGGCATCATAACAGGCGCCTTTCGTAACCTGAGAGTCGACTAAAGATTTTTACATCTCATTCGGTGTTCCAATCTTCTCAGTCGTCGTTTCCAAGGGCTTAAGCGGGATTTAACGCTAATCTAAACCTGTACAGGATACAGCAACAACGTTTTTGTTAGGACTTCGCTAATCTATGCAAGAACAGGATTGCTGTTAGCAATAAGACCGCCTATTGTATGCTTTTAATTGTAAATTTTATTTGTCTCTGGTTTCTTGTGTGCAATAAAGAATATTGTTATCTTATCTTAACAGGATTTAGCTATTGTTATGAAAACAAGAGAAGCCGGTCAAGTGCGAGTCAAAAGGGTTGCATACCTCTGGACCATACGAACGACCTCTGTGGCGCAGCGGTTAGCGCATCTGCCTACCATGCAAGAGGTGCCGGGTTCGAATTCCGGCTGGGGACAAAAAAAAAAACCCTTGGATGTTAACATGTTTGTGACGTCGCTGTTTCTGGTTCCCACGCCACAGGGTATCCTAGTGTGGAGCCAAAAGCAATGTGTGTGCCAGTATGTAAAATTAAATGTTTATAACATTATCTATACAGCGCTACACACTATATTATAAAATTAATATCGAGCAAGAAGTGGGCAAAAATCAGGTTTGTTGCGTGAGAGCCCCCTTTTTATAATTTATTTTATTTTAATTAAATTATTTATTTGTAAAGTGAATATTGGGTTAAGCGGCCGGGCATTCTGTCGGGTGGACGGATGGACGGACGGCCGGACAGAAAAACAGTGGACTAATGGTGTAATAGACGACGACTTAGTAATAGACAATGACGCCTCTATGGCGCAGCGGTTAGCGCATCTGACTACTTTGCGAGAGGTCCCGGGTTCGAATCCTGACTGGGGACATAAAAATAAACAAAAAAAATGCATGGATGTGTAGGATGATGTGCTGTCGACTACAAAAACGTACACCTCATCACGTAGACGCCACCAACTGCTTAACGTGCCTTGCGAATCACGGAACCGCTTGGAAATGTGCTACTAGCGTTAGTCATAGAACGGTCACCCATCCATGCACTGAACATGCCCCATGTTGCTTAACCTTTGTGATCGTTTAAGATCACTCAGGCAGCCGGGGTTACGAGCGACTCTATAACATTTTTTTTAACATTTACATACAGGTAGGATACCACACAGGGTATCCCCACGCTAGGATACCCTGTGTGGTGGGAACCAGAAACAGCGACGTCACAAACATGTAAACATCCAAGAAACTCAGGTTTCTTTTTTTTTGTCCCCAGTCGGGATTCGAACCCGGAACCTCTCGCATGGTAGACGGATGCGCTAACCGCTGCGCCACAGAGGTCGTC
This sequence comes from Yponomeuta plumbellus, assembly GCA_947310845.1. NCBI lineage: Eukaryota > Metazoa > Arthropoda > Insecta > Lepidoptera > Yponomeutidae > Yponomeuta > Yponomeuta plumbellus. Next base: position 3,596,737 of record OX371204.1, read on the forward strand.
AGCCGGCTGTATAACCTGCTGCTCCTTAATTTCCTGCACACCACTCCTGCCTAAAACAACGACGCCCGGCACCGGAAAACGTAATGCAATAACACACCTCCCAGTATTTCAACGCTCGCGCCGACTGTAACCTCATTACCAGCAGATGCAGGAATTGACGCATGACGAATCGACGACACGAGGCACGAGTGGCACATGTTTCAACGCTCAAAAGTCGCGACATTCCAGTAAATTAATCATCACATTCCGGAATTTTAGCGCTGCTCGCGTCGTATTACCACCCCTGCAGCACAGTTTAAATAAGAATCAGAAAAAAGAAGAAATAAAGAAAGTAATATATCTCTTTAACGCCACACAAACATAGACAAGACATAAAAAAAAGGAAAAATAACAGACAAGGCAGGATACAATACGAGAAATAAAAACAAAAAAATGGACACGGGCTGTGTCCATGCTGCGGTAAAGCGGCCTCAGGCTCAGTATTTGCTGCAGGAGCATTACCCACAGCACTGATTTTCAGCCAGGGCCTGGTCTAGTGACCCACGGAGCGTCAGTCAGTTACCAATATTCCTACTAATGTCCGAAACGCGCCTATAACAATATGCATAACTACAAAACCCGAGATCTCGACGAGCTCCGGGCTTCGGGTCGAGAGTCTCGAGCCGCGCATCTTCGAAATCTCTCACTTTCTTGTGGACGGTAGAGCGCCACTCGCTGCGTCTACGAGCGGCCTTTTCCCAGCTATCGGGAGGAATGCCGGCAGCTGTTAGGTGCCTTTTAAGGATGTCCTTGTAGCGCAGGTGCTGTCCACCGACTTTACGTGCACCGTTAGACAGCTGGGAATAGAAAACGGCCTTGGGCAGTCGGTGGTCTTCCATGCGCGCCACGTAGCCGCACCACCGTAACTGAGCTGTCATCAGCATAGCCTACATTTGTGTCCGTCTTAAGACTTCGGTGTTTGGCACTTGGTCCTCCCAGGTTATCCTCAAGATGGTTCGAAGGCACTTCATGTGAAAGACGTCTAGATCCTTTTCACTCTATCTGCTCGAAATGATGCATTTTGATGCACAAATTTAGGACCCAAAACACGCTATTGTTGTTCAAGCTAAGATGCATCAAAGTAAATAGACTCAAAATTGGGTTTTGAATCTATTTACCTTTAGGTACCTATAAGTCAATAGACTTAAAATCCAATTTTGAATTTATATACTAGAAGTCGGATTTCTCTTTCACTCTTGAGGTTTCGTCCTATATCTATTTCGCTCCAACCCAATCAATGAGTTTTAAAACCGAGTTTTGAATTACTTGCTGAACTTCCAAACTCTTTGCTGCAAAACTTTTAAGTACCTAATTGTCAAATATTTGAAATTGGAACGCAAGTATTCCTCTCAGATGGTAGTGAAAAGCAAAGTGTTTTGGTCTCGGTAATGTTGAATTCCACGCTCCTTCAGCGATTCTTAGTTAAAGCACTCGCTTCGCTCGGGCAAGAATCGCCACAGTTACCATAAAGGCACTAAGGCCGTATGTTACAGTGTAATAATCAGTAGAAGATCTCTGTAACAGAGGAAAATCATTGTCAATACGTGTTGAGCTAAGGTTCGAACCCCTATACATAGCTTTGACTCGTAGCGTAATACTCCCCTCAGGTCGGTCCGTGACAATGAGTCAACAATTACTACCACAGCGTGGTCCGTGTGTGAATTCCGTACACGTACCGGCACGTGCGCATGTGGTGCGAATAAAAGCCGGTCTGCTAACAATAAATAATTGTAAAAAAAGAATTATTTTAAAAATAAAAACCACAAGGACCAAATGCACATGTTGAATTTAAGAAGAAAAAAAATTATGGTATCAACAAGACGCATCACAGAAACAAAATAAACAGACGAGTAATTAGTATTTATGATAATTTGCAACGCAACTGACAAAAAAAAGAAATAAATTAAAACAGAACCATAGATGTAGTCTGTTGGTGTGTCTATGGTGCCACAAAAGGAAACTGACTTCGCGAAGTGCTGAGGGTGTGAACTCTCAGCGCTGATTTTCAGTGAGTGCCCACTGTAGCTGACAATTTAATTGTGTGGCTATACTTAATTGTGGGCATCTTACAAAGAGGAAAGATTTGTCTTTTTGTGTGTATGTTTGTAATGCATAGGCTCAGAAAGTGATGGACGGGTTTTAAAAATTCTTTCACAATTAGAAAGCTACATTCTTCGTAACATAGGCTATATTGGATTTTCAAAAAGCTTAGGGTTTCGTATGAAATCTCGAATAATGTAACCCAATGTGTAAAAACATTACTACCCCGGGAATTTTCCACGGAACTAATATCATGGCTATGCCCACGGAAACGTTTTTGCCACCCGTGCGAAGCCGGGGCGGCGGGTCGCTAGTTTAAAAATAATTTCGAAGGCTTATTCTCTGACAGAATTGCTCGAAGCCTGGGCTGTATGAGTGATTTTAAACGATCACTAAGGTTAAGCAACATACGGCGCGTTCAGTCCATGGATGGGTTTCTGTCTATGACTAACGCTAGTGGCATTTTTCCGAGCGGTTCCGTGCTTCGCAAGGCACGTTAAGCAGTTGGTGCCGGCTGCCGTCGATAGACTGCATTCGTTAAGCCAGGCCAGAGGCCTTAGGGCGGCTTGAAAACTTCTGACAGTAAGACCAGCCACTAGTCTTACAAGCCTCCACCAATCCGGACTTGGCCCCCGTGGTGGAGTATAGCCTATACCTTCCTCAGAGAAGAGACCCGTGCCCCTCGGTGGGGACATAATGGGTTGATGATGAGATTCTCTGGCACAGCCGCCAAGTAACCGATGACGAGCAGCCAAAGATGCGAGCTCCGTCTCTGCTCACCATGATTAAGCTCTGCGAATCAGAGTGAGCGTAACATAGTCGGACTCTTCCGACAAAAAGTCAAGTAAGCGTATCCGAAATAAAGTTAATAATGTCTAGTGTTTACGCAAGTTTTAGTTCGAAAATCGCGAAGTCATTACAGGTTTACATCGGGATCTTTATCTATGATTTTTTATAGGTACAGATTTGTTGTATGTTGTACATACATCGTTATACTCCGCTCAGGGGTGCTCTTATGTAAGTTCTCCACTTTATAAAGTTGTCTGATTTAAGGTCGTAGCCCAACACGGCTCTGCTCCCACCCGGCAAAAATAATATAAATCAAATATGGGCTTTAAATATTGCTCTTTAGATATATTTTACATTAGCATCAAAAATTAGCTGACAGCTGACAGCGAGCTGTCTGCTAATTTATGATGCCAATGTAAAATACTCTCTCGCACGTTCTAGATTGGTTTACAGTAAGTAATCTATTGTTAAATTTAAAAAAGACAAAATGTATGAAATTCACTCTACCTAACGTAAAATTAGTTGAAAACAAAATTGTAATTGAAAATGATAAACTAGAATTTGTTGAAGTTACTGTATTTTTGGGTATCACAATCGATCTCTGCTCACCATGATTAAGCTCTGCGAATCAGAGTGAGCGTAACATAGTCGGACTCTTCCGACAAAAAGTCAAGTAAGCGTATCCGGAATAAAGTTAATAACGTCTAGTGCTCACGAAAATCTTAGTTCAAAAATCGCGAAGTCATAAGTACCTATAAATCAGGATCTTTATCTTTGTTTTGTTATTTGTACCTACATACATAGATAAAATCCGCTCATGAGTGCAATTACGTAAGTCCTCCACTGTATGGAGTTGTCTGATTTACTGCCGTACTAAGAGACGTCATTTAACGTAATGATCATTAAAAAAAATATGATCGTCCTTATGCGTATCGATATAAGTGTTATTTTTCGTTCTTGACTAACCATTAAAGTTAATGAATGTATCTGAGTGCGTCAGTTAGCCTACTCCAAACTGTCAAATAAAAACATATTTTGGTGTTATCTAAAATGCTTAACCCGATAGAATGGAAAGCTGCGTAATATAAGGATGGGTCGCCCCGTGTGGCTTTGTTTCTTACAAGCCATGGCAGTAACGTCCGCCATTTTTTTTCCGTAACGTCATGCCGACAGACATTTTAACGCTATTCGTCACTCCAACGTCGTAAAAAATTAACTTACTTGCATATGCGAAGAATAGCATCCTCTACATTCGCAGCCGGTTAAAATAGGGTAGGTTCAATAATAGTGGAACTGCGTCTAATACCCATTATTAGACACTACCTTTGCGCCTATTTCAGTAAGTATTTCGGTTGTGTGTTAGGTTATAATAGAAACAATCGCTTCCACACAACACAATCACGTGACTAGGGGTGTTACGTATGGAATTGTGTGATTTAGCCCTTTTGTTCCCGGTATGTCACACCACCTTATGTCACACTGTTACATTCTGGGATTTTTTCCCCAGTATGAATCTCATACTCCTGCTCCGAACTGTCATATACATTCTTATTTTGACTCTTTCAAGTTGTCTAAATGCTTAACCCGATAGAGTGGAAAGTTACTTTATAAGAGGGCTGGTCACAAACAAGGACACCCTGTGCTATGCAGGCAAGGAGATTAAAACTGAGGAGTAAACATTCAAACAGTGATTTGCCGGAAAAATTAGCCAGTGACACCATATCGTCCATATGGTAAAATGCTCCATTATTGCGTATTCGATTTCGTGCAAAACATTATTAATTGTCATCTATGCTTTCATATTAAAATCAACTGTTTCAAACAAATAGTGTTTTCTACAAAGGCCCGTTTCATTTTTCCATTTACCCAACAATCTAAGCCAATGGATAAATTACTGTTTGAATGTTTGCTCCTCAAATATCGAAAAACGCCATTTATTAGGGTAGTTCCCAAAATAATTAAATTATATTTAGTCCGTATTATAGATTATAAAAAAATATTGGACACGTATTAAACAAAAAAGAACAAAGATATAGCCCATTAAAGTTAAGTGTGACGTCACTTCGTGCTAAAAAATGCAGCATGGCGTGACGTCACACGTAACTTTAATGGGCTATATCTTTGTCATTTTTGTTCTAATTTACAAATAAAAAATACGTGTCCCTTATTTTTGAATAATCTAAAAGACGGACTAATTATATTTTTTAGGGCAACTAGCCCTTTGTACAAATGTACGGCGGCCCACGAATCGAACCCAGGACCTCTGTCTTGGTAGGTAACCACCTTAATGACTAGACCAAGGAGGCAGTGAAATTTCCTGGCCCAAACTAGGATACCCTGTGACGGTGTTACTTTCTTCAAACTATTTTTTTATTCTTCTTTTCATTATGTTTATATTTTTTTAAATGTTTAAAATTACTGAGTGAAGTGTACGCGTTTGATGTTTGATGTACTGACCACGGTACATAGCGGAATAGGTTGTTCCACAGAAAAATCGTAAAGAGACGCAATGCATATCGAATGGTCGTAAAACATTCCATTCATTCATTCCATACGAGAAGTCCCGGGTTCGAACCCTGGCTGGGGACAAAAACAACCCCAGGTCTTGGATGCTTAGACCTTTGTGGCGCAGCGGTGAGCGCATCTGACTACCATGTGAGAGGTCCCGGGTTTAAATCCTGGCTGGGGACAAAAAAAAAGAAACCCAAGTCTTGGATGTTTACATGTTTGTGACGTCGCTGTTTCTGGTTCCCACAACACAGTGTATCCTAGTGTAAGGCCAGAAGTAACGGATGTGCCTGTAAGTAAATGTTTATGTTTATTCTAGTGTTACTAAACGCGGTCCAGAATGAAAAGCGATAAGGCAATTTCATCACGCTGAATGAAAATCGATATTAACGCCAGTTTCATGAACGGATTTGGGTTAATAACTTCAGCACAGTAATTATGTTAACAACCGTAACCCTTTTATGAAAATCGGTGAATAAGTACGGAAATCCGGTAACACGCTTTTGTTATGCCACCCGAAGTTTTCGGTTCGGGAGTACAGACGGTCTACTCTCGACGCTAAGTTTATCGAACTTGCGTGACAATGGGGAACTAGCGTTTATTTTGGTTAAGATTGGCGCGATATTGCTTTTAAAAATGGATAATATTAAAAAAAATAAGTTCACGCCTGTATCCCAGAGTGGTAAGCAGAGACCAGGGGCTGCCACCTGCATTGCTTGTATTCAAATGCCTTTAGAAGAATTAAAACCCTATTGTTATGGTGATACGATCGGCCCATCAAAAATTCTACAGGTCAAACCAGGAGACATAATATAAAAACTCGGGAAAAAATGGAAAATAAAACCTTGAAAATATTTTTACTGAGTTTTTCAGGATATAACAGGATAGCAACGTACTCATACTTAAAACTGCCTGCAGGCAATGTTTAAATATTGCAAACATCGAAAAAATTATACAATATCCGGCAAAACCAGTGGCACTACGGTGTTTCTGTGCTAAAAGAGTAATACATATAGATAGATAGATAGAGAACACTTTAATGTACGTAAAAAAGATATTACACGAGTATTTCTTAGTCTAAGAGTTAAGACGGCGGCCTCATCACTAATATAATATACCTGTGTAATATGTCTGCGTAGAGAATTTTTCGTGGTACCACGACGTCTTAAGTCGGCTTCCCACGGTCCGCGATATCGCGGACGGACGCGGACCAGCTCGCACGACACACCGTGGGAAGGGTCTCGGTCCGCGGTAGCTCAGACGTCTGTGGCGGTCCGCCGTACCATTCGTGGGTATCCACCGTGGGGAGAGCCTCGTGCGTGGTGCATGGCTGTCCGTGGTCGTCGGTCCACGTTATCGCGGACGGACGCGCATGGCCAACTACCACGGACAGCCACGCACCACGAGAGGCTCTTCAAACTGACCTGTCGTCTGTCTGTGCTACCACGGACCAGCTCGCACGACACACCGTGGGAAGGGTGAATCGGCAGAATCGCGCAAGTGGGAAGCGAGCCTTAGCCTGCAAAAGGAATAATAGAGCGACATGCAACGCACGCTTAGTTTAAGCAGCGAAACATTAGTGGTGCTACAGATTTACTGCGCTAAAGGGTAATGTAGTCTACGTTGCCAAATTACAGTCTGTTGAAGTGACAGAGTGGTATAGCGAGATGCAATATACGTCAGTGCAGTTAAGTACTGCAGACGTCAGTATCTTAAGTGGGTGATCGACGGGAGAGTAAGACCGCGGTTTTATGGCTCGTTGGTAAAGCTCGCCGGTGTATCATTGCAAAACCGCGGTGTTAAATACCGCCAAGCCTGGCTCGCGGCTCGTCGTCATGCTATATTTTTTATTCGGCTCGCCATGCAAAAACTTTTTTTTTTTTTTTTTGTTAACGGGGTGAAATGCTTTGTGCACCATAACCGCCACCCTTGGGGGAGGGCGACGGCCGTGTGTCGGACTCTCCTCTCCTAATAATAGGAGAGGCATACCTCCTAAAACACCCCGGGGGCCGTCCTGTCGCTCGTGCAATGGGGCGCCGCCGGATCTCGCAAGTGGTGTGAAACCACAACGCGAATGCGACAGCGGCGCCCCGGCGACGTCGACCCGACTCACAAGGAGTCGGGCCCATCCTCACTGGAGAAGGGGCATGGGCCCCCCACCCCCTTCTCCCGTCACGATGTCGGACGGCAGGTCCCCCAACCTGCCGTCTGTGACCCTCCCTCATGCTCCTCTATGCCCTCTGCTAAACAGAGGGACATAGAGGGGGGCCCTCCTGTGTTTTTTATAGAGGTTGTCTCCTCGCGGCCCGAAGGCCCCCGGCCCCACTCAGTGTGCGGTTACGGGTGCAGGGCCCATAGTGGACCCCGCGGGACATCCAGCAGCGCAAGCCACTGGACGTCCCTCTCCCTCTGGTTTTGGTCCGCGCCGGCCGAATCCGGTACCCCCCATGTCTAGAGGGCGTTCCCCTATCCACCACCCGGGGGACGCGTCCGATGGAAGACCAGAAACTCCACACGGACCATGCAAAACCTGCTTAGACTCGGAACAAGACATATTTGCGGCTGTTTTGCTCGCTCGTTGATCAGCGCCAACGAGCCGCGAGCCAAGTTCGTCAGTATTTAAAACCCGCGGTTTTGCTCGCCCGTCGATCACCCAGTTTAGAGCTGGTTTCCGAATTGAGAATTTCAGTAAGTATATAGTGTTCTGTCACGCTCTTTTCTAAGAAATTAGACGAGACAGCACTTTTCAATAGTTACTTAGCGATATTCTCAATTCAGAAAATGACCTTCAAAGGCGTAGTTCTTCCGGGAAGTCAATATAATTTTCGGAGGTTTTCGATAGCGTGTCATGGAAAAACATGCCAAGTTCGACATTACCTGCAAGTGAAGTCTCATAGCAAGAACGCAGTCATGTGGCGCGTCCAATTTCCTTACCTAAGCCCGCGCCTCCGGAAATTCGCCCTTGACGTTGTGTGGAGCGTACGCGACGTGATTTTGTACTGGTATCGGCTTAAAGTGGCAGAGTAAGTAAGAGAAGAACGTTCGCTCGATGCAATCACTGATCTTTCTGAACAAGAATTGGACGTAGCTTAGCAAAAAGGTTACAACCCACAACATGGTAATTTTTTACTTAATTAAAGGTACCAAAATGATCACTATGCTCTAAATTTTAAGAATCACAGACTTTTACAGCAATCTGATGAGTATGTGCAAAGTTAAAGCACAAGTAGTCCAATCCACGTGTATGAAGAGGGTAAATCAGCTGAAACCTACCGAAAAACCTAAAAACTCAAATATCTCAAAAGTCATATTGTGCGGGTTGTAACCTTTTTGCGATTTTGCGAGATAGTCAAGATCCTCTTTGGTTTCAAAAATGACCATTAAAGGAAAAAAAACAATGGCGACGATTTAAATTTAGAATACTGACGGCGAGAACCGCGGTACAGTGAAATGCTAGTGATATGGCCAGTGATGTAAATATAAAACATAGATAGTTATAATATGGGATGTTTATCCTGCTGTAATCGAACCCACGACTTCAGAAATGAACCACATGCTGAAACAATCATAATGTAATACATAACTATACTGCATGCTTTAAAAAAAAGTATTTTTTGTACATTGCTAAATTTTTTTTTAATCTAATTTTTATTTTAAATTAAGGCAAGCTTTTGATAATGTACCAGAAATAAGTCATAATTGGAGAAAGTGTTACCTTAACTGCAGCATAATTAATGACTTTGATCGAGTTAAGAATCACTTTGTTTTCTAAGAAGATTTCATGAACTTTGTCTACACACATCGAAGTTCTTCTGTTTTTCTCTACTTTAATGTGGTATAATTTGTAGCGACAGTTCACATTAAAAACAAAATGTTTACTTGCTTACTTTATGAACGTCAAAGTTTCACAATTAATAGATTACAAGGAGAAGACTTAATAAAATAATTAACTAACTTTCAAACTTAATGATTACTCAACTATAAACAATGATTACTCCTGGGTGTGTTGAACAATGAACGCATTTCTCCTATGAATACATTTAATATTAAACTACTGTTTGACACCAGACATCCTTGTCCTCTAGACAAGGGTGTCCTCCAGGCAGCTTTTTTGCACAGCGTGTGCTAAACACATTTCTTAAACCGGATTGGAGCTAAATGACATTGACAGAATCCGAGGGATGCCATAGAAAAAGATTCGATTTAGATGAAGTGATTTTTAAACACTTAGGCCGACTTGCACCACCAACTAAAATCCATTTAACTTTAAGTTAAACAGAATTTTGACAGCTCCGCCATACACTATGTGTCAAAATTCTATTTAGCGCTAAATGGATTTTAGTCGGTGGTGCAAGTCGGCCTTAATGTTGGTATCCTCGAACTATTTTAATCACTGTCTGAGCTGTTGTAGCAGCTCTCTACAGAGGTTATATTTCTTTTTATTTTTATAATTTTTTTAATTTGAAATTGGTTTTTCTATTTTTAGTTTTTCCATGTTATCTGTCAATAGTTCTAAATATACAGCCTTCAAGTGAATACCAATTTTGTGTCGATTTTATTTGTATTTTTATTTTACGTCGCAAACCCAACTGCGGGCGCAGCGGCCCGCATATCTGGTGACCCTCCGACGAAAGTAACGCATACTGTGACAGAACCAAAACGTTGTTGCTCTAGGTTCCACTTTAGAGAAACCTGGATCTACGGGTTCTCTAAACTCTGAAAGCTAGACCAATACAACAACTAGGTCGTCTGCAAAGACGCTCCAGCTTGAGCAACTACTGCGGGAAATTAAAACGTCATGACCATTAGCGCACTCCACGTCCCACCAAATTGTTTTAACTTTTCCCATTACACTGCGAACTTTTCATTACAGCGCTTATATTGCGCAAAAGATTGTGCTCCGCGGAAATTTTCGGCAGTCTCTTTTGGAAATTGAGAGCAGCGCCGAAGTACCACTGGGTGTAAGGAAGTGAAGAAGTGGTTACACTATCCATAGCAAACACCAGTAAAGTAATCCTCTTGACTAGAACCTGTAGATGGCACCACTGTCATGTGAGATATAAATTAACGCACCTCTATGATCCGTCGAAAACAAGGCGACTTGTCGCCGCGTCTAGTCACCGCGTCAGACGCGACGTTGTCATTTGCTTCTGACGTCTTGTCGTCGCGACTCCGCGACTCTGACGCCTAGTGTGCGGAGACTCGAACAAAATATATGAAAATAGACGGCCGTAGCCTGTCGTCGCGTCTAGTCGCTGAACTGGTCGCTGTCGCGTGTCGCCTAGTGTGCGCATAGGCTATAGGTGTCTATAATTACACGAGACCGCGAGGTATGGCGTGACAGGGAAAAGGCCTACACTCAACAATGGTCAGAGGTCGGCTGATGATGATGGTGATAGATATTTCACGTTATACCAAAGGCCGTGTGAATGGTATCCATACAAATTACAACTACCGTAAATGACGTGAGTATGGTGGTCGAGTTGACCTATAAATTACGTGTAGTAGTGTTAAGACTACTTACGATCTATAGACTACATAATTTATACACTCCAGAACACATCTATCGGCCCACCTAGTGTTTTAAGTTTTGACGGTCCCTAGCTAAAAATAAATGTTAGGTGGAGCAATAAGTTTTTATACAGCTGATTTATTGGTCAACCAGCTCAACCAAATCAGCTTCAAAACTGCATAAAAACTTATTGCTCCACCTAACATTTATTTTTAAAACTTAAAACACTAGGTGGGCCGATAGATATGTCCTGGAGTGTAGATCAACGTCAACGGTGACTTTTACAACGAGAATGTAAAAGATTAGGAGCTGTCTACTGTACTTTAAAGTTAACCTTGTAGGCACTTGAGTGAACCTTCTAGATTTTCTATACTATGTAAGAAGCTTTCAAAGTCCGTCAGTCGGTCGGTAAGTTAAAGCGATAATTATTATTATGAGGTTAGTGGACGAGACACTTTAGGGGAGTGGTTGGTGTAACTTTATGAATTGACTGAAGATGAAACTCGAACACAACGTAATTTGGAAGACGCGTGTATTATGTAACAATGTATCAGCAACAGGGACCTTGGTCAAATATAAATCTTAGGGCGTTTTTCTTTTTAAGGCTGCTGTACTATCCTCGTGAGGCCCGACCTTGAAAAGAACAATTGATTTTGTGATCACTTGAAGACATTGGGCCTCACGAGGATATACATCGATTATAAAAACAAAATGTGTACTACTTATTGATAAATTTGTGGGATGTATGACGACGACCTCTGTGGCGCAGCGGTTAACGGTATTCTATTCCAAACTCGATAGATCACTCGAGTGGAGATTCAACCGAGTGAATCGTCTCATTTCGCCTCAAGTCTGTATAACTTTTCATTGGCAGACCACTCCGCTGGAGGCATTGTAAAGTCGACCCTTTCAAGGTCGTCGGCACAAGAGCAAAAGGTTTTCCAGGGCGGTTTCGGCTAACTCATTAAGGATTATACACAGTGTACTGTAGCTAGTAACTCATGTAACAGTTGCTGACTTAGAGTTTGGCTTTTATCAACAATCAGGGGCGCCGCCATTAAAAAACCTCATACTCATTTGATGACTCAAAAAAGCGGCAAAGTGTGAGAATCGAAATGCACACTGATCGACTGACAAATAAATAAATCTCATAACTAATTATGTAACCATTAAATAAAAGAAATATTATAATTTATACGTAAACTACGTATAAGTACAGTCGAACCCGCGACTCTTGCGTCTCAACCGACTCTCTAGACCACTGCGCTAAATGGGTCGTCGGGTAATGATTACCAGGGGTGCTCGGCACCCACTGTTTATTTCTCACGGGTGCTCGAGCCCCCGAGAACCCACGGAGTCGGCGCCCCTGTCTACAATCTACGCGATACATGAACCCACGCCTGTTTCCCAGAGGGTTATGAAATGGTATCAATGGTATAAAAAAGCGCATTCATAGCGCAATGTATTCAAAATATCGGAATTTCAAAATGTTTGCTTCCCTATCTTTCATCATCATCATCAACCCATTATGCCCCCACCGAAGGGCACGTGTCTCTTCCCTAAGGAAGGTATAGGTCATGCTCCACCACGGGGGCCAAGTTCGGATTGGTGGAGGCTTGTAAGACTAGTAGCTGGTCTTACTGTCAGAAATTTTCAAGCCGCCCTATTAAGGCCTCTGACTTCGCCTAACGACTGTTGGCATCTATCGCCCGCAGCCAGCACCAACTGCTTAGCCGCTTGGAAAAATGCCCCTAGCGTTAGTCATAGACGGTGATCCATCCATGCACTGAATGCGCCCTATGTTGCTTAACCTTCGTGATCGTTTAAGATCACTCAGGCGGCCGGGGCTACGAGCGATTCAATGAACACATTCTGTGACATTTGATTTATGACAAACTCGCTCTCAGTATACGCTGCGGTTTTACCCACAGCACAGATTTTTGGCACGGACATTAGGTGACTCACGGAGTATCAACCAGTATCAACCAAAACAGAAGAGAAGTGATAATAATCATAAACATTTACACATAAGCACATACATTGCTTCTGGTCCTACACTACGATGGGAATGTATCATGGGAACCAGAAATAGAGTACAATACATACATGTACATAAGCTCACCCCTGTATCCCAGAGGCATAACAGAGGGACCAGGGATTGCCAAAATAAAAAGAAACAATTAATTAATAATTATACAATACAAAATAACAAAAAAAAAAACAATGCAACAACGATTCGTTTTTATGAATAGAATACATGAATAAAATAAAAGAAAATAAAACAGACATACAGCATACATACAATAAAAAGAATTATCACCATTCATTGTCCATTATTCCCCATGGCAAACTGATGTATGGAGTATGGCCTATATCTTCCTCAGGGAAGAGACCCGTGCCCCTCGGTAGGGACATAATGAGTTGATAATGATGATGATATAAACTGTCAGTCAGTCATTGTTGTTAACTGTACTTACATTGCCGATTGCAGATTAACTTTAACTTTACCCCAATAACGAGCTCGTGGTAGGCATGTAAGTAATTCAACTATTTTAAGAGGCGTCCTTTACTCAAGACTTATTCAATCAGATTACTCAATTGAGTGCAAAGTTTTCGAATCAAAGGTTCAAAGGTCACTTTGAAGTTTCCAGGCAATTTAATTCGTGTTCCAATTTTGTTTCTACCTTTGGAAACGCTTAAGATCCTTACAAAGCACTCTAAGGAAGTTATTGAAGAGCTTGTTGGGGATATAATAAATTAAATTATTTGGCGTGACGTTTTTGATAAGATAAGCTTTGCCCAAGTTGTAATTACAGCCGAGGCTGTCACTAGATTTTGTGAATGGAGAAATGCTTAAAACCGTTTTTAGTCTACTGACTTTGCTAGAACTATATTATAACTTCCACGTAATTCAATTACTTGACCAGCCCTTTTACTACGTAACTTTCCACACTATCTGGTTAAGCATTTAGACAACTGGAAAGAGTCAAAATGAGACTGTTTAAGGCAGTTCGCAGTAGGAGTATGAGATATCTACTAGGAAAAAAAGTCCCAGAATGTAACAGTGTGACATAAGGTGGTGTGACATACCGGGAACAAAAGGGCTAATATTTCTGATATATCTATGTAGTCATTTATGTAAGTTGTATGTATATATACCTATATAATATATTATATGCTTTAATTTTATTTATGGCATATTTCAAATATAAAAATACAAACATTAAAGACATTGCAAACAACTTACTGTAATTGTATATTAGTAAGTAGTATTTTATTTACAAACTAGCTTTCGCCCGCGACTACGTCCGCGTGGGCTTTAATACTAACTTTGAACCCCCATTTTACCCCCTTAGGGGCTGAATTTTCAAAAATCCTTTCTTAGTGCTCCCCTATGTTACAAAAAGAACCCCTGTGCAAAATTTCAAGTTTCTGACCCTTATAGTTTGGGCCCTGCGTTGATTCTAAGTCAGTCAGTCAGCTTCTCCTTTTATATATATAGATAGATAGATAGATAGAATGAGTTGTGTTTCTACTTTATCTGCCTACTTCACTCTCTTTTTTAACATTCCAAAATTTCTAGGCTGGCTGGAAGAAATTTCTTTAGAAATGTTCTGCTTTTGCAGGTATTTTTTTCAACAAACATGTTATTTAAGTTATATTAAGTTAATTTTTTATTGTGCAATAAAATGTAACAGCAATAACAAGGATACGCTGTGCTATGCCAACCAGGCAAAGACTTTACAAACATTGAAAAAACACTCAAGGCACGCGTTATTAATAGAATTCCGAATCAATTTAATTTATTTTTGGTCTGAAGAGTCCGATCAGGTTTTGCTCTGATTTGCAGAGCTTAATCAGTGTGAGTAGACACGGCCTCATAAAATGAAATAAGTGTATCTGGAATAAAATTAATAAGGTACGTGCAAATAAAAAAGTCTGAGCAATCAAAAACCGATTATATTGCAATAAGGTAAGGTTTATTTTGTATTGATATTTATAACTTTACATAACTTTACAAAATAGTGAAGAAAAGTTTTATACAGAACAGGAAGTAGTATTACACTCGTGTGCTTTTGGCGAAAACCGAAGCCTACTCTAGAGCCCGAGGTATATTCTAACACGCCGGACCTTCTCTTTATATGTCCCATATGCGGTAGGGGCTGCCGCTCTCGAATTTGACTTTTCAGTCACTCAAAAAAGTGTCGAAGTCCCACAGGATACATCCCCAGGCACTGCTTGAATCGTCCGTAATGGACGCGAAGGCCTGTGACCATGATATTCTAAAAGCTAACATACTGTATTTGTATAATTAAATTTCTTTTATTCTGGTTGGGACCCCAGAAAGCGAGTTGGGCACGTTTTGTAGATTGTGTAATAGGTCAGCGCTGGAATTTTTCCAAACTGTCCCGTGTTTTGGGATTGGGGTAAGTTACGAGCGGAAGCGTCGCCTAAAATTGTTGGAAGCGGTATCAACTCTGATCACTATGCCTGACCCATGACGGGTTTTGTACCTACATACAAGGACCGCCGTAAATTAAAAGTAAAGTAAAAAGTAAAAAATATTTATTTCGAAATATTGTATTAGAACATTATAGGTAAATGATAATTAGTGGCCGGGTCGCATGACATGCTTTTTAATTACATTGACGCTTTGAATTACAATACGCGTGTTTGCCTAGATTTGAAGCAGCTATGAAATGAAATCGACGCTGTCATGCAACTGTAATTGTACAACAGTGCATTAGCAGAATTTAGGCCCAGGGCAAGTGATTTTCTGGTGTGCAAGTTACCTCAAAGCTATTTGATTCTGTTTAAACTCTATTCTAGCTCAGTCTCTGCTCACTATGATTGAGCTTTGAATATCAGATCGAAACTTGGTCGGCCTCTTCTGACAAATAGTTAAGAAGTGTATCCGGAAAAAAGTTGATAATGTCTACGCTTACGAAAATTTTAGTACATAGATTTTTAATTAACTATTTGGTTGGTACAGTAAGTCAACATAATAAATGTAATAATACGAGTATTAGGTGTAGTGTGTACAATGTCGTGATATTAGAAAACAACAAACATATACATGTTCTTTCTATGTACATCAAGTGTAAATTTCTATTGCCTATTGTAAAATATACGCATTTTATATATGAACATTTGGATACGAGACCAGGTCCACCGGTTTCTCATTTCAGTTCACTGTCTGCAGCAGCTACTTATAATATTATTTTGAAACCACACAAACAAACAAGTAACATAATAAATAAGTAAGAAAACAGACGAAAACACAAATAAATTGAATCAAAAACCTTAGTTTGTAGTGTGCCTAAGTTGACACAAAAGGCAACTGACTCAGCGTTGTGCTGAGGGTGTGAACCCTCAGCGCTGATTTTCAGTCAGTGCCTACGGCAACTCACAAAAGAAGTAAGAAGATGTGTAAGAAGTGATGCATTTGTGAATAATTTAAAATAAATACCATAATATACCTACATTCAATAAAGGAAAAAAAATAAAAATATTTGTATTTTTATCTTCCTCCGCTTTATCGTATTTTTATTTTGTGTTTGCACCACAACCCGTAGCACTCTTTACTGCCAAGAAGTTGCAAACTTGACTGCGATTGTGTTTTGTTTTCCCAACTCTGATGCGATTTGAATTTAATTTCTATTTTATTCCGTTTCAAAAGTGTTGGCTGGTAGAGTTTGCCCGAACGCAGGAAAGTATGTATAAGCTGGAATTTGTTGTAGAATTTCGTCGGTTATCACATGCAGTGATCTAGTTTGAGAGTCAGATGTCAGGATTTTTTGATATTTCGCTCTGGATTTTAGCCAAAAGTGCAGTGAAATACTTTATCAATGTCCACTGACGTTGACCCGGGAAAACTTGGGTGTAAGTCAAAAGATTTTTGCAAACGCAGTTAAAGTAGTTCAAGCAGGTTTTTTGCTGAAAACTGTGTCCTTATTTTAAATTTATTGAAAATCTTGTGGCGAACTCCTCGCTGTTTCCTTAGGTTTTTTATATCGTTTTTAAAGTCTGTTCTTTTACGTCACATTTTGGTTCTGTTTTGAAATATTGTTGGTTGTCAAGTAGATAGTGTTTGTGTCCACGTTTACTAATTAGTTCATTAAAATTACGGTGATTTTTACGCTTTTATTTTAGTTCATATAGTCCACAAGGTTTCATCGTTTTCACGTCTAATGAAAAAACATAGAACCGAAACTATATCTAATTGTCTTACAAACTAAAAAGAAATACTTATTTACATAATTTGCTGCTTTATTGGTCGAGCCGTTAAGGCTCTTGGCTGAAAAGAATGAGGTCGTAAGTTCGATTCCCACTAGGGGCCGCTGAACATTCTGCCTGTAACACATGCTTGTAACAGAATACGGTAGTTGACACGTTCAACAATAAATTGTTTTATATGCTCGATTAAAACAAAAATTACAAAATTTTGAAAATGTATCTCTTTTAGTCAATTACTAGTTATTACAATTTTTAAATAGATGAAACATAAAAAGAGTGCTCTGAAATATGACGCCATAAACCGGTATTTTCATACAGAATTCCGTTTTAAAGGTAACTTATTTGACATTTTGTCAACTACCCAATTCGTCAGGAAGTGGAGGTATCAGTGAGAATCTTGTACTGTGGGGCATTGGGATTTCACTGTACGGTTGACAGCACGTCAACCTTCACATTTTAGTTGCAAAATCACCCGTAATCGTATCGGCAAAATGTGGGCCTAGCTCTAGTGATTGGTGCTTCTGCCTGCCCCCTCGGGGATAACGGGCGTGAGTTTTTTTTTAACCACCCGTAATGCAACGAATTGGAGTGCATGGGTGTATAGGATGATGTGCTGTCGACGGTATATTCTACAAGAGTTCCGCGCTGGTCGCTTGAAATATTCACAAAATACTGACTTTTCACTTTCAAACTAAATAATTAAATTAAAATAAAATACATTTTAATGTTTAAGAGAGGCTTCCATACAACAAACGTGATTTTTCCCAATTTTATAATGGTACGGAAGACTTCGCCCGCGAGTCTAACTCACACTTGGCCGGTGTTTTGTACTTTTTAGCTTAGCCAATGATAACACTAAAAAGTGACAGGCTTATAATAAATAACTTACCTTATCGTCAACCCATTATGTCCCAACCGAGGGGCACGGGTCTCTTCCCTGAAGAAGGTATAGGCCGTACTCCACCACGGGGGCCAAGTCCAGATTGGTGGAGGCTTGTAAGACTAGTGGCTGGTCTTATTGTCAGATGTTTTTAAACCACTCTAGGCCTCTGACTTGGCTTAACGACTGCCATCTATCGTCGGCAGCCGCCACCAACTGCTTAAAGTGCCTTGCAAAGCACACAACCGCTCGGAAAATTGCCACCAGTGTAAGTCATAGAACGGTCACCCATCCATGCACTGAACGCGCCATTTTTTGCTTTACCTTCTTGATCGCTTAAGATCATTCAGGCGGCCGAGGCTACGAGCGACACAATTACTTAGCACAATTGTAATCCGAAACAACAAAATATTACATTGCTTAATCGTAAGCAAAGCACACTTTACAACAACACTCTTGAAGTCGTAATTCAAAATCCAATTCCATTATTATAAAGGCCAAGCTTTTCTAAAGGATCCAGTTGGCTTTTCAGGAGATTAAGAGGGGCACTAAGCATGTACTGTCTCACTAATGACGTAATTAATCAACCGGGGAAATGCTGGGACAACAGCTTGCGAGAGCTGAGGAAGACTTCTTTACACAAAATAGAGGTAGCTCGTCGTAGAAGCTTTAGCTTCTGAGCAGTGAGTCCAAGAGTTAGAGGCAGTTTCTGAATTGAGAATTTCGCGAAGAAATCAGAAATCAAAAATTTATTTCAACGTAAAGAATTTACATTCTGCTTGGTGAATGTCAATGTACATACAGTTATGTACAATGTTAGCCGCTGCCTTGGGGCCGTCTGTAGTGGAGACAAAGGCAGCGGAAAAAAACTCCACTCTGACCATCTTTTCTCAAATCACCTTAAAGCTAATACAGATTAGGTATGAGTGTTCGTATACCAAGAATCTCAAGAAGTAACTACTTAACTGTAGTGCGGTCTCGTGGGATTTCTCAAAAAGAATGTGACAGAATGTAAGTATTTATAGTAATAATAATATCATCATCATCATCATCATCGGCCTACGGTTATCCACTGCTGGACATAGGCCTCTCCCATTTCACGCCACTGAGCGCGGTCCTCGGCTACTCTCATCCAGCTCTTGCCAGCCGCCCTGCGAAGATCATCGCTCCACCGAGTCTGAGGACGTCCTACACTACGTTTACCGATCCGCGGTCTCCACTCAAGAACTCTTCAGAATAATAATTATAAGCCTTTATTATTTTTTTCTAAATAAAAGTTAATTACATGCAATAATTAGCAATTGAAATTGACATATTGACAATTGTTTTACTTGAGTAAATTAATAAATAAATTGTATAAATTGTAATTTTTTTTGCATTTTTTATTAGGGTGTCCCTCTCCGGGACATGCTTGGCCTCCCACAAGCCTTGTGATTTGTTGGGTGTGGTCTAATCACCCTCGCTGACCAGGCTTCACTGGGTGATTTAGTATTTACTTAGTGAAATTCTCAAACCTCGGCCCTTAGCTTCTGAAGAGTGAGTCAATGAGTTAGGGTCATTTTCTGAAATGAGAATTTCGCTAAGTAACTACTTAACCGTAGTGCTGACTCGTCAAATCTCTCAGAAAAGAGCATGACAAAACCTTACTTAAGAATTTACTCATGCCCGGTCCCAGCAACCTACCAACCAGCTACCACAAGTTTAAATTATATGTATCTTTTGTTGCTTACTACTGTTTCTGTAAACAAAAATAGATAGGAATTTTAACTTAGTGCCCTGCCTCACTAAGACGCCATGGCGACGTCGCCAGCTACGTATCTCAGCAGTTTGTATTGAATGGCGACGTTGCCAGACCATCGCCAAGTGAGTTAGGCACCATATATTTCAATATTAACTGCTTGGGTACGGTCGCTGGCGACGTCGCCATGGCGTTCCGGTGAGGCAGGGCCCTTATGGACCTTATCTACTAATTGGAGGGCTGACTGTTGACTAGTGATAGGCCACTCAATAGTAAAGAAAAACGGAACATTTTCATATCGCGTTGACAGCTAACTGTCAGTTATCTGTAGATTGGTTATTGGGACCGGGAATTTGTGAAATTCTATATTTGGAAAATGGCCCAAAGTCTTCAAATTTACACTAGAGTGGAAGCTGGGCCTTAGTTAGTGCGTTGTAATATAATGACATTGCATGAACGCGTCACAACCAAAATAGTATCAATGGTATTAAACAAAACGTGTTACTTGACTTGTCCGTAAATCTGTGCTTTGAAATATGTGTATTATCAAAACAATCTGAATCTGATTGCAAAAACACCTCATATTTTTTCACGATACCTCTAAAGCACTTATCAAAATCAGTTTATTTAATCTGCAAATACGTTTTATTTTTTTAAATCTCCACCACAAACTATTTTATTACATTGGTTTTGATAGAGTGTCTTTTCGGAATTCTGTTTTAATGAAAATGTCAATCTTTATGTTTCATACTTTTTGCTAATATTTGTTCTTGTACCTGGGTTGGGTATTCTACAACGTTTTCTGTCTATTGTGGTTAGTGGGTCTCTAAAGGAGACTTTAAATTACAGCGTCTTGTGTTTTTCATTTTCCTTGTGACCACTGTTCTACCTAGTTTTAATCAGTGATTTAATTAATCTCAACAGGACGCTACTTTGCGGAGAGACATGCAAGTACTCATTTACTTTCATCCAGCGACTAAATTAATCATTTTGGCAGTTCTGTGACAAATAATGAAAATTAACATAGGCTTTTATGACCAGTAAAAGTTCATCATCAAAGTGACAGGCTAATAATAAATACCTAACTTCATCATCAACCCATTATGTCCCCACCGAGGGGCACGGGTCTCTTCCCTAAGGAAGGTGTAGGCCATACTCCACCTCGGGGGCCAAGTCCGGATTGGAGGAGGCTTGTAACACTAGTGGCTGGTCCTACTGTTAGAAGTTTTCAAGCCGCCCTATTAAGGCATCCGACTTGGCTTAACGACTGCTATCTATCGATGGCAGCCAGCACCAACTGCTTAACGTGCCTTGAGAAGCACGGCGCCGCTATGATTTTATAAATAAAATAAAATGATAAATGCCACTAGCGTTAGTCACCCAGTAAAAGTTGCTGGAGGTTTTTTTTTTTAAATAACAATAAAAAAAAAAACTCACGCCCGTTATCCCCGAACAGGT
Source organism: Yponomeuta plumbellus (assembly GCA_947310845.1). Taxonomy (NCBI): domain Eukaryota; kingdom Metazoa; phylum Arthropoda; class Insecta; order Lepidoptera; family Yponomeutidae; genus Yponomeuta; species Yponomeuta plumbellus. Next base: position 3,617,938 of record OX371204.1, read on the forward strand.
AGGCAGAGGGCACCAGTCTCGAGAACTGGGCCCACGTTTTGCCGAGTTTATTAGGTTAGTTTTATTTTTTTTATTTTTGTTTATTCAGGAAACCAACCAGCTTTACAGTTTCATTTAATACAAAATGACAAAGTACTCGGGAAAGTTGAGCGAAGTACCTACGTACCTACCTACATACTCGAGGTTGAACGAAATAAGATAAAGTGCCTCCTCCACACCTACCGCAGTTTTTTTTTTTTTGACCCAGGAGAAACCACTTTACGGGTACCGCCGGCTCGGGGGACACCTACCGCAGTCGCCTAACCTCTGTCAACTTCGGGAGCTGTGTAGAGGCCACATTAGAATAGACAAGTTTAATAGCAAATTATAGATTAGCTACCTGATCAACCAGAAACAACGCAAAAGTTGGTAGGTACTTATTTTTAACAAAATTGAATTGTGAACTTAATTAAAGTTAACTTGGATATTATTTAAGCCTTCTAATGTACTCGTACGTATCTGTTTCTTTGAAGTGTGAGCAATACAGATTTGTAATCTATTCTGATTTAATTAGTGACTCTATTTCATAAAATGGTTGGGCAGTTTTTGATTCAAGCTATTCTTCAATTTGCACACGAAATCAACAGTACATCAATATTCATACGCTTGCACTCTACAATCGGAAGTCAGAAACCAAACAAACCTCTGCACAGGGACTGCCACTTGCCACGATCCTGACAAATAACTTTCGCTTCATCGACATTCATTAGTCGCTGCATGCACGCACGCCTGTTTCGGGTCTTTTTTATCATCTTGCCCTTTGCTAATACATAAAAAATATACACCATGAATTTTGGGTCGAATGAATTTGAATGAAGCGGTGGTGGCGTAGTCGGGTTGACCCTTGCTTATCGATCACGGGGGTCTGGGTTCGAACCACGCATGTACTAATGACTTACGTCCATTTGTTTGTTTGTACAGCAACACCATTCACTGATAAATTGTGCCCGGATAACGGCGACAGGCTTGCCACTTGTCATGTTTGGGACTTAATAAACTCGGCAAAACGTGGGCCCGTTCTAGTGATTGGTCCCTCTGCCTACCTCCTCGGGGATAACGGGCGTGAATTTATTTATTTGAATTTGAATCAGAATGAATTTGCCTCGACAATAGTTACCGAATACGCTATTTTTATTCAAAAAGTCTATCTCGAAAAATATTTCGATACATACTCGAATCTACTAGAACCTGCTAGCCAGTCAAGCGATGCGTATGTTCCGCGACTCTCCGGGGCATTGTCGGATACAACTGATAAAATTGTTCGTGCATTTTTTAACAAGATTTTTCATACGTCTGATTAAATTGTTCGTGCATTTTTAACAAGATTTTTCAACTAAGAACTAGATTTATCTACTCATTTTTGTTAGCTTCATTTATTATAGCGAGCGTGACAGAACGTTGTTTGAGTGTTTGTTTGGTAAAGTTCTCGATTCAGAGACCAGTCTTGAGTGATTTAGTTAACGAAATTCGCTGACCGTATTCCTTAACCTTTAAATTTTGTTAAAATATTAAATTTCTTTAATTTTATAAAATTTTGGACTAGATTAGTTTAGAACGTCGTTTGCTTATGTAAGCCTGTTTACATATTCCTGATCTCACGTGTGTGTGCTTTGGGTGACATTTTAGACCTACTTTAAGCTCTCTACTAGATTGTCTGTTACCTGTTTTACACACCAATAAATAAAAAATAGGTAGCTTTCGAGAAATCGGGGGTAAGTCTTTTCATAAATCAAAATTTCAATGTGCCTTTATAAGACAAAACTGACTTACTGATGACAAAATAAAAATAAACGAAAATACCATTATGAGAATATCAACAAACATCGTTTAAAGCGCTAATGCAGCTAGAATTTTCGAGTTGGTAGGAAAAATTTCAACGTCCCGAAGTGAAAAAATAACTCTCGCAAAAGCAAGAAAAACTCTTCAGCATTTAAAATTATTTCTGAAAGTTACACAATTGAAAGTACTTCATCATAAAAACGTGTTCAGGCTATTTAGATACGAGCCTGAATCGGATTAGGCCTTTAAGATGCTTGTTGCTTAATATTAAATACACAGAAGTATAACTTAGACTTAGGGACAAATGCGTGTTGCTGTTGTTATACTTTATTGCAAAGTAAAAAAAAACAAATTAAATAATTGCTCATAATAATTTCCTTTCGCATTGCGATGAACTAACTGAAAACACCATACATACATTTTAGTCATTACATTTACTAATTACCTTGTAGCCGCATTTGTAAATGTTCTGTAAGGCCGGCCCCACACAGCCGGAATGTAGAGACATTCAGAGAGCTGAATTCAGAAACGGAATTTATAATATTAATTCTGAAAGCATGGAAAATCATAATCTGAGAAAATTAGAATAAATGTGGAGTATGATTACATTATATGTAATTCCATGCTTTCTGTATTAATATCATGAATTCTGTTTCTGAATTTTCCGGCTGTGTGAGGCCGGCCTAACTATAAAAGTCGTCAAGGTAATAAAATAAAACATAGTGTGTCGTAATCTAGTCAAAAAGTGAAGTAAGAATGGATGTCAAATGAAATCTAGAAATAAGTGACACAATTTTAAATTTTGATTTGTACCTAAAATGATAGAAAAATTGTAAAGAAATAAAGAAAAAAATGTAAAATGGTTTACACGGTGACGACTTTATTTGTGTGGGTTTCAGGTAAACAGAACATAAATACTATTTACTCGAAACGCACGCAAATAAAGTCACAGATACATCTAAAATTGTATTATTACAGCACTGCAAAATTGTATTATTACACACATGCTCTAACATAATTTTGTTTATGGAATCTAATTATATAGTTTTTCATTCGATTGGGGGTGTACTGCGAATCAGGGTTGCCAACCATAAAAAAGTTCTCATACATATGCAGTTAAAAATCTCGTACTTTGACTTTTACGCTACTTTTTAGAGTAGAGTGAATTGATATATTTAAATAAGGTATTTAAATTCACATAATATTATGAAATTTAATGACGTGAAATAATTATTTTACTTAAAAATCGAAAATTTTTAAGAGTACTATTAGGACGTAGTTTAGTTAGTTAGTAGATTTTCGTTACTTACGGCTATAAAAAAGGACAATTAAACTTATACTTTATTCAAAGTGGTTGAGTGATTCCACGTTGAGTGAGGAGTCAGGACTACGTTTTTGCCAGATGACGTTTTGGACTGTTTTAGGAAAAACCGTAAAAGACACGTGTGGGAAACTCAATGGGCCTATTGTTTTAAAAATAATAATTAATAAAATAAAAATAATTGGGTTAACACTCGGTTGATTAGGTTATCCTTTCCGTATCTCAGGAATAACCCAATCTAATATTCGCGTGGGGTAGGGACAGTGTAGATAATGTTCATAAATGTGCACAATTATCAAAATTTCGTACATAATGTACGAGGTTAATAGTGGCCTCGTATCTCGCACGGAAGACCACTGTTTGTACGAGGAAACTCGTACGGTTGGCAACCCTGCTGCGAACCAATGTAGATTCTTTCGGTTATCTTCTGTTATGATTTTGTTTACGGTAGGTAGCCTTCATAACGTTTTCTTTCCGCAAAGGTATTAAACTGTTGAAAACGTTCTCGCCACTCATTGTTACCTAGTAGGTACTGAGCCCGAGCGTTTTATTTTTAGGTCAAACGGTTGCGCGTTATATTGTGTTTCTCTAATTGTGTTAAGCGGGAATAATGGGGAAATATTTCTTGCCATTACTGAAATAATCCTATTTTAAGAATGTTTGGAATAGGCTTTGGTTGTAGATTTAATTTCGTCCTAGATGTCCTTGACATTTAGGTGCGTGTTTGATATTCACGGGTGGTTACGTAATATTTGTTTGTTTCTTGCTTGATCGAAAATAAATACAAATTAGAGTTTATATATAAACAGATTATTACAACTTATTTCAATTAAATCTATGTTTTTGCTATAGCTTGGTTTGGTTAATGGTTCAGTTTAAGATAACGTGACATCAAGGATAAATCTGTCGTACGAAAGGTAAACAGAAATCGTTTGATTTTTCAACTCGGTACGCTTTTTCTTTTAATACATCTTGGTATTAGCTGTAAGTTAGAAATGCAAATAAAGAAATAATAATAATAAATAATAATCTCATTTTATTTCTTGTACATTTTTTACCTATGTCTTTTTATTAACAGTGTAGCTTTTATTAATAATGTACCTGACATAAAGGTTCGGTTATAAGCTTTTTGTGCAAATCGAAAAATGCAACGATATACGTGACCTCGTCCGAAATATAAAAATAAGTCAGCTGTTGAAGTATTTTCAGAAAGTTTTAGCATTATATAATTCTTTCTCTATTTTTGGATTGGTCCTCTGACTGAAGTTGGTACAAAAACTATCTTAAGTTTGAGCGGACCATTCTGGAATTCTCAGTAAACACTCGCACATTTTATTTGACACCACATTTCCAGCACCGCTAGTCACATAAGGTCATAAGGAAACCTAGGAACATGAACACATATGCAGGAAAAAATACCCCTCGCTTGCTTCGTAGTGTGTAAAAACATCTTTCGAGGCATCATTGCGCGTTTTTATGCGGCTATTGGCTTTTTGTGGGGCTCGAGTAGAAGGTCGGATCATTCCGCTGGCGGAGAATGTGAATCTTTTCAGTTCAGCGATAACGCCCTTTGAAGAGGCGCGTAATTCGGAAAACCATTTACGGAGCCGAGAGGATGTTTTTTTTTCTTTAAATTTCTCGTTAGGTCCTTTTCGACCGACCGCGGAAGCAAAGGAGTGTTGTCACCAAAACATTTAAAAAACTCTTTCAAGACAGGTCTTCTTTTTAAAGAGCCTTTGCACCAGCGGAGTTTGGGAATCAGTTCTTTACAACGTTCTTTCAGTTGATTGACCTTAGTGCAACTTTGTTTTTAAGTTGCTTTCAATTATTCCTGTATAACGTAAAAACTGTTTTTTTAGGATTAGAAATGACAAAATTTAAATGAAACTGAAATTGTAAAATAGAGATGGGGAAATGATACGGCCGGTGGATTGTGGTAGCCACTAAATGGTGGCCAAGAACTAGTCGACGGTCCATGGCCGGACCATCAGCCCGATTCGGATGGGCCGACGACATTGTGAAAGCGGCTGGGAAACATTGGTCGGAACTAGCAAAGAATCTGCTGGGTGCGTGTGACATAATGAGGCATGTGCCCAACAGTGGGCTTATAGATTAGAATCTAATCTATAAGCCAACTGTTGGGTACGTGGATACTGTGGGTTGTATCTAATCAGTAGATAGTAAACTTTAAAAACAGATAAAAACAATGTTATCCACGAGATTACCTCTGCCATGAGGACTCGTAATTTGCAAATAAACAAATAAAACGAGGCGATTCAAAGTTTTAATAGGTCATATTATGACTAAGGTAATTATTATTATCGGCAAACCAAGACAAAGACTAAAACTGCAAATGACAAGTAGGAAACCCTTTCCGTATTAATTTAAGTACGACGATATGTATGATATTGTCTTGTTAGTCAACAAGACAATATCATACATATCGTAATATATATACATAGCGCAAATAAATACAAATAAATAAAACTTTATTTATCTTATTCCAGACACACTCACTTGACTTTTTGTCGAAAGAGTCCTACCAGGTTTCGCTCTGATTTGCAGATCTTGATCATGGTGAACAGAGATGGAGCTCGCGTCGTCGGTTGCTCGTCTCTGACCGGACCTGGTCGGACTCTTCCGACAAAAAGTCAACTAAGTGTATCCGGAATAAAGTTAATAATGTCTAGTACTTACAGAAGTTTTGGTTTAAAAATGAACCTTAATTCTAAATACGATTAAAGTAGTCCTATAATATACTCACTTTCCTTTACCTCCTGCGGTTGACTGGTAGAAAATGCTTATAGCATTAAGTCCGCCGCATTGTAATATATTTTAATTTTTTAAATGTAAGTGCAATAAAAGTATTAATAATGAACTCATGAACTAAGTGCCTATTTAGAGCATTTTGAGACCATTCATAATGACACTGCAAGGTTGTTCTATTTTTTAAATGTTCAACCCACCTACTAAGGTTGAATACTTAGCAAACTCATTCTCACCTTCTTTTAGCAATGTGTTTATTGTTTTTAAATTTTTGTAAGACGCGCGTAAGTGTCTTTTTTTATTTTGATGTATGAGCGGGCCTCTTAAATTACCCGTTAGGGCTTTTCGAACCTTTACATCGCCGTAATCTAACATTTACCTTATGGAAAGGCGAGGATACGCTTCATTAGCATAAGAATGTACAAGATTATTAATTAAACACTGCGGAGGTAGTCTACAAAGGCCTCTGTCAGACCCAGTTTTGTGCAAAGTATTCACTATAGAAACCCGACACCTTAGGCATCCTTCCGAGTACAATAAATACTTACGATCTTACTCCTAGGGTCAGAAGACAAAAGCCAGTCCAAAATACAAATGCTTAAAGCAGTGAAAAAAGTTATCATAGAATTACTCATCATGAAACCTTTTTATAATATTTATTACAGAGAGCCGTCATGAAACCACAAATTGGAAAAGCATGTTTTTTATGAGTTATTTTTTTATATAAAAAAGATAAGGACAAGATAAAAAGCCTCCGAAACCAACGTGCATGCAACGACTTATGAATGTCGATGAAGCGAAAGTGATTTGTCAGGATCGTGACAGGTGGCAGTCCCTGGTCTCTGCCTACCCCTCTGGGATAGAGGCGTGAGCTTATGTATGTATGTTTTTTTTTTATCTGAAACAAATCAATCTAAAATAACGCCCCGGTACACACCCAATCCAATTTTGTTCCCCTGCTGCACCGCCAGGGAAATCCTCTGCTGCACTCTCAGGTATGCAATGGTCATACCCCGATGGTCATACCCACAACTTCTCAGGCGTCGACCGATTTCCCTAGCGAAACCACTCCCGTTATACTCCCATTATTTCGACAGCCAGTGGGACACGCAAATAATTTTGTATAACCTGTCTATATTTCCCGACCTTTAATACGGTATTTGACACTATCAACAATAAATTATTTGAGATGCTCGATTAAAACCAAAATTACAAAATGTTTCGGCAAATGTATTCTTTTAATCATTTACTAGTTATTACAATTTTTAAATAGATGAAACATCAAAAGAGTGCCCTGAAATGTGACGTCACAAGCAAGTATTTTCATAAAAAAATCCATTTTAAAAGTAACTCATTTGACATCCTGTCAAATACCCAATTGGGTATTTGACAGGATGCAGAACACGCTTTGTTTCAAATATATTTAAACATTTGTAATAACTAGTAAATGATTAAAAGAAATACATTTTCCGAATCATTTTGTAATTTTTGTTTTAATCCAGCATCTCAAATAATTTATTGTTGATAGTGTCAAATACCGTATTTAGCCGATGCCACAGAAGCGTTTATTACATGGCTTGAGGTTCGATTCAACCGCACAATTTCTTGAATGCGAAACTTAAGCGTTCTACGGATACACTTCACGAGCTTACAATTGAGTTAACCTGTTGCAAGAGCGTATTTAACAACGTTAGTTTCTAACTATGTACATCATTGTACAGTGAACATTTTACAATGTTCCACGCAGCCGGGACCTAGTTTTTGCGCGTGTATTTTTAGTCGGTCTCAGCCCACAAATTAATGGCCAAAGTTGGCCCGCCGTGTCCAAAGTTGGCTTGATGGCTGACAAATCTGCAAAGTGGGTTTAACCGAGCAAAAACATCAGCACAATAACCTTTATACGCGTCGACTGTATTCGGTTGGGTTACGGTTTACTTTGCAATTGAACTGTAAAGGTTGACGTGCTGTCAACTGTACGGATAGTTTGGACAGAGATGATTAATCGACGCTAAAACTATCTAAATGCAGACTCCATTCAAAAGTTGGTGTATCTGTGTTTTTTTCTGCTCAAACGAATGTACAGTCGACAGTACCTACATCAACCTTCACATTTTAGTTGCAAATTCGCCCCTAATGCAACGGAGTAGAGTGCGCGGGTGTATAGGATGATGTACTGTCGACTGTACGTATATATGCCTACGTTACAACAGGCCTGTGACGTGTGGGCAGCGGGTATTCATCATCACTGACGATATTCTGGCCACAAACCAATCGGAATAAAGATCTGTGGAGGAGTATTAACAAGATACCTGTCCACCTATAAATCCTTGATAGGAAATGGCGCTGGATAGGTCACACACTACGCCGGGACAGAACATGCCTGACCAGACAGGCCCTCACATGCCCTCGGGCAACTGAAAGAGCGGACGGCCTCGGACAACCTGGAAAATATCTATGGCTCCAGAGGTCAAGTCAATCGGCACTAGCTGGCCTGAATCGGAAGCTGCCGTGAACGACCGTCAGAAGTGGAAATCTGTGGCTAAGGCCGTATGCTCTCCTAGGAGTTAAAGGACCGAAGAAGAAAGAAGAAGAAGCAGGACATAGGCCTCTCTCATGGTTTTCCAAGCTGCCTGCTCTTGTGTCGCCCGCATTCAGCCGACGCCGATTTAACCAGGGCCTCGATTCTAATAGTGCATTACAGTACGATGACAGATACACGGTCGGGTCACGTTTTGTGTTTTTTCATACCATTGACGCCTCGGTTTGATATTTTTTCGCGCGAAGACTTGAAGCGGCAATGAAACTAAATCGCCACGTTCAGCAGTTGTCATTGTACTATAATACATTAACGGAATGTAGGTCCAGGTCGTCAGACCATCTTCTGGGGGAACTGCCTACTGCGTCGTCCGGTTCGCGGGCGCCAAGTGACATATTTTCCGCCCGTCCAAAAAAAAAACAAATGTCATTTGTTTTTTTTTATGTGAGGCAAAGGATTCATACTCATACTGTGTTTGCTGACGTCTTAGAAAAGTCATTTGAGGTCGAGGCTTTTTATTAAAATAGTGAAAAAAAAACAGTATTTTTTATACTTATTCGTATAAATTATGAGTCTTAAGACCGCTTTAAGGCATTTTAACTAAAAAAACAATTATCATTTGCAAAAAAAACACAAGATAAAGTTTGATAATTATGTATCTGCAACCATTGTATCGAAAATGGCCTAAATTGGCCGATTCTGTGATGACGTCACATGCCAGTAAAAATGGCGTCTGTCATTCAATTTTTCTTACGTTCATTGGTTGGTTTACTGGCAAGTCACGTCATAATTCCTGTGCGACGCCACATTCCCCAAGATGGCGTTTTGGCGGCTTCATTCAAAAGTAAATTTTCGTTTGCCTTTTTTAGATGAAATGAACGAAAGAATTTAAAATGAAAATAAAAAAAATGAGATGGTTTTCAGAAATCGGTCAAATAGCCTATTGCCACTTATTGCTGCAAGTTAAATCAGTGCCATAGCACAGATGTAATCATATTTTGTACCAGGATAGCAGATAGACTATAATAATACTTACTAATTACAATAAGACTCAATTTTGCGTGCATTCGTGACTTTTGTACCCTCGAAATACTCATAACTAATGGAAGCGAATTTCCGTGCACAAAAATTCGTTGTATTTTTTTATTCTTACTGTTTCAGGTTCATTATTTTCACATTAGCATTGACTAGGAGGAACTTTCTCTAGCAATGTTTTTTTTTTCATAATAAAAAAAGTTTCTGTAAAATGTATGTGTTTTATTTTACCTTAACTTTAATAGAAAAATATTTACCGAAATAAATTATTTTCATTTCATTTGAGAATTGAATATAGTGGCTCGTAGCCCAGGCTGCCTGAATGATCTATAACGATCACGAATGTTAAGCAACATAGGACGCGTTCAGTGCATGGATGGGTGACCGTCTATGACTAACGCTAGTGGCATTTTTCCGAGCGGTTCCGTGCTTTGCGAGGCACTTTAAGAAGTTGGTGCCGGTTGCCGTCGATAGATGGCTGTCATTAAGCCAAGTCTGAGGCCTAAGGGCGGCTTAAAAACTTCTGACAGTAAAACCAGCCACTAGTCTTACAAGCCTCTACCAACCCGGACTTGACCCCCGTGGTGGAGTATCGCTTTATACCTTCGTCACGGAAGAGACCCGTGCCCCTCGGTGGGGACATAATGTGTTGATGATGATGAATAAAGTTACATAAGCATATTATATTACCTTATATTGTTACCAACTCCTCCCAAACACAATCTTAGGTTTAAGTATATTTGTATTACGACAAGACAAGCCACTTTCATCTTCGTTCATACTCGGATGCCTTCAATTTTATAATGACACAAAGACGGCTGTTGTTTTTTTCTTTCTCCCGTACTTTTGAGGCGTCTTATTTTTGTTTTCGTTCATTTATTCCGTAATGACATTCAAATAGGCCAAATCGAATTAGGCAGATGGCGTCGATGCTTTTCGCAATTTCTCGTCAACAAAAGTGGTGGGGGCAGGGGAGGGGGCAGGAAATTAGTGAAGAAAAACACACCGTCCAACGAAAATTGGTCAAGATAAGTCAGACTTATGCATCGAGGGTTGTGTATAACAAAAATACCTAGGGGTTAATTTAACTTTAAAGTTATTTTTGTTTTAGTTATTTTGTTAAGGTAATTTTTTATTTTAATACATTTTATTATTTAAATTTAGGTTCCTAATTAAGTATAAATCGTATTCAAAGAATATCACAGTGTATTTTTAGAACGGTGTCTTTGAATGCGACTCTTGGGGAGAAATGAAATACTAGAGGAGACTCCACCTCATAAATACGTAATAATGTTTTGATTGTGATGACATTTGAGGAACTTTTGAATTTTTATGAAGGCAATTTGCAAAAAAAAACTCTTCAGAATTTATTGGGCAGGTAAATCAACAGTTTACGAGACTGCTGGTGTGTTTAGCACACGTAGGTATACAGGGTGACATTTTCACCGGTACAATAAATCAACATACGTAATACTAAGTCCAAAATACAAATACAAACATTTTTTGTTACTACCCCGTTGGTACAAAAAAACAAAAATACCAATGTCTGAACTTATCCGCAAATCTTAGAGAAATATGGACTCATTACGCATGAGCACAAATAAACGCACGAACTGGCAACTGCGCGCGGCTTGCGGGAAGGAAAAGAAGCCCCGGCGGTGGCGCAGCCAGTAGGTATGACGTAGCAAAAAAAATCTTACTTGATTTCAATTCTTCCTTCATACTTACACGGGCTTAGGACCGTCACCGGCGTGGAATGCTTGCACTGGTTGGTAGTGGTATGAATTTCCACACCACGTACTGGCTAACGCCGAAGTGCTCCTTCCTTCCAATGTCCTGGTGTTGAGTATTTGAGGTTCAATAAAACCGGCATTTATCAGGCGGGGCAAACTTTCTTCAGCGTATACCCGCCGAGCTGCACTGTATTTTCCCCACTGAGAAAGTAACTACGAACCATTTCGTATTACTCGCGGTTTGTAAACATCGTGTTGCGCGCGTAATTTTCGACTGCAGGAAGTGCGGGAACGGCGCGCTGCGTGCACTCACCTAGGTCAATGAGCGCGGACTGACCGGCCAAATCGTGCGCCGGCCAGCCCGCCGCCCGCTCACTCACCCCACCCCGCCGCCCTCTGCCTTGCACCGTGATGACACCTTGTAATGGGTGCCCATGAGTTACAAATTGGATGAAGGATAAATTAATGAAAATGAAAAAAAATATATGGTAATTTTATTCGATAAATGTAATCAATTATCGATACCAATGATAATGATATACGTACTTACTGTGTAAGCCACTCACACATTCTCAAAGTTTTCTGCTGACAGGCTAAGGCTCAAATTATATGCGTCCGCACGACCGAGCGGCCCGGCCGCTACACCACGAAATTACAAGCAATTGTGTGTAACGATTTATTTAAATAGCGGCGCGGTCGCGCCTTCGAGCGGCGGGATCGCGCGGCCCGGCCGCTCGGACGAGTTTCAACGTGTTCACTTGTATCGGTGCATTTGAAGCGGACGGGACGCTCCTTCGTTGTTTGTGAGAACGTATGGAGAGCGGAGACGCTCGGGCCGCTTCATATAAATCAAAAAGCGACTTGGCCGCGGCCGCTGGAATCTGCGGCCAAACCGCTCGGTCGCGCGGACGCATAATAATATAATTAGAGCCTTACACGCGCGATGTATTTACTTCAACTGTGTTAATTCATACGTAATAATTTTTAGTGCATTATAGACTGTCTGACACATCGGTGCATTCTTATTTTGACAAATACCTCTTCTGCATTCAATCTAACAATTCTTCGCGCTTGACCGTTGCACCAACCCGAACACTTACTTTTGTACGAAATCACCTAGATTCGTAACGAATACATCCGATAGAGAACCAAAGTTATCGACATAGCTCAGAAAATTAGCAAGCTGAAGTGGCAGTGGGCTGGCCATATTTCGCGAAGAACCGACAACCGCTGGGGTAAACGTGTTCTTGAGTGGAGACCGCGACTCGGCAAACGTAGTGTAGGACGCCTTTTAACCAGGTGGGATGACGATCTGCGAAGGACTGCAGGCAGATGCTGGATGCGGCAAGCTGAAGACAGGGCGCTACGGCGCTCATTAGGGGAGGGCTATTTCCAGCAGTGGACTAATATAGCCTGATGATGATGATGATTACCTGGATAGAGACTAGGGTTTTGCCACTTACTGACATTTTATCTTATCTTTTCTTATCTCATCTCTTCTCATATCATGTCATTTCATCTCATTTTGTCTCATATCATCTTAACTAATCATAGTCTGACGGGGCGGAAACCGGACTTCGTATACCCGCTTCTTTACCAGCTGTGCGTGTTCGCGTGTGAATGCGTAGGTGTGTGTATATGTGTATGTGTGTGAGTGAGAGAGAAAGAGTGAGAGAATGTATGTGTGATCGTTTTTCAAGTGGCAGCATAATATTTGCCACCTTAAATTAGACCTTTCACTTTGACATAAAGTTCAAAACCAATGAAAGATTTATTTTATTTATTATTCTTTATTTTATTTATTATTTCTTAAGTTCAACCTGTTAAAGGTTTAAGGGCACAGACAAATTTAGCATATCTCGTTGATTCCGTAAAAGGGATGAGTCTTTTATTCAGTAATTGTTATTTTCAAGCTGAAAAAAAAGACAAAAGTAAGAGCCACATGTAAGAGTTAGTTTGCGTTACAAACGAGTTAAAATGTGTATTTTTTTTAAATTTTCATTACATAAACTTACGCCACCTATTCACTTCATAAACTTTTATTAGTCGTTGCGTGCACGCATTGCGGCTTAGAGTATTCTTTATCTTGTCCTGTTGGGACGTCCCTATAGCCGTCCTTCCACCTATCATCATCATCAACCCATTATATTTCCAACGAGGGGCACGGGTCTCTTTCCTAAGGAAGGTAAAGGCCATACTCCAGCACAGACGACAGCCGGCACCAACTGCTTAACGTGCCTTGCGAAGCACGGAAACGCTCGGAAAAATGCCACTAGCGTTAGTCATAGTCGGTCACCCATCCATGCACTGAACGCGCCATATGTTGCTTAACCTTCGTGATCGGTTAAGTTCACTCAGGCAGCCGGGGCTACGAACGATCCCACCCATACTCGCTTGATGTATTTATTTCACAAATATTTCTTCTTCCATCATCTCCATATATGCAACACAAATGCAACATTTCTGTCTCAATTCTCGTCACTGAATTCTCTTTCAGTAAAAAAATAAAACTACTGAATTCTCAATTCAGAAACCGACGGTAGGTATATATGTCTACAAAAGCTTCTTTATCTTGGCTTTTATTAAGTGTTCGTTCGGGGGTTTCAATTTTTCGATTGTTTTTTCCTTTCCCCGCGGGTTTTGAGTCTTATTCTGTGAAACAGGTCCGTTAGCAATACAAAGATCAACTTCATTGCAGAATATTTATTACGTTCTTTGTAGATGCCGTAGGTAAAAATATAGTAGTTATTGTAAAAAAAAATAGAAACAAAATTGACGCAAATAGTTTTTTAGAACAGGACAACAGGACAACGGTGACTGGACAAACCTGCAGCTCGATGGTCGGACGATGTGGGTCCCGGGTCAAATCCCGGCTGGGGACAAAAAAACAGAAACCCATGTCTTGGATGTTTACATGTGTGTGACTTCGCTCTTTCTGGTTTCTACGACACAGGGTATCCTAGTGTGGGGCCAGAAGCAATGTATGTGCCTGTATGTAAGTGTTATGTTATGTTATGACATTGTAAAGTTTTTCCTTAGAAGACTACAAAAAAAAAGTCAAGTGAAAAGACATTGTCAACCCATATCACATAATACCTCTGTGGCGCAGCGGTTAGCGCATCTGATAACCATGCGAGAGGTCCCGGGTTCGAATCCCGGCTGGGGACAGAAAAAAAGAAACCCTGGTCTTGGATGTTTACATGTTTGTGACGTCGCTGTTTCTGGTTCCTACGACACAGGGTATACTAGTGTGGGGCCAGACGCAATGTATGTCCCTGTATGTAAATGTTATGTTATGTTATTACATTGTAACGTTTTTCCTTAGAAGACTACAAAAAAAAAGTCAAATGACAAGACATTGTCAACTCATATTACATAATTATTATATACGAGTAGTAAAGAACGGCATTTTTTGTAATATTTCAAAAAACTTGGCTTGCTAAGGCAAGATCGTGAATCGTGATGGTATGAACAGAATAGGGGCCCTAGACGCGAGGAAATAATCGAACTAGTGTTTACATAACCGCAGCTCGGGGAAATCAAAAAAATACTCCTCGAGCCAGAATACCACATGGAATATCACGGATGGAGGTTTTTATTAGGTGGAAACAATTTGCGTCTTCAAAAGGAGGCTTTGTTTAGTGTTAGACAAAAGTTTTTAGTACTTTCTGTGCCTTTAATTTATTGATCAATCTCGGAGAAAGCAGCATTCGTTAGTCGTTGCATGCACGTCACAGAATATTGATCAATTCACTGATTAATTTTATGATTTACAGCTATAAAATTTATTTTAGTTTAAAATGACTGTATGCAGTGCATTATTTAGTCGTGTTGATATTGTTGACATTTGAAAACCCACAAATTCATTTTGACAGAATATTGATCAAATCACTGATTCGTTTATGATGAACAGCTATAAGACTTACTTTAATTTATAACTAGACGAAAACCCGGCTTTGCTCGGGTAAAATGTAGACGCAAAATAATATTCCACTATGTTTTTTTATATGGTGACGCCTCTGTATTTATCAACCACCAGTAGATATAAATCTCTTAATACATTCAGATACATAAGCTCACACCTGTATCCCAGAGGAGTAGACAGAGACCACGGACTGTCACCTGCCACTATCCTGACAAATCACTTTCGCTTCATCGACATCCATTAGTCGTTGCATGTACCCACATCGGTTTCGGGTACTTTTAATCTTGCCCTTTGCTAATACATCCGCTATTTGGTCGAAGTATGTCCAACTGGGGCATCCCTTACCGGCCCTTCCACTCACATTCGCCCGATATATTTGCTTTGTCAGACTTTCTTCGTTCATCCTCTCCACATCTCCAAACCAACGCAACATTCCTTTTTTCAATTCTAGTCACACACTACATCCTCTTTCTCTACATCCTCGGTCTCTGATCACACTATTACGTATTCTGTCATTCAAAGTAACACCACACATATTTCTTAAGGATCTCATTTGTACTGCACTAATCCTACTTTCATGATTCTTTTGCCATACCCAAATCTCGCTACCATGCTTACATCAGTATTGGAACCAGCACACTATTACGGATAGCCAATCTTGCTCTTTTGGACATGTTCTGGCTACTCATGAAGGAATGCAAGGCGAAAATCGGATACTTATCATAACTTTGTCACGGGTAACCTCATCACAAATTACTAAATGAGTTTCCTTCATAAACTTAACAGCTAGTGAATCTAATGACGTATGAGACGTAGAATCCACTTGGCTAATCAACTAAAAACAGCTCCCTCTCTTTGGCTTTACAGCTTTTAGTTTTGTATTGACCACATGTTTTTCTTCATCATTTTTGGTATTTTTCTTATCTAGTGGTTTTTTCATTTCAATAAGTTTATTGGTACCTAACTAAGCAAAACAATAAAGATCAATTTATGACTTTGATTTCCTTTTTCAATTATTTTTTCAGACCCTTCCAAAACTCAATGTCAATTATTGTCTTCCCTCCCGCCTTCAGAACAAGAACCTTCTTCTGAGCTCCCGCCAATGAAAAACACCACAGATTACTTACTACACCTTCTCAGTTGGCACAGATTATATTAACCTTTTTGGATGCCTTTTGGATTAACTCCATGGTGTATTCCACACACCATGGAGTTAACAAATTAGATCAAAGGGCCGGTTTAGATTATCTTAGTGTTTAGGAGAGTGCTTTACTTTACACTCTGTTGCAACATTATGCTGAATCGGGCCCATTTTGGGGGCACAACCTTTAACGACCTCTGTGGCGTAGTGGTTAGCGCATCTGACTACCACGCGAGAGGTCCCGGGCTCGAATCCCGGCTGGGGACAAAAAAAAAATCCCAGGTCTTGGATGTTTACATGTTTGTGACGTCGCTGTTTCTGGTTCCCACGACACAGGGTATCCTAGTGTGGGGCCAGAAGCAATGTATGTGCCTGTATGTAAATGTAAATTATTATTTTCATGTTGTACAGTTTATTTATTTTTACGCTTTTTATGCTTTCTGTGTTATTTTTTTATTATTGTACGCATTCTGTGTGTGGGTGTGTTTTTTGTTTTGTTTTGAGTATCAAATAAATAAATTTTCTTTCTTTCTTTCTGTCTTTCTTTCTTTCTTTCTTTCTTTCTTTCTTTCTTTCTTTCTTTCTTTCTTTCTTTCTTAAGGAGAGTGCTTTTGTAGAAACGTGTAAGCGCCACTTGCTTTAGTACGTTTTACGGTATAGTACGGTTCTAGTTGCCTTTCAATTAGAATCAAAATAGAATTGGTTTCTATTGTTCTATCCAGTAACACCTGAGCGCGTTACTATCCTCGTTACTTATCTGTGTGTAAACTAAAAATTTAGTGAGAACTTTAGGAGAGTGCGCAAGTTTTCATTAACTCGAATTATCAAACTTACTTATGTGTTCCATTAAAACTCATAGTATTTTGAGTAGGATAGCGCATATTTCGCGACGTTGACGAAGTGACACTCTACTGGAAGAAATATAAACGTTCACTCGAACGTCTAGTAATGTACTAATGCACTTGCCTCTCTAATTTTATTGTATTATAACACTCTCCTAAACACTAAAATAATGTAAACCGGCCATAACAGTTCACTATGAAAACTTGTGACACTAACACAACAATGATGACATTGACATGTTTACTTAGCAACGCCATTGTTGAATTTAATAATTTTTATATTGATGCTACTCGATACGAGTAATACGAATTTTCCGCCCATATGTTGTCGACTCAGATCAACTATTTTTTTACGCTCTTTCATTTGGTATGCATATCGTTCGAGTCTACCGTAGACCCGAACGAAATTATTAATATAGATTTATGCTTTATTTAATCGTATTTATACGGTTTATATTTGAAAATCCACAGTTTAATTTTGACAGAATATTGATCAAATCACTCATGATAAAATTCATTTATGATTGACAGCTATAGAAATTACTTCAATTTAAAATGTACGCATTATTTAAAAGTGTTTATATTGCATACATTTTAAATTAAAGTGAGTTTTATACCTGTAAATCATAAGTGAATCAGTGTTTAACCAATATTCTTTCACACGCGCTTGGGTTTCGGGTGCGTGCACACTGTTTTTCTTGCCCATTGTAATATATTATCCTTTTTGCTGTGATGGCTCTATAAAAGAGAATAAAATTAATAAATATATTAACCTAGTAGTATTTAACATGAATCCATTACAAACTTCTAAAAAAATTCTGTAAAGACTAAGTCCTGGTTTACATTTGCTTTATATTCATTCTTGTTAAGCATGCTTTACATACAAGTAGAATAAAATAGAGACGCCTTTATAAGTACATAAGCAAGTAATAAATCAGTGATTGTTGGTTGTATATTATGTATTTAAGATTTTTTAAAAGTATTTTTATAATAATGACTGTGAATCGGCAAACGTTTTCACCCTTTCTATTTTATTTTACCTATATGGAGAGCAGCTTAAATATGAAAATATACCAATTTAAAATAGGCCTTTATCAAACAAGAGAGAACGCACATACCGGCTGCAGGGCGACGGAGAAAAATTAAATTCTACATTGCCCCGTCGGGTTTGTTGCAATATATTTTCCTAAAGTGCTTAGCTCACTGCGAGGTGGGGTGAGAAATACGTGGCTCAGAGTGGAATCCTCTTAAGGATAAACTCCTTCGTTGGTAGAGTCTGCTCTATTATAGATAGACGAAGAAAAAGAAAAATTGTAATGAGGAACTTTCAAAGAGAAGTTAGGAAGACCGGCTAAGTACGAGTTTAACTTATAAGGAAGAGCAGGTGATCGTATTTTTTTTTATAAGCTGAATATTCGAGTTGAAAGCATGATTGTAAAGTCTAATCTGAGGTCGACCGTCCTCTGTAATCTCATTTTTGTTACTCGCGGTACGCCATCTAGTACATAATTCTCTTTCTATTTCTAGAATATTCTATCTATATGTCTACCTATTTATTTTGGGTATTATGTTATAAAATTAATGATTTATTTAGAACACAAAGATGTTTCGTGTTAAAAATTTAAGTAACATTAGATGTATTCAGAGGTTAATTGTTTCTTGTAATCAACAAACCCATGAGTTTAAATTTTTAAGTTTAAAAGTTCGTTTGTTTGTTTTAAGCTAAAACGTTTTGAAAAGAATAAAAATGTGGAATTACTGTATTAGCTTTTTTCCACATAATCTCTTAATTATGAAACTAAGAACTTTACATTCATAAATTAAACATTTAGTTTTTACTGTGAATAAAAAAAATTTAATTAACCGATTTCAAATAGGAATTGCTTTTAAGCAAAAATTGAGTTATCTGGCAACACTCATTTCTTTTAAAAGTATGTCGGAAGATGGACGTATGTATAGCTTCAGTGTTTAAAAAATATAATAAAAAAATATAAAAACATTTTCAATATTAAAACGTTGTTTGAATGGTTTCCCGTAGCCTGTTTCCATAAATTCACTGGACTTCGTAGCATTTTGTGTCAGAGACCGAGGAATTTATAAGTGTCCCATCTCTTCTTTCTTAGAAGGTGTAAGAATAGTCTCGCCAGAACTTACTAATCATAAAATATAGTAGAAAAACTAAATGAGATATAAATGGAAGGACTAAAGAGCGGGCTTACTTCCTTTATGGGGTTTTCCGTTTTCAGGAATTTCATATTCATCCGCGTATCTCTCCGAAATATACAGCCGGTTGCACCGAGCAGATTTACGTGGCGTTTTCCGCAGCAAAAGTAATGTGGAATATTAAATTTGGACGCAGATTTTAACATGCGCCGCGTGATTGTTCAAAGCAACTAAACGAATGTGAAAGGAATCATACGCCGATCAGCACCACGGGAATAAATGCGACTGTGGAACTCCATTGAAGCCCGTTACACACACCGCTATAATATATAAGGTCCTAACAAATCAAGCGCAAATATTTTAAGGGGTAATCTTAAATAGTGTAATAATACCTTTGAGCAAAAAAAAAAATTAAATCGTTAAAAGATTTGCTTAATTTTTTTCTACAACAAAAAATAAAACTTCCCGGGGTATTAAATTTTTTACACCTTGAGTTACATTATTTGAGATTTCGTACGGCACCCTAAACTTTTTAAAAATCCAATATAGTCTATGTTACTCACGAAAGATTTAGCTTTCTAATTAGAAACAATTCACAATTGTGAAAGAGTTGTTTAAATCGGCCCAGTAGTTTTTGAGTCTATTCATTAGGAACATACACACACACAAAAATACAAATCTTTCCTGTTTATAATATTAGTTTAGATATAGATATAAATTATAGCAAGGCATATTACGATATATTTTCTATACAAATATTCACGTAACCGCACACGCAGCTATAATATATATTTTTATGACGTCACCAACTTATACCGTAATTTATATTATCGCATAGTAATATAGGCCGACCATCAATGAAATGAAGACAAAAATATAACTTATAGCATCGTCTTCGTGTGTGGTAGCTTACTATAAATATAATATTATAGCACGACATATTAATATTTAGTACCTGGGTGACCGAGCATTGCTCGGTACTTTTTTTGTAATATAAAATACGTAATATAAAATTAAAATAATCCTTTTCCAACAAAAACAGAACTTGGAAAAAAAACATCATGACTCGAACCGGGTCTCTTGAAATCGGCCCGAAACGGGTCGCCCGTTTTCCCGTCAAGACTATCCCAACCTTGCAGATAGACGCGAAATTTACCTCTGTATGTTATCATAGCAAATTTCAATTGCCTTAAAACACGGATAAAACAACGTTTTCTAAAAATGTAACCTAGTCAGATCAATGAAACGCCCCTGAAAGCATCTGTCTACAAAATTTCGTGAAAATCGTTGGAACCGTTTCCGAGATTCTGATTATATATAAATATATATACAGGGTTACAGGGAAAGTCGCACACAATATTAAAGGAGGTTATTATTTAGGTCATTTCTGATGGATTTTATTCTATTATATAGGGTCCGAAAGTTAAACGTTATGGAGATATTGACTGTTAAAGATTTTAAAAAAATATCAAATTTTTTTGGCTTTTTGATTGATTTTTTCTCAGAATAGAGCTCATAAAGTGGTTTTTTTAATGTATTTAGTTAGAAGGCATGTCAATTGATAAAAAATATTAGCAAAAGCTGCACCTACTACTAACAGCTTTAAAAAACTGCTCGGCAACGGTTAGAATTAAATAATTTTTCTCTAAATATTTTTCACATTGAAGCTCTTAAAAAAAAATACGTATGGAACTTATTCTGCAAATAATTTTAAAAACTTCTACGACTCTTTAACTATCCAAAAATATAACATTTATTAGGCATGTGCATGAAATTTTAAAATAATGTTATTTGAGTAGGCTCTAGTGGTAGTACCTACATAACTGAACTTCGATACAAAAAAATATTTTTACTTCCTGGCATCTTTAAACTATGTAAAAAGGTCAGATAGGCTTTTTTGTGCTCTGGAGACATGCTGTCTCAGGTGTCCAGATACCTACCTATTTCAGTATTTCTTTTTTAGAATATTCTATCTATCTATTATTTTTGTGTTAGTCTGCTCGTGTGATCCTTTCGTAGTAGATGTGTTAATACGTGCTCTGCAAATGATTTGCGTTTTAGAAACTTCTACGTCTCTTTAGGTGTAAAAAAACGTATATCACTTGCTATTAATTACATCGAAAAAACGTTAGCCAAGTGTAACTTAAGATGACAAACGGTAAATGTTTAGTTGAGGTAAATACGTGCTCTTTGATAATTTCCCATAAAACGCGACTTAGTTTGGATTTATGTATTTATTTATCTTCATTCTGTGACTTGGCTTGGATTTTGACTGATTCATCTTCATACTGAGGCTTGGCTTGGATTTTGGGCTGATTCGTTTTTATTCTGTGATCATATTAGAAGCATAATTTAAAACAAAATGACGCCAATTGAAAATGTCGAAATTTTGAGACAGAGAATATTTGCGGAAACCGCTGTGAAAATAAGGAGAAACCTGCGAACTTCTGTAGTGAAGAGTAATTAAAAAAAAAGAATGAGAATTTGTATTAGAAATAGAGGCAACCATCTTAAAAACGAAGATAAATCAGTTCAAAATCCAAGCCAAATCACACAATGAAGATGAGAATAAATACCAAAATCCAAACTAATTCGCGTTTTGCGGGAAATCGTCAAAGAGTATTTACCTCAACTAAAAATTTACCGTTTTTCATCTTAAGTGACACCTGGCTAACGTTTTTTCGATGTAATAGCAAGTGATATACGTTTTTTTATACCTAAAGAGACGTAGAAGTTTCTAAAACGCAAATCATTTGCAGAACACGTATTAACACATCTACCACGGAAGAATCACACGAGCAGACTAACACAAAAATAATAGATTTATAGAATATTCTAAAAAAGAAATACTGAAATAGGTAGGTATCTGAACACCTGAGATAGCACGTCTCCAGAGCACAAAAAAGCCTATCTGACCTTTTTACATAGTTTAAAGGTGCCAGGAAATAAAAAGATTTTTTTTGTATCGAAGTTCAGAAATCAGAAATCAGAAATTTATTTCAACGTAAAGAATTTACTTTCTGCTTGTTGAATGTCAATGTACATAAAATTATAATGTTAGCCGCTGCCTTAGGGCCGAATGTAGTGGAGAAAAAGGCAGCAAAAAAACTCCACTCTGACCATCTTTTCTCAAAACATCTTAAATCTTATACAAAGTTTGGTAGTTACAAATGTCCATCTACCTAAGAATGTCAAAATTCAAGACCCATGAGTGCAATCAATACTTGCAATGTCAAACATTATTTGATATTCTTAAATAAGTATGAAAACGTCAATGCTGCGGCCAGACACACGGACGGCACCCGTTCACGAGCATAACGCAGGGGTCAGCCATCGCCAGTCTCAACCACATTTGAGAGAAATAGGCGACCCGGCCACCGCGCTACCATTCGCATGGCCTTTAGCAAACTTGTGTGATAAAGTTCTTGTCAATTATCTAAATAATAGCATAGTTTTGGTATTGGTTTGGTTTTGGTATGCAATCACAGCGTCTGTACATTTCTGTAAAATTTAACAAACAAATATTCATGATTATCTACGGAACACCAGCGACCATCTCGTTGTGGAATTGGTTTACTGCCAAGGATTTACATCATTCATAAAGTCGTCTAATCTATAGTAGGCCTTTTTACATAGCGCATTTTTAATAAAAAAAATAAATTTATATGCTGGTAGTAAATTTTCTGGAATTTTGTTATAAAAACTTATATTTTCTGGAATTTTGGATAATATATTTTCTGGAATTTTGTTATAAATACACTATATCCTACAAATGATGTATTTACCTTGGCTAATCTGAATTTAGATGAGGCAAGTTTGTTTCGGTTTCTGGTGTTACGCTCAGTTCAGTTATGTAGGTACTACCACTAGAGCCTACTCAAATAACATTATTTTTAAAATTTCATGCACATACCTATTAAATGCACATACCTATTAAATCCTATTTAGTGCGCGGTGGTGGCGTAGTGGGGTTGACCTTTGCTTCTCGATCATGAGGGTCTGGGTTCGAACCACGCATGTACCAATGACTTTTAGTTACGTACATTTGTTTGCACAGCAACACCATTCGCTGATAAATTGTGCCCGGATAACGGCGACAGGCTTGCCACTTGTCACGTTTGGGACCTAATAAACTCGGCAAAACGTGGGTCCAGTTCTAGAGACTGGTGCCTCTGCCTACCCCTTCGGGGATAACGGGCGTGAGTTTATAAAAAAAAAAAAAAAATACCTATTAAATGTTATACCTTTTTGAATAGTTAAAGAGTCGTAGAAGTTTTTAAAATTATTTGCGGAGTGAGTTCCATACGTAATTTTTTTTAAGAGCTTCAATGTGAAAAATATGAATATGAATAAATATTTAGAGAAAAATTATTTAATTCTAACCGTTGCCGAGCAGTTTTTTAAAGCTGTTAGTAGTAGGTGCAGCTTTTGCTGATATTTTTTATAAATTGACATGCCTTCTAACTAAATACATTAAAAAAAACACCTTATGAGCTCTATTCTGAGAAAAAATCAATCAAAAAGCCAAAACAATTTGTTTTTTTTTAAAATCTTTAACAGTCAATATCTCCATAACGGTTAACTTTCGGACCCTATATAATAGGATTAAATCCATCAGAAATTACCTAAATAATAACCTCCTTTAATATTGTGTACGACTTTCCCTGTAACCCTGTATACAAGAATTGCTCGTTTAAAGAGATTAGATTATAGCTATATGTGCAACGGGCTTTAATTTTGTTTCATTTAGCTCCATATGATAGTACAGTCGACAACAGATCCGTATTTTCATTTCTAGAGAATAGACATAATCATTTACATGGAGGCACATACATTGCTTCTGGCCCCACACGAAAACATACCCTGTGTTGTGGGAACCAGAAACAGCGACATCACAAACATGTAAACATCCAAGACCTGGGGTTTATACACCTAGAATTTTGGATTCTTTTATAGCCATAGCAAAATGAACTTTAACAAAAGCTTTCAATTGTGCTAGATTGTTTTTTCAAAAGAAAAAAGAAACACTTTTAATAATGTCTCGATTTGGACTGGAATTTATGCTCAGTCGAATTTAAGCATATGTCTCAGAGCGGTGCGTGATAAGGGAGAGTATATTGTTTGATCGTGTATTTTATCAAATGAAGGGCCGCATCCTAAAAGTCCTCAAGTCAGGTTACATGGTCTGGTCAAGTGACACCGTTTTTAATACCATTGACGCCTTGAATTACGAATACGCAGCGCGCGTTGATCTGAAATGGTAGCGAAATTAAATTGGCACAGGCATGCAACTGTCATTGTACTACAATACAATAACAGAAACTAGCCCCCGAGCCGTTACGCTCGGGTTGGGTGAAGTTACGTTCATTGATCAGACGAAGTGCGCCTAATCACACTAATATTATAAACGTGAAAGTTTGTGTGTGTGTTTATATGTTTGTCAGTCTTTAGCGCTGAAACGGCTGGACGGATTTTAATAAAATTTGGTATGGAGTTAGCCGATACCCTGTATTAAAACATAGGCTACGTTTTACCGCGGGGAAATATCTTATTCCTACGGGAAAATCGATGAACCGCGGGTAACACCGCGGGGCACAGCTAGTGAGTACAAAAATTAAGTACAAAAATATCCGGTTGTAGCAAAAGCCTTTACAGTCTGTTTGCTTTTAGTATATACCTCGGCTACTATCGGATAAAATCGGATATATTCGTATAATAGCGGCTAACATTATACATAACTGTATGTACAGTCGAGAACACGTCAACCTATACATTTTAGTTGCAAAGTCGCCCGTAACGCAACGGAATAGAGTGCATGGGTGTATAGGTTGATGTGATCTCGACTATACATTGACATTCAACAAGCAGAATGTAAATTCTTTACGTTGAAATATTTTTTTTATTTCTGATGGAATATCCGAACCAATATGACACTTATTTCGAAATCAGAATTCCATCATCAGCACGATATAAATATATAAACGGTGAAAACCGAAGCCTATTCTAGAGCCCGAGGTGTATTCTAAAAGCTAACAGACTGTACTATGCACGCTAATCCATTACGATACGGATGAGTTTTCAACTTAAACGGACGTCTGTGCTACGTGGCGTCTTGCAAGGTCTTTTATACTTAAGTTTGTTGCAAGAGAAAAAACCCACAGCTAATATTTTTGCATTTTTCTCTGGCGTTAGTTTCAAGAGAGCCTTGGGAGAAACTGAGTAAGAAATAATAATTTACTCTTAATTGTTCAACCGGGGCATTACAAAAGCTTTCTGCTTTTAAATGATCGCCTTCTTATTTTGTTTTGCAGACTAAGGCCGACTTGCACCACCGACTAAAATCCATTTAGCGTTAAATTAAATAGAATTTTGTCAGATAGTGTATGGCGGAATTGTTAAAATTCTGTTTAACTTAAAGTTAAATGGATTTTAGTCGGTGGTGCAAGTCGGCCTACGACAGAAGTTGTATATTCAAGGCATTTCAAACTTTCGCTGTATTATATCATAAGTATTTTAGTGTAAAGTAAGAGAGCAACGTACCAACAAACTGTATCTACAGTTTGTTGTGAAGAAAATTGTGAAAAATATAATAATTGAAAAAACGAAGATTTAAAGTACCTAAAAGGATGCGCAATAGCAGTCAGCAACAAATTATGGTTGATGAAGCGAGAGGTTTCTCAGGGTCGTGGAAAACGGCTTGTTTTGCCAATATAAGTCCCTAACTACCGGGGTACAGCCACAGTTAAATAAGAACAGTAACCAGTCTTCCTACTAACGGCCGTAAACATAACTATCAGCGCTGTTTTAGGATAGATCTATCCAGCATTATGCTGAGCGTACATTTGATTGTCATATGTCATACGATGGCACGAGATATGAGTAAGTATCTGCAACTCTCGATTACCTGGTAAATAATACGACAATAATATTTAAATGCGGCAGTATCGGATAGTTAGATGAAAATGAGAATGTATTACAAATTTCATTATTCTGTTACATTGTGAGTAGAAACTAGATATATTACTATTATTTCGTAATAACTTATTACTAAACAAGCACGTGATATAAATAAGTACCTGCAACTCTCTAATTACTGTAAATAAGACGACAGTATTTAAATGCAGCAGTATCGGATTCGAAACACGAGCGAGCCGAGATTGCCTACTGGTGTTATATTATTCATTATATTATTAATTACTAGTTTATGTATCTATGTATGTATTGTATGTATCTATAACCTCTTACGTAAGACTGTGAGAGTTTCAGAAACGTCCGGTACAACTTAAGGGCAGGTACGTAATTCTACTCATAAATTTAAGCAGCTTATGGTAAGAGGCCAATACACCAAATTACGGAATAAAAAAGAATGCCCTATATAACAGTTTTAGTGAATATAAGCTGCGTTTGCAAGAAAACATTTTCAAAAAAGGAAATGGTAAATTGTCCTTGATTTACTTATTTTTGCATTTATTATTATTATTTTTTATTTCCCTTTTTATGTTACAAATGCCTCGCATCACAACCATGTAAACTATCGTAAAACAATGTATCTCGCCCACGAGACAGGCTCTGCCTAGTGTGGGAGTCAACAACTGTCCAAATGACGTAACTGTCAAAATAATCTAACAAATGACAAATGTAACAAACATTAATTGTAACAAACATTAACAAACAAAATGTAAGATATATTTTTTTCATTTTTCCTGCTGTCCACGGTACATCGTAAGCTTCCTTTTCAATTCGTTAACTATTCAGGGGCTCAATTACAGATCTAAAGAGCTCAGCAATTCGTGGGTCATTAGATTGCAACAAACGGAAGGGAAAAACGCAGATTTTTCCTCGAGCCCGAAACTCCTTTGAAATTGAGCTACTCATCATGACATGAAGCAATAAAAGTCCCCACAGCGGCGTCCGTCCAAATCGATTATTTAGCAACGATTGCTTTTAAAGTGCACGAAAGCAGGGCAGCAAATCTACTAAATATCCAAATAAAAACGAAACGGAGGGTTCTTTACCATTATCTATAAAAACGGGAAAATAATCAGGTTTGTTCTATAGGAGCCCTCATTAAATATTTCTTTAATTTTAATTTTATTATCTATTTTCAAAGTGAATATATAACTGAATATTCTGGAAATATTTCAAGAGTCTACCTGTTGCCGTTATCAATATCGAGCAAAACCGAGCAAAAATCACGTTTGTTGTATGGGAGCTCCTTTAAATATTTATTTTATTCTGTTTTTTAGTATTTTTTGTTATAGCGGCAACAAAAATACATCATGTGTGAAAATTTCAGCTGTCTAACTAACACGGTTCATAAGATACAGCTTGGTGACAGACGGACAGACGGATGGACAGTGGAGTCTGAGTAATAGGGTCCGTTTTACCCTATGGGCGCGGAACTCTAAAACTATAAATTAAGCTAGGGATGAATGGCGATCGCTTGGCTCGATCGAACTGCTTTGAGGCTGCCGTTATATTGTTTTTGAATCTCTCAGTTTGGTACCGGCGAGACTACTTTTGTGACTTAGGGCCAGTTTCTGAATTGAGAAATTCGCTAAGTAACTACTTAACTGTTTTGCCGTCTCGTCAAATTTCTCAGAAAAGAGCGTGACAGAACGTTAGTCAACATAAACATAAACATTTACATACAGGCACATACATCGAATGGAGACTACATATCGGCAAGCGCAGCGTAGGACGACCAACCACAAGATGGACAAACGATCTCATCCAAGTGGCGGGAAGACGCTGGATGCAAGCCGCTTCCGACCGGTCTTTTTGGAAATCCATGGAGAAGGCCTATGTCCAGCAGTGGACTTCTTGTGGCTGAATGATGATGATGATGATGATGACATACATTACTTCTGGTCCCACACTAGGATACCCCGTGTCGTGGGAACCAGAAACAGCGACGTCACAAACATGTGAACGTCCAAGACCCGGGTTTCTTTTATTTCCCCAGCCGGGGATCGAACCCGGGACCTCTCGCATGGTAAGCAGATGCGCTAACCACTACGCCACAGAGGTCGTCAGTTACGTTACTTAAGTATTTACCTTACAGTCATAACTAACGGCTGATTTCTGAATTGAGAATTTCACTAAAGTCTGTAAAACATAGCTTGAGCTCCACGACAGCTGTCACACTGACAGGGCTAGGTTGCGATATTGCTTAGACATCGAATAGTGTGCAGTAAGTACGGAGTTTTCACAATACAAATATTCTGAGACAAAATTCAAAACTTCATGGACGCAATTTCGATGACAGCTGTCGCGGAGCTCAAGCTATGTTTTACAGACTTTAGTGAAATTCTCAATTCAGAAATCAGCCGTTAGTTATACACATCTCGACTTAAAATAATAATAAGTTCCACACAACACAACCACCTGACCGAACCATTACGAAGGGCATTATAAAGATGGAAT
Organism: Yponomeuta plumbellus; assembly: GCA_947310845.1. Lineage (NCBI taxonomy): Eukaryota > Metazoa > Arthropoda > Insecta > Lepidoptera > Yponomeutidae > Yponomeuta > Yponomeuta plumbellus. Next base: position 3,646,644 of record OX371204.1, read on the forward strand.
AACACCCAGACTGAGGCCATTTTTGTAAAAAATTGCGGTGGCACCCAGAGAAATCGAACCCATAACCTCTGTCTTGGTAGGCAAGCACCTTATCGGCTAGACAAACGAGGCAGGCAAAATAAAAGGAAAGTTCTGCATAAATTTTATGGAAAGCGGGGAAAACGAGGAATCTGAATTTTTATTCGGAGGTACTTTTTTTGAATATGAAATCATAAAATAGGTCTTACGAGCTTAAATAGTATTCAGGAGTCACAAACAAGTAAAAAATCCCCTGAGTTACTACTCATAAGGCTAACCACGGGGAATTAGTGGTGTTCTAACTAGTGTTAACGGGTGTTTTCTTCCCATACTAGTGTTAATTTTGGAACTGAAACTTTCGTAAGCACTAAACATTATGGAGTCGGTTTCTTAATTGAGAATTTCGCTTAAAACTATGTACTTAACTGTAGCTGTCTCATCAAATTTCTCAGAAAAGAGCGTGACAGAATGTTACTTAGGTATTTACTTAGTGAAATTCTCAATTCAGCTTCGGATCTTACATTATACTCTAATCTAGTGTGACACAAATTATATCCAATATTATAATTTCTGGGCTAAGACGATTGACATACCTACAAAATTTCAATACCCTCTGGAGACGGCGGTCTCCGATTTGATTATACAAATAAAATAAATTATATGATTTGTACAAATTAAATGAATAAATAAATCAAATTAAAAAGGAATAGACAAAGACACACTTTTGAAACGCTTGAAGCCCCGGCCGCCTGAGTGATCTTAATCGATCACTAAGGTTAAGCAATATAAAGCGCGTTCAGTGCGTGGATGGGAGACCATTCAATGACTAACGCCAGTGGCATTTTTCCGAGCGGTTCCGTGCTTCGCAAGGCACGTTAAGCAGTTAGTGTCGGCTGCCGTCGATAGATGGCAGTCATTAAGCCACGTTTATCATTTGGGGGTATAAAAAAATATATAACAACGTATTCGCAGACCTACCCAATTTAGATATTTCATAAAAATCCATCTAGATGTTTTGAAGGAGTATGCGCACTAACACCATGACAAAAGATTTTTGTTATCGTCTGTCTTGGAGTAGATTACACAGTATTTCTCTTCCGCAAAGAAAAGAAAGATTTTTTTCAGAATTTCGCTTAAGCCGCAGCGACGACTTGTTGGCGCCATACACGGAAACAAATGTGGCTTTCCTTGTCGACTACAATAAAATTACTGATTTATCGCTCTCAGTCGTCGCTTAAATAGAGATGATAGTCTTTGATTGCCTCACTGGCTTGGCCACAGGGTTCAATGTTTTTATAGAACCCATAAGTCCCACGGCGTTGGTGCCGGCTGCCGTCGATAGATGCCAGTCGGAGGCCTTAGGGCGGCTTGAAGACTTCTGACAGTAAGACCAGCCACTAGTCTTACAAGGTGGAGGAGTATGGCCTATACCTTTCTCAGGGAAGAGACCCGTGCCTTTCGGTGAGGGCATAATAGGTTGATGATGAAACATAAACATAAAAACACACACAAACACAACCACAAACACAAAAAAAACACATAACACAAACCTAAACATACATTGCTTCTGGCCCCACACCAGACCGGTTCGAGATTGTCGCAAGTTTGAGACCACGGTCTCTACCAACCCTTCCAAGGTACAGGCGTAAGTTTGTGTTGTTGCAGCTGCATGTCTGACACTATTATCACGAGTATCCAATCACAAGTGGAAAAATACTCACTTCAAAATTTTAATTTAGAAAGGCGTTGAATAATAAATAATGAACGCGTTTCAATATGTTTTCCGTAGAAAAGCAATCATTATATCGTGTTAATGAATGAATACACGGTGCAATGAAGCGTTTATTTTAGCACGCTCTACGGGGTCTATTTAAAACTAAGTTAAGAAAAGTTATTTTGTATTTAGTTTGCTTTTAGTTACATATAATTGAATATCAAACCTACTTTCACTCGCTGGTGAAAGGAAGATTGCATTAGTCACACAAATACTAGTTAAAAAAGCTTAATGTGGAACGAAAAAAAAACATTTTTCGTTTTTCCCAGGTCGGCTGGGCAATGATCGTTGAAGGCAAACTTTATAATGTATTGTTTATAAAGAATGATCCCAATGACCATTTTATTCATATAATTATATTTGTAATGCAGCCTAAACTATGATTCTACTTCCCACTGTGGAGCACATTAACGACTTTTTGGTGTAGGTATGTTTTGTAGGTCTGAGAATAGGTCGAAGGCTAGGCAATTTATGGCAAAACAACGTTTGCCGGCTTAGCTAGATAAACTATGAAATAAGATGGGTAATAAGACGTGGTTATCAATTAAACCAAGTATGTTTAGCAAATTTTTTTTTGTTTATGTGTAATTTACCTACACAAATAAGAATATTTTAACCCGTCTTTCAATTTCATTGAAAATATATCTATAAATCTTAGCAAGTGATTAAATAAAACAAAAAAAAGGGACAGGATTTCAATTTATAAGTTAGTTACAATTTTGCCCACCTGAACAGATAACTTGGTGGCGCCTTATAAGCCGATTCCCACCGGCTTCCATTTTAGATACCCCTCATCCACCAAATGCAAATTTGCAGACACAGATCACGACATCTTTGTTCTTGGAGCATCTGTTCAGATTATTACTTTCGTAAAACCGGCTTGGTGGAAGCCGGTAAGGGACGGCCCAGGCCATACTTCGACCAAATAGGGGATGTCACAGCAAAGAGCAAGATAAAAAGTACCTTCGGGTACTAACGTGCGTGCATGCAACGACTAATGAATGTCGATGAAGCGAAAGTCATTTGTCAGTTGTAAGTGGCAGTCCCTGGTCTCTGCCTACCCCTCTGGGATACAGGCCTGATCTTATGTATGTATGTAAAACTGGCTTAGAGGACGAAGCAAAAAAAATAAATGTACTAAACATTGTTTAAAGTGGTTTAAATAAATATTTTTATGTTTTTATGTTATTTATGAGTAGTTTTGGTTACTGTGATGAATAAATCATTGATATTGTCACTTGTTTATTCTATACTTCATTGCAGTGGCCCCTCATATTTGTTTAGTGCGGTGGGTTTTCTATTCATCATCATCATTCAGCCACAAGAAGTTCACTACTGGACATAGGAGGCCTCCTCCATGGATTTCCAAAAAGTTCGGTTGGAAGCGGCTTGCATCCAGCGTCTTCCTGCCACTTAAATATGGTTATGATAAAAAAAAAAATACTGGATCGATACTTTAATAGTACTTTATGATACTGTTGCATAATAAGGGTTCTTATAACGAGTGTTATAAGACCAAGCTATGTACAGTGTACAAGTCATACACTACTTTATCTACTCTCATACTATAATACATAAAATAATATTGCAAATAAAATGCTGAATATCAACAAATTTATTTTTCCATACCATGAACTCGTGGTAGCATTTATTATACGAGTATCTGCTCCTAGATTTCCCCGGTAACAGGTTTATAGTCGTGTTTGACGCAGGTTCCAGAATATCTGGTGGTGTACAATTACCACTATCCTCGCTTTCAGACGAGTTTTTACACAAAAAATAATTTATTTTACAAACAGAACCAAACTTTGTTTACTTTGTTTTTATTGAAAAGTTTTTTTTAAATGTAAAATGTTGGCGCCAAGGCGCAATCATCGATTGCGCATGCGTGTTGCGTCGCCGCGGAAAACGTTCTTCGTTGAAAACTTTTTTTTGAAGTAGAGGTTCAACCAGGAGGAACGTCCAGCAGGAGGTTGTATAGGTGTATCGTTATGATTAAAAAGTTATATTTGATTATGACATCCTTGCTGTATCGTAATTAAACTTTATTTTTTATTTTTGGCCTACCTATGCGTAATGTTTGTCATAAAGCCCATTACACACACAATGAAAAAAAATAAGGTATAAGAATAAGGAATAAGTAATAAGGAACCAGGAATAAGGAATAGCACAGAAATCAATTGTTTTCCTTATTTTTGAATTGTGTCTTGCTCAACGGTGCTGCCATTGCTGGATTCCCCTATTCCTTATTCCTTATTTCATATTCCTTATTCTTATACCTTTTTTTTTTCATTGTATAATGGGCTTTAGAGTTTTGTTTTCAGTTTTATAATCTCTGTATTATAGTATCAGAGTAGATAAAGACACTTTCATTATCAAATCACCAGCTCTTCTTTCTGATCAAAGTGGGGCCTTAGCTTCTGAAGATGTCAAGAATTGGTAGATTGGCGTTTGCAATGTTTTTTTTAACGAGTTTCCTTGATCGTAACGCCGCCCAAGAGATCACCCCCTGTTTTCTTCGGAATAGATTTTTAAGGGTTTTAATTATTGCACACTACGCGCGGGTCTGAAACTTGGTCTGTACTAAAGGAGCGCATTCAAGCTTTGTTTCGTATAGGCGCTATTGAGCCTATGCGTGGTGCGCGTCGCTTGCCCTGTATGCGGAATCTATTGGGGGTGATCTGTGCTCCGCCCTTTGCCACTGCAAGATAGTCAAACCCTTTACATTCCAGCTACCCCGTCCTACCTGAAGGAGCGATTTGACTTTCTTCATTCCTGTCATGGCCTATCTCTTCGCTCATCCCAATCCCTCCTCCTTAAGATCCCATCCCACCGAACCAATTTCTATGACTCTTCTTTCTCCGTGCAATCCGTTCGGCTTTGGAATGCCCTGCCAGAGGAAGAGCGGAAAGCAAAGTCCCTTCCTATTTTCAAAACACTGGTAAAGTCTCACTATCTCGCTAAGGACCTATAATGCTGTTGTCAAGTTTTGTTCAGCTCGCCGAGACCTATTTTATGATGTATCACGCATGGCTATTGGGCTGAGGTCCAAAATTGCATTACTTTGACAACCGTAATGTTTTTTTTTTTAGTTACTCTGAAAACGGCTCATTGATTGAGTGACTACTTGTTTTGATTTAAATTTGATTAGAACTCTTCATTGTATTGTGAACACCAGAATAAAACACCTACATTGAAAGCCTTACATATTATGTAAATTTAGCTATGTACGAATTACGGTCTACGCTAATCGCGCATTTTACAGAACTAATTACAGAACCGCGGCTTTTATTAAAGCCCTATTACAGCGTATATATTAGAAGAAGGGGGTTCCGGGTTCAAACGCCGGCTGGGGACAAAAAACCCAGGTCTTGGATGTTTTATGACATGTTTGTGATACAGCTGTTTCTGGTTCCAATGACACAGGGCATCCTAGTGTGGAGCCAAAAGCAATGTATCAAAAACAAAAAACAAAAATTGGTTGATTGCACTGAAGACAGATAACATAAAAGTATAAACTAGCAATGTATGTGCGTGTATTTAAATGTTATAAAGTATGTTGTTTTTATACGGAGTTTTTAACAGTCTATATCTAACACAGATATATGGCCAATTTATCATTGTACCATTTGTACCCAATGTTTGGTGCTTCTGGATTCTGGAAAATGCTCCTCAGGGAAGGAAATAATATGAGCTGCGGGACCCGACACTAATTAAAGAAGTCGAATAGTGAACGAATCCTTAGAGAATCGTTTCCAAACCCAAATTATCCTAAGCCTCTTCCTTGGTAAGAAGCCCTTTCAAGCGCTTTTAATTAATCTTTTGTTCCTGTTCTCTGAAAGTTTTTCCTCCTACATGGAAGTCTGCTCACTTGGGGTGACCATTATCAACGGTAGCTCTTATTTTCTGTAACACAGAGCTGGTATTGCTATGGTAACTCATTAGATTTTGTGAGTCCGTAGGTATTTGAAGAATATGAATGGATGCGATCGCTGTCTATAATTTCTGCTGATTGTAATAAACGTAACATAATCGATATAGACGTAATTTATATTACATGTACATATTGAAATTAATTTGGTAATTTGTAGGTACCTGGTGACACTTTTTATTTTTCTGAAAATGAAAATATTTCGTGGCGATAGATCTATTAATTAGATGATACAAGTTGATGACAAATGTAAACTTTGATGACACGAAATATAGTTCCTATTTAGAAAGAAACCTCATCACGCAGCGGTGTAATGTACATACAACATACAAAACTCTATTTTTCTTACCAGGCCAATTTTAAAATAAATTTGATTATACCTTGATTTTTAATTAGGTGGACTAAACTGACAGTTGGTGGGTTGCCACGTAAGGGAAAATAAAAAATAGTGTTGTGCTGAGAGTGATCGACTAATAAATATTTTCATTCAATCGTTCGTTCATTCAATTGCAGACTGGTGAATGTAATGTAACTCGCTCAAACTATAAACTCTAAAATTAAATAATACTTAAGTTGGGGGATTTCGTGATAAAATGAAATTTAATTTTATAAGTTGACAGACGAGTGACAATTCTAATTGCAAATCTTGCAACATTTAAGAAACAACTAAAATGTCAAAGAAAACTAAGCAATATGAAGCCAAATTGAGAGATTCGACATATTATTTTGACAACGTAAGATTTTTTTTTTAAATTAATAAGTTTTAAGTGATATTGTGACATTAGTGGCGAGAGAAATTTGTCGTATTATTTAACAAAATACATTGAAAATCATCAATGGATTGAGACGAGTTTATTGAAATGTTTAGGTTTTCACTAAAAAGAGTTACTGAAACACGTTTCGGTCAAACTGTGTAAAACTGATACCACATATACAAACCAAAACGCACACAGTCGCACAAATGCACGCATTGTTGAACTTTGATGACACAAAATATAGTTCTCATTTAGAAAGAAGCCTCATTACGCAGCGGTGTAATGTACATACAACATACAAAACTCTATTTTTTCTTACCAGGCCCATTTTAAAAGAAACTTAATTAGTTAACTATTTGCCAGCCTTAATTTATTTTACTATAATGTACCTAAGTTAAATTCTACTGAGTAAATCAACAATTTTTATTATTATATTAAAGCGAAAGAGGTTTGTCAGGATTGGGGCTAAAGGCTACCTCTGATCTTTGTTTATCTCTTTGGGATACAAGTGAAAACTTTACATGCGTCTACACTAAAAAGAGATTAGATAGATAGATAGATAAGTAATGCATCAGAAAACCAGGAAAATAGTAGATTGTTCACCAAGGGCGCAAACAAAATTTTTGCGTTGAGGTTGTGAAATTGAATCCAGAGCGAACTGGGAGCGATTCTTGCAAAAATCGCTGAAGGATCGAGGGATTCAACACTACCGAGACCAAAAATGATTTGTGCCCGTATAGAACACTCTGCTTTTCACTACCATCTGAGAGGAATTAAATAAAAGATTTCATTTAGTACATACCACTCAAAAGAAGAACACTTACATACCACTCAAATGTAACTGTTTTTATATATTCTGGTGTTAAGAAGACACTATCATCATCGCTTGACGACATTTTTCCGAGAAATTAAGTGAAAATAGACAAAAAAAAAGCGCACCAATGTTAAAAAATGATTTCTTGCACAGAAAAAAAAACTTGCGTTGCGTTCCAATTTCAAACAGGTACCTATTTGACACTTAGATACTTAAACAATTTGCAGCAAAGAGGTTGGAAGTTCATTAAGTAGTTCCAAACTCGGTTTTAAAACTTATTGCTTGGGTTGGAGCGAAATAGATAGAGGACGAATCTTCAAGAGTGAAAGAGATGTCTGATTTCTTAGTAAATGAGTGCATTAGTATATAAATTCAAAATTGGATTTTGAGTCTATTTACTTTGATGCATCTTAGCTTGAACAACAAAAGCGTATTTTGGGTCCTAAATTTGGGCGGGAGTTCCCTGCAAGAGCCCCCCCAACATCGTGACTCCGTCTCTACTCACCATGATTAAGCTCTGCGAATCAGAGCGAAACTTGGTCGGACTCTTCTGACAAAAAGTCAAGTAAGTGTAACCGGAATAAAGTTCATATTTAGACCTCTAGCTTTACAAAATAGTCAAAAGCATAATAAACAAACATTTATATACAGGTACATACATTGCTTCTGGCCCTACACTAGGATACCCTGTGTCGTGGAAACCAGAAAAAGCGACGTCACAAACATGTAAACATCCAAGACCTGGATTTTTTTTGCTCCCCAGCCGGGGATCGAACCCGGGACCTCTCGCATGGTAAGCGTTACGTTACGCCACAGAGGTCGTCAAAATAACAAACGAGTTTTCTACTACGTTACGTTATGGATTACTCTTCAAAGAAAATGTAAGAGTCGATTAGCGTTGACTGTACTAGAAATATAAAACAAAATGTATTTTATGGAGGCTGCTAGCTCATTTACGTGTCCTCGAGGCATAAATTAATCAAGTCATTTATATTTTCATTATGAATAATTATGCGTCGCCGTCAATATTGTGTTTCTAGGAAAAGTGTAGTGAATTAAATTAACAAGAACTCCTATTAGCGGATTTACGATGTACAGATCCTTTTAAAACTAAATTTGAAATAAGGAAAAAAGCTCATTGTATTCGGTAACTAATTAATGGGGCACAGTGCCTCGTTATTACGCCTGTTTAACATGCCGTAGGTTGCGGGTTCGATTCCCAGTGGGGGCTGCCGTGCATTATACATTTGGACTCAGTCTGAGTGTTTTTCCGTTTTTGTGATGTCCTGGCCTGGTTACCACAGCACAGGATATTGGGCTCGGGATTTCTTCACAGCCAACAACCAACAACACCGTAGGGAAGACGTGTACTAACCTCATGACGAATGGGCTAGTTGCCCTAAAAAATGTAATTAGTCCGTCTTTTAGATTATTCAAAAATAAGGGACACGTATTTTTTTATTTGTAAATTAGACCAAAAATTACAAAGATATAGCCCATTAAAGTTACGAGTGACGTTACGCCGTGTTGCATTTTTTAGCATGGAGTGACGTCACACGTAACTTTAATGGGCTATATCTTTGTTATTTTTTGTTTAATCGAAAAAAGAAAAAATACGTGTCCAATATTTTTTTATAATCTAAAATACGGACTAAATAGAATTTAATTATTTTGACTCTGGAAACTACCCTATTGTGTGAACATTTGACTTTGTAATTTACTGAGATACTCTGTAAATTCCGTATGTTTTATTTGATAGAAATTGAGACTAGTTTCTTACAGTTTTTTTTTCTGGATTTTGCTACTACGCAATGCCTAAGCTTGGTCATAAAAATTACAATTTACAAGAAATTCCTGAACCGCTTCTACAATCAACTCAATGCAACGCAACTTCAATTCAACGAATGCCTCTTTGTGACGTTCAATACTTATACAGCATCTATATTTATTCAGCATCTGGTGGCACCTTCACTCACTCTAGCTAGATGGTAAAGGGACCACTGACCCAGTGCCTGGGACATGGTTTAGTTGGAGTTGCCCAGCATCTTTACCATCCTGACCTTAGTCGGGCTTGCCGAGGGTTTCCTCACGATGTTAACGCGAAACTCAATGGACGCAGAAGCAAGAGACCGACATAGGTTCGATTCCCAAATGGGCATGTACATATGGAAAGAAGAAAGAAAGAAAGAAAGAAAGATTTCATTAGTATTGTCACAGAAACACAATGAAGACAAAAGTACATAATAAACAAAAGCATCAACATCAACCATCAGCATCAGCATCAACCCATTGTGTCCCCACCCCTGAGAAAGGTATAGGCCATACTCCACCACGGGGCTAAGTCCGGATTGGTGGAGACTTGTTAGACTATACTCCGTAAAATATAGCTTGAGCTCCGCGACAGCAGTCACACTGACAGGGCTAGGTTACGATATTGCCTCAGAATAAGAACGATATTGCTTAGACATCGAATAGTGTGCAATAAGTAGTACAATACAATTAAAATCAGTTAACACTTCGGCTTTTCTCGGATATCATCGCCTAAATCCGGAGACGGAAATTACACCAAATACATTACCGCGTTTTCTTTTAGGTAGCATTCAATTTGAAGTATCATAAACGCAATTTATAGCATCTGCCAAGATGACATTACTAACCGGTAGACCTAAGAAAATTATTATGCAGAAGCGACATGAATTTTAACATTAATTATTTGTTGAAGATATTTACTTTCTTATTTTTGAAATAAATAACTTCTTTTCTAAAATAGTTATAAACATTATTTACAATTTCACGAGATTGAGCAACAATTTTTTACCACGCTTTAAATTTGTTGAAGCCATGATACGTAACTATTGTAAGTTAATTGTGATAAAATTTGATAGAATCGAATATTTTCACGAATGAAATTAGCGTTCATAAACATAAATGTATCATAACGTCAAACTGGTTTTATTGACACTAAGAAGGCAGACACTGTCAAAATAGAAAATAATTTTTCTTATTTCAATGTAAAGGTTGTGTTACTTTTGAGCTACAAAGGAGGTTTTGCTGCTCATATCGTTCTTATATTGTATTCAATAAGACAACGAGTAATATATAAGTAATTCTTTGAAACACGTTTTTCAAGCGGCATCATCTTAAAAGAATAGAAATCAAAAAGTCAGGAAGCAACTTTTTTTGTCGGGCAAACCTTTAATCATTGCTTAACTGGGGCATTGATTATTATTCGATTATCTTTATATTTAATGTCATAAAAAAAAAACCCGCGTTCTTTGATTTTCATGGAGTGTCCTTTCCCCCGATCTAGTCACTTAGTTAATTATATATTTTAAACTAAATGGTTTACGCTTACCAAGAACTTAACACTTAGTTTAAGAAGTTGAAAATGCTATAAAAAATTAGACTGTTGTTCTAAAAGAATTACATTAACTAAAAAAAATTAAAATGTAACTGTCCCTGGGCAGTTACTGATTTGCGTGGATCATTATAAAGCCACTTGCACATCCCTAACTTCGCGGCCCAATGCTGCGTCATCCTAATTCTTGTTACAACTAGCCACTTTCCGTTGGCCAGACAGAGTGCTTGTGTGATAACACGTCGAGTTTCTGAAAAATTAGGGTAAGAATCCCGTTACGTGGGTATGGTTTTTCAAAACATTGATTTGCGTGTTATAATTTTGTCCGTCGTCTGTGAATTTATTTTTTGAGTAAAATATTGTAGCGAACAAATATAAGGTAACGCAACTTATATTTAAAACACAGTTTATTTACTTCAAAGGTTTTTGTATATTTTTAGAATAAATGCTTTATTTTGATTTTCGTGGTCGTGATTTGCGTGGTTTACATGGTAGTTTTGACCCACGCAAATCAATTATGGGCCATGCAAATGAAAGAACTTCATGTTTTGTAATAGTTATGTAGGACAATTTTTTTTATTACTTGTATTAAATGTAAATTCGTTTAAAAAATAAAAATTGTGTCAGATTAGCTAAATATATTAATTTTTACTAAAATTTTAATGAATATTTTTTGAAGTCAAAAATTCCATAATAATAACTATAAAATATTTTAATAAAATGATAATAATATCATAATAACTTATCTCATAAAGTTAAAATTAAAAAAAAAAATACGTAGGGTGTTTTGTGATTTGCGTGGCCCTCATTTTTTTTTAACTCGATTATCTCTTTAAGTTTATTGCTCTCTGAGGTGCCCTTTTTATAAAAAGTTCTACTTTTACGTATAATTTAAGATACGGATGTCGATTTAGCAAAAATATTAAATTTGAAAATTGCCACGAAAGTCACCAAAGAATGACTTTCCCGAAGAAGCAACCATATATCAGGTCATATCTGTAAATTGATAACTCTATGTGAGAGACGAGGGATTCACGACAATAATCGAGGTTGGCCGAAGTGTTAACTGATTTTAATCGTATTGTACGGAGTTTTAACAGTACAAATATTCTGTGAAAAAATTCAAAACTTCATGGACGCAATTTAGATGACAGCTGTCGCGGAGCTCAAGCTATATTTTACAGACTGTAGTGGCTGGTCTTACGTCAGAAGTTTCCATGTACATATGACTTTGTTCATTCTTAAAGTTACATACATGTGTGAATTTGTTACATTCAATATTTTGACCAGATTTATTTCGTTTGCAACTGAAACAGTTTTGTAATAACGAAGCCTTAACATACAATCATAAAACCCTTACCGTAAAAACATGTCCGAAATTGGACCAATATGAAATTTATGGGTCGAATTTCACAAAATTTACAGCAGAAAATTACAAGCGCAGCGCAGACCGTCAAACAATCCTAAACGTAACTTTTATGCCTGACACACAAATGAAGACAGACACACGTAGTACATAGGTTTGGACCCACTTTCAGGTTTTATGTACGCAGTTTGATTTTAGCAGTGATCAAATATTTTTAAGCGACCTGGTCCGATCTTTATGCAATTAGTGAGATACGATAATTATACCGCTTACAAAGCATCGCATATTTTTACCGGCAAAGTGTCATCATATTCGTAAGGATACCATTCACAGGCGCGACCATCCGCTGGACTTGTCGGTAGCGATAAGTCCGCAGAGAAATCTGCTTGTGAATGTGTTGGTTCTTAGTTCGGTGCGCGGCTCGCGGCTCGGCGCGACGTGGCGATCGCCGTCTGGAGATAAAGTAGTAATCAGCTCGGCGCTTGTGTAGTGTGTGGACGATGACGGATTTGTCCACCGATTCCTAATTAAAAGTCCGATTCCTAATAATTGCTGTGTTTGGCGCGACGACCTGTTTGCACGACGGTGTGTACCTACCACCATTTATGTGTTCTTGATGAAGTTGCCGTTGAGGATTTTTTAATTTATAAGGACTTTTAATTATTAAAATCCTCAACGGCAACTTCATCAAGACCACATAAATGGTGGTAGGTACAAACCGTCATGCAAACAGGTCCTCGCGCCAAACACAGCAACAATATCTCGTAATAAAACACATTTTTGGTGAAATCCACTTTGGCGCGGATTTTACGAGCAGCGTAAAAAGTTACGTCGCATCTGCCGTTTGCATTGTGGGCGGGTGTATTCAGAACTCAGTGAGTTATTGAGGACTCGAGGGGATGTCAACGTGTCATTCCTTAGCAGAGTGGAAGGGTGTACGCTTAAGGTACGAGTACACCAGAGTGTAAACTCTTTTTCCACTACACCGGTCCGGCATCGGAACCGGAATCAGTTATGAGAAAAATATCGGAAGGGTGGATTATGCTTCTCCACTTTATCCGACTATAATCGGTCAGTAAAAATTGGTCAACCCGTCGCGCGTCGCAACAGGCGTGAGTCGTGACGCAGTGCTTTATTAACATTCCTCGGTTCTACGATTCGAGGCGGGGGACGTCTTCTATTAATTAATTAATTAAATAAACGTACGGGAACATTTTTATGAACCTCACCTCGAAATGAAAACAATACCCAGGTTGGATGGATGGTGCAAAAACGTGTGTTGTTTTTGTACGTCGATCACTTCGGACCGATAAAACACCGTTCCGATCTAGCAAATTACAGAATTGTTAAAAACCGGATGCCAGAGTAGTGGAGAAGCGTACCTATTGGTACTGTTGTGAGATTCGAAATCGGATCGGTAACAAACGTCGGACCGGACCGCCACCGGACCGGAGCAGTGGAAAAAGGGCCTAAGGGTGGATACACATAATGGTTTCAAACTATAACATGCATATTCAGGCACCGCCAATTATTACCTATAAGCTCAATAACTATAGGAATTGAGCGATCTTAAGTGAAAGTTTAACCTTCACCATCAACCCATATTGACCTGACTGAGGGGTACGGGTTTTTTTTCCTGGCGAGGTATATGCCATACTCCACCACCTCAGAGTTTTTTTCCGAAATTTAAAGACATTTTTTTTTAATATTTTTTAAATTACAAATAAACAGTTTTCAGACGTTTTCCTGAACTCTGCGTGTAAGGTGATATTATTTATCGAATTTCACAGTTCTAGGTCAGTGAAGCATCCTAAAAATTTTGATTCCGTTTGATTATTTGAGTTTCCTTGCTCGTGGCCCCGGCCGCCTGAGTAATCTTAAACGATCATGAAGGTTAAGCAACACAGGGTGCGTTCAGTGCATGGATGGGTGATCGTCTATGACTAACGCTGTGGGTGATTTCGTGCTTCGCAAGGCACGTTAAGCTGTTGGTGCCGGCTGCCGTCGATACTTCGCTAAGCCAAGTCAAACTTCTGACAGTAAGACCAGCCATTAGTCTTTTAAGCCTCCACCAATCCAGACTTGGCCCCCATGGTGGAATATGGCCTATACCTTCCTCAGGATAGAGACCCGTGCCCCTCGGTGGGGATGAGGTGGATTGGATGATGAAGGATGTGGAGTAGTTGAGGATGTTCAACACTTGCTATTGAAATGTACTCGAAACAGTATTAAAGGAAAAGAATTTGAAAATACGTATAAAATACATTTCTTAGATGTGGGAATCTTGCAGAGCATTCTGTCCGAGCTAAAATGTAGCGCGGCTAAGCTTTTATACACTTTTAGTTTTAAGTAGTATTACTGCTAGTACATTATAGTTAGCTTTGAAGTCTGTTCGCTATCATATTTGATATTTACCGCCTTGGCACGTGACGGCTTTTCACAAAAGAAATTAAAGGAAACCGACGCGGCCGCAAACACGCCAGTGAATTTGGCTCGCAGCTCGTCGACTTAGTATTTTGTATTGAGTGTTCATCGCTGCGTGTAGAAAAATCTTTTTTATGTGGGATATGTAGAAAAGATTTGTAGATCACGCAATTAAAGAAGAAAATCAGTACTTTCGAATGGATTTATAACGTGACGATTCTATATCGGCTATTCTAAATACCGGTGGAGATGAATCTCAGGGCACTTCTAGTGATGAAGAGTAGTGTTTCATTTTGTGCTTCATTATATTGTGTATTTTGCCATCAAAATTGTATTATTGAAAGAAACGTTTTTTACTAAAAGCAAAATGGCCTTCGTACGTACCGACACTATCTCTAAGCGAACGGATTTTAAGAATATTTTATTTGGTGGTGGTCTAATTAAAATGGGCACGATGGGTCTGCCATCGTCACTAGCGTACAAAAGTCCTTAAAGTAAATAAAGAGAAAAAAACAACCAGATAACATAATCATAATATTTATATACAGGCACATACATTGCTTCTGGCTCCTCACTAGGATACCCTGCGTGGTGGGAACCAGAAACAGCGACATCACAAACATGTAAACATCCAAGACCTGAGGTTGTTTTTGTCCCCAGCCAGGGTTCGAACCCGTGACCTCTCGTAGTGGTCGTCACTCTTTTATATACACTTGTCTAAACAGTTTCGGAAACATGTTAACTCTAGAGAAACTGAAACTTTGGCAGAAACTTACGAGGCGTGTAGAGGTAGTTGTGGTTCTCCTGCAAATGTACAGATCGCCGAAACTTAATTAAGATTCAATAGCGTTATTTGGTCTTGTTTAGCTTAGTTAAGGAGATGTAGCTCTTATTACAGTTGGTATGAATGCGAATATTGCACAAACCGGGCGATCCCTTGGTGTGGTTGTCATATGAGAACAAAGGAAGGATCATCAGACGATGGATGGTATTCAACAACCATCTGATAATTTGGGGTAGAGATGTGTTTGCACAATAAATATTTACATATTTAGAATTACTAATAATAAATACATAAATAAATCGAATCGCTCGTAGCTCCAGCCGCCTGAGCGATCTTAAACGATCACGAAGGTTAAGTAACATAGGGCGCGTTCAGTGCATAGATGGGTGATCGTTCTATGACTAACGTTAGAGGCATTTTTCCGAACGGTTCCGTGCTTCGCAGGGCACGTTAAACAGTTGGTGCCGGCTGCCGTCGATAGATGGCAGTCGTGAAGCCAAGTCAGAGGCCTTAGGGCGGCTTGAAAACTATGACCGGCCACTAGTCTTACAAGCCTCCACCAATCCGGAGTGGGTCCCCGTGATGTAGTATGGCCTATACCTTCCTCAGGGAAGAGACCAGTGCCCCTCGTTGGAGACATAATGGCTTGATGATGATTAACCTTAATTCAAAGCGTCGAAAAACATATACTTCAGTTCATTTTCTCTTTCCGTATCCTTTAATATTCCCATAAATGTTCCCGTCAAATGATAATTAAACAATTCTGTTCTCAAATTAGCAAGTACGATCCAGCAAACTCTTAAACAATAGTTTCCTCTAACAATTGCTTGAACAAAATTGTTTTAAGACAAAAAGGCGCGCGGAACTCCAGAAAAAACTCGACCATCAAAAGAACTTTCTGAGAATGACGATGTAATCTTTTTACCCGACCCGTGAAAGCAATGCTGGGTTATGTTTTTAGATACGATACGATTACGACTGTAAAAAATGATACGATATCGCAGATTAATAATAATCACACGGTAAAGTAATGATAATATTACGATATGCGATGCTATATAAAAGTGCTATTGCTATTAGATAGGTAAATAGGTAGAAAACACTTTTATGTGCAT
Source organism: Yponomeuta plumbellus (assembly GCA_947310845.1). Taxonomy (NCBI): domain Eukaryota; kingdom Metazoa; phylum Arthropoda; class Insecta; order Lepidoptera; family Yponomeutidae; genus Yponomeuta; species Yponomeuta plumbellus. The sequence continues at coordinate 3,662,983 of OX371204.1, forward strand.
AAAAACTCCACTGCATACTCCACCACGGGGGCCAAGTCCGGATTGGTGGAGGCTTGTAAGACTAGTGGTTGGTCTTACTGTCAGAAGTATACAAGCCGCCCTAAGGCCTCTGACTTGGCTTAACGACTGCCATCTATCGGCGGCAGCCGGCACCAACTGTTTAACGTTCCTTGCGAAGCACGGAACCGCTCGGAAAAATGCTACTAGCGTTAGTTACAGACGGTGACCCATCCATGGACTGAACGCGCCGTATGTTGCTTAACCTTAGTGATCGTTTAAGATCACTCAGGCAGCCCAGGCTACGAACGATGTAATAATAATAATAATAATAATAATAAACTCACGCCCGTTATCCCCCAAGGGGTAGGCAGAGGCACAGTCTCTAGAACGATGTATTAATTGATATATGTATATTTTGAATAATTTCATCATTGTTACATCTTCTATAACGAGGCGATCGCCTCATTGCTTTTTTTTATCATTTTTGGCCATCTACAATTCCAAATTTAACTATTTTATGACATTCGCCGCAGTGTTCGGACGTATTTAGACAGATATTCCTCAGCCTCCGAAGCAAGTGGACGTAAACGTGATTCTATATTTATTATAATTTTTTTATTATAACACGTCTGTCACCTTATTCTGCGTACTCATATTATTTACCTACGAAATCACAAATATTCTAAAGGCACATAAAATTTATGTAAGTGTTCTACCTTTCTATTTTCGAAATTGTATTTTTATATTTATCTTTTAGACCGTAGTTAAACTTTTCTATTTCTTATTGTTCTCAGGTGCCTTTCTTTTACATTATAAATAAAACATAATTTCACCGTGCCCCTGGATACCCTCTTTCATTTTACGGATCGCACCTCTACTTACCTATCGTGCGACACTGGCGCCCAACGTGGGGTGCCAGTGTCGGAACCTTGAACCTCGCAGTTCGTCAACCAGACGTCAACAAGATGTCAACCTGCTGGACACGTTGTCGGAGCAGCGCAGGAACACGTATGCTTCGCAGTGCTGAAGCGCGCTTGCAGCTACAATTACTTCAACTTTGAACTACAATTCACAATAACATAACATAACATTTACATACAGGCACATACATTGCTTCTGGCCCCACACTAGGATACCCTCTGTGTCGTGGGAACCAGAAACAGCGACGTCACAAACATGTAAACATCCAAGACCTGGAGTTTTTTTTTCTCCCCAGCCGGGGATCGAACCCGGGACCTCTCGCATGGTAAGCAGATGCACTAACCACTACGCCATAGAGGTCGAATTCATAATGTATTATGAGAGTTTGATGTATTGAACATCAATTAGTATATTATGTTATGTTGATCTATGCGTTAATCGATGTACACCGCATTAAAATTAACGAAATCCTCCTTGCCATCCTCCGATCCCTCAGCATATCGGAGTCAGCTGCTGTGTGGTTTTACTCTTATCTCCACGGTCGCCAGCAGCGCATTCGTGCGGATGACGTTCTCTCCGATTGGTGTGACGTCACTGCTGGTGTACCGCAAGGAGGAGTGCTTTCCCCGTTGCTTTTCTCGGTTTTCATTAATACTCTAGTCTCGGTTGTCAGCTTCAGTTACTATCACCTATACGCAGACGATCTCCAACTCTATTTGCCGTTCAAGCAAGATCTAAAAAATTAACGCAGATCTTGTCTCAATAAGTGCATGGACTGAGCAGTACGGTCTGTTAGTTAACCCGAGCAAGACACAAGTCATGATTTTGGGCGGTAGGGCTTTGCTATCTAAGATCGATAGGGATACCCTCCCGCCTGTCTGCTACAATGGTACCGCCTTACCTTACTGCATGGAGGTGAAAAATCTGGGTCTACACATACAAGACAATCTCTCATGGGAAAAACATGTTGCTGAGGTAAGTAGGAAAATCTTCGCATCCATGCATTCGCTTAAACGTATGCAGAAGTTCCTGCCGTTCTCCGCCAAGGTTGCGTTGGTCAACGCTCTACTTCTTCCAGTTATTGACTATGAAGTCCAGTCATTATTGACATTCGAAATCGAAAATTTAATAATAATTCCAAAAGTTTTCAAACTTCGGTCAAGTGAATGGTACATTGGGACGACAATAAATCTCATTTTGCAACCTTGTCCGCTGTCCGGAACATTGTTGAAATTGCAATTAAATTAATTTTTGCTGTATGGTCGTGAAAAAAATTCCAAAAGTTCTGCAAACTTGGGGAAGTTTTCGATATAATATTTCATATCACGTATTAAATTTGCAACCAATCTAAGTGTACGGAACATTTTTTGTTATTGAAAATTAATGTTTTTTTTATTAAACTGAATGAAAACGTTCCAAAAGTTCTGCAAACTTGACACATATATCGGAAAAATATACCGAACGGTTGTATAAATTTGCAACCTTTTTCGTTGACCGGAACATGTTTATTTATAATTATTTTTAATTCGTGGTCATTTTTTCGAGTAAGGTGGTCTCGAATAATTACAAAAGTTTTGAAACTTGGTTGCAAACTTCGAAAACATCTATTCTGATGCATTTACAAATTTGAAACCTCATACGCGATCCGGAACTTTATGCAATTTGCAAAAATGTAATTTTTTTATTTTTTCACCTTCAAGAAAATTTCAAAAGTTCTGCAAATCGAGGGGACTGTTTAATTTTGGGATTAATGTCAGTATTTGAATTTGCAACCTCTCACGCAATCCGGAATCTTGTGTGATGTCGGAAATTTAAATTTATGGCATTTTTCATTTTCGAAAAAATTGCAAATATTTGCAAATCGAGCCAATGATTGTTTCTTTGAGGTGCATGTCAGTATTAAAATTTGCAACCCCGCATGAGATCCGCAACTTTGTGTTCTTTGCAAAAATCGATTTTTCGCATTTTGTTATCCTTGAAAGAATTTCAAAAGCCTTGCAAATCGAGCAAATCGGTCTTATTTTGGAATCGATCCCACTATTCAAATTTGCAACTTCGCACGAGACCCGGAACCTTGCGACAATATTACCGTCGAAAAAATAAATAGACGTAAAAAGATATCAAATATTCGTAAAAAAGGTAAGTAAACATTAATGGACGACAATGCGTAGGTGAGTAACAGTGTATTTAATCCCCAGATTCGTTTTATTAATAAAAAAATACCTACCGGCAAAATCCTACGTCCGGTTTAAATAAGCCCAACGGAATTTATTTTTGGCATAATCACCTGTCATGTAAAAATAGTACTATACCAACATCTGTTAGAAACAAATTGTGTTACAAACAATTTAAATCATTAGCATGTGAATGGTATATTATTGATTTATTTGAAAGACGAATCTACATCAATAGAAAGATGATGATTATTTTCTTTTTAATAAAATCTTTAAATACAATACAAATGAACTAGGAGGATCCATAATACCTTTAAAAGGTAATGAAATATTGAATAGTAGAAAAATTTGTTGATGAGACATGCTGAAAAATACTAAAGAAACTACCTGAAATAATTTCTGTATTACGTTTATAATTTCTCGTAAATGTCGACACTAACGATTGTTACATTCAAGCATTCAAGGAAAAACATTTCGAATAGATTGTCCGTAAATAATATCTTTTTTCAATATATTATGAGGTCAGTTAATAAGTGTTAAAACCTTACAAGTTAGCGATAAAACTTTGAATGCATGTTGAATGTAACAATCTGTAATTGAAGATATTGAAAATCTGATTTATTTGAATTTCGTAGAAATACATATCTGAAAAGAAATAATTATGAGCATTTGAATTTTTTTGTGTGGGCCCTCCCACACGATTCCTGGATCACCATAATGTTCTTCCAGTTCCGTGGTACATTTCGATGACATTTCACATTCCACAATTGTATTATCCGGTGCACCATCTTCTGCATCTGATCTTACGTCACTGCTTTCATAATCAAGGAACGTATCCAGCGGTTGACGTGACCATTGGTCGCGTTACCATAGCAACGCAGGTATACGACGTCGCGGCGGCTTCGTATAGCACAAAGTTTAGGCCCTGAATATATAACAGCGATGTGTACGGAAATAATATTTTGCGTGAAAGTGATTAAAAAATATTTCCGTATTCCGGATATGGTTGCAAATTCAAATACTGACATTAATCCCAAAATTAAACAGTCCCCTCGATTTGCAGAACTTTTGAAATTTTCTTGAAGGTGAAAAAATAAAATTTGAATGTTTGATTTCATTCAATCATTCGCTCTTCTATTTTATTTCCTTTATTTGGGGAAAACTTAATCCTTATCATTAAATACGTACCAATTAAACAAACTAACCTACATCTGAAAAACCCACAAACTGTAAATATTTCGTTTAAGTAACGAGATGACTACCCGACTAGACTTATAATTATATCCACTTTTTTTTCATAAGGTTTAGATGATAACTCTGTAGTTAACCGTTTTCAACAAATAATATTTTGGCTAGTGATAGATTCGTATACCATATTGTGTCGTGTCTACTGTGTACAGCACAGAACAGAAAAAAAGAGTAGAAATCTTAAGTGGGCGGTGCCCGCGTGCCTGACATTAGCAATGTATCTTACCTCAGTTGCCGTGCGCTTCTAGTAAAGAAAACAATTGTGAAAACTCTACTAAAATGCCTTATTGTGCTGTGTTAGAGTGCAAAAATAAAAGTTGGGGACCAAAATGTACCGATCATGCCGTAACATTCCATCGGTAAGTAGTATTTCCATTGTATTTAATTTAATAGAAATTAAATTGGACAATGACATGAACAAGGAAAGCAATCCAAAAGTGAGAAAGTAAAACCACCTTTATTTACTGGAATATAATGTTCAATTTTCGTCGAAGTCTGTGTACTTTTTCTACAAATTTCTGTCAACATTTGAATGCTATACAAATGAGTAGCAATTGCAGCTGGGACACAACATTATAAAAATCTATCGATAATATTTTGTCTATGACTTAGCAGTAATAAATAATTATCGGTACTTTAGGTAGAGTACCTGCGTCTAATTAGGTACTTTGGGAAAATAATACGGTATTTGACACTATTAACAATAAATTATTTGAGATGCTCGATTAAAACAAAAATTACAAAATGATTCGCAAAATGTATTCTTTTAATCATTTACTAGTTATTCCAATTTTTAAATAGATGAAACATAAAAAGAGTGCTCTGAAATGTGACGTCACAAGCAAGTATTTTCATACAAAATTCCGTTTTAAAAGTAACTAATTTGACATCCTGTAAAATACCCAATTGTCGTTATTTTATTTTAATTGAAGACCTCTGTGGCGCAGTGGTTAGTGCATCTGACTACCATGCGAGTGATCCCGGGTTCGAATCCCGGCTGGAGACAAAAAAAATCCCAAGTCTTGTATGTTTACATGTTTGTGACGTCGTTGTTTCTGGTGCCCACGACACGGGGTATCCCAGGGTGGGGCCAGAGGCAATGTATGTGCCTGTATGTAAGTGTTTATTATCATCTTTTATTATTATTATTATTTAACACATTTTTAGTTTTAAATAATAATTTGCGGAAAATTTATTGTTCATGTTCCTTGACGCTGTTTAGTTCCTTTGCGAGAATGTGGTCCTGACTGCAGTATCATGTCATTTTTGTAAACTTTTAATCCGGATCAACTTACCCATCCCATTTTGAGACGAGCAACCGAACGACGCAAGTTCCGTCTCTGCTCACCACCCACTCACTGCTCTGCGTATTGGAGCGAAACCTAGTCGGACTCGTCCGATAAAACAACACCCGTAAGTAGATCCGGACTAAATGTTTACAATGTGTTGTGCCGAAAGTTTTAGTTCAATAAACATGTCACTTTTATTAGTATAGATGGGCGTATTGTCATCAAAACAAAACCAGCATGCATAATTTCAAAGTTAGATGATTTTATGTGCTCGTGTAGTAAAATCATCTGGGGGGGTCTAGATAATTTAATCAACGCTTACTCCATAAATCTATGGGGAAGTCTCGTGACTTTCGTTGGCAAATGTCATCTCCATAATATAAGTGAAGCACAAGCGTTGATGGATAACGACATTTTAAATAAATAAATAAAAAATTAAACAAACTATACATACGATAAGTTTGTTGGGCCTCGTTTCAAAAGCGACTATGGTTAGTTTCATATGAGAATTCCATATACGTTGCGTAGCCGATCATCCAGAAGGTAGGTTAATATACTAACCGGCTGCGTAATTTACATCGAATTGTAATTGAATTAAATATCAACTGTCGCTTTACGAAACAATTCTATAATTTGTCGATAGGCCATCCATAGCTGAGAAGCACCATTGCAGATACTTGTTTTTTTAATTTTCGACTTTATGGTCTATCACATAAAACTTCTCGACGGTCAGACGCGGCGGGAGTTCCAGCTAGTGTAGAGTAGCGGTACTACGAAACAAAGATCTAATGTCAAACTTAATTTCATCATTATCATTTGATTTTGATCGTTGTTTATATCACCAAAAGGTTCATATGTTACGTGGAACTTTTATGATGTAGACCTTTTCGGCATTGCCTTTATTTACCAATGGCAGCTTGGCATTCATAATGTGGGTTTTGGCTTATGTGTGAGTTTGGTCACACTGGTTTTCCTGCTAATAGGTCATGTCACTCCTTCTACTCTTTTTTTCTGTTCTGTGGACACAATCGAGGCTACGTAAAAAAAAAAGAGTATTCCTAATATTGCACACAAGAAGCAAGAGACAAATAAAAGTTACAGTTAAAAAAAATATATACAATAGGCTTTCTTATTCTCTATAAATTGTACACGATAAGTTTGCTGGGCTTCGTTTCGTAAAGCGACTATGGTTAGATTTTGAGAATTCCATTATACGTACATTGCGTAGCCAATCTTCCAGAAGGACAGTTAATATGGTAGCCGGCTGCGTAATTTACATTACAGTTTACAACGTACAGTTTAGCAGAAGGGAATACATTATGTTACTTTGTCAATGTAGGTACTAAAAAAATAAATGATTAAGAAACATTGTCATAACAAATTCATTTTCAACTGTCGCTTTATGAAACAGTTCTATAATTTGTCGATATGGCAATATATCCCATCCTTAGCCTGAGTAGCAACATAGCAGATAGTTATTTTTCAATATTCGACTTTATGGCATAGAACTAAAAGCTTCTCGACGATCACACGCGGCGGTAGTTCCATCTAATGTAGAGTAGCGGTACTACAAAACAAAGATCGTATGTCAAACTTAATTTCATCATTATCATTTGATTTTCATCATTGTTTATATGATTGAAAAGGTTCATATTTTACTTGGAACTTTTGTGATGTAGATCTTTTCAGAATTGCCTTTATTTGCCAATGGCAGCTTGGCATTCACAGTGTGCGTTTGATTTGTGTGTGTGAGTTTGGTCACACTGGTTTTCCTACTGATAGGTCATGTCACTACTTCTACTCTTTTTTTTTGTTCTGTGGTGTACAGTATCTTCTTTATATAGTAGGTATTTATTAGTCACATTGTAACACACCTCAGCCTTTAACGCTTGAATCATAAAGTTTTGCCTTCAAAACGTAGTTTATTTTTCATTATATCTTGAAGGATCAATACAATAGTATCATGGCTGGGTTCCTCATCACAAATTAAAAACAATAAATTTAATTATAAACCTAATAACAACATATTATGCGACTTAGATAATAATCCACATGTGCCATCTAGGAAAAAGGAGAAAGCTGTTTTCTCAATGTAGAATTACAGCTTTCAGTATTGTATCGACCACATGTTTTTGTTCAGCATTTAATTTTTTGTTTTTTTTTCATAGTATTTATTTGATTTTCCATTTCAATAAATTTATTAGCTAAGCAAAACGAAGCTCGCACCAAAATCTTTAAACGTGTTTAGTTGCTAATTTTATTTTATTTTTTTTGTTTTATAACATAACATTTTACTTTTTAATGTGAAATCTTTGTATAGTTTGACAATAGAGTTTATAATTTAATTAAATTTGTTTCTTGGAGTGTAAAACAGGTAAAAAAACAATCTTTATGACATACTTCTTGGAACTCTACCGGCCGACATCGATTAGGCTCCAATATTTTATTTAAATTAGAAAATATATTTAGATTACTTTTTTTTCAATATTATTATTAGTATTAATTTTGTAAATATGTTACCAATTAGTTTATATTACTTTTTTTTAATATTACCTATATTAATTAGTTTATATGAAATAAATAAAACATACAGAGAGAGATAAGATATAAGAATATTAAGAGCGCTACCCAGGCTACGAGCGAGTGAGTTACATACACCAGTCTGCAATTGAATGAACGAATGATTGAATGAAAATATTTATTATTCGATCACTGTGAGCACAACACTATTTTTTATTTTCCCTTACGTGGCAACCCACCAACTGTCAGTTTAGTCCACTTAATTAAAAATCAGAGTATAGATGACAAGTTTTACGTAACTTTACTTTCTATCTGTCGGCTTTTTGTTTTAATTTCATGATTTTTATTCTTTATTATGAACCCTTCGCGGAATTCGTTGAGAATCTTGTAATGAACTTGATGACTGTCTGGAGATGTAATTATGACTCTTTTGATTAAAATTTAACCTTAATAAAGACGCTTCTGTTATAATTTACTTTATCGTGACCATAGTGGGAAATTTTAATGGTAAAAGTACGTTTATTTTTTTAAATATGCATACAAATATTTGCCTTACCGGCGAAACCCGATTTCAGGACAAACTAGTTTGGCCTAGGCTGAACTAGTTTTTCCTATACGCGATAGAATTAACTAGTATAGCCTAGTCCAAACTAATTTGTCCTAAGCCTGATAGGATAGACCAGTTTAGGCTAGGCCAAACTAGTTGATCCTGATATAAGTACGCACACTCTAGGATAAACTGGTATGACCTATTCTAAGCATCGTAGTAGGTATCTAGAACGTTTGAATAAATTGTTTGTGCAATAAAGAATTAATAATAATAATAATAATTGGAAAAATAATATTTTTTATGAAAAGTGCATTTACGGCTTCATGTGTGACTCCCATCAAGCAACATGCTCGAGGCGGACTACCCACTAAATCCCGCGGTGTTCCTCCTACTACTCTACTGGGCCACAGGATAGGCCAGAGGTTAATTCCGGCAAGAGTTCGTCCTCGAAGGGACTTTACTGGTGGAGAGCCAGAGTGGCTCCCTCTCTTTGTGCAATAAGGCACCCTCGGAACACTCGACCCTTCGCCCGTGGCCACTCTGATCCGACCAATCATTCGCAGTAGTTCCATTGCCGATTTCCATGATGGAACTAGTATGAGGCGCCGGACCTCCTTCAGTTGGTCGCCTGGGTCCCGTATCACAGTATGAAACAGAGCCCACGCACTCCTACTGCCAGATTATTTGCCGCTAGCCAGCAAGATCCCACAAGGAGAAGTTACTGACTAACACTTAGGGTGCACCGACTCCGCCACTTGCCCTTCCATCTTGTTCAGAGAATCAGAGGGAATGGAAGCGGAGGGGTACACGTGACGCCGCACCCCATTTATATCAGGATCAACTAGTTTGGCCTAGCCTAAACTGATTTATCCTATCAGGCTTAGGACAAATTAGTTTGGACTAGGCTATACTAGTTAATCCTATCGCGTATAGGAAAAACTAGTTTAGCCTAGCTAGGCCAAACTAGTTTGTCCTGAAATCGGGTTTGGCCGGTAGCATATATAAAGAGTAAAATTGAAAGCTTAAAACCTTAATTTAAAAGAAAATAGAGAAAAGAGACCAAAAATACTACTGGCCTCAACACTAATAGACAGTAGAAATAAAAATGGCTGACGCAGGAGCTAACTTCAAAAGAAAAAAAAGAAACGAAACTACAAAGTCAAGAACTTGTGGATTTATTTTTAAAGCTGGCAATAAATATTAAAACCACTCTTCTTTTAGCTTTGTTGCTGCACGTTTAAATGTACACGTTAACTTTTTAGACGCATTGGGAGAACTATTTTTGATTTACTGCCACGAGCCACAATTCTGTGCCAAGTAGCTAGTTACGAGTATCCACCAACTTTTTTAGCTACTAATGGAGGAACTGGCAGGATGGGTGTGTCATGCTTGCTTGATCGCGATGAGTTAGCGATGGAAACGTACCGTAGAATGGGGTAAATTGGGACGAAGTCGAACTTTGGACTGAATTTTAACCGATATCTTGGAATAAACCCTTATATAAACTGTGTCAAAATTTAAGTCTTGATGGTATTTAGCCGACAAGCTAGAGAAAATACCTTATTATTTAAATTATTTAAATCTCCTAAAAACACGCCAAAATAATAGTCATCCCAATTTACACCAGAACTGGGGTGAATGGGGTGACATTTCTCAGGGCTGTCACCTTACCAATAATGCTAATAAACTAGATAAGTATAGGTATGTACCTATCTATCTAAGATATTTAGGTAATCTACGAGAACGAGAGTACTTATTGGATAGGAATTTTTGACAAGAAAATTGTAAACAACCAGTTAATGTTTGCACACACATTAATTAATCAAAGTCTTTCTTCTCTTCACTTATAATTAGAACAATTAAAATGTTTATGAGTATTAGCATAATATAGGAAATGAATATGCTTACATTAATGCAGTGTTTATTAACCAACACATTATAAATCTCTACTCATAAACAAGAACAATAATAATAGTACGTAGGTAACGAGTTCAACGGGAAAATATCAAAATAATTATGTATTCTTTCAAATATCTAAAACACAATAAATGTCTGTGAGAAAACCAACAGTTATTCTAAATTTATTAGAGTCCAAATCGAAAGAGATCTTTTGCCAGCTGAAACGTCGTAGTGTTCACCGCCCTTTGGATTTAAACTGACAGTTTTAAAAGAAATATAATTTCTACTTAGAATTCAATCACTATCTTCCGTTAAATCTTTTAAAATTTCTGCATCACTTCTATAATATCTCTGCGATTTGGTGCTTCTGGGCACATATTTATTGCCTTGACTAGATTCAGATTAAGGATTAGATTTGTTAGGAACTTTTATGACCGCATCGATGAGTCTTCTCTCAGGTTTATTCAATTTCACAAACTCTGATGCGTGGGTTATTAATTGGTTTGATAGGATTCGTATTTTTTTCTTTTCAGGTTCGGCTGAATGGCCGTTCTTTGAGTCCGGTGTTCTTTTCCCTAATTTTGTATGTGTAAAGTTTATAAGTTTTTCTTTAAGTGTAATTTCTTCCTTGTCTGTATTCATTATTTTCTTTTCTATCCTTTCCTGATTAAATGTTTCAATTTTATGACTCTGCTTTTTATTGGAACTTTCTTTCTCGTCTACGTGTAGTTTATCGTAGTCGTATTCCCTGTGCGTTATCAACATTTGTTCACACTCATTACAATTTCCAATTGTCACATTTTCAGAAATATAAATTCTTTCTCCTGAAATAAGAGGCATTTTCTGAATTTTTGAATCATCCAAACTAAGAGATATTTCTTCCTGTACAATCAATTCCCTTTCTAGTCGCAGACTATGATTTTCAAGATTGTGTATTTTTTCCGGTACCACGGCTTCTACAGGTTTTTTTATTTCTTCATTTAACATTTCGTTCTGGTCTTTGTTTGTTCTCACATCTTGTTCTTTACCTTCTGCACTATTGACTCTCTGTATTTTCTTTTCTAACGTAGCATTACAGTCCTTAAAAAGTATCTTTTCTGTTTCATTTACCACATTTTCACTGCATTCTTCCTGTTTTAATGATTTTTTTCCCACGCCTTTGCCTTTGCCACAAGATTTTGTATATTTGAACTTATTTGTTTGTGATTCTGTATTAGCTGGATTGTTTACCTTCATATTAAATTTGTGGTTTTCTTTTTGATCGTCGTTGAAAATTGTAATTACTTTGCAGTTGTTATCAGTATCTGTTACCGTATCGGGAAATGGAAAAATGAAATTGTCCTCAAAAATTATCGGCATGTTATGGACGTCCAAATTTTCCAGTAAATGTAGTTCCAGTTGAGAAATATTCTCTCGATCGATACTGATATTTTCGGGCATATTTTCTTTTACTTCCATCACCAACTTTTCCCTTTCTTTTTTCTTTTCTCCGATTGAAACTTTGTTTATCTTTTTATTATTTTCCAATAAGGTCTTTCTTTTTGTTATTCCGGATGTACTTGGTGGTTTGTTTCTTGCATTTCCTTTATTTCTTAATGGATTTTTCGACCTTTGTTTTATGCTTGGTTCAATAGTGTTTTCTATGTCACCGTCATCCTCGTCAACAACACCAATTGCTCTGGAACTCATCTCTGAAGTATTTGATTCTATATAATCACTATCACTATCAGTCTCCCACACTTTTTCCTGCTTCTACGTTAATTTTATTTTTTTTACTGTTAGCTCAAATTTTCCAGAATTTCCGTTACCATAGCGCATCTCTGACAAAAACTTTAAAACTGTCTCGTCTATAGCCTTTCTTTCTTCTTCAGTGCATGTTTCGTTTCTCGTTGTACTACCAGGTAACCTTTTTAATACCTTTTCTTTATTTAGAGGGCTAATTCCTGTCTTAGAGAAACCTGCTAAGATGTTATTTTCCAAGTTTGTTTCAAGCTTATCAAAAAGTTTTTTCAGTAGCTGAGGAAAACAATTCTTTGGTATGCTCGCCTGTGTGCGGCCGTCCGTTTTCTTCCAGGTGAACAATACATCACGCCAAACAGTCTTCATCGGTCTAAAGAAAGCCACATCATGTGTTGAATTAGCTGGTAGGAAAACAAAGTAAATATCTTTCTCTTTACACTTCCGGGTTAAATCTATTGATAGATGTGACGAAAGATTGTCTCCGATTAATATCTTTTTTCCTTGTTTATTTTCAAAATAGGGAATTGCTACGGTTTCGAGGAAAACAATTCTTTGGTATGCTCGCCTGTGTGCGGCCGTCCGTTTTCTTCCAGGTGAACAATACATCACGCCAAACAGTCTTCATCGGTCTAAAGAAAGCCACATCAAGTGGCTGCGTTAAATGTGTTGAATTAGCTGGTAGGAAAACAAAGTAAATATCTTTCTCTTTACACTTCCGGATTAAATCTATTGATAGATGTGACGAAAGATTGTCTCCGATTAATATCTTTTTTCCTTGTTTATTTTCAAAATAGGGAATTGCTACGGTTTCAACCCAATCTCCAAATGTATTGCTATCAAACCAGCCGGACGGCGTTCTATTATAACGACAAAGTTGAGGCCCATTTTTAGTCCAGGTATCGTATAAGTGAGCAGCTTTATAAACTACATAAGCAGGAAAAAGCGTGCCATCTGCCGATGCAGCAATCATGAGTGACGTAGATGTCTTAGAATGATTCATGACACGCTCTGGGTACTTTGTTCCCCTTTTAGTTATGATTTTCTTTTTCCCGGGATCATCCGACAAATTGGTCTCGTCGTAATTCACGACATTCGATAGTGGAACGCCTTCTAGGGAAATCTGTAGTTCTTGGAAGTACTTTTCAATAGTTTCTCCTGAAACAGCTGCCCTCGCTCTTTTTATGTTTTGGCTTATTCTTTTTGAGATAACATCTTTGTGCCTTTTTAAGAAACACTCGATAATATCGGGTCCTGGCAGGTTGTTTTTGAATCGTTTTATTTCAGTTCCCATTCTGTCAAGGTAACCTTTAATTAGGAGTCGTAAATCGTATGTATCAAGTGGATAACCCCACTCCGAACAGACATTTATATATTGGATTAGATATAGTTCAGTTTCATTATTCAAACATTTTGGTCTACCATGAGGTCTCATTACTCGTGTCATAGGCCTGTGTAATACAGATTTACTTATCATATATTTCTCTGCTACTGCCTTTAGCGATATGTTTGAACTGCTTTCGTATTCCGAAATCGCATCACGTATTGATTCAGGATCATACTTTTTATATGGCTTTCTTCGACTTTCAGTATATTTTCGTGGCATTTCTGTAAACAATCAAACACCCTGATTCAAAATAAGTAACCAAAATAAATCATAAGTTACCTTATAATGTTAGTGACAACCCTAGGAAGTCATTCCATTTAACGCACTTCTTGTTTCTATTTTAACAATCCTCGTACCAATTTAGCCCTAACGGTCCCTCCCTATTTATACTGTTTGCAGCCCAATTTTCCCCAAAAAAGACAAATTTGGTATAGCTTTAAATTTTATCGAATTAAGACATTAAAAAGGGAAATTACGTACCTGATTTTTTATGGAAGTGTTTTCAGAACACTAAAGCACTAAATTTAATCAAAGTCTGTCGATAAATGTCACAAAATAACTCAATATAACAAAGTTTTAACGGCAGCCAAAACACCTCTCTCGCGAACGTTATTTTCAACTGACTTTGACGGCTTTTGTAGCTAGCTTCACACCTATGCAGTGTTGCCATATTTCCTTTGCTTTCCTACTACAGATTAAAACAAACTAACCAAAAATTTAAACGAATACACCCTCTTTACAACCAATCCAAACATCTTCCCGAGTTATGTCCCAATTTAGACCTGGATTCCTATTTACCCCATTCTACGGTACGTTTTTTATTATTATTATTATTATTTATTAGCTACTCCAACAGTATTTTCACATTTCATTTAAAGACTACATTCTAATGTATAATTCCGTGTGAAACACCTTTACAGGAGTATACATCTTTCAAAATTGTGTGTTCGGTAAAAATTTAAATTAGTTCATGAAATTAATTAATTATTTACACATTTTGATTAAAATAAATTAATACTTTAGTATAAATTAGCATTTAGAATAAAATTAATCAGATTATATTAAATTACATTACATTGCTGATTTTTTTAACCTAAATTTAATTAGGTTAGCAATAGGTTAAATTAACAATTCAATTAGATTTTAAATTTGAATATTATTAGTTAGGAAATTAATTTTTTAGTTAGGTTCACTAAGGCATTAAAATTTAACCTTTCATCAATTTTTCCCTTAATAGATAGAATGGCATTCCGAAAATGTCAAGATCGGCTGGCATTGGCGAGGTTGCCTGAAGATTATTATAAGTCAGCATTGCTCTATTGAGAGGAGAGAATTTACCCACATTCGTTCTATATGGATGTACAGAAAATGACCGGGTGAGAGGATTACGTGGAGGAGCTCTTGGGACCGTTAATGCTACCTTACTCAAAAGATCAGGTGCATCTAGCACTCCATTCACCAGTTTATGTAGTGACATCAGATCAATATTCGTTCTTCGCTTCTCTAATGTCTGTAGATTAAAGTGATTTGTACGCATTGCATAGTTTGAACGATATGGACAATCTAAACTCTTAAAAGCCAAGAATTTTGTAAATTTTCTTTGAATTTTTTCTATGCGATCAATATGCAGCTTATATGAAGGATTCCATACGGCCGAAGCAAATTCCAGGTGACTTCGTACCAGAGAATTATATAAGCACATAACTGTATCCACGCTTTTGAAATCCCTACAAGTTCTTTTAACAAATCCAACCATTCGCCAGGCTTTAGTTACTATAGCGTCTATATGGTCCCGGAAAGTTAACGAGCTATCTAGTATCACACCGAGATCTCGAATTTGTGTTACTTCTGTTAAAGGTGTCTGATTAATTGAGTATTGCGCAGGGATACGATTGCGTCTTTTTGAAAAGTTAATACAGGAGCATTTACTAGCGTTTAGAGTCATCCTGTTTGCTGTGCACCATAATTCGATAGCATTTATATCTTCCTGTAGTAATTTTACGTCATTAACATTTTCTATTCGACGATACAGTTTTAAGTCGTCTGCAAATAGAAGACAGCTGCTATATTTTATATGTTCAGTAATATCGTTAATAAACAGGAGAAAGAGCACCGGACCAAGATGGGATCCCTGGGGAACACCCGAGACAGCAGAGAAAGTTGTGGAGCTGTACCCAACAGTAGTAACTCTCTGGACACGGTTACTTAAGTAAGACTTAAACCAGGAGAGTAATGGGTCATGGATACCATAGAATTTTAATTTTGATATTAGTATACTGTGGTTAACACGATCAAAAGCTTTACTGAAGTCAGTATATATGGAATGGATTTGTTGCCCAGAATCTACTGAGGCAGATAAGTCAGAAATATAATCTAAAAGATTAGTTATCACCGATCTATTCTTGCAAAAACCATGCTGTGATTTCGTGATTATACTATTAGTGTAAAAAGATAGCTCTTGGTGTACCAAACATTCAAAAACTTTGGAGAATATGCTTAAGATTGAGATCGGGCGGTAGTTTTTCACGTCTTTCTTATTACCACTCTTGTAGATAGGAACAACATTAGCTTGTTTCCATATGGCTGGGAATGTAGAACCCGCAAGAGACTTCTCAAATATCAGCTTCAGAGGGAGTGCTAGATTGCGAAAGGTTTTTTTGATAAATATTGGCGGTATTTTATCTGGGCCAGCTCCTTTGCTGGGGTCAACAGATTTTAATATGCGTGCAATTTGTCCTTCATAAACGTTTAATTTACCAAGGGATTTTTGAAACCACAAGTCTTCACAAGACATATGATTTACTTGTGCGTCATCGTCTATATAAACTGAGGAAAAGTTTTTAGCAAAAAGATTGCAAATATCAACGCCAGTACGCGCTACATCAGCATCAAGTTTCATTTCACTAGGAATATTAGATGAACTACCACGATTTGCCTTAACAAATGACCAAAATTTTTTAGGGTTTAATTTTATGGAACATTCGATTTGACCAATGTATTCATTATATGATTTCTTAACCATTGTATCAATGCGTTTTTTTAAAATTTTGAGTTCTAAATTATCTCTTGGATTTTTATAGATTTTGAACTTTTTTCTTAATTTTTCCTTCTCGGCAATAGTTTTTATTAGGTTTCTATCAAACCAGACGGGATATTTGAGGTTACGTGGTTTTGTTTTTGGTACAGTAGAATCGATTATTGAATAAAGTATATTGTAGAATTTACGAACCATGTCATCAACGTCTGCCCCGCCCTGGAGCTCGGAATGCCAGTCTATCTGATACAGTTTACTGTTTACAATATCGTAGTTGGCTTTTCTAAAATTGTGAGTTGCGAAAGGAATTTCTTTTAAAAATGACATACTGTTATCAAGGATTATTTCAGTTTCCAATGCAGGATGATACAAGTCAAGTTTACTTAGCGGATCAGAACATTCTTGAACAAAAACAGTACCAATATTTGAAAGAACTAGATCTAGTGTTTTGCTATCTTTGTTTTTAACAGCGTTGTACTGGAGCAAGTTACTAAGTGACATAAAATCAACCAGCGATAATCCTAAATTATAGTTATAATTAGACGGTACCAAGCTACTGCCATTGGGCTCCGTATCCCATGTGATACGACTCATGTTGAAATCGCCGAAGATAAGGGTATCGCTAGGATTCGATTGCATCACTAGGTTAATGTTATCCAACACGGTGTCTAGCCTGTCCAAAGCCACAGGAGGCTGTATGTATATAACACAGAGCAAGATGCTCCTGATGGCGTTGCCAGATTTGAAAGTCAAAGATACCCACAGGTCTTCGTGTTCGCTTTGGTAGTGGTCAATACATTTTGATGGGATTGATTTGGACACGGCTATTAAGACTCCGCCGCCCTGTGATCCGCGCAAGCATGTACTACTTCGGTCTCTTCTGTAAATGTTGTAATTTTTTGTAAATAATTCATTGTCTTCAATACTATCATCCAGCCAGGTTTCAGTTCCTACTATCACGTCAAAGTTATTTTTGATAGTTTCAAGATGAATGTCTCTCAGTTTGGTCTTCATACCACGGAAGTTTTGATAGTATAATCTTAGCTTTTTTTCCATAAAAGTTATAAAAAAAAAAGTGCCGGGTTACTTTATTAAGATTTTTTTTTAGTTTCCTTGTAAAACTTTAAGCGAGTCGTAGCATTTTATCTGTTTTGCCGGAGAACCGTCATCTTTTCGTATGTTTATACGACCGTTCCGGATCCACACATACTTGATATTGTTTTCACGGGCAACCTTTCTTGTTTGAGCATGGAGAGCTTTGTAGTATGGGGAGAGATGCTCCGAGACATATACCGGAACCTTGCTACCCGCATACCCAAGAAGTCCAGAATGTAGCTTTTCAGTTGGGTTGCTCCGATTATATTTGGAAACGGATGCCAGTATTCCGTCTCTGGTTCGGGTGTTTGCCAATTTGACGATAATAGAGCGCGGTCTATTACTGGATTCGTCCATTTTTCGAACTCTGGAACACGACTGGATCTCCGACTCTTGTATAGGATAGGACACAGCCGAGCCAAGTTGCTTGGTTAGTGTGACCAAGTTTTCTGACTTATTTTCTGGGACCCCGTTTATCTCGATGTTTGTTTCCCTCGAGTGTTGCTCCATGATATTAAGTCTAGCCGAGAGATCTTCCACCTTATTCGACAACTCTGCATTTGATTTGGTGAGCGTGGTAACGCTTGATCTAGATTCCTCTAGTTCTTTTTTAATGAGGTCGTAGTCGGCACTCAAAAATTTCATACTGGCCTCTACATCTTTAAGTGTAGCCAGCTCAGACTTCAGGGCATTAAATTCTTTCTTGAAGTATGAATTTATTGCAAATCTCACAGACTCGTCAACAGCGGACTGTATTTCACTGCGGGTGGATGTTAGAAATTCGAGATCCGATTGATCGAACGCAGTCGGTGACGTTATTGCGGGTTTTTTGCGCTTAGTGACGTTAAACGACTCCGACCCGTCGACAGATGGTGGTGGTGTGCGTTGTGTACTCATTTTTGTAGGGATTTATTAGCAACGTGGTGAGCTTCCGCAAATACAGGCCACAGTGATATTAACGAGTCACCAGACGGCGGCGGCGTGTCTATCAAGAATTGTGAATGTGGTTACTTGGTGACCCTTGTTAGCACCAACGGTAGTAAATGCGGTGTATCACCAGGTCGGTTACTCACGCGTCGCGCCGTTTTGTTGATAAACTACACCAGTTGGCGTTGATCCTCCATTAGCAGCTCAATGCAACAGAAACCGTCTCAAGATTGTCTGGTTCACTAATGAATGGCGCGGCGACTGAGAACTTCGAGGTAACACTTTTTCGTTGCCCGATATAACTTCACCAGTACCAAAAGATTCGCACTGATTTTAACACGTTTCTGTAGTGTCTTTAAATTACAACCCAACTATGTAAGACTTTAGGTGTTTCGAGTGAGTACGTTATAATTATAGTTTTTTTATTATTTGTTACATACGTACATAAGCTCACGCCTGTATCCCAGAAGGGTATGCAGAGACCAGGGACTGCCACCAGCCACGATCCTGACAAATCACTTTCCCTTCATCGACATTCATTAGTCGTTGCATGCACGCACTAAGATAAACTAGCTTTGTCGTGGGAACCAGAAACAGCGACTTTTTTGTCCCCAGCCGGGGTTAATTTTGGAAAAAATGTTTCCATAAATAGAAATGCAAAACAATGTCATGCTTTCTTTTTTATTCTTTTCATTATCTAGGAGTTTTTCTCAGTTTCCCGTTGCGTTGTTTTTCTTCGTTTCTGTCTGCAATTTTCCTGTCGTAAAAGAATTTGCTGTGACATTTTCTAATATCCAAATCGTCAACTGTATTTCCAATGGCAAACGATTTACAACTCCTTGGGAAACTTCACCAGTGTTCCCCGCTAAGAAAATTGAGGACATAAAAACGCTGCGTCTCGAAAACAACTATGCACATTGAATGGAGAGATTTTGTTTATAATGATAAATAAAATAAAAAGAAATAAATAAACTCACGCCCGTTATCCCCGAGGGGGTAGGCAGAGGCATCAATCACTAGAACTGGGCCCACGTTTTGCCGAGTTTATTAGGTCCACAAACGTGACAAGTGGCAAGCCTGTCACTGTTATCCGGGCACAATTTATAATGATATCCTACTAATATCCTACTTCCTTCCTACTAATATTACGAGTATAAACGCCAAAGTTTGCAAGTATGGATGGATGGATGGATGTTTGTTACTCTTTGACGTAAAAACTTCTGAATGGATTTTATTGAAACTTTACAATAGTATAGCTTATACAACAGAATAACACATAATAATTATAACAAAACATTTACATATAGGCACATACATTGGTTCTGGCCCCACACTAGGATACCCTGTGTCGTGGTAACCAAAAACAGCGACGTCACAAACATGTACACATCCAAGACCCGGGTTTCTTTTTTTCTGTCCCCAGCCGGGATTCCAACCCAGGACCTCTCGCATGGTAGGCAGATGCGTTAACCGTTGCGCCACAGAGGTCGTTAGGCTACATATTACAAATATATTGTGTGATTTGTACATAATAACAAGACCAAAGATCCAATCATACAAAGAAATAGTGAAATAAATAATAAAAAAATACTTATTTCAACTAGAAATATATTTGTCTGCCTCGTTAAGTATTCTAGTCTAGACGTTAAGGCGCTAATTACCAAAACAGAGGTCGTGGGTACAATTCCCACTGGGGCCGCTGTACATTTGTACAAATTGCCTCAGTGGGTATATTTAAAGGTTTGTACCGTTGGTACCTGGTTACCGTAGCACAGTGTATCCTAGTTTGGGATCAGCCCTTATATTACGTAACTTTCCATTCTATCGGGTTAAGCATTTAGACAACTCGAAAGAGTCAAAATAAGAATGTAGGTATATGTATGACAGTTTGGAGTAGGAGTATGAGATACCTACTGGGAAAAAAAGTCCCAGAATGTAACAGTGTGACATAAGGTGGTGTGACATACCGGGAACAAAAGGGCTAAATCAGACAACTCCATACAGTGGAGTCTTACATAATTGCACCCCTGGTCCATTCTTGTGTCTGTGTTGAAGTTATTATCAATAGGAACGCCCTCTGGGGAGTCCTTTTAAATTCAGATTGTCGTGTTGTTTAGTTTTCTATCTCGCAAGGGAATGCGTTAGAAATATTGTTAGTTTGCCTTTTTCTCCACTACATTCGGCACCAAAGCAGCGCCTAACATTATTAAGTACATTGACATTCAACAAAACGGAATGTAAATTCTTTACGTAGAAATACATTGCTGATCTCCATATAGGTAGTCCAGAATTAAGGAATTTTAAATACTGTATGACAACAAACGAATGAAACCTTCACCAATCCGGACTTGGCCCACGTGGTGGAGTGTAGTCTACCCGTGCCCCTCAGAGGGGACACAATGGATTTATGATGATGATGGTGATATTTATTTTAGACTGTACGCAGCTTATAACATACGACACTCTCTCTCACTTCTCTCACAAAGAGAGTATGAGCTTTAAGCCCATTACACAATGAAACAAATAAGGTATAAGAATAAGAAATAAGAAATAAGGAACAAGGAATAAGAAATAGCACAGCAACCAAAACACAATAGACCATAGGCTACAATATTCAACCAATCACAGCGGGCCTGCAGCTGGTGTGTACACGAAGCACGAGTGCAGCGTTGCCAGAATGTTACAAAGTAACATTTTACGTTACTTTTGGCCCTCTTATGTTACCTCCATGTTACACGACCCAATATATTACTTTTGTGTTACTTCTTTCTTCTTCATTAGTGTCATGGCGTTTTTTCATATTAATTTATGATAAAGCAGATTATGGTATTGAAAGACATTCCTAAATTGGTTGCAACTAGACAAACGTCATTGATTGTATATTTTGTTCTTTTTCGACATCGCCAGTAGTTTTTGAACGCAACTCTTTAAAGTATTATTTTGTTTGGCCACTTTATTTATTGGTAACTAGCCACTTTTTTACTAAGGTTTAGCTACTTTTTCCTTGGGCAAGGTGGCAACACTGATACTCACGACAGTTCGTTGAAAAAATGCCCTGCGATTGGCTGGCTATAAGAAATAAGGAACAGATTCTCACCGCCACGGAAATTTTATTCTTATTTCTTATTTATTATTCCTTATTCTTGAATTGTGTCTTGCTCAACGGTTTTGCCATTGTTGGATTCCGCTATTCCTTATTTTTTGTTCCTTATTTCTTATTCTTATTTTTTTTCATTGTGTACCTAATGTACTTTAATCGCCACGTGTACTTACCACCGATTGTGCCTATATGTAAATGTTTATGTTGATGTTTATCGGTGATTTGAAGCGCTGCGGTATTGAATACCGTCGGTTGGAAACATTATTGGTACATTTCAAAATATTCCGTTTTATTTATTTATTTATTAGACACAACCAACAGATGTTAGATACATCACTTAAAATAACATTGTGTAGATATTTGGCGACCTCTGTGGCGTAATGGTTAGCGCTTCTGCTTACCATGCGAGAGGTCCCGGGTTCGATCCCCGGCTGGGGAGGAAAAAAAAAACTCCATGTCTTGGGTGTTTACATGTTTGTGACGTCGCTGTTTCTGGTTCCCACGACACAGGGTATCCTAGAGTGGGGCCAGGAGCAATGTATGTGCCTGTTTGTAAATGTTTATAAATGTTTATATATTGCAGTCTAACATCCAATTACAGGTGTGCAGCAACTCTCTTGACTTAAAGTAAATCATTTCTGAAATAACATAACACTTTTTAAACTTATTTCAGTAATTGACGATGAAAAATTTCAAAAAAAAACATTTGTACAGCAAAATCATGGTTTCTTTACTGCAATTTAGTCTTTTTGTGACGGATAAAAAAATCAATTGATTTGTATCGTTAGTGATTCGGAAGCATCTTAAAAATTTCCACCATTACATTCTGCATACTTAACTCAAAATCGTGTTTTGGAAATGTTCCCGTAATGATACCTCATAACATAACATTTACATACAGGCACATACAGTGCTTCTGGCCCCACACTAGGATACCCTGTGTCGTGCGAACCAAAAACAGCGACGTCACAAACATGTAAACATCCAAGACCTGGGTTTTTTTTTTTTTATTATTCGAACCCGGGACCTCTCGCATGGTAGTCAGATGCACTAACCGCTGCGCCACAGAGGTCGTCATCTTTTCACATTCTCTTTCACATTTCTTTGTAAAGATTAACAATAGTTATGAAATTATTTTTATGTAAAGGAATGAAAATGTTAAAATTAAACCAAATGAATTGCTGAATCCGCTTAAAAACATCCCAATTAATGAAAAGTGGTCAATTGTGCGAATTCCGTTCGCCGACGTTTAATTTGGATACTGGATTATTTTAAATGCAATAGCCGCTGAATTAATGCAATTTGCTTTGTGTCATCGAGAAAGTGTTCATTTGAGTTTATTAATTTGTATACCTACTACAGTCGATACCAAATAAATCGGTGCATATGAATGCTCTAGTCAGGTACGCAAGGGGGCACGGGTCTCAACCCTGGGGAAGGTATAGACCATACTCCACCACGGGGGGCCAATCCAGATTGATGGAGGCTTGTAAGACTAGTGGCTGGTCTTACTGTCAGAAGTTTTTAAGCCGCCCTAAGGCCTCTGACTTGGGTTAACGACTGCCTGCTTACGTGCTTTACGAAGCACGGAACCGTTCGGAAAAATGCCACTAGCGTTAGTCATAGACGGTCACACATCCATACACTGAACGCGAACTATGTTGCTTAACCTTCGTGATCTTTACTCCACTACAGACGGCCCCAAGGCAGCGGCTAACATTATACATAACTGTATGTACATTAATATTCAACAAGCAGAATGTAAATTCTTTACGTTGAAATAAATTCTTGATTTTGATTTTTGATTTTAAAGATCACTCAGGCAGTCGGAGCTATGAGCGGTCGACTAATTAATACGTGAAAAGAATGTTTGCCGCGTGAGCTTATAAAATAAACAGCAATGAACTTGTCGCCAACGACGACACTTCCACGACATTTTGAAATTATTCGAGTATAGGAAATATTATGTGTAACAAGTAAAATCTAACACAAACGTAAAAATTCACACACAGACATATACATTGCTTCTGTCCCCATACTAAGATACCCTGCGTCGTGGGAACCAGAGACAGCGACATCACAAACATGTGAACATCCAAGATCTGGGGTTTTTTTCCCCAGCCGGAGCTCAAACCCGGGACCGATAGGCCGTAGGCCGATGCGCTAACCACTGCGCCACACCGTCTACACTACAAACTATACAATTGGGAATGGATGAAAATATCAGAAGTGGTTGATATTTTTTTTGGTGATAGGAATAACCTTTCTTAACGCGAGAAAAAAGTTTCAATTTTTTTTGGCTTCGAAGTTAATTTTTAAATAATCTTAATATTTTTCCTTTCGTCGTTCTGGGCTCAGTACGGCATATCAGACATATTTCTTGGTCCGCTACGTATTAAAAAAAAATCTGTGGTGACAATGACATTGACAGCTTTTCAAGATGGATATTTTTTTTTCATACGTAGCGGACCAAGGAATATCTTCTTTAAATATGTATAAAAGGAGAAGCTGACTGACTGACTGCCTGACTGACTGACTGACATATCAACGTAGGGCCTAAACTATAAGAGTTAGAAAGTTAAAATTTTGCACAGGGGTTTCTTTTGTAACGTAGGGGAGCACTAAGAAAGGATTTTTTGAGATTCATCCCCTAATGGGGTAAAATCGGGGTTCAAAGTTAGTATGAAACTTTGCCGTTTTGAAGTTATTCGAATGAAATTTGGTGCAAAGATTATTCGTTTAAAATTAATAAACATATGTAAAATAGTTTTTTAAAAATCATCCTTTAAGAGGGAAAAAAGGGGGTGCAAACATAGTATGAAACTTTGCCGTTTTTGAAGTTATTCGAATGAGATTCAATATGAAGATCCTTCATTAAAAGTTATGAAAAATATGTAAAATAGTGTTTCGAAAATCATCCCTTAAGGGGTTAAAAAGGGGGGTGTAAAGTTAGCATGAAACTTTGCTGTTTTTTGAAGTTATTCGAATGAAATTCAGAATAAAAAAAATTCACTATAAGTCATGAAATACATGTAAAATTGTTTTTTTTAAATAATCCCTTAAGGGGGTAAAAGGGGGGTGCAAAATTGGTATAGAACTTTGCCGTTTTTGAAGTTATTCGAATGAAATTCAGCATGGAGGTCTTTCATTGAAAGACATGAAAGATGTCTAAAGTAGTTTTTCGAAAATCATCCCTTAAGGGCGTAAGAGGGGGTTGCGAAGTTAGTATGAGAGCTCTTTCGCATGCACTTGAAGTATCTCTATCTTATTTGCAAACACTTTACTCAACTGAAGCCCACGCGGACGTAGTTGCGGGCAACAGCTAGTTTCTGATATGCCGTACTGAGCCCAGAACGACAAATAGAAAAATATTAAGTATATTTAAAAATTAAGTACGAGGCAAAAAAAAATTGAAACTTCTTTCTCGCGTTAAGGAAGGTTATTCCTATCACCAAAAAAAAAAATGTCAATCACTTCTGATATTTTTTTCCATTCCCTATTAGGCATTAATTCAGCCGTAAAGTTTCCTTATTTTTTTTTTATTTTATTTATTTAGGAAACAAACGGTTTAATAACAACAATTATATATGAGCAATTTGAATTACATAAACCAGTGAAGTTTCCACTAATAATTATTACATATCTTATCAAGAACAGAGTTATTAATTAAAAAATTAAAACATGCTTAATCAAGTTCAAAGTTAATCTAAGTTAAATAAATAAATAAATTACAATCCATAATTATATTACATCATATTAGATCAATTACACCATTATGACATGTTACAACAACTAAATTTCAATGTTTATTATTATTATTATTTTCCTTCATTCTTATAGCTTCTCTTCATTTATTTTTAAAAGGCCAAAAATTTGTAGCAAAAATGTCTTGATTGTTTAAATTCTTATTATAAACATTTAATGAGCGGAACAGAAATGTGTTAGAGACATATTAATTATTTTTAGAAAATGGTATTTGGACCAAGGTATTGTTACAAGGGCGGGAACCAGTCCGGGGACACTTAAACGTAATATGTTGCAGGAAAAATAGGCGAGTCTATATAGTTATTGATTATTTTATACAGGAACATTTGGTCTCTCTCAGTTCGACGGCCCTCGAGCGAGGGAATGATAGGCATTTGCAAAGATTGCTTGTGACATCTGTAGCTTATATGTTTTAAAAATTTATTTTGGATTGTTTCAATATTATGTATGTACAGTTTGTATTGTGGATTCCAAATAATAGAACCGTATTCCAGAATAGACCGAACAAAGGAAACATACAGCGAGATTAAGGTAGAAATACGTTTAAAATCTCTACCAACCCTCATAATAAAACCCAGCATAGTATAAGCCCTTGCTGTCATTCGGTCAACGTGGGGGTTGAAAGTTAGTTTACTGTCTAAGTAGACTCCCAAGTCTCTCACCTCAGACACCCTAGCAATGATATTATTATCTATACTATAATTAAATAAGATTGGGTTTATTTTTCGAGTAAATGTGATAACGTTACATTTTTTCGCATTAATAAAAAGAGAATTATTTGTACAATAAGCACCAAGATTGTTAAGATCCTCCTGCAATTGATCGCAATCGGTTGTGCTTTCAATTGTTCTTAGTATCTTTTTATCATCAGCATATAATAAAAAGTGTGATTGTTTAAATACATGCAAGATATCGTTTAAAAATATTGTCGCGGTCCTATCCCGAACCATCTAGACTAGAGCCTTCTAGAAGCCTATCGAATAGTCGCCGCATGCTGTGTTTTAGTAAACAATAAACGCTGCAAGCAATAATGACTCGTATGTCCACTAGCGTAAGGTTCAAAACTCTTTGAATGGGTTACTGTTCGAGCGACGTTGCCTCGAGTAGGCACGTAGGTACGGGAATGTTCTAGAGCCCTTGCCGCCGGATATAAATAGCGGCCGCCACGGCGCGCAGCTCAGTTCCGTTTGGAATAGCGAAGAGTGAACTTCGAGCGAACATACCTGCGATATGAGCGATAACCTACGACCTCAGCGATACTACTGGACTTCGATTGGACCTGCGATTGGATTCTACGTGTGGACTTCGTGTCGTGAAGACCTGCAGACCAGACCCTGCGTGAATAAATCCTAAGAAGTTGTCATTGGCGTTTTACATCCAAATCCAGAACCTTAGCCCGTAACAATATATTAAATAAAAAGGGTCCTAGATGGGAGCTCTGGGGTACTCCTGAGTATACTGGCACGAATGACGAGCAATACCCCTTGATTGTTACGGCCTGGCTTCTCTCCCGAAGGTAGGATTCCATCCATCTGAGAAGATCACTATGTGTACCCACCCTGGCAAGCTTATTTATTAATAGTGGGTGGGAAATTTTGTCGAATGCCTTGGAGTAGTCGGTATACACGACGTCTACCTGTTGACCCCGATCCATGGCCGTGGAAACTATGTGTTTATGTGTGCACAAGTTCGCATAACTGTGTTTCAGTGGATTTTTTGTTAACGAAACCGTGTTGTTGGGCAATGATAATAGGACGTAAGTGGGGGAATATTTTATCGTATATAATTTTTTCAAAGAGCTTTGGTATTGTGGATAACTTGGAAATTGGTCGGTAATCTTTAATATTGTGGCGGTCCCCAGATTTAAAAATTGGGACGACAAACGATCGTTTCCAAATCAAGGGGATGGTGCTAGTAGCTAGAGAAGTCTATATTAATAATTTCGTTCGGGTCTACGGTAGACTCGAACGATATGCACACCAAATGAAAGAGCTTAAAAAAATAGTTGATCTGAGTCGACACCATATGGGCGGAAAATTCGTATTATCGAGCAGCATCAATATAAAAATTATTAAATTCAACAATGGCGTTGCTAAGTAAACATGTCAATGTCATCATTGTTGTGTTAGTGTCACAAGTTTTCATTGTGAACTGTTATGGCCGGTTTACATTATTTTAGTGTTTAGGAGAGTGCTATAATACAATTAGAGAGGCAAGTGCATTAGTACATTACTAGACGTTCGAGTGAACGTTTATATTTCTTCCAGTAGAGTGTCACTTCGTCGACGTCGCGAAATATGCACTCAAAATACTATGAGTTTTAATGGAACACATAAGTAAGTTTGATAATTCAAGTTAATGAAAACAACACGCACCCGTCACGGGTCACTTGCGCACTCTCCTAAAGTTCTTACTAAATTTTTAGTTTATACACAGATAAGTAACGAGGATAGTAACGCGCTCAGGTGTTACTGGATAGAACAATAGAAACCAATTCTATTTTGATTCTAATTGAAAGGCAACTAGAACTGTACTATACTGTAAAACGTACTAAAGCAAGTGGCGCTTACACGTTTCTACAAAAGCACTCTCCTTAAGAAAGAAAGAAATAAAGAAAGAAAGAAAAAAAGAAAGGACAATGGGCAAAAATGTATGGCGCTTGTCCCATCGGCGGCCACATCTGTCCTATATATTTTTTAGTCGACAATTATGTATATATTAAGACTGCAAAAAATTATTTCGGCAACTTGTTTAGATAAAAAGTTATAAAGCGTTGATCATATAAAAAAATCGAATTAATTAAACCGAAAGTACGTAAATGATAAAACGTAATGCATGTCTAAGTATAAGATAATGATGGATTAAATAAAACTAAAGGTTAATTGGTTATTAAATACATCGATTTATTGACAGACACATATACAATGCTCGTATATAATGCTAGTATTCCTTTAAAAAAAGAAAATGATGGGATTCAATTGTCGTCTACAATAATATCGTTTAAAAAATGAGCTGGTAAACGGATATCTTCCTCTTGGTTTCTCGCCCACCCTAAATACCACACTACACACATAATGTGGGCACAGCAACCAAGAGTGCGCTTACCGCTTAGACAACTGCAATAGTAGTTTTCTATGGCTTCTCTGCCGCTTTTCTCTCTATCTACTATAATGTACGAATAATATATTTTTGACCTAGTATGTCTAGATTGTATTCGACATCTTAGCAGCCAAACATTTGTTGCTGTGATGCCGCACCTGCCTAGGCCTGTAACATCGGGGTCCCTATACGTTTCTATATCATAGAGACCTTGTCGCACATGCTCCGCATAATAGCTGCTGGCTAGCTTCACTTGGTATGTACCAAGTGCAAAAATGGTTAAATCGTCCTCAGTCAGCAAAGGAAAATCACTTATGTTAGGTTGGTTTCCTGTAATGCTATCGAAACTAGCCCGTCTACGATTAAGGTTGTTGGCTAGGACATACTCTGCTAGGTTATTTGGTTGGTTCACTCTTTGGTTTATAACTTCTATAAATGTTTCAGCGTGAATGTTATCTGACAATGGTTCTCTGCAAGCATTCAATAATGCAGCACCTATTCTAAAATCTGTCATCATATGAGGCAAAGCACGATTGAAAAAGTCTTGTCGGAATAGTTTAAAATCGCGTTTGAACCAACCATTTATAACTTCAACAACCCAGCGGCACATAGTAACCAACCTAGACTTACTCGCTTGTTCTGTCGTCAATTGATCTTCGTCTCGATTTTTTGTTTTCGGTAAGTGAGCTTCATAACCATAGGCATGTAAGTCGTCGATTACGTCGCGAAACCCACGGTCTAAGATGAACACATCTCCATGTTCAAAAAACCAATGGAAAGGATTTCCTTCGTCGTCAATCATATTTTTCATTATTTGTGCATCTGATTCTATGGCTGAATATGGCCCAAAGGCATCTAAAATGTGGCCATCGCAGCACACTATTAAAAACGGTTTCAACAAATTCGTGTATTTGTGTAGACTATATGATCGCTTTTGGAATAAATAGTTTGCGGACTTTTGTATATATATATAAGTGGCGTCTGCTATCACAATTGCCTTTCTGTTTAAGGCATTTGCATTTCCAAAAATTGCATTTGGAACTTGTAGGTTTCGGTTAGCTACATCAATTCTATTGAGATGATCATAACCAAGATGCCGGGGAACGAAGTCCAGTAAAAGAGAGTCTCTGGCGAACGTTAAATGTCGTTCTAGGGTTCTACGGCTCATATTAAAAAGCGTCGCCAGCCTTTCATTTGCTTCACCGCTTCGCAGTTTCATTAAGTAGCATGCCAAAGATGTTTTCGGGCGTGTTGATACGTTCGACAATGAAGGAGTTTGTTCCAAAATATTCATAAATTGGTCTCGACTAACGCCTAATCGGATGTATACTTCACTTGGGTCCATGTCATCTATATTATCAAAATCTAGTATAGATCCTCGAAGCACCGCGATTTTCATGAGGCTCATGATATGCACAAAATGTGTGGCATTGAAGTCGTGGAGCAAGTTAGGGCTGTCAATTATTTGATCCCAATCATTGGATACCAAATGATGGTCGCAAACTCTTGCACTATTTGGAATATAAAAATTAAAATAAATCAAGAATGTCACTTTAATGTTATCCGGAATCCTTCGGAGATCCGTTCGTCTGCAGTTTTCATACATACAACGCGTTGCTGTATTAGGGAGTCTTGAATATTCTTCAATATGTAATACACATTCGTGTGGACGGTCTTCTCTTGGCTGCGCAGCTCTTTCTGCCCGTTGCCAGCATGGTCGACAAATGTACTCCTGACCATTGTATTGTATCTGAAAATGAGAGTATTACAATTAGTTAAAACGCTTAGTTATTTTCATTGAACGCTGTTCAAACAAAGGGCAATATAAAGAAAAATATTTTACTCGATTGCCTAAGCAGTATTAATTATCTCGCTTACTCATACGTAAATACCGATACTTCTATCCCGTTCTCGCCCCGTGGATCAAACGGAACGACAACGTCGCCGCGTCGGTAACAGTTTACTTACTACTTACAGCGAAATGTAATCTCAATGCGCGAGAGTTAAAACACTGTGACCACCTCAAGTTAAACAGTACTATATTGTTGACGTGACAACTAAGAAATAATGATTTCGTTTGATGTACTTACCTGATGTTCAGAGGTAAGAGCTTCAAAGATATATTGGCCTACAGCGGGATGTTCTTCAAACCGAGCACGGGTTATTTCGTATCTTCTTCTGTTTATCACGGATCGATTACATAAAATACACACTTGGCGATTATCTGCCATTGTTATAGGAATCTGCTTAAAAAAAGTCCAAAAAAACGAGCACAAGTCACCAAGATAGATATTAACAAGTCCGATATGCAAGCCAGAGTCAAAAGAAATTGTCAAACAATAATAATCGCACAGTACTCAACGAAACAAATGTCAACGATGGACTGCGCTGTGCGCTCGAGCGTAACGGTAATCGCCGAGTCGCCGAGTGCGAGCGGCGCTCGTCGCTGATTGGTTGACGCATGAAACATGGCGAGACCGATTTTAACAAAGGTTCTAAGACCTCTAATAGAAAAAGTATTGAATATTAGGATACATAAATAATAATGAAAAAAAAAATAGTATTTTAATAATAGTATTTTAACTATATTTTTTTTCCCAAACGGTATTTCATAGTACTCCTTGAACAATATTTGTTGTCAAAGATCTCCCCTTTCAAATGACACTAGTTTCATTGATGGCCGCTCATGGGCCGCAATGCCCATTGTCCTTTACTTATTTATTTATACTCAAAACAAAACAAAAAAACACGCACACACAGAGTGCGTACAATAATAAAAAAATAACACAGAAAGCAAAAAAAACGTAAAAATAAATAAACTGTACAACATGAAAATAATAATAAAATACATTAAAGGTTGAGCCCCCAAAATGGGCCCGATTCAGCATAATGTTGCAACAGAGTGTAAAGCCGGGTCCGCTGCGTCATGTTACGCGTGTTACAAAAAATATAACACGTTATAATGGGGCGTGGTATAACATGTTACGTGGTAACACGTAACACGTTAGCCGCGGCGAATGGATAACATCCCCCGCGTTCGCCTGCGGGGGGGTGAAGTCAAGTCATTCATTTTATGTTAGCGCTCGCCGGACGCACACGTCTCGCGAATCGGTGATGGAGTGGAAAAAAGAAAAAACTTTGTTTTTCATACGATTATTTCGAGAAAGACTAGTGCTTTGGGACGCCTCATGTAGCCCCTTAAGCGCTTAGCGTACACCCGTGTGTACGTTAACTTTTTGTGCCCCAACTGTTTAGCGTACACACGGGTGTACGCTAAGCGAGAGACTGGATTTGACTTCGATTTCTGCCGTGTTTTTATAGTCTATGGCCAATATCCGGTTTTCTCTTGACCAATGGTTATTAAGGATTACTTTTGTCAACGAACTTCATGCCATTCCAAAGAAAAAAATAAAGTTCTCATCGAAAAACAAGTGAACCGCGTCTGACAGACGCCATTTTGTGTTTTCGTCGCGAGTTGCTCCGCCCGCTCGAGGTTTTTAGATAATTTCGAAAGGAAGCGGATAGTATTTGTTTATGTGTTATATATAAAATTACTGGAAAAAGTGTGTAGATTATGTTTCAAATAATAGTTTTGTTGTATTTGATGGAAAATCAAATGAAAAAAGCCTCGAACTTTTAGAGCCGCGTCAGGCGTTTCAGCTCCGCCCGCTGGAGGTTTATAAGTTATTCAAGAGGAAAGCAGATAGTATTTGTTTTGTGTTATATATCAAATTACTGGGAAAAGTGTGTAGATTATTTTTCAAATAATAGTTTTGTTGTATTTCATGGAAAATAAAGTGAAAACAAGCCTCGAACTTTCTGCAAAGGTTGCGCGGCCCGTGATGGCATTTATCTCTTCGTCATTTATAGCTTTATTTTGGTGATTTATATTAAAAAATAGATTAAAATAGTTAAAAATAATATGCAAATCATATTATAAGTGTTAGTTCAGTGCTAGTGAAAAGTGCAAGTGAAAAAAACGAAAAAAAGTTCAAAGTAGTAAAGGATGGTGTGGATAGTGGAAATTCACCTCGTCATTTGGAAAACAGGTAAGTTTTATTATAATAAAATATATAATAATTGGATAGGAAATTTCATGCAGATTCTAGATATATATAACACTTATTGAATAATTATGTAGTACTTTCTCTAATTTGAGAAATGCGGAACGGCGTCCCATAAAAAATGTAAAAAAATATGGCAGCGCCTTAGGGCCACTCAGGAAGGGCATATGGGCACACTGGGTAGTCTAGACGCGCCTCGCCGGACGGGGTAGTGATAAAGCAGAAATAATAGGAATTTCAAAAGAACAAGTGAATACAAAGTGGATAAGCCTAAAGGGACAAAATAGCAGACACGTCTGCTTCGTCGGAACTAATTTTGTTTTTGTCACAAAAACTGTAACATAACAGAACTAGAAAGTCGCAGCAGACGGGCTGTTACGATAACCGTAACATGTTATATTTTTTGTAACTCGCGTAACATGGAGCAGCGGACCCGGCTTTAAGTAAAGCACTCTCCTAAACACTAAGATAATCTAAACCGGCCCTTTGATCCTAATTTGTTAACTCCATGGTGTGTGGAATACCGTGGCATCCAAGAAGGTTATTATAATCTGTGCCAACTGAGAAGGTGTAGTAAGTAATCTGTGGTGTTTTTCATTGGCGGGAAGACAATAATTGACATTGAGTTTTGGAAGGGTCTGAAAAATAATTGAAAAAGGAAATCAAAGTCATAAATTGATCTTTATTGTTTTTCTTAGTTATAGGTACCAATTAACTTATTGAAATGAAAAAGCCACTACATAAGAAAAAATACCAAAAATTAAAATGATGAAGAAAAACATGTGGTCAATACAAAACTAAAAGCTGTAAAGCCAAAGAGGGGGTTTTACTTGATAAGCCAAGTGGATTCTACGTCTCATTGAATACGTCATTAGATTCACTAGCTGTTAAGTTTATGAAGGAAGCTCATTTAGTTAGTAATTTGTGATGAGGTACCCTTGACAAAGTTATGATAAGTATCCGATTTTCGCCTTGCATTCCTTCGTGAGTAGCCAGAACATGTCCAAAAGAGTAATAGTGTGCTGGTTCCAATACTGATGTAAGCATGGTAGCGAGATTTGGGTATGGCAGAAGAATCATGAAAGTAGGATTAGTGCAGTACAAATGAGATCCTTAAGAAATATGTGTGGTGTTACTTTGAATTACAGAATACGCAATAGTGATCAGAGACCGAGGTGTAGAGAAAGAGGATGTAGTGAGAGACTAGAATTGAAAAAAGGAATGTTGCGCTGGTTTGGAGATGTGGAGAGGATGAACGAAGAAAGACTGACAAAGCAAATATATCGGGCGAATGTGAGTGGAAGGGCCGGTAAGGGACGCCCCAGTTGGACATACTTCGACCAAATAGGGGATGTATTAGCAAAGGGCAAGATGAAAAGTACCCGAAACCGATGTGGGTACATGCAACGACTAATGGATGTCGATGAAGCGAAAGTGATTTGTCAGGATAGTGGCAGGTGACAGTCCGTGGTCTCTGCCTACCCCTCTGGGATACAGGTGTGAGCTTATGTATCTGAATGTATTAAGAGATTTATATCTACTGGTGGTTGATAAATACAGAGGCGTCACCATATAAAAAAAAACATAGTGGAATATTATTTTGCGTCTACATTTTACCCGAGCGAAGCCGGGTTTTTGTCTAGTATTAAATAAGATATAAAGCGGTAATGCTTTGCTACTGTAACAAAAGCGTAGAAATACGGGGGGTATACTGTCAGGGCCACAGCCCTTGTTTATATTTAAAGTTTTTAAATGGCTTTCAACTTCGGCTATGGATACTCGAAAGCCACTTAAAACAGTATTACATTGTAGATTTGCCTGAATGTTGTTAATTTGCGACGAATGGGTACGTTGTTCAAAAACTGATTGGAAGTAATTATTAAACATAGAACCAATCTCTTTCGGGTCAGAAGATGACACCTGATCTAAGTACATTGTATCAGGTACGTCTCCCGACGCAGACTTCTTTGATTTTACAAATGACCAGAAGTGTTTACTATCATATTAAATATTATCTTCTGACAGCTTTATAAAATTATCATAACATTCTGTTTGGACCCGTTTTTGCCGGTCACGTAATAATTGAAATATCTCATAGTCTGACACACGCCCGTAAATTTAGAATTTTTTATGAAACTTTAATTTTTCTTTTATTATTTTTATCAATGATTTCGAAAACCATGGAGGATATCGGCTATTATCCCTCACTTGTTTAGTGGGTATATGTTTGTTTATAATATTATTTATGGCCTGGTATAAACTCAACTGCATTTTCAATATTATCGGAGCCAAGTATATCTATCCAATTGATGTTATTAATGGCGGAATTAATTTCTTCATAATCAGCAGCACGGAATGAGCGCACAGAACGCGGCGCAGTCCTCATGAGTCGTGGCTGATCAGATCGTACTTCTATCAAAAGCATCGGATGATGTGCATCTTCAGGTAATAATGGGCTCCGGCACTCGGCCACCAGGCACTTACAGTTGGAGAAGACTAAATCCAAGTGCCTACCGTTTAGATTTGGTATTGTATTGTACTGTTTTAGTGCTGTGAAGCTCATAAAGCTCGTTAGTGCTTGTATTAAGGGGTTATTATCAAATTTATTGACCAACGTAGCACAATCGCAATTGGCTTACCAGTTTTCATTGCTAATATTGAAATCCCCTATGACAATTAAATGGTCGTCAGGATAGTCTACTAGAGTTTTAGAAATAATTTCATACAGTTCGATTTCCGCATCATATTGAGATTTACAGTGAGGAAAATAACAGCAATACACTCGCGACACTTTAGATTTTGTCAAAGGGCCGCATAGTAGAGACACTTCTATCACCTCAGCGGCTGCGTTTGGCATTGGCAAAATAGTAACTCCTCGCACAGATAGTCTGCGGTAAACGGCTATAAGTACTCCACCGCCCAGCTTATCGTTTCGAGTATCGTAATCACGGTCCCATCGCATCACGTTATATCGAGAGTCAAAAAGCTCCGCGTCAAATATACCCGGCATCAGCCAAGTCTCACTCAGGCAAATCAGATCATAATCAGCAATCATTAAATTTCTATAAAATAAATTGGTTTTTGTTCGCATACCGCGAACGTTCTGGTAGTACACATTCATTACATTCATTACATTCATTACATTCATTACATTCATTACATTCATTACATTCATTACATTCATTACATTCATTACATTCATTACATTCATTACATTCATTACATTCATTACATTCATTACATTCATTACATTCATTACATTCATTACATTCATTACATTCATTACATTCATTACATTCATTACATTATTGTTATGAGCTATCGGGATAAATTGAGTATTGGTTCTTATTATAATTTCTTAAAAAATTAGAGCACAACTGCCTCAGCAAATAGAGATGCCTGGAATACTGAGTACCAAAATTATTATACTTAAAAGAGACACCTAAACTGCAACAATGAGAGTGACGCCCGGACTGGTTTGGATTTTGAGACCTACAATAAAATTTGGGACAAACATTTCGACAACAAAGCATGCAATAGGAATTTAGCGGTAGACCAATAATGCTTATCTTATCTTGTTTAAATCAGCCTCATTGCAGATGTGAATAACAGGGCTGGATTCAGTGCGTCGAGCTTTTATGCAGCAATTCTTAACCCAGACGAAAAGGTAGCCCTTTTCTGAGGCGAGCTTTTTAGTGTTTTGTAATAATGATTTATATTTGCTCGTTATATTTTCATTAAAATAAATTGGCGAGTCTTTACCAGTGAAGCCGAAACCACAAGCTTTTAATTTTTGTTTTTTATCGTAGCAAGAAAGTCGTCCTTTTTGTAGCGGGCCAGGAATCGTACTACTATGGGCTTAACTCTCCTCATTGCTCCTGGGAGCCACTCTGGTAACAAAGTCGATATCAGTAGCGACATTCAAAGGGGACCCGGTTCGTTCTGCAATCACTTTGAGAATGTTCAGTAAGTTCTCGTCTTTCTTTTCCGGTATTCCATAGATTTCAATGTTGGATCTTCGAGACCATTGCTCCCGGTCCTCACCCTGCTGTTCAATTTTACCTAGCGACTCTCTCAGGTGATGTTGTTCGGCTATCTGTGAAGACAATACCTTCAATTCGCCCTCGATATCCTTAATTTAAGGATCTTCTTAATCTTATGATTGACATTGTGCGCAATCGAACCCGAACAATAAGGTTCAGTAGCCAACTGTCAAGAGCGTACTCAAGAAGGGCACAATGCTTATTTAAGCAGAAACCCTTTCCCACAGAGCAGAAACAGAAGTCTTTTCACGGCAGATGATTCGGCATAGATTCACGATAGATGGTGCGTTCGTGTTGAAAATTTGAATTAACAATTGCCATCTATCGACAGCAGCCGGCACCGACTGCTAACGTGCCTTGCGAAGCACGGAACCGCTCGGAAAAATGCCACTAGCGTCTTAGAACGGTCACCCACCCATGCACTGAGCACGCCCTATGTTACTTAACTTAATGATTCATTTGTGGCTTTTTTTGGGGTTCCGTCCCTCATAAGGAAAAAACGGAGCCTATAGCACTTTTAAAGAATCAGTTTGTTTTCTGTTTTTTTTTTCTTTTTTGATCAGTCCGTCCGTTCGTCCGTCTGTTTGACAAGAGGGCTGTGAAAAAATCAAACCTTTGACAAAAACCAGATACGGCCATGTTTGATACCAAAAAACTATATTTTCATACTCAAGATAATCAAAATTTATAGGGTACCTACTTTCCGTTGTCTTAGGCATGTCTCACAATACAAATACAGGAAAAATTTTAAAAGCTATACATTTAGCAATTCATAATAAAAATAATCTTTGAAGTAAGAGAAAGGGTGGGAAAAAACTGCAAGACTAAACTCCTGAACTATTTATAATAAGTTTGTAATTCTTGAACTAAAACTTTCGTAAGCCCAACACATTGTAAACTTTTGTCCGGATCAACTTACGGGTGTTGAATGGGAGCGAAACCTGGTCGGACTTGATAAAACAACAACCGTAAGTTGATCCGGACCAAAAGTTTACAAGTTTGTAATTACCTACAAGTTGCTACGGAACCCTAGGCAGGTGAGTGCGACTCGCACTTGTCCGGTTTATAAATTGTTGGCATAGGTGACCTTCCTGGAACCCCTTAGCAAACGGAGACCGAGCGGCCCTTCTGTTGTCAATATATTTATTTTGTGCTCACTCAAGTTAACCCTTCAATATAACGACCCCATTCGTTGAATAATTCAATAGGCGTTGCCAAAATATGATGTCTTGTTGAAATGTTGAAAAGCCGATAAAAAACCTCTTTTCATCCCAAGCTTGAGTGCTTTGAATCTTCACGCGCTATTCACGGTGTTTTGATTTGGATTTTCATGAGCTTAAGTTAGCTTTAGGATTTTCACAATGAGGAATTTGCACTAAAAATGTTTAATAGAATAAGTGAGTCAAGGTGCCATCATGTGTAGAGCCATTGGCATCATGATTGCTGCGATGTCTAAATATATACATAGAAAAAAGTTACGTGCCAAAATAAAGAATTAGCTGCTATTGTACTGAGATGGCTTTAATTGTTGAAAATATCCTCCTACAATATGTGGATATGGTCAACTTCACATTTTCGAGTATGCATAACTATGAGTCATAATTATGTATTCAAAAAAGTGGGGTTCCATTCATAGTTACAAAAACTCTCATAATGTCAAAAACGCCAAAATCGCAAAACAACTCTGTTCTGTCTGTGCCACAATTAAGTAGTTATCAGCTCTATCAAAGTAAGGAAAAGCTGATATTTTATTTCGCGATTTTGGACGTTTCCTCTCAGTGAAGCTGTCCAAATTTATATGAGGGTTTAGAGCTTAGACCTTAGTTTAGACCTTGTATAGAAATACACAACTGCTTTTCTATTGAAGTACCTAACGAACCTTTATCAGCAGGTAATAAAACTAAGACACAAAAGCCTACCTACGGCCTATTCTATCGGTTTATTTCAACGAAATCCACCTAGGTAATTTATATTGACGCCGTGAGTTTCCATACATCGACAACAAAGACTATTGTAGGTCCTAGCAAAAGTCGACTACAATAGGAGAATTTCGCTTAGAAGTATTACGAAGAAAACGTTACTAGTTAAATATTTTTTGCTTGAACATTTGTAGCAAAGGTCTGGTTGTAAGAATTAATTTAGGCATTTTTGTAGTTATAGGTCTATAAATATTAGCTATTATCAATATTGAATGTTGTTGTCAATAGTAAGTTTTTTTCTCTCTCCAGCCGCGGATCGAACCCGGGACCTCTCGCATAGTAAGCAGATGCGCTAACCGCTACGCCACAGAGGTCGTCAAAATAAAAGATCTGAAAATTGTAGATTTGTAATCAAATCATAAGAAAGTAGTCTCTGAAGGTCGGGAAAATCTCGGAAAACACTGTGAGTACAGAACCCTCGACGGACTTGCTCTTAATCGTCTTTTTTTAGAGAAGACCTGTACCCTTTGGTCAAGAGAATAGGTCGGGATTATCCTTTCTTTCAAAGTGTTACACACTTATTTTTCCGCGAACCCCATTTATTATTCTCTTTCTCCTTACTTTACTTTCTTTTTTTTAATTCCAAATGATAATGTAAAACTGTGGGTTAGCTGAAGCTTTTCGCAAGTTATTTATTACATTATTGTAAACAACATTTTTTCATTTTATGTTACAATGCAAATGTTCGTAGAGTAATTTTTTTATTATTGACATTTTTGTATGAATTTATAATATTTTTATGGTTTTAGGTATTTATATTTTTATTGACATTATGTGATTTAATTTTTGAGTATTTGTATAATTTTATTGATTTTAATTTATAATGTAGTTGGTAATTTTATTAATTTATAATTTAATTTAAACACTTTGTGTTTTCGTACTTCACTATCGCAGTAGGCCACCCTGTAATGATAGTTGTAAGTGAGGTGAAATAAATAAATAAAAAAAAAAAAAACATTTTTACTAATAAAATTGCAACGGCCGTTTTACATGACAGTGGATTTTTTTTACAAAAAATGATGGAGAGCATTTTTTTTATTATTGAAGCTTAACATAAACTTAACTTAGCCTATTATGCTTATGTCATGTTTTGTGACTGATGCCAGTACAGTTGACAGCACATCATCCTATACACCCATGCACTCTAGTCCGTTGCATTACGGGCGACTTTGCAACTAAAATGTGTAGGTTGACGTGCTTTCGACTGTACGTTATAAAATAAAAGTGCGATTCGATGGATGATGTTTGTATAATTACATATACGTATGTACGTCATATCCTACTTTTATTCAATATAATGCCAACGGTTCTATGTTTCCCCAATAACTACTTAATCAATAGTCAGATGTTTATAAATAAAAATTAAATGGATTGGAGTGAGTATCGGAACAAAATAAGCAAAATTTCTAAAAGAAGAAAACTAAGTTAGCTGTTTTTGTTGAGAAATCTCACTAGATGGCGCTATTTTGTGTCTATGATAAATATATAAAAAATAACAGAAAATTAAAAAACCTAAATAAAAATAACGAAATAACACAACAATTTCATGGCAGCATTCACACAAAATATAACATAATACAGCCTATAGGCTTACGCTCCACTGAAAGCTATAGGCTTCCTCTTAGAGCAGTTAAAGCTTTTGTCTGTTGAGAAATTATTTCAGGCACATGTAATTTATAAAAGGAACAGTCACTCTAGCTAACAAGACATTAATATGAGCTGAAAGTACGCGGAACATTTTCTTGGCTCGTAATCAGATTTCCTTGAGTACAGCGTACGTGAAACGTTACACACCATTCGACTCTCGCTCTTATTGCGCTACAGACAAGTAGCACGCCTAGTACATTATAAAATACCTAAGCCAGACAGTATGGCGCGTGCATTTACTAATGGTGGCTATAAATTATGACGATGGCCAATGGACGAAGAGTAGTGGCTTTAAGTACGTTTTAAGGGCTCCGTAACCACGTTAAATGCGAGCTCTATTCAAGTTTTTTGTAGAACGTCCGCATAAATATTACATATCCTTTGGCGTTGCAAATAATTATATTATCGTCGGCTAAAGTCGCAACCCTCTTAAGTCCGTTGAAATATAATTTACAGGAGGCACAAAACTTTACCATGGAAATATTATGTATGAAGTCTAGGAAGGCTTGCTCTGATTTTCACGTTTATCGTCGAACGTTAAACGTATCAACCTGACAGCGGAAAAAAAATACGTGCATTATGTATGAAGTCTAGGAAGGCTTGCTCTGATTTTCACGTTTATCGTCGAACGTTAAACGTATCAACCTGACAGCGGAAAAAAAATACGTGCATTAAAATCGCCATCTTAAACAGTACTGAACGGGGGAAATACTTGGTTTCGTCGTCATTATCAACCCATTATGTCCCCACCAAGGGGCACGGGTCTCTTCCCTGAAGACGGTATAGGCCATACTCCACCACGGGAGCACGTCCGGATTGGTGGAGGCTTGTAAGACTAGTGGCTGTTCTTACTGTCAGAAGTTTTCAAGCCGCCTCTCCATCTATCGACGGCAACCGGCACCAACTGCTTAACGTGCCTTGCGAAGCACGGAACCGCTCGGAAAAATGCCCCAGCGATAGTCATAGACGGTGACCCATCCATGAACTGAACGCGCCGTAAGTTGTTTAACCTTAGTGATCGTTTAAGATCACTCAGGCAGCCCAGGCTACGAGCGATTCAATACTTGGTCTGCGTCTTGCAAGATTGCGGTATGGAGTTCCAAGGTATTATAGTTTTCTTTTTATAATTAAACGGATTTTTTTAAATTTAGGAGTTTTTCTATAGAACGGAGTTAAGAGGTTTGCGACTTTAACCGACGTTATTTATTTATAGTATATATTTTATTCAAGCTCTTTGACGGTGACAGCAATTCGCCTTTGGAATAGCTTGCCTCTCGACATCTGACAGGCCCCAACACTTGAAACATTCAAAGCTAATCTTTTTAATCACTAAATTAAGTAATTATCTTATTTTAACTTATAAGTAGTATTCACATGTATACATCACATTATCATTATAAAAAGTTGTATGTTATACCTATGTATTTATTTATTTATATACCTAGGACTAAATAAGTAATAGTATAATTTAATATTCAAGTTGCACTACCTGTAAATGTTTCATCGTTACCTAGGTTAGTTGGAAGAGAATGCTAAGTATCATAAAGCTCGTCTATGTGCAAAACTTGTGTTTTAAAGCAATAAAGTCTTTAATAATAATAATAATAAATATAAGGCAAACAACATGGATCCGCTACAAAGCCGTTGTTGCAACAAATGTTGCTACGATTTTTTTCCCACTGCCTCATAGGTTCGAAAGCTTATGGACTCGAATGACGTGTTCGCGAAAAACGCTGTTTCGAAAAACATTTTCACTGCCTCATACGCGCATTTTTGTTTTTGACCCCTCAGGCCTAGGAATTTTCACTTGCACACTTTGGTACCCCCAACGCGATTTAAGAATTGTGTTAAGCACACTCTTTGCAAAAAAGCTTATTATAAAATCAACGATTATTTAGAAGACAAGGACGTATAGCATTAAATAGTAGTTTAATATTAAATTAAATCAGAGGATAAATGTGTCTAGTGTTCAACACATCCAAGATATTATTTTGTATGTTTTATTTGTATTAGCTTTAAGGTGATTTGAGAAAAGATGGTCAGAGTGGAGTTTTTTTTTAGCTGCCTTTTTCTCCACTACAGACGGCCCCAAGGCAGCGGCTAACGTTATACATGACTGTATGTACATTGACATTCAACAAGCAGAATGTAAATTCTTTACATTGAAATAAATTCTTGATTCTTGATTCAATCACCGAGGACCCGCTGGCGCATTCCGTCAGGCCTTGTAGACCCTCTTGTGTCAAGTGCCATTGCAAGACCGACCATAACATAAGTAATCATTAAGTATGTATGTATGTAAGGCACTTCGAAGATGATACAGACCATAGATTCTATGGTCAGATTGTATTTTTGATCCCGTTTATGCTATGATGATGCTGACAATGATGCCACAATATAGACGTTGATTTACAAATTAAGTTTTTTATGATAAAATAAGTACTTAATGATTTCTTATGTTATTTTTTGTAAATGATGTAAGCTGTGGTTAAGATTCTATGGTCTGTATCATCTTCAAAGTGCCGTCGCCGCCGCTAGAGGGTCTACAAGGCCTGACGGAATGCGCCAGCGGGTCCTCGGTGATTGAATCAAGAATCAAGAATTTATTTCAATGTAAAGAATTTACATTCTGCTTGTTGAATGTCAATGTACATACAGTCATGTATAACGTTAGCCGCTGCCTTGGGGCCGTCTGTAGTGGAGAAAAAGGCAGCTAAAAAAAAACTCCACTCTGACCATCTTTTCTCAAATCACCTTAAAGCTAATACAAATAAAACATACAAAATAATATCTTGGATGTGTTGAACACTAGACACATTTATCCTCTGATTTAATTTAATATTAAACTACTATTTAATGCTATACGTCCTTGTCTTCTAAATAATCGTTGATTTTATAATAAG
Source organism: Yponomeuta plumbellus (assembly GCA_947310845.1). Classification (NCBI taxonomy): domain Eukaryota; kingdom Metazoa; phylum Arthropoda; class Insecta; order Lepidoptera; family Yponomeutidae; genus Yponomeuta; species Yponomeuta plumbellus. Next base: position 3,706,364 of record OX371204.1, read on the forward strand.
CTTTTTTGCAAAGAGTGTGCTTAACACAATTCTTAAATCGCGTTGGGGGTAACTCTAATATAACTTGGGGTATCTTGTTGTAGAACCTTATACAGTGCCCCATAAAGGAAGTATTAACTTTTGCAAGTCTAAATCGTGGAAATGACAATTTATGTTTATTCCTAGTATTAACGTTATGATGGCTACCAAGAGTTTCGAAGTCCTTAATATTTTTCCGAACGTACATAATATTTTCATAAATGTATTGGCTTGCAACTGTTAAGATGTTAGTTTCTTTGAAAAAATCTCTTAGCGAGTCCCTACTACCTAGCTTGTAAATAAATCGGATCGCTCTCTTCTGCAAGATGAAGATAGTCTCAATGTCGGATAGTCTCAATCTCAATGAGGGGTTAAAGTTCTATTCAACCACTTCTTAATACAAGGTCACCGGCTATTAAGTTTTTATGTACTAAAATTTTCCATTTTTCGATTCTTTTTCATTTTAAAAGTAAACCTTGAAAAACTATTGTAATTTTGAAAGTATGACACTTCGTTTAGTTACTTTTAATCGTAACTTTTCATTGATACTTGAACAAAAAACAGAATAAAATGGGCTTTTGGTGCATTTATGGCGAGAGCAAATAAAAATCACTTGCGGTTCACTTGAAGGCTGTATTAGAAGAAGAAAATTTGACAGCTGTCACACGACAGACCACAGACAATGCACGTTCGTAAATCAAAAAGAAAAAGTTAATGTTTCATTGATCTAAACATACTCTTAACACAGAAAAATCAACATAAGACATTCTTGTATTACATATAACCAGTGGACTGTATATTTTATAGGTTTTTTTTTAAATCGATAGTACATATTATTTATTAATTAATGACTTACTCATTAAAAACTATGCGAATACAAGTTACAGTCTGACATTACTGTGTAAATTAAACATGACAACCATCATTGGGTAAGTAAGCTAATTTTAATGTAATTACAATGCTTCTAAATTTTATTTATACTTAGGTAATTACTTACAAATAAAAAATCCAAAAGTTTATTTAGTCTCAAGTTTGCTATCAACTAACAAAAGTTTATAAGAAACAAATGCAAATTAAACCACCCTTTTTGGTTTTGAAAATCTTACTTACATCTAAGCACTTAGGTAAGTACTTTAGTTACAATATTATATAAGATAACATGCAATTATTTGCAATTACATATTTAAGTGTACTGGTAAGCACCTATATTATAACTAGGTAGGATACAAAACCAATTACTTTCTCTGTAAAAGTATAAGCAAACTTATAATAACACAGTTGGCTGTGACATCTTATACTAAACTTAAGCTTATACTATAGCTTAAGTTGGCACTCATGGCTATTGTATTACTTAGAATAATTTAATGTTTAAATTTTTATAAATATTTGTGGCATAGTTAGCTGAAGTGTTAACATTGAAATTAAGTTATGGTTCAATAGGCAATATACAAATTTTTGTAATGGAAGTGGTGTGGCATCTACCATTAGCCTTTTTAACCTCTAAAGCTCTAACTTTGCAATCATTTCCAGGAAATACCTTAGTGACTCTAGCCATGGGCCACATCATGGGAGCTGTGTCTAGCTCTCTGAGGATAACAAGAGATCCTACTTTAACATTAGGTACACTATCCTTCCATTTTGGACGATTTTGTAACACATTTAGATATTGTTTAGACCAGTAGGTCCAAAACCTTTGTTGTAATGCAGTACATTTATTCCAGAATTTTATTTTATTTTCAGGCATGTTCGTGAGATTCTGATCCGGTATACATGTAAAAGGGGCTCCAGTCAAGAAATGGCCAGGCGTCAAAAATGAAAGATCTTCAACGTCTGATGACATTGGAGTTATTGGCCGTGAATTTAAAATACCTTCAATTTGAACCAATATTGTATAAAGTTGTTCATAAGTAAATATATGAGAACCTAAAATTATTTTCAGGTGATGTTTTATACTTTTCACGGCGACCTCCCACAACCCAGCTAAAACTGGAGAATAACTTGGAATAAAATGAAATTTAATACCTAAAGTGGCAGTTTGATTTTGTACTTGTGACTGATGGTCTTGAGAAGTATTTAACTTATAAAGTTCAGTTAACTTTGTCCTGGCAGACTTAAAAGTACTTGCATTGTCACAATACACATCAGTAGGACAGTTTCTTCTAGATATGAAACGTTTAAAGGAAGCCAAAAACGCGTCTGTGGTGAGATCTGACACTAGTTCGATGTGGATAGCCTTTGTTACAAAACACACATAGACAGCAATATAGCCCTTAGTTGATATAACGCTCCTCAATCTAGATTGCTTAATCATGATAGGTCCAGCAAAATCAATACCTACTTTTTGAAATGGCCGGCTAGCTTGAAGCCTGTCAGCCGGCAATGAACCCATTAGCTGTTTCGCTGTTACACCTTTGAGGCAAAAACACATAAGGCACCTATGAATATATTTTTTTACAGTTCTTAACCCATTGATAATCCAATAAGTTAAATTTAAGCTACTCAATACATGTTTTTGACCAGCATGAAGCAGTTTTAAGTGTTCATTTTCTATTAACAATTGGACAAGTTTTGATTCACTAGGCAAAATTGTCTGATGTTTTTGGCTGTAGGGCAAGGATGAGTGTTGTAACCTACCACCAACTCTCATAATGACATTAGCATCGAGAAAAGGGGTTAAGCCCTTTAAGTTGGGACGATACTGGCTTGTCAGCTTTTAGTGAAGCAATATCTTGTTTGAAATACAAATCTTGTTCATTTTTTATTAACAATTGCAGAGCATGATTTTTTTCAGAAAATGTCACAAAGTTTTCTTTTATTTGTTGAGAACCTGGCTTAGTGTTTCTAACAAATCTTATAATGTAAGCAAGGACCCTAGTTGCCTTATTGATACTAGAATATTTATCCAATACAGATGAAAACAGTGAAACCATGTTACCTTGTGATGCTGCACAAACCACTTTTCCACACCTCTTTATGCTTAATTTTACTTCTGGCAAATCCTCCATTGTAAGAGTATCAAAACTGAAATCATTGAAATTGTAATCTGAGTTTAACAGACACTGTGGGCCTGACCACCACAATTCATTACCTTGTAACTCGCTAGGGTTTACCCCCCTACTTAAGCAATCCGAAGGATTCTGATTTGTGTTGATGTATAACCACTGGTTATACTTATCAATTAAATTGTAACGCTCAGCCCAGTCCAGTGCCATGTCAAGCCAGCCATAGCCAAGCCAGCCATAGCCAAGCCAGCCACAGCCAAGCCAGCCATAGCCAAGCCAGCCATAGCCAAGCCAGCCATAGCCAAGCCAGAGTAGCCGTGACGGCAGCATACGTCACCGCCGCGCGCCGCCCGTTTGCCCCACCTCGCTCGCACCGGCCGGTTGCGAGGGTGGGAGAAACAACGCCTGCCTATTTAAGCCGTTGCAAATCTTGGATCGGCTCTTTTCCTGTTGTAATTATTTAATAGGTCGAAGCTCTGCCCAATTAAATTTCTATTTGATTAACTTTGTCGTTCGAGTTCCTGCCCTTCTTTACAAAATTGATTTTATTGGCTACATAAGCATTCAATTTTGCAGGTTCGGTTTTCAACCAATCCAATACTACCTGAGAGTCACTGAAGAGATGCACAGAATGAATAGAAACTTTCTTACTTAGAGTATCATATACTCTAGCAATTACTTTCGATAATAGCAAGGCAGCATTTAATTCCAAGCGTGGCACTGATAATTTACTGTCCTTTCGGGCAATTCTAGATTTGGAACAAAGAAGTGACATAGTCACATTCCCCAACTTATCAGTGACTCGCAAATAAATTGCAGCGCCATAGGCCTTAATTGAAGCATCACAAATCCAATTAATTGTGCAGTCTCTTGATTATCTATGCATACATTACGTTTAACTTTAATATGTGATATGTTTATTAAATCATTATAGAAGTGCATCCATTCTTTTTTTAGAGTGAGTAGAGGGAGAACTGAATCCCAACCGACACTAGCTTGCCACAGCTTTTGTATAATGACTTTGGCTTGAACGAAAACCGGTCCAGCAATGCCTAGAGGGTCATAAAATTGACTTATGAAACTCAAAATGTGTCTTTTAGTTTTAGGAACTTGTTTAGGGACTGGGCAAGACATTATGAAGGAATCTGTATCAATATCGAATTTAATTCCTAAAGTTTTGATACTCATATCTTTTTGCAACTCCTTCTCCCCAGAAACCTGCTGTTCTATTGAAATATCTTTGAGAATCTCCTTGTCATTGCTCGACCATTTATGGAGTTCAAAACTTCCTTTTGAAAGTAATTGAACTAATTGATCCTTGGTTTGAATTAACTTACTTTTGCTATTGTCAGTATGCAAAATGTCGTCTACATAAGTAGAATTCAATAAAACTAAAGCGGCTCTTGGGTATTGTTCTTGGAACTTGTATGCTAGTTTATTTAAACATCTTGTGGCTAAGTATGGTGAATTTTTTAAGCCATATGTAACCGTATTCAGCTGAAGGCATTTAACTGGCTCATCTACAGAGTCTCGCCACAGAATATTCTGCAGTGATCGTTGCTCTTGAGTCAGAAGTATGTTGCGGAACATGCGCCGTATATCACATACAAAAAAGTACTTGTTCAGTCTGAATGAAAGCAAAATGTCAAACAATTCTGGTTGAACTATGGGTCCATTTAACAAAATATCATTTAAGGATACTTTGTTGCTAGTTTTCATTGAACCATCGAAAACTATTCGCAATTTAGTGCTGACTGCCTCTTGTTTGATCACTGGGTGATGAGGTAGAAAATAGACAGCATCTTTGGAAAGATCATATTGAGAAATATCAATATAAGTTGCATGCCCTAAGGCGATGTACTCATGTATGAATTGTTGATATTCTTTGAATAATTGATGATCATTCTGTAATCGTTTTTCAAGATTAAGAAATCTTTTCATTGCTAAGCATAATGAATCTCCTAAAACATTGTTCACATCGTAAATTGGTACTTTAATAGGCATTGAAACTACAAATGTATTGTCAGTTAACTGAATAGTTTCTTTAAAGTACTTTTCGCAATACTTCTGCTCAGACGTATGTTCCGCAAATACCTCAGGCACTGATTCTGTTTGCCAAAAACCGCTTAAGGTTTCATTGATGTCCGACTTACATTCGTGGCAAAGTAAACCAACAGTGGCTTGTGAGGAGTGAAGTTGGGGAGGTTGCCACCTACCACGTAGCCAAATTGTGTGTGGAGGACCCGTGGCTGTGCAGCATCACCTTCCAGTAGCTCCTCAGGCTGCGGCAACAGCGACTGAAAAACGACATCGGCAGAAAGTAAAATATCTATCTTGTTTGTGATGTGAAAGGAGTTGTCGGCTAGCTTTATATTTTCTGGTATATGGATACCGGTTTTATCAAATGTGTTCTGTGGCAGATGGGTTGTAATATCATCTACCACTAAGCAATTTTTAGTGACCATGTAAGGATCTTTGACCTTTCTTCTTTTTGTTCAATATTGAAAATACCTACAATATCTGTAGAATTAGGCAATATTGGTGTGCCTATTTTCTTTGCAAGTTCTGTAGTAATTAAAGAAAATTGACTACCTGTATCTAAGATGGCCCTAGCAATAATCTTTTCGCCTCCTTTGCAGATTAATTTGACTTTTGCTGTTGGCAACAACACTTGATCGCCACTGAAGCATGACAAAAGGCATGGTCATAAGACTTTATCGCCTGCTTTTTTGATCACTTTGTGATCACTATCCTAGTGCAAAAGAGAATTATGGCTCTGCTTACATTGCTGACATTTGAAGTAGAATTTGCATCTATTTTTGTGTGCATTTAGGCAAATTTTGCACAAAGCGTTGCTATTAACAAATTTGAGCCTTTCATCCACTATGGCCAACGTAAAACTTGGACAAGAAAATAACTTGTGATTGGACTTACCACAGTATAGATATTTCACTTCCTTGGGAACTGCATTGGATACATGGCGGGAGGACGCAGCAGCAGTAGCAACTACAGCAGCCCGGAGAGGCACCGAAATGCTGGGCGTCTCACAGTCGTCAGTGTTTTCCAAAGCAAAGGCACGTTGCTCTAGGAAATTTAAAAAATCGCACACTGTAGGCTGTGTATTTTTGTCATGCTGTAGGTAATAAGCTTTGGTGCTCCCTGCGTCTATTTTTCGTAATAATATACAAACAAGCAAGCTGTCCCATTGGTCTACAGTTTGTCCTAAGTTTTTTAAGGCAGCTGTGTGTTGTTTCACTTGTGAAATGAAAGTGCCACGACATTGGATTGGCTTCCCATGCTAGCCAAATCAAATAAAGTGAATATGTGCTCAAAGGTTATCCTATAAGTGTTGTCATACCGAGTTTTCAAAATACTTAATGCCTCGGAATAGCTAGATCCCACCACAGGTAAGTTTTTTTTATCAGATCGTAAGCTTCCCCTTTCAGAAAACTGCGCAAATAGAAGAACTTTTGTACCTCAATTATTGTTTTGTCATTGTCAATGAGTGCGGTAAACATTTCAATGAAGGGACGGTAGTTAATGTATGTTCCATCAAAGGGTTCTATTTGTACATTTGGTAACTTAAGCTTTGAAACTGACCCAGTGATAGCTGTGGGGGCAGCAACTGTACGTTGCTTCCTATCAGCTAATTCGGATAGAATGTTATCAACACAGAAAAAAAAGCAGTTTTCAGTGCTGGTTGGATCTTCGCCATCGTTTATAAGAATATTTAGGGTTTCGTACTCACCAAAAGCAGCTTTTGCCCTTTCCTCTAATAGGCTGAGCATCTGTTCAGATGTTCTTTTCAGAAACTCTGGGTTCAACTTATTTTTCAGCCGTGTGAGAGTGGCTTTGCATGTACCACGCCTGACCACTTCGCTAACATATTTTTGTGGGGGTGCCATAGTTTTAACTTTGTGTTAGGCCGCCGTGACAAGTAAATAAATTCAAGCTGAATCACAAATTCAATAAACTTAAGCAATATGAACAGAATGAAATCCGCGCTACATACAACACTCAGGCGAAGAAAAAAGAATATGGCCGCTTGGCATAGTTTAGGAAGAAACAGCGCGGCGTGGTGCGTGGGTGGCGGGCGGCGGAAAAGCTAGCGCGAGCGCGGCGCCACTGTAGTAAAACTCCAAACTTGACCGTAATCCTGACCAATGCCGAGCCGTAGAATTACTTGCCACTTCCGGACGGGTACAAACAACAACCGCTATTGGCTGTTGTCAGTTCGCTTCAATGTTGTCGGCACTGGTACCGAGGCGATGAGAACACGATGAGAACCCCACCGACCGACCAATCGCAACACGATGGCGGACGAAGTGATGGCGTATGGGCAAAACTTGCACATGCAATAGGCGTATTTTATATAACACGTAACTGCACTTATCTCTTCTCGTTACACTTCCGCTTTTTTTTTGACAGGACCATGAACAAAAAACAGAATAAAATGGGCTTTTGGTGCATTTATGACGAGAGCAAATAAAAATCACTTGCGGTTCACTTGAAGGCTGTATTAGAAGAAGAAAATTTGACAGCTGTCACACGACAGACCACAGACAATGCACGTTCGTAAATCAAAAAGAAAAAGTTAATGTTTCATTGATGTAAACATCAATAAATTTAGTGATTGTTATTTAAATCGCGTTTATCGATATATGACAGTTTTTACTTCTGAAGCAAAAACTCTCACTAATTTACGAGCAGGATAGAATCGTTCCAATCTGCGGATATAAAATCTATCGATTTCATTCAGTGGCCAAAAAATTAAGCCAACTAAATCCCGCATCGATATTCCCACAATTACATTGAGTACTTGGCTTCGCGCCAGCAGCCTGGACATCATTGTCATATCTCAGATTTTTGCTAACGGTTATGTTACTATACTCGTACTGACCGCCTGTTTCAGTCTTGAAATTGCAATTAAATAAATGCTTTGATGACTTCTGTGGCGAAGCATAGAATGATACACATAGAACGATAGAAAAACTTAACTACACGACCCGAAAAAGTACTCACAAAATGAGAGAGAGAGAGAGAGAGAGAGAAATAATTTATTCAACGGCACAATACTAAAAACATAACAAAACAACAAATACATATACACTGCAATAAATAAAAAAAAAGAAAATAAAAAATAGACATCATGAACCAAAACTTTCTTATTTTAAAAATTTAAACAAATGAACAAACAAACAGAGAAAAAAATAAACATAATAATATTCAAAATCGAACAGTTTGTCTAAAAATATAAGAAACCGGAAGTGAATATTTACTAATAGTTTTATTGAAAAGTCGAAACATTACCTACTTATATTTTATTGAAGCACAATACCTCGTGCTTCAATAAAATGCAAACGTACATACTACGTTTGAGTACATACTTCAATACAAACGCACGAAAACACAATCCTCTTTTAATTTCCCGGTCGGAGAAAAAGAACAACCGCTCTAATTGTTGGCAGCCAAATTCTTTGGCCTTCTTCTAGTTTGTAAGGCACGGAAGGAAACCGAAAGTAAGTTACCGTGAGTTCACGTGCGCCTGATTACTTTCGCATAGAATACTCATCGAAGCAAGTTATTAGGGGCCGATTCAGCGTCGTGTAACTTTGCGACAGATATTACTCGTCTTGTGAGATGTGACGTACATTTTTATTTCCTCGTAACATGTAAAATATTATTCTACTTTTTATTATTATTTTATTGTATTCAACTGCACTGCATTCATTGCGAGGCTACGCCCCAGTTCGGCCAAGCCGAAGCAGCTTTGTGAAATGCGTCAACCCTCTGATCACGAGGCCAACGCAAGCGAGGTGCAACCTCTGGGCCCAGGCGGTTTCCTTAGCTACCCCGTTTGTGCCGCTGTCGGAGAGTCTCCCGCCTGGACATAAATTGCCCTGGGCAATATGGAAATCTAAACTGGCTGCGAACCCGTATTGGCCGAAGTAAGGATAACATGTCCAGGTGGGGGTTTGCGGATCTCGCCAGCGACAATTTGAACTGCCTGTGAGGTACTACCCAGACGATGGACCATCTCCCATCGTGCCCTGCGTCCCCTAACACCTGCACTCAGGAGGACCTAATGACTGCAAGTGATAAAGCAGTCAGCGTCGCAAAGTTCTGGGCCGCAACTGTCTAGTAGACTTAATTGTTTGCCATCGACACGCTAAGAAGAATTGAATTCTTGAATCACTTTTTGAGACGGTATCAGTCATTTTGACTTTGTATTTTCCTTAAAATTACTTTAATTTGTTTTGTGTGACGTGACAGGAATCATAGAGGTAAGTATCGATTATGTAGCGCGACAAAGCGATTGAATTATCACCATCGTTTTTTAACAGCTCTGATTAAGAGGATAACCTCGTCCAAATTGACTATGTTGTACGATTTCATTATTGTTATTTTTTTGTTAGAAAAAGGGAACCATAGGGTACCAAAGTTGTCTGGAAGAGATCGCTTTTAGCGATAAGACCATCAATTGCATATTAAAAAAAAGGTACATAAGGTTTCTAATGTCTTATTTGTTTTTCTGGTGTGCACAATAAAAAGTTCTAATACTCTCAGTCTCGGGGTCAACTGAGGTACAATGTCATTGGCAAAAAAAAACTATAAGAAGAACACATTTTAGAGAAAACTTAAATTATTTTTTTATTCTCATTAATCCGAGTGGGTACCACAAGACGGACATCGAAGTCGAGGCCGGCCTAGGAGACGTTGGAGAGACGATCTCGACCAACACCAGCCGGAGTGGTCTGAGGTGGCCTAGGACCGAAAACATTGGACTGAACTGGGGGAGGCCTTTGCCCAGCAGTGGGATACAAAAATTGAGGCTACGTAAAAAATTTCTCATTAATGAGACTACTCTCACACAAAGGAGAATGGCAGGCTTCAGTGGAAGTCTCGTACACCTACAAAAAGTCGTGTTGAAACATGAAATATTTACATTTAATAGATCACTGTATAAGAATTTGTTGCATTATTTTTCTTTTTTTTATAAAGTTGGGAGTCATGCTTGTTTTTTTAAGAAGTTTGGAGGTTATGTTACGATCCCGTTTGCTTGACTGTTAGAGATAAATACCTACACAAATAATTGAAACAAAATCATTCTATTATACACACATACGTAATACCTACTATGTACATACATAGGTATATGTATAAATAAACAGTCAGATAAAAAATCAAGAAACATAATTTGAACCAAATACATACACTACTTACTGCTCAACTAGCAACAGCAGTTTTCTACGTGTTAATCCACTTTCTCATGTTCGAGGATACTTTAGAACTCTCACCATAGTCATAGTCTACTATTACTACATAATATACTACATCTATATTAATAATTTCGTTCGGGTCTACGGAAGACTCAAACGATATGCACACCAAATGAAAGAGCGTAAAAAAATAGTTGATCTGAGTCGACAACATATGGGCGGAAAATTCGTATTATCGAGCAGCATCAATATAAAAATTATTAAATTCAACAATGGCGTTGCTAAGTAAACATGTCAATGTCATCATTGTTGTGTTAGTGTCACAAGTTTTCATTGTGAACTGTTATGGCCGATTTACATTATTTTAGTGTTTAGGAGAGTGCTATAATACAATTAGAGAGGCAAGTGCATTAGTACATTACTAAACGTTCGAGTGAACGTTTATATTTCTTCCAGTAGAGTGTCACTTCGTCGACGTCGCGAAATATGCGCTATCCTACTCAAAATACTATGAGTTTTAATGGAACATATAAGTAAGTTTGATAATTCGAGTTATTGAAAACAACACGCATCCGTCACGGGTCACTTGCGCACTCTCCTAAAGTTCTCACTAAATTTTTAGTTTATACACAAATAAGTAACGAGGATAGTAACGCGCTCAGGTGTTACTGGATAGAACAATAGAAACCAATTCTATTTTGATTCTAATTGAAAGGCAACTAGAACCGTCCTATACCGTAAAACGTACTAAAGCAAGTGGCGCTTACACGTTTCTACAAAAGCACTCTCCTTAAGAAAGAAAGAAAGAAAAAAAGAAAATTTATTTATTTGATACTCAAAACAAAACAAAAAAACACACACACACAGAGTGCGTACAATAATAAAAAAAATAACACAGAAAGCGTAAAAACGTAAAAATAAATAAACTGTACAACATGAAAATAATAATAAAATACATTAAAGGTTGAGCCCCCAAAATGGGCCCGATTCAGCATAATGTTGCAACAGAGTGTAAAGTAAAGCACTCTCCTAAACACTAAGATAATCTAAACCGGTTCTTTGATCTAATTTGTTAACTCCATGGTGTGTGGAATACCGTGACATCCAAGAAGGTTATTATAATCTGTGCCAACTGAGAAGGTGTAGTAAGGATTCCGTTTTCAGCCATCATGGGGTAAAGTTAAATTTTTTGTAACAAATGTTTTCCGAACATCCGTTAGGGCTAAAGTTTCGTACAGGCCCTGTAAAAATAAATATATAATAATAAAAAAAGAAGGTGTAGTAAGTAATCTGTAGTGTTTTTCATTGGCGGGAAGACAATAATTGACATTGAGTTTTGGAAGGGTCTGAAAAATAATTGAAAAAGGAAATCAAAGTCATAAATTGATCTTTATTGTTTTGCTTAGTTATAGGTACCAATAAACTTATTGAAATGAAAAAGCCACTAGATAAGGAAAATACCAAAAATTAAAATGATGAAGAAAAACGTGGTCAATACAAAACTAAAAGCTGTAAAGCCAAAGAGGGTGAGCTGTCTTTAGTTGATTAGCCAAGTGGATTCTACGTCTCATTGAATACGTCATTAGATTCACTAGCTGTTAAGTTTATGAAGGAAGCTCATTTAGTTAGTAATTTGTGATGAGGTACCCATGACAAAGTTATGATAAGTATCCGATTTTCGCCTTGCATTCCTTCGTGAGTAGCCAGAACATGTCCAAAAGAGTAATAGTGTGCTGGTTCCAATACTGATGTAAGCATGGTAGCGAGATTTGGGTATGGCAGAAGAATCATGAAAGTAGGATTAGTGCAGTACAAATGAGATCCTTAAGAAATATGTGTGGTGTTACTTTGAATGACAGAATACGTAATAGTGTGATCAGAGACCGAGGATGTAGAGAAAGAGGATGTAGTGAGTGACTAGAATTGATAAAAGGAATGTTGCGCTGGTTTGGAGATGTGGAGAGGATGAACGAAGAAAGACTGACAAAGCAAATATATCGGGCGAATGTGAGTGGAAGGGCCGGTAAGGGACGCCCCAGTTGGACATACTTCGACCAAATAGGGGATGTATTAGCAAAGGGCAAGATGAAAAGTACCCGAAACCGATGTGTGTACCTGCAACGACTAATGGATGTCGATGAAGCGAAAGTGATTTGTCAGGATAGTGGCAGGTGACAGTCCGTGGTCTCTGCCTACCCCTCTGGGATACAGGTGTGAGCTTATGTATCTGAATGTATTAAGAGATTTATATCTACTGGTGGTTGATAAATACAGAGGCGTCTACATTTTACCCGAGCGAAGCCGGGTTTTCGTCTAGTACTTGTATAATTCGAATAACAAAAACAACTTCTTCATTTTAAAGATAAAGATAAAGATAAAGAACTTTATTTGTAAAACATGAGTGTGTAAAGATGTAGTGGTTAGATTATGTACAGCATGTTTTGCCTTACAAGGCGTACAAATATTTGGTTTGTTAAATAAAAAAGATCAAATGAAATGTCAAACTTAAATTAGTCAAGCATACAATTATATAAGTCATTGAAATTAAACAATACTATATAAAAGAATAATAATAATCACAAATTTCAAAATATGTAATAAAAATTAAAATTAAAGTCAAAAAGATTCACCGGTGATTAAAAATTGTGCAGAATATTAATTTCAATAGTCATGTAATCATTATTGTTTTTCGGTAAGAAATTGAAGCACTGTATAATAGCATTTGTCAATTAAAAATTTTTTTAGCTTCTGTTTGAACAGGCCCATTTCCAACTCTCGTAGGCTACTTCGCAGTTTATTGTATATTACAGGTCCCATGCAAAATATACTCTTGGCCATTAAGGCAGTGTTTGCTCTACGTAAACATACTTTAGTCTTGTCCCTTTGCATTCTCTGACTAACTTGTGAGACTGGTTTAAAAATATTTGGATTAGATTTTACAAACAGCGCTACTTCAAATATATATAATGATGGCAGGGTTAAGATATGGTGTTCCTTGAAATACGGTCTACAGCTGTCGGTTTGCTTGAGTCGAAACATAGCGCGGATACTTCTTTTTTGGGCCTTGAACGCCGTTTCCCTGTCTGTAGAGTTACCCCAGAATATAAGCCAGTATCTCAACACGGATGCGACAAGTCCGTGGTATGCAGTAGTGATAGCATCAGTATTTGTGATCGGAGCTACTCTATACAGTAAGTAGGAAGAGGAACTAATTTTTTTACACATTTCCGCAATATGTGTTTTCCAGTTCAATTGCTTATCCACAATAAGGCCTAGAAATTTGGTGGATTCTACTTCATCAATTTTAATATTATCATAATTTATATAAAGATCTGCCAAGGGTAGGCGCTGGCTGAACTGCATGAGATTGGTTTTGGACAGGTTAAGGTTAGATGGCAACTTTACCCACCAACTGTTTATTGAGACAGATCTTATCTACATGTAGTACAGAAACGTATGGATAGCGACGCCTTTTCAATCAACTACACTCTTATAATAACGTCATCCAAGAAGTTAGCTGGTCGCAGCACTCCCTCATGGCGAGCATAGCCCAGGTACCAGATGATACTCATCACATGGGAGCAACACCCCATAGTTCTCAGCTCTACAATGCAGTTGCAACAATAACTTATTATTGCTTCTCTGCCACGATTACCTCTTTCAGTACAATTATTTTTTAATGGCACCCCTAGGATTCTGCTAATGTCAAGTTTGTTGTGGAAATGGCAAGTAATTTTTTTTTTTTTATTTTTGCCCGAAGTAGTCCCACAGAACACCTAAAAGATCGTTTCACCTGTTTGGTGTGATGTAGTTCCACGGTAAGATCCTTAATACTATAACAATAAAAGCCAAAATCATTTAACTCATGGGACTTCTTTCGTGAAACGAACTCTACTGATTTTCACTTTTAAATGACAGTTGTTTTTTTTTGGCTTGCAAGAACAATCCATGGCGTTCCGTTTCTGTTTGTAAATTGCGTTTTATTTAATTATTTTCTTATTTTCTTCCCCCTACTTTGAAAAATATATTTGAATAACTGAAAAAAAGAGCCACTTCCGAAATACTAAAGTTGGAAAAATATAACCCCAAAACATTCTTTTAATAGGGTGGTACACCATTTGCCGTTGTCCTTTGATCAAATATTTGTCATATTTCAATATTTATAAGAAAAATATTTAACTTTTCATTAGAACGTATTTATTTTTCTTGAAATAAGATAAAATAAGAATATTCTTTGAAATCTGTTTTTTTTAATTAAAAAAGTCGTCTTTAATTACAGGTTACTTTTGATTGTGCTATTAAAATAATATTCCACGTATCTTTGCCAGTATAAGTCAAATTTATTGCGGCTGAAATAGACCGACTAAAGTCCGAAAACAACCTTCCAAGTTGCTACGAAAGCCAGTTTAGGAGTGCAAGTGCATCTAACTAAGTTTCCCAGTTGCTGCGGTTAAGTCTGTTATAGCCCCACGCATGGACTTGTCTTTGTCTAAAATTATTGCACCATGTTTTAAGACGATGCAGGAGTTAGAAGCCTTATTAACTTAGATCTGGCTTAATTATATTGTAATTAACGTTTATTAAAGTTACGGTTATTAAAGTAGAATCACTCGTAGCTCCGGCAGCCTGTGTAATCTGAAACGATCACAAAGGTTAAGCAATATAGGGCACGTTCAGTGAATGGATGGGTGATCTATGAGTAACGCTAGTGGCATTTTTCCGAGCGGTTCCTTGCTTCATAAGGCACGTTAAGCAGTTGGTGGCGGCTGCCGTCATTAAGCCAAGTCAGAGGCCTTAGGGCGGCTGGAAAACTTCTGACAGTAAGACCAGCCACTAGTCTTACAAACCTCCACCAATCCGGACTTGGCCCCCGTGGAGGAGTATGGCCTATACCTTCTTCAGGGAAGAGACCCGTACCGGGGTGGAGACATAATGGGTTGATGATAGTAACCTATCATCAACCCATTATGTCTCCACCCTCGACGGTTAGCGTTCGAGAAACCGGGGGTTAGGGTGACAACAATAACATTTTAGGCATATATGTATAATATGTAACTAGTACATATTTATAACTCTATGAATAGTAAAATTAGGCTGGGTTCTTCGACAGAATGGATTTGTATGGGACCTATTGTACTGGATTTGGATGCACTTTTGACAACTGACAGCTGTTAAAATAGATTAGCAGATTAGTTTTCTAGAATCCGGCGGTAAATCTTTTCATTAAACACATTTTCAACGTGACTGTTTGTAAGTGCCCTGTCTCACTAGGACGCCATGGCGGCGTGGCCAGCCACGCATCCAAGCAGGTTGCATGAATGGCGACGTAGCCAGACAGTCGCCAAGGGAGTTAGGCACCATATATTTCAATATTAACTGCTTGGATACGGTCGCTGGCGACGTGGCCATGGCGTCCCGGTGAGACAGGGTATTTACATGCACTTACGTGACTGTCTGTTGCCAAAATAAATAAAAAACGATGAAAGATAATTTGAATAATTACTAACAACATTTTCGAATAATTCTCGAATAAGAATTGTATAACTTCGAATCCATCGGTAACATTCTCTTAACCTGTTAGGCGTTAAGCTCAAATACGGAACATAAAGGAAAATGCTATCACCTACGTCAATACCATTCACAAAGAAATGACACGCTACAACTGCCCAAACAAAAGCCCACAAAAAAGTCCTAAATAAATATCAGTGGATCGGTCCGAAGCAAATAAGAACTACATTTTCATGCGGGTATTATATTGACGGTTCAGATCGAAAAGGATGTAAACGACTGTTACAATACAGCCATGAAGAAGAGTATTTTATTAACATGAACATTTACATACAGCTACATACATTACTTCTGGCCCCACACTAGGACACCCTGTGTCGTGGGAACCAGAAACAGCGACACCACAAACATGTAAACATCCAAGACCTGGGATTTTTTCTCGTCCCAAGCCGGAATTCGAACCCGGGGGCTCTCGCGTGGTAGGCAGATGCACTAACCACTGCGCCACAGAGGTTCAGCGTTTATGGTTCGTAATGAACCCCTTTGGCCTAGAACACTTTTTCTTTCACAGCTAATTTAGTTATTCACAGAGTCCCCTTCAACCCATTATGTCCCCACCGAGGAGCACCGGTCTCTTCCTTGAGGAAGGTATAGGCCTTACTCCACCACGGGGGCCACGTCCGGATTGGTGGAGGCTTGTAAGACTAGTGGCTTGTCTTACTGTCAGAAGTTTTCAAGCCGCCCTTAGGCCTCTGACTTGGCTTAACGACTGCCAGGTAGCCGGCACCAACTGCTTAACGTGCCTTGCGAAGCACGAAGCCGCACGGAAAAATTCCACTAGTGTTAGTCATAGAACGGTCACCCATGCATGCACTGAACGCGCCCTATTTTGCTTAACCTACGTGATCGTTTGAGATTCATAGAGTAATATTTTAAATTTTTTACAGTTTTCAACGAATAAAACATGCTCATACATTACTGTGGTCTATCTCATCTTCAAAATTCAATTCAAACTGCAGTTGCAAGACCGACCAGCCGGCCGGTCTACGAGGTCTAACGGATGCGCCGTAGTTTACATCGGACCCGCTGGCGGGTCCTCGGGCCTTGAGGGGTTAACTATACGTCTGTAGTTCCGCACCACGCACTGATGTTTATTTTAAAACTACAAGCATCACTTACACAAGTCTATTTTGCGTCGTACGTCATGGGAAACGCCTACGATAACTCGGCGTAATCTAATTTAAGAAACTGCGCCGTCGAACTACGAGTATCTTTGAGGAGACGCTCATGTTTTACGACGACACCTACTAAGCATTTTACGCGAGTGTATAACAATTATTGCGCCTATAAAACGTTACTTGTTTCATTATAATAGTGCTCCCTTTGTTGAGCGCTTGTGCTAGTCCCGAATGAAGTTGTAAACTTTGTTTGCGTACCCACTAGGGGACAATTAAAGCGATTCGGGTACAAACATGTATTCTCCATATCAGATACACTTTCCCGCACTGTTAAGGCTGCTCTAAGACAAACATATATAAGCTCATGCCTGTATCCCAGAGGGGTAGGCAGATCGCTTCGCTGACATTCATTAGTCTTCATCGTCTTAATCGTTCGCTCACGATCGAATCGCCCGTAGCCCCGGCTGCCTGAGTGATCAACGATCACGAAGGTTAAGCAACATACGGCGTGTTCAGTGCATGGATGGGTGACTGTTTATGACTAACGCTAGTGACATTTATCCGAGCGGTTCCGTGCTTTGCAAGGCAAGTTAAGCAGTTGGTGCCGGCTGCCGTCGATAGATGGCAGTCGTTAAGTCAAGTCAGAGCCTTAAGGGCGGCTTGAAAACTTCTGACAATACCTAAGACCAGCCACTAGTCTTACAAGTCTCCATCAATCCGAAGTAGGTCCCCATGATTGGTGGAGCATGGCTTATACCTTCCTCAGGGTAGAGACCCGTGCCCCTCGGTGGGGACATAATGAGCTGATGATGATCTTCATCGTCTTCATCGATGGTCCTAATCTTTCCTGGCACACGGCCGAGAATAATGGGGAGATAGAACTTTTTGTACATTTCTATGTTATTTAATTGAATTATCTATGAAGAGTTCCTAATTAATGTTTATTTTGAAATACTGATTAACTTACAAAAAGAAAACTTCGTAATCCATTTAGAATTACTTTGATCCAGTTGTAACTTCTGTTAAGTAGATAAAAAACGGTTCTTTCTGCGGAACCCGACAATTTGCGTGACCCAAAACTCCTTAGGCCGGATTTTTGAAACAACCTTTTTTCATATACTGTATATAATAAAGAAAGATTAGTTGATTACTTTAAAGCAATAGGTACCACGAGATACCATTTGCCTTTAATCAGTTTTTTTTTGACGCGGGGAATGCATTTATGCACTTCACCGCCCTGCTGTCGGGGGACAACAGAACGGCTTCGTGTGGGACTCACTGCCCTATCGAACCTCCTGCTCAGTGCTGGACTACCCACTAAAACCCGCGGTGTTTCTCCCGCTACTCTGCCGGGCCACAGGATAGGCCAGAGGTTAATTCACTGTGACCCGGCAAGAGCTCGCCCCCGAAGGGGCTCTAATCGTGGGGAGTCAGATTGACTCCCCGGCGGCGCCCCCCGCCCCATCGCCCATATAACGGGGCAAGGAATCGCCGCCTCTCCTCTGGCCCCCAAACGCTCCCTCGCACCGCCCTCCCCCGCCCCGTTGCCCATACAACGAGGCAAGAGGAGGACACTGCGACGCTGCGTCGCCCGTCGCTCGCTCTCCAGGGCTTCTCTGAAAGCAGAGAAGATGGAGAGCGAGCGCGCGGGCCCTCTCCTTGTGCGAGAAGGCACCCTCGGACGATCGTGGACGGCGGGTCTCCCCGACCCTCCGCCCGCGGCCACTCTGATCCGAATAGTTTGAGGCGCGACTGCGCCCTCCCCCCCCCCCCCCCCCTAGCCGGACCTCCTCCAGTTGGTTGCCTGGGTCCCGTTACACAGAGTGATTCAGGGCACACGCGACCCCTACTGCCAGATTGTTCACCGTTGGCCAGCAAGATCCCACAAGGAGAAGTCACTGACTAACGCTCAGGGTGCACTGACCCCACCACTTGCCCTTCCATCTGGTTCACATAGAATCCATTATCCTCATCAACAAAGGTTAGCTGGAAAAAAATACTTTTAAGTATTAAGCTCGCCTATGTACATAATTTTTATTGTGCAATAAAGAACTTTCATTCATTCATTCATAGAATCAGAGGGAACGGAAGCGGAGGGGTACACGTGAAGGTTATCTGGCGCAGCACCCCTGCCTTTAATCAGTTGCGTTAGGTACCTATGGTCTTGAAAAGAACGATTTTATTTAAAACGGTTGTTATGGTAAGCCCATTGGCACCTAAGTGACATGATTCCAGTGAATTTCATTTTGGTCTATTTACGAGTACTTTCGTGGCTCGTTATAATTTTAACGCGGGAACATTGAGTTGAGTGATGTCAAGAGTCGATATCACGTCGGCACTAAGTTTGACATTGTTAACGTTTGTGTAGAGAGCACCAATCGAGATATAATGTTAGCTGCGACGGTCACTGAGCTTTTTTTTGTAGGTTTCGACGTCCATGCGCCCGAGACGTTAGCATTGGAAATGAAAAAAAAACACCTACTTTCATTATTTACTTTATTTTAAGTATACTTAATTGATTTTTTGTCGGAACTAGCATCTTGTATCAAAAAGATAGAGAACATCAAGGGTTATGATTTTTATTTATCTCTCTAATAGTTTAAATTAAATAATTTTATTAATTATTATGGTTTTCTTGAATGTAGGTAGGTATGTCTTTTCTTTTATCATATGGTAGAACTTTATGTTATATTATGTAACTTTATGTATGTTTATAATTATGATACGTATAGTATATAAAGGTTTATGTAGTATAAGATTTATATCAATGTTCTTATTTGCACCGACTACCCGTCTCACTTTTCTTTCAGCAACTCTCCATCGTCGGTTGTCTGGAAGAAATTGCTTTAAGCAATAAGGCCGCCAATTGTACTGTATATTTTTAAATGTTTTGTATTTGTTCTTTCCTGGTACATTAAAGAATATTCTTATCTTATCTTAACATTTTATTGCACAACCAAGAGAAATAACTAAACAAAAAATTTTGGTAAAACAAGAAACAACTGTTGGGCCTTAACCCTTGTGCGAGTTCTGATACCAGATTATGCTTCTCCACTTCATCAGACTATAATCGGCAATGGACGTCACGCAGTGCTTAATTAAAATATGATAAGATAAAAAACGATAAAAAAGTATTTATTGCCTCATCAAAATAACATTTTAACAAATTAAGTAGGTACTAAACTAGGTTTACAATAAGGCGAAAGGTAGTGGCTCAGCTGTTGCTACCCCGGACAGCCGCGGGTAGCGCTGGTTTTCAGCCACTGCCTTCTCCCTGTGGTGTTGTGCGGGAGTAAGGTAAAGAGGGCTTAAAACAGTCGACTAATAGTTGGTGATCGAGTAAACATAAACGAAACAAAAATCTATTTAAATATGAGAAAAAAAAACAATTCTTCTGTTCTTCTATATAGAACGCATAAAACACAAACATTTAAACATATTTTTTTTTTAACATAAACATTTACATACAGGCACATACATTCCTTCTGGCCCCACACTTGGATACCCTGTGTCGTGGGAACCAGAAACAGCGAACATGTAAATATCCAAGACCTGGGTTTTTTTTTCTCCCCAGCCGGGGATCGAACCCGGGTAGGGTGGAGTTTTTTTTTTTTTTGTAAATTGTAATACGCGGGGTACGGAAAAGTTGTCACTCGTTATTGGGATCAAAACTTATTATGGGTGTTAGTCCAGAAAATGCATGGAAGTACCGCCCCAAGGAGGTCAAAAGTCTCTAAAATGGTCAAAAATAGGGGTACTTACAAAATTAAACAAAAAATTCAATTTAATTCTTATATGTAATCGCAATAAAGCATCTAAATTACAAAAAACAAGTGTGGAAAGATATTATCATAAATTAAAATCAGTAATAACAATAATTATAATTTTTCAAAAATTTAGAAAAAAAGTAAATTTACTCTGTTTTATACTCTTTTTTGTATTGAATGATGGCATAATGCGGCACGATTCCAATTTATTTCGGATCCATCCCTCACGTCTAATTCGCCCACAGACTGCCATTGATGCTTCTGTCACTAACTTGATATGCCTTTCGGTGGCTTGAGTGTGACATGGGATGGTTTTCAAACCATCCCATGCGTGTGTTTCAACACACGCATGATTTCCAAATCGACAACACTGGTATCTGCTGTCGCCCTTGAGATGACCTCAGTACTGAAAATCTTTGTGAAAGGTGGTTCTGTAGGGTTTTTCCAGTCAATCAGGTCAACAAAATCTTGTGCATCGAAATTGAATTTCGGCAACTTAAATACGCGCAAAGGTGTCAGGCCAGTTGTTCGATCACGTATTTTTAAAATTCTTCTCAAGGCGAGTTCTCTTATGTGCTGCCGATTGTCCACTAACATCGCAATCAGCACGTTTTCCGAGTGACCGAAAAACCCGTTTTGTTGAATAACAGGATCTATGACCTTTTTGAGATTCTCTGGGAGGTACCGGGACAGTTTAATTGTGTCAAGTAAGTGTTAAGCCCCGTAAACACACTTAGGACGGGTTTTTATGCGAAACCACATATGAGCGTAGACCTTTATAATAAATTCAGTTAATGTCACCAAATTTGCAGATGGGTCTTCAGTTGCAACGTAAAGGCGGAGAAGACTATTTGCTGTTGTGAGCCATCTTGAGTGACAAATTTTCCCTGGTTTTCGTTTAGCTAGACGTTCGTCACACTCGCCTCTGCCAATTGCATCACACATTTCAAAGAGGTATAGTTGGTCTGTGCTGAGATCTTCCCGGCTCCTTGTGATATCCGGTAACATACAAGGCGTGGCTCTAAAATGTTTCACCGGAAGATACTCACAGTTGTTAAGAGTTTTACCAATTGGCCCGCTGAAACTTTTCGGACCTGTGGTTGTGCCATCCAAGTGCTCAAAAAGATGTCTTAAGTTTAATTCATTAGCATGTAATTGACACACAAGCCATTGCAGAGGACGTTGTAGTCTACTTTCAAGCAATCTGATGATGCCAGCTTTGACACCAGTGTTGGTTGCGGTCCCATCACATCCAACAGCCACAATATTTTTTAAGCTGATTGATTTGTTCACAAAAAAGTTAAACAGCTTAGCGGCTATATTTTTCGCATTTCCGGACTTTAAGGATATGTGGCCCAAGTATTTTGATCCTGGTTCTTTCAGAATGGTTATGTGCTTCTTCTCCTTCTTCTCCTGTCGTCTTCTTGAATAAATGTCTTATCCTTTCTCCCATCAAAAGAAATACAAATATAATCTTGAAAGTCTGTTGAACTTTTTTCTACCAAAGTTGCTCTTGTCTTTGATCTCACTCTACGAATTTTTGATCTTATCGATGTTATCATCGTCGACCGATCGTGTTTTCTTTTGTAATTAAACCAAGGTTCTGAAGCGTGGCAGAAACTATGGCAGCTCCAGCTCTATCTGAAACGCCAAAGCGATCCAAGGTTCTAGCTACCGTTTTATAAGATTTCCCAGGTAGCGACGCCACGTTTTCTGTCTGAGCATTTTGAGAGGTTGATGGCATATTCTCAATGATAATTTGAGAGCTGGCTCCGCCTACTTTACCACGAGAACTTGATGATCTGGTAGGTACAATGTTAGCAGTTGTTGGAGCTAAGCGTGATTGTTGAGTTTCGCACGCTCTGCGTTTCGTTTCCCTGTAATTTTTCTTCTGTTTCTTTTTAGTAGTCAAAAGATCTATAGACCCAATTTTCATTTTCCTCTCATTTCTCTGATCAGTCAAGAAATCTCTCTCTTCTACAGGAACCCTGCGATGTTTTTCACACAAACATGCATCAAAGCAATCACATTTGCAACAAGCCACATCAAATATTTTTTTACTATCAATCCTAAATTGATCTAGCTTGCAAACATAACTTTCTGTGCATTTTCTACCCTTGTAAGATTTTAAAAGTGTCCGGTATTTAACATAATATGCCTTTATTCGAGCTATAATAGTCTTTCCTTCTACAATGGGAATGGAAGCCTTAATCCATATCTTCTCGATTTCGAGTGCAACGCTTTCTGATATATTTTTAACCAGATCATGTCGTGATATTGCGTTTTGTGTAAGAAACAAAAAGGTTCCTTATTATGTCTTCGTAAGTAGGCAGCGTGTTTGGAGCTAGCTGTTCTTGTCCTGTATTATATATGGGACACTTACTTTCACTACGTAAACTCATATTTAGTTTTTGCCGAACAAAACACGTAATATTGTTATCAATGCACTGAACTCCGACCGAAGAAACAAAACACAGAGAACGCGACGTGCATTCAATTAGCGATAACAATTTACACTAAAATAGTAATTTGTCACTCACTATTTCAAGCTTATTCTTCCTGCCCTATTCCCCTCGAAACCACCCCCGCATCCGCAGAAAGAATTTGTCAAGTACCTACTTATACTTGCTGAATACAAAGTAACAAAATGACAAAAAATAGCTCTGTTTCAAGAGGTTTCGAGTACTTTTTTTCTTTACAGTTATACTTTTTTGAATTAATTATTGTTTTTACACCTTTAGACGAGTTAAATATGTTTACAAACTTACAAACTTACAAAAATGTACAGATTTTGGATTTTGGTCAATCAGAGAAAAGTTGATGATTTTTAAAAAAAAATTAAAATTTGACGGCCTTGGGGCAGTGCTTCCAATAGTTTGTTTAGTATAATATTTTAAGTAAGCAATGCTGAAGTATAGTGGCCACTTTCTAAAACCCCGCGTAAGTAATATTAGCAAAAAAAATTTTTTCATACATTGAGCGCTCCACCCTACCCGGGACCTCTCGCATGTAAGCAGATGCGCTAACCGTTACGCCACAGAGGTCGTGAAACTAAACTAAATAATTAATTAACTTCCTATATACTGCCTTTGCATAAACCAATTTCTTAAAATCACGGAATTTAGGAAGTTACGAAATGTTGTATTAATTATAAACCATAACAACAAGTATGACATACAATGTAAAAAATAACATATTGAATTATTGTAATAGCAATCTTAACAATACACATATAAATTCAATGTTAAATTAAGACTCAAATCAAACACTACACGTTTTATTACGATTATTTTCTTTTATTATTGTTATTCTGAATTTATTTGTTATTTTGTATCTATTTCTGCCTCGACATTATTTTAAGAATTTGAATTTACATTGACTTTATGATTTTTTTTTAAGTTTGTGAAGCGTAATAATGTGTACTTTTCTAAATGTATTTTTTGTGTTGTGTGTAAGTTGTTTACTAGTTTATTTAATAACTATACTATTATTTACGCTGATAGCTGTGTGTTACGGTTATAAAAAGACCTCTGTCTCAGTACATTGTCATGCTTTACAAGCCTGAAACTACTGGTTGCTGTTAACTGCACTGTTAAAAACTTGAGATTGACAAACTTAAGTTGGAAATGTCGTTCACGAGTTTACTAGGAGCTCGTGAACGTCATTTCGTGTAACAGAGGCTCTGGTTAGTCCAAGTTTCAAAGTACTGCGAGGTTATTCATTGTAAATTTATTATAAACTAGCTTTCGCCCGCGACTCCGTCCGCGTAGACTTTAGTTCAAAATTTTGCAACCCCGTTCAGTCCCTTAAGGGCTTAAATTTAGAAAAACGGCGAAACAGTTGTTCGATGAATTGTGTTGAAGAGTATTTATTTTAAGTTTCAAGAAAATTAAGCAACATTCTTTATACCTCCCATACAAATTTTGGCAACCCTTTTCGCCCCCTTCAGGGATGAATTTTAAAAAAAATCCTGTTTTATTCCTTGCCAACATTATAATATAGACCCTCTGAGCAAAGTTTCAGCTTCCTAGGTCCAACGGCTTGGGCTGGGCGTTGATGAGTGAGTCAGTCAGTCAGGACTTTGAATTTTATATATATACATATAGGTAAGATTTGTATTTTTGTTTGTGTGTATGTGTGTAATCAACAGGCTCAGAAGCTACAGGGCCGATTTTAAAAACTCTTTCACCATTAGAAAGCTACATTCTTCATGAGTAAGATAGGCTACATAAATTTTTCAAAAAAAAAAATTTTCCGAACAAAATCACAAATAATGTAACCCAAGGTGTAAAAAAAAAATACTAGTCCGGGAATTTTCCACGGAACTAATTTACCTAGCTTTTTCCACGGAAACGTTTTTGCCACCTGTGCGAAGCTGGGGCGTGTCACTAGTGTATAACGTCGGTCGGAATCATTACCGGAACATTTCAAAATATTCTGTTTTGAGTACCTGACGTTTAAAGATTTAAAAAATTGTCATTTGCTATAGTAATATCATTGTTTCTCTACTGGAATTAGTCTTTTTGTGACGGATAAATAAGTCGTTTGATTTGTACCGTTAGTTATTCGGAAATGTCTTCAAAATTTTCACCATTCTGCATGCTTAACTCAAAAATCGTATTTTTGGAAAGGTTCCGGTAATGATTCCGACCGACGATAATAAAAAATGAAATAAAAAATAACCAACAACCCTATTGCTGAACATTAACTAATAATCAGGTACAAACCTAGGATGAACGAGTTACATTATCGAATTTGAATCCCGCCTGCATAGTATTTATGCTTAGCAGTCGGATTGTTTGTTACTTTTCATTTCAGATTTCAGTTATTTTCTTTTTCTCAAACATGCTTCGAGCATTATTTCGACAACCTTCTTTGAGATAAATCGAAATTGCTGTACTGGCCAATTACACGCGAGCAGCGGCCGGAAAAAGTTCTATGAAAATTCATAACTGTCGTGTTTTGCGGCCAAATTAATTAACTAAACTCATATCTGTCGTGTTATTTAAAAATTGAACGATCTTTTACTTCGAACAATGACAACCAAAGGGGTAACTTATCAGAGGTTTTATTTAAATTTCGAACTGGCTTGCGATAGAAAGCTGGATATACGTATTGAAAAAAAAAAGAACACTAACGCGGCAAACATTATTGTTGTTCGTTCGTAGTTCGTCTCATTTTGAAAGTTTATTGAATTTAACAGAATGAGTTCAAAGTTTTAATTTCCGCGCATTATTTGAGAAAAATCATATACAAGCCATGGCCACAACTAGGCATTGATGGACTCAAGTTCGTCCATTATGTACTATTTAGTGTTTCTTTTAATTTTTTTATTTGTGGTCTCTATGGAAAATTAATATCGCCTATGACACTATCGCAAACAGTGAATAATTATTTGCTTTTGCCCGCGACTCCGTCTGCGTGGACTTTAGTTCAAAATTTTGCAACCCCGTTCACTCCCTTAAGGGTTAAATTTAGAAAAAACGGCGAAACACGTTTCCAATTAATTGTGTTGAAGAGTATTTATTTCAAGTTTCAAGAAAATCTGACAACATCCTTTATACCTCCCATACAAATTAAGGTAACCCTTTCCGCCCACTTAGGGGTTGTTTTTAAAAAAATGCGTTCTTATTCCTTGCCTACATTATATATAGATCCTCTGTGCAAAATTTCAGCTTCCTAGGTCAAACGGCTTGGGCTGGGCGTTGATGAGTGAGTCAGTCAGTCAGGACTTTGAATTTTATATATAGATAGATAGATAGAAGATAGATAGATAGAAGATATAGAAGATAATAGTTGCCAAAATCTATTCCCTTGTCGGTTGGTTAAGGACATTCATACGTACATACAAGCCAACAAACACAATTGACCCTCCTTTTGGGAGTTACCGCAGTCGGATAATGACATGGTTTTGTATTTTTTAGACTCGTGCAGGAAGCTTACGTTTCCCGGAAACAAAAGTCGCAATTACGATAATACTTCCGACAAAAAGGATTACATGGAAATTGCTCAAGGCTTTTAACAATTTTTTACGAACGAGATTGCTATATTTTTGTGATTTCCCCCTACTGATTCTTAGCTTTTGTCTCAACCTGGAATATCGTGTTCAGAATTAACAATGAGTGAGGAATTAATGATTATTTTTAATTTAATGATTTTATTTTATTTTAGACTAGCTTTCGCCCGCGACTCCGTCCGCATGGATTTTAGTTCAACATTTTGCAACCCCGTTCACTCCTTTAAGGGTTAAATTTAGAAAAAACGGCGAAACACGTGTTCAATCAATTGTGTTGAAGAGCATTTATTTTAAGTTTGAAGAAAATTAGACTACATTTTTTATACATCCCATACAAATTTTGGCAACCCTTTTCGCCCCATTCGGGGTTGAATTTAAAAAAATCCCGTCTTATTCCTTCCCTACATTATATATAGACCCTCTGTGCAAAATTTCAGCTTCCTAGGTCCAACGGCTTGGGCTGCGCGTTGATGAGTGAATGAATCAGTCAGTCAGGACTTTGAATTTTATTTATATAAATTAGTATTGATAACAACAATTCTCAATATTTATGTTAAAGTTAATATTATACGTTGATTTACGTTTCATATTTCAGAATTTTAATGTCAACTTCTTTATAAGTGAATTGAATATTGCGTAGTATAATAGTATTGTAGTGCCCGTACAGGGTGTCATGTACCTTATCAAATTAGGGTTTGAACCCCGGATCTCTCGTATGCCGCCATATATGAAAATGAATATAATAAAAACTACGACCACTAACTTATTGTGCGGCCGCTGGGAGTTTACGATCCTGACACATGTCTGTTTCATATGACTAGTGATGGGAGAAAAGCAACGTTATCATTCCTTACGTTATTCTTAACTAGCTTTTGCTACTGACTCACGATTAAGTAGTTTTGTTTTTTAGACGACCTTCACTCAGTCATCTCTTGTGCCATTTTCGCAGGCATTTTAGAAAGGTCATCATCTTTTTTGTGCCGAATGGCGGTGAAGTGTTGTGGCGAGCTGTGCGACCTTTTATTTGGGCCCAGATCAGGTCAATCGCTTTGTACGGCAGTGGTACGGAGAGATTCTGAGAACGCAATGATCTTTTTCTAAGGGCCCTCGCCCACGGCGGCTTTTTGTAGCGCTGCCGTCGCGCGTTTCGTAAACGCGCATCGCTACTAACGCGCGTAGGTCGCTTTTGCAACGCGCGACCGTAGTGCGGCTGTAGCGCTGCTAACGCGCCACCGTAGCGATGCAAGCGCGCGGCTGTAGCACTGCTAACGCGTGTTAGTAGCGATGCAAGCGCGTGGCTGTAACGCTGCTAACGCGCCACCGTCGCGCGGCCGTAGCGCTACAAAAAGCCGCCGTGGGCGGGGGGCCCTTAGAATTACTCAGGCAGCCGGGGCTACGTGACGTCGCTGTCGTTGTCGGCGCTTCGGCTGCTTACGTAAAAGCAGCACCAAAGACAACGTGACTAATGTTGCCTCAACGGAGTCCATCTTGCATATGTGGCGGTTTGCATCGCGACAGAAGCACTACGGCCTCGCGATGGTAGCGCGACGGTGGCGCGTTTGCATCGCGACAGAAGCGCTACGGCCGCGCGACGGTGGCGCGTTCGCATCGCGACAGAAGCGTGGTTACGTGCGCGAGGGCACACAGCTAGCGACCGCATCGCGGCTGTAGCGCGGCGAATGCGCCACCGTCGCGCGGCCGTAGCGCTACAAAAAGCCGCCGTGGGCGAGGGCCTTAAAGCCTGTTCAACAACTTCGTATCGTTAAAGGGACCGTTATTATTTTCGTTATTTTTGGTACGTCACTACAAAAAAATACGGTTGACATAACCTTGTGACAGCGTAGTAAAGATTTTACGCACGAACATTAAATATTGATTTCTTCTTATTTCACATTTAAATCACTGTGCAAAATATAACATTGATTGTAAATTTACAATGTTTCAATGACAATTATTTGCTAGTAGGATAAATAGGACATAAAAATATTTTAATCAAAAATTTAACGCCACTTCAAGGTTACGTCGTCCGTTCTAACAGGACCTGTCAGGATCGTAAACTCCCAGCGGCCGGACGGTAGTAGTCAAAATTGTCAAACATTGAGTATGACATAACATACTCCTAACATTCACATACAGGCACATCATTGCTTCTGGCCCCACACTAGGATACCCTGTGTCGTGGGAACCAGAAACAGTGACGTCACAAACATGTAAACATCCAAGACCAACCAATAGGATTCGAACCCGGAACCTCTCGCATGGTAGGCAGATGCGCTAACTGGTGCGCCACAAAGGTCGTCGGTCAGTATGATTTCATACTGTACGGGCTAAGCACCGTGCATCGCTGCGTGTGCTGACTTGGCATTGTCCAGCACACCGCTACCGCCCGCCAGTGGGCTCGAGCCACTCGCCCAATACACACTTATATTTAACTAAAACAATGTAATTCTGTGTCACGATTAAACTACTACCATGAAGATATAAACTACGACTTCTTCTTCTTCCACCACCGTCCAACAAACAACATCTGCTGTGCGACAGAGCGAGGGCTGCACACGCTCTCCTCTGCTCGTACACATACATTCATGCAAATTTAATTAGAATGTATTCAGTGCAAAAGCTCTAGGGACACACACCAATGAGGCTTGCGTCCCAGTGGAATTACAATCGCAAAATTCCGATTAAAAGCGCGTACAAAATAGTGGCAGCAATTTAACTAGTCACAAGCTCGTCATAATTTTATGAACCAAACGTAATTCCAGATGGAGCTAGAGTCTGACAAAGTTAACTTTGCATTGGCCTAAATATGGTAGATTTATTTATTTATGCCTTCCTCAGGGAAGAGACCCGTGCCCCTCGGTAGGGACATAATGGGTTGATGATGATGATATTTATTTATTTATGTGTCTATTCAGATTGTTAGCATAAAAAAATATGCTAGTGGAATAAAAATAGGTAACTAGACCTAATAATAGATTCTCGCCCACAGATAACTAAAAAATGTATGGACCTCATGCTTTGTCAAACACATAACTTACACTAACTGGAGACAATCAAATTGTAACGATAATTTTACAATGCATTATGATATTTCATCATCATCAACCCATTATGTCCCCACCGAGGGGCACGGGTTTCTTCCCTGAGGAAAGTATAGGCCTTACTCCACCACGGGGGCCAAGTCCGGATTAGTAGAGGCTTGTAAGACTAGTGGCTGGTCTTACTGTCAGAAGTTTTCATGCCGCCCTAAGGCCTCTGACTTGGCTTAACGACTGCCATCTATCGACGGCAGCAGGCACCAACTGCTTAACGTGCCTTGTGAAGCACGGAACCGCTCGGAAAAATGCCACTAGCGTTAGTCATAGACAGTGACCCATCCATGGACTGAACGCGCCGTATGTTGCTTAACCTTAGTGGTCGTTTAAGATCAGTTAGGCAGCCTAGACTACGAGCGATTCGCTTGATTATTTACTAAGTGTAAATTCTTAATTCAGAAATCGGCCGTAAAAGTGACAAAACTGTCTAAGTAAGCATAACAATGAAAGTCACAGAAACGTGTGTTGCTACAGTGGTCTTTCTTTGGGGTTGCCACTTAATTCCATTGCAAAGTTAGCTTTGCAATGGAATTACGACTCTATGCACGCTGCACAATCCAATTCGTATTTCGAATTTTAAATTATGAATGTCGTTTCTGGGCCCGTTCCATTTAACGCAGCAGCTAACCAAACGTTCCATAATGACGTGCGCATTCGCTGCGGAATAAAGGAACGTAGGACTCTACTGTGTTAATGCAGGGTACAGGGTGATACATAAGTCGTTCGTAAATATATAGGTTGTTTGGAAAAGATTGCTTTTAACCATAAAACCACTGATTCTATACTGTAGAATACTAGGTTTTAAGTA
This sequence comes from Yponomeuta plumbellus, assembly GCA_947310845.1. Lineage (NCBI taxonomy): Eukaryota > Metazoa > Arthropoda > Insecta > Lepidoptera > Yponomeutidae > Yponomeuta > Yponomeuta plumbellus. The sequence goes on from OX371204.1 coordinate 3,736,976, forward strand.
CTGTCTCTGTAAAATGCCGGTGTGCAATAAACAGACATCTATTTATGAGGATTTTCCAACTTTGCTTTCAAAAAGCAAAAAGCAAACCTATTACCTGGGCAGTTACCGATGATTTATTTGGTCGCTCTATATGTTTCTCTGTCAATAGTGATTATATTACACAAATGTAGGAGCTCAATGAAAAACTAAAGCTAGTCATGATGAAAAAATATTTTCTGGAAAAAATCCGGAAGGCTTTATCCGACCTGTTTTATACTATATGCTATCTGACCAGCTGTAAAAGAGGTTGGATAAAACCTTCCAGATTTTTTCATAAAACTATTTAATTCAAGTATTTTATTTACTAAAGCCCGTTTTTTTAATTCGATGCAACCAAAAAATGACGCGGTGTTACCGCTGTAAAATATATACATAGGTTTACTGGGTATTTTTTTTACCGTGAATAGAAGACTCATGTGACTAAACTCCTTATCACATCAAAGACATTAAAATTTAATTACTCATAAGAGCAAAGCCAAAAAAAACACCTACGTAGCACTCACAATTTTTACTTGGAAGTAAAATGGGGTTATTTGTTTTTTACGTACTAACACACTCAGATATTGACAGGCTTTGGCTTGATGTTGATGTGTCAACGTGACAGTTTGTTTTGTTGTATTGAATTAAAAAAACAGACTTTAGAATTACATAACGTGTAATGTAAAAGTTCTTGCAACTTTCTACCACTACAAATACACCATCACGACGTTCACCGTCTGCAATTCAAACTTCATTTCAAGATCAATTTGAAGATTGTCTCCGTAATCTTAAGTAGACGCTCAGTTTCGCTCTATATATTAAATGGCAGAAGGCTTTTAAGCCAATCCGCTGATGTAGAAACGGGCGCGCTTCAAGACAATTGTCTGTGAAATTGCTTGCGTTCTTACATATACGGTATGCTGCTGCGAGTGGGAGTTTTGGACTCGTTTCGCAGTAGAGTGTTCCGCTCCTATATTCATCATCAACCCATTATGTCCCCACCGAGGGGCACGGGTCTCTTCCCTGAGGAAGGTGTAGGCCATACTCCACCACGGGGGCCAAGTCCTGATTGGTGGAGGCTTGTTAGACTAGTGGCTTGGCTTAACAACTGCCATCTATCGACGGCAGCCGGCACCGACTGCTTAACGTGCCTTGCGAAGCACGCAACCGCTACGAAAAATACCACTAGCGTTAGTCATAGAACGGTCACCCATCCATGCACTGAATGCGCCCTATGTTGCGTGAATTAATCATGGTGAGCAGAGACGGAGCTCGCGTCGTCAGTCGCTCGTCTCCGTCGGACTCTTCCGACAAAAAGTCCAGTAAGTGTATCCGGAATAAAGTTTGTAATGTCTAGTGCTTACAAAGTTATTAGTTCAAAAACAATATTGCACGCCAAACATAGTTCTTGGTCAATGGAAAGTACCCTTTTAATTTTGATTCCCTGGAGTGTCAAAATATTCGTTTCACTGATTCGTTTTATAAAGCCTCATTATCGTAGTGTTTATAAGCTGTTGATTTTTCATAGATTAATAAATAAATATATGGTCGATATTTTCTTTATTGTTGTGGCCATTTACCAGTTCATGTGGGCATGCAAATTTAAAGCTGTTGAAAAATAAAGACCCGGGTTTATTCTATAGGTAGGCACAAAAGTGTCATTTGCACTCATGGGTCTTGAACTTCTAAGGTACTCATACCAACTTATATTAGATTTAAGTTGATTACAGAAAAGATGGTCAGAGTGGAGTTACATTATAAGTACATTGACATTCAACAAACAGAATGTAAATTCTTTACGGTGAAATCAATTTCTGGTTTTTGATAGAAAATTGTGGAGAAAAAATAAATAAAAACTTTTCTATAAAAATTCTGCATGCTTTCAACATAATAACCATCAACTGGCAGCGTATCAGAGCTTCCCACAGATGCCAAGGAAAGTACAAAAGTAGTTTCTTATTCTCTGAAAGTGTAATAACAGCCTACTGAATGCAGCGTCGAGTCTTCGAGTACCGGTTGCAGATGAGGTAATCAGAGATCTGAATGGGCTATTCAGGAATCTACAATGCACATCGGTTGCTCTGTGCTGGAGAATTAAGTAGCTGGATATTGGCTTGAAGGGAAATGGGAGCTTTCTGTTCCCAAAGCGGGGCACGCCATCATCTTTTTATTTAATTTTGTGATTTAAGTGGATTCATAAGTTTGGTTTCTTTAAAAAATGTGCTCGTTATGAGGCAGGCAATACGTTAGTTCCGGAGACGTGAATTCGTAAATTAACACCCTGTATGTTGGCAAGATAACAATAGTTCATGCGTTCCATTGTATGATGCCTAGATGTTTTTGAAAAAAATATTCCTCGGCTTGATTGAATTGTTAGCGCAAACTAAGTTTCGTGCTATTTTTGATAAAATCCAAACACGTTGTGTATTTTGTCCCTTCACTGCGAGAATTTACTAAAGTAAAATAACTGCTGTACGAGCTCACCAGTCACCTGCTCCGTTGAACTATTTTATTGCAGTCAGAGGTCACCAGAATACGGTTCAGTGAGAAGAGACGAATAAGAGGACATGATTGTGGCTTGATGTCTTATTGAATTGATTTTGACTCCCACCGAAGGGTCGCGTTCAAACTTTTGAAGATCACGCCAAATACTATGCCTAAACGTGCCTTTTCATATTTATAACCATATATTTTTTATGAGTTGTTCAAAAAAAGGAAAAAAGCACTTACATACAGGCACATACATTGCTCCTGGCCCCAAACTTGGATACCCTGTATCGTGGGAACCAGAAATAGCGACGTTACAAACATGTAAACATCTAAGACATGGGAAAAAAAAAATGAAAGAGGAAAACTGATATCTGAGGTCACAAATATGAATACTACGATTTTTGTATACAACAAGCGAAAGAAATTTTTTTTTAATATATTTTAGTACTTCAACTCTGAGCAGTTTTAAGTATCAATCTTGTAAAGAAATCTTTCACCTATTTTTTGTTTATTTTATTCGAGAAAACAAACAGTTATACAACAAATGTTAGCGTAACTTATGATTAGTATATATTAATTAGATGTACAACCAACAGCGTTTTCTACAGTTTACATATATAAAAGTATAGGTGTATAAGAGGCACGCAGCAAACATTTTTCTTGCGTTTAAGAAATCACAAAAAGTGTCTATTTTATTTCGATATAATTAGAACTCGACGGTACAATATAATAAGGCTAAATCTTAGTTCTCATCTGCTTTTAAAGACCTGGGAGCCGATTCTCGCCCATGCGAATTGAAAGCGTAGACGCCAAACATTCGAAGGATTAGACATTTGTCGCATAAAAATCAGTTTCATGTATTCTCACAAAGTCGTATACGCAAATTTGCTAACAATTTTCGTTCGCTTTGAGGTGTCATATTGTCGCATGGTAATTACCATGCGACTTGCAAAAGGCGTATGAAATTTGAACGCATTCATTGATAGTTGAGGGTGGGTGTATTCTGAAATGCGATAAAATCGATTACAGCGCGAATCCACTTAAGTGCAGTAGGCACAAAAACCCTACTCCGTGCGAGATACTTTGGGACTACTAAATTTGGTCGGGTTCGCGCTGTTATTGATTTTATCGCATTACGGAACGTAGGGCAAGTCCATTATTAATGGACTCGCCCTACGTTCCCTACGTTGACGTTTCGTTATAAGTAAAATTTCAGTTGAAAATTTTAAGAGTTAAGTGTATTAAACTTTTAAATAACGTATATTTTGTAGCTAAACAGTTTCTTAGTTTATAAAATAACACTCAAAGTAATAATTTGCCGCAAAATGTATCAATTTAAAAGTAATTAAAAGTATCAATGTAAATGTTTTAAGATTCGACTAACTTTCAATTCACAATCGAGAAAATGGAACGTAGGATTCACAGATTACTGTTATAGTCGTTAGACATTTCTTTTTTCATTCGAATTCAATGTCGCATGGTGTTCAGAATACAAAATTTGGGTGTCGTTCGACTTTTTTATGTAGAATTCAAGTCATACGCCTTAGAGTCGTATACGTCTTATTTGCTAATGAAGTGAGAATAGGCTCCCTGACCTATACTTAGGTTATAGTTTACTAAACATGTAAAATAAAAAATATGTTTATATTTTATAAATTTGCATAGTTTAACTTTGCTTTATTTTTCTGTTAACCTAAGTTATTGCACTTACATTTAAAATAAAAAATATTAGGTACATCATTTTAATAAATTATTGATGTAGGTACCATAAGGCGGACTAAATGCTTAATGGTTACTTCATTATTAAATATTATACTTGATTTATGAGAACAATAAAGAACATTCTATCTATCTACCTATCTCGATAAATTAATAATGTATTATTATTATTATGCTTCTATAATAACACGTTGACTAAAAGCGACGAGGTTGCTATCATAAAAACAAATCGGCACATAAATATCAATTAGTAAAACAACCCGCTACCCACTGCTAACAATACTGTAAGCCCAACAAATTGTACTAATGACACCACTTAGACGACTACAGGTATTGTTCTTCGGGACCACATCATGCGTCGTAACTAAAATGTATTAGGACGTATTAGTAGTATAAACATAAAAAATACATACAGACACATACATTGCTACTGGCCCCACACTAGGATACTCTGTGTCGTGGGAACAAAAAACAGCGATATCACATACATGTGAACATCTAAGACCTGGGTTTTTTGTCCCCATCCGGGATACAAATCTGGAACCCCTCGCATGGTAGGCAGATACGCTAACCACTGCGCTACAGAAGTCGTCAGAAGTAAAAAGATTGACCAGATATACTGGGTGGCGCAAAAGTACTGGCACTATTTATTACTTATATTTTTTTATTATATTTTTTGCAATAAGGCCGCCAACTGTACTGTTCCCTTGTAAATATTTTATGTTTGTGTTTCTCCTCGTGTACAATAAAGAATATTCTTATCTTATCTTATCCTGTTATTCCGATATTTAAAATAGTGTAGTAAGAAAATGTGAAATTCACTAAAATTCACAAAAAATAATCATAGACCGTTTTACTCCCCAAGAACGTGGAATAATCGTGTCAATCAAATTTTCATGGCCGTGTTATTTCTCGTTTTGGCAATTGACTTGGCCTGCAAGATCACCCGATCTTACCTGTCTAGACTTCTTTCTTTAGGGTTATTTGAAATCTCTGGCGTATATGAACAAGCCACCAACTCTCGCAGCTTTAAAATAAAATATCCATCAAGAAATAAGAAGCATAATGGAAAATGTCATAAATAGGGCTCAGAAGGGCCCAGATTAGAAGTCCCTAAGCCCCATGGGACTTGGGGACTGCTGCATCTGGTCCCTTCAGTGCTTCAGCTCTGGAGGTCAACATTTAAAAGACATCATATTTAAATCATAGTGCAACATAATTTCATGGCAATATCTATCTATCTATCTATCTATCTATCTATCTATCTATCTATCTATCTATCTTTCTATCTATCTATCTATCTATACATATATAAAATTCAAAGTCCTGACTGACTGACTCACTCATCAACGCCCAGCCCAAACCGTTTGACCTAGGAAGCTGAAATTTTGCACAGAGGATCTATATATAATGTAGGAAAGGAATAAGAACGGATTTTTTTAAATTCAACCCCTAAGGGGGCGAAAAGGGTTGCCAAAATTTGTATGGGAGGTATAAAAAATGTTGTCTAATTTTCTTGAAACTTGAAATAAATACTCTTCAACACAATTGATTGAACACGTGTTTCGCCGTTTTTCTAAATTTAACCCTTAAGAGAGTGAACGGGGTTGCAAAATTTTAAACTAAAGTCCACGCGGACGGAGTCGCGGGCGAAAGCTAATATAATATAAAAAACTGATACAAGTTTTTTAATTTCGAAAAAAAGTTGTAGCTGAATTACCCAGTAGATGTTCAAAGAATTGTGTTGAAGCAGCCGGAAGTCCTGAAAGAAAAGGAAGTGTGCGAACACTGTTCATTAGTAACACGTGTAATGGTAAAGTGAGTTCAAAAAGCAAGCTAAGGGACTCCACACACGACGGCTATAAGGTAAAGATGTATATTATAGCACGATATATCTCATTACATCTTTCCATAGAAATCGTTAGGAGACCACACACGACAGCTATAATATACATCTATACATCTTCGTATCTTAAAGGTAGTGAGCGGTCTCTAAGCTATACATCCTGGGATATAATGTATATTATAGCTGCCGTGTGTGAAGTCCCTAAAACTGAGAACCAAAACGACAATATACGGCTGACACGTGCCGAGAACACACACTACGATTTACATTGATCTATAACCGTGACTGCACGATGTCGTCAGAATTGTAGCTTACAGTCATACTTGACAGAAACTTGACAACGTGATGATAGATGTCACACGTCTAATGCCTGGTTCCAATATTCACAAAACGCTTCGTTTTTGCTTACGATCGGTTACAATTCCTACGAATTTCCTACGAACCGTCAATAAATTGTAGGGAAAACGGGTCGTAGCCGGTAGGCGTATACTATAGGAACCGGGCATAAGTCGTCTAGTTACGGTTCAACAGGTTGATCGTTAACGAAATGTTTAGGGAATATAGTTTAATCCGTATTCAAAAATCGGTTTTATTAGTAATTTATCTTTCATCATCATCAGCCCACCTATGGTGACCCAAGGCCTTTTCCCCATCACGGAATACTTCATGGTCTCTCTCCACGGGCCTCCGCCGATATGGCCATGTCGTGCTATTTATCTTTACTAGTAATTTATCTCTGAATTATCTTCTTTATCTACATCTACAACTCTCTTCTAATATATAAAATTCTCGTGTCTCAATGTTAGTGCGCATACTCCTCCGAAACGGCTTGGCCGATTTTGATGAAATTTTATAAGTATGTTTGAAAGGTCTGAGATTAGGTTGTTATCTATTTTTCATACCCCTATCTGGCAAAACAACGTTTGCGGGGTCAGCTAGTAAATGTTGTATGGAATTTTTGGTGGGCTGATCAGCTCACCTTCAAAATGGTATTATTATTTTTAAAGTGATGACGCAACTGATTAAATGAATTAGTTTGGTTAGCAAAAAAAAAAAATTTTACACCTTTTTAACTGAGCCCATATATTTTTACATCATGGTTACAGTAACCCCTCAAATTACGGCTAACGAATTCAAAATTACCCTGTAAATGTGAAACCTGCAATTTCCCTACTCTAACAATCTGCGAATCGTTACAGTCCTCATACAATTCGAAACTGGCATTTTCCGTATTTCATTGTTAAATGCTGTTGGTTGTTTTTTTAAAGAAACGGAAGTGTGCCAGCTCTGTTAATTAGTAGTATATGTATTGTGTAAGCAACTTAACAATGAGACGCAACACCGACGAGATATGGCTGACACGTTCCGAGCACATACGTTTCTGTGGGCCCTACCTCGGACGATTTTACATTGGACGACCACTGTGACGTCACGACATCGTCACACTAGTATTTCCATCACAGTGACTACCGAATAGAGGTGATGAGTTCGATTCCCAGTGGAGGCCGCAGTTCCATGTTAGTGATCCTTGCCTGGTTACCATAGAACAGGGTAGCCTAGTTTGAGACCAGGGGTGCAATTACATAGTACTCTCCTGTATGGAGATGTCTGATTTAGCCCTTTTGCTCCCGGTATGTCACACCACCTTGTCAAACTGTTACATTCTGGGACTTTTTTCCCAGTGGGTATCTCATATTCCTACTCCAAACTGTCTTATATATTCTTATTTAGACTCTTTTGAGTTGTCTAAATGCCTAACCCGATAGAGTGGAAAGTTACGTAATATAAGGGCAGTTTCCGTATCCCGAGGGCCTTGTCTGTTTGTTTGTCTGTGCGTCCGTCCGTCCCTACGCGGCCTAGCTCAGTGACTATTAGTAGGAGAAAGCTGAAAAACAAAGAGAGAAAGAGATTTTTGTTCAAAATTTAGGGGAATGATGATGATGATGATGATTTTCTCTTATCCCTTATCAGGGACATAGGGCTCGTAGAAGGCTTCTTCATTTCTCGCGGTTTTGTGCGACAACTCCTAACACTAAGAGGAAAACTTTAACTCTAACTTTCTCTCTCTCTCTCTCTCTCTCTAACTCTTCTCTTCTAAGTAGGCGAATACTAAAATATGTATAAACATTCACATACATTGCTTCTGGCCCCTTAATAGGACACCCTGTGTCGTGGGTACCAGAAACAGCGACATCACAAACATGTAAACATTCAAGACATGGGTTTTTTTTTGTCCCCAGCCGGGGTTCGATCCCGAGATCTCTCGCATGGTAGCATTCCATGAATTTAAATCTTAATAGTTTTTGTTCCTTTACATAAATTGTCAGATTAGTCGACGCCAAATACAAAATTTTCAGCCATCCACGCCAACGCCCGAAACGAACGATCCATTTAAACCCTCCGCATCGGTATTCTTCGCACGTTCCTCGCCCGTCCTCCGGTGGCAGATACAACAGATTGGCTCCATTATACCTTCGCGATGTCAAACTAAGAAACCCTATTGGGGTATTGGGACAGGCAATAATCTGACCATGATACGGGTGTTGGAACGGGGGCAGGCAATTGATTGGTTTTGAAAGAAGAGAGGAACTGCTTAGTTCTTATTGACTCCTCGTTTTCCCGACTGCCTTGTTGGTCTAGCCGTTAATCCAAGCCAGAGGTCCGGTTCGATTTCCACTTGAGGCCGCCGTATATTCCCAAAACTTCTCATGAATCTCCTTAGATACAGGCTCTCCGCCTAGTTTAGGAGACAGGATGCAGTGACAATAATATTGTATGATTTAGCACCAAACGATTGTCGTCATTTTCATGTGTAATTTTTGGTTTTTAAAATAAACAATTTGATTGATCTCAAAACTATCATCATCATCAACCCATTATGTCCCCACCGAGGGGCACGGGTCTATTCCCTGAGAAAGGTATTAGGCCGTACTCCACCACTGGAGCCAAGTCCGGATTGGTGGAGGCTTGTAAGACTAGTGGCTGGTCTTACAGTCAGAAGTTTTCAAGCCGCCCTAAGGCCTCTGACTTAGTTTAAAGACTGCCATCTATCGACGGCAGCCGGCACCAACTGCTTAAAGTGCCTTGCGAAGCACGGAACCGCTCGGAAAAATTCCACTAGCGTTAGTCATAGACAGTAACCCATCCATGGCCTGAACGATCACTCGGACTCAAAACTATATTATATACAAACTTCCAGGAAAAAACCTTCGAAGAGATTCAGATGTGGGACTTAGGTCTGCACGCGCTTTTCACATTCCAAGCGTTCAGTGAAAGCTCTTTAACCACTCAGTTACTCAGGACCCTTTCAACTCAGCGAAATTTGCCTTCTATCCACCGCGCCAGCATAAACTACCATTTGTCAGCACAAGTTTTCCACTAGGTGCTAATCGATCTATTTCTTTGTAGTTATTGTCGTGACACACGTACCTACCAGTAAGTGGTATGCCAGGAGCTATCAAACTGGCATGCCAGGTACTTACTGGCATTCTGTGTTGTGGTCTTGTGTGGCGAGTAAAATACAAATGAACAGTATACATAATAAATTTTTTTAATTTTTTTTTTTTAATTAATAAAATTATTTCTTTTCTCTCTTTCTTTCTATTGTTTTGGTGATGCCATCATCTATTTTGAAGTAAGATTACGTATTTTTTTTATTTTCAAAAGTTCTCTTTTAACCTTTTTGTTACCTACTTTACGAAACTTTATAATTTTATTCTCCTTTTAATTTTAATGTGACCATCAGGCATGGGTATGCTCAGTATCTACACTAGTGTAACAAAGCAGTGTAACCATGGATCTGAAGGGAAATTTTGTACAGACTAAAAAATATTTTACTGACCTACGCCTTTTCTTCCCTGTATAAATAACCCTGACATTATGCTATTTTTGAAACATCAAGTACTCTACGACTAATTTTGTTTTCTTGTTTTAGCCTAATCGATTTACCATTGTGTAGTACCGCACATTCTCTACAAAATCTTTGTAAACGCCACGCGAGTCTCTAAATAAAACTTGTAAGTAATCAACTAATCAAAATAAAACTGTTAACGATGATGGCATGCTTTCTACTGGCACGAAAGCAGCGGACCAAATCTCGGTAAATAATTTACCTGTGACTCGCATGTTTTTGCAAGAGAGCGTGTGTCACGGGCTTCAGAATGAAAGACGTCCAGTTTAAAGTTCACAGCACACATATCAACTCGGAAAGGGATCGTCACCGTATCGCCTCGAGCGGTTCAGCATTGTTTGTATGAAACTCCCTACTTCAACGCACACTGATCGGAATCGTAACGTAATCGCCTCGCCTCAGAACAGGCTCCGAACCGCGATGCGGTGCGTGGTCAACTTGCAGTTCCCGCGCTTACGGCTTGTCGTCCCCACGCTTATGTCTCTCCGTACCCGAGCTAACGTCTCTTCGTCCACCCCAAGTATTACTTTAGAGCAATCTGGTAAGTACCAGTGGTCGGCAAGCCGTAAGCGCGGTGTCGCCTAGCCGTAGCCGAGTTGACGTACAGAAGCTGCTGATACGCGTTAGTTACGATGCATAGGTCAGGTTGACGCCTGGTTGACGGCTAGGCGAAAGGCGATACGGTGACGATCCCTTTCCGAGTTGATATGTGTGCTTTGACCTTTATCCAGCTTCGGTACGATTTTTTTTCTTTCCAAGTGGTGAATAGTTTATTCTGTCTAGGTTTAAGTCTTTATGAGACCCTTTTCAGCTATCAGCAAGATAGATTTGATCTAAGGACACGCACAGCCTCTAAGGGCTTGGCACTTGCTGTACATACAAATGTCAGCATTTGCGTTATAGGCTGATTCAGATTTACACTCTTAGCAGTTAACTTTTTCTAAGTAAAAATAGTAAGGCAACCCCTAAAGGAGAGGAAAAAAATCACTCGGGTTTCCTCACGATGATTTCCTTCACTGTTAACAAGGTCGCTACTACAAATTCGCTTACTAAGCTTAGAATTAAAAGCCCATGGTGCATTACGAGATTCGAACACACGATCTCACGAATGTGAAGGTAGCCACCACATAGGCAGACTTGAAATACCCTTTGACAGAGACAAGTCCATACGCATGGAGTCAACCAAGCCAAGAAAAAGTGGTGAGAGTGGAGTATTTCTTCCTGCTGCCTTTTTATCCACTACACACACGGCCAGAAAGCAGCATTTAACATAGTAAATTCATATTCGATAAACAGTATGTAATTTACGTTGAAATAAATAATTTTAATTTTGATTTGGGATTATCTACGTAGGCAAGTCTACTTTAAAAACATGGTCCCAAGCACTGCAGCATTCTAGTGGTCCGGTGGTCCCTTCATTTATTTAGATTGTGTCAAGGTGCTACTGGATGCTACCATCATACGCTGTCATCATACGTCATATGACGTAAGTAAATGCAGAGGTTTGTGACTGAGAGGAGGAAAGACAAAGCGAGAGTGTGCACGCGGCGTGACATTTATTTACTGACCACAACGCCGAACAAAAACTACAATTTATGAAGCACTACGTTTTCTTTTTCTTCGCGAGACGCGAGGAGGCAGGGCGATCTTAAATTAAATATTTTCGTAAGTATTTTTGTGCCCTACATAAATTGCGAGCGACTCATAAATTTCTTTGTGAAGCCCACACATTTATACTTACGTAGTGATTTACAGTCGGACATTGGAAGCGAATAAAGTAATGCCTATAGCTGACTGATTAAAATGATGTACGCTTGTGGCGAGCACATGTCAACTCTGCGAGCGCATTAAAGACTCCAACATTTCTTCATCGCGCTAGCAAAGTATTACACATGACTTAAGCCTCGTATCCAGTAGGCAACATTTGCAACCGCAACGTTGTCCAACACCGCGCGACCGTTGCCAGCGGGCGCGCAAAATGACGTCCGCCTTTTTGTAAGCTGTACATAAACTATCACTGTTTATGTATCCCACATTAAATTCAATAGATTAAATTATAACATTGCCGCTGACCTTTAACATGTTGGGCAACATATTGTCCCGGGTGCGATCCCCGGCTGGGGAGAAAGAAAAACTTCAGGTCTTGGATGTTTACATGTTTGTGACGTCGCTGTTTCTGGTTCCCACGATACAGGGTATCCTAGTGTGGGGCCAGAAGCAATGTATGTGCCTGTATGTAAATGTTCATGTTTATTTTTATGTTGTGCAACATGTTGCGCGCCAAATGTTGCTTAGTGGATACGAGGCTTTATGATAAACTAGCTGTGCCCCGCGGTGTTACCCGCGGTTCATCGATTTTCCCGTAGGAATAAGATATTTCCCCGCGGTAAAACGTAGCCTATGTTTTAATCCAGGGTATCGGCTAACTCCATACCAAATTTTATTAAAATCCGTCCAGCCGTTTCAGCGCTAAAGACTGACAAACATATAAACACACACACAAACTTTCACGTTTATAATATTAGTGTGATACAACGTCCAACAAACCCCCAGACATACGATCTGCCTGGCGGAAAAAACCCTTTTTAGTGGAAGAGCATTGATCACCCGCTCTTCTCTATAAGCTGAGAGATACCGGTAAATTTGAAATATTTGGAAAGAAAATGTTTATTTATTTTTATTTATTTATTGGATTTTAGGAAAACCATCGACTAGTACAGCAAAATGGAGGGTGCATTGTACAATATAGCAGCGAAAAGTCATTTAAAGGTTTTCACTTATAGCTACATTATAGTTGCATAGAGAGTAACAGGTTCGTGTGTTTACAACATCAAAAACAGATAATTATATTAACCTACACTGCCGAATCTTAACATCAACTAAATATCTAATAAGCAAATCAACCAAGCCCATCACACAGTAGACAAACTGTTGTTGAACTATTGAGACGTGGAATTCACAAATGGGCTAAGTGCCAAAAACATCCAAATCTAGTTTTTGCCTTTCAATGGTGCTACGTTTGGTAGCCATTTCATATGAAAAGTGCAAAGTGCCTAAAAACTAAGCTTTTTAAATTACTAAGCTTGTAAGCTTACGACAAAATATCCTAATAAATGGCGATTCAGAAACTAATCCATTTTTATTTCATCTATATAAATAAAATTCAAAGTCTTGACTGACTGATTCATTCACTCATCAACGCCCAGCCCAAGCCGTTGAACCTAGGAAGCTGAAATTTTGCACAGAGGATTTGTATATAATGTAGGCAAGGAATAAGACCGGATTTTTTTAAATTCAACCTCTAAGTGGGTGAAAAGGGATGCCAAAATTTGTATGGGAGGTATAAAGAATGTTGTCTAATTTTCTTGAAACTTAAAATAAATACTCTTCAACACAATTGATTGAACACATGTTTCGCCGTTTTTCTAAAGTGAACGGGGTTGCAAAATTATGAACTAAAATCCACGCCGACGGAGTCGCGGGCGAAACTAGTTTAAAAGTAATTGTGATTTGGCACTTAACCCATTTGTAAATTCCACGCCTCTATTGGTTTTTAACATTGCAAGTGTTGATTGCATTCATGGATCTTGTTGAGCTTCTTAGGTAGATTCGTTCCAACTTATGTATTAAGTTCAAGGTGATTTGAGAAAAGATGGTCGGATCGGAGTTTTTGCAGCCTTTTTGCCCCAAGGCAGCAGCTAACATTAACATTATAAGAAAGTATATTGACATTCAACAAATAGAATTTTGCAGCCCTCGCTCTGTCGCACGGCAGATGTTGTTTGTTGGACGGTGGTGGAAGAAGAAGAAGTCGTTGTTTATATTTTCATGGTAGTTTTATTTAGGGCACAGAATTACATTGTTTTAGTAGTTAACGATAATTATGTGTATATTTGGCGAGTGGCTCGAGCCGACTCGCGGGCGGTAGCGGTGTGCTGGACAATGCCAAGTCAGCACAAGCAGCGATGCACGGTGCTTAGCCCGTACAAGTATGTAATTTTGTTTTACTTTGAAATAAAGTTCTGATTGGAAAATAAAACAGCTGAGGTAATAGTAGAAGCAGCAGGATGCCGCAGAAGATACAGGATGATAACAATTTTACTGGTAGACAAATTAACAAAAAAGATAAATCTATAAAAAACACCGCAAAAACTACTACTGTCACGCTTATATTAATAGTCAAAAATGGTCCGACGTAAAAACTGCCTTAATTTTTTTAGGTACCTACTTGCTTTTTTTGGGCGTTAAAATATCATTGAAGCGTACTAAAATTACAACTTTTATTTAAAAAAAAATAGAGCTTGAAGTGAATTTTCAGTATACAGACCAATTACAACTTAATTGAGACTAAAACGAGAATAATACCTAGATCATTGACTGAAAATCAGCGCTGAGAGAATCCCTCAGCGCATTTTAGAAGCAGCTGCCTATTGTGGTAGGTTAAATACGTTACAGGCTACATTGTGTTAGGGATCCTTAGCTCAAACGGAAAACAACAAAACCTTCATCACTTTGTTGTCCGTTCATTCTGTCAGTGCCCTTAATATTGGGAATGCGTAGAAGTATCGATTTGAAAAAAAAAACATAATAATTTTGGAATCTACAGTTCCTTGTGGCTGTAAAAAAATCTATCTTTTAGGTAAAGGTAAAAAAGATAAGATAAGATAAGAAAAAGCAGTACTGCAGTTTTTGCCGAATATAACATAACATTTACATACAAGCACATACATTGCTTCTGGCTTCACACTAGGACACCCCGCGTCGTGGGAACCAGAAACAGCGACGTCACAAACATGTAAATCATCACATCGCAGTCGAGGGAGTCAAAATTTATACTTTTCGCTAACCTGTAACTATTTGGCAAGTCATAATAATGTTATTTTCTACTAGAAACATTGGGAAAAATCTAAAAACTATACAATAGTAATTAAATAACAAAAAAGATCTTTGAAATTATTGAGCATCTCGGAAAAAATTAACAATTTTATAACATTTTTATAATGTTTGTGACGTCGCTGTTTCTGGTTTCGTCACAGGGTATCCTGGTGTGGGGCCGGAAGCAAATTATGTGCCTGTATGTAAATGCTTATTATTATTATTGTTTATTATTATTTAAGTACCTACAAATTTGTACGGACTCCTCGGTGGGCGAGTCTAACTCACACTATTGTCCGGTTTTTTTTATAGTAGTAATAAAGCTAATAATAATTTCTTACCTTTCTTTCGGTGGTTTACCTAGAGCATACCGATAGCATTGAATTCTTTATCTAAATTCAATGCCGATAGTTTGGTTTTTTGACTGCTTGGTTATGGTCTAACCGTTAAGGCGTTGAACTACTATGACAGAAGTCGCGGGTTCGCTACCCATTAGGGGGTGCCATAGATTTGTAGAATCGCTCGTAGCCTGGGCTGCCTGAGTGATCTTAAACGATCACTAAGCTTAAGCAACATACGGCGCGTTCAGTCCATGGATGGGTCACCGTCTATGACTAACGCTAGTGGCATTTTTCCGAGAGATTCCGTGCTTCGCAAGGCACGTTAAGCAGTTTGTGCCGGCTGCCGTCGATAGATGGCAGTCGTTAAGCCAAGTCAGTGGCCTTAGGGCGGCTTGAAAACTTCTGACAGTAAGACCAGCCACTAGTCTTACAAGCCTCCACCAATCCGGACTTGGCCCCCGTTGTGGAGTATGGCCTATACCTTCCTCAGGGAAGAGACCCGTGCCCTCGGTGGGGACAAGATGGGTTTGATGATAGATTTGTGATGATGACGATGATAGATTTGTACAAATGGCCTCAGTCTGGGTATTTACAATGTATTTCGTGTCTGGTTACCATAGTACGGGATATCGTAGAATCGGGTCAAGTGATCGTATTGTCTGAAAGGTATATTAATTATTACCTTTGCTTGTTTTCAAATAACCATAGCAAGGTAATTTTCTATAGGTAATTTTCACACAAAAACACAAACAAAAAGTTAGCGGCAATCTTTGGCTCCAACATTGGCTAGTATGAAAATAAAGTCAATATTTAGGCAGGTTTGACGACGGTAAGAGATTCATCCCGGAATTTAATCTCGTCCGCGGATGCTCTCGATGATTTATTGGACTGTCTTTCCTGGGGTTCTGCACCGATATGGAATAATACACAAAACTTTATTGCACCCATACCTTCATATAACAATCAGATACAGAGTGAAATCACATTCCCAAGACTTATAGGAAAGACTAAATTGATTTACACCTGATTATTTTTATGACGTTTAAATGTCAGATTCAGCCTTGATTTAATTATATCCTATCGCTAATAACAGCCTCCTTCAAATGAAAATTAAACATCTCGATGTTTAAGCTGTACCTCGGTGACGACACCCTGTGAGGGGATTCAACGTCCTCGGAGGATTCTAAAGAAGTGTAATAAAAAATGTACATAAGGTACAAGACTCTGGAAACAATTTAAATTATTGGCTTGGAACTAAATTACAGAAAGTGCAAATTATTCCCTTTTAAAAAAAAAACATTCTTTGTTCTTTCTTTGCACCTTTCTAGTGCAAATTATACCCTTTTGACCAATTACATTCCAAAAACCCCTCCGGAAATATTCCGACGGCCCTTAAAGAGACCCGACGAAATGACGTCAAAAACCTGAAAACTTAGGAGGCCGCTAGCGTGGGTTTCAACCTGTGTTGACACTCTGGCGCCTTCCATGTTTTTCAGAGAAGATGGGCGGCTGGGTCCTCGACTAACCCTGCGGAGATACTCAAACGGCGGAAATATGCAACACTGGGTAACTGATACCTGCACTCGCCGTTTGGGTTCAAGAGGTTGGGACCGTAGGGCTCCGAGGTGCGTTCACTCTTTAAAGACCTGTCGACGCGTTTCATCGATGCCACGGTAGACCGAAGGGGTAGCTCATACATTGGACAGAGCATAAGTCTGGCGATCCATAGTTTCCCACTTTGACCAGCGTTCTGGGCTCCCTGCCTATCTGTAAACATGTATCTTGGATCAGGCCTTGGATGTTTAAATGTTTGTGATGTCGCTGTTTCTGGTTCCCACGACACAGGATATCCTAGTGTGGGGCCAGAAGCAAGGTATGTGCCTGTAAGTAAATGTTTATATGTTTATTGTGCATTTTAAAAATAGCCCTGCATATTTATTTCCTTTTACACTTAATTATTGCAACATGATAGATTCCAATTTTGTTTTTATCGTTTAAGACTTTTAAATAAATTCATCATCATCATCAACCCATTATGTCCCCACCGAGGGCACGAGTCTCTTCCCTGATAATTATTAGTATTAAATGATAATAACAAGTTATACATGACATAGTTTTATCTTCTTATACTGGTATTAACGTTGAAATAATGTATGAAATCATAACAATAAATACACATTTTTTCTTTAAGATATGATTTTCTCCCTAGGTGGCGCTAGTGAGCCAGATAGAGCCCGTTAATGCGGAACCATTAAGGAGCGGACTGTACTCCCTCTTAGTAGTTTTTATTTTTTTTTCCTTTTGGAGAGCTAGAAAGAAAGGCAAACTGCTGGTTTAAGGGATTCAGAGGGGCCTTAGTTCGCTTGATGGGATATTTTTATTTTTGCTCCATTTCTATTCCTATTTCTTAGCTTTATCGGACCGCGCTAGATTTTAAAAGAGCATTAAGAGTTTGATAGGATTTAAACACTTTTTATTGTAGGATTAATAAAGTCTCTTGGCTCCATCTCTACTCACCATAATTGAGCTCTCCGAAAAAGTGGAAAACCTGGTCGGAGTCTTCTAACAAAAATTTAAAAACAGGACTCCGGAGTTATTAATTTAACAATATCAAGATTATTATTATAATACGTGATCAATAATTTGAGCCTATGTGATGTTGAATGGTCGTATTTCCGGACTCTTTGTCGAGAGGTGCGGTACATTGTACCCGCAGAACCTATATTCTGTGATTGTACCTATGATTCATAAAAATACAAGTATATCCTTGCAAAAACCAGTAAACGCCTCCCGTGGCTGAAACCGCCTTTTCAAAGTCCGTTAACATAGAGATAGGGAGCATAGACAAGCCGAAAAAAAACCCGTCTCTTGGATGTTTAAATGTTTGTGATGTTGCTGTTTCTGGTTCCCACGACACAGGGTATCCTAGTGTGGGGCCAGAAGCAATGTATGTGCCTATATGTAAATTTTAATGTTATGTTGCTATGTTATCTACTCTTTGGAGGGCTGACTGTGATAGGCCACTCAATAGAAAAGAAAAACGGAACATTTCAATGTTGCGTTGACAGCTAACTGTCAGTTATCTGTAGATAGGTTATTGGGACCGGAAAAAAAGTATTAAAACAAACATAATATTCTCCTTGCTTATTCATGAGATTATTTTTATAAATATTCCGGTACAACCGAGACTGAACTCCACGAGATGAAATGGAATTTCGTAGATCCATAATACTCGTAGTTTGCATGATCAAATGGTATTGCATTCAAGCGACGATGCCAGGAAAACTTAGCTTCAAAACTTTGATAACATACACTTAAATATATCATCGAAATATTTCGCCTTCATATGCATTTCAAAAACAAATAAAACTGATACAAATACGCAGATTTCCAAGATTTATTTTCAGATGCGCACAAAAACGAAACTATTTGCATCGAAGATGTGCAACTGGGCTAGAAATGTTTGCTTGGTGCAGCTCAGTAGTGTGGTAGTCATTTCAATTTCACATCATCATCAGCCATTTGACGCCCACTGCAGGACATAGGCCGCCATCATGGTTTATGAACCGACGCGGGCCTCAATTCTGTTAGTGCCTCATCATCAACCCATTATGTCCCCACCGAGGGGTACGGATATCTTTCCTGAGGAAGGACAGGGCAGACTCCACCACGGGGGCCTAGTCCGGATTGGTGGAGCCTTGTAAGACCAATGGCTGGTCTTGCTGTCAGAAGTTTTCAAGCCGCCCTAAGGCCTCTGCCTTGGCTTAACGACTGGCATCTATTGACAGCAGCCGGCACGAACTGCTTAACGTAAGCTTAAGGAAAAATGCCACTAGCGTTAATCATCATCATCATAGTGCAAGGCCCCGAACCCCTGCTACCACTCCCTTACAACCAGTTTAGGAAATGGTTGAGGACACGAACAGAAAATCAGCATGCTGAACTCTGGAGAACAGAAACGAAATGCAGACAAGCCAAGGAGGCTTTACCAATAATCTCAAAACGTCTCTCACGTAGCCTGATTCGTCTAAAAAGATATGATCTGCGCAGAGCTGTGGCAATACTAACAGGCCACTGCTCACTGAACAGACACTTCCATAACATGGGACTAACCGACAGCCCGCTTTGCCGGGGATGCCTGAAAGAAGAGGAAACACCCGCCCACGTGACCATCTACTGCGAAGGCGTGGAGAAACAACGGACCGCCACCATTGGGAAGCTGGGAACCCTTCAGGAGGCCTGCAGTGACATCAGAGCACTGCTGGCCTTCTGGAAAGAGATAGGCTGGCTGGAGTAAGCTCACAGCCCTGCTACGTACAATGGCCCAACTATGAGGCCAAGTGCGGAAACCCTAAGCCAAACTAACTAACTAGCGTTAATCATAGACTGTCACCCATCCATGCACTGAACGCGCCCTATTTTGCTTAACGTTCGTGATCGTTTAAGATCACTCAGGCAGCCGGGGCTACGTGCGATTCGTACGTGTTTGTGCATTACAGTTCAATTAATTATAGTTACATGGTCAGGTCACCCAGAATTACGTATACGCGTATGCGCGATCGTCCTGCCTTCCGATGAACCCCGCCCGCCAAAACAGGCAATCTTTGCGGTATGTGGACATAAAAAGTTGCCCGCTTGTCCTCGCAAATCAGACTTGGCGACATGCCAGTCTAGCTGCCTTCAGTTTTGGATCTTGACAAACTTTAAACAAGTTCCAACCAGTCCAAATTGTTCCGAAACTCTATCCGTCGACCCGTCCGCTCGTAGGCAAATGCTTCTACTCCAATTATTATGCAGTGGACATTGGGTAAGTTTCCAGCAAGCAAATAACTTGTTTACTACTGCATAGAATAACTTGCACACAATATAATCACTTGTCTTGGCCCCTTGTATTGATAGATAGATAGATAGATAAATCATTTATTTGCATATACACTCACATTAAATAAAAACAATATAAAGTAGACTATACAGTAGTAGAAAAACAAACAACACAGACAAAACACAATGAAGCAATATAACAAAACAAAAACATTGAAATTGAGACATACAGCGATGCTTTATCCGTGTAAGTACTGTAGGTGTGTCGAATGCAAAAGGGCTCTGACTCAGCATAAGCTGGAGATATACTTAGGCCATTCTGAAAGTTTCTGGAACGGACTAGTTACAAAAGGAAAATAAAAAAAACACTGATAGGGTTTGAACTAGGAACTCTCTGTCAGTACATTTATTTTTAAATTGTGAGTCTGTCATTTGTTTTTTCATCGTGGCGTTGTTTTGAAATTAGTGTGTCGCTATTACAATGAATTTAAGTCGAGAAAATTTCCGTACTATGACTTTTTACGATTTTCGCTATGGCTTAAGTCAGCAAGAGAGTTGTCAAAGACTTCAGTTAGCATTTGCTGACGAAGTCCCATGTCGTAGCTCTATTTATTCGTGGTTTGGTGAATTTAGACGAGGACGTGATCATCTCTATGACGTTAAACGTGAACGCCGGCCGGCAACCGCGGTTACCGATTTTAATATTGATACTCTGCGACAACTAATTGAAACGGATAGAAAAATTACCTGTCAGCAAATCCGCACTACCTTAGGCATTGGAATGAGCCAAGTGCAAAAGATATTGCATGAGCATCTGAAGGTTCGGAAACTTTGCACTCGATGGATACCGCATGATTTGTCCTAAGATCAGAAACGACTGCGTGTAGAGTGATGACGTAAAATGATAAAGAAATATGACGGATGACAATCAATGGCTGTGTATAATATTCTAACAGGTGATGAAACTTGGGTGTACTGCTTTGAACCAGAAAGGAAAAGTTAATCGGCGGAATGGGTCTTTCCTTTTGAAGAGTTGCCAACGAAAGTCAAAAAAAGCCGCAGCACTGGCAAGAAAATGGTTGCTTCGTTTTTCGGCAAATCAGGCCATTACATCACTGTATCGCTTGAAAACCAAAGAACCGTAACTACAGATTGGTATGTTAATACGTGTTTGCCTGAAGTGTTTGACAAAATACGAAAAGCGTCCCCTGAGCAAAATAGTCCTTCATCATGACAACGCTTCGGTACATTCCGCTAAGGCAACGAATGCGTATTTGAAGGCTTTAAAAGTAGAATTAATGACTCATCCGCCATACAGTCCAGATCTAGCACCCTGTGATTTCTTTCTGCTCCCGAATATTAAAGATAAACTCAGAGGTTTACGTTTTACAAGCCCGGAAATGCCTGTGAATGCTTTTCACAAAGCCATCGAAGAGGTCCATAATATCTGATGATCCGTGATCGAAATTTTCCGAGCGTTTCCATGCTTTGCAAGGCACGTTAAGCAGTTGGTGTTGGCTGCCGTCGATAGGTGGCAGTCGTTAAGCCAAGTCAGAGGCCTTAGGTCGGCTTGAAAACTTCTGACAGTAAGACCAGCCACTAGTCTTACAAGCCTCCACCAATCCGGACTTGGCCCTCGTGGTGGAGTATGGCCTATACCTTCCTCAGGGAAAAGACCCGTGCCCCTCGGTGGGGACATGGGAAACATAATGGGTTGATATAAAATATACATAATACTAAGACGCATAGAAGATATTAAGATGGCGTCTCATTTGATTCCTACATTATAAGAATCACAAAATCACTGCGAAACATTCGTCAGAGAACCCGGAAATAGATCTTTGTTAAATACAAAAATACGAGTAGCCAAGCGCTTGCGCCATCCAGCGAGGAAAAAAAAGTTATAATTAAAAAAAAATCCTAGGTCTTGGATGTTTACATGTTTGTGATGTCGCTGTTTCTGGTTCCCCTTGACATAAGGTAGGTATCCCAGTGTGGGGCCAGAAGCAATGTATATGCTTGTATGTAAATGTTCATGTTTACATTTTTTACACATTGAATTTGCAAAAAGTGTCACTGCAATCTCTCAATAATGTACACAACACAGTGATTAGGACATAGGATAAAGAACTTGGGATTGCCAACACTATCACCTGGACTTGATAGCATACTCGTACATACTAATAATGGCCGTTTCCTAGAATTTTTGCTTTAGCCTTCCAGCCATGGCTTCCCAAAATCTCTATTAAATACCTGTGTAATATCTTTTTTATGTACACTAAAGTGTTCTATTTGTGTATATATTAACATGATTGAAAGACTGTAAATTCGATCTGTAAAAAAATATCGACTGTAACTTGGAAATAACTCTAATATCACTTTTTTTATACAAAACAATTTTTATTTCCTCTTATCATATTATTATTATTATATCATGCTTTACTGAGCCACATTTTCACAAAAAAAATTTTTATTTTTGCTTCAGTATCATGCAAATAGTCGTTATTTGAGTTGGAAAAAACTGTACAAATCAACACCCTAGATACATAGACAACACTTTATTGTATATAATGTATAAAGGACACACAGGTGTTTATTTAAAAATTCGCGCGTAATTTGACTTCAATAAACTAGTCCTATTACTTTTGTCTGTGGCACTAAAAACAGGTTTTTTTCGCGTAATCTAAAGTTGTTAAATTAGAAATAGGACATACTGCTAGATCACAATCGATATTTTTTTTTTTCGTCGATGACTCCTGTTTTACTAATTCGATGCTCTTAAACCTCGAGCGTAATTTCACCAAATTATTCTCGAAATACACCTATAATTAATTATACCGCGAAATTGGATGCAATTTTGGTCAAATTGACGCTTAGAGTGCGGCGGCGGCGGCCGCATTACTGTTGTTATTTCCATTGTCATTTTGCTCGCAAGTCTCAGGACACGTATTTCATAGTTTTAGTTCAACGGAAAGTACCTTCCCTTAGTTTTGATTTCTTTTAGTACGTTTTATTACATTACGTTAACAAAGATGTTTGATTTTTTCCTAAGTTTTAAGGGACTGTAGAACTGAGTAGGTACACTCTCGTTATGCCTAAGCTTCCTTAAACAAATTATAGCTAACTTTTGTTACGCCTAACTCGCGAGCTTGTACTGAGTAATAGGTACCTATACACCGCATATAGAGTACAGAGTATACATGTCATGTTTATTTATTTTTCTACCTGTGCCAGACCTGACTGATCAATCAGACACTGTAATGCTGGCACTTGACATGGCTATTCGTATTGGAGTATTTGGCAAATATTAACAATTCGTTGCTTGGCTTCCTTCCGAATCTTAGCCACTGTTCTTTTTTAAACCTCCAATGTATTCTATATCGTCACCAAATACGTGAATACGAATAGCCAAGTAAAGTGCCAGCCTAAGGTAAGATAAAAATAGTAATTATCGCAAGAAAAAAAAAACTGAAATACAATTTGCAATGTTGAAAGTACAATAGGCGACCGTGAGATTGCGTTCTGCTAATCGCAAAGCCACCCATACGATTAAAAAATGCAAAAAATGAGAAAGAGAAAAAAAATACCTTTATCGATTCAACAAAAAGGTAGCTTCTTTAGTTTCATCACGACGTAACTCGGCTGAGGATAACAAATTACCACCCACTTGATATTCAAACGCCACAACCCATCTCTCGAAAAAAATGTAATAATAAAGCTTCAGCAAAGTGTCACTTAGAATTACACAAAAGGTTAGGCTAATGGTGCATCGATTTATTATAGTCGAGAATAAATCGGTTGTTCATTCTATTACCATTATTATAGTTTATTGCACACAAAACATTTAACAGGATATGACATAAGAAATAGCATGTACCAAAGCGAGCTTTATTCCATCAAATTATTTTCAAGACTAGCTTATCCCACGAATCCGTCCGCGTGGACTTTAGTTAAAAATTTTGCAACCCCGTTCACTCCCTTAGGGGTTAAATTTAGAAAAACGGCGAAATACGTGTTCAATCAATTATGTTGAAGAGTGTTTCTTTTAAGTTTCAAGAAAATTAGACAACATTCTTTATACGTCCCATACAAATTTTGGCAACCCTTTTCGCCCCCTTAGGGGTTGAATTTAAAAAAGTCCGCCCTATTCCTTGCCTATATACATTATATATAGACCCTCTGTGCAAAATTTCAGCTTTCTAGGTCCAACGGATTGGGCTGGGCGTTGATGAGTGAGTATCAGTTAGGACTTTGAATTTTATTTATATTGACTAATGTCTTTTTAGGGTTCCGTACACAAAGGATAAAACGGAGCCTACTTAGACTCTTCTGTACGTCCGTCTGTCACCAGGCAGTATCTTGTGAACCGTGATAGTTTGACAGTTAAAATTTTCAAAGACTATGTATTTCTGTTGCTGCTACAACATCAGTTACTAAAAACAGAATACAATAAATATTTAAGGGGGCTCTCATACAACAAACGTGATTATTTTGCTCAGTTTTGCTCGACATTGATAACGGCAATAGGTAGACGCTTGAAATATTCACAGAATATTGATTATATATTCAGTTTAAAAATAAGAATGATTACTACGCGTGGTCACCTTGACTCGAAGCGGAAATTTACTACATCATCGTCATTGTACTACAATGCATTATTAAAATCTAGATCCTGATTTGGTTTTAGTGGCCCAACCTTCTGTCGAGCCTTAGTCTATCAGCGCCGTCTGATTTCTTACCGCTTAACCGCCATTCGTTATCATAATACGAGCATTACCGCAGCACTTACATTAGGGACAACTACTCCGATGTTCGGTCGCGCAGACTGGCGCCAAAGTGTCCTGGCGTATTGCTATACACTTGAAGGCCTCTCTGAACTAAAAACATAAATATGAAAATATTATTAACTTTGTTAAATATGCCTTTATTGCGGCTTACAGTACGGAAATTTTTGCAAGAACATTCGTAATTACTAATAATAAATCACCCAGTGAAGCCTGGTCAGCTAGGGTGATTAGACAACACCCAACAATAAGTTTTCAAGCCCTAAGGCCTCTGATTTGGCTTAATGACTGCCATCTATCGTCGGCACCAACTGCTTCACGTGACATGCGAAGCACGAAACCACTCGGAAAAATGCCACTAGCGTTAGTCATAGACTGTCACCCATCCATGCACTGAACGCGCCCTATGTTGCTGAGGACAAAGACATTACAAACGTGGAAGTACTCACAGACTGTGGCCTTCAATGGGAATCGAACCGACGACCTCCGGACAATCAGACGTGATACGGCTACACCAACAAGGTAGTCATTTTACAACGTTTCGTGCTACCGTGAAGCTTTCTGCTAAATCATGCAATGCATTTAATAAAACAATAACTGCTATCATGCAGGCAAGGGGAGAGGTCTTAGGATCCTACTCTCGACAGCGAAAATGTCTCGTCTTCTTCGGAGAAGATCTTCGTACCTAACTGCGGGAGCTAAATAATTATTTAAGTGAAGCCTGGGCTGCCTGAGTGATCTTAAACGATCACTAAGGTTAAGCAACATACGGCGCGTTCAGTCCATGGATGGGTCACCGTCTATGACTAACGCTAGTGGCATTTTTCCGAGCGATTCCGTGCTTCGCAAGGCACGTTAAGCAGTTGGTGCCGGCTACCGTCGATAGATGGCAGTCGTTAAGCCACGTGAGAGGCCTTAGGGCGGCTTGAAAACTCTGACAGTAAGGACCAGCTACTAGTCTTACAAGCCTCCACCAATCCGGACTTGGCCCCCGTGGTGAAGTATGGCCTATACCTTCCTCAGGGAAGAGACCCGTGCCCCTCGGTGGGGACATGATGGGTTGATGATGATGATGATGATGATGATACCTAATAAACTGATGAACTGATGGCCGACGGGGCCGAAAGGTTCTTGAATGGAGACCACACATCGGCAAGCGCAGCGTAGGACGACCAGCCACAAGATGGACAGACGATCTCATCCAAGTGGCGGGAAGACGCTGGATGCAAGCCGCTTCCAACCGGTCTTTTTGGAAATCCATGGAGGAGGCCTATGTCCAGCAGTGGACTTCTTGTAGCTGAATAATGATGATACCTAATAAGAATCGCTTATAGCCCTTTCTGCCTGAGTGATCTTGCATGTTCAGCGCAAGGATGGGTGACCATCTATGACTAACGCTAGTGGTATTTTTCCGAGCGGTTCCCGTACTTTGCAAGGCACGTTAAGCAGTTGGTGCCGGCTGCCGTCGATAGATGGGATGAAAACTTCTGACAGTAAGACCAGCCACTAGTCTTACAAGCCTCCACCAATCCGGACTTGGTCCCCGAGGTGGAGAATGGTGGAGTATCCTTAGGGAAGAGACCCGTGCCCCTCAGTGGGGACATAATGGGTTGATGATAAAATACATAAACTCTTGGACATAGATTGTAGAACAATGACAACTGTATGAACATGTTCATAACATAGTGATTTGGTTTCATTGCCGTTTTAAGACCACTCGCGTGCGCATATAAATCTAGCCATCAATGGTCTGAAAAAAAAAGTCACATGTTTCGCTCTGATTTGCACAGCTTAATGTGGTGAGCTGAGACGGAAGTCGCGTCGTCAGTTGCTCGTCTCGACAAGTGTATCCGAAATAAAGTTAATAGCATCCAAAAATACTCTGAAATACTATAACACCACTGACACCACTTATATAAATTAAGTAAATCAATAAAATTTTTGTTGTTTAAACCAAATCAGTCAATTATACATTGAGTGGTCCGCTGATACTGAGTAGAAGCCCTTTTATAAAAGATACGGCGCGACGGTACAATATCAACTTTTGTTTCAATTCCGTTGTTTAGCTAAAGCCTGAAAGGTTCATAATGAATTGGATAAAAGCCAGAATTTGTAATTAAAAGCACTCTGTCGTTCGTAGCCGAAACTCGCCTTAAGTGGAATACAAAAATAGCGGAAAGAATTGGGACGAAATAGAGTACATATTGTTTTGTTTTACTTTTTTAGGGTTCTGTGCCTCTAAAGGGCAATACAGAACCCTTCCAGGGTCACTTTATTTTCCGTCTGTCCTTCCATCCGTCTATAGGTCAAGACCCTATATATCGAACACGCGTGGAATCGAATTAAAACTATAACCAAATATCAAGTCAATTGTCCCTTAAAGTTGTGAAAAATCAAACTTCTAAGCTTAAAAAAGAAAAACATATATTCGGCCATTTACGCCGCAAAAAATGTATAGTAAGATACTCAAGGGAATCTAAATTCAGAGGGTAGGTAGCAGTTACCATAATCGGTGAAATTTAGCAAGTATAATGCATCTCATACTACAAATACAGGAAAAAAATCAGAGAACTACATTTGTCATATTCATCATCATAATCAACCAATTATCTCCCTGCCAAGGGGCACGGGTCTCTTCCCTGAAGAAGGTATAGGCCATACTGCATCACGGGGGCCAAGTCCGGATTGGTGGAGGCTTGTAAGACTAGTGGCTGGTCTTACTGTCCCAAGTTCTTAAGCCGCCTTAAGGCCTCTAACTTGGCTTAACGACTGCCATCTATCGACCGGCCGCTGGCACCAACTGCTTAACGTGCCTAACGAAGCACGAAATCGCTCGGAAAATGCCACTAGCGTTAGTCATAGATGGTCACCCATCCATGTACTAAACGCGCCCTATATCCTCGTGAGGCCCAATGTCTTCACGTGATCACAAAATCAATTGTTATTTTCAAGGTCGGGCCTTACGAGGATATAGCTTAACCTTCGTGATCATTTAAGATCACTCAGGCAGCCGGGGCTACGAGCGATTCGTAAATTATTATAAAATAATTATCATTTGTAATATTACCATATAATTTTTTTTTTAAAAATCGAGAAAAAACATATCTTATAATTTGTACGGAACCCTCGGTGTGAGTTCGACTATATGCCTACTTCTTAAACCAATTTGGGTAGTTTACAACTCCAACGAAGCTTATTTCTAATCTACTTTTTGTAAAGACATTATTCACTCTTTTTTCCAATTTGTAGGCTGTTTTTCGATGT
Organism: Yponomeuta plumbellus; assembly: GCA_947310845.1. Classification (NCBI taxonomy): domain Eukaryota; kingdom Metazoa; phylum Arthropoda; class Insecta; order Lepidoptera; family Yponomeutidae; genus Yponomeuta; species Yponomeuta plumbellus. The sequence continues at coordinate 3,765,044 of OX371204.1, forward strand.
TTGTAATGTCCTTGCCTGGTTACCGTAGCAAAAGGTATCCTATTTTGGGCTACGGTCCAGTGATTATGTTGTGTGGAAGTCGTTATTTGTATTATCATTATTATTACACTACTTTGCGAGTGGCTTTGCATAAAAATTTGCCCACTGAAGCCATTTGTACTTACGTATGGCGGAACCCAGTGGGATCGAACCCACGACTTCTTTCTTGGTAGCTATTGACTAAGTTGTTTGACTAAAGAGATAGTCGAAGTAATAGAGTGGAGTAATCGTGGCTAAGGGTTGATGTCGTATCAACGGTAAAGTTGTGTTAATGAGATCTTAGCACAAATAACTTGCTCATCCTTTATACGTCCCGCTATAGGGCGCAGGCCTCTCTCAGAGAGAGAGTATAGGCTTAATCACATTCAAAATCACGTTAAATTGCCTGCAACTTTGCAATCCTTTGAAATTTAAAGGCAGCTGCTCACTGAACAAGTATTTCAGATTCCATAAGTCAGCAATTTTATGGCCGTGAACGGTCAAAGTTTGCAAAGTTTTAATCAAAATTAACTTCCTCCAGTAGCAGGGCTGAGTAATAAAAATGCTAATCTAAAGCTAAAGGAACTTAGTTGCTTATTACCTCTCTATATTAATACTAGGATCTTCTCTCTACAAAATATTAATGATTAAATGACACCGTCTTATATGTATAGTGTAAAGTTGCCAATTGACGTTTAGACGAAAAATATCTGTTTTCAAACTTCAAACCAAAACTTTTGTGAAAATTTAGACCTTTGCATCTGCGTTATGAGATGACGAGCTATGGCACAAGCGATGCGAGAGGTCCTGGGTTTGAATTATTGGTCGCAATAAACGCATTTTTACTTTACTTTATAAATAAAAAAATAGGTAAAAGTAAAGTCGTAAGTTCATCTGTTGGCAACAACAGTCATATTGTTCCGAAGATTTGACTTAATATCTATCTGTGGGGAAAGCTTAGGAATTATTGACAAATATCATCGTAATATTTTTTAAAGTTTGTTCTGTTTTTCTCCTTGGATAAATAAGATAAAAATAAGAACCATTCTTTTAAAACGTTTTTTCGAAGTCGCTCGCCTGTTTTCGATCAGCCACAATGGCGCTACTGTAGACCATAATAGCGCTACTACAGCGTCAAATTGTCATTGTTTATTAAGCTTTTTGACCCACTGCCTTCAAGACTGACGGCCTGAAATTTAATCTGCGCACTCCAAAGTTGGGCAAAGGCTAACGAACTTCCCGATTCACGATATTAGTCTCCTCTTTGTGGGGAAATTAGAAAAGTTCCAGCCCAGTCATTATTCACAAAGGACAACTTTTGACTATCACTCTGGCCGCAGATTTTTTACTCCGAGCTAATTTCGGAAGTACCTCGTCCTATAAAAGTCTAAAGTAAAGGTGGTTTGAGGGACAAACAAGACAATAATTATAATAAATTATAATAACTCCCACACAACACAATCAATTAACTTGCCCTTATATTACGTAACTTTCCACTCTATCGGGTTAAGTATTTAAACAACTTAAAAAAGTCAAAGTTAGAATGTATATGACAGTTCGGAGTAGGAGTATGAGATACCTACTAAGAAAAAAGTCCCAGAATGTAACAGTGTGACATAAGGTGGTGTGACATACCGGAAACAAAGGGGCTAAATCAGACGACTCGATATGAACATGCCTGCACTGGGAATCAAACCTGGTTCTCCCGCTTCTGTGTCTGTAGGTCTACCCATTGAGCAAAGAACTTGGTCTTTATTTGTCAGGTACTATTCAGCAGTGCCACTACGGGCTAAATAGAGTGTACTTTATAGAATTACGAGCACCTTTAATAAGATTTTCAATGAAATTGGATTTAATAAAATAAAATGTCTCATTATATTATAACTAATAACACACACACACACACAAAAAAAATCAGTCAATCAAACCACCCCGTGACGTATCCGACCCAAAGGTTCCCATAAGGCTTCATGAATCAAAGATTCATTCTTTTAAGCCACGGTTCCTCAGACAATACCCTATCTCTTTAATAAAGGCTTTCCCCTGAAAACCCCAGACACCAGTGGTTTCTAAAGGCAGGGGAACGAAAAAATAACTGCCCATCAACTGGCTGTATTTAAAAGATTTTAGCCTAGCAGCCGTCTCTGCAGCAGCCCCAGGAGATACAGCCGTATGGCACACATGAGACGGTGCGAATGTGTTCCTACCTTACTAGGAATCATCTGTTCAGGAGTAGAAAATCTTAATATCGGGGCCCCGATTCCGGTAGAGCACTTACTTGTGACTTATTTTATGTTTTTTTGGTGCATTTATAGTACATGTTGTCAGCGTGGGCAGGTCTCCTCCCGGTTGGTCTGACTATCTGGGTTCAAAATTCTGGGTTCTTGAATTGTTCCCAGTTAGCAAATCTAAGTCTCAATTCTTAGCAAATCTTCTTAGTTCTTAGATACAACTGCTCGTGCGGTTACATTTTATAATCAAATCACTTGCGAGCTGATAGTTAATGCTAATAACGACTACGAAATACAGTGTGTATTCTTTGGCGTTAGTAAATGACATCGTTTGCCGTAGATTTAAAAAACGGTTGTTTGTTTTCCTTTGTCTCTATTTTATTTTTCTTGTTTTTTTGACTCTTGTGTATTTTGTCTATTATGTACTTTTGTCTTCATTGTGTTTCTGTGACAATACTAATAAAATCTTTCTTTCTTTCTTTCTTTCTTTCTTTCTAAAATCAAATAGTTCTCTCCAACATAAATAATACTGAAGCAGAAACACATTAGTAAATACAACTCATAATTCACAAACTATATGAACGATATACAAAATGCGTAATATAAACGGGCACATAGGGTCATTCGGATACTGTTATTTATAGTTAGGGATAAAATCTTTGGACAAGTGCCAACGGCAATCTCGTTGCGACAGTCCCTATAATATGGACGTTTGTAGGTAATAGTCAGAATATTAATACACGGGGTGTGTTTAACTTGAATACGTATTGTTTCTATTATTGCTTGTTTCTAGGATACTTAAACCAAACTACGCCTACATAGGCAGGCTTAAACCTCAAAGCAAGTTCTGCAGTATCATCAATATTGGACAAATGTTATTACGAGTACAATGTACCGGAATTCTTGACCGAAAAATAATGGCTTAGACGACTGTGGCAAAATTACTGACATTTTTAATTTTATTTGATTTTTTCCGTTCATGCTAAACTTTGTTATTGCGTATTGTGTATTGTGATACAATTAATTTAATTTTTAAAACTAAGACAATTATGTTAAGGCGCTCTCTCAAACCAATTTTTTTTAAGTCTTTAATGGCAAAGCATGCAGAAAAAATATTCTACTATGTAACATGTTATTCAAAACTCATCATCATTATCATCAACCCATTATGTGCCCACCGAGGGCACGGGTCTCTTCCCTGAGGAAGGTATAGGCCTTACTCCACCACGGGTGTCAAGTCCAGATTGGTGTAGGCTTGTAGGACTAGTGGCTGGTCTTACTGTCAGAAGTTCTTAAGCCTCCCTAATGCCCGTGACTTGGCCTAACGACTGCCATCTATCGACAGCCGCCGGCACCAACTACTTAGCGTGCCTTATGAAGCATGGAAACGCTCGGAAAAATGCCACTAGCGTTAGTCATCGACGTCACCCTTCCATTGAACGCGACCTATGTGGCTTAACCTTCGTGATCGTTTAAGATCACTCAGGCAGCCGGGGCTGCGAGCGATTCACATTCAATACAGCTCATGTTGACAAATAAATTTATCTCTATCAAGTAAGAAAATTTCAACGTTCTCTTTTTTATTTTCTATTCTTTTGGTATTAGACCGCTTTCCTAATACCGCAACATTTTTCTGTAACAGAACATCGAGGATTAGCTGTTTATAAATTAGTTGATCTGAACCACTGACAGTGCCGAGCATATGTAGAGCCAAACATTGCTACGAATATTTTCACTTACCACGATCAAATCCATCTATGACATTATATTATTTTGTAATCCTAATGTTATGTTATAATACTTCAATATCATAATATTACCTATAATGGTGCTACACAATTGTCCGTAACAATGTATTTTATAAAACTTACATGTACCGTGTTTGCTGACAAATAAAGACTTGATTGATTGATCATTCTAGCAAACTCGCTGGTAAATTCTCGTCAGTATTAGGATGCTTGGCAAAAGCTCTAAGAGCTAGAATACATGCTCAAGAATGCCCCGTTTATTTTACGAGCTGTACTTAACATTCGCTTGAGTCTCCGTACCTGATTGCTTAAGTTTGATCAAAGGGCGGTAGGTGCGCAATGGACGAAATCGGCAGGTTAGCGGACGAAGAAACCAATAGTGGGCGTTTTTTCTACTGTATCCTGCTCTAGTACTACCGGGAATGACTCATAGCCCCGGCTGCCTGAGTGATTTTAAACGATCACGAACGTTAAGCAACATCGGGCACTTTCAGTGCATGGATGGGTGACCATCTACGACAAACGCTAGTGGCATTTTTCCGAGCGGTTCCGTGCTTCGCAAGGCATGTTATGCAGTTGGTGCCGGCTGCCGTCGATAGATGGTAGTCGTTAAGCCAAGTCAGCGGCCTTAGGGCGGCTTGAAAACTTCTGACTGTAAGACCAGCCACTAGTCTTACAAGCCTCCACCGATCCGGACTTGGCTCCGGTGGTGGAGTACGGTCTAATACCTTTCTCAGGGAATAGACCCGTGCCCCTCGGCTGGGACATAATGGGTTGATGATGATGACTGCCGTATCACTATATCTGCACATAAAGCTTGTTATAACATATCGCGAGGGAGAGATTCCGCCTAACTTCTAATCTCCAATAACCTATCATGCCTAAAAATAACAGTGTAAGGTACGGCAGTGGATATACCGGGCATACTCCATACATCTTGAGGAAAACCAATCTCAAACTTCTTTAGCGCAGCGGTTAGCGCATCTATAATTTTATCATGCGAGAGGCCCCGGGTTCAAACTACGGCTGAGGACCAAAAAAAACCCATGTTGGATGTTACACTTCTCGTCCTCGTACAAGTGCCTATAATTCCATTTACATAATCCTAACATTTACATACAGGCACATACATTGCTTCTGGTCCCACATTAGGTTACCCTGTGAACCAGAAACAGCGCCATTACAAACATGTAAGCATCGAAGACCTGTGATTTTTGGTGTCCCCAGCCGGGAATTGAACCCGGGACCTCTCGCATGGTAAGCAGAAGTGATGCGCTAACCACTGCGCCACAGAAGCCTGTGCTATATAGCTTATGTTGTTACACTTTTCGTCCTCGTACAAGTACCTAAGATTCCAAAGAAGAAAACTTCATTTAAGTAAAATTAAACTGGATTGAAGACGAAAAACCCTTGACATTGAAACTTAAAAGCTCTTCTCGGAACTCTCTGAGTGGGTACCACGAGTTTCCTGTCTGCCCCAGTTCAGTGCAAAGATAAATGGCCCCACTGGAGTATCTAGAGCGGTGATTCGAAATCAAACGCCATTGAAGAAACATCACTTATGACCTATAAACGTACCAAGAGGCTAACCCTCAGTTCCTGAGAGAGTGTTCAAATGTAACAAGAGATTAATCTACGATTAATTCCAAATACCGGCACGTGATTGACTAAAATTAGCTTGACGTGAGATTAACATGAGATTAACATTTGATCGCTCTTCTAGAAACCGAGCGTAAGGGTCGGTTTCTGATTGAGAATTTCGCTAAGTAGCTAAGTAGTTACAATTAAGTAATTGTAGTGCTGTCTCGTTAAATTTCTCTAAGCTTCTTTCTTAAGCTAAGTAACTAAGTAGTTACAATTAAGTAAATGTAGTGCTGTCTCGTCAAATTTCTCTAAGCTTTTTCTTAAGCTAAGTAAGTAACTAAGTAGTTACAATTAAGTAATTGTAGTGCTTTTTCGTCAAATTTCTCTGAGCTTCTTTCTTAAGCTATTTGAGTAAGTAGTTACAATTAAGTAATAGTAGTCCTGTTTCGTCAAATTTCACTAAGTTTCTTTCTTACGCTAAGTAGCTAAGTAGTTACAATTAAGTAGGTAATTGTAGTGCTGTCTCGTCAAATTTCTCTAAGCTTCTTTCTTAAGCTAAGTAAGTAACTAAGTAGTTACAATTAAGTAATTGTAGTGCTGTTTCGTCAAATTTCTCTGCGACGGTTTCTGAATTGAGAATTTCTGATGAAGAATTCTGAGAAATTTGACGAGACAAAATTACAGTTAGGTATTTTGTACTTAGTGAAAATTCTCAAATCAGAAGCCATCCCTCGGAAAAGAGTGTGGCAGAACGTTACTTAAGTATTTACTTAGCGAAACTCTTAATTCAGAAAGCAGTCTTAGAACTATTGTAGTATTCATCATCATCATCATTCAGCCAAAAGAAGTCCACTGCTGGACATAGGCCACCTCCATGGATTTTCAGAAAGACTGGTTAGAAGCGGCTCGCATCCAGCGTCTTCCTGCCACTTGGATGAGATCGTGTGTCCATCTTGTGGCTGGTCATCCTACGCTGCGCATGCTGATGTGTGGTCTCCATTCAAGAACTTTTCGGCCCCATTGGCCATCAGTTCTGCGTGCTATGTGGTCCGCCCACTGCCACTTCAACTTACTCATCCGGTGGGCTATGTCGACAACTTTCGTTTATCTATGGACCTCATAATTTCTGATTCGGTCTCGTAGAGAAATACCGAGCATAGCCCTTTCCATAGCTCGTTGCGTAACTTTGAGCTTTCTTATGAGGCTCATAGTAAAAGTATTGTAGTATTAAAACAACCAAATTTTCTTCGGTTTAACGTGAGAGATGTAACAATGTGGCTCGGTACAGCATGATATAATGACAAAAGGTAGTGATAAAGTGTTATTTATAAAAATAACAGATAGGGTTATTGTTAAATCACAGTCGATTTATGGTTGCAAACATGGACATAAATATTTTCTCAAAATAAGAGACTACTTATTCTGTTAGAAAGGTAAAATGGTACATTTCCATAACCCTTCGGCCATTTAGGAAACTGGAGTTTGGAAACCAGTTTCATAAAAGGATTTTTTTTATCCTGGTACGTAACTGGTTTCCTATAAAGATTTTTTTATCCTTTTCCGTAACTGGTTTCCTATAAAGATTTTTTTATCTTTCTACATAACTGGTTAACTATAAAGATTTTTTATATTTTTATGTAACTGAATAAGTTAAGTAACTAACTACATTGGCAAGAAAAAAGTTACAATAGCCATTTCAATATAAATTTTGATTAAGGAGACTAAAGTTACTAATATTCTTACAAGTAACTGCAAAAAAAGTAAAAGCTATCAAGAAATAGACACCGAAATTGTTAATGCAATAAAAGATTTGGGAAATGGACTGATAACTGTGATTTTTATTGCAAAACTAATGTTTGTTTTTTAATGTTTTTTAATGAATTCATTATAATAATTATGTTATTTCATTTTGAGTGTTGTGAAAGGTTATTGTACATTCGTGAATAAATAAATATAAAAGGTTATAACACGTTAAGTTATTATTAAGTTTTACAAAAACCATTAGGTAATTAAATGCAGTACAATACTCAATTCCAATAAACATTTCATCTGCAATCCGGTTATTAATTTCGTAGGTGGCTGAAATAACATAAACATAGTACTCTTAGTAAACCAGTTACGTAGAATGATAAACAAATCTTTATAGGAAACCAGTTACGTAGCAGGATAAAAAAATCCTTTTAGGAAACTGGTTTCCAAACTCCGGTTTCCTAAACGGCCGAAGGGTTCCATAAACACTCATTCATGGACTAAAGTCTACATCTGACCTCTTCGGAGCTAAATCATACTGAAGATAAAAACAATCGGATATTCCACTCAATAAACCGATGCCGACTAGCGGAAACGGAAATTTATTGCACCATACTCGTAAGCATTATGCCGCAGACCGGAAGTTTGCGCAGACGCCGCCATTACCACCGCACTTCCGCTGAGCCGTTTGAACTGTATTTTTAGTTCAATTGCCCTTGGATAGAAGCCAATAAGCGGTATTGATAGATTTTAGCTCTATATTATAATGGTCGAGGCTTCGCTACATTGGATGACCTCTGATCTGGTTCTGAAGGATTAAAGGCAATTTTTAGCAATTCTTCTGAAATAAACATGGAATTGCCATTAGTCGGCACAACGGCAACGACACGATAACATCGGACTGGTATTTTCAAGCACTACCGTAAATCGTATAACTCCACCAATCTGGAGTTGGCCCCCGTGGTGGAGTATGGCCTATACCTTCCTCAGGGAAGAGACCCTTACCCCTCGGTAGGGACACAATGTTGATGTCATTATCAACATTATGATGACATCATCATCAACGGTTGATGATGATGACCGTAAATCGAGGTAAATAGGGATAAAATCGAGATGGAAATCAACATTAAAATTCTGTACTTAATACGATAATTCCACAATTTTTGGCAACTTTTTGCAACTTTTGAAATAAACCTTTCGTAAGTACTACACGCTAATTTTATTCCGGATACACTTACTTGTTTTTTTGTCAAATGAGTCCGACCAGAGACGTGCAACCGACCTCGCGACGCGAGCTCTGTCTCTGCTCACCATGATTAACTCTGGAAATCAGAGTGAAACGTGGTCGGACTCTTCTGACAAAAAAATCAAGTAAGTGTTTTCAGAATAATAATAAAAAAAGAAGTAAAAAACTCACGGCTGTTATCCCCGAGGGGGTAGGCAGAGGCACCAATCACTAGAACTGGGCCTACGTTTTGGAATAAAGTTTGTATTGTTTGGCAAGTATATAGAGTACTATATGATAGTTAAGTTTGTTAAAATAAATAAATTAAAAAAAATCGATTTATGAGCACATATGATTAAGCTGAAAGGAAAACTATTTTCGAGCTAACGACAAACTGATGAAGAGAAAACTTCAAAATGCATTAAAAATTACTTTAATGAAGTTTTTACTTACATACGTAAACCTTAAAAAAAACCCTGTGTTTTTCCTTACAACACAATCACTTGACCTGGTCCCAAACTAGGATACCCTGTGCTATGGTAACCACGCAAGGACATTACAAACATCGGAAAACAACCAGACTGAGGCCATTTGTACAAATAAACGACAGCCTCTGGGGGAATCGAACCCACAACCTCTTGGTAGCTAAGCACCTTAACGGCTAGACCAACTGTTGGGGATGAGTTTCAGCAGTGGACTGTAGATTAATATTTAAAACTCACAGGGTCTGATTTGCCTCAGTTTATTGCAAAATACATCAAAAGGGAATTGCAGCAAATATGTCTGTCACCGTCTATACGAACGCACAATTAAAAAGTTAAGGAGCAAGTGTTGCTATAGTTAGTGTTGCCAACACCAACAAAGCGGTAACGTTTTTGTATGGAACCCTAAACTGAGCGTAGCCAAACACGCGCTTGGACAGTTTTCTTAACATCATAAAGTAGCACAACAAGCCTCAGTATTTTGTATCCACAACGTCAAGCAGCCAGCCTTCGCAATATTCAATTTGCCTTCCGCTCGACTTAAGCGTCGCGTCATATTTTACGTCCCACTAAATTGAGATAAATCTAGACAGTCGTGTCACAGAGTTTCGTACCTAGAACACAGATTAATATAAGAGCTTACTAAGATATTCCAGTAGAGTAGCTTGAACTCCGTCTCTTCGTACAATATAAACGTCAATAATAAACAACGGGCCCAATGGGTTGACAATACAGCTGTAGCTCTAGCATTTCGATGGTAATAATAGGAAATTGCCTGAAACTTACATTAGAGTTTCATTGGATTTATACCAAAGAAAAAAAAATGTTTTTGTTTCACAGGTCTCAAAATATCGTCATCATCATTCAGCCACAAGAAGTCCACTGCTGGACATTGGCCTCTGTAAAATCTTGGGGTTCCGGGCGTATAACTAAATAAAATACCGGGAGCCGATACGAATGCTGCGCCATTTATTTCGCAAGAGACCTTAGAACTACCCACCGCTATACAATAAAAAGTTAGTTGCACGAGTACCCTACAATCCCCTACACTTAATCTACAAATTTAATGTTTAAATGATCTAGTCCAAATTCACACTTTTGCTTTGCCAAAACACTTAATAAAATAATAATAATAACAAATTAACTCACGCCCGTTATCCCCACAACAAAGCACGTTAACAACTTAATCTAGAACTTATATCTAGGACATTTGTTTATGTTGCAAGCCCGCTTGGGCCGGTTGGTCAGTTGGGTCGGCGCACCGATGGGAGAGGGTTCCGTGGATGCAAAAGAATCATCAGATTGAATGGAGAATGGCGTGCTAGCCTGCCGTTGCTGCCCACCAGGGCTCCGCGCCGGCGACACCGATGGCTCGCCACACGCCTCCGACCCAGCCTCGCCCGTTGAAGGACGGACCGTTAACTCTTCCCCGGCTGTTACCGCAACCGGGTTTCGTGAAACACATGAATTTGAACCCGAACCCTGCTGTGTATCTCCCGTGGGGTACACAAGAGAGCTCCTTGATCTCCGTCTTAACTGGTCTACGTGTCTATGGTGGAACTGGGAACCTTCGTTAGTAGAGATTTCGAAGTTCTTAGGACCTACATTTCTTACCACCCTACCAGGCAGCCACTTATCCCCCTTTAGATACTGTCTATACCAAACCTCATCACCGGGGTTAACGTCACGACTGACCACACCTGTTCCTTCTACTTGACGCTGCTGCACTTGACAGACCCTGTTTTCCACGTCTGGCATCAGTGCATCTATGCGAGTACGTAGCCGCCTACCCTGCAGTAACATAGAAGGACTTGCACCTGTAGTCGCGTGTTGTGTATTCCTGTAATGTAACAAGAATGTGTGCAAAGCTCTTCCTATAGATTGTTTATCGTAACAAGCTTTTTTTATTACTTTCTTTAGTGTCTTGACTGCGTTTTCAGCCGCACCGTTGGAAGAAGGGTGGTACGGAGCCGTAAACACATGATCTACCCCATAACCCTCCAAAAATGCCGAAAACTCGCTACTAGTAAACGGTGGACCGTTGTCAGAAACTATCTGCTTGGGCACGCCCCATCTACTCCATAGCTCAATCAGTTTGTCGATAGTCGAAACGGCGGCCGTGCTGGGAACCGGAAACACTTCGATCCACTTCGAAGTCGCATCAACCACAACCAAATACGTTTTTCCCAAAATAGGACCCATAAAATCTAGGTGTAACCTTGTCCAAGGCCGGACCGGCCAGGGCCACGGCGTGGGCTGCGCGCGCGGCGGCGAGTCGGCCTGCGTGGCGCACACTGCGCAGGCGCGGCACGTCGCCTCCACCGCCTCGTCCAAACCGGCCCACCACACGTAGCTGCGAGCCATTGCCTTGGACTTCACGATACCCATATGTGGCTCATGTAGGATTTCCAAAACCTTGGCCCAACAGGTTTCCGGCACGACTAATCTGTGGCCCCACATAACGCAACCTAATTCCTCATACAATTCGTTCCTTCTGTTAAAGTAAGGTTGCAAACCTGAAATATCGCAGTCCGCGGGCCAGCCATTTCTTATGTAATGTAAAACCCTTCCAAGGATGGGATCCCTTCCGGTTTGCAATCTTACGTGGTTGTAATCTAAGAGCAAAGCCTCTTGAGCAATATGTAAAAATGTTTGCTCTAACGAGCTACCGCTATTTCCGCTATTAGCTAAAGGTAATCTCGACAACGCATCGGCGCCATTCTCGTATGTACGGACATATTCTATATCGTAATCGTAAGCCGACAAAATGATGGCCCACCGCTGCATCCTGCTCGCAGCCATTAAAGGTATACCCGCGTTCGATCCAAAAATAGAAACCAACGGCTTGTGGTCCGTACGAAGAGTAAAATGGCGCCCGTAAACATACTGATGAAACTTTTTCAAACAGAATATTATCGCGAGCGCCTCACGGTGAATCTGTGAATAATTCTTCTCCGCGTCGCTCAGCGTGCGTGAAGCATAAGCCACGGGCCGTTCCTCCCCGCCCGCTCCCCGCTGCGACAGCACTCCCCCGACGCCCTGCGCACTCGCATCACACGTCACGAACAACTGCGCGGTCGGGTCGTAATGTGCTAGGACTGGCGAACTAGTCAATAACTTTTTAACGTCCTTGAACGCACCTTCACATTCAGAAGTCCACCGCCAGGCAAAGCCTTTTTTTAGTAATTTATATAAAGGTACTAACAGCGAACTCAAGTTCCTCACAAACTTTGCATAAAAGTTTACCATTCCAAGAAAAGAACGTAGTTCTGGCACATTGGAGGGTCTAGGAATTTTCAATATTGCATTTATTTTAGATGGATCTGTCTTAACACCGTCCTTGGAGATAATAAACCCTAAATAGGTAATCTCATCGACTAAGAAAACACACTTACTCTTTTTAAGTTTCAACCCTTTTCCTTCTAGGCGTATGAAAACTGACTCCAAGGCCTGCAAGTGTTCAGCCTCAGTCCGCCCCCCGATGATGACGTCATCTAGGAACACCTCCACATTTGGTATTCCACCTAACAGATTGCACATAATGCGTTGAAAAATTCCGGAACTTGATGACAGTCCGTAAACCAACCTGTTATACTTAAAAAGGCCCCGATGGGTATTAACAACGGTGTACTCTTTGGAGTCGTCCAATTCTATCTGATTGTAAGCTTGACTTAAATCTATTTTGGAAAAATATTGTGCTCCATTCAACCCTACTAAGACTTCGTCAAACCTAGGTAACGGGTAGCGATCGACCAGTAAGACGGGGTTCAAGGTAGACTTATAGTCTGCACAAATTCTTAGACTACCGTCCGCCTTATTTACGGGTACCAACGGTGAGGCCCAGTCGGAGCAGTCGACGGGCTCGATGACGCCGGCGCGCAGCATGGCGTCCAGCTCGGCGTCGACGCGGTCGCGCAGCGCAAACGGCACGGGCCGCGCGCGGTGGAACACGGGCCGCGCCCCCTCGCGCACGCGCAGCGTCGCCTTGCCGCCGGTGTACCGACCCAACCCACCGTCGAACAACGCCTTATATCTGTCGGTCAAAATATTAATTTCTTTATTTAATAACCCCGAATCACTATTAACACTGTTGCAGTTGAAACTAGGTATTATTATTCCTAATTCCGCCAACCACTGCCTGCCGAGTAGGGATGTAGTTCCTCCCTCTATGACAAACAGCTCCAATTGTTTTACCTTATCTCTATATCTAACCTCCGGTTTTATTATACCTAAAGGTTGAATCTTTGTGCCATCAATTAACTTTAGGGATACATTGTTTTGCTCAATTGGTTTGTCACGAAAGAACTTGTCATACATTTGTTTACTTATGCAAGATATGGCGGTACCTGTGTCCACTTCCATACGAATTATCTTATTATCTAGGGACAAAGGTACACTCACCGGCCTGTAGTTGCCTAAGCTTAGGTTATGCAACTCCTCGTCGAGGTCTGCGTCACCTCCGCCGACAGAGTTGTCCAGTCCGGCGCGTTCCTCCGCGTAGTGAAGGCGATTTCCTGCGGTGCGTTCGCTGCCGCCCAAGCGCCCCGCCCTAGGACAAACTCGACGTAAATGCCCCACAAGCTTGCACCGGCTACACACATAGTCACGGAAACGACAACAATCCGACGAGTGTCCTTGCGCACCACATGCCCGACACGGATGATATGTCGTCGACCGCCGACTTGCTCCTCCTGTACCGCTCGTTCGCGGGTCCCGCGCGACCGCACCGCCACCGCCGCCCACGCCACTGCCCGCGCTACTGCCCGCGCCGCCGGCGCCGCCCGCGCCACCAGCAGCGCGCCCTCCGCCGCCGCCCCAGCTGCCGCCGCCGGGCCGCCCCCGCCCGGATAGCTGGAGCGCGTGCACGTTGCTGGGGCCCACTGCGACCGACCGGTCGCCGCCCGCCACCGCCTCCACCGCGGCCGCGTTAATCTCCGCCGCCTCTAGCGATGAAGCCAGTTTCACCGCGTTTGTGAAGGTCAAGTCGTCGTCCTCCGCAAATAGGCGCTGGCGTATGACGTCACTTTTGAGTCCGCAAACGAACTGATCCCGTAGATTGTTGTTTAAGTTAGCTTCAAACTTGCAGAATCTAGCGGCTTTCTTTAGGGCCGCGATGTAAGCCGCAATATTCTCACCCGGATTTTGCCTTCTTTGTCTAAACCGAAACCTTTCGGCCCAGATGGATGGTGACGGTTGTAAATGCTGACGTAACATGCCACACGCCTGTGTGTAGGTTAAGGCTGATGGTTTCTGAGGACACGCCAAGTTCACTAACAATTCGTAGGCTTCCACCCCCATTATCGTGATTAGTGTAGGTAACTTCATTTCGTCCTCCACTTTATTGACTTTGAAATACATTTCAAGTCTATCTTCGTATGCCGACCACGCGGCGCCGCCGCCCACCTCGAACTCGCCCAGTTTGCCGACCGACATAGTTCCGTGTAAACAAACACTCCGCATGCACAACTTGAAAGTCCAGTATGGTTTATCCTCGTCGCCACTGTAAAATCTTGGGGTTCCGGGCGTATAACTAAATAAAATACCGGGAGCCGATACGAATGCTGCGCCATTTATTTCGCAAGAGACCTTAGAACTACCCACCGCTATACAATAAAAAGTTAGTTGCACGAGTACCCTACAGCCTTCTCCATGGATTTCCAAAAAGGCCGGTTGGAAGCCGCTTGCATCCAGCGTCTCCCTGCCACTTGTATGAGATCGTTTTTCCATCTTGTGGCTGGTCGTCCTACGCTGCGCTTGCGATGCCGATGATGCCGATGCTCAAAATATAAAATAATATATAAATATATGTATAATAGTGTAATAGTGTAGACTCGTAAAAAAAGATTTTACTTAAAGTATGAAACAGTGATAAACTTTGGGCGTCAAATGCCTTATGATGATTTCACACATCACTACGTCCACAAGATACATCAGGCCTGTTCACAAGCATTCATTTTAGCAACCCATCACCCTTACGTCCTCTGCGTCTCAAGTACCTACAACTACAATGATACCGGTGCTAAGTAGGTACTGTATTAGCGATTCCTCTTTATAGTAACTAGCCAGCATAGCCGAGCCAGCATAGCCATCTAGAATGATTTTAAAATGATTGAAAGGGAATCGCTACGTTTTTGTGGAGATGTTAGTCGATGACTAGCTAGGATAGGTGATGCCGACAGGAAGAGAACAATAAATAATATATTTGCAAACGAGCGTATTTTAATAAAAGTAGTTGCGCTTAAGTAGCCAAGGACCTGCGCGAGCTCCAGGCCAGTGACTGGCAGGAGACCGCGCAGGACAGAGACAAGTGGCGACTTTTTGTGTCGGAGGCCAAGATCCACTTCGGGTCGCTGAGCCATCGCAGTAAGTAAAGTCCGTTCGCTTATAGTGTCGGTATACACGAAGGCAATCTTGGTTTTAGTAAAAAAACATGTATTTCAATAATACAACTAAGTCGGCCAAAACACTTTAAATAGAAAAAACCATGGTACACAATATACCTAATGAAGCACAAAATAAAACACTACTCTTCATCACTCGAAGAGTCCTCAGAATATTCATCTACATCGGAATTTAGAATAGGTACCTACCTAAGTGATGCAGGATCGTTTCGTTATAAATCCATTCTAAAATACTGATTGATTTAATTCTTTAATTGCCTGATCTAAATAATAATAGAATGAGACGAGCTGCGAGCCAAATTCACTGGCGTGTTTGCGCCGCGTCGGCTTCCTTTAATTTCTTTTGTCAAAAGCCGCCATTTGCCGAGGCGGTAAATATCAAAGTGACACTATGATAGCGAAAAGACTTTTAAATAAGTTGCGCTGAAATGTAGCGATTCCTCGTTATAGTAACTGGATGACACAGTCTAGAATTATTTTAAAATGATGGAAAGAGAATCGCTACATTTTCATGGAGATGACAGTTGATGACTAGCTAGGCTAGGTGATTCTAAAAAAAAAGAAGTATTATTGCTAAATCAGCATCTTTTAATCAAGTATTGCGCTACGGTGTAACGAGGTGCAATACCCCTCGTTGCTTTTTAATTATTTTCGGCCATCTACTATTCTAAATTTAATGAGTTTTTGACATTCGCCACCGTGGACGGACGTAGCTGAGCCATTCAATCCTCAGCTTCCATCCAAGGTGGACTAAAACGTCATTATTTTCTGTTTTCTTCACGACCCGGATTCTCTTATTCTGCATATTACATAATAACAATCATAAAATATTTTAAAGGCACCTAATTGTAAGTGTTCCTGCATTCTTTTCTACTCATAATGTATTTTTATATTTATTTTTAGACCATACTTAACATTTTCTATTTCCATTGTTCTCAGGTGCCTTTCTTTTACCTTTTAAATAAGCTGCTATTGCCTCTGGATACCCCTCTTTATTCTACGGATTGCACCCTCGAACCTTCTTACTGCGACAACGGTACTCAAACACATCAGCACCAGAAAGCAAATCAGCTGTTCTCTTCTGTCTTGTATCGCGGCAGTACAATAAACTGTTTTTATTGAGTAATTTATGTTACGTCCCTCGCTTGGTATGCGGGCCTTGCGTCGTGATCCCCTTCCCTAGTTGCAACTTGTTTTGCCTTGTTATGTTGTGTATAGTTGCTTAGGGACGATAAGTGGTCGGATAAGTTTAAAGCCCCGTCCACATTTGTAGCATCTTGACGTATCATGATCAGTGGTATCGTATCGATGTTTATATATTTCGGATGCTTAATGGAACATTGACCCATTAGTAACAAGGACATTTGAGATACGTACGGATTTTTTTTTACTCAGATCTCATCAATAGTTAATCACACGTTAAAAATACAAGCATTATTATTGAACAAGTAGGATAAGTCCACCATAGGAAGTGCGTTAAATGACCTATCTACTAATGTTTTACTAACCATGCGATTTGTAGATAGCTAGCATATGATATTTGTAGAGAACACTTTATTGTACATAAAAAAATAAATTACACTGCTATAATTCCTAATATAAGAGTACAGACAGCGGCCTTATCACTAAAAGTGATCTCTGATACAAATCACAAATCAATTGTGATTTGTATCATAAATATGGACGCCCATGTTGTCCATGTCGTATTATTAAGGCGTATCTTGTAAAAAACTCGTGCATGCTTATCAACGCGGTTAGTGCGGATCGGGCTACGGCGTGTATCATTAACGGGTATTACCTTACGTCCACAATAGCGATCATGCTACGCGCCGAGGCCACGCAACGGAGATACGACACACCGAAATGCAACAAATGTGGACGGAGCTTAAGACAGAAATTTGTAGAATCTGATCGCGTGATCCGCTGTGAGTGAAAACCGATGGCGCACTTGAGGTGTTATTTGCAAGGTGCTGTCGAGTGTTCTATTATGGAGAAAAAATTACGGATGCTGAAAATTTAATGCTGTGCTGAGCTCCATCTCTGCTCACCATAATTAAGCTTTGCGAATCAAACCGAAACCTGGTCGGACACTTCCAACTTGACAAAAAGTCGAGTAAGTGTATCGGAGTAAAGTAAATCATGTTTAGGCTTTTGAAACGTTTAATTAAAAATAAATTCACGCCTCTGTCCCAGAAGGGTAGACAGAGGACAGGCATTGCCATTTGCTACGATTCTGACATATGACTTTTGCTTTATTGACATTCATTAGTCGTTGCATGCACGCACTCTTACTAGTACTTTTTATCTTGCTTGCTTTGTATCTTAATTCATCGTACTCATTTTATTTGGTTCAAGTATATCCACCTGGAGCGTCCGTTATCAGTCCTTACGTTTATCTATGAGAAGTGTAAATTTTCGCATGAAATATGATGTTCCTGAAACACCCCAATTAGATTAGTCTTAATTTTTTTTTTCTATTTTAAATAAAACTTTCGTAAGCACTAGACATTACTAACTTTATTCACTCTGCATCGTCGGTTGTCTGAAAGAAATTGCTTTAAGCAATAAGGCGGCCAATTGTACTGTATCTTTGTAAATGTTTTGTATTTGTTTCTCCTGGTATAGTAAAGAATATTCTAATCTTATCTTATCTTTATTCTGGATACACTTATTTGAATCCTTGTCGGAAGAGTCCGACCAGGTTTCGCTCTGATTCGCAGAGCTTAATCATGGTGAGCAGAGACGGAGCTCGCGTCGTCGGTTGCTCGTCTCATCAAGTAAGTGTATCCGGTATAAAGTTAATATTTTTTTCTTGTAAAAATCAAGTCTTGTTTGCTCTTGACCTCCGTTACGCCTTCTGCCCAAAATCCTCGGTATTTTTCCCTCTTTATCGGTGTGTTTTAGCTAAAAAAAAATATATCGTTTTACCGGAAAGGCAACCGGATAATTTGTCTCGCTGTGAAAAAGGAACAGCAAAAATGGTCCCAAATTGGTTAAATCTTGCTACAGTTAAGCCAAACCTCGTTTCGATTTAATTCGATAGTCTTTTATGTCTCCAACACTAACAAGCAAACACAAGTCGAGTTATTTTATATTCACTGCTAAGTCATTTGTCAGAACCGCTTGCTGCTCCGGCTTTTATAGGATTTTCTCAAACCAATAGTAGCTGGAATCTACTGTTGGTTAGTGGCGGAATAGAAATGCAGTGGTGATTGCTCTGTTGGAATCTTTAGTGTTTTATGTATTGAAATAATAATTTCTAAGGGAATTATGAATTGAAATACAGACGCTGAACCTGAAAATTAACTGGACGCGAAAAGAAACTACTTTTGCATTAAAATTCTGCTGGGAAAATTACTTTAAGAGCTAATAATGCAGCCAGTCACTAGTCTTTTAAGTCTCCACGAATCAGGGCTTGGCCCCTGTGGTGGAGTATGGCCTATACCTTCCTCAGGGAAGAGACTCGTGCCCCTCAGTGGGGACACAATGATGTTGATGATAATGAATGTGTCACAGTAAAAGTGTTAAAATAAAATAAATTTACGTATTAATCTATATATATAAAATTCAAAGTCCTGACTGACTGATTCATTCACTCATCAACGCCCAGCCCAAGCCGTTTGACCTAGGAAGCTGAAATTTTGCACAGAGAATCTATATATAGTGTAGGCAAGGAACAAGAACGGATTTTTTGAAATTCAACCCCTAAGGGGGCGAAAAGGGTTGCCAAAATTTGTATGGGAGGTATAAAGAATGTTGTCTGATTTTCTTGAAACTTGAAATAAATACTCTTCAACGCAATTGATTGTACACGTGTTTCACCGTTTTTCGAAATTGAGCTCCAAAAAGGGTAAACAGGGGTACGGAAGTTTGAGTTGGACGTAATTTTGTTTGCCCGATTTTCATAAAATTTGGCATACATAATCTTCAAAACAATTAATAAAATACGTATTTTACAGTTTTTCGAAATTAAGCTCCAAAGGGGGTAAACAGAGGTTCGGACGTTTGTGTTGAACGTAATTTTGTTTGCCGATTCTTATGAAATTTGGCAAACATAATCTTTAAAACAATAAAAGAAATACGTATTTTTCAGTTTTTAGAATTTCAGCTCCAAAAAGGGTAAGCACGGGTACGGAAGTTTGTGTTGGACGTAATTTTGTTTGCCCGATTTTCATAAAATTTGGCATACAAAATCTTAAAAAGAAATAATGAAATAAGTATTTCATAGTTTTTAGAAATTTAGCTCCTAAGGGGGTAAACAGGGGTACGGAAGTTTGTGTCGGACGTAATTTTGTTTGTCCGATTTTCATGAAATTGGGCAAACATGATCTTCAAAACAATTGATGAAATACATATTTCACCGTTTTCAGAAATTCACCCCCAAAGGCCTAAGAAAAGGCAAACAGCCTCCGTTATTGTGTCCCACTGCTTGGCCTCTCCCAGTTCAGTCCAAAGTTTTCGGTCCTGGGCCACCTCAGACCACTCCAGCAGGTGTTGGTCGAGATCGTCTCTCCAAAGGCCGGCCTCGACTTCGATGTCCACCTTGATGATTATTGGCAATTTTTTGAAATATGGAAATCAATAAAAATGTGTTCCTAAAGCTAAAATGTTAATGTTATCATATTAATCTTACACGCTTACTAGGTAAACATAAGTTATAAAACATAAACATAAACGTAAACTTAAACGTGATCGTAATCGTAATCGTAATCGTAAATATAAACATAAACAAACATAGACATAAACATAAACGTAAACGTAAACTTAATCGTAAGCGTAAAGGTACACGTAAACGTAAACGTAAACGTAAACGCAAACGTAAACGCAAACGTAAACGTAAACGTAAACTTAAACGTAAACGTAAACGTAAACGTAAACGTAAACGTAAACGTAAACGTAAACGTAAACGTAAACGTAAACGTAAACGTAAACGTAAGCGTAAACGTAAACATAAACATTTACATACAGGCACATACATTCACATACATTGCCTCTGGCCCCACACTAGGATACCCTGTGTCGTGGGAAATAGAAACAGCGACGTCACAAACATGTAAACATCCAAGACCTAGAGTTTTTTTTCTACCCCGGGGATCGAACCCGGGACCTCTCGCATGGTAAGCAGTTGCGCTAATCGCTACGCCACAGTTATAATAAAACCAGTCTAAATAAAATATATCACTTTTAATATCAGGGTTTCATAGACCCTCTTCAACGGCCGTTTAACAACTTTGTACCACAATGACACCGAGTTAAGGGGGTAAAAGAGGGGGTGCACAGGTAGTATGAAACTTTGCCGCTTTTGAAGTTATTCGAATAATATTCAGTATGAAGGTCCTTTATTGAAAGTCATGAAACCCGTGTGAATTAGTTGTTGGAAAATCATTAAGGAGGTAAAAAAAGGGTACATAGTATAAAAGTTTTCTGATTTTCTAAGCTATTTTAATAAAATGTTGTATTTCGGTTATAAATTCGTAAAATTGCCGATATCTCTTTTTGTGAATTAAATCCCTAAAGGCGTAAACGGGGGGTGCAAAATTGGTATGAAAGTTCTCTGAATTTTAATTTATTTCAATGGAATGTTGTATTTGAGTTATAAGTTCGTTATTAATTATATTATTGCATGCAGTCCTTTTTGTGAATTTAGTACCTAAAGGGGTAAAAGAGGGTTGCAAATTTAGTTGGTATACAACATTTTCGTGTTTACCTGCATTATTTCATTGAAATTTTGTATTTAGGTTATACCTTTCTAATAATTATTAATGGTGATATCCTACTAGAAAGTCTTCTATCTAACGGGCCGCGGGCGCGAGGTAGGGGGGCATGTCGACAAGTAGAAAACCCAAACGCGGGCAGCGTCGTTAATGGTCGCTTCTATTATTAAAAATTTAGCTGTTGAATTGAATTTCTTTGTTCTTCCATATGTTTACATAGCATCTTAAATACTTGCTTTGTTTCTTATTTTGTTCCTATTGTTTCTATTAGTCTTTCTTAACTCTAGACTATAATAATAACTTTCTCAATTATTCTATTATACCTATATATACTTCTCAGTTCTCCAAAATTCAACCCATATTAAACAACGTATATACCTACGTCCCACTGCAGGGAATAAGTCTTCTCTCAGAGAGAGTATAGTTTTAATTATTTCACATGAACTAAAAGTATCCGTATCTTATTTGCTTACACTTTACTCAACTAAATTCCACGCGGACGAAGTCGCGGGCAACGGCTAGTTAAAGTATATAGATAGGTAGATAACACTTTTTTGCTCAACCATGATACAGAGATATTGTAATAATCTATATTAATAATTTCGTTCGGGTCTACGGTAGACTCGAACTATATGCACACCAAATGAAAGAGCGTAATAAAATAGTTGATCTGAGTCGACAACATATGGGCGGAAAATTCGTATTATCGAGCAGCATCAATATAAAAATTATTAAATTCAACAATGGCGTTGCTAAGTAAACATGTCAATGTCATCATTGTTGTGTTAGTGTCACAAGTTTTCATTGTGAACTGTTATGGCCGGTTTACATTATTTTAGTGTTTAGGAGAGTGCTATAATATAATTAGAGAGGCAAGTGCATTAGTACATTACTAGACGTTCGAGTGAACATTTATATTTCTTCCAGTAGAGTGTCACTTCGTCGACGTCGCGAAATATGCGCTATCCTACTCAAAATACTATGAGTTTTAAAGGAACACATAAGTAAGTTTGATAATTCGAGTTAATGAAAACAACACGCACCCGTCACGAGTCACTTGCGCACTCTCCTAAAGTTCTCACTAATTTTTTTGTTTATACACAGATAACTAACGAGGATAGTAACGCGCTCAGGTGTTACTGGATAGAACAATAGAAACCAATTCTATTTTGATTCTAATTGAAAGGCAACTAGAACCGTACTATACCGTAAAACGTACTAAAGCAAGTGGCGCTTACACGTTTCTACAAAAGCACTCTCCTTAAGAAAGAAAGAAAGAAAGAAAGAAAGAAAGAAAGAAAGAAAGAAAGAAAGAAAGAAAGAAAGAAAGAAAGAAAGAAAGAAAGAAAGAAAGAAAGACAGAAAGAAAGACAGAAAGAAAGAAAGAAAATTTATTTATTTGATACTCAAAACAAAACAAAAAAACACACACACACACAGAATGCGTACAATTATAAAAAAATAACACAGAAAGCATAAAAAGCGTAAAAATAAATAAACTGTACGACATGAAAATAATAATTTACATTTACATATTTACAATTACATAAAGGCACATACATTGCTTCTGGCCCCACACTAGGATACCCTGTGTCGTGGGAACCAGAAACAGCGACGTCACAAACATGTAAACATCCGAGACGTGGGATTTTTTTTTGTCCCCAGCCGGGATTCTAACCCGGGGACCTCTCGCGTGGTATTCAGATGCGCTAACCACAACGCCACAGAGGTCGTTAAAGGTTGAGCCCCCAAAATGGGCCCGATTCAGCATAATGTTGCAACAGAGTGTAAAGTAAAGCACTCTCCTAAACACTAAGATAATCTAAACCGGCCCTTTGATCTAATTTGTTAACTCCATGGTGTGTG
The DNA here is from genome assembly GCA_947310845.1 of Yponomeuta plumbellus. Taxonomy (NCBI): domain Eukaryota; kingdom Metazoa; phylum Arthropoda; class Insecta; order Lepidoptera; family Yponomeutidae; genus Yponomeuta; species Yponomeuta plumbellus. The sequence continues at coordinate 3,788,062 of OX371204.1, forward strand.
GAATACCGTGGCATCCAAAAAGGTTATTATAATCTGTGCCAACTGAAAAGGTGTAGTAAGTAATCTGTGGTGTTTTTCATTGGCGGGAGCTCAGAAGAAGGTCCTTCTTCTGAGGGCGGGAGGGAAGACAATAATTAACATTGAGTTTTGGAAGGGTCTGAAAAATAATTGAAAAAGGAAATCAAAGTCATAAATTGATCTTTATTGTTTTGCTTAGTTATAGGAACCAATAAACTTATTGAAATGAAAAAGCCACTAGATAAGAAAAATACCAAAAATTAAAATGATGAAGAAAAACATGTGGTCAATACAAAATTAAAAGCTGTAAAACCAAAAAGAGGGAGCTGTTTTTAGTCGATTAGCCAAGTGGATTCTACGTCTCATACGTCATTGGATTCACTAGCTGTTAAGTTTATGAAGAAAGCTCATTTAGTAATTTGTGATGAGGTACCCATGACAAAGTTATGATAAGTATCCGATTTTCGCCTTATATTCCTTCATGAGCAGCCAGAACATGTCCAAAAGAGCAAGATTGGCTATCCGTAATAGTGTGCTGGTTCCAATACTGATGTAAGCATGGTAGCGAGATTTGGGTATGGCAAAAGAATCATGAAAGTAGGATTAGTGCAGTACAAATGAGATCCTTAAGAAATATGTGTGATGTTACTTTGAATGACAAAATACGTAATAGTGTGATCAGAGACCGAGGATGTAGAGAAAGAGGATGTAGTGAGTGACTAGAATTGAAAAAAGGAATGTTGCGTTGGTTTGGAGATGTGGAGAGGATGAACGAAGAAAGACTGACAAAGCAAATATATCGGGCGAATGTGAGTGGAAGGGCCGGTAAGGGACGCCCCAGTAGGACATACTTCGACCAAATAGGGGATGAATTAGCAAAGGGCAAGATTAACAGTACCCGAAACCGATGTGGGTACATGCAACGACTAATGGATGTCGATGAAGCGAAAGTGATTTGTCAGGATAGTGGCAGGTGACAGTCCGTGGTCTCTGCCTACTCCTCTGTTATACAGGTGTGAGCTTATGTATCTGAATGTATTAAGAGATTTATATCTACTGGTGGTTGATAAATACAGAGGCGTCACCATATAAAATAAAAAAATAGTGGAATATTATTTTGCGTCTACATTTTACCCGAGCGAAGCCGGGTTTTCGTCTAGTGTTATTTTAATTTTACATCGCACTGTAACTGTATGGCTGCATAGAAAATGTTAGTAAGAATTCATTAGTTCATTAGTAAAGTTAATTCGATTTTAGGGTTCCGTAGTCAAAGAGCAAAACGGACCCTATTACTGAGACTCCGGTGTCCGTCCGTCCGTCCGTCGGTCCGTCTGTCAGCAGGCTGTAGGTATCTCATGGACCGTGATAGTTAGACCGTTAAAATTTTCACAAATGATGTTTTTTTGTTGCCGCTATAACAACCAATACTAAAAAACAGAATAAATCGATATTGAAGGGGGCTCCCGTACAATAAACGTGATTTTTTTGCTCATTTTTTCCCCATAGTGATAACGGAAACAGGTAGACGCTTGAAATATTCACAGAATACTGTGTTATATATTCACTTTCACGTATACCTCAGCCTATCCCTTTGCGGATAGCGGGGGTGAGTTTTTTTTTTTATTATTTTATATTCACTTTTTAAATAAATAAAACAAATATTAAAGGGGGGCTCACATACAACAAATGTGATTTTTTTGCCGTGTTTTTAGATACTGGTACGGAAGCTTTCGTGCGCCAGTCCGACTCGCCCTTGGCCGGTTTTTTAGTAATTTCACACCGGTTTGTCGAAAATTATTCTCGCTAGGGGTGTGAAGTATTACTCTATACCGGCTCTCCAGACAACTTCAGACATACCTATTTCCCGAGTTTGAGTAATGGAAAAGTTCTTTTTAAACTCTTAATATTCGGAGCCGTTGATTTGAGACATTGTTCCATATAAACGAGGCTTTCGGAGGTTGATGAAGCTATACGTAATTTAGATACAATAATATAACAATATATTTTCATCATCACAAACCCATTATGTCCCGACCGAGGGGCACGGGTCTCTTCCCCGAGGAAGGTATAGGGCATACTCCACCACGGGGGCCAAGTCCGGATTGGTGGGGGCTTGTAAGACAATATACTTTATTGGAGGAAAAACACAATCAAAACATTTATAAAGATACACTACAATTATTGGCCACGGGACATTTTTAAACATAAACTTAAATCTCAAAACTATTTCAATATAATTATGTTTTCATTACAATTTGTATTTATTAGATTTGTAAATATATTTTTATTGTATTTGACTGTAGTTATTAAGATATTGAATAAAACGGTTTGATCCTAAATTACCTTTTCATGACGTCACCATTAAACACAGTATGAGTATGAATTCGTTGCCCTAGGCAAAGACTATCTCTTTAAGTACGATCTGACGATGTCACAAACATCAACATTTTATAAAAATATTAAAAACAGACATAATGAATAGAACTCTAAAATATCGAAATTACTTTCTTAAAACTTTGTAAAAATTAGCAATTATCTTTTTGTTGTTAACAAAATTCTTCATTTTCAAAATAAATTATAAAAAAGATCAAAAATGGCATGGGCGATAGGCGGCCTTACTATTCAGGTAGATATTCGTCTTGAGAAACTCATTAATATTTCTACAGAATTCCATTAGCTCACATCACTTATTCAGCACCTTCACTCTTCAATTGTTTATTAAGTAAACTTACTACTTTTTCTGCTTATTTTCCTAGATTTTCGGCCCTAAAACAATGAAAAATTAAGGAGAAAGAGGAAGGAAGAAACAAACAGTCAAGTGACTGTTAAGATTTAGTTACAAGGAAAGTCCATTAGGCAAACAACGCTGTAACAGATTTTTATTCCAAGCTTAATAAAACTAGTACTAAGGTCGTTACATTTATTATGGCCCTCATTTTTTGCAGCAGACTGTAGCAAGAGTTTTAGGATAAAACAGAATGTCCACGGTCGTTTTACTAGCTTGGAATTAAAACTTTTTTGTCCTGCAGCCTGCAGTGCCAGTGGGCGGGGCATATAGCACGCAGAACTGACGGCCGATGACTCGAAAAGTTCTGGAATGGAGACCACACATCGGCAAGCGCAGCGTAGGACGACCAGCCACTTGATGCCAGTCCATCTTGATGGACAGACGATGTCATCCAAGTGGCAGAAAGACGCTGGATGCGAGCCGCTTCTAACCGGTCTTTTTGGAAATCCATGGAGGAGGCCTATGTCCAGCAGTGGACTTCATGTGGCTGAATGATGATGATGTCCTGCAACCCGGTACTAAAATAATGCCAATTTCTCGTAAATCTTGTGAATATTCTACTATTTTACATTACTACTAGACAGATCTACCTTAAATCAGTATTTAATGGGACAAGAAATCATGACAAACGATGCTGAAATCTGTGTTTGTTTGTATGTTTCTTTGTGAGCGCGTAGAAGCCGCCGCAGCTGCACAGATTTTGACAAATGGGATGTCAGGCATTGACCACGCTTTGACAAATGGGATGTCAGGCATTGACCACGCTAGAGACATAAAATTGTGGAAATCAGTTCACATCTTGGTGTAGTCACTTCAGGATGCTGATACGACTAGCGCCAGTCTTGATTGATTTGATTTTGAGACAGTGCAAGCGAAACAGATACTGTTTGTATATTTAGTTTATTTCACAGTTGTAATATGACTGTGATCCAAACTAATGGCAATGGGCAGGGCATATTGCAAGGATTCATGAAGACAGACGGACAAAGAGAACAACAACTTCGAAAGTACCGCCGGGAAAAGGAAGAAGAGGTAGAAGACATAGAACAGACAGCAAAAACTAAAGCCTGGAAAAACCTTGCGCAAGATAGAGATAGCTGAAAGAGACTTGAGGGTGCCTAACTCTTTCAGGCCTAAATCATTATATTGAGTTATTTTGGTGAAGGTTCTTAGGAAAAATCAGGGCTTTTTTCATCATCATCATCAACCTATTATATCCCCACCGAGGGGCACGGTTCCTAGTCTGGATTGGTGGAGGCTTGTAAGACTAGTGGCTGGTCTTACTGTCACAAGTTTTGGAGCCGCCCTAAGGCTTTTTTATTTCATTTTATTTATTGTATTCAGCTGATGGTCTACACCTGATTTTATCATGTCTAGCGTCAAGAACAGCACTTCGCTTGGCCACGAAAGCCTAAAAAAGCCTATATCGGTTACTGAACGCAGTGACATAAAAATGGGCCTTCTGCCATTAGCCTGTGTCATTAGGGATGAAAGCCGCTTGCCCGGGGAAAATAATTTGATTACTGGAATAGCTCCTGAAGGACGAGCTGTAATTACAGGAACAAACCTCTTTGGAGAACTCCGGTTATGACAAGCCAGGCTAGTTTTTTTATGTCGCCGACGTTTTACAATAAAAAGGAAACCGGTGGTCGGAGCAGAAAAACAATCCTAAGCAATATTACTGTCTTCGGTTAGAGCCAGTACGGTCTTGAGACAGATCTTAATTACATTTTTGCCCGTTTTTACTAACGACAAACAAGGAAGCGCCTTACTAAATAACTCCTAATTAAAGGCAATGCTTAGTATAAAGTTTCGTACCACCAATCGATTTTTAAAAGGTTGGTCCTACCCTAAGAGTAGTCTAGTTTTTTGACAGTTGTCCATGGTTTTATTCGTCAACTCAGAACAATAACTAAGTAGTTGTCACTTTAGCGGCACCTAGAACTACGTGCTCCCAAATCGGTGTCGTAACTTTAGGCGATGCCTAACGTCGTTAGTCGTGACTTAAGGGTAAGTGAAACGTGTTTTTGCTCTAGGCAAGTCCTGAAAATTTAGGCATCTGATTTAGGCGCGTCCTATGGTTAGTGAAAACGGGCATATGACTTACAAAGTACCTACCCAAACCCGGCGTACTTGCATGTACCTAACGGCTCGATGAACACAGTTGATCTGTCAGGATCGTGGCAAGTGGCAATGCATTGTCATCGCCTACCTCTCTTGTCTGTAGTTTGTGTCGTTAAGTAAAATGTATATTTTAGTTACGCTATACGCTCTCCATAACATTAAGACTAGTCACTTGTATATAATATTCATCATCATCATCATCTTCAACCCATTATATCCTCACCAAGGGACACGGGTCTCTTTCCTGAGGAAGGTATAGGCCATACTCCACCATGGGGGCCAAGTCGGGGTTGGAGGCTTGTAAGACTAGTGGCTGGTCTTATTGTCCCAAGTTCTCAAGCCACCCTAAGGCCTCTGGCTTGGCTTAACGACTGCCGTCTATCGACGGCAGCCGGCACCAACTGCTTCGCGTACCTTGCAAGGCACTGAACCGCTCGGAAAAATGCCACTAGCGTTAGTCATGAAACGGTCACCCATCCATGCACTGAACGCGGCCTTTTTTATATTTATAGTTTCTTCTAAGTCCGCCGTATCAACTGCAGCTTTTGCTGCAACTCAGACAAAGGTCCTCCACCAATCCGGACTCGGCCCCCGTGGTGGAGTGTGGCCTATACCTTTCTCAGGGAAGAGCCCCGTGCCCCTCGGTGGGGATATAATGGGTTAATGATGATGATGCATAGAGGTTTCTTTGGTTTTTGGCATGCATATAAAATCTGTCCATGACGTTCCTTGCTTCTTGCCGTTCCCAGACGGCGTTGCGTACAGCGCCATCTAATTAATTTTGGTGAACCCATCTGACAGCTAGCTGTCAAAAAAGCTGATCTGAAAAGGGCTCATTGCAGACAAGTGTACATTAGTTACAAGCGGAAGCACAGGTATTTTTGTTTTTATGTTTACATTTCAAAAAATGTGTTGTTTGTTAGTCTGTATTATTAATGATTATTGTGAAGACAGAAATAATAAATTTATTTTGACTTAAACAATTTACATTCAGTTTGTTGAAAGTGAACATTCACATTCACAATAAATACATATTTATAATGTTAGGCACTGCCTTGAAAAGAACTCCACTCTGACCTTAGTACGTATATCTATGCAGGGCGTCCCAAAATAGACTAGTTGCCCTAAAAAATGTAATTAGTCCGTCTTTTAGATTATTCAAAAATAAGGGACACTTATTTTTTTATTTGTAAATTCGACCAAGAATGACAAAGATATAGCCCATTAAAGTTACGTGTGACTTCACGCCGTGCTGCATTTTTTAGCACGGAGTGACGTCACACGTAACTTTAATGGGCTATATCTTTGTTATTTTTTGTTTAATCGAAAAAAGAAAAAATACGTGTCCAATATTTTTTTATTATCTAAAATACGGACTAAATAGAATTAAATTATTTTGACCCTGGAAACACCAGGAAGGGAAAGTACCTTAAATATCGTAGATAGGGTATTTTGCTGAAAGAACATTTATTTTTTGTTGTTATTTTTTAAAAGTTAGTAATTTTGCATTCAAAGAATTCCTAAAAATTACTTGCCTCGTCTGGGAATCGAACCGACTTAAATGTAAAAAAAACACCCCTACTTTTATAATGTCAATCGAAACAATGGCCAAAAAATAATAACCGACTTAAATGTAAAAATGTCTTAAGGAACGTAGTATTTTAAAAGGGTTCAACTGAAACCGTGTCAACCGGAGTGCCCCTTCACGAAACAGGCCCCCTAAGATCAAAACCGCTTACGACATTTGCCTCCTATCTCGCGGCGACTTGACTTCTTTTTCGGCCGAACAAATTGGATACTGCGGGCTTACTTCACTGCCACTTCAGATGAAGTGTTCGACGGAAGTGTACTTATGTGAACGTTCCCAAATCAGCTGCATGAATGAGTCGATTTAATTTAATTACTGCTTCTGGTCTGTAAGACAAACTAACGGACTTCCTAAAGTCCGTTTTTTTAATACGATGCAAAAAAAATGACCCGGTGTTGCCACTATAAAATATAAAGGTTTAATCGGTAGATTTATTTTTACCGCGAATAGAAGGCTTTTGTGACAAAAATCTTTATCACATTAAAGACATTACAATTTAATTACTCATAAGAGGAAAGTCTAAAAAAAACACCTACGTACCACACAATTTTTAGTTGAAAGTTAAATGGGCTTATTTGCTTTTTACGTACTAGCAACATTCAGACATTGACAACTCTTGGGGTGGTTTTCAGCCATCATGGCGTAAAGTTCAATTTTTTGTAACAAATGTTTCCCGATCATCCGTTAGGGCTAAAGTTTCGTACAGGCCCTGTAAAATAAAGATATAATAAAATAATACAACTCTTGGCTTGTATTGATATGTCAACATGACAGTTTTTTTTGCATTGAATTAAAAAACATGACACGGATAACCACACTACGTGACCTGGAAATTGTATTTGTCATTGCATTCGCAGAATCGAAATGTATTGCAATTAGAAATATGATTATGACTGTTAGTACATTAAGCATGCTGTCCCGTTTTTTTGTTGTAATTAAATGAGTAGGCTTTTGATGTAGTCTGAGCAATTGATGCATAACAAATTTACGGATAGTTACGATATAGTTTGGTTTTCCTGGTCATAGTTTTTGGATCAATTGGTCATTTGGTCATAGAACAAAAAAGAAAGTTGTTTCAAAAATTATGAATTTAGAAACTTATTAATATTGCCAATGCAATAATAATTACAGCAATTGATTCGTTTTTCCAGTAATATATTACTACTTTAACTTTGTTTTAATTACATATTTAATAAACACTCACTAGATTAGTTAAGTTTTAAAACATAGTAAAACATAAATTATAATGCAATGAAGCCCTTAAATTGCCAATTTTATTTATTCTTTTTACCCTATTTACTTTGTATTTATTTACAGTAGGTCTGTGCCATTTTCATACGAAATATTTATTCATAGCATCGAGATATCGGCCTACTTTCTTAGCAACTACGTTTTCCTTATAGAGGGTTTACTCATTATTTTCTGTTGGGGATGGATGATAACATTTATTATGATAAATAGGAGGCCGAGGACTATTATAAATATCACTGTGGAGCTCTCGAGTCAGTCTTTGGTTATAAATGTATAAGGTACATTTTGTATCAAGTTTTGTATAAATCTGGTACAAAATATTTCTAGCCCCATACAAACTTTTAACTTGCAACCTTTCAACTCCTCTAGGGGTTACATTTTGTAAAACTTTATTTCTTGTGTACCTCATAAAAAAGACCCTCTATGTGCAAACTTTTGGCAAGACTTACATGGGTGAAAATCCCACCTGCATTTTTAGCACGGCGTGGCTGATTTTGATATTACAGAGTACTTTAATAGAGTTGTAGTATTTTTTAAATCAAAATATAAGTTAGACTTCACCTGGAGCCATTTTTCAAATGAATATTATATAATTATAAAAGGTATATAAAAAATTAAAAAGGTCCGAAATCATATTACGGTGGGGTGTCCTTAACCCGAATTTTATCACAAATCCAATAATTTTATGAATTAAATGCCATATTTTGTTATAAGTGTTAATGTTTATGTATTTGACATTAAATTTGACATATAGATTTAACACAATGGTACACTCAACGGTTACACAGACCTTACAATCATTGTATTAGGAAATGTCCGCGCAAAAAGTACAATTTCGGTGTGTTTTATTCAACTCGACATAACTAAAAACCTAAACAAGTGAGAAGCACCCCCGCACCTCTCTCGGCACGGGCCAGTAATGCGCTAGCGCAGATAAGAAACAGTTGTGTGATATCTTGCTCCACCATCCCGCCTAAAATGTAAGTACCTTCTAAAATAGCATGGGAGAACGAAATTCTGCAATGTCGGTGGCTTAAAATATTAACTTTTACGTAAATAATTGGATTACGTCTTTGCTGTATATTGTGCGTCCTGTGTTTTCTTTTAAAACATACTATTTCACTTTTAAAAATACGGACGGTTGCTAAAATATTACCTTTTTTTGACGTGTCTCTAACTTCAGTGGTACAATTTCGGTGGATTGGGTGGTTAATTTAGCACCACCAAAATTGCAAGGTGCCACCGAAATTGTTATATATGAAGATTATGGTTGTTGTTCGTACATAACCTAGTTATATTACCAGCAGTGTACAAGAAAAATTGTATTCTTTTAACAAAACCGGGTAATGTCATACGAAAAAACATTCTTTGTATATTACTAGCAACATAGCCAGTAAACATTATTTCTACATAATCCGGTTTTATACGAAGAAATCGTTGTTCCTTATACAAAACTAAGGAGGTTTGTGACTACCACACACTCATAGACACATACGAATATAGACACGACAATAATACGAACATAATCAAAAATATACTGGATTATGCTCATTTCTTTTATTTCTATAGGGTCCAACATTATAATATTACTTTGGGCCCCACGTTGGGTGCCAGTGTCACAATATTTGATTCGGCAGTGCGGTCGAAACAAGTAAAATAGGATATCCAGAGGCAATAGAGAATTATATTTTGTTTATATTATGGTAAAAAAATAATTAAAAGAGAATAAAACAATCCAATTCGTGATAAACTAAGTGATAATGTGATAAAATAATGTTGTTTAGGTCCACCTTGGATGGAAGCTAAGGGTTATCTGGCTCCAGCTACGTCCAACCACTGTGGCAAAAGTCGAAATATAATATTTAGCTTTGACATAGGTACTTCAACCGTATGTTTTCAAAATACCTACGCACTTTTCAATTTACAAAACATCCTTGTAAACTGCTGTAACTGGCAACGTTGCTGCTAAAGTGCAAAGAAGGAATTTTGCTTAGTGCTTTACTCGGTTTTATATGAAAAATATTTTTTCCTTGTACATTGCTAGTAATGTAATTCGTTGATATGGCTACGATGATTAATCCGGTAAATGGTTTTATAGAGACTTTATACAATACAACCTTAAGGAAGCTAAATACTGAAATAGACTTTAGATAGTGATCTCTAGTAGGTGCTGCATCGATAAATTTTTCCCTCATTTTATTCATGAATTCCAAGATTAATGTAAAAAAATATTAATAGATACTACTACTTCAATACTACTTCACGTATTTTTTACATATTTTTATTTGGGTATTTTAAAAGATCTTCGATAATAAAACCTGCTTCCAAAACTTGAAAAATGCAATGAAAAAAAAAGTACTCCACAATCCACATTAGATGTATTCTAAATAACAATTCAATAATATTTTTTAGCACATTTCTTTGCTGCAGTTTTTTTGCATTTATTTTATTGATCGGAAATAAAACAAATATCGAACAAATAAGAACCAAGAATTTATATCCCTAGAATGGCTTAAATAGGCGCACAGTGTCCCGTACAACAAAAGGGCAATTAAAGGGCTAAAAGGTACTTATATGACGAAAAATAAGTACAGTGATTTTGAGTTTTGACCTGAATATTATGAATGCCAAGTCTTTGTTTTATTATTATTAAGTATAATTTTCTTCGGTAGGACATTTTGTGGTTAACATAAAAATCCATATTTTATTTATGAAGACAAGCAATGAGCTTAACTATAATGAATGTTGAAGAACAAACATGTTTTATTGTTTTTATTTAAAGTGAAACGGGTAATTTTTGTTTACGGTTGATTAATATTATTTAGTTAATTTTATTATTGAAAACTATTCGATTAACGCACATTTTCAAAAAAGAGCAAGTCATTGTGAATTGAGCTTAACTTAATTAAAATTAGAGAAGATTGAAGAAGTTCTTTGAGTGTTTTTGTTTGTTTAAGTGCTTTTATTATGTAGTATTTTAATCAAGACTCAATTCAATATCTGTGTTTAAATTATAATGGATATTATTATATTTTATGTGTGACTGAGCTTTATAAGCTAAATTGAAGTAATATTAGAGAAGGTTGAAGAGCTCCTTTACATACTTACTATAATTTTGATCATTGTTTTTGTTGGTAAGTATATTACCATGTATCTTGACCAAGACTGAATACATAAGGCTCTTATACAGTTCAAAATAGTTGTTAAATGGTTAATAGTGAATAATCACTGATTAAATCATAAAACGTAATCTAAATCAGCCAGTGTTTTATTAAATTAAAATTTCGGTGCATTGCTTGCAATTTCGGTGCGTGAAAAGTATAATTTCGGTGGTAGATATCAATTTCGGTGAGCATGAAATTTCGGTGGACGCTATAAATCTGAAACTATTAAAGATTATTCAGGGCCGCTAACATATTACTTTTATAAATACTTTCTAAAAAAATGTAAAAACATCAATATTACTATGGTGGGGGAAAAACTTTACTTACGAAGTTAGTTTACTTTCCCTTTTAGAATTATGATAAACATACATTTAATATCTGCCCTTGAACTCAGAAGAAGCCTCCACTCACCTTACAGCTCCCCAGCCACCTCCAAATCGTGAAACCAGCTCAATCCAGATGCACGGCACTAGGGTTGATGGAACGTCCATGGGTTCAACACAAAACGTTTGTGGCCACAAGAATTCACTTCTTCTCACTCGTAAAGTTCAATAACAGATATTTCGACAGTAAATCAATAAATGTAGAGATTATTTCAAACAGAGCAAACGAACGTCGTTTCTTCCTTCAGTGGACTGTATCAAGGCATGGCCGACTTGATTCTGACCAATCACCGCCTTTTCAGGAACACGTTCAGAAACCAACATAGGTTACTGAAGAAAAGCGGAAACATTCCAAAGAGTTTGAGCAGATATCAAACATACCCCCCACCGAAATCATGTTAATGATTTCCCATTGGAAATAAGAGTAATCGTACACAGATACAATACAATATATAAATATGACCTAAGCACATTATGCACAATCTAAATTTAAATAAAAGTAACCTTTTTTAAACTAAATTGAACTTAACATACATATTTTTAACTTTAACATATTATTAACTTTTATTTAGTTAATCTGAATTGGGAAGGAGACATAATTAATTAACAGGTCGTTTAAATAGACTCTTTGAGGTTCTAAGTGTTACAACCCGTACTATGTTATCTTGACCAGGGTGCAATTGCTCTACACGACCTAAAGGCCACTGTAAAGGTTGAGTCAAATTCGATTTCAAGATGACTAAGTCACCAACCTTTAAGTTATTATAAGTTGTGAACCATTTGGCTCTCTGTTGTAGAGTATGCACATAGTCATGGGACCACCTTTTCCAGAAGGTCTGGCTAGCCCTTTGAATGCATTGCCAACGTGACAACCGATTTAACGCCAAATCTTCAATATTTCGCTCTGGGACTGCCAATAAGCTTTGGCCAGTCAAGAAATGTCCACAGCTTAAGACATCAAACTCATTTGGAGAGTTTGATAATTCACACAAAGGGCGTGAATTCATTATAGCTTCAGCTCTACAAAATATTGTTGACAGCTCTTCAAATGTGAATGCTCTTGAAGAGGAGTCAGCAACAGCTCGAGTCAAGTGATATTTTGCTGACTTATACCTGCTGGCCGATGAAACCAGCATGCAGCACATTCGACGAGCTGCTCAGGCATAACACCTCGTGAACAAATGTCAGCAGCATTGTTCTCACTGTTTACATGGAACCATTGATTTGGAGCAACTATTTCAATAATTTTAGCTACTCGACTTGAAACAAATGTTTTTAGTTTGTATGGAGGTATTTGCAGCCATGAAAGTGTTATACTTGAATCACTCAATGCAATGACTTGTACATTGGATTTAGAAGTCTTTAGATTGAGTTGTGCAATATTTTAGAACACAAAATTGATTAATTTTGCAAGCAGTAAGGCTGCCATCAACTCGAGCCTAGGAATAGATAGTGGCTTAATTAGTGCCACTTTTGATTTGCTAACAAACAATCTAACTTTGACGCAGCCACTTGAATCAGTGCTTCGCAAATAAATGCAAGCAGCATAACCTCTGGAAGAAGCATCGCAGAAGGCCATAAGTTGTACTTCTTCGAATTTAGGTATTAACAGGTGTCTTTCAATTCGCAATTGAGACAGCAGAGGGAGATAAACCTTTGCCACTTGTCACGGACATCAGTTGGCAATTGTTCATCCCAGCCCAAGCTGAGCTTCCAGAGATCTTGCATTATGCACTTAGCTATGAAAGTACATGGAGCAATGAAACAAACAGGATCGAAAATGCTGGCTAAAAGTTTCAGCACCGACCTCTTGGTCGAGACAGAATCAGTGAGGTTGTAATTGAATGAGAAAAAATCTTGACTAGGTATCTAATTCAAACCTAATATCTTGATGGTTGATGATAACGTATCATCTTGGAAGTCAATAGAAACATCTTGTTCAGCGTGCATACGCTTGAGCAATTCTGATGTATTGCTTGCCCATTTATTAAGCTCAAACCCTCCACTTCGCAGTATGGCAAGGAGTTCATCCTGCAATGTACTGCGGCTTCTGATAGAGTCTGGGTAGACCAGAGCAAATCATCTACAAAAAAACCCTCTACCTAGTAGTACAGATGATGCAAGTGGAAAATTTGCTTTCTCATCATGCGCCAGCTGATGTAATGTCCTGACAGCAATATATGGTGCACTGCGCAGACCATATGTATTTGTCTTTAGCTCGTAGGTACGTATGGGCTCAGACGGTTCTTCACGCCATAGTACATGCTGATACTGTAGTTCGCTTAGCAGGATCATGCACTGTCTGTAAAACTCTCTCATGAAGTCTATATAAGCCTTGTGAAATTCAGGCATTTTAAGGAGACGCCTTTCCAATTGAAGAAAGCGCCTTAAGGCACAGTTGTAAGAATCACCGAGTGATCCGCTGGTAGGATTCAGCAATATTGGGCAAACATACCGACCACTAGGTTCACGGTAGTGTTTTTCCAGAAATATATCTTCTGCTAATTTCTCTAATGGGTCAGAAGGAACCTCGCACGGCAAGCATTCCAACTCCCAAAAGGATTTAAGACGATCATTAATCGAATCGTCTTCCACGGTGTACGACACCAAGTTTAGCATAGACGCTACGCTCAACATGCTCAGCATGTTGTTGGTACCTCCAAGTTCTAATCGACCTGCTATTACGTAGCCAAATATACTACTCAGCGCGGTAGGAACATGTTGACCAAAGTCAAGTTTTGAACCATCATTATATATGTGGGAAAATGTCACCAGCCAGAATAATATGGCTGTGTGTTTGTGAAAGCCAGGGTCGGCCAGAGTCAATTCACTGTATTTATTCTTTACAAAATAAATAAAAAAATAAAAAACTCACGCCCGTTATCCCCGAAGGGGTAGGCAGAGGCACCAGTCTCTAGAACTGGACCCACGTTTTGCCGAGTTTATTAGGTCCCAAACGTGACAAGTGGCAAGCCTGTCGCCGTTATACGGGCACAATTTATCAGGTAATGGTGTTTCTTTACAACTTCAGGAATTTCCACTGTGGGAAAATCTGTAGTGATTTTAGGCAATGCGATTGCATCTAACTTGAAGACAGGATTGTCAGTGTGTCTTGGTTTTATTTGACATGATGTCATTCCATGATTTTTTACAAATTCACCACCTAAGCCATAAATATTAAACGGACATTTCCTTTGGGCCAGTCCTAAGCGCTGTAAACAATCGACTGTTATGAAGTTTGATTGGGCGCCAGAGTCAATCAGGACTCGACAAGATTGTTCATTTCTAAAGGCATCGATTGCGTGAACCACGGCTGTCCCTAGGATCACGACATAACTTTGTCCATTCATAGAAGAAGTATGACAACTTGTTATGTTTTTGTTGGTCACACCAGCTGATGAGGTAGACTGTACCACGGGCACAGTTTTGGGCACTGCAGGCTTTAGTGCTGGTGTCACCATCGCAGGAATTGATTCGCAATCAGAATGCAACAGCACATGATGTGGTTGCTGGCAAATGAGACATTTAAAATCACTTTTACACTCGCTTGCCATGTGATTGTTTTTAAGACAATTGTAGCACAACTTAAGTGCATTAGCACGGCTAATACGCTGAGTACTGTTCAATTTACGAAATTGATCACAGCGGAAAATCATGTGATTTTCACCACAGTGCACACATGAAAACTTAGCGAGCGTGGCGGAAGTATGTGAAAAGTTCTTTTTTTAAAGTACCTTGACTTGGCTTAGGTGTGTAGCTTTTATTATTAAATGGTTTGTCTTTTTTGTTCAATTGAGCACTCATAGGGGCATAAGATGCTGAGTGATCTAAAACTTTTATTTGTTTTTGCACAAATGAAACAAGACCAGAAAAGTTTGGTATTGTTTTTTGATCTAAACTCTGCTCAAACCGCTTGCGAGTTTGTGGATCAAGAGCTCTCAGAGCAATGTGACAAAAGAAATAGCTGTTAAAATTATCAATATTCAAGGAATTGATAGCTTTGTATGAGTGCTCAAATGTCTCAATGAAAGTATTTAGATTTTAGATTTTCACTCGTTTCCTTGCTGAGTGGAGAGAAATTGAGCATTTTGTCTAAAATAATTTTGGCTGGCACCTACCTACCAGCATTCGGTTGTCCTGGTATTTATCAAGCAAGCATTTCCAGACTACATCATAGTTATTAGCAGTTATCGGCACACTTTTGACAATGTTTAATGCCGGCCCAGAAGTGCATGAAATCAAGTAGTGAAACTTGTCAATCTTGGGAATACTTGCTTGGTTATGAACCCAGCAACAGAATGTTTCATAGAAATTTGTGAAACATTCAATATTGCCATCAAAGTGGTACAACTCAATCTTAGGCAGACGCGGCCTAGACTCGATTGGCTTCAAATCAGCCTTCACAGTAGCCGGTGCGTTTTAAGCTTTGATCTTTGACATACTCAACTTTACTTCAAAATAGAGCTCATCAAATGCATTTAATTTTTCACTCGAGAATATAGTGTCACGATTCAAGGCAGACTCAATTTCATGTATTTCAAAGCATGCTGTTTTAAAATCCTCCCTCAAAGTATCTATTTCCGCGGCCCTAAGCAAAAATAATTCCCTGGAATCAAAGTCGGGCATATCATTTCTGCTTCTTTGATAAATCATCCTCATTTGTTCAAAAACTCTTTCTTGAATTAGCGTGACCTTATCAAGAATTTTTGCAGCGGTGGCCGCGGTGGGCCTACACGTTTCTTTAGGCATTTTGAAAACTAAAATTCTAACAAAGAAAAAAAATCACGCGAGATGACGCTTTGTAAAAAAAAACAAATGACTGTCGAATTGAATCTGGTTTTTTAAGGTTTTTTAGTTAGAAATACGTTAAAACATCGCAAAATAAGCATGAAATACGTATGTTAACAATTTTTCCTAATGTATAAACTATATAAATAGTATAAATATACCGAAACATCCGGCTCGAAGGACCAAAAAATGTGGGGGAAAAACTTTACTTACGAAGTTAGTTTACTTTCCCTTTTAGAATTATGATGAACATACATTTAATATCTGCCCTTGAACTCAGAAGAAGCCTCCACTCACCTTACAGCTTCCCAGCCACCTACAAATCGTGAAACCAGCTCAATCCAGATGCACGGCACTAGGGTTGATGGAACGTCCATGGGTTCAACACAAAACGCTTGTGGCCACCAGAATTCACTTCTTCTCACTCGTAAAGTTCAATAACAGATATTTCGACAGTAAATCAATAAATGTAGAGATTATTTCAAACGGAGCAAACGAACGTCGTTTCTTCCTTCATTGGACTGTATCAAGGCATGGCCAACTAGATTCTGACCAATCGCCGCCTTTTCAGGAACACGTTCAGAAACCAACATAGGTTACTGAAGAAAAACGGAAACATTCCAAAGAGTTTGAGCAGATATCAAACAATTATAAAACCATAAATAAAAAATACCACCGAAATTAGGCAAAAATGAGCTTTGTTGATTTTCACCCACATAGATAGGTAAACATTGGTAATCTATATATATATCATGAGAAGCTGACTGACTGACTGACTGACATATCAACAAAGGGCCTAAACTATAAAAGTTAGAAACTTGAAATTTTGCACAAAGGTTCCTTTTGTTATGTAGGGGAGCACTAAGAAGGATTTTTTGAAATTCATCCCCTAAGGGGGTAAAATGGGGGTTCAAAGTTAGTATGAAACTTCGCCGTTTTTGAAGTTATTCGAATGAAATTTGGTACGAAAGTTTTTCATTTAAAATTATGAAACACATGTAAAATAGTTTTTTGAAAATCATCCCTTAAGAGGGAAAAAAGGGGGTGCAAACTTAGTATGAAACTTTGCCGTTTTTGAACTTATTCGAATGAGACTCAATATAAAGGTCCTTCATTAAAAGTTATGAAAAACAAGTAAAATATTTTTTCAAAAATCATCCCGTAAGGAAGTAAAAAGGGGGGTGTCAAGTTAGTATGAAACTTTGCCGTTTTTGAAGTTATTCGAATGAAATTCAGCATGAAGGTCCTTCATTAAAGACATGAAAGACGAGTAAAGTAGTTTTTCGAAAATCATCCCCAGTAAAAGGGGGTTGCGACGTTACAATGAAAACTCTTTCGCATGCGCTAAAAGTATCCCTATCTTAATTGCAAACACTTTACTCATCTAAAGCCCACGCCGACGTAGTCGCGGGCAACAGCTAGTTAAAACATAAACATAAACATTTACATACAGGCACATACATTGCTTCTGGCCCCACACTAGGATACCCTGTGTCGTGGGAACCAGAAACAGCGACGTCACAAACATGTAAATATCCAAGACTTGGAGTTTTTTTTCTCCCCAGCCAGGGATCGAACCCGGATAACCGGAATACCTCTCGCATAGTACGCTAACCGCTACGCCACAGAGGTCGTCATTATAACCATTGTGTTTTTTATTCACTTGTAGTCTGGTTTATCAAAACCAATGACCAAAAATCCGGCCAAGTTCTGACTTGGCTTAAGGACTGCCACCAACTGCTTAACGTGCCTTGCGAAGCACGGAATCGCTCGGAAAAATGCCACTAGCGTTAGTCATAGACGGTCACCCATCCGTGTACTTAACACGCCCTATGTTGCTTAACCTTCGTGATCGTTTAAGATCACTCAGGCAGCCGGGGCTGTTTTTAAGTCATAGTCATTTATAACTTAAATAATCTCAGAAAGGTAACAACATAGAGATCACACTACTAACAAAATTACTTCCTATACAAACAAAACTCCAACAGCCCACCTTCATTCACTAAACAAATAATCGCTACACAATTTCTCCAATTACATACGCTGACGCGTCTTGACAAAGAAGGGTGTTATCAAATCAATTCACTAATGTCTCAATCTACACCCACTCACACTAATGAAAGTATGTACTACAAAGATGTGACCTCGCCGGCACGCTCACTTCCGTGAACGTACGACGTGAATTTTGACGTGTGACAGAGCTGTTTTCAAGATACGCTACTCTTTTATCAAAAGAGACCTTGAATACTTCTGACAGTACGACCAGCCACTAGTCTTACAAGCCTCCACCAACCCGGACTTGGCCCCCGTTCTGGACTATGGCCTATACCTTCCTCAGGGAAGAGACCCGTGCCCCTTGGTAGGGATATAATATTTGCTACACGTCCCGTTTATTGAAGTTAGATTTTTAAAGTACCTACACAAAAGCTGTAACGTATCTCATCTCAAAATAAGCTCCTTGTAATTCTGATATCTTCCAACACCACACCGAACGTCTCACTCGTTTCTTGCTACTAAACGTCTCCAGAAACAATTACACAACGTAATGCCGGGTTCTGGAGCGTGGGTTTGTCAGGTTATTTGTCATGTTTATGCCTGTTTGGATTGTGTTGTTGGAATAGTAAATTGCTCGGGGCTTGATTTCTGGGGTATTATAAATGTTCCAGGAACGTCTAGAGCAGAGTTTCCTATGTTTCTTTGAATCACCTTGTCAAACAAAAAAAACATACATAAACTCACGCCGGTATCCCAGAGGGGTAGGTAGAGACCAGGGACTGTCACCTGCCACGATCCTTACAAAATTTTCACAAATCATTTTCGCTTCCTCAACATTCATTAGTCGTTACATGCACGCACGCCTGTTTTGGGTACTTTTTATCTTGCCCTTTGCTAATACATCTCCCTATTTGGTCAATTTATGTCCGCCTAGGACATCCCTTACTGACCCTTCCCATACGCTCGATTTATTTCTGTCGTCAGTCTTTCTTCCTTCATCTTCTCTACATGTCCAAACCAACGCAACATTCCTTTCTCAATTCTAGTCACTACATCCTCTTTCAGCCTACGACGTTCTCTAATGAAATATTTGCGTATTCTGTCATTCAAAGTAGCACCATAGATATTTTTCAAGAACCTCATTTTTATCGCATCAATCCTTTCATGCACTGCGATTTCATGAGGGGACGGCCTAGGACCACCTGGACAAGATCTATAGCCCAAGAGGTCAAGTCGATTGGCACTAGCTGGTCTGAATTGGAAGCTGCCGTAAACGACCGTCAGAGGTGGAAATCTGTGGTTAAGGCCCTATGCTCCCCTAGAGTTAAAGGACTGAAGAAGAAGAAGAAACCTTGCATGATTCTTCTGCCATACCAAAGTCTCGTAAAAAAATGTAAGAAAAATAAAACCTGAATTTATTGAAGAACTATTAAATTTATAATTATGCAATACGTGTTATCTTTACTAATATCATAAAGACGAAAGATTTGTATTTTTGTGTGTGTTCATGTTTGTAATGAATATGCTCAGAAACTACTAAGCCGATTTTTAAAATTCTTTCACCATTAGAAAACTACATTCTTCGCAAGTAACATAGGTCACATTGGATTTTCAAAAAATCAGGGTTCAGTACAAAATCTCGAATAATGTAACTCAAGGTGTAAAGAAAAAATACTACTACGGGAGTTTCCCGCGGAACTAATATAGCTATTTCCATGGATTTATTTTGCCACCCATGCGAAGCCGGGGTGGGTCACAAGTATTTAATAAAACAAAAAATATTTTCTTATCCTATGTAATCAGTAGCGTTATGACTTTGGAAAGAGTCATAAAACATCATAGTTGTGTTGAGCTCATCGGCCCAGAAAAAAATCTACAGATTAAGTACCTACTTTCGCGACCGACGCTACATTTTCATTCGTGTCTGTTACTGTATTTAGTTTCTTACTTATCAATACATACAAACGGCCCAACTATTTATTCCTTTTGTTGCAAACAAATGCTGAGTCGGGTCCTTTCACAAACGCAGTGCACTGACATTTTTTGCATGTTTCTTCTTATTTTAAATTTAAAATGGTTTTACTATTTATTTGTATTTTGTCGCTATACTGTGTTTTAAGTGAATAAACTATTTCAATTCAATTCAATTTACAAAAATAAGTGAACTTTGTCTCCAAATCTCTTCGGAACGATAGGTGAAAACCAAGTGACCAAGTTACTCCGATAAGTAATTATCTACCGCAAAACCAGCGAAAAGCACCGAAATTTAACAAGACACTCCAAGTTTAGAAACGGTCCCGCAATCGTGTTCCCAAGACGCAACTCAAGCCTTGCCCGCGAGCTATGGCTCCGGTACAGTCGACGACGAAAGTCTTATCGCCTTTATCCTGGTTCACACCCTCAGCACAACGCTGAGTCAGTTGCCTTTTGTGGCAACCCCGACATACCACAGAATATATTTTTAGTTACGTCTTAATTTATTTGTTTTATCTTTGTTTGTTGTGTTACTATAGTGTGCTACTTGTCTGTTTATTTTGTTTCTGTGATGTGTCTCGTTGCTGCAATAAATATGTTTCTTTCTTTCTTTCTATACAGGTTAAAACTAGTTCCTCTCCATGATAAATTTTCTGATTAACAAATATCACAGTAAGTTTTATGATTTTGTTGTGAGCAAGGCCATTAATTTTAGTATAGTTTGACAGACCATCTGGTCTTAAAAATCGTAGCTTTATGGCAGTTGAAAACAAAAAAGTAAGTTAAGTATATATTAAAGTTAAAGTATATATTTTTAAGGAAAGTACCTGTGATTACTAGATTACCTAACAGGTCTTTATATTTTGCGAATGATTGAATTTAAACAGCGACTGTACTTTGATAAACTCTGTTAAGCAACGCACTCGAGTTTCAAAGTTGTACCTGCACCGCGTTGTCTATGTAAAGTGGCGAATAGTACGATTGCATTGTATATCTATTATGGAAAACCGTTAATTGATATAACAACATACTGATGCATAATTATGGTAGCTTTTGTAGAGAATAGGTTACAGGAACGCGATTTTGCGTAATGAAACGGCTGGTTTCTGGAAAGCTAGGCAGAATATAGAATAATACTTTAATTATAAATTAATTGTACGTTAGTGCACACGAAACATTTAAGAGGATAATTCATAGGAAATAGTATGTACGAAGGCGAGCTTATCTCTGTAAGAGATTTCTTCTAGCAAACCTTGGCAAGTTTGGAGGTATTTGAAATTTAGAGATTAGATTTTATAATGTGTCTGCAAAGTTTTGAAGAGATCAATTAATTGTGCGAGTTTAAATTTCTCACTAAAGGTTTAAATTTAAACTCGCACTTTACCGGTTTTTTGGTACGATTGAATCAGTTCAACGATCAAAGCTCAAAGGACATTGAAATAACTCTGTGGCGTAGCGGTTAGCGCATCTGCTTACCATGCAGGAGGTCCCGAGTTCGATCCCCGGCTGGAGAGAATAATAAAAAAAAACTGCAGTTCTTGGATGTATGCATGTTTGTGACGTCGCTGTTTCTGGTTCCCATGACACAGGGTATCCTAGTGTGGGGCCAGAAGCAATGTATGTGCCTGTGTGTAAATGTTTATGTTTTAATAGAATCACGGTAGGTCGCACCTGCTGTAGACAGCCCCAGTAGTGAAAAGCTCTTTGACTGTTGAATTCACAATAGTTACACGTTTTCAGGGATCCGTCCAAAAAAAATCCTTCCAGGATCACTTTGTCCGTCTGCAACGACTCTTTTGCTCAGGAACAGGCAGAGCTATCAAGTTGAAAGAGTTCGAACAGGTTTTGAGTCTGTCCCGTTGTGTCATTACGTAAGACTCCACTGTATGGTGTTGTCTGATTTAGCCCTTTTATCCCCGGTATGTCACACCACCTTATGTCACGTTGTTACATTCTGGCACTTTTTTCTTAGTAGGTATCTCATACTACTACTCCGACTGTCATATTATTATATATTCTTATTTTGACTCATTCGAGTTGTATAAATGCTTAACCCGATAGAGTGGAAAGTTACGTAATATAAGGGCAGAGTGCTTAGTGCGAGTTTTTTCATTCACTTTCGATAGCGAGAGCGTTTGCATTTTGTATAGGAGTGATAAAGAGACAACTAGGTGGCGCGCTTTGTCACTCCTATACAAATTTCAAACGCTCTCGCTATCGAAAGTGAATGAAAAAACTCGCACTAAGCACTCAGATCCTCCGATCTGAGCTTAGTTCGGTTCTGTTGCTCGTCTCTTCGAACTCTGCGAATCAGAGCGAAACCTGTCGGACTCTTTCGACAAAAAGTCAAGTAAGTGTTTCCGGAATTAAGTAATAGTCTATAAAATACAGCTTGAGCCCTGTGACAGATCAATGTGACATGCGTAGGCCTGAGACGATGTTCTACGTCGATCATAATATTTGTTGTCATTGAACTGTTATTGATATTTGGATATGTTTACTGAGTTCATTATAATGAAAGAAAACGAGGAATATTAATTTATCTGTTCTTATTCATTGAGAGATTTACATCTTCAATCTTATCTAATCTTTGTCTTAATCGGTTTCCGAGTCACTGTAACAGTCTTACAAATTTATTATGCACTCATGTTCACTTATTATACTATCGTCATCCCACTATGTCCCCACCGAAGGGCATGGGTCTCTTCCCTAAGGAAGGTATAGGCCATACTCCACCACGGATTGGTGGAGGCTTGTAAGACTAATGGCCGGTCTTACTGTCAGAAGTTTTCAAGCCGCCCTAACGCCTCTGACTTGGCTTAACGACTGCCATCTATCAACGGCAGCCGGCACCAACTGCTTAATGTGCCTTGCGAAGCACGGAACCGCTCGGAAAATGCCACTAGCGTTAGTCATAGACGGTGACCCATCCATGGAATGAACGCGCCGTATGTTGCTTAACCTTCATGATCGTTAAGATCACTCAGGCAGCCCAGGCTACGAGCGATCACTTATTATGCTGCCAAAATGAACGTCGCGCTCCCAATCTTTTTGCATTATTTTTTTACATTTCTGAACAACCTTCGTCCATTCTTCTGGCTTAACTTCCGAGCACGCGTTTTCCAATATTTTAGGCATTTTATTTGCAATGTCGATAATTTATAGTCCGTGGTTATGATCGACGACCTCTGTGGCGCAGCGGGTAGCGCATCTGACTACCATGCGTGAGGTCCCGGGTTCGAATCATAAGCCTAGTTCTTGGATGTTTACATGTTCGTGACGTCGCTGTTTCTGGTTGCCACGACACAGGGTATCCTAGTGTGGGGCCAGAAGCAATATATGTGCCTGTAAATGAATGTTATGTTGTTATTTTATGACTAGACACAGGCATAACTTTACTATTCGTGTAGTCCCATCCATAAAGTATTATGTTTTCTGGAATGAAATTTGCTGTTATAAGATTTGGAACTTACTAGGCGTGATTTCGATGACAGCTGTCACGGGAATCAAGCTATATTGTATAGTCTGTAATAATGTCTCGTGCCTAAGAAAGGTTTTTAAATAAACAGTTCAAGAAAAAAATGTATTGGCAGAATAAAGTAGTTATACGTTCTGTGGCAGCCCTTTTAAAACTAACAATTTCTACTATATCCGTAGAAAGTCATACATCCTATACATTGGCCTCTTAACATCTCGTCTTTGAAAATATTCTCGTTGCACTTGCGCCCTTTTAGCACAAATAACTATATACATTTTTCAATACTTTGGCATCAAAAGCTGATTTTGGGCAAAATCTGACTTAGGCCCTATTAGCACCAGGCCACAGCGTTGATGTCCATGTTACATGTCGTGTAAGAATCACCCTAAAGATTTATTTTACAGAATTATTTCAAAGATTTCTCTTGTAAGTAACTCTTAAAATAAACATAAAAAAATTCAAACTTTGTGTTGAACTTCCGGTCGGACGATAGATTTCTGTACTTTTCTGTTTTTTTACTCAAACTCTTGAACTTTCTGTTGGACAGAAAATTAGAAAACTTCTCCTATACCTCGACCACAAAGCGGAAGTTTACGAAACAACCTTTGAATTGGTGACCCCTCGTTTAGCATTAAAACGATTGATACGAGGACCAAAGTTAGAGGAATAAATTTCCTCTGTACTTTTGGTTAAAATATTTAAAATATTCCGCTTCTTCATTAAACAGGTCACGTTTTTTCGGCGAATTTTATGTTATCACGTTACTTTCGCATTTTGTTTATTAGATACACTTTGTGACAGATAAAGTAATTTGCTTAATTTACTTGGGCTACAAAGAGAAATGTTTGAGTGCCACGATTATTTTATTCATATTTTTATTATTTTGTTTATTGTGTTAGGTAGGTAAGTAACAAGATCTTAATTGAGTTTTCTTAGATGAAATGGAAAAAAAATAAGTTTGTAGATTTACTATATAATTTGCTGTCTTGTTTAAGCGTACATGAAAAGTAGCGAAAAAAGTTTAGATAATAATAAATATTTTTGACAACTTCTGCCCAACATACAATCACTTGACCTGTGAGCTCATTATGAAATTTTTGCAACGGATATTCATACGTCTTAAAAAGTCATGTATACAACTACAATCTTCTTTTAAGACCCTATGTTAGAGCGAGACAGTACTCCGTACGACGTCGGTTTTTGTGTTGACGTGACTTTTTAAGACTTATGAATATCCGATGCGAAAATTATATAATGAGCCCACTGGTCCCAAACTGTAATACCCTGTGCTATTATACCGGGAGATAGTGACACAAATTACTTGGTCATTTGTAACAGTATGGCGGTTCTTCAGGGGTCTTAGCACGCAATGACAAAAATAAAAATGATGGTCATAGCGCGGTATGGCGACCATTTGGATCCGTCCAAAAAGTATTGCATGGTGATTTTCGTAAATGGCTGCACGACGATAATTAACTGTGCAAAAATTAGCCTGGTACAAATGGTTGAGTTTTTTTTTTGACGCATTCGCGTCGGTATGGCGGGCTGTAAGTCACACCGGAGAAGTATGGAATGACACTACCACCTACTTGTTTTTTATGGACTATCGGAAAATACTAAAATTTTTGTGGTACGAGTACAAATCGTTTGACACTCGTAATTTATCCGACGAGTTCGACTAACCCCCACGCGATTGGGCCGCCGGTTACCAGCGCTATGACCTTCATTTTTCTTTTTGTCATTGCGTACTAAGACCCCTGAAGAACCGCCATACTGTTACTAATGACCAAGTAATTTGTGTCACTATCTCCCGGTCTATATGGTAACCAAATAAGGATATTACAAACATGGAAAAACACTATAGGCCGATTTCTGCATTGAGAATTTCGCTAAGTAATTACCTACTTAACTGTAGTGCTGTCTCATCAAATTTCTTTAGATGAGAGCGTGACAGCATGTTACTTAAGTATTTACTTAGTGTAAATTCTCAATTCAGAAAACGGCCGTAAGCCATTCGTATTATTATTTGATAAATATTGATATAATTATGTTAAGTAAAAACATGTATTTTTCGAAGAAAATCAGGCACTTTGTGGTTCCAGAAACAAAAAAAAAATGTTGTGCTGGTAGTGTATGTGCCTGTATGTAAATGTTAACGTTAATGTAAATTTTTTTTATTCGTTTTGTTGGATGATTACTAAGAGGATTATGTTTTATGTGTAATATTTAAAGCCAAGTCAGAGGCATTAGGGCGGTTTGAAAACTTCTCACTGTAAGACCAGCCACTAGCCTTACAAGCCTCCACCAATCAGGACGTGGCCCCCGTGGTGGAGTATGAAGAGACCCTTGCCCCTCGGTGGGGACATAATGGGTAGATGATCATCATCATCATCAGGCTATATTAGTCCACTGCTCGACATAGCCCTCCCCTAATGAGCACCATAGCGCCCTGTCGTAGATGATGATATGTCAAAAAAATCAAAAACGTTGATCGCACATTCATAGTATCAAAAGTTTTTCAAATAATACTTTCGGGTATCTTATAACCTCATTCATAGCTGGTGTAACAATTTCTCACCTCACTCATGCTGGGTTAAGGTATACCTTAATATGGACAGTTTTGGTTCTGGAGAGCTGGATAAAACTTGTACATATTTATGTCAATATATTTTTACACGTATAACAAGTATATTCCGTTCATTGTCCGCTGGTTCTATTAATTCAATTTGATTAATGATCCTGTAGATGTGGCATTTTACCTATTTTATTCTGACCTAAGAAATAGTAGCCTTTCAACCTAAACGCAACTCAATAACTCTAAGCTGCCCTGTACTCATATTGTCTAGTCACTCAGCCTCTAAAGGACTTGTATAAGACCGGCGGTCACCAAAAAGATTAGCGCTGATAGGTAAAATCCAACCTTTGCATGGCCATCGATCTTTACTGAACCCTTCTCAATATTACAGAGATCTAGCGTCTGCAGAAAAATAGATGGGCGAAATATTTTATATTGTCCAGTTGAAATTCCGTATAGAAGAAGCGATACTTTCTTTCATAGAACATAATTATGACTTTTGACACTTGGTGCATAATCAATCCATCAATCGGCCCGTACTCAGCCCACACTCATCCACTGCTAGACTTAGGCCTCCCCAAGTTACGCCGCTTCCCTCCGTCCTCGGCCGTCCTCATCCGGCCACTCTCAGACATGCCTCTGTTCGTACGGCGAACTCGTGAGCGTACTTTAATATTTCATTCCCCACATTTGGTTATTTATACAGGGTGCCCCAAAACTCAACGTCAAACCGGAACCGAGTGAAAAGGCGAGTCATACTGGTTATCAGAAAAATAAAAATAAAAATAGCATGAAAAATAATTATAGGCATTAAAAAAAAATTAAATAGCCTGTTGCCACCAATCTTTACTTTTTTCAATTTTTGTTTTTGTTTTGTAACTCTGAATAATGCTTCTTTAAACTGTTAAGAAAATTTTAAAACCAGCTACTCCAGCTTGGAAGAAAAGGAAACTTAAAAAAAAATAACTTAAAAAGTTGCCCATTTTTTATTTTTATTTTAGTATTCATAATGTTTGTGAAATTTCTTGAATAAATCATAATAAAAAAAATATTGTACTTAAAATGAAAAAAATATTTTTTTAAATATATTTCTGATAACCAGCATGACTTGCCTTTTCAATCGGTTCCGGCTTGACGTTGAGTTTAAGGGACACCCTGTATGCATGAACAGGATATTGCAGAAAAATCCAGTGAAACTGAAGGTTAGTTTATTAGGAGACCAACTCAGAAATACAGAGAAGAGTATTCCCTACTTTTCATGTATTTTCAAGAAATAATATCAAAATGAAGTTTGAAAGTTAGCAAAGGGCAAGGTAAAAAGTATCCAAAAACGACGCGCTTGCATGCCACTAATGAATGGCGACGAAGCGAAAGTGATTTGTCAGTATCGTGGCAGATGGCAGTCTCTGGTCTCTCCCTACCCCTCTGGGATACAGGCTTGAGCTTATAGATAGATAGATAGATAGAGAACACTTTATTGTACATAAAAAAGGAAATTACACAGGTATTTCTTAATCTAAGAGTACAGACGGCGGCCTTATCACTAAAAGTGATCTCTTCCAGACAACCTTTGGATGGACTGGAGCAAAATATTGGAGAAGGAAGCAGATGTACAAAATAAGTAAAATAATAATTACTGAGTTATATCAATTTTATTATACATGCCTAGGCAACCAAACTGTTATAGTTATAAATATAATATAAATACTATATAATATAAATATGAACTATCAATAGATACATACAAATAATATTACACAAATAAATAATGATGTGAAAATATATATTATATAAATAGGTACATAAATTTATAAACCATACACATAGGACATAAATAAAATACCAACAACAGCAACAGTCTTACAGTAAACCAGCGAGATAGTGACCCTTCACCATAGTTTTAAAAATTGGGAGCGAGTTGGCTTTCCGCACCTCTACCGGTAGGTCATTCCAGAGGCGGACTGCTTGCACTGTGAAGGAGCAGCTGTAGAAAGTGGTGCGATGGGATGGGATTTTTAGGAGAAGGTTTTGGGAGGAACGAAGACTAAGGACATGAGAAGAGTGAAGGAATTCAAAGCGCTCTTTTAGATAGGAAGGAGTTCTTGGGTTAAACAGTATGCAATAGAGAAGAGAGAGTATATGCGTATTCCGGCGGAGGCGGATTGGGAGCCACTTGAGCTGTGAACGAAATTCGGAGACGTGATCATATTTGCGCAGACCAAATATAAACCGGATGCAAAAGTTTTGAAGACGCTCAAGTTTATTTAGTTGCTCCTCGGTGAGGTCGAGATAACATGTATCAGCGTAGTCGAGAATAGGGAGAAGGAGTGATTGTGCTAACGCAACTTTGGTAGCAGTGGGTAGAAAATTACGGAGCCGTCTAAGAGAGCTCGCAGACGCGAACATCTTCCGGCTCACCATTTCCAGCTGCGGTACCCAAGATAAGGTACTATCAATGATAATACCGAGATTCTTTACAGTCCGACTAAATGGAATTGCTGTCCCCTCGAATATTACAGCCGGAAGCATGTCCATGTCAACCCTAGATATACACTGTCGACCACCGACGATAATCATCTGTGTTTTACTGGGGTTGACCGTGAGACCGTATCTACTACTCCACTCCGATATTTGAGAAAGGTCTCTGTTAATAGCAGATATGGCCGCATGCAGGTTATTTAAATTAGCATGTGTGTAGATTTGGAGATCGTCTGCATATAGGTGGTAGGAAGAAGAAAGCTGATGAGAAATGCTGTTAATGAAAATTGCAAAAAGGAGAGGAGACAACACGCCACCTTGGGGGACACCGGCAGGTATAGCACACCAACAGGAGAAAGAATCTTCAATGCGAATACGTTGCCGGCGCCCGTGTAGATAACTACGAAACCAGTCAATCACCGTTGGAGATATGTTAAGAGACCTAAGCAACGCCAGCAATATGTCGAAATCGACAGCATTGAAGGCGCTGCTGAAGTCGAGTAGTGACAAAATCGTCAACTGCCCGTTCTCCATAGCTAACCGTATGTCATCGGTAATCTTGACAAGAGCCGTAACAGTACTATGCCCTGGACGGAAACCGGACTGGAGAGGATTGAGGAGGTTGTTCATGGTGAGAAAATGACTTAACTGGGAATGGACTAGGCGTTCGAGGACTTTGGACAGGAATGGTAGGATAGATATGGGTCGGTACTCGGAATAGGTAGTAGGGTTGGCCTTTTTTGGTAGAGGAGTGATCTGAGATTCTTTCCAAGCTGTTGGAAAGATCCCAGAGGAAACGGAATTGTTAAGGAGTTTTGTAATGATGGGAGTGATAATATCAAGGATAGGCATTAGCATATTACGACTGATGCTGTCACCACCGACCGCATTGGAAGTAATGGAGAGGATGTTCTTCTTAACATCACAATCAGTGAATTGGCTAAAACTAAATGAGGAGATGTCAGGAGTTGGAAGTGATGAAAGATAATTGAGAGTTTCAGTTTTTTTAGCACCATCGAAGGTAGCCGAAGATGAGAAGTGTTGATTGAGCAAATCAATATTGAAATCTTTGGGAATTGAGTCTTGGCGTGATTTTCCAACTCCTAATGAACGAAGAAATTTCCAAACTTTGGCTGGGTCACCGTTTTCAACGGAGTCATGAATGTGGCGTCGTTGTGCATCCCTACACAACCTATTGCAGCGATTCCGAATGGCCATATATTTTTCTTTATTATAGTCAGTAGGGCGACATTTGTATTTGCACTTTGCCTGAGACTTTCTGGACATGAGCTGTTTGAGTTCGTCAGTAAGCCATGGTGCCGGGAAATGCTTCATTTTAACGGCACGAACTGGTGCATGGATGTCGTAAAGCTGTTTGATCAGACTGTTAAAGATCTCGACCTGTTCATCTATGGATCCTACAGTAGCAGACCACCAATCGATGTTTAAGGCATCGTCTCTAAGCTTATTGAGGTCCATACTACCGAAGTTACGCTGCAGAAGAATTCTCGACTTGGCTTTGGGCGGGCGAATTTTATAGGATAGAAAAATCAAATCATGATAAGAAAAGGCATCGGCGGAACATTGACCGTGTTGGGCTACGTGATCAAGGGATGACACTGTGATAATATCCAGAAGGGATGGGGAACAGTTGGGGAAATGATGTGTCGCACTAAGTGGGAGAAGATGCATATTGCTTGCACGGAGAAGAGACATGAGGGATCTGGAGCGAGAATCACTCTTAAGAATACACGTGTTGAAGTCACCCATGATAATAGTATGACTATATGAGGAATGAAAGTGTTCCAAGAGTTTCTCAAACGACGAAAAATAGTTAATTAGTAAAGATGGACTATAGTACACGCCAAGTAATATTTTGGTGTGTGATAGAATAACTTCTAGGAACAAGTGTTCACCAGAGTTGGGACCGGGAGGCTGCGCTGACATGCTGATGATGGAATAGGGGATGTGGGCACGGAGGTATATTGCAACCCCACCACCGCGACCATTTACACGGTCATTCCTAAGGAGTTTAAATCCTGGCAGGGAGTAGGATGTTGAGGGAAGACACGGTTTAAGCCAGGATTCAGAGACTAGAATGGCATGAATATAATCACAATCAAAAGATGCTAGCATGTCAGGAAAGTGTGCCGGAATACTTTGCGCATTGATATGGATAACATTAAAGTTTTTCTTATGAATAGAGAAATTGGATTTGAGTGTGTCAGCTAACGAGGGTAAACTATGAAAACTACCGCTACTGTTTAAACCATCGGAGGAAGAAAAGGACTGATAAAGTTCGTTACTTTCATCGCTAATGTTCATCTGTTGTTGCATAGTAATAATAATATATTATATATAATGTAAATAAATATGTTTATAAATAGATAGATAATTAAATCACTATAAAAACAAATTGTTTGTTTAGACGTCCACCTGCCAGCAGTAAGGGAGAAAAAAAAAAAAAACACCAAAATCGGAACGCAACCAATAACACAAAAAAAAAAAAACGAAAGAAAGTTACTCTGTGAACAGGCAAAATGTCATTCCGTTTTGACAAAGAAAAGAAATTAATGTAAACATTGAACTACAAGGTGGTTTATGTTAAACGAACACAATCAGTGCACTGAATCCATAAAACAGAATTGACCTGAGTTGATACCGGATACAAAGTGGAGAAAATGTATGTAATAGCTTATGTATGTATGTAAACAATTTATATTTAATTTTTCAATTTTGGTCCCACTTCAATAGTCAAAAATTTCAAGTAACGTATTTTCGTACAATTTTCATAGGTACTAGTTAAACGTGATAAAATTTTGGACCTTTCATAAAAAAATGTTTTGTCAGAACCCAGCGTAATTCTTGAAACTGCTGTGATGTAAGTCTTTTAATTTATAGTATTCTCTAAATTACATCAAAAGACTACCATATTGTGTATTTCTACCATGAATCGAAGTCTGTATAAGAATATGCTCTATTCTTATTCGAATAGAACTTATGAATAATTGAGTCGGACCCTACGGGGACGGAGTCATGAATTGAGCGGATGCCCAGTTGGACGTGGAGCTACGAAACATCATAATTCTCATGTGCGATTTCGATAAAAATTAAAAATGGCACATATACAGGATGTCTCGACAAAATTAAATAGTAACAAGGGAAATCCAGAGATAGAGCACCCCTTAGGGTACCCGAATCACCCCAATGTATTAAAAAAAATTTTAGCTAACTTTACGATTCTTAATTTTTTTACAGCGCTATTGTATCAGATTGACCCAGAATTGAGTTTGAGTCTGCAAGGCACACTATTTACCCATTTTGGAAAAAAAAATAAAGCATGTATCTTAATAATTCATGGCTCTGTGGCCAATTATGTCTTGTACGTCAAATACGAAAAAAATTATACCTCGAAAACTACAAAAAATCGCGGAACATACATGGGGGTGATTCTGGTACCTCTATCTCTGGACTTCCGCTTGACACTATTTTTTGGAACGCCCTGTATATTCAGCATTGGTTGTAAGTTGCACACGAAAAAACTCTTACTTTCTGGTCGAGGTCAATAAGGTCAATTTTGTAGCTTCAACGAAATTGTTGAAATGGTCTGAAGTACTCAAGAAAGATTAGAGTGGCCGAAAGGCAATATTTTTGTCTCATCACAAAGTCAACAAAAGAAAAATGCCTCAGGCCACAGAGTATGTGTGACAAATCGACATTGGACATCCTTGCCAGAGCTATTGCTAAAATGAACAGAAACTGTAGAATTGACTAGGTTAGTTTATTTATGTTTTTTATTTGATTAAAATGATTAATTTCACGCTGTTCCTTTCTTTTAAAATACTATGTTACTTAAGAAGAGTTATTATTTTTTGGCCATTCTTTCGATTGGAATCATAAAAGTAAGGGTGTTTTTTTTTTTATTTAAGTCGGTTCAATTCCCAGACGAGGCAAGAAATTTTTAGAAAGAATTTTTAGTAAGGCGAGTGGGCTGCTTAAGTGTTAATTTCAGATGATGATTCAATAGTAGACATTCTAGATCCAATGTAGTGTTATTATTCTTAAGTATGTCAATATTAAAGTCTCCAGCTAATATAATAATGTGAGACTTCAGCTTAGAAATATGAAGTAGTACTTTGTCAAGCCTTCCAAAAAATGTTTTCAAATTATTATGTGTAGGAATTCTATACATACATAATATAACAATTTTAAAGTCAGGTAATTCCACTGCACAGCATTCGAATATGTTGACCAGGGATAGTTTTTTAATGTCTGGTAGGTCTTTGTATTTAAATTGATTGTTAACTCGTATACATGAACCGCCTCGTTTACTGTCACTTCTGCTAAAACACGACGCCAGTGTGTAGTTGGGAATATTAATGAATGTTTCCTGTCCTTCCATCACAAAGTGCTCCGTTATGCATATTACATCTGTGTTTATATTTTTATCTGCTAATTCGCCTAAGTTTATAACAAGCAAATCTGATTTATTTAATAGTCCAGCTATGTTCTGATGTAAAATATTAAGATACTTAGTCTCGAAAAAACATCGTGTCATTATCTGTCGAGTAAAGATCCTTGTCTTGTGTGTCCGGGTAAGTTGTAGATCCAGTATCAATAAAAATTTGTATGTCGCTGATGATCTGTCGCATGCCGCATTTATTTAATCTGCCCGTGTAACTAGAGAGCATGTCCAAAGAACAATCCAAAGAAGAACCAACAGTGTTTGTGTGTTTCAATATCCAAGTATTATAGATTTATAAATTGCTCCGCTCTGGAATTGAACATTAGAGTTCCACAAATATAGGTCGGTGGGCAAATAATTACGTTTGTATGTGTGATTTTTTCCAGAGGATCGGTTTGCTTCGTAGCTCCTTGATGCGTTCGGTCTAGTATGCCCCTTATTTATATTCGAATTGCGGCGGCCGCCGACCGATGTCCACAAGATTGCTTATTCCCAATACTTTGTTATGTGACTGAATAATAAGCAATAGATGGGCCAGAGAGAGTAAACCACTTTTATTATTATTTATATATTATTTATTTATTTTAGCTCATTAGGGGAGGGCTATGTCCAGCAGTGGACTAATATAGCCTGATGATGATGATTTATTTTATATGATTAAAAATGGTTGAGAGTAGCGGTGGCTAACCCCTGCGTTATGCTCGTAAAAGGGTGCTGTTCATGTGACTAGCCCCACAATTATTATTCTTATTTAAGGTAAATACTATTTCTCATACTCTGATGAAGTCACAAATACCATAGTTTTACAAAAATATTAAAAATAGATATGAAGAATAGAACTGAAAAATACCTACCGAAATTAGTTTCTTAAGATAGTCAATATTTTCAAAATAAATTATAAATAAACATATAACAGAAAGGCAAGGGCTTCATTTTCATGAATCTCACTTAAAAAAATACAAATGATATTTTTTTATAATTATGTAAGCATAGACTATCTCTTTAATCATTCTCCGATGATGTCACCAATACCATAGTTTTTGAGAAATATTAAAAATATACATGAAGAATAGAACTTAAAAAGAGCGAAATTAGTTTGTTAAAATGGTCAAAATTTTCAAAATAAATTATAAAAACATTATAAAAAATAAGAAGTATGGTCAATTGACGGCCATATTGCTTAAAATAATTTCTTCCAGACAATCGACGATGATGGTGAGTTGCTGAATATAATGGAAAGTAGCGACTTTGGACATTAAGCACACTAACTTTAAGATGTCTTAGCTTTACTGACGTAGTGTTTCTGTATGATTCTATTCAGCAGTAGGTAATGTCTTCGACTGTATTATTAAAACTCGCTCCACGATTCTATGCTTGCTTATTTGTGGTTTTTATTACTCCGTTCTCTCTATTTACCAGATTACCAGGGTCACATATTTATTGGGTCCATGTGCCCATTACTTTAGTAAATATTAGTAAGTAGTTCTGTACTTTTCTGGATATTTGACGTAATTGTGGAGTGATTGCGTTATGAAAAGGTAACATCTAAATCTATTCAATTATATCAAGAAGGAGTTAAGCAGATTAGGAATATGAAAAAATAGCGGAAATCAGACAGTATTGCCAAAGTTTAGGACAAAATGTGAGGTAATCCACTTTGAGTACCCGCCTAATAGTACCTGGCCTAGTCCATATTCAGCATCTATTGATATTTTTGGCAGGTGCTATAGTGGATTCAAATAAATTTTTACATTTCAT
Organism: Yponomeuta plumbellus; assembly: GCA_947310845.1. Taxonomy (NCBI): domain Eukaryota; kingdom Metazoa; phylum Arthropoda; class Insecta; order Lepidoptera; family Yponomeutidae; genus Yponomeuta; species Yponomeuta plumbellus. The sequence continues at coordinate 3,822,889 of OX371204.1, forward strand.
CTCCAGTATGTGCGATTTATTGTGATATGTCACAAGCATTTGACTATGTTGATCACAATATCTTAGCTAAAAAACTTGAGGCATACGGAATTAGAGGTAATGTTTTAAATTTAATACTATCATACCTGACAGATAGACATCAAATAACGGAGATATCAAGGCTGAACTACAAAACAAAATACGAAATGACATACAGGTCCAAATCCCGTGAAATCACTCGCGGTGTGCCCCAAAGGAGTGTACTGGGCCCCCTATTATTTATTATATACATAAATGACATACCAAAAGCGACTAATAATCCAATATCTCTATTTGCCGATGACAGCACAGTTACTATTAAATATAAGGATAACAATTACGAATCTGACATAAATAATTCCTTGACTTCTATAATAAAATGGCTTGACAACAATAATTTAAAAATTAATCTTAAGAAAACTAACATTATGCACTTTAGCCAAAGACCTAAAAACAATGACATTAAATTAATTTTCCAAAACAATACTATAAATCAAGTTGAAACGGCAAAATTTTTGGGATTAACTATTGATAATAAATTAAACTGGAAAGAACACATAAATCAATTAACGAAAAAAATTAGCACATCATCATATATTTTACATAAATTATCTCGAATAGTCAGTACAGAAACGTTACTCGCGGCTTATTATGGGCTTGTAGAATCTGCTTTAAGATTTGGTATTATATTTTGGGGTAATTCGACCAATAAAGAAGTAGCGTTTAAAATGCAGAAACGGTGCATACGTGCGATGTTCCATATGAGAACAATCAAAACATGTAAGCCTTTGTTTACTAAACACCGAATTCTGACACTTCCATCACTATATATATATTAGAAGTTGCTACGTTTGTGAAGACCAACCCGCATTTATTTCCACGATTATCTGAAACTGTGTTACGTCACCGACGCGACACGGAAAAACTGCGCCTCTTTTCCTGTAAAACAACTTTAGTGGGTAAAAGCATCCTACGTATGGGGCCTATCATATTTAATAAAATACCTACATTTTATAAACAATTAAACACATCGCAATTTAAGAATAGACTTAAGACGTTATTAATTGACAAATTTCTAAATGAAAAATTCAAATGATATTGACCCCTGTTATTATTAAAATGTTATTAATGTAATTTATAAATCATATTCTTAATGATAAATTCTTATTTATATTGACCACCGTTATTGGTAAATTTTTTATAATTTTTAAATGACATTCCTGGTGTAATTTATTAATCATACGGATTTGTTTTCCCTATGTAAATATTTTAATTATTAAAATGTTAGTTTCGTGTCCAGACTTACCGCCACTCTAATTTGCATGCTGATAACAGTAGAACATGTTGACTCCAAATTAGCTTTACTTATTATCCAAAATGCATGACTGTGTATTTTGACCAACACATGTTTTAGCAAATAAATAAATCTTTATCTTATCTTATCTTATCTATATTATCTGTGGAGGTGTCTTTTCTGGTTTAAGAAACCAACAGCTTAGCAGAGTTTCATAACTGAAACTAACGTCTAATAAGTAAGGCCCATAACAGGCTTATCATTTTACACTAATACCTTTCTGCACTAAAACCCAACCAAACCACGTTAGTAAACTTAGCAGATTATTGTCCAGCAGATAAAAGTAAATGGAAGTTATTTTCGCTTGCAGCTGAATTGTGCATGTTTCAGAAATATCATCATCAACCCACTATGTTCCCACCGAGGGGCACGGGTCTCTTACCTGAGAAAGGTATAGGTCATGCTCCACCATAGGGGCCAAATCCGGGTCCGAGATGCTTGTAAGACTGGTAGCTGATCTTACTGTCAGAAGTTTTCAAGCCGCCCTAAGGCCTCTGACTTGACTCTGACCATCTATCGACGGCACTCGGCATCAACTGCTCAATGTGCCTTGCGAAGCACGAAACCACTCAGGAAAATGCAACCAGCGTTAGACATAGACGGTCACCCATCCATGCACTGAACGCGGGAACCTTTGCGATCGCTTAAGACCTCTCAGGCAGCCGGGCTTTGAGCGATTCAGAAATATACTATTATATTTTGGCAACAAACAGTCATTACAGGACAAGTTACAACATAACAATTTTCAATACTAGTAGAGATACTTATACAGGGCGTCCCAAAGTTATGGGACATGAAGGGAAAGTAGCTTAAATATCGTAGATAGGGTATTTTACTGAAAGAAGACTTTATGTTATTCTTAAAAGTTAGTAATTCTGCATTCAAAGAATTTCTAAAAATTTCTTGCCTCGTCTGGGAATTGAACCGACTTAAATAAAAAAAAAAAACACCCTTACTTTTATGATTCCAATCGAAAGAATGGCCAAAAAATAATAACTCTTCTTAAGTAACATAGTATTTTAAAAGAAAGGAACAGCGTGAAATTAATCATTTTAATCAAATAAAAAACATAAATAAACTAACCTAGTCAATTCTACAGTTTCTGTTCATTTTAGCAATAGCTCTGGCAAGGATGTCCAATGTCGATTTGTCACACATACTCTGTGGCCTGAGGCATTTTTCTTTTGTTGACTTTGTGATGAGACAAAAATATTGCCTTTCGGCCACTCTAATCTTTCTTGAGTACTTCAGACCATTTCAACAATTTCGTTGAAGCTACAAAATTGACCTTATTGACCTCGACCAGAAAGTAAGAGTTTTTTCGTGTGCAACTTACAACCAATGCTGAATATACAGGGCGTTCCAAAAAATAGTGTCAAGCGGAAGTCCAGAGATAGAGGTACCAGAATCACCCCCATGTATGTTCCGCGATTTTTTGTAGTTTTCGAGGTATAATTTTTTTCGTATTTGACGTACAAGACATAATTGGCCACAGAGCCATGAATTATTAAGATACATGCTTTATTTTTTTTTCCAAAATGGGTAAATAGTGTGCCTTGCAGACTCAAACTCAATTCTGGGTCAATCTGATACAATAGCGCTGTAAAAAAATTAAGAATCGTAAAGTTAGCTAAAATTTTTTTTAATACATTGGGGTGATTCGGGTACCCTAAGGGGTGCTCTATCTCTGGATTTCCCTTGTTACTATTTAATTTTGTCGAGACATCCTGTATATGTGCCATTTTTAATTTTTATCGAAATCGCACATGAGAATTATGATGTTTCGTAGCTCCACGTCCAACTGGGCATCCGCTCAATTCATGACTCCGTCCCCGTAGGGTCCGACTCAATTATTCATAAGTTCTATTCGAATAAGAATAGAGCATATTCTTATACAGACTTCGATTCATGGTAGAAATACACAATATGGTAGTCTTTTGATGTAATTTAGAGAATACTATAAATTAAAAGACTTACATCACAGCAGTTTCAAGAATTACGCTGGGTTCTGACAAAACATTTTTTTATGAAAGGTCCAAAATTTTATCACGTTTAACTAGTACCTATGAAAATTGTACGAAAATACGTTACTTGAAATTTTTGACTATTGAAGTGGGACCAAAATTGAAAAATTAAATATAAATTGTTTACATACATACATAAGCTCAAGCCTGTATCCCAGAGGGGTAGGGAGAGACCAGAGACTGCCATCTGCCACGATACTGACAAATCACTTTCGCTTCGTCGCCATTCATTAGTGGCATGCAAGCGCGTCGTTTTTGGATACTTTTTACCTTGCCCTTTGCTAACTTTCAAACTTCATTTTGATATTATTTCTTGAAAATACATGAAAAGTAGGGAATACTCTTCTCTGTATTTCTGAGTTGGTCTCCTAATAAACTAACCTTCAGTTTCACTGGATTTTTCTGCAATATCCTGTTCATGCATACAGGGTGTCCCTTAAACTCAACGTCAAGCCGGAACCGATTGAAAAGGCAAGTCATGCTGGTTATCAGAAATATATTAAAAAAAATATTTTTTTCATTTTAAGTACAATATTTTTTTTATTATGATTTATTCAAGAAATTTCACAAACATTATGAATACTAAAATAAAAATAAAAAATGGGCAACTTTTTAAGTTATTTTTTTTTAAGTTTCCTTTTCTTCCAAGCTGGAGTAGCTGGTTTTAAAATTTTCTTAACAGTTTAAAGAAGCATTATTCAGAGTTACAAAACAAAAACAAAAATTTAAAAAAGTAAAGATTTGTGGCAACAGGCTATTTAAATTTTTTTTTATGCCTATAATTATTTTTCATGCAATTTTTATTTTTATTTTTCTGATAACCAGTATGACTTGCCTTTTCACCCGATTCCGGTTTGACGTTGAGTTTTGGGGCACCCTGTATAAATAACAAAATGTGGGGAATGAAATATTAAAGTACGCTCACGAGTTCGCTGTACGAACAGAGGCATGTCTGAGAGTGGCCGGATGAGGACGGCCGAGGACGGAGGGAAGCGGCGTAACTTGGGGAGGCCTAAGTCTAGCAGTGGATGAGTGTGGGCTGAGTACGGGCCGATTGATGGATTGATTGTGCACCAAGTGTCAAAAGTCATAATTATGTTCTATGAAAGAAAGTATCGCTTCTTCTATACGGAATTTCAACTGGACAATATATTTCGCCCATCTATTTTTCTGCAGACGCTAGATCTCTGTAATATTGAGAAGGGTTCAGTAAAGATCGATGGCCATGCAAAGGTTGGATTTTACCTATCAGCGCTAATCTTTTTGGTGACCGCCGGTCTTATACAAGTCCTTTAGAGGCTGAGTGACTAGACAATATGGGTACAGGGCAGCTTAGAGTTATTGAGTTGCGTTTAGGTTGAAAGGCTACTATTTCTTAGGTCAGAATAAAATAGGTAAAATGCCACATCTACAGGATCATTAATCAAATTGAATTAATAGAACCAGCGGACAATGAACGGAATATACTTGTTATACGTGTAAAAATATATTGACATAAATATGTACAAGTTTTATCCAGCTCTCCAGAACCAAAACTGTCCATATTAAGGTATACCTTAACCCAGCATGAGTGAGGTGAGAAATTGTTACACCAGCTATGAATGAGGTTATAAGATACCCGAAAGTATTATTTGAAAAACTTTTGATACTATGAATGTGCGATCAACGTTTTTGATTTTTTTGACATATCATCATCTACGACAGGGCGCTATGGTGCTCATTAGGGGAGGGCTATGTCGAGCAGTGGACTAATATAGCCTGATGATGATGATGATCATCTACCCATTATGTCCCCACCGAGGGGCAAGGGTCTCTTCATACTCCACCACGGGGGCCAAGTCCTGATTGGTGGAGGCTTGTAAGGCTAGTGGCTGGTCTTACAGTGAGAAGTTTTCAAGCCGCCCTAATGCCTCTGACTTGGCTTTAAATATTACACATAAAACATAATCCTCTTAGTAATCATCCAACAAAACGAATAAAAAAATTTACATTAACGTTAACATTTACATACAGGCACATACACTACCAGCACAACATTTTTTTTTTGTTTCTGGAACCACAAAGTGCCTGATTTTCTTCAAAAAATACATGTTTTTACTTAACATAATTATATCAATATTTATCAAATAATAATACGAATGGCTTACGGCCGTTTTCTGAATTGAGAATTTACACTAAGTAAATACTTAAGTAACATGCTGTTACGCTCTTATCTAAAGAAATTTGATGAGACAGCACTACAGTTAAGTAGGTAATTACTTAGCGAAATTCTCAATGCAGAAATCGGCCTATAGTGTTTTTCCATGTTTGTAATATCCTTATTTGGTTACCATATAGACCGGGAGATAGTGGAGATACAAAAATCCTTTCTTAGTTTCTTTACTCCCTTACGTTACAAAAGGAACCCCTGTGCAAAAATTGCAAATTTCTAACCCTTATAGTTTAGGCCCTGCGTTGATATGTCAGTCAGTCAGTCTGTCAGCTTCTCCTTTTATATATATAGATAGGCAAACGGGTAGACGAGTTCTTGAGTGGAAACGTAGTCTAGAACGTCCTTAGATTCGGTGAAGTGATAATATGATCTTCGCAAGGCGGCTGGCAAGAACTGGATGAGAATAGCCGAGGACCATGCTCAGTGGCGTGCAATGGGAGAGGCCTTTGTTCATCAGTGTACAGGCATAGGCCGATGATGATGAATAGGCACACATGATAAGTAACTAAATGTTATTATACCTAAAAAAAAAATGCCGCGATGCCGAATGTATAGCAAACGCTAACTGGAAGGAAGGTATCGTGAGAAAACCTGAGAATCTGAGGTATTTAATACCTCAGCGCTTCAAATCCTCTATTCACACCTATTCTGTTGAGTAGTTAAGTCGGCAGAACTACTGGGATTTTTTTTTGCCATTAGTTCTGTTTATAGAACAAATGGGAACATCTATTCTTGCCTGTTCTGTTGTAAGAGAAACTGCATATTTGTGAAAGTAAATACGTTGAAAGTAAAAGTTAAAACTATAAAACATAACAGTTGCGAATATCTGAGATTTAAGCAGGGTGTAAAGCATAGTCTTATAAATCACAGAACTAATGGTAAAAAAATCTCAGTAGTTCTACCATTCATATCATTAACGAAACATTTCTAAAAACACGATTTTTAGATTAAGTAAGCAGTATGGTGGTTTTAAAGATATTTCCGAATCACTAACGGTACAAATGAAACGATTTTTTATCCGTCACAAAAAACAAATTTTAGTAGAGAAACAATGATTTTACTGTAACATTATGACAATTTTTGAAATCATGAAACGTCAATTACTCAAAACAGAATATTTTGAATTGTACCATTAATGATTCACGATGACGATCCCGATGAAGACAATGACGTTAAGCCAAGCCTTAGGGCGGCTTGAAAACTTCTGACAGTAGGACCAACAAACCTCCACCAATCCGGACTTGGCCCCCGTGGTGGAGTATGGCCTATACCTTCCTCAGGGAAGAGACCCGTGCACCTCGGCGGGGACATAATGTGTCGATGGTGATGAGTACTTCAGCACAGAGTCTATTTATCGAGTACTAAAATCTAAATATCGACGACCTCTGTAGCGCGGTGGTTAGCGCATCTGCCTAGAAGTCCCGGGTTCAAATCCCGGCTGGAGACAGAAAAAAAAAGAAACCCAGGTCTTGGATATTTACACGACATGACGACACAAGGTATCCTAGTGTATGGCCAAAAGCGATGTATGTGCCTGTATGTAAAGTTATGAATGTAAAATGTTATTTATCGAGATTCAACGACACAAAATTGGCGAAATTCAATATCTAGGTCGTAACTTACCTCTCCTACACTCCAGTGTTACTCCTGAAGCTTATTATTCTTGCAAGCTATGTGACTCACGGAGTAGCGAATTAATGCAATCTGGGAATTTGACAATGGCGTCACAGCAAGCAAGCTACAATGCAATTCGTGACTCTCCAATTTAGCTGGCAACTAGAGAGATGAGATTAGTTTTTGTATGGGTAACCTGTGCACTTGTAACCTGTAACTACAAGTAAAAATAGTGCTACATAGTTAATAAGATTATGTTATAAAACTGTTTGTGGTAAAGTGTAAAAAGGAGACAGCTCCTAAAGTCAAATAAAAAAATTGGAAATCAGAAATCAGGTGATATTTATTTCAACGTAAAGAATTCACATTCTGTTTGTTGAGTATCAATGTACTGATAAGGTTAATGTTAGCCGCTGCCTTGGGGCCAAATGTAGTAGAGAATAAGGCAGCGAAAAAAAAAACTTCACTCCGACCATCTTTTCTGAAATCACCTTAAATCTACACAGTGTGAATATAAACATAAATATAAACATTTATATACAGGCACATACATTGCTTCTGGCCCCACACTAGGATACCCTGTGTCGTGGGAACCAGAAACAGCGACGTCACAAACATGTAAACATCCAAGACCTGGAGTTTTTTTTTCCCCAGCTGGGGATCGAGCTCAGGACCCCTCGCATGGTAAGCAGATGCGCTAACAGCTACGCCACAGAGGTCGTCAATATAGATCAATAATCAATATACATTTAGCAAGAACCTGAAGACCTATGAGTGCAATGAGTGTTGGTTTTGTAACGCCTTATTATATGTAACATGTTATTTTGTATTAACAAATAAATAACAATAAAATACATACATGGTTACACCATTTGTACTATATTTTTGACGTGATGTCGACGTTAGTTCCAAATGGCATTAAGCCATACCCATACTGAGTAAGAACAAACAAACAAATCAATGAACGAAACGAAGGAACGAAAGGACAATCAAAAGAGTAATGAATGATTCCACGAACAAATATAGTTCAGGATCAAAATTGGTAAGTGATTCTACGAGTATATTTGTTTTTATAATATTAACCTGCGCAGAACTTCATGAAATTACATACATACATAAACTCACGCCTGTAACCCAAACAAGCAGGCAGAGATTAGGGACTAAACCCTGCCACGATCTTGACTGATCACCTTCGCTTGATCGACACTAATTAGTTGCTGCCAGAACGCACGCCAGTTTTCCGTAGCTTACAAAATAAAATAATAAATAATTAAAAAAATAAGTTCAAATTACAAAAATACAATTCTTAGTATAGTACGACTTTCTGAATAGCAACAAACAAATTAACGAACATTACCAAAGGAATAATGAAAGAGACAAATAAACAAACTAACAGACAAATAAACAAACTTTGAAACGGGATCAAAATAGGTATTTCTCTCTATTGTACTCAAAGCCGGTCCCTATTAACCCCATAATGTGTATGAATAGGGACAGCATATATTTTATGTATTTACATAAAAGGAGTTGACCATAAATGATTTTCGCATGCAATTTCATAATATACAAGTTAAGACTAAACTTTTAATGTAGTAAAATTAAAGTTGATAATAGAAAATTCATTAGAAAAGGGCACTCAAAGTTGAAAACCATCCCCACTCACCCCATTTTACGGTAGGTGACCGTACATTTTTACAATCTAAACTCCAGAAACTCAATGAAGCTGAATAATTAGCTTCTAGCGAGATCCTCACACTTTTTGTATAATAAGAGCTAACTGTGGACTAGCTGGGTTCATCGTATTTAGTGAATTAAAATTTTCTCGTTTAAACACTCTCGAGGCTTGTTCCAATATCACTTCAGAGCCTCGTATAAGCTGAGAAGCACAAAAGGTGCATTCTGAATACTACGTAGGCACACCGGCGTGGAGGCTATCTGAAAAAAAATGTAATGTTTTTTTTAAACGCGCATAGATAAACATCTGGATAACCGAATACAGATTTAAGATGGCAGACCACTTTCGCTTAAAAAAAAATTGTCGCTACACAATAAAAGTACCTAATTTTTATTCAGTCGAAATATGTCCGCATGGGACGTCCATTACACAGGTCAACACGATTTTTGAGTCTGAGTTCTGTAGAGCCGATTTTGATTAATTATGTCTAACTTAACAAAGAAAAAATACTTTTTTCTAATAAAGTTTGCTTTTGTAGCAACCAGAACGAAATTTCAAATTTTAATATTAAATTTTTAATTCAGTAGAATTTAGTTTACACAGAATGTCCCAAAAAACAGTGTCAAACGGATGTCCAGAGACAGAGCATCTCCAGGGGCACCCGAATCACCCCCAAGCACGTCCCGCGACCCCTTGCTGTTTTCGAGTTATAATTTTTTCCGTATTTTTGTCCCACCTTGGCAAGACATTATTGACCACAGAGCCATAAATTATTAAGATACATGCTTCATTTTTCCAAAATAGGTAAATAGTGTTATTTACAGACACAAACTCATTTGTGGGTCAATCCGATAAAATTGCGCTACAAAAAACTGAGAATCGAAAAAATCCTCCCTAAATTATAAAACGATATAATAACGATAATTATCGTTCCTTCGTTTTTTTATAAACTATATGTATATTATTATGATATGTAAGGCTTTTAATGAATTTATCTCTAGTGCGTATAATTAGGAGTTCTGAAATCTAAACTAATGTATACGCGTATTGAAACTTATAGTGTGTAGGTAATGCAGGGCAGGGCTTTCATTCGTGAGCTGGGGCACCGATTGAGGGACCGTGGCGTGGACTTTCGACCTGGGGCATATCTGAGCCAAAGGATTTCCCTTGCTGTGCAGCGCGGTAACGCGGTCAGTATTATGGGGACTTTTGGGTCGGATGTGGCGCGAAGAGATTTATTTGGTTACGTTTTTTATTTTTTTATTATTATATAAGTAATATTCATTTGACACTATATTATGAAGTGAAATGAAATGAAATTTATTTGTCTCCCAAAAATCTGTTACAGATGGTATCCTTACAGTTAGTTTAATTGTATACCGTTCAATTGAAATAAGACTTACAGTTAAGCAGGGTCCCCACACTAGGCCGAGCCTGTCCTGTGGGGGCCGCGATTACGTATAAAAAACACAACAATATAATAGCACCAATAAACAGCATTTAGCGCTTTTTTAATATATAGCTATAAATAATATATATAGAATTTAAACTTGACGTATAAAGTAACCACTTACCACATAACCTTTCTTACTTTCTGTATATTTTTATTCAGTGCTTCGAAAGCTTGAAAGCTTTCTCTCTAATTGCAGAAAAAAAAACAGAACAGGTGTTGCGAAGGCTTCAACGTTGAGCGGCTGGACGGTGTTTTTAATATTCTTTTAGGGTTCAGCACTGTTTTCGGAAGTTTTAATTTAAAGCTGGCAACACTGAGTTTCTGTTTAAAGAAGCTGAGTTATTATATTAATTAAGTGTTGATATTATGTAACCTACTGACATAGTGTGTAGCATTAGAGGCCACATCCGCCTTTTGCTTTTTATCCTAGATTCATTGCATCGTTTTGAAATGGTACTTTTTAACCGACTTCAAAACAGAAGGACGTTCTAAATTCGATTGTATTTTTTTATTGTTTGTTACCTACCTCAGTACTTTTGACAGGTTGAACCGATTCTGATGTTTTTTTTTATTTGGAAGGTGGTGCTTCCCATGTGGTCTCATAACAATTTGGTCTATTACGGACAATAGCATCCATGAGAAAACCATAAGTCTTAAATTTGCAATACGTATGTGCGCGATAAATGGACGAATATCGCAATATCACGCCAACCGATTTTGATAATTGTTTTTTGTTGAAAAGCATGTACATTGTACAATTATTGTCAGTTTTTGGAGTGGGTGTCATTATGTCTAAGTATATTGCAGTGTTTGCTTGGCTGACACCGACTCCAAAAGTAACAATAATTGTAACACAAGTAACTAAGCAAGATTACGCATTTATTTTTAACTTTTTAGTGAATAGAATTTGTTTTGGAACAGTTTTCTGTTTTGAAAAGAATAAATGTAGAGTTTCTTTCTTAGTTTCTTCTCCGCGTAATCTATTAATTGTGAAACTAAGAACTTTGACGTTCATTAAGGGAACATTTTGTTGATATTGTAAATAAAATATTTGAATTTTGAATTCTTTGAAGTTGGTTTTATTTTTCTTCAAATTATTTTTTATTTATGTAGAAATAGTCAAGGTCCAACTGCTTGGCTCAGAGAAGGAATAACGGCTTAATTTACTACACATGCGATTTACCACGGATTGGCAATTTCAAGCGCTGGGGTATGTAAATACTCAGACATCCAGGTTTTCTCACGATTTCTTCTTTACAGTTAGCGTGTAGTATCGCTACTTATACATCACAAATGTACTCAACTTAGTAAATAAAAAAATTGTGCCGCTACCACAATTCTAAAACTCAAAACAACGCTTCAGTGATAAATAAATAAATTATTGCTTTTATTTCCGTCTTATGTTTCATGCCGCTCATATTATGATGTATTTCAGTATGATGGTTTTTACCTTAAACTCCAGGTCTTGGATATTTACATGTTTGTGACGTCGCTGTTTCTGGTTCCCACGACACAGGGTATCCTAGTGTGGGGCCAGAAGCAATGTATGTGCATGTACATAGGTAAATGTTTATGTTTATGTTTTATGTTTATCACAAAACCCTGAATGAATCACAATTTTGCCTTTCAAAATAAAAAATGGATCGATGAATCCAAAAATGAACAATGGATTTTCTGGGTCATTTTATTCACACAAAATACGACTCGCTCTAAGCAAACTGGTATCCACTAGTGTCAGTATCTAAACTGACCAACGAAAAAAACATAAAACTAAAAATTGCTACCCTAAAGTTACTGGCTGGTTGAAACCCGATGTTCTATTTACTGCAGCTCTTTCGTAACTCTTTGCAGTCACTTCATCAAAGAAAGAAGGATTTTAGGCAGCTTTTTTTCTTTTTAACTGTTACCTTTTTGCAGAGTGTTTAAAAAGTATAAGAAAAGTAAAGAGTTTGCAGTCTTGATAGAAACCTTTTTTTTGTTTTTTATTATGCAGCTAACGCCGTGTATATATGAAGGCTGATTAAGTTTCATTTGCCATTCGTATGATCTACAGGAAGAAATAACTGTTTGCCTGTTGTTCATACAATATTGGCTTCTAATGATATGATGGAGCTGCAATATGAATACAGTCCCTTTCTTTAAGTAACCGTGCTTCATCTGATTATATATTTTTTGTGATTCAAAACTTAGTGCAAACAGTATTGGTATGAAACTGTGACAATTTGATTTGATTTATGAGTAATATAAATTGAAAAAAAAAACTACGATCAAGGTTTATTCTCGATATCATGTTCCATCAGATTATGATATCATTTTGTGATATCTCAATTCCTGGAATGATATATGATGTGATATTTCATTTTGATGTACCTAATACTTTGCTACGTACCTAGGTAAAATAAGTTTTCTCTCTTTGAATTTAAATAACTTCGTAAATTTACTCACTCGTTCGCCAGCCGATGAAACTATTTCTTTCAAAAAAATCTGAAAAGCAAAAGTGGAGAAAAGGAATTGTAACTTAACTAGAAATTAAATAGTGTTATTAAAAGTAATCCATCTTGTTACTTTCAAGCCAAGCTGTCTGCAACCTTAAAGGAGTTATGCGTGAGAAAAGTAAATTCACTGGGGCAGACACAAACGAGCGAGTAAGTCATACTTGATTACCTTATCATATTATTATGGTGGCATCCTCCTCTTGCCCCCTTTTATAGCTGACGGGAAGGGGGAGGGCGGCGCGAGGGAGCGTATGGGGCCCGATATGGCCCCCCACGAGGAGAGGCTGCGTTTCCTTGCCCCGTTGTATGGGCGATGGAGCGGAGGCGCTGCTGGGGAGCCACTTTCCACCAGTAAAGTCCCTTCGAGGACGAACTGTGAATTTACCTCTGGCCTATCCTGTGAATTAACCTCTGGCCTATCCTGTGGCCAGGTAGAGTAGTAAGAGGAACACCGCGGGGCTTAGTGCGAAGTCCGGCCTCGAGCATGATGCTCGATGGGAGTCTCACACGGAGCCGTTAATGCACTTTTCATAAAAAATATTATTTTTCCGATTACGAAGTACTTTTATTCAAACTTTCTAGATACCTACTACAATGCTTAGACTAGGTCATACCAGTTTATCCTAGAGTGTGCGTACTTATATCAGGATCACCTAGTTTGGCCTAGCCTAAACTGGTTTATCCTATCGGGTTTAGGACAAATTAGTTTGGACTAGGCTATACTAGTTTATCCTATCGCGTATAGGAAGAACTAGTTTGGCCTAGGCCAAACTAGTTTGTCCTGAAATCGGGTTTGGCCAGTAACATATTATTATATATGTGAATACTACTTATAATAAGTTAAAATAACATAATTACTTAAAATAGTGATTAAAAACCTTAGCTTTGAATGATTCAATCGTTGGCGCCTGTCGAATGTCAAGCTATTCCAACATACATACATACATACATATATACATACATACATACATACATAAATACATACATACATACATACATACATACATACATACATACATACATACATACATACATACATACATACATACTCCAAAAACGTCGATTAAAATTTTTTGGTGGAAATTTTACAAGGAAAAGATGTAGGGACAGATTAAGTAAATAGAGTTTTAGATTGGATTGAAAAGAATCGTTTTTTTAATAATAAGATAGATTTTCTTCAGGCCTGGACATGTTGACGATGCGATGTGTTGTATAGAGTTCGCGCCATCGCCTGGGTCTCTTCTGGACCTAGATTCTGTTCCTGCATTATAGTACAATGATAACTCCATGATCATGGCGATTTAGTTTCATTGCCGTTTTAAGTCTACCCGCGCATAGGTACTACCAAACCTTCTAGGCGTTAATGGTTTGAAAAAACACGTCACGTGACCCAACCGCGTATATTATTATGTCATCGTAATATAATGCACTAACAGAATCGAAGCCTTCGGTACATTTTGTATGAAAGTGAATGCGAAAGACGATACGTCTTTTGTGCCTCCTTGTCCCACGTCTTCTGTGTGACCGATGCTTTAAGCTTCTTTTATGTCTAGTATGCCGTCTCGCTCGCTCATTCTATTCCATTAGTGATTGTACAAAGAAATTGTGTACTTTTGATAAATATGGACTGAGTTAACACATATCACTGATATTATATCATATATAATCTTTTTATTACAATCATTGATTAGATTCAAATTAACAGTAGATACACTTTCTAACGACCTTCGAATTATCTGCTTATGATATTATTATTCATTCGTTTCTTCGTTCGTTCATTATTTTATTAATTGAAATTATTATAGTAAGCCTTAAAAACTTTTTTTTATTAATTTCGTTAGTTCGTACATTCATTCATCTATTCGTTTATTCATTCATTCATTTATTTATTTACTTTTAGCGTAGAGACAACGTTAAATAAAATTAATCTACCAGCTGGCAAAAACCACAAAACTGCATCTGACGATTATCATAATAAATCTAATTTTAATAAATAACACTGTCGGCGTTTATTTCACAGCTGGTTTGTTAAAACTCAACTTAACCTATTCTAAGAAAAATTCTCACGTTTTATCGCAAATCTCCTATTGGAAACTTAAAATCTGCGTTGGGGTATCTTTGGAAACTTCTACAGTTAGATAGGACGATCTGAAAACTACTTAGAATTTACGGTACGCGATAGCAAAAACTAGAGACAAGCGAAAGTTCCACAAACGCCTAGAGTTTTAAGTGAAAAAAGTAACTGATAGCAATAACGACAAGTTTGGGATTAAGTCTTAAAAGCTTTTTCTACGAGTATTGCACCTTAACTTAGTCTTTACTAGTCAGTGACTTGCGATGCGTCAAGATACGCTACACTATTCTTACAAATGGTTTAGGATTCAATTCGGGAACTGAAAGTTGACCACACACCGCATCGCGGATCGGAGCCTGTTCTGAGGCGAGGCAATTACGTTGCAATTCTGATTAGTGTGCGTTGCAGTAGGAAGTTTAATACAAACAAAACGCTAGCAATAACGACAAGTTTGGGATTAAGTCTTGAAAGCTTTTTTTATTGCACGTAAGTTAAGTCTTGAGTGATTTCTGATGCGTCAAGATACAGTACACTCTAAGCGAATTTTTTACACTTTGATTAGGATTCAATTCAAATTCAAATAATTTTTTTCACAATTAAAACCAAATGTTTACTTTTTGAACGTGGAAGTTGTAAGTTTCATAATTAAAAAGTTATACGCAGAAGAAGCTAAGAATTGAAATTGAAATTGGTTTATTGATAATAAGATTAATTCACAATTACATTACATCATAATATAATAGTACAGTATCAATTTGACATCAGTTTTCAGTAATTAAGTAATTAAACATTTGACAATAGTGAATTTAAATCAATTGATTAGACTCTGAAGCCTGTGGTAGATAAAAATCTGTGATACAGGCGTCTAAAAAATAATAGTCATTATAACAATCGATAGATTTCCAATAGCTTTGTTCAACAGATAACATATTAAGTGAATAATTAGTTTTATATTCAGTGACATTTACTGCATGAGAATATCGACAATTAACCGAAGCAATAACAAATTCAATTTACGTGCAATAAACCAAACTTAATTTAACATGCGTGCGTGCGTGCGTGCGTGCGTGCGTGCGTGCGTGCGCGCGCGCGTGTGTGTGTGTGTGTGTGTGTGTGTGTGTGTGTGTGTGTGAGCATGTGTGTGTGTGTGTGTGTGTGTGCTTGCGTGAGAAATAAATATAGATTATCGTTTGTATGTACCTATACATTTATATGCGAGCTTTATAAATATACAACATAAACATTTACACACAGACACATGCACATTAACAGATAATATATATTTCTGTACATATATGTGATAATTATCCTCCCTATTTAACAGTAGGTTGGTACTCATAATAAATATGTTTATTTATCAACTTTCAGCAATTCCTCCGTTTGGTCATATGTAAGTTTCAGTAGGTAGCTCTTAGTATATTTTTTACACTCATAATTATTCAAACACTGAAGATTTAGCAATTTATTGAGCTTATTATACAAGTAGACCCCCAAGAAAGCCTGGAATCGATTAGCAAAGACAGTACGACAGCGTTCACCCCTAAACACTATATCAGTTCGTCTTCTGGTTGTGGTAATGACGTTTGTATTTTTATGTTGACGAGTAACTGTGTTCAAGACGAAGAGCTGCCGCACCGTTAAAACCTCGGCATTTTCGTATACTCTAGTGGTAGGATTTAGAATAGGTAGAAAATAGCTAACTTTAAGGATAGCTTGCTGAGCTCTTTCGAGACTATCAGGTGGGTTTTAGGTGCTTCTCCCCATATTGTTACGCAATAGTTAATAACCGATTCACACAAGGCATAATAAATCATTTTAATTATTTTAGGGTCACCCACATGACGTAGATTTTAAATATATATATAAGTTTACGCACGCGACCAGTCACCGCCTTGATGTGTTCATTAAAAGTTAAGTGCTTATCAATGATGACACCTAAATATTTTATTGAATTTACTTATTGGATTTTTTGGCAGGAGCAGGTTAAAGAAGGAGAGTTATTGCATGAAGCAGAGTGAGCTGTGATAGAAAAGGTTGAATGCTTAGGTTGTGTTTGCGGGACGATAGAAAATTTTATGTTTTTTGTTTTTTCTGTGTTTAGACTCAACAAATTTATATCTAACCAATGCTTAACCATGTTAAGACCGGTTTGAGCTTGCTTTAAAGTCCCAGACCAGGTCTCTCCCCGGAACAAAAGAGCCGTGTCATCCGCAAATGATATTATGTTACCACCATGGATGTTAATATTACACAGACTATTTAAATACACCAAGAAGAGACTCGGACCAAGCGTGCTTCCCTGTGGGATACCGTGTCCTACTGGCAATGCGTCACTAACGTGATTCCCTATTCTAACACATTGCTCCCGGTCACTTAGATAATCCCGAAGCAATTGCAGCGGGATGCCCCTTATACCAATCGTCTCAAGTTTGTTCAAAAGTAGAGGAATAGAAATTGTATCAAACGCCTTGCGCAGATCCAAGAATATAGCTAAGCACTTTTCCCCTTTATCCAAGCCTTTTACGACGAGGTCAGTCAATTTAGTGACTGCATCAGCAGTTGATTTATTTCAACGAAAACCGAATTGGTTCTGTGAGAGTATATTGCTTTTCTCTAAGAATTTTATAACTTGTACATTAATAATTATTTCTAGGATTTTAGAGAAGGCTGACAGTATAGAAATTGGTCTATAATTATTAACAGACGATTTGTCTCCTGATTTATGAATAGGGGTAATAGTAGATTGCTTAAAAGCTTTTAGAAAAATTCCCGTAGTGATAGAAAGATTACATAAATGTGTTAATGGTAAAGCCAAAACTTTTATATTTTGCTTAACAATTTTTGATGAGATATGATCACTACTGGAGGAACATGAATTTTTAAGAGAGTTTATTAATGTGATTACTTCCGAAATATGTGTTTCGAGTAGAATAAGGGAATTTAGATTTTGTGTGTCAGTTTGTCCGGATGGAAAAGTCGTGGTTTGGCTATGTTGGTACTGGTTTATTATTTCATTCGCCAAGTTTTCACCTATGGTTGAAAAATATTTTTTAACTGTGTTTACGAAATTGAGGGTATCTGTGTTTGAAGATAAAAGGTCCTGTGTGGCAACTTTTTTTGGTTTAAAGTTGATAATATCATTTATTACTTTCCATGTTTGTTTTATACTAGTTTTACTCGCCTTTTCTAACTCTAACTTTTCGTATTGTCTTTTTACTTTTTTAATTAGGTTATTACAAAAATTTCTGTAGCGTTTGTACGTAATTTTTACAATTGTGTTATTAGGATCGACTTTGGCTTTTTTTTGAAAATTATCCCTATTCCTTATACAACGCAACAAACCTTGTGTCATCCACGGTTTTATAGGTGTCTTGCGCCTAGATAGAACCACAGTAAGAGAGTTACTTTTGATGATGTCGGATATTTCTTTTACAAAATATGTCTGTTGCCATATTTGATCAGTACAGTTCATCACTACATTAAAATCAGTTTCATGTAAATCCTTACTAATTCCTTGATGGTTAAGCTTGGTAAAAGTTTGTTTCGTAAAAAAGTTGCTCTGTACGAGATCGATTGATATATAGACCGTATCGTGATCAGTAAGACTATTTTTAATGATGATAGTGTTGGAGTGGAGTCGAGTCTTTAGCATAATGTGGTCAAAACAGGTGTTTATTCTAGTGGGTATATTGTGCGCAGGAAGAAGTCCGTGGGAAGCTAGTAAAGTCAGATAAGGCGCGGAATTTGTATCAAAGGTAGATTCACTTATGTCAATGTTCAGATCGCCGGAAATAATAATATTTTTTATGTTGGCTAGATTAGTTAAAACATTATCTAGGGATTTTAGAAAATTATCAATTTTCTTAAATGAGGGTGATCTGTAGATCGACAGCAAGGCAGTACTATCTCCTAAAAGTGACACTAGACAGTTTGCGTCCACAAAAACAGGTTCATAGTTATTGGCCCTTATGTCGTTCTTTATATAGACCACAACGCCGTCGCTCTGGTTGGTGTTGTTCTGAGTTTTAAAATAAGTGTAATTATTAAGATGTGGAAGACTGGAGTTCGTTGCACAGTTAAGCCAACATTCTGATAGAACAATGACATCGGGTTCAAGTTGTGATCTGACTAATAGCGTTTGAAATCCCGCTGTGTTTTGATTTATACTCCTTATATTCTGACTAACGAGTTGTAATCGTTTTGTACTAGTGTGTGTTACGTAACGAGAGCAGTCTTCAGGACTACACGTAAGGATTGGGATATCTCATACCCATCTAAATTGTCTACGTAAGATAGATCGTTACTCATTATATAAGCGTGTATTTAAAAAAAAAAAAAAAAAACTCACGCCCGTTATCCCCGAGGGAGTAGGCAGAGGCACCAATCACTAGATTTGGGCCCACGTTTTTGCCGAGTTTATTAGGTCCCAAACGTGTATTTAATGGTAAGTAAAAGATAGAAAGGACATTAAAATCAATTAAACGTATTAATAGTTTTGAGTGATTTTTTTGTAATATGTATGGAGGTAGTTTCGTAGTAATTTTGTGTATATGGAGGTTTAATATGTATATATATGTGTATGTGATTGTACTGGAGTTTGTTTGTTTTTGTTTATGTGTAAAGATTGTGTCAAAAATCATTACATTTATTGTATGATAAAGTAAACAAGCATGCTGACAGAGAGGAATTAGTGCAAGAGACGAGCTAAATAGTGAAGTTGACCTTTTGATTATTGAAAATAGTCATATGTTAGTGCGGTCACGAGGTGAATCATCTTTAAGCATATTTAAGTGGGCTTCGTTCCTTAGCATTAGGTGTGGTTGTCCTTCTTGTTTTCGCACATAGATACGGCCATTAGACGGCCATGCGAACGCATAGTTATGCGTTATTGCAAAATCCCGAGCAAGGAACAGTAGACGCTTCATTTTTCCGGTGAGAAGTTCAGAGATGTAGATGGGTTGCTTGGAGGAGGAAATCCCAAGATATTTTGAGGATAGACCATCAGATGAATACTTCTTATTGTAAGTTTTTACCGTCTCAATGAGTTGATGTTTTTTCATAGTATTTGATAACTCAACCGAGACCGAAGAAAAAGTTTTTTGCTTTTTAGAAGGCATCCTATAGACGTCCCGAACCTCGTACTGTTCAATGGAGATTTTCAGTGTCTCACATAACTTATGTAAATAATTGTATAAGTCACTTTTCTTATCCTTCGGCACTTTAGGTACATTTCTGAGCTCCACGCACGTTTTTAAGCTATTGATTTCGATACTATCCATCCTACTTTCCAAGTTGGCCAATTGATGATCGAGCTGCTTTCTATCCTGGCTCAAAATCTCCAGCTTGGACTCGATGGCTTTTATATCCTCACTTAAAGCATTCATGGCCTTCTCGATATCCTTATTTGTGGAATGAATGTGAGTATTTTGTTCGTGAATCGACTTCATTTGATGTTCTAACTGGTCCAGTCTCGACGTCTGAGTTGTTAACAATTCCTTCATTGCAGACAGTAACTCCTGTTTAAATGATAGTAAATCGTCACTAAAATCATTGCTTGCTGGCCGGAGTCTTTTTTGACGCTTTGTGGGTTCAGAAACTGTATGGATAGGTGGATTTCCAATAGGGCTCTGTGGTGGCGGCGATCTTTGTAGGCTCATATCTATGCAGCGATACGCAACGTAGGCCTATTTGAACGGCAATATCACACTCGGAGATATAAGTTAATAAGGGCGATTTCGCTTACTGCTTTGCGAGGAACAAATAAATAGTCCTGCGCGTGCGTTGATTGGTGAGCGTAAACTGGTGTCTCAAAAGTAATACGTACAAAAGAATGTTATCTCACTCACGCGCGGTATTATCTCGCAAATTCTCTATCATCTTCTTGCGATCCACGATCGAAAAGATAGCTCTTCTATTACTTTGGGCTCCTGGTATGTCACCGAATTTGATCAATGAATTTAGTTTAATATTAATACAAAATTAAGCAGAAAACACGTCCGTTGCCTATCGTATCTCAGAGGAAGGGAATGGGACTCCACATTTATTCTTTTCAAAACAGTTTTGGCTTCAGTAAAAAAAATTCAAACATAAAAATAATTACTCATCGATGATTTGTATGGATCAGAACCTTTGCGTAGGAGAGTCGTACTTACCTTTCGTATAAATAAAACAGATGGAATATGAATAAGAATAATAACTCCCACACAATCACTTGATCTGGTCCCAAACTAGGATACCCCATGGTATGGTAACTTGGCAAGGGCCTTACTAACATGGAAAAACACCCAGACTGAGGCTATTCGTACAAATGCAATGCGACCCCAGCGGGAATCAAACCCACGACCTTTGTCTTGGTAAAAACTTGAATTTATTAATATCAGGAACATAATAGGTCGTTGGTAATCCAATGGGTAGAAGAATGGACTCGGAAGCGAGAGAAACAGGTTCGATTCCCAGTGCGGGCATGTACCTATGACTTTGTTTTCTAAGTTATGTACATTTGTGAAGTTAAAGTAGCAATCCACTCGCTAACCGTGATGGAAAACATCGTGAGGAAACCTGAGTGTCTGAGATAGATAGATAGATATCTACCTATCCTTGACCGTCCAACAAGGCAAAAGACCTGCATTGACCACTTTATGGTCAAAACACAAAAAAAATGCCGGACGCTCATCTTTGACGAACTAATTAAGCAACGCGCAAGTAACAAAATCTGCTACTATGCATGAAAAAGTCAAGGTTGATCTTCTGGCAATCCAGGAATGTTTGAAAGAAGAAATATGGGAGGATTATTTCTGCATTACTGACGTGAACAGGGCGGCGGAACGTCTAACCAATACTATCCAGGATTTAGTTAATAAAAATACCACTGTAGCTAAGATTCCACGAAAAAAATTGCCGCTTAAACCCCGGATCACAGTTGGAGTTGTTAGATCTATACGCAAAAGGGATAAACTGCACAAAAAAATGAGAAAAAAATTAAATGATGAGCAACTTAAAAATGAATATAAAACATATAGAAATAATTGTAACAGACTAATTAAAACATTAAAAAAAACAATATTATGAAAAACAACTGGAAATTAACTCGGGAAATATTAAGGAAACATGGAGAATTATCAAAGAAGTGTGTAACATGAACAAGAATAAAGTTCCCTCAAATGAACTTCTAAGTATTAAAGATAGTAAGTTAGAATCTTTAGACGAGGTCAATAAGTACTTTTCCACAATAGGACAGAATTTAGCTGAAACAACTCTTGACAAATTAAAAACTAGTGACAAAGATCTTGCAGCAAATAACAAAACAAAAAATGCCCCCGAATATTCGATGTCACTCTACTTGACTGACCCTAGTGAAATTGCAAGTATTATACATGCGCTAAAATCTAATAGTGCCCCTGGATGGGATAGTATCACAACTTCTTTAATCAAAACTTTTTGTAACCTGCTAGCTGTACCAATCGCTTACCTCTGCAATCTTAGCATAGAGCATGGAATATTTCCTGTTCTATTTAAGAGTGCAATTATTTGCCCAATTTACAAATCTGGTGACAAATCTCAACCTACTAACTACCGGCCAATCTCCCAACAGGAGACTGGTCAACTACGTCGAAAGTAATCATATGTTAGGAAATAATCAATTTGGATTTCGGTCAAACAAATCTACAGAAGACGCGGTTTTAAAATTGACCAATAAAGTTGCCACGTACCTTGATAAGAGAGATAAATGCGTGGGAGTCTTCCTGGACCTACAGAAGGCGTTTGATACAGTTTGTATCCCCATCCTTTTGACAATTTTGACAGCGGCTAACATTATACATAACTGTATGTACATTGACATTCAACAAGCAGAATGTAAATTCTTTACGTTGAAATAATTTTTTTTGTATTTGTATTTGTATTTGACTCGTCTCGAAAATTTTGGAATAAGGGGTACTCCTCTTCTGTGGTTCCAGGACTACTTATCGGACAGACAACAGCGCGTCCGCATAGATAATAATTTAAGCAATAACTCAACCTGCACGTACGGTGTCTGCGGGACTGCGGGCAGTACTCTTGGCCCAACACTATTTTTAATTTATATTAATGAACTCTGCAATGCTGAACTGCGGGGCGCCGATATACAGATGTTTGCGGACGACACCGTCATTTTTTTTCACGCTAAAACTTGGGGAGTGTGCGCCAACTGGCGGAAACTGGTATGGGTACTGCTTCGGCTTGGCTTGAGGACAGTCTCCTATCGCTGAATGTCAACAAAACAAAGTACCTATGTTTCGGCATAACAAGCGCAAGCAACCCCACCGATTTCAAATTGCGTTTGCACACATATCCATGCAATCGCAATAACTTGAGTAATCCAGATACATGCAACTGTGAATATCTGACCAGGGTAAGCACTATTAAGTACCTCGGGGTAAACATAGACGATAAACTTAGTTGGAGCCCACACATTTCTGCAGTTACTAAGCGGGTAAGGAAACTAATATATATTTTTAAAGCACTGCGACAAGTTGCGAACCCTAAACTTTTGATACAGACATATAAGGCACTCTGTGAATGTGTCATAAGCTACTGTATCTGTGCTTGGGGAGGGGCCGCTAAATCCCATTTAATTGAAGCTGAAAGGGCGCAGCGAGCTGTTCTGAAAACCCTAATTTCTATGCCATTTCGTCATCCTACCATAGCGGTTTATGAGAAAGCTGGAGTTCTAACAGTAAGGAAGCTCTTTATTTACCAAACGGTTAGAAGGTACCATAAAACTGTTGTACCGTTCCTGACAAAAACAACCAAAAGAGTTGACCGTTGCCCAGTTCCCGCTACCAAAACCTCCTTTGCGCAACGGCAGTATAACTTCTTGGCCCCTCGTTTTTACAACAAACTCAATGCACTTTGTCAAATTAAGGATCACAATAACTTTAAAGTCAAGAAAGTTAATCAAGGACTGGCTTTTTCCTCTGACTTACGATGATACTGAAGCTCTACTGCTCACCCTTAAATAATAAAATTAAATCAACCGCAACTAGATAAGATAACTACTTACTACTAACTATTCTTTTACACAAATAATACTCCATTATCTTTATAGAAGATTAAATAATAAAACATATATATAAATAAAGGGCTCACAAACACACACACACACACACACACACACACACACCCTCACACACGCACACACACACACACACACACACACGTACACACACACACACATACACACACACACACGCGCGCGCGGGCACGCACACACACACACACACACACTCACACACACACAAACACACACACACACACAAACACACTCTTCTCCAGCACTAAACTACAATAAGCATGCATACAAATTTAAGTTAGTTATTTATACCTTCAAAACTCAACCTTCGAAACTTAAAAATAACCTATGGTTACCTTATAATAGCCTACCAACCACTTGGTTTTGATTTTATTGGTTCTTCTTGTATACCTAGTTTATCTTGATATGTCTCCATTATTTTGCACTAATTTGCATTGTACTGTACACATATTTAAGGGAAGTCACTTGCTCCTGACGCACAGGTAATCCTAGTTTGGGAGCAAGGGTTTCAAATTGCATAGTGGCAAATTGTATTTCTCAATAAAGATATTTGTATTTGTATTTGTATTTGTATCTATCTATCTATCTATCTATCTATCTATCTATCTATCTATCTATCTATCTATCTATCTGTCTATCTATCTGTCTATCTATCTGTCTATCTATCTATGTATGTATCTATCTATCTATCTATCTGTCTTTCTATCTATCTATCTATCTATATGAGTGTCTTAGCTATTCAGGTTCCTCAGTGCTTGAAATCGCAAATCCCAGGTGGGAACGCGCGGTGCTTAAGCCCTTACTCTCTCTTTGAGAGAAAGCCTCTCACCTACCGTGGGACGTGATAACGAACATGGTAAAAACAGTCTTGAATACCTCTGTGGCACAGTGGTTAGCGCAGCTGCCTACCATGCGAGAGGTCCCGGGTTCGAAACCCGGCCGGGGACAAAAAAAAAAAGAAACCCAGGTCTTGGATGTTTACATGTTCGTGACGTCGCTGTTTCTGGTTCCCATGACACAGGGTATCCTAGTGTGGGGTCA
This sequence comes from Yponomeuta plumbellus, assembly GCA_947310845.1. Taxonomy (NCBI): domain Eukaryota; kingdom Metazoa; phylum Arthropoda; class Insecta; order Lepidoptera; family Yponomeutidae; genus Yponomeuta; species Yponomeuta plumbellus. The sequence goes on from OX371204.1 coordinate 3,847,919, forward strand.
AAAGCAATGTATGTGCCTGTATGTAAATGTAAAAAAAATGTTTATACGCTTTTTCTACTTGAGACATATAGTTCGCATAAAACCAAACTAAACCAATTAGTGTTAAAGCAACTATTGTTAGCATGCTATGCCTGTCTGGTGTATATCTTTGTGTGTTGTGGTAATTTAATAAATTATCTATTTATCTATTTTATTGAAATCACAAGACTAAAACAAACAAAGGACAAAAACAGCAATAAACGAGTAACAGAATTACTCAAAGAGTATCTGAACATTTTACGACTTGTTCGTGCCCCACGCCATGCGCCGCTTGTCTCGATAAATACTCTTCTTAATAACCACAATGATGTTTCAGTAGATCTTTGTATAAGAATTATTGATACGAATTTAATCGAAAAGTACCCGAAACAGGCGTGTCTGCATGCAACGACTAATGAATGTCGATGAAGCAAAAGAGATCTGTCAGGATCGTGGCATGTGGTAGTGCCTGGTCTCTCCCTACCCCTCTGGCATACAGGCGTGAGCTTATGTATGTATTTTTTTTTACGTAGCTTCGATTGTGTCCCACTGCTGGGCAAAGGCCTACCCCAACTTAGACCAGATGTTTCTGTCTTGTGCCACCTCAGACCACTCCGGCGTGTGTCGGTCGAGATCGTCTCGTCATGTATATTATATTATACGAATTTGCAAGTCTACAAATATTCCAGTGTTAAGCAATTTTTATGAATGCATTTGTTTTACTCGAGCAGCTAAATGATTATTTACATTTTTTTTATCAGACTACAGCAGATATACTTATAATAATTATACAGTTTTATTTTTTATTTTACGTTAACCACTGCCACCAATCCGCACTTGGCCCCCGTGGTAAAGTATGGCCTATGCCTTCCACAAGGAAGAGACCCGTGCCCCTCGGTGGGGACTTAATCGGTTGATGATGATTTTTAGAAAACGATATCACGGCGGAATGATTTTTTACCAAGCAAATTTATATATCACTATTTGAACCGGCAAAAGTTGCTATGGAATATTAATTTACCAAGTATACACAAAAAAATATCATAAACATAGGTGTAGCCGTTTTGGAGAATAGTAAACACTGCGAAACGAGAATTTAATAATATTTTTAAACTATTAGAAACAAGGTACAACTTGTTTCTTATCGAGCAACTCAGAACTGTAAGGCCGATTGTACAACTAACATACAGTTTGATTTAGTATTTATTACCGTATTTGCTACACTACGGCATCATAAATAAAATAAACATATTTCAAGAGGATTAGTTTAAATTTAATTTGATATGCATATTGATACTCAAACCAACGAGAAGCCATCCAATAATCTAACTCTCTATTAGTTTAGCCGTAAAGCCGGATTTTAGTAAAATTTGACTTGCCATCGACACGCTAAAAAGAGAAATGTGTAAGTACGTAAAAATTACAATGTATGTATACATAGCTAGTTTCACAGGTCTCCAAACTGAGAGCTGCACTCTCCACAGCAATAAACAGACAAATTGTCATCGACATTCTCTGAATTTAATGTTATCGTCAGCGACTCGCAAGTTTTAGCTTATTACCCCAAGCATGCCCAACCTCAGGCCCGCGGGCTTAATAGTGACTCGCCACGCCAATGCATTTTGCCAAGCTTAATTAGTTATTTGGATAAAGTGGAAGATATGCTGCCTACGTTGTAGTTCTTACACGGGTTCTTAAATTATAACAATGGTTTTTAATTGTTTTTCCAATCGTAGTCGTCCTGAAATAACAATTCAGGAGGATCAAAATTGAGGGAATAGTGGAATATTACTAATTTTGGTTAAACCTATGTGTTAAGCGAAAGAAGATTTCTTCTTAGGGTTGCTTTTAATAGGGAATAAGAAGGTGATTGTGTGTAAGTGTACCACATTCGTTAGTAATAATTAACAGCACTGTTCATTGAGTCAAAACTTTTTTGAAAAAATAAATCTGGAGTTCATCAACAGCTTCGTCTTCATAGGATCTATTAATAATTGAAGAAGTAATAAATTTGACGTACATTAAGTAAAAAACCTGTGAAAACAGGTTCAAATAGAGTTTGTTCATTATGAAAATAATGAACAAACTCTACAGCTTTTGGTACAGCTGAGTTCATTTATTGTTTGTGTAAAGTCATGTAAGTATTTGATAAAATATTCGAATCTGATTTTTTTCTATTTGGCCCGCATTGAAAACTTGTTAAGAAGCCTTTATAAAGAGGGTTGTAAACGCTGAAAGTCTGGTAAAACTTTTGTCTCACGGTTGAGTATTTCTTCGCGTCTAGTCGTTAACGACTGCAATTTAGCAAGTTGTATTTTTTGTGTTCGAAAGAAACTTACCTACTTGTGAGAATTTTGTTTCATGCTTTTAAGTAATTAGAACTGCAGGTATAAGTATAATCATATTATGTAGTTTTATTTGACACCATTTGTTATACAAAATAATACAAGCTAATAAAAATATTATTTATTCCAAAAATAATAGTAATCATCATCACTGGTGACTACTTTGACATAAGTCAATTTCGTGGTGACATATTTTTCAATTCCATTGACGCCTAGAATTACGAATACGGCGCACGTCGATTTGAAGCTTCAATGAAATGAAATCGACGCAGTCATTCAACTGTCATTGTACTACAATGCATTAGTGGAATCTATGACCCTCCAAACCCTCAATCATTAATGGCCCTGGTCGGCGGCCTACCGACGCTGGTCGGTCTGCGGTTGCGATCGGTCTAAAAATAAATGTTAACACAATTAAATTTTAAAGAGAATCTCATCATCATCATCATCCCATTATGTCCCCACCGAGAGGCACGGCTCTCTTCCCTGATGAAGGTATAGGACATACTCTACCACGGGGGCCAAATCCGTATTATGGAGGCTTGTAAGACTAGTGGCTGGTCTTACCGTCAGAAGTTTTCAAGCCGCCCTAAGGCCTCTGACTTGGCTTGACGAATGCCATCTTTCGACGGCAGCCGGCACCAAATGCCTAACGTGGCTTGTGAAGCACGGAACCGCTCCTTTACAAGCTCGAACTGATCTTCAGTAACAAAAAATACCACTAGCGTTAGTCATAGAACGGTCATCCATCCATGCACTGAACGCGCTCTATGTTGCTTATCTTTCGTGATCATTTAAGATCACTCAGGCAGCTGGGGCTGCGAGCAATTCTATCAATATCCGGTGTAATTTGAAGATTTTTTTTCAGAACATCTTTATCTTAGTTGTAAGAGCGTTGTATTATTTTGTTCTTCAGTAACAAAGGTTCATGTAACCTTTACGCCCGTTAATTCTAAAATCTGGAAACGGCTAACATATTCTATTCAAGCTAATTTTCTTCCATCGCCTAAACCTGCTTAATTAGCAAAGCCGAGGTCTGAGGCGAAGTAAAACGGTGTTTCGTGGAGCTGAGATACAGTCGGTGATACCTGAAAGTGACCTTTTTTATTTGATACTCGCTCTTATTTGTCGAGCAATAGGAACTAAAATCGAATGGAAGCTCTACGCTGGGCAAGCCGCTGTCGCTAACTTTACAAGTACTTCTCCGGTACATGCAAATGCTAAGTGGAACCGCAATTCTGGTAAAGAATCAGTTGGTTTATTTAAAAAAAATGGTTCTAGATTAGATTAGATTAGATTAGAACTCTTTATTGTACACACCAGAAAGAGATATATATACATTTGAAACTATCAACTTTAAAATTATATTCAATATATTAAGATATAAAATCTTATTAAATAAGGTTATGTATTTTATAACAATGTTATCTATGGTTTCTTAATTATAAAAGAATGCGTATGTTTATTTTATTTTTTATTAACTTAATTCGGTGAGTTACATTAAGAATAGTTGAGTAAAAACACATTATTGTACATAAAAACGGAAGATACGTAGATAAGGTGACTACACAAAGATCACTTTGCATGAATATTTGTGACATTTCAGTATTTATGCAATTATATGTAAAGTTACGGGCTCAAACAATTTAACAAAAGAGGCAGTTCATAAAAATATAATTTACTTTGAAACAACTAAATAAATACTAATAAAAAACAAAAATGTCGGTGAAGCGTCTTTTTTAAATTATAAACTTTATTCTTGATACACTCATTTGAATTTTTGTCGGAACAGTCCGACCAGGTTTTGCTCTGATTCGTGAAGCGTCTTCGTCTCGACAGAAAAGCAACCGACGTCGCGTGCTCCATCTCTACTCACCCGGCCTTACTAATAAATGAGTTATAACCTCTGAATAACTATTTGACGCATATCAATTTATAGTGGTTTAATCGCATTTAGCGTACAAATAACCAGTTTGTCATACCTTGCATAACGGCTGTATACAGAGCTCATAATTTTTATTAGAAAGGCCAACCATGTTTAAGCTCTGCAAGTTAGAGCGAAACCTGATCTTAAGTTATAATAAAAAAAATAAAAAAAAAGGTCGAATTGATAACCTCCTTCTTTTTCGAAGTCGGTTAAAAACACGCGTCTGTGGCGAGCACATGTCAACTCTGCGCGCGCACTATAAACTCCAACATTCCTGCATCGCGCAAGCAAAAGTTTACACATGACTTACTATAAAAACAACGTCTAATAGATAACAGTTGGACCGGCCGTCCCCAGGCATACGATCTGCCTGGCGGAAAATTTCCCTTTATAGTGGAAGAGCACGATCACCCGCTCTTCCCTATAGGTCTAATTACGCGCACCAAATCTTGCCGGAATTTCGAAGCTAGCCATAACAATTAGTTTGACAACGAAATTTGACAGTCAGCCGGTAGAAACCGTTCTGGATTTGATGTGGAGCTGTTCTTTGTCAATTTTGTCATTATCATTTGCAATTTTTTGTCATTATCAGGATTGGCCCCCTGGACCCTGTTTCATATAACTTCACTCGACATACATTTGTCGCTTTACAATTTGCAGTAAAAGTAATAAATGTTTTTCAAAAAGAACAACAGTTTTGACCTTCTACAAAATGTCATAATTCACCACTAAAAATGGAGACAAGAGGTTTGCGACTTTAGCCGACGATTTGTGCATTCGTCGTTAACTAAAAGTGATGGCAGTCCTACTTGTGATCTACATATAAATGAGTCCGGTAATAACTTTATTCCGGATATAATTACTTGACTATTTGCCGGAACAGTTCGACTAGGTTTCGCTCTGATTCGCAACTTAATCATGTTGAGAAACTGAAACCGGTCGGACTCTTCTGAAAAAAAGTCAAGAAGTGTAGTTAGATAGATAACACTTAACCAGAATACAGTTAACAAAAGTCCAATGATGAATATTAGTTAAGTAGGTACATAAAACATGAGTAAGTCGAAAATATAAATGTAAAATCAGTTAGCGCCGGCTGCCGTCGATAAATGGCAGTCGTTAAGCCAAGTCAGAGGCCTTAGAGCGGCTTGAAAACTTCTGACAGTAAGACCAGCCACTAGTCATACAAGCCTCCATCAATCCGGATTAGGCCCCAGTAGTGGAGTATGGCCTATACTCTCCTCAGTAAAAGGACCCGTGCCCCTCGGTAGGGACCTAATGGGTCGATGATAACATAAAAAATTAGTGACAATTAATATAAACATTAACATTTGTACACAAGCACATACATTGCTTCTGGCCCCGCAATCCCCTGAGTCATGGGAATTCCCTGAGTCATAGGAACCAGAAACTGCGACATCACAAACATGTAAGTAAGTTTATTACGAAATGTAACTTTATGAAACAGGGCACTGGAATCTGGCCCACTCAGCCTGCCGCATCCTACTTTGTGCCAACAATTTCAGCCCTAACCTAACCGTACCTAACCTTTGGAACTAATCCCGTGAAACAACGAACCACCGTGTCACTGTATAATCTAGCGAGGCCCTGCGACGAAATGAGATATTTCAACATTTGAGATTCTTGGTATACGAACACTCATACCTAATTTGTATTAGCTTTAAGATGATTTGAGAAAAGATGGTCAGAGTGGAGTTTTTTTTCGCTGCCTTTTTCTCCACTACAGACGGCACCAAGGCAGCGGCTAACATTATACATAACTGTATGTACAGTGACATTCAACAAGCAGAATGTAAATTCTTTACGTGAAATAAATTTTTGATTCTTTTGATTCTTTGATTCAACGTTTGTTACAGAATTGTGGGCCCGGCTGAAAATCAGCGCTGAGAGTTCACAGCATCAGCACGACGCTGAGTCAGCTGCCTTTTGTGGCAACCTAGACTTACCAGATACTACATCATAGTTTTGTTTTATCTTATTTGTTTTTTTTTGTCTGTGGCATTGCATACATTATGTTACTTATCTGTTTATTTTGTTACTATGATGTGTCGTGTTTTTGTATTATTTTTGTAAATGTTTTCTTTTTTAAATGTTTTTCTTCTTCAGTTATATTCGTAATCGTACTGCACGTTCGATGCATGTAGGAAGAACACGCGAAAGAAGACTCTTAAGTCGAGACAAATAAATTTAGCGAGCTTAAAATGTACATTGAAATGAGAAAACACTCTCGAAAGCTATAAATCTAGCTGCCCTCAGGGATCGAGACATCTATGTAGACTTCACTTAATTCTGTCTCCAAAGACTGAACAACATAACATAACATTTACATACATGCACATACATTACTTCTGGCCCCACACTAGGATACCCTATGTCGTGGGACCCAGAAACCGCGACGTCACAAACATGTAAACTTCCATGACGCTGGTTTCTTTTTTTTGTCCCCGGTCGGGATTCGAACCCGGGACCTCTCGCATGGTACGCAGATGCGCTAACCACTGCGCCACAGAGGTTGTCAACTTGCTAAAAATAAAATAAAAATAAAATTGCTTTGAAGGACGAGCACTTGGTTTGCAGTTATACAAAGCAAAGCAGCGTATATAATTTTTGAACTAAAACTTATGATAGATCTCCACATTATTGACTTTGTTCCGGATATACTTACTTGTCTTTTTGTCACACGAGTCCGACTAGGTTTCGCTCTGATTTGCAGAGCTTAATCATGGTGAGAAAAGACGGAGCTAGTGTCGTCGGTTGCTCGCGCTCAGACAGCCTATAAAATTTCAACTGCAGGGTACAAGCCTTCTTTTTTCTCTCCAAGAGAGAGAATTTTTATCTTTCTCTTTCATTCTTTCTTTTTTACTCACCACACCGGCCTACTGATTTCATTTTTGATTTACGTTTGTGATTTATTTCATCTTAATATTACCTTTCTCAAAGGTACAAAGGATAAAATTAACTTATCTTGCAAAAAAATTAAGTCGTTGGAACCATGACGTGTACATCTGTACATAATTATCGTAGATGTAACCTACGACGCGAGCTGATCAGAGCGAAACCTGGTCGGTCTCTTCCGACACAAAGTCAATAAAGTGTATCCGGAATAAAGTCAACAATAACTTGCTGTAAGTAAATAAGTAGCAGTAGATATGCTTGCAATGGTTATATGGAAGAAATTACTTTTAGTAATAAGGCCACCAATTTTACTGTTCTATGTTTTGTCCAAATTAAATCTCATGTGTAATTTTATTCCCGGTTTATATACGATAAAAAATATTCTAGTCCTTTGCTTGAACTTGGCTTGACACGCTGCCGCGTGTCGAGACATATATACGTATCTATCTATCTAGGATTCCAATTTGACTACTTGAATGATTTATCATATTGTAGTTGGAAGTTCTGGTTCGGAGTTCTTCTCCTAATGATGTCAAGTGTATCATAAAAATATTTTTATTTGAAATTATGAGAAACTAGAGGTCTATTTTAACATAATGTTTAAAATTAGAACTTAAACGACTGTTTGTTTCTTAATATAGAGAAGATAAAAGAAGACAAAACATCTGATTGTGGTCTGCCTGATCTGATTGTGGTCACCTGGAAGAAATTGCTTATTGTAATAAGGCTGCCAATTGTACTTAGATTTATAAAAAATTGTAAATGTTATTTATGAGTACAATAAGGAATATTCTATCTATCTATCTGATTTTCCCTGCATACAGTACGCATCGAACGTTCAAATCTCCGACCCACTTGCATACTAACTGCTTCCGTAGCCCCGGCTTAGCTAGACTGCGGCTTAGCCTTATTTACTGCCCCGGGCCGGATCTGCGGAACAAATTATGTGCTTGTAATTTTCATAATAAGTGGGACTATGGTGAAGGAGTGGGCTGTTTGGAAAACTAGTTACATTAAAATTTGCTGAAGAAGAGATATCATAATTTTGTACAGAATAAACCACTAACCTTATATAAATTCACGCCTGTATCCCGTAGGTAGATAAGGTGGATAAGGACCAGAGTCTGCCACTTGCCGCAATACTTACAGATACAATTCGCTTCATCATCAACCCATTATGTCCGGACCGAGGGGCACGGGTGTCTTTCCTGAGGAAGGTATAGGCCTGACTCCACCACGGGGGCCAAGTCCGGATTGGTGGAGGTTTGTAAGACTAGTGGCTGGTCTTACTGTCAGAAGTTTTCAAGCCGCCCTAAGGCCTCTGACTTGGTTTAACGCATTATGGGTTGATGATGAAAAAAAATACAGGAAACCAAGGTTAAGAAGCTACGGGATTCGTAAAAAAAACACCGAGTCACCCTTTCCGTCCATTGATCAAGTGAATCGCGCGTGTTTTGTTTTTATTTCGAATTTTCCCTATTATGACTGTACAGAAAAATAGGGCACAGAAATACCATTTAATGAGGTCGGCAATTTTTATGCCCATGAAAATTTTAGTTAGCCGTAAGGCCTTACTAATAAAGGTTAAGAGCTGTGTATACAGCCGTTTGCGAGGTCTGAGAAACTGGTTATTTGTACGCTAAATGCGATTAAACCAGTATAAATTGATATACGTCAAATAGTTATTCAGAGTGTAGGTATAACTTATTTATTAGTAAGGCCGCACAAGTTTAAATAACTTGATGCTTGCATGTATCCTAGAATACTAACGTTATCAAAATCAACAATATGAAAAGATCTTGAATGTTTTCAATTCTTTCGTTCACTCGTTTTAGCTTCTAGAAATACCCAAATTTCTAAATTTCTTATGTCTTCTTGCCAAAAAACCCGAATTAAGTACCTTGCGATGACTTACATTGTTCAATTTGGGTCCAGCTTGTCTAGGAGGTCAGGTTGTGGGAAAATTTTATTTCAGTTTCTTATTTTCTATCATACTAACCGCGGATTCATGATGTTTCTTTAGGCATTTAAGAAAAAACGAATGAAATAAAATATAACTTTTTATTTGCAAATCACCCGTGCTGGCCAACGAATTGGCGACCGCGCATGTTAACATAAAAAAAGAAAAAAAAACATGCTTGATCTAAAATGCTGGCAGCCAACAAAAAGAAAAAAACAAAGTCTACCTTCTTTACACTACAAATGCGACTTCCCCATAAGAGGCTTTGGCGAGGTAAATGACGTCACTTCCTGCTATTATCGCGCCACGGCGGGCCTCAATTTTCTTTGGACATAAATCATTTTGCACCAAGAGGCTCGGAAGGTAAAGTTGGCTTAAAGACACTTTGTCGTCACAATGTTTGGATGTAAAAAAATAGCGCAAGTATTTGAAATTACACAGAAAATTATCAATAAACTTCAATAGCTTCTTCTTCACTGCTAATCGTACCGGTAATCCAAAGAGGAAAATACTGAAATTCTTTAATTTGTGTACTTATATCACAACTAAATTACTTTGCGTGCTTTAACGACTAACAAGGATAATAAAATCAATGACAATGATCATGTTGACAACGATGATGATAACATAACCCTTACACAACATTTTAACTTGTCCTGACCCGTATCCCTGTCCTATATTTAGGATACTCTGTGGTAAAATTAACAGGGATTTTACATCATAAATTGGTAAATACATACATTGTGCTGATCCGTATCCGTCCATTGTAGTACTCGAAACCGGAATGAGTGCATGCAACGACTAATGAATGTCGATGATGCGAAAGTGATTTGTCAGGATCGTCATAGGTGGCAGTCCATGGTCTCTACCTACCCCTCTGTGATATAGGGGTGAGCTTCTGTATGTATGTGCTAATTGAAATCGTAATCAAAATTGAAACCAAACACAATCATCTCTGGTTGGCAGTCAAGCGTATATCAACGAGGCGGTCGTAAATTATGTAAATTTAATGGGTAAAAATTTGGTATATTCCCAACAATTTGGCTTAGGCGCGTGTATCGAGAGCTCTTCATTTACTCCACGCATTAATCATTCACTCAACCCCTGCGCAGAATTCACCCCTGCCAACTAACAAACCTAGCATTTATTCGGAAAGGCTTAAACGTTAAAATCGAATGCCTTTGTTCACTGTAAGCGGTGATTTTGTCCGTGATTACGCTGTTGACTGGGTTACGCAGCCATGAAAATGCCAGCCACGCTTTTTAAGTTGGAAACCTTTATTAGAAAATTAATTGGCTTCTTTTTGTATTAGAAACATGCTGAAATGTTATTTACGAGCCACTTACAGAGGGCGGCACCCTTCACTGGTATTTAAACGCTCAGTCAAGTTCTCAGCCCTGAAGGGTTCCTATTCATAAGTTAGTGATGGAAATATTGGTTTAGTAAAAGAGTGAGAAAGTCAAATTAACAAATGGTCTATTTATTAACCATACCTAACACCAGATATGACAGAGAATGTAAATATAAAATTAGAATTACAACATATAGATGACAAACTTTTACATACATAAGCTCACGCGTGTATCCCAGAGGGGTAGGCAGAGACCAAGGACTGCTACCTTTTTCTGAAATAAACAGTTTTTTTACCTGATCCTGACAAATTACTTGAGCTTCATCAAAATTCATTAGTCGTTGCAAGCACGCACGCCGTTTTCGAGTACTTTTACAAACTTTAAATACATTTATGAATGTAAAACTTAACTCACGAAGTAACGTGGAGTAATTCAACCTTATAACTAATTATTAGGAAACTCAGGAAGGATTTTGGCGTGCCAAGTCAAAAGAATGTTTTTGTCTTTGCCTAGTTCAGTAAAAAAATAGCCGCGTAGGGGATAGCTCCCACTTGGCTAGCTTAAAAAGCTCCATTATGTAACACTTTCGTCACTAAAATAGAAAATGATATATTTTTTTACAGATAGTGAGTGTCTGCAAAAAGTGTCTACGAATTCTCAATCATGTTAATAGCAATTTGTAGGACCTACGACCAAGAACCTAGAATCAAGGACCTGTGAGTAGATGTCATTTGTGCTAAAAATGGCCGGCTTTGGCATCTTTTGCCTTTGGCCATGGCTTCATCATCATCATCATCCCATTATGTCCCCACCGAGGGGCACGGGTCTCTTCCCTGAGGAAGGTATAGGGACTACTCCACCACGGGGGCCAAGTCCGTATTGGTGGAGGCTTGTAAGACTAGTGGCTTGTCTTACTGTCAGAAGTTTTCAAGCCGCCCTTAGGCCTCTGACTTCACTTAACGACTGCCATCTATCGACGGCAGCCGGCATCAACTGCTTAACGTGCCTTGCGAAGCACGGACCCGCTCGGAAAAATGCCACTAGCGTTAGTCATAGACAGAAACCCATCCATGGAATGAACGCGGCGTATGTTGCTTAACCTTAGTGATCGTTTAAGATCACTCAAGCAGCCCAGGCTACGAGCGAGGCCATGGCTTAAGAATCACGATATACATAGACGGACATTTCAGGGTAGGTCTTGAGGTACCTTAGATTTGACAGTTGACTCCTTGACCCGAGTAAGAGATTTACTCAGGCGCAGACATCTATACTATCGCTTTCCTTAGTCTAGAAAGAGTGGCATCGAGGGAGCCTTCGAGGATTGTCTGAGAATACGGGCCTATGGAGCCCTTAATCAGCCGACGAGATTGACGCAAGCCGTCTCAAGAGACGAAATCCGAGAATCTGCCAGAAAATTGTCATCCGTCGAATCCGCGCCTCTCATAAACACAAAACCGGGGCCACATAAACAGGCCGGAGCGGGAATCTCCGTGTCAAAGGCTTTTTTATGGGGCACCGGAAATAAAGCCCCAAGTTCCGTAGCCGCAGCCAAGATTGCGTGCGTTGAGCTGGGATCATACTGTGACGTGTGGGGCTGACGATCGCGGCCTATGGATATGACAGGCATGTCGGTTTTTTTATGACCTCTGTGGCGCACGGTCAGCGCATCTCTGCCTACGTACAAATCTCGGCTGGGGACAAAAAAAAACAGGTCTTGGACGTTTCCATGTTTGTGATGTCGCTGTTTCTGGTTCCCACGTCGCAGGGTATCTTAGTTTGGTGCCACAAGCAATGTAAATGTTTCATTTAATGAGTACGTTTAAATTGTTTAGCTTCTGCCATGGAGAACAAGTATGTCACCTCCAGCGAGGATATAATGCAGTTTTTTCTATGACGTGAATAAATTTACTTAGAATTTCCGTACTTAAAAAAAATGACTACACTTTTGTGTTGTTTTCTCTGAATCCACTTTTTTTAAATACAGTTACTTGACTTGGTCGCAAACAAGGATACCCTGTGCAATGGTAACCAGGAAAGGACATTACAAACATGGAATAACACCCAGACTGAGACCATTTGTAAGACAAGGTGTCCGGTGTTTGTGGAATCGAAGCTACGACCTTTGTATTGGTTAGTAAGAGCCCTAACGGCTAGACCAGTGAGGCAGACATAAACTCACGGCCATATCCCAGAAGGGTAGGCAGATACCAGGGCCTGCCACTTGACACGACACGAAGCAGTCAAAATATTTTTTTCTCTTCTTCTTCTGTATCAAAATCCCATTGTATTCTCAGCCTAATGCCAATATAATGTAAGCTATGCAGTGATGTGTTTGGCCTCTACAGGGCTGATAGTTGCATTTTATGTGATGCTGTGAATATAGGCCAAGTATCGTATACAAATGGGACAACGGATGAGGAAAACTTTAATGTCGGATACAAATGGGCATACATTATTTTTATAAGCTGGTCTATCTATATGGCTTTTCTCGGCTATTGTGACACTAATAACGGTATGGAAGTAAAAACCATTTTTATTGGAAAGTTAGCTAGTGACCCAAAACAAACGCAAAGATTTTCTATAAAAAAAATAAACCTAAAAAAGCGGCCAAGTGCGAGTTGGACTCGCCCATGAAGGGTTCCGTAGTAGCAAGTAACATAATATAAAAGTTCTTATTTTTCGGGAGCCGGCCCCCCGCGCGCTCCGCACCTGCTACTGATCAAGGCACAACCCACGCGAATTATAATTATTATTTATTTAGGCACCTATTACAGTTTTATTATTATAAATTAATGGTTCACGGTTTATGCATAGGGTGTATGGTTATGAAATTAATTTTTATTTTTATATTTGAGTTGATTGACTGAAAGGTGAATTGCGGTTTACGATTTATGACATATAAAAAAAACTACTTACTAGATCTCGTTCAAACCAGTTTTCGATGGAAGTTTGCATGATAATGTACATCATATATTTTTCTTAGTTTTACCATTCTCTTATTATAGAAGTTACTATTTGACATATTTGACCACTTTGGAAGTGTCTCTTGCGCAAACTATTTAGTTTAGAAAAAAATTATATTAGAAACCTCAATATTATTTTTAAAGACCTATCTATAAATACCGCACACGTATGAGTTTGATAAAAAACTAATTTTAAATTTTACTTCTAAGTATAAGAAACCCCGAAAATGTTTTGTTTTTCTTTCTAATAAAAACGTTTTCTTCAAAATTTTGTGTAAAAATCTTAATGCGGTTCACAGAACACATCTACTTACCATGTTTCAATAGTATAGTTCATAAGGTTTCGGAAAAAAGTGGCTGTGACATACGGACGGACACACAGACAGACATGACGAATCCATATGTGTTCCGTTTTTTGCCATTTGGCTACGAAACCCTAAAAACGACGACAGAAAAAAAAAACGGTTCCATCCAGAAAAACATGATTCCTCTAGTACACCCCTCGAAGATAGTCAGAAATCAGAAATTTGTTTCAACGTAAAGAACTTACATTCTGTTTGTTGAATATCAAAGTACGAATATTAATGTTAGCCGCTGCCTTGGGGCCAAATGTATTGGAGAAAAAGGCAGAAAAGATAACTCCAAAACAGTTTACGCTTTTGCCTGAAAAGTTTCGACACATTCTGTTATAAACTCCTGCATAGGCTGGCGAAAATAACTAAATCCGAATAGTATGTGACGTCACAGCCGTCCACTGTTCCAGTGAAATTTACTTTGTAAAGGAAAATGGCAAAGAGCGGGCTATTTTGAGCCATAAACCAACTTTAGACTCCGCTAGAGCGGAAAGTCCGTTGAAATGTTTCTCTCTGGAACAAATATTTCGTTTTTATCGAGTGGAATCAAACTTTGAAGGCAGTGAGGGAGAATGGATTTACAGTTCGCCAAAATCGCTTAGGGGTTTGACCAAACACGACCTTACGGAGATATAGTTTCTTGGAACACATTGTATTTCGGGAGCGTTGTGAAAATTTACAAGTTGTCTTTACGTCAATGATAGGTTTGTTTATTTTAAGCTGCGTCCCCAGTTGGCAAACAGTTTTCCAC